>CM072094.1:12257708-13564584 GCA_036850905.1 Luffa acutangula | reverse complement strand
GGGTTTGCATGGATTACAGAAGGCTTAATAAAGCCACCTGAAAGGATCATTTCCCTCTACCATTTATCGACCAGATGTTGGATCGATTGGTTGGTCAGGCCTATTACTGTTTCTTGAATGGTTATTCTAGGTATAACCAGATTACTATTGCTCCTGAAGATCAGGAAAAAACCACTTTCACCTGTCCTTATGGGACATTCGCTTTTAGGAGAATGCCTTTCAGCCTCTGCAATGCTCCAGCAACATTTCAGCGGTGTATGTTAGCAATTTTTTCTGATATGATTGAGTCCACTGTTGAGGTATTTATGAATAATTTTTCAGTTTTTGGAGGGTCTTTTCAGAATTGTTTAGATAATTTAGGAAAGGTATGGAAAAGATGTGAGGATACCCATCTAGTTCTTAATTGGGAAAAGTGCCACTTCATGGTGAAGGAGGGCATAGTGTTAGGTCATAAAATTTCTAAAAATGGTCTACAAGTTGATAGAACAAAAGTTGAGGTCATTGAAAGACTAGAGCCACCGAATTTAGTGAAGGGGATTCGGAGTTTTTTAGGACATGCTGGATTTTATAGGAGGTTCATAAAGAATTTTTCCAACATCAGTAAACCTCTTTGTAACTTATTGTGTACTGATCATGTTTTTGACTTTAATGCAGATTGTAGGAAGGATTTTGAGACTTTGAAGGCTGCTTTAATCTCAGCACCCATTCTGTGCGCACCTAATTGGAATTTACCATTCGAGGTAATGTGTGATGCGACTGATGCTGCGGTAGGTGCTATGTTGGGGCAAAAGCAGGGCAAATTTATCCATCTTATATATTATGCAAGCAATGTTTTAAATGAGGCACAAATCAACTATACAACTACTGAAAAGGAGTTGTTAGCTGTGGTGTTTGCTTTTGAAAAGTTCCGGCCATATTTGGTTGGATCCAAAGTCACGGTTTTCACGGATCATGCAGCAATAAGGTACTTAATGACTAAGAAGGATGCAAAGCCTAAACTAATTCGTTGGATTTTACTATTGCAGGAATTTGACTTGGAGATAAAGGACAAGAAAGGATCAGAAAATGTCATTGCAGATCATTTATCTCGTCTTGATCCATCATCATCTTTGCTGGAGCAATCTGCCATTTCCGATTCTTTTCCAGATGAGCAGCTTTTTGCTGTTGAAGTAAAGGTAGTTAGGGATGTCCCTTGGTATGCTGATATTGCCAACTTTTTGGTAAAGGGAGTCACCCCTATTGACATGGATTGGAGGCAGAAGAAAAAGTTTAAGCATGATGCAAAATATTTCTTTTGGGATGACCCATTTATGTATAAGCAATGTTCTGATGGTATTATTCGTAGGTGTGTTTCAGGTGCTGAAGCAAAGGAAATCCTGGAGCAATGTCACTCTTCGCCGTATGGAGGTCATTTCAGCGGTCAGAGGACGGCTATGAGGATTTTGCATTGCAGATTTTTCTGGCCTACGCTATTCAAGGATGCCCATTGGTTCTACAAGTGATGTGATGCTTGCCAAAGGAGAGGAAATTTGGGGCCTAGAGATGAAATGCCTCTTACTTATATTTTAGAAGTTGAATTATTTGATGTATGGGGTATTGACTTTATGGGGTCATTTCCTCCTTCTAATGGCAATGTTTTTTATCTTATTGGCAGTTGATTATGTGTCCAAGTGGGTGGAGGCCATTGCATGCCATCAGAGTGATGCCAAGACAGTTGCAAGGTTTCTTCAATCGCACATCTTTGCGCGGTTTGGGACACCTAGGGCTCTAGTGAGTGATGATGGTACACATTTTGTTAATAATATCTTAACTAAGCTTTTAGCAAATTATGGGATTAAGCATAGGATAGCTACCCCTTATCACCCACAAGCAAATGGTCAACCTGAAATTAGTAATAGGGAAATTAAAGCTATCTTAGAGAAAGTGGTCCATCCATCTAGAAAGGATTGGTCATTTAGGTTGGATGAGGCTCTTTGGGCTTATAGGACAGCTTATAAGACTCCTCTAGGTATGTCTCCCTATAGGTTAGTATATGGGGAAAGCTTGCCATTTACCATTAGAGCTTGAGCATAAAACATTTTGGGCTTTGAAAAAGTTAAATTTTGATCTGAGTCTTGCAGGGGCAATAAGAATGCTGCAGCTTAATGAGTTAGAAGAATTTCGTCAATTCTCTTATGAAAATGCGAAAATGTATAAGGAAAAGACTAAACTGTGGCATGATAAGAAAATAAAGTCCAAAGAATTTGTCAAGGGTCAGAAAGTTTTGCTTTATAACTCTAGATTAAAATTATTTCCTGGAAAATTAAAATCTAAATGGTCAGGACCGTTTATTGTGATTGAGGTTTTTTCCAATGGAGCAATTACTTTGCAGGATGAGAAAGATGGGAGAGTTTTCAAAGTGAATGGACAGCGTGTGAAGCATTATTGGGGTAAGGAGTTTCAGTCGAAATATCCTTCCCTAAGGTTGGTTGACAATTGAGAGAGCAGGACTTTTGCGGGAGCATTTCACAGAGCAAAATTTTGAGCTCCCAGAGTTTGTATTAATTTTATTTTTTGCTGATTTTATTTTAATTTCGGTTAGGTTAGGTTTGATTTTGCATGATTTTATCTTTAGAGTTTTATTTTTTTTTTTGGTAATTTAGATTGTATTTATTTCGTTTTGAATTTGATTTTCGGGTTATTTGTTTAGATTATTTTTGCATTATCTTTTAATTGGTTTGATTTTATTAGATTTTATCTTCAGTTATTTGAATTCTGTTTTATTTATTCGGCATCAATTAGGGATAAAAAAAAGATTAAATTTGATTTGGTCGGTTAAAATTGATTGTTAAATTTGACAGATGTGATTTTCCCATTTAGAAGATTTCAATTCTACAGATTCAGAAGGTTGTTGTGGCAAGATTATGGCTGGAGCAAAATAATCCAAAGAAAAAGGGTTACCGTTTGAAATTTATTATTTTTACCGTTGGGATTTGACTTTAAATTATTGCAGGTAAATTTGCTTGCATCATCAGATGAGGCCACCTGTCGCAGAGCAATTATCCGAAGGCTTCAATGATGACAGCACATCAATTTTACCATGGGCGTTTGGAATCCGCAATTTTACCGTTGGGCAAATCTTTTCGGTTAGGATTCTCTTTTGCTGGAGCCTTATTTATTTACAACTGCTGGTAAGTTCTCTCCACTTCGTCTTCTTGATCATATTTTTGTCGTTTGCATTCTTTCTTTTTCCTTCCCATTCTCTGTCAACCGTTAAGTCCTCTATGGCTAAGACTAGAGCTAGGAAAGAAAGAGAGAATGAAGAAGAGGAGGTGTCGGTCACACCGGAGGTTCAAAAAGGAAAATCTAAGAAGAAAATAACGCCAGAAGAGAAGGAGGCGAAGCGAAGAAAGAGGCAGTAGAGAGCTGCGGAACAAGAAGTCATCCAAGAGACAGAGGCTGTTCAGAATCTTGAGACAGAACCGATAGTTTCTGCTACGGTTCAGGAAGGGAATACTGAGAAGGAACATGAGACAGAGGTCAAAAGACAAGTCGCAGGTATGCCTGAAAAAGAGAAAACGCCAGAGCCGGTGCAGGAGGCTCATGTTGAAATCATTATGCCTGAATCGCCCAAGCGTCGCCGCATCAAGAGGACGGTGGGTCGCGTGAAGGTGATTCGGAACACTCCATCGCCTCCGACGTTGGACTCTGAGGAAGAAAACAGGGACGCTGAGAATAAGGAAAAAGAAGAAGAGGCAAGAAAGGCAGAAGAAGAGCGTTTGCGAGAACAGAGAGAAAGCAAGGGCAAAGGAATTGCCGAAGCATCGGGAGAAATTGAGGAGCCGAGGGCACAATTCATTCGCTTCGTCAATGAACTTGCGGGAGCAAAATATCAGGAAGTACTGAAGCGGGATTTCTTGTTCGACCGAGGATTTGGCAGTGATCTGCCCAAGTTTTTGGAATATGGAATAGCAAGCCTGGGGTGGAGGCAGTTTTGTGCAAAGCCTGATCCCATCATTGCCAACATTGTTCGGGAATTCTACGCCAATCTTGATGTGAAGGATGATTTTGAAGTCATAGTGCGAGGAGTGCCTGTTCAATGGAGCCCAGAGGCCATCAATAGTTTGTTTGATCTTCAGGACTTTCCACATGCAGTTTTTAATGAGATGGTGGTTGCACCATCTAGTGATCAACTGAGTGCGGCTGTTCGGGAGGTAGGCATTGAGGGGGCTCAATGGAGGGTGTCGCAGACGCGGAAGCATACGTTTCAAGCTGCTTATTTGAAGAGTGAAGCCAACACTTGGATGGGTTTCATTAGACTCCGCTTACTGCCGACAACGCACGACTCCACAGTATCTCGGGACAGGGTATTGCTTGCCTTTGCCATTCTTCGCTCGATGAGTATTGATGTAGGAAAAATTATTTCTTCTGAGATTGTTGATTGTTGGAAAAAGAAGGTGGGGAAGCTGTTCTTTCCAAACATTATCACAATGTTATGCAGCAGGGCAGGAGTGCCCACGGTTCCAGAAGATATGATCATGACTGATAAGGCAATCATTGACACACCTAATCTGGCACGGCTTCAGCGTACGCAAGAGGCTCGCCAGGGAGGGCTGGTGTATGGCGTTAATCAGATCCTAGAGCAACTGACAGTGTTGACCAGTAGGTTAGAATTTGTTGAAAGGCAAGCTCAGACCTACTAGACTTATGCTAAAAGGAGAGATGATGCGCTCAGGGGGGCCTTGCAAACCAATTTCTCAAGACCATATCAAGCCTTTCCAGTGTTTCTCGATGATTTATTTAATCTTTGGATACCACCCCCACCTGTTGAACGAGAAGAGGATGTTAATGAGGAGCAGGGTCAGGAAGACTTATTGATGAATTGACCTGGAGCGAGCACTACTTTTGTTTTTGAATTTTTGTTTGCTCGCACATACTGACCCTGCTGGATGATTTTTCTGCTTATTTTCTTTTTAATTTTTATGCTTACAAAAATATATCTCTGCTATGTAATTTTTTTCTTGATTTTAATGAAATTTCTTAATGTTTCTATTCTATATGCACTGAGCAACTCTAACTTAACTAATTTTCCTCTGAATTTTTGAAGCTTGGACTGATTACGCTTAATTAGATTAAGGTATTCTAATCTCCATAAACCTTTTGCTTGAGCATTTCTTCTAGCTTGGACTGTTGCTGCGACAAAGAAGATTTTCAAGGTAGTATTGACTTATACGATCCACTTTAAGCTTAATCTGAGTCCCATGTTTAGTTTAAAAATTTAGATAGAAAAATTTAAGTTTGGGGTACAATTGCTTAATTAATGATTCATTGGGGACAATGAATAATTCAAGTTTGGGGGACTTTTTGCTACTCCAATTATTTTGCTCGAGCATTCCTCTCCTTCAAATTAAATTTGCTAGGTTATTGAGTAGCCGGGGACATATGTGATACCCACAGTTTGTCTTCGCGTCAAAAGATGACCTAGGAAATGTGAAAAAATGATGAGAAAAAATATTTGCTGAAAAATTATTTGTTGAAGATTTTGCTGAAATAATTGACAGAGCAAAAGTTTTGAGGGATGAATGATGATCCAACAGTTTTTTTTGTCTCCCAGAACTTAGGTGAGCTTCATCATAAAATGTCGCCATTCTGAGGGGCAAGAGATAGAATAACTAAGGATTTTTTAGCTTTATAATGAGTATTGAGCCTAGTTGGTGATAAGCTTGAGGCAAGGGTATACTACACCATAAAGTGGGTCATCCCGTGCTTAAGAGCTTATGACTATAAGGCTGCTTTAAGTCTGATAAATAATGGAATAAACCCCTGTAAAAATATGTTTTGAAATGTCTGATAATAGAGCTAGGCTGTGGTGAGTCCTTAGAATTAAGTTGAAAAGTGGTGATTATTTGTCCATGTTGGAGGAATCATTTTGCTGCAGCAGAGCTTGGTTTTGCAGAGTGCTCAGGTAAAGATTAAAGGTAGTGTTGGACTGTCTGGTTTGATTAAGCTAATTCTTTGTCTAATGTTTTGAAATTCTTGAAGGAAGGTTGGTTAGTATTGCTCGGGACGCGCAATAGTTCAAGTTTGGGGGTATGATAACTACCCAAAAGGTAGTTATTTAGGCTTCATTTATATAAGGATTTGCGTGTCTTTAATGCTTAATAGGGTTGGTTTTAGAGAGATATTACATGATTTAACCCATTTGGAAGAATGGAAGCTTTGGAAATCACTTTGTGCAGATTATGCTGCTGAGCGACTGGAAGGAGCAAATTCTATGCAGCAGCAAAACTGGGAGCAGAAACTGCCACATCACAGCTCGTTAGCCAACTTCATGAACCTACTTCTGTTGAGTAATTTTCGTGATAAAGAAGCAAGGAGAGCCCTACACGTGTCCAAGTTTACCTAATTCAAGTCTCCCCTCCTTCTACAAAAGGAAGTAGCCGTCCAAGTCAAACTCATTCCATGTTTTCCCTTGGAAGCCGAATATTTTAGAGAGATTGAAGATCATCAAGAACACCATCATCCGCAAGCTGATTAGAGAGTTTACTTTCTTTATTAACTTGTGGTTATGGACATGCATACTCAGATTGTAATTCGTATTCCTATGCCTATTATGAACTAAGTAGCTTAAGGTGTTGGTTAGGAATATTGTGATTAATGTGCTTCATCTCTAGTAATATATTGACTATCGCATTTTGGTTAATTGTTGTGCTTATTCTCATTTTATGCCTGCCTGACCAGCCGGTATGGATAGCTCTCTCTAGTTTCAGGGATGATTTAGAGAGTGTGTGGCAATTATCCACACTACGATCATTGTGTATTGGTGAACGCCAGTGACTGAGCTAGGGATAGCCAGTTGCCTAGTGCTTGATCGGTCGCTCTTCATTGGGTTTGAAACATATCCCAAAAGATCAAGAGTTCCGGGAGGAATCCGCTAATAATACTGCGAGAAATGCATGATCAATAATATTGCTAGAGCATATTTTAGAACAATCACTAAAACCTAACTAGCGCCTGTCTTTAATCTGTCTATCTATTTGTTTACTTGTTGTTCTGTCATTTATTTTGCTTCAGCATAATCCCAATAAAACCAAATCATTTACTATTCTTGAAACCATTAAAAAGTTACACAAAAATAGGTAGAGTGGAAACTCATTTAGGGCTCGGATTGATAATATTACTTGCTACAGACTGTGTATACTTGCACAGGAATTCTAGAGTATTTTATACTATACTTTTACTCACTCTAGGAACCCAACACTTATGAATCCAACAAAACACTTGCTTAATCACATAGCGAGCTACATACATAATAGGCACAACACGTAACAACAAGGCAAGTAAAGTAAACGACATGCTCAAACAAACAAACAAACCCAACCAGATAGAAACTACTTACAATACTTAAAAGCGCTCCTAAACCAAATTAACACTTGTTGGAAAAATATTGGAATAGACTCTCAGAACACCTACAAGCACAATAAAGGATTCCTAGAGGTTAGGAAACAACCTAACAATATTCATAACACTTAACATCGATTAAAAGGGACCCTAATCATGCTGAAAGATGCTGGAACTTACCAAAAAGGGCGGGAACCTTGCTGGAATTTACCAAACAACATTGAAATCCTTTAAATAAGTGTTGTCCCGAGCCCAAATTAAGTTATAAACTGAAACTAACGAATGCCCAATGATTCGAGGTTATTCTAAAGCTAATTTAGGTGAATTCCAAAGACTTAAGGGTGCTGGACCTTACCGCTCAACACCAAACAAAGTTGGATACGCGTTGTACAGTGTCTGAAAGTCGCCAAAACCTGCAATTTAGGAGGCGATAAGGAATGGGTGACTTAGAATAACACTTCTTGGATCATGGGTAACTCACGTTGCAACCAATAACGAATGGGTCAAGTTAGAACTTACAGAATTCACCCAATAACACCGAATGAGGGTTGGAACCACGCTGAACACACTAGGCAGAGGCAAAATTGCGAGAGAACCGAGATCTGAGATGTTGGATGCTTGTGTTGGGATTTGTGCCCTAAAACTCATAGATAGTGAATGTTAAACGAATTATATACTTATTCGATAAAGGCGTTATCGAGATTGATTCAATAAAAGTCATTACTGAATAAAGTAAATTACACATATAATAACCCAAATCCAATAAACTAAGATCCATGGCTATAGGATGAACACTTGAGCTTTATGTAGACACATAAAAGTGGATCAAGCTTGAGTAATAACCAAAACAGTCTATAGTATAGGGATAGGGCTGGGTACCTTATTCTGAAGACACTATGAGACGCGACCCACTTTATAGATGGTATAGACGATGTGATCCTAAATCGTCCATGTAGAGACATGTGAGTGGGGGCGTCCTATGCAATGAGTTTGCATAAGACCAGGACCGAGAAATAAGTCGCTCTCACTTTATAACACCGTTTACTGACGAGACTGACTATTTCATGTGATGACCTAGGTAACTCGATCTTAATCCTGAGCTAACTATGAACTCTTGTTTATTAGAGCTTATCCTTAGTCTGCATAGGTGAGAGTGGCTCAGTATCGCCGACTCAATAAGCCTCCCATTTCAGGGATAGGAATGGGTAGATAGCTGGGGACGTAGTCGTGCAAGAAGGAATTCACTCCTACCCAAATTAGGGATAGTAGAGAGGTTGTTCCCTCAAGTGCTCACTACGGGGCTTGAACAAAGGGATCCCGCCCTCTCATTGGCACGAGAGGGACTCGGTTTATTGGTTGGACCATAAACCAATTGTTCATTAGGGGATCGGTGGGACTTAAGGAACTAGAAGTACTATAGGGGTGAAACGGCTTTTTGACCTAGCTATAGCTACGAACAACCTATGAAGGATCGACTTACTAATCATGGTTAAATCAAGTGGACGGAAATACATCTATAGTGAGGGGAGTGCAACTATCGGACTATAGTTGAGTGTCCCAATAGTTAACGAATGTTGGCTAGCTTGGATAATGAGATTAGTCGGTTAGCCTCGAATCGTTGGAGCCCATGATCTATAGGTCCATTAGGTCCCCCTACTAGCTCATATCGGAATTAAGCCTAGAACAAAAGATAGGAAGCTTTGAATCGTTCAAAATCGAGAAAAAGGGTATTATCGTAAATTGTGTTTGAGACAATAATGTAATTATGAATTAAATTAGAAAATGAGAGATGAAGTATTTAAAAGTGTTTTGAATACAATATATATGTATTAGGAATCATATATAAGGAATTGCACAAGATTAGTATGATTAATTTGATTAATCATAAGAAATCATTTTGAAATGTCTCAAAATCAATTACTTAATGTTGAATTCAATTTGGAATTGAAATCAACATTAAATTGCAAGCTTGAAATTAGGTTTCAAAGTTGAAGATAGTGTATTAAGTTGGATTCCCACTCTTGCATGAAGATACAAAGTGGAAAACAACTCACCTCATGCATAGCTTGATCCACTTTGGCTTGCAAGACTACCATGTGTCTTGTGTCTTGAGGGTACTCCTTGCATGGAGAATTTCTTTAAAAGAGCTTGAATCAGATTAAAAGCTTAAGAGAGCCTTCTCCTTAATATAATGCTGTTGGATTTTAGACTCAAACTCTCTCATCTCTCATACTTCTTCATAGCTTGATCCTTCAAGCTTTCCCTTCCCATTCCCTATCTTATATAGACTCCCACAAGTCATTCTTGGCCCGGATGATAGTAGGGAAGACTCTAAGAGTTGTCCTAAGAAGATTGGAGAAGAAAAGAATCCAAGAAGGTCCACCAATTGAACTATAAAAGGTTGGTACTTTCACTCTCTCTGTTCTGTCTTTTCTAGGACATGCATGCTTTAGGTGCAAAATTGATGTAGTTAGGTGCTTCCGATCTTCAATTGCTTCTGCATGTGTTATATGAACACCTTCAATTGGTATCAGAGCATCATTAGAGCACTTGACTTGCATTAATTTTGCTGTGGTGGGTACCATTTTGAAAATGAATTTTTCTGGGTGCTAAAGATGAGTTTTCTGGTTTGGCAATTTTTTGAGCTTTCATTTCTTGATGAAATTGTAATTGCTCGGAAATGGAAGAGCGTCAATGTGTGTTCTAGAGTCTGTAATTTTTATAGAGTCAATAGAGTCCATATAGATTGTAAAATAGAAGAAAAACTAGAGAAGACGCAACAGAAAAACAACAGTAGTGGGCTACTGTCGCGAGAGCGTCGGGACGCTCTTCATGTAGCGTCCTGACGCTGATGAACAAATTTTTCCAGAAGCAGAAGTTTCCAGTCCGGTTCGGTTCAGCAGCTTGAGTCTTGGTCCGGTTCGGTTTGCCTGCAGTCGGTTCAGCCCCTAAACACACATTACAAGGTCGGTTCAGTCCATTGAGGGTTGGTTCGGGACGGTTCGAGATGCTCGGGATAATTACAAGCATTTATTTATAATTATTACTGTAATAATTAGTTATTTGCTTGTTTAAAATTACCAAACCATTCCACTTTAGGTTGTTTTTAATTTATTTATGCATTTTGAATGTATAATTAAATTGATTGATTGTATGTGCATTATGAGCATGCCATATAGTTTAAAATCCCACCATAGGAAAGCATGATCATGCATTAATTCAATTATTATAAGAGTTATTAATAGTTATTAATGCATAAAAGAAATTTCATGTTAATTAACATAAGAGTTGTATTAATTTAGGGAGATTCATGTTTGAATGGTTAATTAAAATTGATTAATTCTTATAATAGTTATAATTATTAAATGATAAAATTAACCAAGCATGAAGCATGAAATTTAATTAGTTTGATTATAAGTGTTATACTCAAATTAGGCTTGTTATGGATTTGTTTTATAATTGTTAGAAAAGAGATAGAAATCTAAAATCTATAACAAGATAAAGAGCATGCTCACTTAGGTTAATGAACCTTCAACAATTCGATCAACTTGCATAGTTTAGGTCGATATCTGGTAAAACAACGGTTACGAGAGAACTCACTCGACAAGATGTTGTCTAAGGCTGGAGGTATTTAAGTTGACGGTTTACGGAACACCTCCTACCTGGGCATTGAGTCTCTTGAGTTAAGTTAACTCGAGTTTTATGAGAATGCGTGAGCGGTGTGAGGTTTTAAAGTGTTTTTCACCTAGACATCGTAGTATAAAGGGTTATACAAACCTAGACATAGGTTGTTTCTAAATTGTGATTTTCTTATAACTTGAATGATTGATTGTTATATGCTTTTAAACACCATTAGAAAACATGTTATAGGGTTAATTCATTAAAAGTTATAAGAGTTATAAAAGTTGTTGAATAGAAACCGTAAAACCTATAACAAAGAGTTGCATGCTAACATAGGATCTTAGGTTCTTATCATTTTTTAAATGGTTTAAAATGAAATAGACCTAAGATTGCCTTTTCTAATAGGATTAGAAATATGTCTTACTTAGTTTTTTAAATAGTTTTAAAATTCGAGTAAGTAGGACATAAGACCTTGGTTATAAGGGAACTCTCCCGACAAATGGTTCGGAACTTGAGTTGAATTAACCATAGTCTTACTAGCATGCAATGTCACTAGGTTATTAAAAGAGTTTAATTCACCTAGACATTTAGTGTAAAGACCTTGTTTAATAAGGCATAGACTTAGATAGATTCATTTAGCCAGAATTTACCTAAGTAATAGACCCTAAAACTTTACGACACTTTAGTGGGAGGAAAAGTATAGAAACGAAATATTAAGTTTCTACTCTCACGTCCCCCTTAGTTCACACCGTGAGATCCATGCTTGGCCTCGAGGCGCCCTGGGAGCGTCCCCCTACAGATGGTGTTTGCATGGGTTAATATCAAGGTGAATGGGGAAAGTGTTCGTAGTAAGTGGGAGAAGGAAACATGTCAAACGTATCCTGCGGTCTCCATCATTATGTTGCATCGTGAGATTCCTATGTGCTGCCTGCGAGTCACCTTGGGAGCGATCACCCTACGGAGGGCTTGCGCATGGGATTCGGAACAACGCAAACTCCAGAAGTAGATAGGGTTTCCTAGGGCCATTCCCAACATTAGCTCTTCCCTACGGTGGCATTGTTGGGGCCGCCCTCCGAGATCTGAAAATGATGGGTAACACTTACAAGATGGTCTTGACCAAATTAACGTTAGCTAATAACTATTGGAGTAAGAGTTATTCTGGGAATAGTATTTGGCCGAGATTGTCTCGATTCAGAGGAGGAGTAGTTGACTGCCCTACGGTAGCGGTTATTCTAAACCCCTGAAGTTACGTTGCAAATAAATCAATTGTATATATGGGTCGATGATTGCTTTTGCTAAAGTCTGATTGGATTATATTATTAATGGGTTTAGTGCATGTTTCTAATAGAGATTAATTTGTTTGTTTCAGCAATATGTCGAAAAACGTATGTGCTTTGTCAAATGCCAAATTAAACGGTTTAGGACATACGACTAAGAATACTTGCTTAAACGCTAAACACGTGGCAAAGAATTTAGGTTTGGTCTCAACAGAGGAATGTCCTCAAACTAACTGCATAGCCAAGAAAAACATGATCCACGATTCTAAATGTGATTTATTAGTCTTCATTTCAAGGAATGAGTTCCTGGCAACAGCTAATAGCTGGAGAGATGACTCTTAAAGTTAGAACAGGAGAAGTCATCTCGGCTATTGCAGTGGGAGACATAAAATTATTCTTCACCAAGGAACGTTACATGATATTAGACAATGTGTACATAGTTCCGAAAATTAAAAGAAATTTGATTTCTTTATCTTGTTTATTGGAACAAGGTTACTCAATTTCTTTTTCTGTTAATGAAGCGTTCATAACTAAAAGAGGTATTGATGTTTGCTCTGCAAACTTGAAGAATAAATTGTATGTTTTGAGACCAATTGAGTCTAAAGCTATTTTAAATCACGAGATGTTTAAAACCGCTGAGACTCAACCTAAAAAAATGAAGAGTTTCTCAAGATACCTATCTCTGGCACTTGAGGTTAGGCCATATCAACCTCAATAGGATTGGGAGATTGGTCAAGAGTGGACTTCTAAACAAGTTAGAAGACGACTCGTTGTCTCCTTGTGAGTCATGCCTTGAGGGCAAGATGACAAAACGACCTTTTACCGAAAAAGGTTATCGTGCCAAAGAGCCCCTAGAGCTCATTCATTCGGACCTCTGTGGACCAATGAACATTAGAGCTCGAGGTGGGTATGAATATTTCATCAGTTTCATTGATGATTATTCGAGGTATGGCTATCTCTACCTGATGCATCATAAGTCCGAAGTTTTTGAAAATTTCAAAGAGTACAAGGCCGAGGTTGAGAACCTATTAGGTAAGACGATAAAAACACTTTGATCCGATCGAGGTGGAGAGTATATGGACTCAAGTTTTCAAGACTATTTGATAGAGCATGGAATTACGTCCCAACTCTCAGCCCCTGGTACACCTCAGCAAAACGGTGTATCGGAAAGGAGAAACAGAACCTTGTTGGACATGGTTCGTTCGATGATGAGTTATGCTCAGTTGCCTAACTCGTTTTGGGGTTATGTAGTAGAGACTGCAGTTTATATTTTGAACGTAGTTCCTTCAAAGAGTGTTTCTGAAACACCGTTTGAGCTCTGGAAAGGACGTAAAGCTAGTTTATAACATTTTAGAATTTGGGGATGCCCTGCATATGTGCTAGATGCAAACCCAAAGAAATTGGAGTCTCGTTCTAGATTTTGCCTATTTGTAGGCTATCCCAAAGAAACGAGAGGTGGATACTTCTTTGATCCTGAGGAAAGTAAAGTACTTGTATCGACAAATGCTACATTCCTAGAAGAAGACCACCTTAGAGAACACAAGCCACGAAGTAAAGTCGTATTAAGTGAACTATCTAACGAAACTACCGAAACATCAACAAGAGTTGTTAATGATGTTGGCACCTCGAGTCAATCGCGTCCTTCTCATGAAATAAGAGAACCTCGACGTAGTGGGAGGGTTATTAGACAACCTGATCGCTATTTGGGTTTAACTGAAACTCCAGTCGTCATACCTGATGACGGAATCGAGGATCCATTAACCTTTAAACAGGCAATGGATGATGTTGACAAGAATGAGTGGATTAAAGCCATGGACTTAGAAATCGAGTCCATGCATTTTAATTCAGTATGGGATCTTGTAGATCAACCTGAAGGGGTTAGACCCATAGGGTGTAAATGGATCTATAAGAGAAAACGAGACGCTGCTGGAAAGGTACAAACCTTTAAAGCACGACTTGTGGCAAAGGGTTTTACCCAGCGGGAGGGGATTGATTATGAAGAAACCTTCTCCCCTGTTCCCATGTTGAAGTCGATCAGGATACTTTTATCCATTGCCACATTTTACGATTATGAAATATGGCAAATGGATGTCAAGACTGCCTTTCTGAACAACAATCTTGAAGAAAGTATCTACATGTCTCAGCCAGAGGGGTTCATTGCTCAGGATCAAGAGCAAAAAGTTTGCAAGCTTAAACGATCCATTTATGGATTAAAACAAGCGTCTAGATCCTGGAATATGAGATTTGATACTGCGATCAAATCTTATGGCTTTGAACAAAACGTTGATGAACCTTGTGTTTACAAAAGGATCATCAACAACTCCGTAGCTTTCTTAGTACTGTATGTGGATGATATCCTGCTCATTGGGAATGATGTAGGTTATCTAACTGACATTAAACTATGGCTAGCAACTCAATTCCAAATGAAAGATTTGGGTGAGGCACAATTTGTTCTAGGGATCCAAATTGTTCGAAACCTAACGACAAAGCGCTAGCCTTGTCTCAAGCAACTTATATCGACAAATTGTTGGTTAGATATAAAATGCAAAATTCCAAGAAAGGACTATTACCTTTTCAGGCACGAAATTATTTTGTAAGGAACAATGTCCTCAGACACCTCAAGAAGTTGAGGACATGAGACGTTTTCCCTATGCCTCTGCAGTAGGTAGCCTAATGTATGCCATGTTGTGTACAAGGCCTGACATTTGTTATGCAGTAGGGATTGTCAGTAGATATCAATCAAATCCAGGATTCGATCACTGGACAACCGTTAAAAATATCCTCAAGTATCTAAGGAGAACAAGGGACTATATGCTCGTGTATGGTTCGAAGGATATGATCCTTACAGGATACACTGATTCTGACTTTCAAACCGATAAAGATTCGAGGAAATCTACATCAGGTTCAATATTCACTCTAAATGGAGGAGCAATAGTATGGCGCAACATCAAGCAAGGATGCATTGCAGACTCGACCATGGAGGCCGAATATGTAGTCGCTTGCGAAGCAGCAAAAGGGGCAGTATGGCTCAGGAAGTTCCTAACTGACTTGGAAATCATTCCGAATATGCATTTGCCTATCACCTTGTATTGTGATAATAGCGGCGCAGTTGCAAACTCAAAGGAACCTCGCAGCCATAAAAGAGGCAAGCACATCGAAAGGAAATACCATCTCATTAGGGAGATTGTGCACCGAGGAGACGTGATCGTCACAAAGATAGCGTCGGAGCACAACATTGCTGATCCATTCACGAAGGCTCTCACGGCTAAAGTGTTCGAGAGTCATCTAGAAGGTCTAGGTCTGCGAGATATGTACGAGAAATAATCTAGGTCAACTGGGAGAATTGTAACTGGTATATCAATACCTCAGTATACTGGGTATTTAGATGCCCTAGTTTATTGTATCTTTACTCTGTTATTAATACAAGTATTTATTCATCCACTGCTATTATAGATTATAGTACATCCCACTAAAATAGAGTTTTAGTTCTAAAGCTAATTTAGGTGAATTCCAAAGACTTAAGGGTGCTGGACCTTACCGCTCAACACCAAACAAAGTTGGATACGCGTTGTACGGTGTCTGAAAGTCGCCAAAACCTGCAATTTAGGAGGCGATAAGGAATGGGTGACTTAGAATAACACTTTTTGGATCATGGGTAACTCACGTTGCAGCCAATAACGAATGGGTCAAGTTAGAACTTACAGAACTCACCCAATAACGCCGAATGAGGGTTGGAACCACGCTAAACACACTGGGCAGAAGCAAAATTGCGAGAGAACCAAGATCTGAGATGCTGGACGCTTGTGTTGGGATTGGTGCCTGTTGGGTTCCTAGAGTGAGTAAAAATATGATATGAAATACTCTAGAATTCCTATGCAAGTATACACAGTCTGCAGCAAGTAATATTATCAATCCAAGGTCTGAATGAGTTTCTACTTTATCTGTTTTGTATAACTTTCTAATGGTTTCAGAGATAATAAAAATGTTGGGTTTTATCGGAATTATGCTGAAGCAAAATAAATGACAGAACAACGAGTAAACAAATAGATAGATAGATTAAAGACAGGCGCTGGTTAGGCTTTAGTGATTTTTTTCTAAGATATGCTCTAGCAATATTATTGATCATGCATGTCTCGTAGTATTATTAGCGGATTCCTCCCGGAACTCCGAATCTTTTGGGATATGTTTCAAACCCAATGAAGAGCGACCGATCAAGCACTAGGCAACTGGCTATCCCTAGCTCAGTCACTGGCGTTCACCAATACACAATGATCATAGTGTGGAAAATTGTCACACACTCTCTAAATCATCCCTGAAACTAGAGAGAGCTATCCATACCGGCTGGCCAGGCGGCCATAAAATAAGAATAAGAACAACAATTAACCAAAATGCAATAGTCAATTTATTACTAGAGATGAAGCACAATAATCACATTATTCCTAACCAACACCTTAAGCTACTCAGTTCATAATAAGCATAGGAATACGAATTACAATCTGAGTATGCATGTCCATCACTACAAGTTAATAAAGAAGGTAAACTCCCTAATCAGCTTGCGGTTGATGGTGTTCTTGATGATCTTCAATCTCCCTATACTATTCGGCTTCCAAGGGAAAACATGGAATGCTTTTGACTTTGACGGCTACTTCCTTTTATAGAAGGATGGGAGGCTTGAATTAGGTCAACTAGGACACGTGTAAGGCTCTCCTTGATCCTTTATCCCGAAAATATCTCAATAGAAGTCGGTTCATGAAGTTGGCTAACGAGCTGTGATGTGGCAGTTTCTGCTCTCAGTTTTGCTGCAGCATAGAATTTGCTCCCTCCA
Source organism: Luffa acutangula (assembly GCA_036850905.1). Lineage (NCBI taxonomy): Eukaryota > Viridiplantae > Streptophyta > Magnoliopsida > Cucurbitales > Cucurbitaceae > Luffa > Luffa acutangula. Next base: position 13,547,481 of record CM072094.1, on the reverse strand, counting down.
GTCGCTCAGCAACATAATCTGCATAAAGTGATTTCCAAAGCTTCCATTCTTCCAAATGGGTTAAATCATGTAATATCTCTCTAAAACCAACCCTAATAAGCATAAAGGACACACAAATCCCTATATAATTGAGGCCTAAATAACTACCTTTTGGGCAGTTATCATACCCCCAAACTTGAACTATTGCGCGTCCCGAGCAATACCAACCAACCTTCCTTCAAGAATCTCAAAACATTAGACAAAGAATTAGCTTAATCAAACCAGACAGTCCAACACTACCTTTAACCTTTACCTGAGCACTCTGCAAAACTAAGCTCTGCTGCAGCAAAATGATTCCTTCTGCAGGGACAAATAATCACCACTTTTCAACTTAATTCTAAGAACTCACCACAGCCTAGCTCTATTATCAGACATTTCAGAACATATTTTTAAAGGGGTTTATTATTTATCAGACTTAAAGCAGCCTTACAGTCATAAGCTCTTAAGCATGGGATGACCCACTTTATGGTGCAGTATACCCTTGCCTCAAGCTCATCACCAACTAGGCTCAATATTCATTATAAAGCTAAAAAATCCTTAGTTATTCCATCTCTTGCCCCTCAGAATGGCGACATTTTATGATGAAGCTCACCTAAGTTATGGGAGACAGAAAAACTGTTGGATCATCATTCATCCCTCAAAACTTTTGCTCCATCAATTTTTTCAGCAAAATTTTCAACAAATAATTTTTCAGCAAATAATTTTTTTTCTCATATTTCTCATTTTTTCAAATTTCCTAGGTCATCTTTTGACGCGAAGACAAACTGCGTGTATCACAAATGTCCCCGATTACTCAATAACCTAGCAAATTTTAATTTGAAGGAGAGGAATGCTCGAGCAAAATAATTGGAGTAGCAAAAAGTCCCCCAAACTTGAATTATTCATTGTCCCCAATGAATCATTAATTAAGCAATTATACCCCCAAACTTAAATTTTTCTATCTGAATTTTTAAACTAAACATGGGACTAGGATTAAGCTTAAAGTGGATCATATAAGTCAATACTACCGTCAAAAATCTTCTTGCTGCAGCAACAGTCCAGGCTAGAAGAAATGCTCAAGCAAAAGGTTTCTGGAGATCAGAATACCTTGATCTAACTAAGCGTAATCAGTCCAAGCTTAAAAAATTCAGAAGAAAATAGTTAAGTTAGAGTTAGTCATTGCTCATAGAATAGAAACATTCAGAAATTTCATTTAAAATCATAGAAAAATATTACAAAGCAAAGATATATTTTTAAAGCAAAAGAAATTAAAAAGAAACAAGGCAAGCAATCATATAAAAGATGGGGTCAGGAATGCGCCAGCAAACAAAATATTTCATCAAAAAGCTTGCGCGCTAAAATCTCTCTTCAATCTTCCTAACCCAGATCTTCCTCTTCATCTTCTTTCTCAGCAGGCGGCGGTGGAATCCAAGGGTTCAACAGATCTTCAGGGAATGTAGGAAGGGCTGGATATGGCTTGGAAAAATTCTCTTGCAGTGCCCTTCTTAAGTTGGCATCTCGATTCTTAACATAGTTCCAGAAGGTTAAAGTTTGCCTTTCAGCAAACTCCTGCCTACTGGCCGAAAGTGCCAGTTGTTCTAGAATCGTATTGATGCCGTAGATAAGCCCACCTTGACGTATCTCCTGCGTGCGCTGGAGCCGCGCCAAATTGGGCGTATCAATGATCCCTTTATCAAATAGAATTGTATCACTCTCCTCCACTGGAACCCCTGCTTGTCTGCATAGCATAGTAATTGTGTTCAGAAAGAACAACTTCCCCACCTTTTTCTTCCAGCAACAGGCAATTTCATTACAAATAATTTTTCCTACGTCAATACTGAGAGACCTTAAGGTAGCAAAAGCCAAAAGAATTCGTTCCCTGGATACTGTCGAGTCGTGCGTTGTCGGAAGCAACCTCTGCCTGATGAAACCCATCCACGTGTTTGCTTCTTTGTTCAAGTAAGCCGATTGGAATGTCCTTTTCTGAGTCTTTGATAGTTGCCACTGCGCCCCCTCAATTCCTACCTCCCGGACAGCATTACTCAACTGCTCCTCAGATGGCGCGACTGCCATTTCATTGAATGCCGCGTGGGGGAAGTTTTGAAGATGGTACAGTGCGTTGATCGCACTTGGACTCCAATCTATCTCGACTCCTCTAACAATTACCAGGAAACCTTCTTCTTTATCAATGTTGGCATAGAATTCACGCACCACCTGTGCGTTTACAGCCTCTGGCTTAGCACAAAACAGCTCCCAGCCGTGGTCAGCTATGCCGGTCCTTAGAAATGGCGGAAGATCACCGCTGAAACCTCTTTCGAACAGAAAATCTCTTTTCAAGAGCTCAGTGTATTTTACTCTAGCAAAATTATTGATGAAGCGATCGTATGGCACCTGTCGCTCTGTTATTTCATCGTGCTCCTTGGATGCTTCAGCAATCTTTTTGCCCTTCTCTTCTCTCCGCTTCAGCAACTGTTCCTCCTCTGCCTTTTTCTCTTCTTCTTCTCACCTTCTTTCCTCAGCCTCTTTTTTCTCTCGTTCCTCTTGCTCGACCTTCTCCCTCTCGGAATCTGATGATGGAGGCGATGGGGTATCAGTCCTGATTACTGGAATGCGCCCAGCCTTTCGCTTAATGCGGCGTCGTTTCGGAGGTTCAGGTATGATAACCTCCACCCGAGCCTCCTGAACTGGCTCTCTGTCTTCTTCCGCTACAGCCTCCGTCTGCATAACCTCACTCTGTTCCGCCTGAATTTCCTCTCGAGCCTCTTCTATAGTTGCCACTTCCTATCCATCCTTTTCTTGATTCGGTTTGTCAGATTCTTTTGGGTCTTCATCTTCTTTTGCCACAACCTCCTCCTCTCTCGCTCTTTCTTGTTCTTCAACTCTCTGCTGTCTTCTTCTTCGCTTAGCCTCCTTCTCTTCTGGCGTTCTCTTTTTCTTAGTTTTTACTTTCTGAACTTCCGGTGTGATCGGTACCTCCTCCTCTTCACTCTCCCTCTCTTTTCGAGCTCTTGTTTTAGCCATGGAAGGTATAATAGGGTTTTGACAGAGAAGGTAAAGAAAGAAAGAATAATACACGCACAAAGATTCAAGAAGACGAAGTGAAACGTGCTTACCAGAGATTGCGAATAAATAAAGCTGCAGCAAACAAGAATCCTAACCGAAAAGATTTGCCCTGCCATAACTATTATTACCGTTGTAATTTAAAAAATGCAAACCTGAAATTCAAAAATTACCAACGGTAAAATTGCAAATTTCAAACAGCCATGGTAAAAATTAATGCTCTGTCATCATTGGAGCCGTTGGATAATTACTCTGCGCCACGTGGCCTCATCAGACGATGTACGCACATTTACCTGTGAGAATTCAAAGCTAAATCTAACGGTAACAATAATAAATACCAACAGAAACCCGTCAAACTTGGGATATTTTGCTCCAGCAATATCTTTGCCGCAACAATCCGCTGAACCTGAAGAATCTCAGATACGGAATTTCGAATTTCAAAATAGACAAATCAAATCTTTTTAATTCAAATTAAACCGAACAAAGCAAACTTAACCTGTTATTCTTAAAAGAAGCCGAATGAATTAGAGAAAATCTCTATTAATGAAAACTAGAATTCAAATAACCGAAAATAAAATCTAGATAAAATAAAATCTAACTAACTAAAAGATAATTGCAAGATAATTTAAATAAAGAACCCGAAAATCAAATCAAATCAAAAAACATAGATCAAATCTAACCTACCAAAAATATAAAAATACTTAAAAGATAAAATCTAATACATCATTCAAAATTACATCTATCCTAACCGAAATCAAATTAACGAAAAATAAAATCAATTCAAACTTCGGGAGCTCAAAATTTTGCTCTGTGAAATGCTCCCGAAAAAATCATGTTCTCTCAATCATCAACCAAACGTAGGGAAGGATATTTCGCCTGAAATTCCTCACCCCAATAATGCTTCACACGCTGTCCATTCACCTTGAATACTCTCCCATCTTTTTCATCCTGCAAAGTAATTGCTCCATTGGAGAAAACCTCAATCACAATAAACGGTCCTGACCATTTAGATTTTAATTTTCCAGGAAATAATTTTAATCTAGAATTATAAAGCAAAACTTTCTGACCCTTGACAAACTCCTTAGATTTAATTTTTTTGTCATGCCACAACTTAGTCTTTTCCTTATACATTTTTGCATTTTCGTAAGAAAATTGACGAAATTCTTCTAACTCATTAAGCTGCAGCATTTTGATTGCTCCTGCACGACTCAGATCAAAATTTAACTTTTTCAAAGCCCAAAATGTTTTGTGCTCAAGCTCTAATGGTAAATGACAAGCTTTCCCATATACGAACCTATAGGGAGACATACCTAAAGGAGTCTTATAAGCTGTCCTATAAGCCCAAAGAGCCTCATCCAACCTAAAGGACCAATCCTTTCTAGATGGATGGACTACTTTCTCTAAAATAGCTTTAATTTCCCTATTACTAATTTCAGCTTGACCATTTGCTTGTGGGTGATAAGGGGTAGCTATCCTATGCTTAATCCCATACTTAGCTAAAAGCTTAGTTAAGATATTATTAACAAAATGTGTACCCTCATCACTCACTAGAGCCCTAGGTGTCCCAAACTGCGCAAAGATGTGCGATTGAAGAAACCTTGCTACTGTCTTGGCATCACTCTGATGGCATGCGATGGCCTCCACCCACTTGGACACATAATCAACTGCCAATAAGATAAAAACATTGCCATTAGAAGGGGGAAATGGTCCCATAAAGTCAATACCCCATACATCAAATAATTCAACTTCTAAAATGTAAGTAAGAGGCATTTCATCTCTAGGCCCCAAATTTCCTCTCCTTTGGCAAGCGTCACATTGCTTGTAGAACCAATGGGCATCCTTAAATAACGTAGGCCAGAAAAATCTGCAATGCAAAATCCTCATAGCCGTCCTCTGTCCGCTGAAATGGCCTCCATACGGTGAAGAGTGACATTGCTCCAGGATTTCTTTTGCTTCAGCACCTGAAACACACCTACGAATAATACCGTCAAAGCATTGCTTATACATAAACGACTCATCCCAAAAGAAAAATTTCACATCATGCTTAAACTTTTTCTTCTGCCTCCAATCCATATCAATAGGGGTGACTCCCTTTACTAAAAAGTTGGCAATATCAACATACCAAGGGACATCCCTGACTACCTTTACCTGAACAGCAAAAAGCTGCTCATCTGGAAAAGAATCGGAAATGGCAGATTGCTCCAGCAAAAATGATGATGGATCAAGACGAGATAAATGATCTGCAACGACATTCTCTGATCCCTTCTTGTCCTTTATCTCCAAGTCAAATTCCTGCAGTAATAAAATCCAACGAATTAGTCTAGGCTTTGCATCTTTCTTAGACATTAAATACCTTATTGCTGCATGATCCGTGAACACCGTGACTTTGGATCCAACCAAATATGGCCGAAATTTCTCAAAAGCAAACACAACAGCTAACAACTCCTTTTCAGTAGTTGTGTAGTTGACTTGTGCCTCATTTAAAACCTTGCTTGCATAATATATAGGATGAATAAATTTGCCCTGTTTTTGCCCCAGCATCGCTCCTACCGCAACATCGTTCGCATCACACATTACCTCGAATGGAAAATTCCAATTAGGCGCGCAGAGAATGGGTGCTGAGATTAAAGCTGCTTTTAATGTTTCAAAAGCCTTCCTACAATCTGCATTAAAGTCAAAAACATGATCAGTGCACAATAAGTTACAAAGAGGTTTACTGATTTTGGAAAAATCCTTTATGAACCTCCTATAAAATCCAGCATGTCCTAAGAAACTCCGAATTCCCTTCACTGAATTCGGTGGCTCTAGCCTTTCAATAACCTCAACTTTTGCTCTATCAACTTCTAGACCATTTTTAGAAATCCTATGACCTAACACTATGCCCTCCTTCACCATGAAGTGGCACTTCTCCCAATTAAGAACTAGATGGGTATCTTCACATCTTTTTAACACCTTTCCTAAATTATCTAAACAACTCTGAAAAGACCCTCCAAACACTGAAAAATCGTCCATAAAGACTTCAACAATGGACTCAATCATATCAGAAAAAATTGCTAACATACGCCGCTGAAATGTTGCTGGAGCATTGCAGAGGCCAAAAGGCATTCTTCTAAAAGCGAATGTCCCATAAAGGCAGGTGAAAGTGGTTTTCTCCTGATCCTCATGAGCAATAGTAATCTGGTTATACCTAGAATAACCATCCAAGAAACAGTAATAGGCCTGACCAGCCAATCGATCCAACATCTGGTCGATAAATGGTAGATGGAAATGATCCTTTCGGGTGGCTTTATTAAGCCTTCTGTAATCCATACAAACCCTCCAGCCAGTTACTATCCTTGTGGGGATCAACTCATTATCTTTATTGTACACCACAGTGACACCTCCTTTCTTAGGAACACATTGGACAGGGCTTACCCAATTGCTATCGACAATTGGATAAATGATCCCAACATCCAACCATTTAATCACCTCCTTCTTAACAACCTCTTTCATTGCAGGGTTAAGCCTTCTTTGTTGCTCAATACTCCTAAAGGATCCCTCCTCTAGAGTGATTTTATGCATACAAAAAGATGGGCTAATCCCCTGAATATCAGCCAATGTCCAACCAATAGCCTTGCGGTATTGCTGCAGCAACTTTATTAAGGCCTCCTCATGCTCCGGCATTAAATCTGATGCAACAATAATGGACAACGTCTCACTTTCCCCAAGATACACATACTTTAGATGATCCGGTAAAGGTTTCAAATCTAAAGTGGGTGCCTCAATTAGGGATGACTTAATTGGGGGAGCCTTTCTTTGATCTAAATCTAAAGACTCAAAAACATCCTCACATCTAAACAATTCTTTTTCATTTTTTCTATCTAAAGAACAAAACTCAAAATCTTCTATACTAACCTCTCCATACTTTTCTTAATGCTTATCAACCGAATCCTGTATTGCTGTCTCAATAACTGTGCTCTCCAGAATCCTGATGAAGGAGCAATCCTCCATTTCATCTGGATATTTCATGGCTTTAAACACATTAAATCACTTCCTCATTACAGACTCTCATTGTTAATTCTCCTTTTTTAACATCTATTAATGCCCTACCAGTAGCCAAAAATGGACGACCTAGAATAATTGGGACATCTTTATCAGCCTCATAGTCTAAAATAATAAAATCAACAGGAAATATGAATTTATCAACTTTTACTAAGACATCCTCAATTTTACCCTCTGGATATGTGATAGACCTATCAGCTAATTGGAGTGTAACTGTGGTAGGTCTAGCTTCACCAATACCTAACTTCCGATAGACCGAAAGAGGCATAAGGTTAATACTTGCACCTAAATCACAGAGTGCTCTACCTAATTCCTTTCCACCTATAGACACAGGTATAGTAAATGACCCTGGATCCTTAGCCTTGGGGGGTAGCCCATTCTTAAGAATAGCACTACACTCCTCAGTAAGAGGTACAGTTTCAAACTCACCTAACCTTTTCTTTTTAGTCAAAATATCCTTAAGAAATTTAGCATAATTAGGCATTTGCTCAATAGCTTCTACTAAAGGGATATTTATATGCAACTGCTTAAGAATCTCTAAAAACTTTTTAAATTGACCATCCTGATTCTTAGGCTTTTGCCTTTGTGGAAAAGGTAGAGGTTGTACATAAGGTGGGGGCGGCACATATGGTGGTTCTACATCTGGCACAGAACCAGATGCTCCAGCATTTTCTTTGCTGCCTCCAGCACCCTGACCAGACTCCAACTCTTTTTCAATAACAACAATATTATCACTATTACTATTTAAATCCTGGGTCTTTCTAGACTCTTCTAATGGCTTACCACTCCTAAGAGTTACTGCCTTTACCTGCTCCTTACCTTCCCTTCGAGGGTGTTCAGTATCCGAAGGAAGTTTCCCTTGAGGGCTCGCCTTTAGCTCATTAGCTAGCTGACCCACTTGCAATTCCAGGGCCCTCATCGAAGCTTGATTACTTTGAATTGCAGCGTCTGTGCGAGCCATAAATTCTTTCATCATTGCCTCGAGAGAATTTCCCGAATTTTGCTGGGGCAAAGCCGGCTTATTTTGCTGGGGCATTACCTGCGCTTTAGCAAATCCCGACTGGTTCACCTTTTGTTGCGCTTGTACGTTATTTCCTTGACCTCCCCATGAGAAGTTGGGGTGGTTGCGCCAACCTGGATTATAGAAGTTAGAATAAGGGTTGTTCCTCTGATTACCTACAAAAAACACAGAAGCTGGATTGTTGGGGCAAAACTCGTAGTTGTGATCTTCACCGCAATAGACACATGCTTCGTCCGTGACTTGGTTCACCACTGCTGCAGGCTCCATAGTTGATGGCTGCTGATGACTAATCACTGTCACATTCTTAAGAGCGTTAGCAATCATAGCAAGATCGGCCCTAATGGTGGACACACCATCAACCTCTAACACACTCTTAACCTTTTTATTTGTGCCTCTAACATCCGACCACTGACAACTATTAATAGATATTCTTTCTAAAATTTCATAGGCTTCATCAAAAGTTTTTGCCAAAAGGGCCCCTCCAACCGAAGCATCGACCATACCTTGGGTTACTCCATTCAAACCATTGTAAAATGTTTCCATTTGAATACAATGAGGTAACCCATGGTGGGGACACTTTCGCAAAAGCTCCTTAAACAAAAGAAACAATCAAAAAGTTCTGCTGGGGGTTCACTGCTACTGGACCTTCAGGAATCTGCGGGAGTTGCGGCACGTTCTCCATCTGGTTTCTACGCTGCTCCCTCCTTCTGTTCCTAAATGTCCTTTAAATTTATGGGTCAAGCTCAAACCGTACCCCAGGCGGATCGCTCATGCACCAAAATCACACCTGCAAAAACAAAAGAAACAATAAAAAAGTTCTAGCACCAAACCACTAAAACACATACACAAAACAGATCAGATAAAAACTTATCCAATGTCCCCGGCAACGGTGCCAAAAACTTGTTGGGTTCCTAGAGTGAGTAAAAATATGATATGAAATACTCTAGAATTCATGTGCAAGTATACACAGTCTGCAGCAAGTAATATTATCAATCCAAGGTCTGAATGAGTTTCTACTTTATCTGTTTTGTATAACTTTCTAATGGTTTCAGAGATAATAAAAATGTTGGGTTTTATCGAAATTATGCTGAAGCAAAATAAATGACAGAACAACGAGTAAACAAATAGATAGATAGATTAAAGACAGGCGCTGGTTAGGCTTTAGTGATTTTTTTCTAAGATATGCTCTAGCAATATTATTGATCATGCATGTCTCGCAGTATTATTAGCGGATTCCTCCCGGAACTCTGGATCTTTTGGGATATGTTTCAAACCCAATGAAGAGCGACCGATCAAGCACTAGGCAACTGGCTATCCCTAGCTCAGTCACTGGCGTTCACCAATACACAATGATCATAGTGTGGAGAATTGCCACACACTCTCTAAATCATCCCTGAAACTAGAGAGAGTTATCCATACCGGCTGGCCAGGCGGGCATAAAATAAGAATAAGCACAACAATTAACCAAAATGCAATAGTCAATTTATTACTAGAGATGAAGCACAGTAATCACATTATTCCTAACCAACACCTTAAGCTACTTAGTTCATAATAAGCATAGGAATACAAATTACAATCTGAGTATGCATGTCCATCACTACAAGTTAATAAAGAAAGTAAACTCCCTAATCAGCTTGCGGTTGATGGTGTTCTTGATGATCTTCAATCTCCCTATACTATTCGGCTTCCAAGGGAAAACATGGAATGCTTTTGACTTTGACGGCTACTTCCTTTTATAGAAGGATGGGAGGCTTGAATTAGGTCAACTAGGACACGTGTAAGGCTCTCCTTGATCCTTTATCCCGAAAATATCTCAATAGAAGTTGGTTCATGAAGTTGGCTAACGAGCTGTGATGTGACAGTTTCTGCTCTCAGTTTTGCTGCAACATAGAATTTGCTCCTTCCAGTCGCTCAGCAGCATAATCTGCATAAAGTGATTTCCAAAGCTTCCATTCTTTCAAATGGGTTAAATCATGTAATATCTCTCTAAAATCAACCCTAATAAGCATAAAGGACACACAAATCCCTATATAATTGAGGCCTAAATAACTACCTTTTGGGCAGTTATCAGTGCCCTAAAACTCGTAGATAGTGAATGTTAAACGAATTATATACTTATTCGATAAAGGCATTATCGAGATTGATTCAGTAAAAGTCATTACTGAATAAAGTAAATTGCACATATAATAACCCAAATCCAATAAACTAAGATCCATGGCTATAGGATGAACACTTGAGCTTTATGTAGACACATAAAAGTGGATCAAGCTTGAGTAATAGCCAAAACGGTCTATAGTATAGGGATAGGGCTGGGTACCTTATTCTGGAGACACTATGAGACGCGACCCACTTTATAGATGGTATAGAAGATGTGATCCTAAATCGTCCATGTAGAGACATGCGAGTGGGGGCGTCCTATGCAATGAGTTTGCATAAGACCAGGACCGAGAAATAAGTCGCTCTCACTTTATAACACCGTTTACTGACGAGACTGACTATTTCATGTGATGACCTAGGTAACTCGATCTTAATCCTGAGCTAACTATGAACTCCTGTTTATTCGGGCTTATCCTTAGATCTGCATAGGTGAGAGTGGCTCAGTATCGCCGACTCAATAAGCCTCCCATTTCAGGGATAGGAACGGGTAGATAGCTGGGGACGTAGTCGTGCAAGAAGGAATTCACTCCTACCCGAATTAGGGATAGTAGAGAGGTTGTTCCCTTAAGTGCTGACTCCGAGGCTTGAACAAAGGGATCCCGCCCTCTCATTGGCTCGAGAGGGACTCAGTTTATTGGTTGGACCATAAACCAATTGTTCATTAGAGGATCAGTGGGACTTAAGGAACTAGAAGTACTACAGGGGTGAAACGGCTTTTTGACCTAGCTATAGCTACGAACAAGCTGTGAAGGATCGACTTACTAATCATGGTTAAATCAAGTGGACGAAAATACATCTATAGTGAGGAGAGTGCAACTATCGGGCTATAGTGGAGTGTCCCAATAGTTAACGAATGTTGGCTAGCTTGGATAATGAGATTAGTCGGTTAGCCTCGAATCGTTGGAGCTCATGATCTATAGGTCCATTAGGTCCCCCTACTAGCTCATATCGAAATTAAGCCTAGAACAAAAGATAGGAAGCTTCGAATCGTTCAAAATCGGGAAAAAGGGTATTATCGTAAATTGTGTTTGACACAATAATGTAATTATGAATTAAATTCGAAAATGAGAGATGAAGTATTTAAAAGTGTTTTGAATACAATATATATGTATTAGGAATCATATATAAGGAATTGCACAAGATTAGTATGATTAATTGGATTAATCATAAGAAATCATTTTGAAATGTCTCAAAATCAATTACTTAATGTTGAATTCAAATTTGAATTGAAATCAACCTTAAATTGCAAGCTTGAAATCAGATTTCAAAGTTGAAGATAGTGGATTAAGTTGGATTCTCACTCTTGCATGAAGATACAAAGTGGAAAAAAACTCACCTCATGCATAGTTGCATGTCTTGTGTAATGGACACTTAGAATCCACTTTGGCTTGCAAGACTACCATGTGTCTTGTGTCTTGAGGGTACTCCTTGCATGGAGAATGTCTTTAAAAGAGCTTGAATCAGATTAAAAGCTGAAGAGCGCCTTTTTCTTAATATTATGCTGCTCGATTTTAGACTCAAACTCTCTCATCTCTCATACTTCTTCATAGCTTGATCCTTCAAGGTTTCCCTTCCCATTCCCTATCTTATATAGACTCCCACAAGTCGTTCTTGGCCTGGAGGATAGTAGGGAAGACTCTAAGGGTTGTCCTAAGAAGATTGGAGAAGAAAAGAATCCAAGAAGGTCCACCAATTAAGCTACAAAAGGTTGGTACTTTCACTCTCTCTGTTCTGTCTTTTCTAGGACATGCATGCTTTATGTGCAAAATTGATGTAGTTAGGTGCTTCCGATCTTCAATTGCTTCCGCATGTGTTATATGAACACCTTCAGCTTGGGATCTAAGCAAAACAAGAGTAAAGAAGACTAAACGGAGCTTAAAACAACCAAAGACGAGGGAGAGATGAACTTACGCTGTGATGCCGGAATCACGAGAGAGGATGGAGATCCTCGCGGATCTGCTACACTCGGGGAAAAACAGAGAGCAACTGGCGAGAGGGAAAGCGACAACGCGAGGAAGAGAGAGACACGGGTGGGCGGCGCTCGCGTCTTCTGTTTGCTGGAGGGAGAAAACGAAAGGAGGAAGGCAGCAACGTCGTGAGGAGGGACTGACGACGTGCGAGGAGAACGGGGAAGGGTGGTGTGAGGCGACTGGGCGACGCACGACAGCAGGCGATGGCGGCCTGGAGAAAACGGGGGGAGGCGGCGTGGCTGAGCGGTGCGATCACAAGAGGGAGAGAGACAGACTACCGGAGAATAAGGGAAAACACAGGGGGCTGGGCGGGCGCGAGAGAGATGAAAGGAGAGAGAGAGTTGATTTCTTTCTTTTTTTTTTTTTTTTAAAAAAAAAACCTATCTGATTCCAAAACCACCCACTAACAGGAGAAAAAGACGCTACCCACTTGCCCAATAACCTACAAAAACTCAACCAACTAACGATCCGTCACTAACACACGACAAGGGGCAAAAAAATCTCCATTGGCTAAAATATAAGATATTGCTTAATTAAAAACTTTGGGTTACATGGAGTGTGGGACATCACAATCGCGTAGGCCCAACCTACGTGACACCTTATATCTCGAATTATTTTCAAAACACCCTATTTTCTCTAATTTTTTTTAATATCCTTCCTACATTTCCAAAAAACCTGAATTTTTGCCTTCAAATGAAGATGATTGGAATGAAGGTTGCAAGCGGTCATAGCTGAGATTTCTCGAGGGCGATAAAGACCAACAACAAAAAATTCTTTTTGGCGATGACATCATCCTTCTATGAACAAATAGAAAATTATCGTCTAACACGTGGTATATATGATGATGTGACCATCTTAATAGTCCACAATTTTGATGGCATCACACAGTTAGTGTGGTTAATAACCAACAACAAAAAACCAAAAAATGAAGAAGAATTGTTTGGAAAATTTAAAATTATAATCATCGAAACATCTTGGTTAAGGCTCCAACGCAAACGATAATATTCTTTAAAGAAAGGTGAAATATATCGTTAAGAAAAAAAAAACATAATTCTTGTCATCAAAAAAAAAAAAAAAAAAAAAAAAAAAAAAAAAAAAAAAAAAGGAAAAAAAACAAACAAAATTTAGTCTTTGGAAAAACTTTAGGTGAAACCCACAATTTGCCTAATGGTCTGCATAATTCAACGCGCAATTCTACAGCCAAGAGCTCGCTGAAGTCCGCAAATTGGGGTTTTGAGGTCATACGAATTTCAGTTGCATGGTTCGACTTCGGATCTCGGCCATCCATCAAATTTTTCCTCCCACCGCCCACAATTCGAATTCCAATTCCAATTTCCTCTCCAGAAAGCATCAATTCATCTCTCTTCTCAACCTCTGTTTCTCGACGAATCACCTATTTCAAATCCACGCTCAAATCATCGTCTCTGGCCTCCAAAATGACCCATTTCTCACCACTGAACTCCTCCGCTTCGCTTCTTTATCGCCCTCGAGAAATCTCAGCTATGGTAGCTCTCTCCTCTTCCATTGCGATCTTCATTCCGCCCCGTTGCCATGGAATTTAATCATCAGGGGATATGCTTCGAGCGATTCTCCGCAAGAGGCCATTTGGGTGTTTGGGGAAATGCGAAGACGAGGAATCAGACCCAACCACCTTACTTTCCCTTTCCTTCTCAAGGCCTGTGCGACGCTCACGACGCTCCAAGAAGGTAAGCAGTTTCATTCTGATGCCATTAAGTGTGGTTTAGATTTAGATGTTTATGTTCGGAACACTCTGATTAGTTTCTATGGGTCTTGTAAAAGAATGTCCGGTGCACGGAAGGTGTTCGACGAAATGTCTGAAAGAACTTTGGTCTCTTGGAATGCGGTTATTACAGCGTGTGTTGAGAATTTTTGCTTTGATGAAGCTATTAAGTACTTTCTGAAAATGGGAAACCATGGTTTTGAGCCGGATGAGACTACAATGGTGGTTATATTATCAGCTTGTGCAGAGCTTGGTAACTTGAGCTTAGGAAGATGGGTTCATTCTCAAGTGGTGGGAAGAGGGATGGTTTTGAATGTTCAATTGGGCACTGCCCTCGTCGATATGTATGCAAAATCTGGTGATGTTGGATGTGCTAGGCTTGTATTCAATTGTTTGAAACAGAGAAGTGTATGGACATGGAGTGCAATGATTTTCGGTCTAGCCCAGCACGGATTTGCCAATGAAGCCATTGAACTTTTCACAGATATGATAAGCTCCTCTGTAGTCCCTAACTATGTCACTTTCATTGGTGTCCTATGTGCCTGCAGCCATGCTGGATTGGTGGATAAAGGCTACCATTACTTCGACATTATGGAAAGAGTTTATGGGATTAAGCCTATGATGATACATTGCGGGTCGATGGTGGATGTTTTAGGTCGTGCGGGTCGGGTCAAGGAGGCTTATGAGTTCATCATGAGCATGCCTGTGCAGCCTAATCCGATTGTGTGGAGGACATTGTTGAGTGCATGTACCGCTCACAATGTTGATGGTGGGACTCAGGTTGCAGAGGAGGCGAGGAAGAAGTTGCTTGAGCTTGAGCCGAAGAGCGGTGGGAATGTGGTGATGGTTGCGAACATGTTTGCTGAGGTTGGGATGTGGAAGCAAGCAGCAGATTGCCGGAGGGCCATGAAAGATAGAGGGATAAAAAAGATGGCTGGGGAGAGTTGCATTGAAGTGGGTGGCTCTTTGCGTAAATTCTTCTCAGGTTTTGATGTTCAGGCTGATTCTGATGGCATTTATGATTTACTTGATGGATTGAACCTGCATATGCAAATGGTTAACTTCTAATTGGTTACAGTACAAATTTTCTTTTGTTGATTATGATATGCTCAAGTTAACATATTGATGATTATTTCGGGTTATATAGTGGTTAATTGTACATTCACTACTAGAATTTTAAGAATTGTGATGCCAACATTTAACCAGTTTATAGGAATGAAAAAAAAAAAAAAAGTTACAAACTAGAAAAGGCACGAGGTAATGACATGAGGACGTTGTTTTCCAGATTTTCTTAAAACTAAAGTAGGTTATCCATCGTCATCTATATATATACACATGGTGTTTGTGGAAATTGAAACGTGTTATGAGTAGTAATTACAAGTCAACATGCAGTAAACTATAGGTAATGCATGCGGAATGCACGACAGGCTAATATTCAACTTTTCACCCAGACGGTGGCATAAGTGTACATCATGATATGGAAAAATGAAGGAAGAGTGACTATTAAAAAGGCAGGAGAAAACCTACTTGAATGTCAATTCAACAACTTAAAGGCCTTGGATCTGCGATGGGGCCTTTTGCTGTTTGAGGAAATAAAAGGAGGTGAAAGATATTCAAGAATGAAGTTCAGATATGCTTCCCTTCGGATCCATTTTCTGGATTTGCCAAGAGTGTGTTTAAACAGAAAATGGGTCGAGGCTTTGGGCAACACAGTAGGAACCTTTGAACGGGTTGATTTTGAAAGGGAGGAAGGAAACTCTCTAAGAATCAGAGTCAAGATAGATGTTCAAAAACCGTTGAGAAGGGGCACCATGATCAGAATAGGCTCGAGGGGAAAGGAAGAATGGATTGAAATGAGGTTTGAGAAGCTACCAAATTATTGCTATGAGTATGGAAGATTAGGACATCTAGCTACAGAATGCGATGACTCGGAATCGCTTAACAGTGACAAGCCTCAATATGGAATATGATTAAAAATGGAATTCATTCCTAAAGGGCCATTTGGTGCAAGGGTTTTGGAGATAGGAATAGGCAGGGTTTCTGATACCCTTATTTGTTTCAAGGTTTATGTGGTGGACCCAGGAAATAACGCATTCTCAGGCATCATTTATGCTCAAAAGCAAAGGCTTTCTCTTTGCCCATCTCTTCTTTTTTATTTTTGGGAAGAATTGTACCTTGTAAATCAGCCGGCGAGTAAATTGAGAAGCCAAACGAGTCAATCACTGTGGGAAGCCCCAAAGCAAGGTCTCTGGAAGTTGAACTCTGACGCAGCTTGGAATGAGAAAGAGAAATTGGTGGAATCGGGTGGGTGGTGCATGACTCGAATGGATCCCTGATTTGTGTCGAATCAAAGCAGATCAATTGAAATTGGAGCATTAAAACTCTAGAAGCGAAAACGATTTTGGATGGGATAAAGATGATTTTGGATACATGTATTCAATTTCATATATCCATTGGAGATCGAGTCTGATGCCTTGGAAGTCATCAAAGTGTTGTTGGGAGAAGATGAGGACTTGATGAAGATGAAAACCATCACGGAATCAGGCCTCGCCTCCTGGTTCTCATTGATCAAGTACTGCCATTGCTGTAGATCCTTGAACTCAATCGCCCACTGCGTTGCGAGGAATATGTGTAATTTGGATTTCGATGCAAACTAGGTGATTCCACTCTCGCGGGAAAATGGGCGGGTTTTTGTAGCCCTTGGTTATTTTGATTGTTTCTCTTATTTTTGTTGAGGACTCGTTGTTTAGTGGTTAGCTTTTCATAAAGTATTTATTTTTCAAAAAAAAAAAAAGTGTACATCATGATCAAATAAGTAATGTTGTGGGTAAAAAATCACTACTAACCGTTCAATCCAGAAGACCTGGTATGGTTGGGTCGAGTGGGTAGAAAATGGCCCATTATAAGAAAAGGAGAGCTGTGGCCCTTCCCGACCCCCTCCCACCTCCTTGGCCTCGACCCAAGAATGAGGTTGATGAGGAGGTTGGCCTCGGCCTAATGCACCACGAGGCGACCTGGAGGGGGGATCGAAAAACTAGAATCTAAGCATATACAGGTACGATTGATTTACTCGGAGACATTTTTGCTATTTTCTAGTCTGGAGCTAACTTGCATCGGAGTGTGTGTGGTCTACACCACACTAGTGTGCAGCGTTTGCTTGCCTTGCAGGTCACATCTTCCCCGCCTTAAATAAATTCGTTGTTGGTTGTCATGTGGAATGAAGGTAGATCGCCTGAGCGAAATTTGACTATCAACAGTTGGCGCCGTCTGTGGGGAAGGTGTTGACTCACAAATGTTGTATATCGTCGATGAAGACTTCAATAGCAGAATGGAACGAGAAAATCGAGCGGTTGTGGATGTAGTGAATCCCCAGGCTCGTTTCCAGGCCCAAGAAGCTGAGATTACCATTCTGAAAGGGAAGGTGAACGAGATGGGGCAGAACTTGGCAGAAATCATGAGCCTACTAAAGAAGCATGAACCAGCCCTGAGGAACGTGGAAGACCAGCCACCCCGAGATCCCAAGAAAGGAAAAGAGATGATGGCAGAGGAGGCCGGAGACTCAAAAAGTGTCACTAGCCAAATGCCGAGTCTGAGAGGTGGCGCGACCCTCCGAGAACTCGAGCCTAGTGACAAAAAAACACGAAAGGATTCACCCTCAAAGAAAATGCCAGGTATTCAGGTAAAAGTCGGTTTCAGGGAAAAGGTAGGAGTTTGGGTAGGATCAAAGGCCAAGCAGAGCAGAGGAGGATGAAAGCTAGAACTATCAAAGTGGCCAAAGGAGGAGGATAAAAGCTAGAACTATCAAAGTGGCCAAAGGAGGAGGATAACCCTTATGATCAGCACAAGAGAGCAGATAACGAGGACCTTGAGGAGTTGATAGGGCAGATGGATCCACCCTTCACGGACGATATCATGGGAGCGGAAGTGTCGCAGAAGTTCAAAATATACCAACCTTCCAGCAGTACGACGGGAAGAAAGATCCAGTCCAACACCGAAATGCATACCTCACATGGATGGACTTCCACGGAGCGAGTGAGGCAACCAGATGTCGAGCTTTTGCCCTTACGTTAACTGGGTTTGCTAAGCAGTGGTTAAGCAAGATACCCCAGAAGTCCATAGGGTCATTCAAGGAGTTGGCACGAGCTTTCATTACACAATTCATGGGAGCCCGAAATCGGCGTAAGCCACAAATCAATTTGCTGACCTTCAAACAAGGACCGATGGAAAGCTTGTGGGATTACATGGCAAGATTCAATAAGAAGGTTCTGCAAGTGGAAAGGTGTGATGATGGAGTTGCACTAACTGCTGTAATTTTAGGTTTGTAGGATGAGAAGTTGCTCAATTCGATTGGGGAAAGTCAACCGCGAATGTATGTGGAGTTCATGACTCGAGCGTAGAGATATATAAGCGCTGAAGAGCTATTGAGATCCAAGCAGGAGGAGAGAGAGGTCAGATGAGTATCAGCTTTCGATCAAAGGAGAGAAGATAGGAGCAGGAGTCGTCGAACGGACGAAGGAAGCCAGAGTCGGCCCGAGCGCTCCGTGAGCCGAGGCCGAGCAGACCACAAGGAAGGCCGAGGCCAAGGGGACTTGAAAAATAAGTTTGAGAAATATACCCCACTGTCCGCTCCTCTCGAGCAGATTATAGCGGCAATTCATAATACTGATTTGTTGAAGCGACCGAAGAGATTGAGGTCAGACCCTGACGGAAGAAATAATAAGTATTGCATGTTCCATGGAGACCATGACCATACAACCAGAGAGTGCATATAGTTACGGGACAAGATAGAGAGCTTAATTAGGGAAGGTTATCTGAATGAATTTGTTGGAAGGAATAGCAGTAAGAAGTCATCCTGAGTAGAGCGAGGCCAAGATTGGTATGATCCACATTTGGAAATCCAAACCATTTTAGGAGGGCCTGCAGGAGGGGATTTCATCACCCACAGGTTGGAAGCGTAAGGCAGGAGCTCAAGAGGCTCACCTAGAGCCAAGGTTCCAAGGTATGTACCCACCCCAATTTGAAAAAAATTTGTTTGCTCTGGAGTTTACAGAGAAGGAGGCTGCGGGAATCCATCACCCACACAATGATGCATTAGTGGTAACCTTAACCATCACCAATGCAAGAGTTCATCGGATCTTGATAGATGGAGGGAGTTCCGCTGATGTTCTTTCTACAACAGTATTCGAGGCCATAAAGTTTGGGAGAGATCGTCTGAAACTAAGCCTTTCACCATTCGTGGGGTTCGGGGGAGAAAAAGTAAGCCCCGAAGGAAGCATCGAGCTCCCGGTGACCTTTGGAGAGGGATGACAGACAATCATGAAGATGATTAACTTCCTGGTGGTAGACTGTGTGTCGACGTACAACGCCATATTAGGAAGGCCAACCTTGCACGAGCTCAGAGCTGTTGCATCGACCTATCACCAAGTTTTGAAATTTTCAACGGAGAGCGGTGTAGGCACAGTACATGGTGAACAAAAAACTTCCAGAGAGTGCTACTTCACAGCACTCAAGGATACAGAAAGAAAGACCCAAACAGCTCCTTGCTCGGGCAATGGTCGAGGCCCCCACCAACCCGTAAGGAAAGTCTAGAGGTTCCCATCCCGATGTAGCATTAGCCTGCACTTTAAGCTTTCACCCTTCGTGGTTAATTCATTATTATTTTTTTACAGCATTTTGAATTCCTAGTTAGAAATAGATCATCCAAAAATGTACTAGACTCACTTATTGAAATAAAAATCATTTCGTTGTAAAAAGCTTATGTGCAGATGAAATTAATTTTTGCAAAGGTTGGGTCTTCCATATTCTCAACCTCTCCAAGTCCTCGATCGAGTGGAATCACCGTCGAGATGAAATTAATTCTTGCAGAGGTTGGGTCTTTGGCGGGACGATTTCGGAGGGTATCGAATTCTCCAACGTCTGTGCCAAATAAATTTATAATCACCGTACACTAAACTACTTTGCAGCAGTGGCCGGGGTCGAACACAGGGAGCGTGGTTATTGTGACGACCGGACTAATGGGGGGATTTGAGATGCGGGAGGTAAAGGCGAAAGAAATTAAATTGCGAGAATTTAAATGAAAGAAAATAAAGTGCATAAATTAAATGGCAGAAAATAAAAGGGAGTGGTTGATTGAACCTCAAATTCTTGCAATCGGTACATTCGGTGTTCGTTTGGATGGATCTTAATCACATATTATTTAATGATGGAATTTACGTTTTGAGCCTAACGTGGTCCAGGAAAAGCCAGAGAGTCATAATATCCCTATTTTATTAATCCGACTGATGCATCAAAGTTAATCTAATTGTTTACTAATTAACCCGACCGAATTAACTAGCTACAATTGCATTACAATTAGGATAGTTAGGTAGCCAATTTTATAACTAGGAAAAGCCTAAATTACAAAATTAACTGAGTGTTCAATCCTAGGTTTACATGCAAATTGCTACAATGTTAGGGATAAAACGCCTAAGATAGAGCCACATGCTTCACCTATTTACTACCAATAGCAAATATGATTAAAACGACGGAAAACGGGGTTGTCAATCCGTTCTATCAATTATAATCATGAATAAAGACAGAATTGATACACATATAAAACAGTAAATCAAAATTGAAATACTCTAAATCTCATAAAATCCAAACCAAACTTACAACTAAGTTCCCAATTACATGAATAATGAGCTTAGCTCGTCATTTGGAATGCCAAACCTCGCTCCTGGGCTCGATCCACCATGAAAACTAAGAAATCTACTCTAAGACCCTAAGAAATATGAAAAATACAGAGGGAATCGGGGAGAAAGAGGGGAAGAATGACTAAAGACGAACATAGAATGACCTAAAATCAGAAAAGATGCTATTTATAAATCGTGACAGCGTCGAGACGCCGTGGCCAGCGTCTCGATGCCGACGTTGATTTCAGTCGCCTCGAATTTCCGTGGCGTCGAGAAAATAGGTAAATGTTTGCTCCTTGTTGACTTTTTAATTACCAAAATGCCCTTCTTGATCCTGAGAACACCAAAATGACCTATGCATCAAATAAACTCAAAATTAGCTAATTATCACAAATAATAGCTTTAGGATAAGCAAAATTTACAGAAATAATTAGCACCGAATTTGGAGCTATCAGTCATCCATACTCTCAATCTCTCCAATTCCTCGACCAAGTGGAATCACTGTCGAGATGAGATTAATCCTTGCAGATGTTGGGTCTTCTATATTCTCAACCTCTCCAAGTCCTCAACCGAGTGGAATCACCATTGGATGAGATTGATCCTTGCAAAGGTTGGACCTTCCCTATTCTCAACCTCTCCAAGTCCTCGACCGAGTGGAATCATCATCGAGATGAAATTAATTCTTGTAGAGGCTGGGTCTTCCATATTCTCAATCTCTCCAAGTTCTCGATCGAATGGAATCACCATCGAGATGAGATTAATCCTTGCAGAGGTTGGGCCTTCCCTATTCTCAACCTCTCCAAGTCCTCGACCGAGTGGAATCACCATTGAAATGAGATTGATCCTTGCAGAGGTTGGGTCTTCCCTATTCTCAACCTCTCCAAGTCCTCGACCGAGTGGATTCGCCGTCGAGATGAGATTAATGCTAGCAGAGGTTGGGCCTTCCCTATTCTCAACCTCTCCAAGTCATCGACCGAGTGGAATCATCATCGAGATGAGAACCAACCACAAAATTTCAATTGAGGTTGACCACAAGAGCCAGCAAAATTTTCTTGACATATTGGAAAGCAGTCCAGTAGTAACAAGGAGCAACACCTCGGCCTCATCCTAAGGCCAAGGCCAACCATGCATGCACAAGGTATTTGAACACTTATCCTACTCAAACATGCATCCGTCCTTACAGTAATTGCACAATTTGAGTGAGGGGCTATGCAGGACATGGTGTTATTATTGCCGTTATGCCTAACATATTATTACTATTGTCCTGTTATTGTTGTTTTGTCTTGCATATTACTATTATTGTTTAAACCGTTGTGTTTATTCTTATAACGCGACTCTTGCATGGTAACGGGGTTGCTGGAGGCTCATGCTTTGTTTTGAGTTTTTACTGCCCTCCATTTAAGCTATTATGTTCACTGCTATAATATGGTTCACATGACAATAGTTGGGAAGATGTCAGGAAAAACACATTTTTCATTCATTTAAAAACAAAGAAAGAAACCATCGGTACATAAAGGAGTGCGTAAAAAAGGGACAATAGAAAACGAAGGGAAAGGCAGCAAGTGGAGATCGGTGGAGGCCGCTTAGTTATGATCATCTTCAGAAAACGTGTCCTCGTCTTCTCGCCACTAGAAGAGCCCTCTGAGACCGGGTAAGCGCCAGGATCATCCTACATGGCCGAAATTTCCTTGCGAACAACGGAATGATTGAAATGGGAGTCGTGTTTTTGGACACGCTTAAGAGCCCACTTCGCCTCGTCACTCCATATCTTGTTCTGCATATGGATGAACTCGTCTGTCTTCTTGTATGTCTCAACCAACTGGACCTTGGTCTTGCCGAGTTCAGCCTAGCTGAGCTTGAGGTCAACTCTAACCTCCTCTAGTAGGCGGTTGGCACGGTTAAGACTGTTTTGGGCTTGAACGAGCTCGTGGCGGGGTACGCTGTTCGCTTGGAGTTCATTTATCTTGTTGGTTGATGACATGCAAAAATTTCATCATTTTCCTATTAAGTTTAGCTAGTTTTGTGCATGAATTGTGAGCTTTAATGAATTTTTATGTTAATTTTACAGAAAACCGAGTTCGAGCAGCAAAACTGAGATTTTAAGAGAATTTGGGAAAATTTGGAGACTATTTGGGCAATTTAAAGAATAATCATTGAAGATCCAAGCCCCAAGGTCCAAGAAGAGAAGATAATTAAAGTGGGAGGCCCAAAAAGCCCAAAAGATTGAAGAAAGGAGGCAAAAATCGGCAAATAAAGCTTCTAGAAGGCCTAGCGTCGAGACGCTAGGACCGTAGCGTCTCAACACTAGGTGGTCAGCATAGCGCGTGCCAAAATCGCAACAGCGTCGCGACGCTGCGACGACTTCTGCCCCAAGGCAACATAACGTCACTGCGTCGAGACGTTGTGACGTAGCGTCTCGACGCTGTCGACTTGTTCAGCAAGAAAATTCCAGCCCCTTTCACTATAAAAAGGCCCCTTCCCTTTGGTTCAAATCATCCCATTTTTGGGGAGCTCTCCCCTAGCTCAATAGAGAGAAAAAGTGAGAAGAATTGTAAGGAAAAAGGTGGAATTGAGCGAGATTCCAAGGCTCGGGATTCGAGATGATCGGGACGGGCGCTTGGGATCAACTTATCGGTTATTTCTTCCCTACTTCTTTGTAATTTCTTATTTTAATTTGAGTTAGGCCTATGGATCAAAATCATTTTGGCACAATTATTTCCATTTGTGAGTAGATCTTGAGACCTAGGGTCGTTATTCTAGTTAATTGGATATTGTAGCGCAATTACTTGGATTATGTAATGAAATTCTTCATATTTCATCTATGCAATTCTTGCTTAATGCTTTTAATCTCTTGATCACAGATTAATTGATTTGTTGGTCTAAATTGATACTCGACAGAGAGAAATTAGATTAGATCTAAATTGCATGGCTAACAATTGCTTGGAGCACGAGAGTGAAAGAGAATTGTTAGAAATTGATTATGGAGTTGCTTAATGTCATATTATGATTAACTAAGGAAATGGACACATGAATTAGTTATATTAGTATGAGAGGTGGAGGAGCTTGAAAGAGAAATCCACTTGTAATTACTTCTAGATTTATGGGATTGTTGATTATTAGTTACATGCATCCATGTATTTGAGCTACAAATCCAAGAAAGCTAGATAACACCCTAGGTCAAGCCCCCCTTAATTGGATATTTTCGTTTCATTATTTCATGTTTATTCTTATCAATTCCTCTAAATTTTCGCTTCATCATTCGAGTTGATCTTCTAAATAAAATTAAAACATGATGATTCTTGGTACTTAATGGAATTAATTCAATTTTCCTGAGGATTCGATACTCGATATTACCTACCGTTTTATATTACTTGTGACGACCCGTGCGCTTGCGGAAAATCTCCCATGAACCGCGCGATAATCATTGAACCGTTGGCGAACCGACGTACTGTTGGAGAACCGGAACCGCAAACCGCGCCCCTGCATCATCGCTACGCATGTGCCGACGTCATCGCCACACGATTTTTTTTTCGCTTCCCAGCCTCTGTTTTCGATCGATTTTTGGCCAAATTTGATCCCGATTTTCACCGAATTGAATCCTTAGCGGAAGTAGTTTACACCGTGCGTGATTTAATTTCAATCAATTTAGAAAACCAATATGTTGGGAAAATTTCAGAAACAATTTCTAAACTAACAGATCAATCATGCTTTATAACAATCTAAACAATTTAGATTTCGAGTACTTAGATGAATTGAAGACTAAAATAAGCACGATGCTCCTCAAATTTCAAGATCTCCAAGAACACCACCACTATGTTCACCTGCTATAACTCTAGGATGGGATTTGGCTAGTAGGAACCCGTAGTTTGGAGAAGGAAACAATTTTACAGTAGAATGTTGCTGTAAAATCTTGAGAGAATTCGTGAGGAAGAGAGAGTTCTTTGGAGCGTTTTTTTCTGTGAAACTGATCGATGGAATGAATCAGTCTCTGAACCCCACTTACACGTACGTGAAAGATGGGAAGGAAGTTACCCATAACTTCCCTATTCAATCTTGGTCGTTGATCTTAATCAATAAAGATTTGGACCGTCAATTATTATCAAATAATAATTAATAATCCAATTTTTTATAAAATAATTTAATTAAATTAATTATAATATAAAGTTTTTAATTCAATTAGATCATATTCAATTGAATTAAATAGGTCAATCAATTAATTCTTAATTAATTGTTTCCCACATTAATTGAAAATCAAATACTTAATTAATTTTACAATTGAATCATATTCAAAAGTAACTTTCTCATTTAACCTATAGTTTTATTGCGCATCAAATATACATTAATTATTAACTATAGAATTAATTTGATTAAATCACATTTAACCAAGTTAAATTAAATTAATTAATTCTCCAATTAATTAATTTATGAATTAATCAAATATCACATATTTAATTAAATTCATAATTCTCTCATAAATTAATTTTGAATCACATCCAAATTTAATTTTATTGTAAAGTTTAATTCTCTAATTCCATCTTGTACTGTTATGTTCCCAGCCCTCATTCGGTCTTAACCCTGAAATGGTAGGATTATTGAGTCGGCAAACATGTCACTCTCACCCATGCAAATCTAAAGACAATCCCTCCTGAAAAGGAGTTCATAACAGATTCAAGATTGAGATTGAGTTACCTAGGTCATCCTATTGAAATAGAAACCTAAACTAGTCAAGGACGTTACATCTAGTGGTTACTATTTCGCGGTCCGGTCTTATGCAAACTCATTGCATAGGACACCCCCACTCACATGTCTCCTACATGGATGCTTTAGATCATTGCATCTGTATCAGATACAAACTGGGTCGTATCACATAGTGTCACCAGGATAAGATATCTAGCCTTATCCCTATACTATAGACCATTTAGGTTGTTACTTGAACACTGGTCCCCGTATGTCACCACATACTAGTCCAAGTTTCATTTAAACAACATTGGATCTTAGTTATTTGGATTTGGGGTTTATTAATGCAAACTTGATTATTCAATAATCAAATTACTGAATCACTCACATAACACTTTATTAAGATCGATTAATTTGTTTCATTTACTAGCTACGAGTTTTAGGGCATAAAACCCAACAATCACCTAACCTGTTAGCCCACGTGATTAACTAATCGATTAATATAAAATTACATCTGCTACCTGATAGCACCTGATTCGTGTTAGTTTATTACCTCTAATCTAAGCTTGTTAGAGGGATTTTATGCTTTAATTATCTTATTTGCATATACTTCGAGCATAGGTGATATCGGGAGCCAACCGCACAAATTGGTGTTAATATGGGCCAATTATGGAGTTTTGGAGCCATCTCGATGTTCTTGGACAGCGAGGAGATGAAAAGACCCAAGTGGATTGAAGCGGGTCTGAAGAACTACACCAAGAATTGAAGGATGAAGCCCCGTACCGAGAAAGATCGAGACAAAATCGAGAAAAAAGGCAGCAAGGCTCGGATTGGGGACGGCGTCGAGACGTTGCCTCTAGCGTCTCAACGTCAACGTGAAATTGGCACGGAGAACAAAGTCTGTGGCGTCGAGACGTCGAGCCTAGCGTCTTGACACTGCAACGTTTCTATAAATATAGGGTTTCTGCTTAGTCTGCCGTTAGGTTAGAATTTTCGAGTTTTTACGATTCTTTTCGTCCTTTTTTGTTTCTCTTTGCGGTGTAGACCTTTTAGGATCAATTCTTATGCATTCTTTTGGATTCAATTGTTGATTTTCATTCTGTATGAGTAACTAAATTACTTGGAATCGTTGGATTGGGTTTATACTTTGAATATTATGTTGTTTGGCTGAGTTTTCTAGTTATTACTTGTTGTTCCTAACTGTTTTTATGAGCTTTTCATGTGGCTCGTTTAAACCAATGCATGGAATTAATGTCTTAGAATTGACGACTCTAGGAAATTATTTTTTGTGCATTCTATTAGTTATGTTGAAATAGCCATTAGGCCGAGGCAAATCCATCACTATTTAGTGTAGCTTCTTCATAAGCCTAAGATGCATGATAAAAGTTGTGTTAATTGAATTCAAATTCCCTATGAATTTAATTAATGCAATTCTGGACCCATGAGTTTAAAGCAGCTAATGTATGTAAGCAATTGCGAGGTCTCGGGTTGTTTATTTTAGATTAGGTAGATATAGCTTGGTGATCATTGGGCTATGCATGTGGGGTAGCGGGTGATCAATCAAATTAATTAATTATGTTAGTTGTAGGGTTCTGGGTTAATTAATTAATTAAACACATGTTAGTGTAGGAGGGTCCTCCAAGTAACCGAGAAGCTAAAACGGGTTCACATTTATAGCATGGAATAATTATTAGAGAAAACTAGGAAGCCAAGTAGTAAAATGTTCAAGCATGGTATTCCCAATCCAACGATCCTTGTTTTAATTGAATTTTATTCCATCTTTCTTTGTTGCATGTTTGTCCTGCTTAATTTTATTTACATTCAACATTTTATTTACTGCTTTGATCTATCCGTTTCGAAACCCCCCTGTTGTGTAAGCACAAAAGACTGCATCCACTAGATTCTCCTTCCTTGTGTTCGACCCCGACCACTATTTCTATAAAATAGTTGTAGCGCCGTGGAATATAAATCTCATTTGGTCGGGACCCTCGACCCGTCCCGTCATATTGGCGCCATTGCCGGGGAAGGGCGCATTTCTAGTGTTTTTAGGTTTTTGTACTTTTTGTATCTTTTGGGGTTTTGTGCTTTTTCCTTTTATTTGTAGAGCTTAACGATGAAATCAGCATAACCTCAGTTTTGACTGGTTCTCATGATTTTGACCGGTTTTTACTTATTTTGAGCGGTTGCTTGTCCGGTTTAGCGGTTCTCCAACCAGTTTTGAGGGATTTTGGCACGTTTTGAGCGGTTTTCAGCCAGTTCGAGCTTTTCTAGTCCTATTTTGGAGCGGCTGAAGACTTTTCTAGGATGAATTTTGTAAAATTAATGTAATTTTATTATTTATTTTATGCTAGGGACCAATTAACCGGTTCATTAGCTATTTAATTGCTTTATGAATGTCATTTAGCTAAATCCCACCATAGGTTAAGAATGAATCATGCACATTTTATATTATAAGAGTTATAATGTATAGTAACATGTATGATGCAATTTTCATGAATGTTTATTGTAGATATTATGAAAATTTAAAAGCATGATGCATGACATTAATTTAGTTAAATATAAAGGTTATATTTAATTAATGTAGCATGCATGCTTAGGTTTATTTTCATGAGTAATAATATAAGTGTTATGTTATGGATGAGAATAAAAATTCAATGCTTATTTCATGTATGGTTTTAATATAATGGGTTATATTAATTAAATGAAAATGGAATAACATTGAGCATGCCATTAATTAGATTAATATAAGAGTTGCATTAAATTAATGTCAACAATCATGTAATCAAATTTCGTGGATGTTTAATTAGTATAATCAATATTAATTAAATGGAAATTGGAATTGCATGAAGTATGACACCAGTTTAGATTAATATAACCGTTATATTTTTTCGGCGATATGATCAATATGATGTTTTTTTAAAAATAACCGGAATTAGATTGTTATTAGGAAACACCATAGGAGCATGTTATAGGGTTAATCATTAAAACTTGGAATAGTTATAAAATGATTAGAAACAGTCAACCTATAACAAAGAGTTGCATGCAAACATATGATCTTAGGTTAAAATTGAATTAATTTAAAAATGTTTAAAATTAATTAGACCTAAGCTCATTATAATTCTAATAGGATTAGAGTTATTTTCTTACTTAGAATTAAAATAGTTTTAATAAACTAAGTAGGAAAAAAATTACTATGGTTATAAGGGAACTTTCCCGGTGAAGTTCTGTCCAGGCTGAGGGTATTTAAGTTGACGGTTACGGTGAAGAAATTGAATCCTCTAGCGGAAGCGGTTTTCACTGATCGTGATTTTAATTTCAGTCAAAAGAAAACCAATACGTTGGACAAATAGAAAATGTTTCTAAAAAAAACTAGATTAAACATGTTGTAATACGAATCTAAACTATTTTAGATTAAGGAACTTACATGAATATGGAACAATTCTCGATCCCGACAAGATCCTAAACACCACCAACAACGAGCACCCACTATCCTCTTGGATTACTGAGATTACTGGCTTGTGGGAACCATTAATGATGTCTTCGAAGGAAATTTTCAGCAAACTAGTTGCTGGATTTTTTAGAGAATTTTGAGAGACTTTTCTGCTCTACGTCTAACGTGAGAATCGAGAGAATGAATCGATAAGTTGGGTAACCCCCTCTCCACATAACGATAAGTGTGGAGGGAGTTAAAACCCTACTTAATCTTGATCATTGGATCTAACTCAAACGATCTTGGTCGTCTATTAATTAAATAATAATAATCATGTAATTAATGAATTAATTATAATTAATTTAATTAAATGAATTATAATATAAAGTATTTAATTCAATTTGAATCATATTCAATTGAATTAAATTGACCATTCAATTAATCATATTAATTGAATCCACATTAATTAAATATCAAATATTTAATTAATTTTATAATTGAATCATATTCAATTATATCTCTCTCATTTAACCTATAGTTTTAATGTGTATCAAAATGTACATTAATATAAACTATAGTATTAATTTGATTAAATCACATTTAACCAAATTAAATTTAAATTAATTAATTCATGAATTAATCAAATATCACATATTTAATTAAATTCATAATTCTCTCATTAATTAATTTTGAATCACATTCAAAATTAATTTTATTATAAAGTTTAATTCAATAATTAAACTTATACTATAATGTATCTCGATCATTATATTAATTGTATCAAAATACAAATCAACTTAAATTCCCTTTAATATCAAGACTATATTATCTCAGAACCTGTTATGAGCTAGCAGGTGGACCTAATGGACCTACAGATCATAAGTTCCAACGATACAAGACTAATCAGCTAAACTCATTAACCGAGTCAATCAACATTCGTTAACTGTGGGTCACTTCACTAAAGACCCACAGCTGCACTCTTCTCACTCCAGAATATTTCTGCGTCCACGAATATCGACCAATGCAGTAAGTCAATCCTTCAAGTGTGTTCGTAACACCAGTTGGGTCAAATTACCGTTTTACCCCTGGGTTACCTCCTCTCACATCATACTCAAACAAAGGATCCAAAGCTTCATCAGCTGGTTGTGCTTCATTGACCTTTTCTTGGCCTTCTTCAGAATGCAGCCCGAATGCGGTCGCATTCTGGCCTTCATTCTCTCCCTCTTTTTCTTTTGGGAAAAATACACTTTTGGTCCCTGAGGTTTGGGTTAAGTGACACTTTGGTCCCTGAGTTTTCAAACTCAACATTCTTACCCCTGAGGTTTGGATTTCGTTACACATTTGGTCCCTCTTTCTAATTTTCTGTTAAATCCTAACAGTTTGCTGACGTGTCACCATTTTTTTTATAAAAAAAATATTT
This sequence comes from Luffa acutangula, assembly GCA_036850905.1. Classification (NCBI taxonomy): domain Eukaryota; kingdom Viridiplantae; phylum Streptophyta; class Magnoliopsida; order Cucurbitales; family Cucurbitaceae; genus Luffa; species Luffa acutangula. The sequence continues at coordinate 13,517,275 of CM072094.1, read as the reverse complement.
GTTTAATTTTCTAAAATAATTAAATTAAAATAAAATAAAACGTTATTAAAATAATACAAATATATTTCCTTTTTCACCTTTACCATCCCTTCTCCTTCTTCACTTTGACCACACAGTAACCCTAAGGACGTCGCCGGCCATTCGCCACCGTCGACCGCCGCTCACAGGTGGATGACTGTCGCCGCCGGTGATTTTTTTTCCTTATTCTTCTTGGGTGCCAATCAGTCTCCTTCCTCTTCTTCACTCGCGCGGACCCATGACTTCATCTCCCTTTCCCGCGTGTTTTCGTGTTGTCCAACGATGAATGGCTCTTGTTTGCTTCTATCCACAATACCCACGCGTCTCCGGCAGCTTTGAGCCATTCTTCGCCGATCGAAGCAGTGCCCGCGAATGACAGTTTTCGTCGGTAAGTTTCGTCCCCGCCGATCGAAGCAGTGCCCTCGTTTTGATCCCTTTTTGAGCTTCAGAGAAGACGTCATCGTCGAGCTTTCAGATCCACGAGAAAGAGCATCAAATCTGTCGCTCTGCTGTCTTCGTGCAAGTTCATGAGCTGTTGGGTCGTTGTGTGTCTTCAAGCTTCAAATCTGTCGTCTTCGTGCGTCTTCAAGCTTCAGATTTGTCGTCTTCGTGCGTCTTCAAGCTTCAGATCTGTTATCTCTGGCGCCGAAACTCCCTTCGATTTGTTTTTTTTAACAATAAATGAAGAAAAGGAAGAAGAAGAAAAATGAGAGGAGAGAAGAGAGGAGAAGAAGAAAGGAAAAAAAGGGGACGTCGGAGGAGGGAGATCCCTCCTCCTCTGTTTCCGATTGGAAGCTAAGAAGGAGTCCCCTCCTCCTTCTAATTTTTTTTTTTTAAAGAAGGAACAAAAATTGGTAAGAGAAGAAGAAAGGGGAAGAAAAAAAAATGTCGTCGGCGGCCACCGGTTGCCGGAGACTTGAAGAAGAAGAAGGAACATATGGGAATAGATGAAAAAGGGGAGAAGAAGAAATAGATTTTGAATAAAAATTAAAATAATAATAGAATAATAAAAAATTATAATATTTTATTGTTTTTATTTATTTTTATTAAAAAATATTAAAAAAAGATTTTTTTTTTAATTAAAATAATAGTGCCATGTCAGCCACCATTAGAATTTAACAGAAAAATTGACGGCAGGGACCAAACTGCTCCTTATCTCAAACCTCAGGGGTATTTTTGTTGAGTTTGAAAACTCAGGGGCCAAGTGTCACTTAACCCAAACCTCAGGGACCAAACGTGTATTTTTCCCATTTCTTTTTCTCTTTCTTTTTCTTGATCTTCTTCATTTGGCCCCTTAAGGGCCTCTTCTTCTTTTCCTTGCAGCAATTCAACCTCACTTTGAGCCTTGTGTAGTGGCTGAAAGGCTGTAAGGAAATCTTCAGCCTCTTTTCTTTTTTTCTTGTCTTCATTCAAAATTTCTTTTCTTTCTTTTTCTTCCTCAAGGAGCTGCATTTCAACGGCTGCTCTCCTAAGTTCTTCATCTTGTTTTCTTTCTTTTTCAGCTTCTATGGCCCTCTCGCCCTGTTGCCTTTCCTCTTCCTTCTTTCTTGCAGTTTCTTTCCATTTCTCTTTCAGCTCGAATTTCCCTCAAGGCAACTTGCTCAACCCTATAACCTTCAACAATAAGGAGGGCTTGTGCCACGACCTGGCGGATCATGTCCTCAAACACGTCCCGAGGCATTCTAGCCACTTTGAGGGGTTCAATAAAAAGCGGTTGTTCAGGTGCAACCTTCATGGGACTCTTCTTCCTTGCACTGTAAGTAACAAACGGATCGTCCCTACAAGACGAATAAGGGTTAGTTGAAGGTTTGGAGATTTTACCCATTGGATTCCCTCCTCGCCGAGAGCTCTCTTTAGCTTGGGCGGCTTCTTCTTCATCACGCATTTTTGCTTCTTCTTCAAGAGTCGCACGTCTTTGGGCTCCCATCTCCCTGATCATCTTAAACCATTCCCTTGAGCATTTCCTTAATGGTTGGCTCGCAGGTTTTTGGGTTTTATGAAGGGATTCAGTGCGCGTGGACCTTCTTGGTTTGGATGAACTCGGATTCTCCCTCAATGTAGCCGACATTGTCGATGAAGAAGAAGTATGGACATTGGTTCCTTGGTCCATGATCGCTGCCAAAAAACCCGAAGGTCTCGTCCTTCTCGTGTTGTGCGTGGGTGTTTCGGTTTGTTCTTCTTGGCGTCGAACGCTTGCTTCAGCTCCTTGGGTAGGTAGATTACTCTGAGATCGAGTAATCTTGCAGGATGAAGATGATTTTGGCGTGTTCTTCATTATTCTTGCTCGTATGTTTCGGTTTCAAGAGAGTGAAGAGGGAGAGTTTGGTGTTTGACTTGAATACCGAAAGTCTAAGTCGTTGGTGAAGAAGGAAAGAGGTCAACTATTTATAGTTTTCTCAATTAGCTCACGTGATGGTCATTTTAAATGATGTCACTACCCTCCGACGTTAGGAAAATGTGGTCGCATTTCCAAATGCACTGGGGAGAAATGCGATCGCATTTTCCTCAGTACTTTGCCTTCTTTATTTTTTTCTAACTTTTTCATTTTCCTTTGTTTTTTGTTCTTTCCTTTATTTGCTGAAACAATCATAAACATGTTAGAAAGTTCACATGCTCAATCGTAAAAATATTTTTTCTTTTTCTTTAAAATAGATGGATACAAAATAATTTGGACTTTTCAAACTCCCAGGTAAATCCCCAGGAAAAGGTGTTCCCTGTGGTCAATTTAAGTACCTTTTCCTAGACAGAGTTTTTACTCTTGTCCATATATTTTGGAGTTCCTATCTATATTATTTTTATTTCTCTTTATTATAGATCCACATAATGTACAAAAAACAAAATTTTTTCAGAGATAGTAATCATACCAGATCAATCACAGAAATATGGACTTCTTCATCTTCGGAGCCCTTCCCCCAATAGGGTTTGATTTTTTGTCTATTCATGGGATGTTGATTGATTTCTTCTACTTCAATCTTTTTCCCACCTTTTTCTTCTTATTCTCTAAGCAAATCTTCCAATGTTTCTCTTTGCATCATTTCTTGAAGAGTGGACCGGGAGAGTACATCAATTTCATCAATCATAAAACACTCTTCAAGATCTCCTGGGTATTTCATTGCATTCATCACATTGAAAGTGACTTGTTGGTCATTGACCCTCATGGTCAACTCTCCTTTTTGAACATCAATTAAGGTCCTGCCAGTTGCTAAGAATGGTTGTCCTAAAATGATTGGCACTTCCTTATCGACTTCACAATCCAAAATGATGAAATCTGCTGGGAATACGAATTTATCAACCTTGACTAACACATCTTCAATTTTTCCAATAGGCTGTGTTAGTGACCTGTCAGCTAACTGTAAAGTTACAGTTGTTGGTCTTGCTTCACCTATCTCCAACAGTTGAAAGGCTGAGTATGTCATCAGGTTTATACTCGCTCCTAGATCGCATAAATCCCTGCCTACATTCCTTCGTCCAATGGAGCATGAAATGGTGAAACTTCCTGGGTCCTAGAGCTTGGGAGAGATCGCATTCTTGACCAATTGATGACCACAAAGTGCACGGGCCACAAGTAATATAAAATGGTAGGCAATACTAAGTATCGAACCCTCATGGAAATTGAATTAAGTCCATTAATTATTAAGAACCATCATGTTTAATTTTATTTAGAAGCTCAACTCTTATTAAAGAACAAACAAGAAATTAAAGAAATCATACAAATGAATGAAAATATCCTTTTAAGGGGACTTGACCTAGGGTGTTAACTAGTCTTTTAGATTTGTAGCTCAATTAATTGGATTAATGTAATTACTAATCTTCAATTCCATAAATCTAGAAATGATTGTAAGCGGATTTCTCCTTCAAGTTCCTCCAAATCTCATACTAACATAACTAATTCATGTATCCATTTCCTTAGTTAATCATCGTATGGCATTATGCAACTTCATTATCAATTTCTAACAATTCTCTTTTACTTCATTATCAATTTCTAACAATTCTCTTTTACTCTCGTGCAAGCAATCGTTAGCCATGCAATTTGGATCTAATCTAACTTTTCTCTATCGAGTATCAATTTAGATCATCATAACAATCAATCTGTGATCAATGGATTAAAAGCATTAAGCATGAATTGCATAGATGAAATATGAAGAACTTCGTTACAATCTCCAATTAATAAAGCTACAATATCCAATTAGCTAAGATAACGACCCTAGGTCTCAAGATCTACTCACAAATGGGAATAATTTCAGCCTAATGATCTTGATCCATGGTCCTAACTCAATCTATAATAAGAAATTACAAAGACGTAATGAAGAAATAACCGTTGTGATGATCCAAAGCTCCCGTCACGATCATCTCGATTCACGAGCCTTGGAATCCCGATCAATTCCACCTTTTTCCTCTCAATTCTTCTCACTTTTTTTCTCTCTATTGAGCTAAGGGAGAACTCCCCAAAACGGGATGATTTGAACCTTTGGGAAGGAGGCTATTTATAAGAGGAGATTCGCACCTTGCTTGCTGCCCAAGACGTTGTGACGTTAATCTTTTCTTGCCGCTTACACTATAGCGTCGCGGCGCTAGGCCTTCTAGAAGCCTTATACACGGATTTGGCCCTCCTTTCTCCTTATTTTTGGGCTTTTTGGGCCTCCACATTAAATGAACTCTTTTCTTTTCTTCAATATTGGTCCAAAGTCTTCATTTACATCTTGAATTTAATAAAATTCACGGTTTTGTCTCACGAGCTCGGTTTTCTACAAAATTAACATAAAAAGACATTAAAGCTCACAATTAACGCACAAAACTAGCCAAAATAATTAGGAAAAAAATAGCATAAATGCATGCTATCAAATACCCCCAAACTTATGGTTTTGCTAGTCCCGAGCAAAATAAAGTAATGCATATGACTCATAAATTGCATGCTAACAACTCTATCCTCAATGCTACTAGCCCTGAATGCAAACTAATGAAACGAATAAGCAAGCACAGTCAACCATCAAGATATTTAAAAATTTAATCCTTTCCTCCCTTGCAAGAACGAATCATCAACTGCCTTATACTAATTCTTACTAGTCCGGAATCATTTATACACTCCTCCATTCATCTTCCCCCTACACTGGCCCTAAAGTTCGCTTTCTAGGCATCTCACTAATCTAGGAAGCTCAACTTTAATGAGGCGCCCTAATTTATGGGACGTCCCCCAAACTTGCATTTTTTTACAAGCACTAGCTTTCACACATCTATTGTAGGGACTGATGCGCAATTTGCTTACCACAAGTGTAGAAGTCAAGTAATAATATAGTGTTTTCGTGTAAAACGAGTGTCGTCCTCTGGATTGGTTTTCTAGAAAATTAAGCTCCGCGAATACTTTTGTTCAATTTTGTTTAGGGAGCAAAAATCAATGATAAAGATAAAAATAAAGACTAAAAGCATAAAAATAAAAGTAGAGACTCAAATGGAAAGACTCTTAGGGAATTGATTTCATTGATTAAGATTGAGGATTGATTAATAGGAATGAATTGACCGTGCAATTATTCTACAAGCCAAGGAAACTTTCATCACGATTACCTCTCCCAAGTATAATTGATTCTCATGCATATAAACTAACTTGATATCCCTATCTAAGTTCATTAACATGCAAGGCATTATTCGGTTCGGTCCTTGTTACGCTTCTAATGATATTCCAAATCCCGTCACAAACTTAGAATTTCTACTCTAGTCATGCAATTAAGAAAAGTAAGTCTTAGGCCAAATCCTCCCTCCCGAGTTAGATTCAACACTTAAATCATTCAATTAGTGATCATGTAATTGAAAGCATTAAACAAAATTGCATGCATAAAATAAAAACACATTCATACCTAAAATCAATCCAAAAACTAAAATAATTACATCAATCCCTAAGACAAACAACTAGCAATTCATAGTCTTTAAACCATAAACACTAATTGAAAGAAAAGCCATAAAAACTACAAGAGGTAAGGGAAAGAGAAAGGAAAACTCGAATCCGTCGAAACCGACACGTCCCCGTCACGATCTCCACGTCTTCTCGCTTGATTCCCACTCCTTGGCCTTGCTTTAGCTCCCACCAAAGATCTCTAGTCGAAATTAGGGCTAAAATCTAACGAATTGGACTCCAATTGCTGAATTAAGCTTCAAACACATACTTCCTACAAATAAAACATAAGAATGCATAAATTTGGGCAAATAATTGTAAAAGGCTAACTTAATTAATCAGAGAAAAATAGCTAGCTATGCTCGCTATCAAATACCCCCAAACTTAAGCTTTTGCTAGTCCTTGAGCAAACTAAAAATCAAGCATACAGTGGAAGAACGGATGCAACAAACATGACTCAATCCTCAAGGCTCAAAAGTCCATAGTCAAGCAATCAAGAGACATGCACATAAGGACCAATGAGGGAGACAAATCAAAAGTTTTCCAAAATTAACTTGCACAAGCGAGATCTAACTCAACGAGATTAGACTCTACTAGCCCGGGATTGGATTATTAAATTCTCAACTCATCTTCCCTCTACACTGGCACTAAGGATTCACTAATGAGTCAATGGAACAAATTAGTTTGTTTTCATCCATACTTAGGTGCTTAATATTGAAATGTAAATCAAGCATTTATATGTGGCACTAGCATTCACACACCTATTGCAGGGACCCTTAACCTGAGTTTTCTCTAGTTGGCCTAACTGATCACAGCAGGGGTAGCTCTTTTTGCCTAAATCTTTATTACTCATTGCATTGCGCGCATAAGTCATGACTTTTTTTTTTTCAAATTGTAACAACAAGAATGATTTTTCTTTATGAGCATGATAAGCATATATTCTTTTCTTTCCTCCTAAGCAAGACCAAACTTGCTAATTTGCAAAAAATTAACTCTTTAGCTCTTCCCTACACCTATCGAGGTGACAACAAGCATATGAACCTAATAATTCACTCCTAAGCATTCAAATCCAAATCTAGCCAAGACAAATACTCTACTCATGCAAGACATCTCCCTTTTTGGGCACTCATGCTTACAACTCATCGAAAGCTTGAAAATTGACAAGAAAGCCTATCCTAGGACATCATAGCCATGCAAAAATAGCATCCAGAAAACAACCATATGCTCAATTCAAAGAAAGCTCAAAACTATAGCCCGAACTCAGATGCTCAAGGGCTCCACAAACATGATAATCCACCCCCAAACTTAAAGCTAGCATTGTCCTCAATGTATAAAGAAAATAAAGCATAATCAATCATGAGAACAATAAAAGAGTAGGAGGAGTGAACAATACTGCCCTGGAATGATGATGACCTTCTCATCGAGACTTGCAAGTGATGGAGAAGCTGGAACCATGACCTACAAAAACAAACAATAAATCAAAAGCAAAAAGAAAAGCACAACTAAACTTACTTAGGTTGCCTCCCATAAGCGCTTGTTTAACGTCATTAGCTCGACGTGTTTGTCCAGTCTGTCAAGGCACATAAAAATTATCGTATTTCTTTGGGCTCTTCTTCCTTGAATCAATATAACCAACGATCACTAGTAAACTTACTAGCTTCTCATGGGCCCCTGAAACAAAATTATTTTTTGTTTTTTTTAATAAAAGAAGTATAAAAGGAGAAATATCAAAATAAAGAGACTCTGACTCTAAAACTGACTCGTGAGAATAGAAAAAAGAACAATCAACATCTATAGAGGATGGAGAAGATAAAACAGACGAAGGCTTTTCAACCTCAAAATTTTTAAACCTGTTAAACAAGAGAAACACACTTCTATATGAAAAAAATCACCCAACTACAACCTCACAATACTTCAGGTTCACAACAATACCCCAAATATCCTAAAACTAAGCAAGTTAGTTTTAACATGAAAATACAGAGCATCCAAGGAAAACAATTTCCAGAAATGCAAAAAAATGAATGTCGACTAATAAAATGAATGTCAAGGAAAACAATCACATGGAACGGTCCTTAACAAATAATTTATTGATCAATAAATTATTTGTAAAGTGTGATTGCATAATGCATACCAAGAGATCAAATGTCAGATTTGAAGCTATTATGAATATCAACTAGAAGTTCAGGACACATTTCTAAAAAAAAAAAAAAAGAAGTTCAGGAAACATGTAATAATTAGGAGTTCCGAGCACCTAAGCACAAATGCACATAACACAACCATTATCTTTCGTTAAAAATAGGAATCTCTCTTTCACTCTTTAATTTAATTGACAAATAGGAGCAAATGGTCCCTTGACCTTTCTCCCAAAATAATTTAAAGGAAAGACAAATGTGAGATAAATAAATAGTTCAAAACAAGAGCTCCCAAGATTTAATGTAACAGACTATAAACTTGTAGATAAAAAAGAAAGTCTTCTTAAATGGAAGGAAGCAAAGTGCATGAAGAATCAATCAACATACCATTTTTTGCAAGTGAGTTGTCTACATTTAATTTCAAAAACAATTAATCAAAGTAGAAAAGCACCGGGTGTTGTAGATTCCAAATTATCTCCACTAGAAGAATTTTTTTTCTCCTAGAACTGCAGCATAAAAAATGAAAGTTTATGTAAAAAAAAAAAAAAAACAAAAACACAGACCATATTGCATCATGAAAAAGGAAAAGAGAGAAGAGAAGTAGAAAAGAAAAGAAACAAACACGTTGAAGCAAGCCAAACAATTACCCTAAACCATAAAAGAGAGAAGAAAAGCAAGAACAATGATAGTATCTATTAATTAGAACAAAAAAAAAGTGATCATAGATATTTTGAAAACGTAAACATATGAAATAAATTTTCATAAGCATAAGGATGAAATTAATATCACACAAGATAACAAACGGATGATGGGGTTTAAGATTTCAGTCACTCAAAAAATTGATAAAAATCATAATAGAACAGGCATATAAATCTATAATCACCAATGGGGTTCAAAAGAGGCGAAAGTTACCAACTCTAGCATCAAACTTCAAACCAAGCTGGTACTAGACATAAGACCTTGATGAGAAACTAACTTTCAAAGATTTAACAAACAAACAAAACAGTAGTTAGTACAGTAGAAAGCCACTCAAGTAAGTAAACAAGGTTGGTATAATTAATAAAAAGAAAAGAAGACCATCATACAACAATGTCCTCCCATTTCAGAAAAAAAAAAATATGAATCAAAATACAGAGCATACAAGTATATGGGTCATACTGAAGAAGCCAAGTCGTCTACTTTCAATGTCTATTAGCAAGTCCAAAATCCCCTGCATTAAGGTCACGATTGTGCATAGAATTTCATTCTAAAGAACAAATTACTAGCACAATATTCTTTTTGTAACCTTCAAAATATTAATAAGCAAAATAAATGTATTGATGCTAAAAAACAACTAGTTTCAAACCATTGGTAGCAATAACATATCAGAGAGGAAGAAAGAATTACCATTTACTTGCATTAGAACAATCCAATTAATTTCATGAATGAAATTAGTTTCTTTTTATTTTACTTACTCTTCTATCAAACCAAAGCTTGACAAGCGTATCAACAATTCCCTAGACAAATTCTTATTTTGTGTATAATGCAACACTAAACAAAACAACAAAACCAACACAGTTATATACACAAAACCAAAAACATGTAACCAGAATGAATGTCAACTATTAAACCCATATCAAAATGGAAAATGGTTCAGTATTGAATCAACAAGAAATTGGATAATATCAACCTGTCCAACACTCAACAACACAAGCTTGAGGAGTGGTTTGCCTAGCTTCAACACCTACCAGAAAAAATCTGGATGAGAAACTCAAATCAATTTCCAAGTTAGTCTCATATCGTTCAAATAAAACACAACAAAAATATCAACTTATATGAAACAGAGAACGATTCACAACCAGCAAGGAGAACGACGTCGACAACGCGATGCGAGTGAATGACGGTGATGAGAGTGAGAGTGAGAGAGAAGAGAGAAGAGGTTTGGGAGCTTGAGCAGAGAAAATTGAACAGAGGGAGAGAGAAAAGTGAGCTGAAAAAAAGGGTAAAGTAAGTGGATTTCATTTTTAAAAAAACATTCCGCGCATTTTTTTTCCATCCGTCATTTAATACCTCTGCATTTTTTTCATTTTTCCGTCCGTCATTAGATACCTCCGCATTTTTTTCATGATCGTCATTATAGGACTATTTTGTAGTAGTGAGGACAATGAAAAGTGGAAGAATCTAAATCAAGGCATCACAAATCATTTTAGATACTATAACTCTCAAACAACATTTGTTGGAGTATGAACTAATACATTTCATCTCAGTGTTAAACAAAATTCCAGTTCATTCCTTACCAAAATATTGCAAGATCAACAACATCATCCACCTAGAGCAGGGCATATTTATGACGTTGAAATGTAATTTAACATCCTCAAGAATATGACAATCTAGAAAGAGAATCCATACCATGTCATTTCTGAATTTCCCATGCCATGTTGGGACTGGGCAACATATCCGGGAAATGCCATGCCAACTGCAGGAACTCCAATACCATCAGGATGCTGACCTCCAAATTGCATAACTTTACATATGTTCAAGTTCAACAATAAAAGATTAATAGAATAGATAATAGAGAAATTGTGAAAACTAAAATTTTGAAAGCAAAATAAAGGAAAAAAGAAAGAATGCATTATCTGTATTAAATTCTTAATTGATCAACAGAATTATAACAAAGTGAAACAACTTTTGAACTTTATAAACTCAAATTGCACATGGCAACATACCAAACTGAAAACAAAACACTTCTCGAAACTGACTGAAACTACAAGGCCTATCCACAAGCAAGGCGTAAACACCCATGCATTTTAATACACAATGAAACTACAAGTGCAATAGAGGGAACTTTAAAAACAAACTTGAGGACTTTGACATTAGGTTCTACCAACAATTGTGACATGAACCTCTCCTTTCAATACACAATGAAATGGAATCTAATCATTCAGTATTTATCTGAAGGAGGCATCTCATCCCTAGTATTGTATTCATACTGTTGGATATTTTTAAGATATTTTATTTTATTTACTTTTTATTAATTTACTTTACTATTTTTAACTAGTCAATTCACTCTCCCTATTAAATAGGAAGTGGAATAGCTAGTTGTTAACAGACTTGACTAACAAGTCTCCCTATTATAAAGGAAACTTGGAGGGTCCTTACAGTGGTGCAATTCCATTAGTTCACTCTGGTTGTAGTTGATATTTTGGTTGTTACTTTTCTGTAAAACCAGAGTGTTCTTGTGTTATTGATTTATTTTATTTTGAGCATACAAGCAATCAGGGATTCGTAAGAGAGCTTAGCTGCACACAAGTTCTCTTGAAGGATTGTTGTATCTTCGGAGTGGAGTGCCAAATAACTCAGTGCTAGTGGGGGCACATCTTCTCTATGGACAACGTTTATTAACGTGCCTCAATCCAGATATTATAGTCTTTCCTTATCTCTTATTTTATTGATGTCTTATTTACTAATATATTTACGTTGATTATTTCAGAAATTTCTATTCCCTAAATATTATTTCCAACACATACTGCATCCTCTTTTTACTTAGTAGCAAAGCTTTGTTTCTAACCCTAAAAAAAAAGACAAGAAAAAATGAAATATTAGGTAAATATAAAGAAATTTACTGAGCAGTTTTGGTTTCTGTGAATTTTTGTCGATAAATTTCGCCATTGTTATTGAGCGCTTCGAGTTTCCTGATTCTCTTTGTGACTTGTGATACGAGTATTTTATTTGATAGTTTTGTGATCCCTTCATTTTTGAAGTTTGTTATGCACATTGAAATTGTCCAATATTCTCTGTTGAAATTTCGTGAACTATTTCACAAGGAATTTGAAGCATGGTTATGTTCATTTGCAATTTTAAAATTGTTGATATACAAATTCTCTTGGAATTTGTTTCAGTTTAATTGAAAAATCCGAGAATGTTACAATCTATATATTTATTTGTTTGTTTAATATGGGAGTTGATGGATTATTATTTTTCCTTCCCATTGTGGCCATTTTTCCTAATACGCCTTCAAAGGGTGTGGCAATGGTGTTGGGTTTTGGAAGGAAAGCAAGCCCCTAGTCATGCTGATAAACTTGGTCTGATGAACAATTGTTTGTGATGAAGGTAAACCTTGGTCTGAAGAATAGTTGTTTGTGATAAATGCATTAATTGGGATATGTATGTGAATTTGGGTCTTGTTGGGGATGCTAGAAAGCTGGGCTCATGCAATCTGTTTGCAAATTGATTTTATTGTCCACCTTGAGATGAATTCGAAATGACTGATTGTTTATTGTGGATTATGTGTGGCATTATAATGAATGCTTGTTTGATTTAAAGTGGGTTTAAGTGAAAATGATTGCTTAATTAACTAATTTCTCTGGGAATGAAGGGAAATAAGAGAATTTACTTAGAGAAGTGAGAGATTATTTCAGTGTAGTGTGGTTCTTAGAAGAAATGTGGATTTTGTCGAGGACACAAAGGGAGCAATGTGCACGAAGATTAACATTGTCCTTTCCTAGTTATTGAATTATTTGTCTTTTAACTCGTTGAAATTTAATTGATGTTGATGCCAATGTTAGTATGGAGGAGAAGCAATGTTGGTTCAATTTCGAAATGTTGAATGAGTTTGTTGCTCCAGAGAAGGATTAAGCTAATGAACCACATCATCTCATTTAATTTTATGCAAATAATTGTCATGGCATGGAGGCTTTCACATGGTAAATTCACAATCTAGTGAAGCATAATTATTCACTAATTGGAGTTTAAATATATTTTGCATATACTATGTTTACTCAATTGGTGGAATTCACATTTTATCTGATTAATTACCTTATGTGAACTTGTAGCCTTATAATATATTTGATTGATATTTCTAAATTTTTGTTAGGCCGATAAATTATCCCCACAAATATAAGTTGAGTATTTTTGTGGTTGATTTTAAATGAGTTTTATAGGCTAAGCTTCCTATATTTCCAGTTTAAAATATATTTCAAATCTTTGTATGATGTATGAGAATTTAGAAATATGTTGAATTTTAGATGATATATTATGGTTCAAGATTTATTTGATTCAAACCGGAGAATTTATTTCCTCCTTTGATATATGTGTTGACGTTGTGGCATATATGATTGACAAATTATTAGCATTGAGATTTGATAATATATGTATACATATCATTAATGTGTTGTTTCAATTTGAATTTGTTAAAATCTATTATGCTCTGTTTGGAACCTCCAGATTTTGGGAGATTTCAAATCATAATGGATTTGAAATGAATTTTGTTGTTTGGTACCTCAAGAAAGATAATGATTTCAAATCCAAAATGATTTCAAATCATGTTTTGATGTAAAAAAATTTTCCAACTAAAACCATGAGATTTTGCACGATTTCTAGGAAGTGAGAGTTAAATTACTTATTTATCCTCATAATATTTAAACTTTCTATTAATAACTCAAATTAAAAGCCTATATTAGTAAATTCTTTTACTTTCTTTCCTTTTTCAACTACCATCCAAACACAAAAATTTAAATACATTCATTTTAAATCTTTCTCGTTCCAAACAAGACAAAGAATTTAAAATCATTTCTTGAATTTCAAATCACAAGATTTAAAATAATTTCTTGAACTTTCTTGGTTCCAAACGGAGGGTTAGTTGTATAGATATTTTCTATCTTCTCCTATCTAGAAGATATGATATCTTATCGAATCTCCAAGGTCAAATCTATATGAATATGGTGCTTATTATTATTATAGAGGAATGGTGTTTAATTTTAAGTCGGGATGATTCAACAATTTTATTTTATTGCTATATTTAAGCATGATATCCAACACATATTTAAAGTGTGTATATATTTGTTCTTTCATGGAACTAGCTGGAGATTAAGTAAGAATTATTTTTGCATTATTTTGCAAATCTCAAGTTGCAGTTTTAATGATCAATTAGGCAAACTTAATTATCATGTTATCATGAATGGAAATAATATTCATTTGTAATATTATTGATATTATTATTAACAAAGCTTATATGACATTACTATTGAAGTTTAAAGTTGTTTAGCATTATTCAGCTTGAACTTGTGAAGGTAATGAAGGTTGAGGCGATGAGGTACTTTTATTGACAATTTAAGTGTATGATCCTAGATCTCAAAATTGTGATATTTTACCTCTATTAATTTTCATGAAATTGAAAATTAAAACTATTGTTATTAATTGAGTTTGGCCTATATTATTCTTTGCTTATTACTTGTTGGAAGTATAAAAATGTATAAAATCTCAATTATATGTGGAGCTTGTAGAAATTGGTGTTGGTTTAAAATCTTTCCAATATATGCAAAGTGTGTTGCAAAAAGCAAAGGTAACTGTTAGATCTTGTTGACCTTGATGGCTGATTATATGTGTATATTTTCATTTGATTGGAAATATGTGATTTATTCATAATGAATATTTTATTGGGCATGTTTATGATCTTGAAAAATGATAATAGAATTGGGCATTAAAACAATGGGGGCTTTGCACAGATAGCAAAAACCGGCAAAATAATTGCAAAAATAGCAAAAAATAAAATTATTTGCGAAAATAGCAAAAAATACGTTAAATTACGAAAATACCCTTAGTATCTCCAATACTCTATCAGTCCCTATTATTGATAGCCACTGATAGACTTTGATGATAAGTTTCAATTAATTGGAGTCTATTAGTGATAAACACTGATAGACTTTGATTAATCGAAGTCTATAAGTGTGTATCACTGATAGACTTTGTTGATCATAATCTATAAGTTTTTATCGTGTTTAATTCAAGCCTATCAGTGATAGCCGCTGATAGAAAACAATTTAATTCAAGGCTATCAGTTTCTATCCATCAGTTTAATTTAAGTCTATCAGTGATAATCACTAATAGAAAACCGTTTAATTCAAGGTTATCAGTTTCTGTCACTAATAGAAATCAATTTAATTCAAGACTATTAAACCAATTTAATTGAAGTTTATCAGTTTCTATGAGAAATCAATTTAATTAAAGTCTATTGACTTGTATCACTGATGGAAATTAGTTTAATTCAAATCTATAATTTTCTATCAAGGATAGAAATCAGTTAATTGAAGTCTATCATTTCTATCTCGGATAGAAATCAATTAATTATCAATTTATTGAAGTCTACCAATGATTGTTACTGATAGAAATCAATTTAATTGAAATATATCAATAAAGTACTTTGCATTGCAATCATCTCGGTAATTAGAAAGTCATCCAAAATTATTATACTACAATCATAAATTGAACAAAAAATTTAAGTCTCTTGTGGTGACTAGAACATAAAATCCAAAAATAACTATTACGAACAAGAGACTCTCAATCAATAATATAATTTTTAAAGCCTAGGACACAAGGTCCGTGACCACCACCAGAAAATTGTTATTCTTGTATTCTTTGTATTTCATTATCTATCAATTATAGCCCTGATAGACTTCAACAAGTGATAGTCAGTGATAGACTACGATTAACCGGAGTATATCAGTGATATACTTTGATATACCTATACAAACACTCACCAAAATTGCTATTTTTGTATTCTTCGTATTCTTGAATTAAAAAGAAGGCCAATAAGAGCTTAGCTCAATTGACATAAAGTTGTACGGATAACCTTAAGGTCTGTGGTTCGAATCCCCCTCCACACATATTATCATATATATAAATAAATAAAATAAAATAAAAAGAAGAAGAAACAATCATAACAATACCTTGTGGGAAGAAGAAGAAAAAGCAAATCAAATCAAAAAAGAAGAAGAAAATGCACAACCTAATCAACTGCACAGAACAAAACATACGGAAAAAAACATATTAATCACACAAGAACTCCACCCTCATAAATGCACAAAAATAAAAAAAATAAAAAAGACAAAAAGAATTCATAACAACTCATAAATGCACAACAAAAAAAAAAAAAGAAGAAGAAAGCAAAAAAAAAAAAAGAAGAAGAAGAAGAAGAAATTAGCTCATAAATGCACAACAACAAAAAAAAAGAAGAAGAAAGCAAAAAAAAAAAAAAAAAAAAGAAGAAGAAGAAGAAGAAGAAGAAGAAGAAGAAGAAATCGTATACACAAGAAAAAAGAAGAAGAAGAAATCAGGGTAAATGGGAAGGGAGAGAAAGAGAAGGGTAAAATTGGAATATTCTAATTTTTTGCCATATTTGCAATTCTTTTTACTTGATGCTACATTTGCTATTATAGATAATTAATTTGCCACCCATTGCAATTACTCTAAAAGAATTGATAATGTGGGGGCTAAATTGGTTTAAATCCAATAATCAACATAAAGGAAAAATCATTTGATTTTGCTGATGAATGTTGATTGAGTTGTGCAGGTGTATATGCAAGAACAACTTGATTGGACCAATCAAATAAATGGTTGAAAAACATCGAGGGGAATGGGACTAAAGTCCATAAGATAGTCACCACAATGGACACCCAACATCAAAGATTGGAGATCCCATGAAAGAGGTTCAATGGGTAAAAACGAAGTTGAAGTGTGACTAGGGGGAGCACTGATTAATTAAAATCTCTCATCCCATTCCTAAGGTGGTAGTGCTCTCGTAATGTGACAATCTGGAAGAGTTTAAACTCTGAAAGAAAACCAAGGCATGTGTTTATGCAGGGTGTTGGTCACAAACAACCCTCGGGAGGTTTTCACCTATGTGGATGTTGTAGTGAGGTCGCTACAATAGGGGTTTGGACTACTCCCTTAAAACACTCATGAATAAGATACGTGCGCATGACCGTCTAACGCGCAACCCAGATGAAAGAATACCCTACATATTGCTTGTACTATGTGTGTGGTAAGTGGAAATTTGGCTCAAAAGACCTAGTTCAAGACTCAGTTCACTATGGTTCTTTCAAATGTACACTTGCTAACACTAAGTGGAGGTTCAAACCCGAAAGGTACCTACACCCATTGCATAGTAAAAATGCTCGTCTTTATTTATATTTTTTGTTTTCAAAATCTTAAAAATAGTGGGGGATTGTTGGATATTTTTAAGATATTTTATTTCATTTACTTTTTATTAATTTACTTTACTATTTTTAACTAGTCAATTCACTCTCCCTATTAAATAGGAAGTGGAATAGCTAGTTGTTAACAGACTTGACTAACAAGTCGCCCTATTATAAAGGGAAACTTGGAGGGTCCTTACAGTGGTGCAATTCCATTAGTTCACTCTGGTTGTAGTTGAACTTTTGGTTGTTACTTTTCTGTAAAACCAGAGTGTTCTTGTGTTATTGATTTATTTTATTTTGAGCATACAAGCAATCAAGGATTCGTAAGAGAGCTTAGCTGCACACAAGTTCTCTTGAAGGATTGTTGTATCTTCAGAGTGGAGTGCCAGATAACTCAGTGCTAGTGGGGGCACATCTTCTCTATGGACAACGTTTATTAACGTGCCTCAACCCAGATATTATAGTATTTCCCTATCTCTTATTTTATTGATGTCTTATTTACTAATATATTTATGTTGATTATTTCAGAAATTTCTATTCCCTAAATATTATTTCCAACACATACTGCATCCTCTTTTTACTTAGTTGCAAAGCTTTGTTTCTAACCCTAAAAAAAAGACAAGAAAAAATGAAATATTAGGTAAATATAAAGAAATTTTCTAAAATCAGTAATTTTTTTCCTGGGAAGGTTGAGAAATTCAGCATACTCTCTACTTCCTTCATCAATTTTATGAAGTTGCAAGACAAGAGGACGCCTAGTGATGACATGCAAAAATGTCATCATTTTCCTATTAATTTTGGCTAGTTTTATGCTTGAATTGTGTGCTTTAATGCTATTTTCTGTTTAAATTTCAGAAAACCGAGCCAAAGAAGTAAAATCGGAATTTTGAGAGAATTTAGATGATTTTGGAGGCTTTTGGAGCAATTTGGAGAATTACATTGAAGATCCGAGTCCAAAAAGCCAAGAAGAATGAATTAGAAGCCCAAATTCATGAATTTCAAGTCTTAAAGTATCAATTTGGGTCAAGATAAGTGCCCAAAATCCATTACAAGAAGTATTTGGGCCAAAAGAAAGTTGGAGGCCCAAAAATTGAGTCAAAATCGGGCCATTCTAGAGGATTCAGGGCCTAGCGTCTCGACGCTAAGCCTGGAGCGTCTCGACGCTAGGCAGCTGCGTGGAAAGATCCAAAATCGCGAGAGCGTCGCGACGCTGTCCAAGTAGCGTCTCGACGCTGAGACGTCTTGGAGCCCAAGAAAAGATGACGTCAGAGCGTCTCGACGCTGTCCTTGTAGCGTCTCGACGCTGAGCCTGCTTGGAGCCTATAAAAGGAGCCTTTTGCATCCATATTTTGTGTGCCAATTTGTGGGTTTTCACCCCATTCTAGAGTTTACTCTAAAATTGAGGATTTTTGGGAGAGTTTTGGAGCTTTGTTGAAGATCTTTGGAGCTCGGGATCGAAGGAGGTCGGCGCGGGATCGAGGAGATCGACACTTTTATGAGCATTTCTCTTCCCTTTTCCTTTATATTTTAGTTTCTAGAATTGTTGTGATTAGGAATTATTGAATTTTAGTGATTATGAGTAGTAAATTCCTAAAATCTATGAGATTGATTTAGATGTTGAACCTCTGCTGAATTAATGAATTGATGTGGTTTAATTGTCATTATTGTTCATTTGTGCATTTTGTCCGTAATGCTTTTAATCAACTGATCACTGATTAAATGAATCGTTACTAAGTGGAAACTCGACGGAGAGAAGCTTAGACTAGAACTGAATGCATGACTAACGGTTATTTACCCGGGTGACACGGGATAAAATAAATAACGTTAGAGGTTGTACTGAAGGGTCGTAATGCCATGCTAAGTAAATAAAGATGAGACTGAAAGGAGATTCTTTATTGAACGGTATGAGATAGGAGGAGACCGACAGGAGAATCCTTGAAATTAGGCTTCTAGACTTATGAATCAAATGATTTGTTAATCCATATTGGTTAATTGATTACGCATTAAAGGTCCAATTGATAAAATCAACCACTCTAGAATTATCCCATCAAATTGTGCCACCATTTATCTTTTGCTTTCTAGATTAGCTTTTTATTATTCTTTTCAGCATTAGATTTTGTTCTCTAAATAAAGCTAAGCAAGATTATTTGATTTAGGTAAATGGGAGGAGTGAGTCCTGACTCAATTCGGTTGCAGTTATTTCCATTTTCTTTACAGGACAAGGCTAGAGATTGGTTAGACTCGTTAACCTCAAATAGCATCCTTGGTTGGAATGATTTAGTCAAGGCTTTCCTTGCAAAATTTTTCCCATTAGAAAAGATCACCAAGCTTAGAGCTGAAATTGGAAAATTTCAACAATTTGAGGAAGAGCAATTATATGAAGCTTGGGAGAGATATAAGGACTTGTTAAGGAAATGCCCACAGCATGGATATCCTGATTGGCTTCAAATTCAACTTTTCTACAGTGGGTTAAATAGGAATTTAAAGACAATTCTTGACACTACGGCTGGAGGAAACTTTTTAGCCAAAACTGTCAAGGAGGCACGAACCATAGTAGAAGAATTGGCTTTAACAAGTCACCAATGGCAACCAGAGTCCGAAATTAAGGAGAAACTATGTGAAAATGAAGGAGTGAGTGCTTTAAGGTTGCAAGTCGAAGCTCTAACCAAGGCTCTAAACAAGCTCACAGGATCAGAAACTCCAAGTTCGCCGAAAGCTGAATTAAAAGAGGAGTTTAAAGAAAAGAAAAGCCCTTTGGAAGAAATGCTAAAAGACTTCATGAATGAGACTAGAAATTTGAATGAAAATGTTCAAGCCACAGTAAATATTGTTATTAATAAAATGGAAGCAAAGATGGATCAAATGACAATATTTATGAAGGAAATCCAGCAAGGAAATTTATCCAATGACATCGCCATGGACCCACACGAACAATGCCCCGCCATATCTCTTAGAAGTGGGAAACAGTTAAGAGAAATTGAAAGAAAAGAAGAAGCAAACCCCATCACTAGAAGGATAGTGGATGAGGAAGATGAACACAAACCAGAGGAAGAGTCAGCACCATCAGTACCAGATAAGTCTTCTGATTCTATTCCTTTAGTTCTTAACCAGATTCCTTATCCTCAGAGATTTCAAAAGAAAAAGTTGAATGCTGAATTTTCAAAGTTTCTTGATATTTTTAAACAGCTTCATATTAACATTCCTTTTTCTGATGCTTTGGAACAAATGCCACACTATGCCAAGTTCATGAAAGAAATATTGTCAAAGAAAAAGAAATTCGAGAACCATGAGACAGTGAATATGACAGCCGAGTGCAGTGCCATAATCCAGAACCATCTACCACCAAAATTAAAAGATCCAGGGAGTTTTACTCTTCCGTGTACTGTTGGTAGTTTGTTCATAAAAAAAAGCTCTGTGTGATTTAGGGGCAAGTATAAACCTAATGCCATTCAGTGTTTACAGGAAACTGGGTTTGGGGGAATTGAAGTCGACCACAATTGTCTTGCAATTGGCAGATCGTTCAATAACATACCCCAAAGGTGTGTTAGAAGATGTTCTGATCAATGTCGACAAATTCATGTTCCCTGTAGACTTTATAGTTTTAGACATGGAAGAAGACCCTGAAGTCCCGATCATTCTTGGGAGACCATTTTTGGCAACCGCTCGTGCTCTAATTGAGGTACAAGAAGGAACCCTGACTCTCAGAGTGGAAGACGACGAGGTAGTGTTCAACCTTTTTAATGCATTAAAACATCCAGAAGAGGTTAGCTCCTGCTTCTCGATTGATTCAGTTGACGCTATTATCAATGCATGTGTAGAGTCAGAGTCTCCTGTTGATCATTATGAGATAAGCATGCCTGACGTGTTTGGAGATAAATTATTAGATGTTGATCAGAAAAGTGCTTTAATTGATAGATCTGTAGGAAGGGAAGAAACGTTGACATTAGATATGTGTGCTCAAGTTAATGCCCCTTCCCCTGAATTAAAACAATTGCCTGCCCACTTGCGCTATGCATTCTTAGGAGACTCTTCTACTTTTCCCGTTATCATTTCTGCCGATTTAAGTAAAGTAGAAGAGGAAAAATTGTTGGATATTTTGAAAAAGCATAAATCTGCCTTAGGATGGTCCATTAGTGATATTAAGGGTATTAGTCCTTCAATTGTCATGCATAAAATTTTAATGGAAGATACCTTTAATCCTACAGTAGAACATCAAAGAAGATTAAATCCAGCAATGAAAGAAGTGGTAAAAGCCGAGGTGTTAAAATTATTAAATGCAGGAATTATTTATGCTATATCTGACAGCCCTTGGGTGAGTCCTGTTCAAGTTGTGCCTAAGAAAGGGGGAATGACTGTTGTTAAGAATGAGAAAGATGAATCCATTTCTACTAGGACAGTCACCGGTTGGCGTGTGTGTATCGATTATAGGAAGTTAAATAAAGCCACCAGAAAAGACCATTTCCCCCTCCCCTTTGTTGATCAAATGCTTGATAGGCTAGCTGGGTATCCATATTATTGTTTTCTTGACGGTTATTCGGGCTATAATCAAATCGCGATTGCACCCGAAGACCAAGAGAAAACAACATTTACGTGTCCCTATGGCACATATGCTTTTCGGCGTATGCCATTTGGGTTATGTAATGCTCCAGCTACCTTTCAACGTTGTATGATGGCCATATTTTCAGACTTTGTAGAAGAGATCATGGAAGTATTTATGGATGACTTCTCTGTTTTTGGTTCATCCTTTGATAACTGTTTGCATAATCTCTCTCGTGTTTTGCAAAGATGCCAAGAGACTAACCTTGTTTTAAATTGGGAAAAATGCCATTTTATGGTGAAAGAGGGGATAGTCCTAGGTCACAAAGTGTCTGAAAAGGGTTTAGAGGTTGATAAAGCCAAGATTTCTGCTATCGAGCAACTTCCTCCTCCCATTAATGTTAAAGGAGTTCGTAGCTTCTTAGGCCACGCAGGGTTTTACAGGCGTTTTATAAAAGATTTCTCAAAAGTTGCTAAACCCCTGTGCCACTTGCTTGAAAAGGATGCTCCGTTTGTGTTTTCAAAAGAGTGTTTGCTAGCATTTAATCTTTTGAAGGAAAAATTGATTTCTGCACCCATCATTGTTGTCCCTGACTGGAGTCAACCATTTGAAATCATGTGCGATGCTAGTGATTATGCTTTAGGAGCTGTCTTAGGGCAACGACGAGATAAGTTCTTTAGGGCAATCTATTATGCAAGCAGAACTTTAGATAGTGCTCAGCAAAACTACACCACTACAGAGAAGGAGATGCTTGCTGTTGTGTTCGCTTTCGATAAGTTCAGGCCCTATTTACTCGGTACAAAGGTTATAGTGCATACTGACCACGCTGCTATTCGTTATTTGAGTAGTAAAAAGGATTCCAAGCCCAGACTCATAAGATGGATTCTGTTATTGCAAGAATTTGACTATGAGATCAAGGATAGGAAAGGTTGCGAGAATGTAGTCGCAGATCATTTGTCTCGGATAAAGCATGAAAAGAACATTACAACCTTTCCTATTAAAGAAGTTTTTCCTGATGAAAGGTTATATGCTGTTAAAACTTCTTTTCCTTGGTACGCCGATTTTGTGAACTTTCTTGCAGGAAAAGAAATACCTCCAGACTTAAATGCTCAGAAAAGAAAGAGGTTTTTCCATGATGTGAAGTCCTATCTGTGGAATGACCCATTTCTCTTTAAAGTATGTTCTGACCAAATCATTCGAAGGTGCATTCCGGCAGAAGAAGTAGGTAAGATTATTCATGATTGTCATGCCTCTCCTTATGGTGGTCATTTTGGACCAACTCGTACTGCAGCAAAGGTACTTCAATCTGGTTTTTATTGGCCTACTTTATTTAAAGATTGTTATACCTTCGTGAGAACATGTGATAGATGTCAAAGGACAGGAAATATTTCTAGACGCCATGAAATGCCTTTAACCCCTATTCTCGAAATTGAACTTTTTGATGTGTGGGGCATGGACTTTATGGGTCCTTTTCCCTCTTCCAATGGATACTCGTACATCCTAGTTGCTGTTGATTACGTATCTAAATGGGTAGAGGCAGTAGCCACAAAGACTAATGATGCTCGTGTTGTGTTACGTTTCTTGCATAAAAATATTTTCACTAGATTTGGCACACCACGAGCTATAATTAGTGATGAGGGGTCTCATTTTTGCAATAAATTGTTTGAATCATTACTGAGGAAATATGGTGTCAAGCATAAGACTTCTTTAGCTTATCATCCCCAAACTAACGGGCAAGCTGAGATTTCTAACAGGGAGATTAAGCAAATTCTGGAGAAGACAGTTCGTATCAACAGAAAGGACTGGGCATACAAGTTGGACGATGCTTTGTGGGCCTACCGGACAGCTTTCAAAACTCCAATCGGTACATCCCCGTATCGATTAGTGTATGGTAAGGCCTGTCACCTGCCTGTGGAGCTTGAGCACAAAGCATATTGGGCTATCAAGAAGCTAAACTTGGACGCAGAGAAGGCTGGTGAACAACGTCTTCTGCAGCTCAACGAACTAGAAGAATTCAGGAGCCAGGCGTATGAAAACGCAAAACTCTATAAGGAAAGAACCGCAAGATGGCATGACAATGTAATCCAGAAGCGTTCTTTTGAGCCAGGGCAGCAAGTTCTTCTATTCAATTCTCGATTGCGATTGTTCCCAGGAAAATTGAAGTCAAGATGGTCCGGTCCATTCATAATCAAGGAAGTATCCCCATATGGACCAATTGAATTAATGGATAGCAACGGGTTAACTTTTAAAGTCAATGCGCAGAGAGTGAAGCACTATTGTGGATTCGAAGAACGCAAGGTCGAAAAAATGATTTTAACGGATCCAGGGTGACAAAGCCCCGTCTAGCTCAGGACGTTAAACAAGCGCTTCTTGGGAGGCAACCCAAGCTGTTTAAGTTTTTAGATTTCATTTTTATTTTTCGCATTGATCCTAATGCTCCCTTGAGATTGATCCTTATGCAGGAAGCCCGTGAAATGACACCTATCCGCTCATTCTCTCTTCGGACGAAAATTCAAGATGTTTCAGATTCTCTCACTTTTTCAGGGCAGTATCGATCTCTCTTTATCTGATGAAATGTTCTTACACTGGGGACAATGTATATTTTAAGTTTGGGGGGGAGATTCGCTCTGCGTAGGTTTTGCATAAGAAAAGTAATGCTTATGATGAATTAAATGCATGTTGTTGATGATGACGTCTGATGATTTGCTTTCAGCCATGATTCTCTCTTATTGTTGCAAATTTGGAAGCATGTCTAAATTCAAGAAAATTTAAAATTTTTTCTTTGATCCCCTTGCAAAGTATGATGATTCCCTTGTTTTATTATGATTTTGAAAGCCTAGATGAAAGTTATATGCTTTGGAAGTTTGTTGTCACTCCGATAGGTGTAAAGTTTGTCTAGATAGTTTTCATGCGTAATAGTCAGTAATACTAAGCTTTGGGAAAAAGAAAATGAATTGCTCAAAGGATAATAATAATAATAAATGCTCCACTTTCTTGAAAGTGTTAGTAACCAGGGGCATTCATGACACCCATCGTTTGCCTTTGCATGAAAACGCTGGAAAGAAATGAGCATGCTTCGGCATCCTGAAAGATGAAGCGCTCGTAGTTGGATGCTTTCATCACCAATGTTGGCAAGCCAGAACGAAGGCGTTACATCTAAAAGGATTATCTTCATAAAAAAAAAAAAAAAAAAAAAAAAAAAAAAAGAGAGAGAAAAGTTTGGGGTACACCTCAAGAATTATGGGCACCTTAGTAAGGTAGTGCTTGCTAGATAAGCATGATGGCTAAAAGGGCAAGCTTTAGTGCCAGTGTAGGGGGAAGATAAATGGAGGAGTATATAAATGATTCCGGGCTAGTAAAGATTATGATAAAACAAATGATGATTCATTTTTTGCAAGGGAGGATAGGATTAAATTTTAAAACTTCTTGATGTTTGTTCATGCTTACTTATTTGTTTCAATAGTTTGCATTCATGGCTAGAAGCATTGAAGATAGAATTGTTAGCATGCAAGTTATGATTCATATGCATTACTACATTTTGCTCGGGACTAGCAAAACTTTAAGTTTGGGGGTGTGATGACATGCAAAAATGTCATCATTTTCCTATTAATTCTAGCTAGTTTTGTGCATAAATTGTGAGCTTTAATGTATTTTTATGTTGATTTTACAGAAAACCGAGTTCGGACAGCAAAACTGAGATTTTAAGAGAATTTGGGTAAATTTGGAGACTTTTTGGGCAAAGTAAAGAATAACCATTGAAGATCCAAGCCCCAAGGTCCAAGAAGAAAAGACAATTGAAGTGGGAAGGCCCAAAAAGCCCAAAAGAGTAAAGAAAGGAGGCTAAAATCCACAAATCAGGCTTCTAGAAGGCCTAGCGTCGAGACGCTAGGACCGTAGCGTCTCAACGCTAGGTGGTCCGATTAGCGCGTGCAAAAATCGCGACAGCGTCGCGACGCTGTCTGCGTAGCGTCGCGACGCTGCGACAACTTCTGCCCCAAGACAACATGACGTCACAGCGTCGAGACGCTGTGACGTAGCGTCTCGACGCTGCCGACTTGCTCAGCAAGAAATGTCCAGCCCCTTGTGCTATAAAAAGGGCCCTTTCCTTTGGTTCAAATCATCCCAAATTTGGGGGAGCTCTCCCCTAGCTCAATAGAGAGAAAAAGTGAGAAGAATTGTGAGGAAAAAGGTGGAATTGAGCGAGATTCCAAGGCTCAAGATTCGAGATGATCGTAGCGGGAGCTTGGGATCAACTTATCGGTTATTTCTTCCTTACTTCTTTATAATTCCTTGTTGTAATTTGAGTTAGGCCTATGGATCAAGATCATTTTGGCAAAATTATTTCCATTTGTGAGTAGATCTTGAGACCTAGGGCCGTTATTCTAGTTAATTGGATATTGTAGCGCAATTACTTGGATTATGTAATGAAATTCTCCATATTTCATCTATGCAATTCTTGCTTAATGCTTTTAATCTCTTGATCACGGATTAATTGATTTGTTGGTCTAAATTGATACTCGACAGAGAGAAATTAGATTAGATCCCAATTGCATGGCTAACAATTGCTTGGAACACGAGAGTGAAAGAGAATTGTTAGAAATTGATTATGAAGTTGCTTAATGCCATACTATGATTAACTAAGGAGATGGACACATAAATTAGTTATGATGGTATGAGATGTGGAGGAGCTTGAAAGAGAAATCCGCTTAAAATTACTTCTAGATTTATGGAATTGAAGATTATTAGTTACATACATCCATGTAATTGAGCTACAAATCCAAGAAAACTAGATAACACCCTAGGTCAAGTTCCCTTATTTGGTAATTTTCATTTCATTATTACATGTTTATTTTTATTAATTCCTTAATTTTTTCGCACTATCATTCGAGTTGATCTTCTAAATAAAATTAAAACATGATGATTCTTGGTACTTAATGGAATTAATTCAATTTCCCTGAAGATTCGATACTCGGTATTACTACCGTTTTATATTACTTGCGGCCCGTGCACTTTGCGGTCATCAAGTTTTTGAAAAAACTTGGTGACCGCAAAGTGCACGGACCACAAGTAATATAAAACGGAAAGTATTCCGAGTATCGAATCCACAGGGAGGTGAAACGAAACTTAAGCAATTAATTAAAATTCTCTTGAGCACTGAAAATACTTAGGTGAAATAATATTTAGGGACCAAGCTCATGTGATAAAAAGAATTCGAATTTAAAAAGACTTAATGAAAACAAATTTGATCAATCAAAAATAAAATGTGGAGAAAGAGGTTTTTCTTGAAATGGGAAGAGGGGTCTTGAAAATCAATGATTAGCTAAATACTTGCTATAATTATCCTATCTCATTGCCCAACTAATTATAAACCTAGAATCTCCGTTAATCACATAGGTTCTCCTGTCGGTTTCCCCTAATTGTAATTAATTCATTTTAACAACCTAAGTGTCCTTAGCGCTATTAAAAATCATTAATTATTACGCCCTGATTCATTTTAGGAATCTATGTTTAATCAACTAATCCCGGTGTCACAACGGGCAATTAAACTAGTTGCATGGATTATGATCTATCCTAATTTCTCTCCGTCGAGTTTCCATTAAGAATCTAATCATTACACAATTGGCCAGATTGAGTAAAGCATTAAGCACATCCATACAAATAATTAGAACATGGGCAAGAGACAAGAAATTATAACAATATTTCCACTAACATTTCATTTCAAGACCCCAAATTGGGGTTTAGCTACACATAATATTCACAGTAATTACAAGGGAAAGCATATTAAAAGGCATAAAGGAAAAGGAATTGACCGTCGAAAAACCCCTTGCTGATGCTTGGAGCCCCCGCTGACTACTCCTCGAGCCTCTAGATTGCTCCCCAAAATTCCCCAAAAATTCCCACTAGAAGAACCCTCTCAAAAAGGCTCAAAGCCTTGAGAGGGGCTCCAAAAAAGGAGTCTTAGGAGAGAAAGGAATGAGTGAGTAATGATTGATTGATGATTGATTGATCATAAAATGAGGCACCAAGGGCTCCTATTTATAGGCCTGGAAAAGGGGTAGCGTCGCGACGCTGCCTTGCCAAGCGTCGCGACGCTGCTGCGCACGCGGCTTGGGCAACAAGAAAGGGCAGCGTCGCGACGCTGCCTTGCTAAGCGTCGAGACGCTGTCCAGATTTTCCAGAAAAATCAGCTTCTTTTTGGGCTGATTTTTGGGCCTTCTTCTTCATTTTTCTTGGACTTTTCCTCATGGATGTCTTCTTTGGGCTTCATACTTTGATTTGGGCTATAATTCCATCAATTTTGGCTATTTTTCTCCCAAAATCATCATTTATGCTCCTAAAGACAAAATAACAAAATTCAATAAATATATTCATTAAAATCACGATTAAAGCACCAAAAAGCTTAATAATTTGAGGCTAAAATAGCGACATTTCTGCTCGCTATCACACCCCCAAACTTAAGCTTTTGCTAGTCCCGAGCAAAATAAATTCTAAAGATGCATGAAATAGACTCGCTCAACCCTCAGTGATTTTTGAATTCTTAGGATCGAATGGAAAACATGCAAGTGGAATAAGCAAGCACCGCATACTCTTGAAGAAATCTTAAACTAGTTTGAACTTAAGATTAATGAATAGCATGCTCAAGACTTATCTATTGATTCTTTTACTAACCTAGATCAGTCTTATGGCTTTCTCCATTTGTTTTCCCCCTACACTGGCTAAGAGCCCCTAATACTTTGGAGTCCTTCTATCATGCAAAAAAAAAGTAACTAGGGTGCCTGTCATCTTTTTTTTTTTTTTTTTTTTTTTTTTTTTTTTTCTTTTTTCTTTCATGGGGGAGCAGAATTCTCGCATGATTTTTCTTTTTCTTTTTTCTTTTCTTTTTCTTATGCTTCTCCCCCAAACTTGCATTTTGATATCTAATGGTACTAGCTTTCACACTACGGTGCAGGGACCCTTAACCCGAATTTTATTCTTTGGTTGGCCTAACTGATCACACCGCAGGTAGCTCTTTTTACCCCTAGGCTTTTTTTTTTTTTTTTTTTGAGCAAGCAAAAATTCTTTTTCAACAGATTTTCTTTTTCTCACATTTTCTTTTGTTGCTTTTGCTTTTCTCTCAGCAGGCATAAAATTTTTTTCTACCTAGTTCTTTAGAGCAATCAAGCATGAACTTCCTGATATTAGAAACTAAGCCTATCGGGGTGACAACAACTTTGAAAACCATAATAAGAATCTAGATTTTCAAAGACGTCATTAGATAAGACTATTGCATGCTTTAGACATCAAAACTAAGTATGAAAAAATTTTAAAATTTCACGATTTCTGCCGTGCTCCCAGATTCCACAATCATATAAACCTTTTTCTCCCAAAATTTCAAAAATCACATCCTTGGCTATCATGGCTATCTATTCATGCATCCAAAAGATTTTAAATATGCTCAACACAGCGGAAGCCTCCCCCCCAAACTTAAACTAAACATTGTCCCCAATGTTTTAAAACAGAAAAGCATAAAGAGAGATACTGAGACTTCCCTGAGCTAGGAGCGCTTCATCCTCTTCCTTTGGATCCATGAAAAATGGGAAATGTGGAATTTTGGGATTTGCTAAGGTGATCCTGCAAAACAAAATTGGATCACGGAGCAAAGAAAATTATTTACCGCAAAAACAACTAACTACTTTAATCCTTGGGTTGCCTCCCAAGCAGCGCTTTCTTTAACGTCTTTAGCTAGACTAGGCTCGGCACGCTTACGGAGGCTCAAAATAAAAATTTTCATCATCCTCCGGGCCCTGCAAGAAATCACGCACCGAATTGCATACTACAAACAGGGGAGAAAAAAAACTTTCCCCTGGCCCATCTTCACTAAAGAGATTCTCATAATAACATTTCAGAAAATAATCAGCCGCATCAAATCTTTTTTCTAAATCTCTATTTTCAAAACAATTGTTAACAGAGTCATCAAGCGTTATAATGTCTACTGGTCTAGGATCTATAGGTGGCCTATCAATCATGCCAGTCCATTCATCAGAGAAAATATCTACATGCTCATTAGATCCTTCAGACTCAGAATTAAAAAATGATTCAACTAAGCTATCATATGACTCATCATCAGAAGAATTAAAGAATTCAAGAATTTCAGGATCAGATTCTATACTATGCACAGATTCAAGTTCTTCTGGGTCAGATTCTATTCTATACACATCATCAGGACATGAAAAGAAAGTATTCACATTGTCAGGATTCATGCATTCAGGAATGTCAAGATCAGACTCAATAGATTCACTGTAATCATGGTCAGACTCAAAATTATCTATCGAGCAATCTTTTTTATGCCTTTTACGTTCGTGCTCACTGTCAGGCAATTCAATATCATCATCAAAATTATTCAGTTCAGGCAAATCCAATTCATTTTCAAAGGAAGGTAAATCATCAACTGCAGATCCTTCATTTTCACAAGCAGGCAAGTCTAATTCATTTTCGAAGTCAGGCAGATCCAAATCATTTTCAAACAGAGGATTATCCATATATGCATCATGATCAAAATCCATATTATCAACAAGCATTTCTCCTAAGCCTAGGCCAAGATTATAGTCTACCTCTTCATCGTCATCAGTCAAGTATTCAGGCCCAACAGAAAAACATGTATGCAAACTACAAACAGATTCATCTTGGCCAAAAATACTAAACACGACTTTTTCATCATCAATGTTCAAGGTAAGCTTACCTGTATGCACGCTAATCTCAGCCTTACCAGTGGCTAGGAAAGGTCTGCCTAAGATAATTGGCACCTCTTTGTCCTCCTTCATGTCCAGTACCACGAAATCTACAGGGAAGATGAATTTGTTGACTTTCACCAACACGTCCTCCACAACACCCATCGGGTGGGTAATCGATCTATCAGCAAGCTGGAGAGTGACGTCAGTGTCTGTCATACCTGATAAACCAATCTTCCTGTACACAGAGTAGGGCATCAAATTTATACTTGCTCCTAAATCACACAAAGCCCTATCGAAGGATACTTCTCCTATGGTGCAGGGAACAGTAAAACTCCCTGGATCTTTCTGCTTAGAGGGTATCCTACCAGAAATAATGGTACTGCTACTCTCAGATAAATTAAAAACTTCTTTTTTCAGACTTTTCTTTTTAGAAAGCATTTCTTTCATGAATTTTCCATAATTCGGCATATTATACAAAGCTTCTACCAATGGAATATTCACAGTCAACTTTTTAAACATTTCTAAAAATTTTTGAAATTGTTCATCTAATTTGACATTCTTAAATCTCTGAGGAAAAGGTAACTCCCTGTAATCAAAGGTTGGACATTCGCCCCTCCGCTTGGGTGGGCTAATATGCGAACCTCTGTCATGGTGGTTGCATGGAACCACTTCCTCCTCAGTCATCTTTTCTTTGTCATTCTGCTTCTCTTCTTTTTTTCTACCTGCACAGCTGTTAGAAAAATCACATTTTAATTCAATAGAGTTAGGAGGATGTTGGAACCTTTCAGAGGAGGTTTTTTGTGCCTCAGCCCCTTCATCTTCATCCCTTCTCTTCTCTTCTTCCTTTTTCTTCTCTGAACTGTCCTCCAGTCTTCTGCCACTTCTCAAAACCACCATCTTACACTGCTCTTTCGGGTTAGGCTCAGTATCGCTTGGAAATTTTCCCTTCTGAAGGGCATTTACTGCTGAAGCAATCTGACCTATCTGCACTTCCATATTCTTTAGAGCTGCGTCGTGGTTGTTTACTGATGTCTGGAGATTTACATTCAATATTCTTTGTTCCTTGATGAATAAAGCCATCATCTCCTCCAGATTATTTTTCTTCTCAGGAGTACTCGTTGATGCAAAACCTGGGGGTGGCTGCAAAACATTCTTCGTATTCGCATATGAGAAGTTCTCGTGATTGCGCAGACTGGGGTGGTAGAAGTTCGGTACTCCTTGAGTATATGATCTATTTCCTATGTATTGAACTTCTTCCACATCTTGACCTTCTTTCTTCGAATGTCCTTCAGTTAAGGTGGAAATGGACTTAACCACCTCAGATGACGTTAATTTGTTTAGTGCATTGGTCAGAGATGCTAGTTGCGCTTTCAGTGAACTTGACTCATCTAATTCATACAATCCAGCTTTCTTTGTAACTGTTCCTCTCTCCGTCGGCCATTGATAACTCGTCGCCGCCATTTCCTCAAGCAGGTCTTTGGCTTCTGTTACTGTTTTTGAAAGAAAACTCCCTCCTGCTGATGTGTCTAGGACTATCTTCGTGGAGGGGTTTAATCCATTATAGAATAACTGTACCTGAAGCCAATCAGGATATCCATGTTGGGGACATCGCCTAAGCATTTCCTTATATCTTTCCCACGCTTCGTATAATTGCTCCTCGTCAAGCTGTCTAAATGTTCCAATTTCAGTCCGCAGCTTGGTAGTCTTAGCTGGTGGAAAAAATTTTGTCAAAAAAGCCTGGGCAAGCTCGTCCCAAGTACTGATGCTGCCCGTCTCGACTGATTCGAGCCAATCTTTTGCTTTATCCTGTAGAGAAAATGGAAATAGCCTCAATCTGATCGCGTCGGCCGGAACTCCGTTCATCTTTACCGTCCCACATATTTCTAGGAATGATCGCAGATGAGAGTGGGGGTCCTCGGAAGGATGTCCCTTGAACGAGTTATCGCGCGCCATCTGAATCAACCCTGTTTTTAGCTCAAAATTTGTAGCTTGGATGGGGGCGTAAACAATCCCAGAATTTTCGGTAGGAAGAACTGGCTGCAGAAAATCTCTAATTGCTTTGGGAGCTTCTTCTTGGTGGGCCATTGTTTCTGTTAATCTTTTTTCTCTTCTAATGAATTTTAGAGTCCTGTTAATCTCAAGATCTAACAGAAACAGATTAACCACCTTGTTTCTTCGCATGCAATGCTCCCAGATAATGATAAAAAGAACCAAACAAAAATGAAAATAAAATAATATTCACAAAACGATGAAAGAAAAATATCTACACCTAAATTACCATTTACCCTTTTCTTTTCGATGTCAAGAAAAATTAATTTTTGCTTAAAAATCAAGCCTCCCCGGCAACGGCGCCAAAAACTTGGTGACCGCAAAGTGCACGGGCCACAAGTAATATAAAACGGAAAGTATTCCGAGTATCGAATCCACAGGGAGGTGAAACGAAACTTAAGCAATTAATTAAAATTCTCTTGAGCACTGAAAATACTTAGGTGAAATAATATTTAGGGACCAAGCTCATGTGATAAAAAGAATTCGAATTTAAAAAGACTTAATGAAAACAAATTTGATCAATCAAAAATAAAATGTGGAGAAAGAGGTTTTTCTTGAAATGGGAAGAGGGGTCTTGAAAATCAATGATTAGCTAAATACTTGCTATAATTATCCTATCTCATTGCCCAACTAATTATAAACCTAGAATCTCCGTTAATCACATAGGTTCTCCTGTCGGTTTCCCCTAATTGTAATTAATTCATTTTAACAACCTAAGTGTCCTTAGCGCTATTAAAAATCATTAATTATTACGCCCTGATTCATTTTAGGAATCTATGTTTAATCAACTAATCCCGGTGTCACAACGGGCAATTAAACTAGTTGCATGGATTATGATCTATCCTAATTTCTCTCCGTCGAGTTTCCATTAAGAATCGAATCATTACACAATTGGCCAGATTGAGTAAAGCATTAAGCACATCCATACAAATAATTAGAACATGGGCAAGAGACAAGAAATTATAACAATATTTCCACTAACATTTCATTTCAAGACCCCAAATTGGGGTTTAGCTACACATAATATTCACAGTAATTACAAGGGAAAGCATATTAAAAGGCATAAAGGAAAAGGAATTGACCGTCGAAAAACCCCTTGCTGATGCTTGGAGCCCCCGCTGACTACTCCTCGAGCCTCTAGATTGCTCCCCAAAATTCCCCAAAAATTCCCACTAGAAGAACCCTCTCAAAAAGGCTCAAAAGCCTTGAGAGGGGCTCCAAAAAAGGAGTCTTAAGAAAGGAAAGAAAGGAATGAATGAGTAATGATTTGATTGATGATTGATTGATGATAAAATGAGGCACCAAGGGCTCCTATTTATAGGCCTGGAAAAGGGGTAGCGTCGCGACGCTGCCTTGCCAAGCGTCGCGACGCTGCTGCGCACGCGGCTTGGGCAACAAGAAAGGGCAGCGTCGCGACGCTGCCTTGCTAAGCGTCGAGACGCTGACCAGATTTTCCAGAAAAATCAGCTTCTTTTTGGGCTGATTTTTGGGCCTTCTTCTTCATTTTTCTTGGACTTTTCCTCATGGATGTCTTCTTTGGGCTTCATACTTTGATTTGGGCTATAATTCCATCAATTTTGGCTATTTTTCTCCCAAAATCATCATTTATGCTCCTAAAGACAAAATAACAAAATTCAATAAATATATTCATTAAAATCACGATTAAAGAACCAAAAAGCTTAATAATTTGAGGCTAAAATAGCGACATTTCTGCTCGCTATCACCTAGTAACAATACCTGTAAAACCTTTTGCACATCACCCTATTTAGCCAAAAAGTGCAGCAGTATATTTTACTCGTCAACAGTCTTGGTTATCAATTCATTACTAGATCCACGAGGTAAGAAATCCTTGCCGACAATGCTCTCTAACACTGAAGACTTATCCACAAATTATGTGAAAGTAGAAAAATGAGTATGCTTATTTCTGCTTGGCTATGGATTGGGAGCTATAGCTCTCTCCAGCCATGTCGGCATATAGTAACACATGAGACGACCAGTTGATAAGAAATAGATCATGAAAAGCTTTTGATTAATTATCGCGTCGACACCATGCTTGTACTATTATTCTTGACATACTAAATAATATTTTTAGTTTCAAAACTATTAACACCAATACCCAATAGAACGCATTCGCGCTAAACTAGAATTGAACTTTTGACTAACTTAATGAATCCACAGAATAAGCACGATTGTAAAACCAAAAATGAATCGATTTAATTACAAAAACCTCCTTATCTAATATAGATTGAGCAACAAAAACCTTCGCACTGTCGATTCACGCAGTAAAACTCTTCATCCATTCCAAACGACAAAAAAAAAATTAAAGGATAAAGAAAGAGCAACAAGATCTCAATCCAAAATCTCGACCATCAGCTCAGATCGCTACAGTAGTATTGACTAGACGAGAGCAAGTAGTTAAGATTTAACAGTAAGGTAAAAAGAAGAGAGAGGAGAGATTGGAAATAGACTTGGCCACCGACGACAACGATAGCCAACAAAGATTAAATCGTTAGGGATAGAGGATCTTACCGAGAGTGGGAGGGAGAGAGACGCACGACAGAAACTGAGCACACGAAGGCGCGATGGTGGTTGGCTGTTCAATCGATGACGCCACACTCAGGTAGAGGAGAGAGATGTTGGAGAAGGGGGAGGTGGTCGTTCATGATCGAGAAGGTGAAAGAGGGTGTTATAGGGGTGTTCGCATTTCTCATAGTGTGTGTGGGTGGCTAAGGCACAACGGTGGTTGGACGCAATCTGCAGCGACTTGGTGGTGCTGGTGCGGCTGATCTAGAAAAAGACGAGAGGGAGATCGAGAGGAAGGGGAAAGAGAGAAAAGTGTTAGGGTTTTTTCGGGGAGAGAGAAAGTTCCCGTCAGGAAGAGAGACATTTCCTTTAAAAAATGTATCGTTTTTTAAAATAAAAAAAAACACTTTTAATGACGGGCATTGCTTGTCATTAAAAGAAATAGTCCAAAAAATTTTCAAAAACTTGCATCCGACATTAAAAGGCCGCACGTTTTTCGTCTGTCATTAAAAGGTCCGCGAATTTTTTTCCATCCATCATTAAAAACCATTTTTGTAGTAGTGTAAGCTAAAGAAGTCTTATGTCACATCCCCTCCCGGACCACCTGTTAGCTCTGTCCGGAAGATGGCGTAGCCAACGAACATCGTCCTCCTCTAACGATATCTGTTGACCCTCCTGTAATGTTGAACTTGATAAACATACTAATCTTAGATATAAAATATTCTACATGAAACACAACACAACGAAATCCCTAAAAACCTTTTAACATACACGAGGTGCAGCCTTGACATAACTCGGTTTGGAAAATAACCTGATATAGATATCACAACCAAAAACATATACAGTTGGGGTTTATACAACCACGACCTCTAGTACTTACAGAAACCGTTAATTATCCAATCCTTACAAAACAGTTACAATATAGACAAACTCAATATACAACTCCACCCACGTACTGTAGCTTGATCTGGAACTTTCAGCAGAAGTTAGCAGTGTATTAGGCACCAAGAGCTCGATCTCTACCTGAAAGTGGGAAAACATTTTGAAAGGGTGAGTTACTAAGCCTAGTGAGTGACTAAATTTAAAACTGTAAATTCGGAAATCAAAACACATGATAAAACTTTAAATGTATAAAGCTGCTCAACCAAGGCGTTAAACATAAACATCCAATGATAAAAGCTTTCTAAAAAACATCGCAGGTACGTCATTAAAAATCTAGCAAGGCATATCAAGTACATCAAACGTTTTAACTAACATGATCGATCTACGTTGTGTAGGGCAAGGCCAGTACAACCAACGTTTACTAGTCCCGCGATGTAGTGGGGCCCGCCCAACACTCCTTTCGTCTTTGTCGTAGTGGGGCCCACCCAGCACTCACGACAGCATCATTGTCACGGAGTACACTCAACATCAACAACGGAATATAACCTGTGTGCACACAGTACCATATAGCCTCGGGCTCAATATCTCAGTCATGTAGTCAATAGAAATCTCAGAAAAATCACATGAAAACATTAAAACATGCCTGCTTATCGTTATCTTTCATAAAACTTAAGCTTACTCAACTTGCTCGTGAAAAACTGAAAATCTTTAAAAAGTACTTGCCAATACATACTTTACTTTAAAAGATGTCGTTTCAACTACTTTTCATAAAGTCATTAACCATGTGCTCGTATATAAACCTCATTAGAAAATCTAAGCTCAAAACTTATGCTTGAAACCATTCATAGAAATCATGTATCATTTATAGAAAGCATGTAAAACATTTAAACATGAATAACCGTTTGGAAACAATTTTTGAAATTTGTTTTGTCACTCACTATCTTAGCTAGTTTCCTGGTTTGTAGACTCGACCTATTTCCTCTTGGCTTGTCAAACAACCAAAACCGAGCATTAGAACCATAAGTAGTTTTGTCTTTCCATGCTCATGAATTCTAAACACTTGAATCAAAAATCACACTTCACATACTTTTCCAGATTTTCCAGATTCAATACCACAACTTCCAACACTCATAACTTCCTCAATACTTAACCAAATGTAATGTCCTATGTATCCAAATCTTCATTTTCGAACACTCTACAACTTACCTGAAGAAATAAAAGCGAGATTCCCAATCGATTTGTCCAGAAATGCCCCGAACACAGACAATACAGATTCAAGGTTCTCTGCTACCCTTTATCTATCTCCTGAAATTAAACCTACTTCAAGTAATTTTTGACTCACGAATGCTTCATGAAAGTTGTAGGAAATTAAATACGCTTTCCAATCATTCCAAATAGAGCTTCAGATTCAACTTGTACACCCCAGAATGCTCGAAAAACCAGAGAAAACCAGAGATCCTCCTGGTTTGCACGAAAATTCTGTGCTCTGTTTTCCATTTCAAAAAACCATTAGCTTATCATCAGATTAACCTAATGCTTCCTTCATGAAGTTTGTTAGAAAATGGATTAACTTTCAAGAAAATCAAACCTTACCTCTTAGTTCTTTTTGTGTAGCTCAAACCGAATCACAAACCAGAGATAGGCAGGTTGAACTCAGATTCTGCTGTGGCCGCCTTTGCTTGAGCTATTTCCTATCTTCTTCAACCTCAAAACCCTAGAAACTTTCTTCTTCTTCTTCCTTCACTCTCTCCCTCGAATGCTCTGAATTGTGATGGAAATCGATGGAGAAAATGGCTGGTAATGGTTGAAATTAACCTTGTCGGTGGTGGGATTCTCATTGAAAGCATTACCCACCAAATGGGTTTTTCCATTTCCTTTCATTTTCTTTCTTTTTTTTTCCTTTTTTTTTCCTTTTCCTTTTCCTTTTCTTTTCTTTTCTTTTCTTCATTATTTCCTTTCTTTTCTTTCTTCTTTTAAATTAGTAAATCCCAACAACTTAAATTCAACTTCCGCTATAGATGACAAGAGAAAATAATCCAAGGGAAGTCTCGGGTTTACATCTTATGCTTGACACCATATTTTCTAAGTAAAGCCTCAAACAATTTATTACAAAAGTGAGACCCCTCATCACTAATTATAGCTCGTGGTGTGTCAAATCTAGTGAAAATGTTTTTATGCAGAAAACACAAAACAACACGTGCATCAGTAGTCTTAGTGGCTATTTCCTCTACCCATTTAGATACATAATCAACAAAAACTAAGATGTACGAGTATCCATTGGAAGAGGAAAAATGGCCCATAAAATCTATGCCCCACACATCAAAAAGTTCTACCTCAAGAATAGGGGTTAGGGGCATTTCATGGCGTCTAGAAATATTACCCGTCCTTTGGCATTTATCGCATGTTTTCACAAAAGTATAACAATCTTTAAATAAAGTTGGCCAATAAAATCTAGATTAAAGTATCTTTGCTGCAATACGGGTTGGTCCAAAATGACCACCATAAGGAGAGTCATGGCAACGATGAATAATCTTACCTGCTTCTTCTGTTGGAATGCACTTTCGAATGATTTGATTAGAACATACTTTAAAGAGAAATGGGTCATTCCACAGGTAGGATTTCACATCATGGAGAAACTTCTTTCTTTTCTGGGCATTTAAGTCAGGTGGCATTTCTTTTCCTGCAAGAAAATTCACAAAATCAGCATACCAAGGAAAAGAAGTTTTAACTGAATATAATCTTTCATCAGGAAAAGCTTATTTCATACGAAAGGTTGCAATATTCTTTTCATGCTCTATTCTAGACAAGTGGTATGCAACCACATTCTCACAATCTTTTCTATCTTTGATCTCATAATCAAACTCTTGAAGTAAAAGAATCCATCTTATAAGTCTGGGTTTGGAATCCTTTTTACTACTCAAATATCGAATAGCAGCTTGGTCAATGTGCACTATAACCTTTGTACCAAGCAAATACGACCTAAATTTATCAAATGCAAACATGGCAGCAAGCATCTCTTTTTCAGTAGTGGTGTAATTTTGTTGAGCATTATCTAGAGTTCTGCTTGCATAATATATAGCCCTAAAAAACTTATCTCGACGTTGTCCTCAGACAACTCGTAAAGAATAGTCACTAGCATCACACATAATCTCAAAGGGTTGACTCCAATCTGGCACAACAATGATAGGGGCAAAAATCAACTTTTCTTTTAGTAATTCAAATGCTAGTAAACATTCTTTAGAAAAGACAAAATGAGCATCCTTTTCAAGCAAATTACATAATGGTTTAGCTATTTTTGAAAAATCTTTTATGAAACTCCTATAAAACCCTGCGTGACCTAAGAAACTACGGACTCCCTTGACATTAATGGGTGGAGGGAGTTTTTCAATAGTAAAAATTTTGGCTGTATCTACCTCCAACCCTTTTTCAGACACCTTGTGACCCAAGACTATACCTTCTTTTACCATAAAATGACATTTTTCCCAATTCAAAACAAGGTTAGTCTCCTGACATCTTTGTAAAACTCGAGAGAGATTATGCAAACAGTTATCAAATGATGAACCAAAAACAGAAAAATCATCCATAAAAACCTCCATAATCTCTTCTACATAGTCTGAAAATATGGGCATCATACAATGCTGAAAGGTAGCCGGAGCATTACACAGTCCAAATGGCATACTCCGAAAAGCATAAGTACCATAAGGACACATGAATGTTGTTTTCTCCCGATCTTCAGGCGCAATCGCAATTTTATTATAGCTCAAATAACCATCCAGAAAATAATAATACGGATACCCAACTAGCCTATCAAGCATTTGGTCAATAAAAAGGGAGAGGGGAATGATTTTTTATGGTGGCTTTGTTTAACTTTCTATAGTGAATACACACAAGCCAACCAGTGACTGTCCTAGTAGATATTGACTCATTTTTCTCATTTTTAATAATAGTCATCCCCCCTTTCTTAGGCACTACTTGAATAGGACTTACCCAAGGGCTGTCAGATATACCATATATAATTCCTCCATTTAACAATTTTAACACCTCGGCTTTTACCACTTCCTTCATTGTTGGATTTAATCTTCTTTGGTGTTCTACAGTGGGATTAAAGGTATCTTCCATTAAAATTTTATGCATTACTATAGAAGGACTAATACCCTTAATATCACTAATAGACTAACCTAAGGAAGATTTATGCTTTTTCAAAACATCTAACAATTTTTCCTCCTCTACTTTATTTAAGTCAACAGATATGATAACTGTAAATGTAGAAGATTCTTCTAGGAAAGTGTTGGGTTTCCAGAGTGGGTAAAATATAGTAAATATAGACTCTAGAACATTGTGCAAGCATACACAATCCGCAACAAGTAATAAGTATTTATCGAATCCACGGGGCAGAATAACTCTCACTTTATCTATTTTATATAACTTTTCATCGGTTTCAAACGTGGTTAAAATGATTGATTTTTATATAATGCTAAAGAAAAAGAAATGACAGAACAAAAAGTAAACAAATAAAACAGACAGATTAAAAACAGGAGTTGGTCAAGATTTAGTAATTGTTTTAAAAGATGCTCTAGCAATTTTATTAATTAGGCAAAACTCTTGCAGTCTTATCAACAGGATCCTCCCAGAACTCTGGATTTTTTTGGAATGTGTTTCAACTCCAATGACGTGCTACCGATCAAGCACTAGGCGGCTATCCCTAACTCAATCACTGGCGTTCACCAGTACACAATGATCTAGTGTGATTAAATGTCACACTTCTCAAATCATCCCTTAAACTAAGAAGTGGTATTCATACCGGCTGCCCAAGCGGGCACGAAATAAAGATATGCACAACAATTAATCAAGATGCTCAAATCAACATATATTGCATAGAGAATAAGGCACGCCAATTACACGACTCCTAACCAACACCTAAACAAATTTAGTTCATCAAGCTCATGATAACACACGGTACAATCTGAGTATGTGCATCCATAACTACAAGAAATTACAAGAAAATACTAATTCCCTTGGTCAAATCCGTAGTTGATGGTCTTCTTGAAGTCTCCAATCTTTCCTCCTCTATTCGGCTCCCAAGAATGGGAAGTAAGCCTCCATGAATGGAATAGGACTTCCTTCTCCAAGGATGGAATGAATTTGACTTTAGACGACTCTTCATTTTATAGAGTGATAGCAAGCCCTAATTAGGTCAATTTGGACATGTGGCAGGCTTTCCAAGCTTCTTAAATCCGAAAATAGCTCGACAAACTTCGGCTCATTAAAATGGATAACGAGTTGTGACGTGGCAATTTTGCTCCCTGCTTTGCTGGATCACAAATTTTGCTCCCTCAAGTCGCTCAACAATATATTATGCACAAAATAACTTCCAAAGCATCCATTCTTCCAAATGGGTTAAAACATATAATATACATCTAAAAGCAACCATATTTAGCACAAAAGACACACAAATCACTATAGAAATAAAACCTAAATAACTCCCTTTTAGAGAGTTATCAGAAAGCATAACGTAGGTGAACATGCAATTGCTTCAATTCACGGTAAGGGGTATCAATTGACAAATATCTAATGATAATTTTTCTTCCCTACCTATAGATTTATCCTTATAAATTAAAACATCTTCCTGTTTAACATCTATTAATTCATCTCCAAACACCTCAGGCATGCTTATTTCATAATGATCAACAAGAGACTCTGACTCTACACATGCATCAATAATAGTGTCAACCGAATCAATTGTAAAGCAAGACCTAACCTCCTCTAGGTGTTTTAATGCATTAAAAAGGTTGAACACTACCTCGTCGTCTTCTACTCTGAGAGTAAGGGTTCCTTTTTGTACCTCAATTAAGGCGCGAGTGGTTGCCAGAAATAGTCTTCCAAGAATGATCGGGACTTCGGGGTCCTCCTC
The DNA here is from genome assembly GCA_036850905.1 of Luffa acutangula. NCBI lineage: Eukaryota > Viridiplantae > Streptophyta > Magnoliopsida > Cucurbitales > Cucurbitaceae > Luffa > Luffa acutangula. Next base: position 13,475,674 of record CM072094.1, on the reverse strand, counting down.
CATGTCCAGCACTACAAAGACCGCAGGAAAAATGAACTTATCAACATTGACCAAAACATCCTCTAACACACCTTTAGGTTATGTCATCGAACGATCTACCAATTGCAGAACAATTGTGGTCGACTTCAATTCACCCAAACCAAGTTTCCTGTAGACACTGAAAGGAATTAGGTTAATACTTGCCCGTAAGTCACAAAAAGCTTTTTTAATGAACAAACTACCAATAGTACAAGGAAGAGTGAAACTCTATGTATCTTTCAATTTCGGTGGTAAATGTTTCTGGATTATCGCACTACACTCGACAGTCATATTCACCGTCTCATGGTTCTCGAACTTCCTTTTCTTTGATAATATTTCCTTCATAAACTTGGCATAGTGTGGCAACCGTTCTAAAGCATCAGCAAAAGGAATGTTAATATGGAGCTGTTTAAAAATATCAAGAAATTTTGAAAATTCAGCATCCAACTTTTTCTTTTGAAATCTTTGAGGGTAAGGAATCTAATTAAGAACTCCTTGTAAACCCGGGACCTACCTTGGATTATTTCCTCTTACCACATATTGGAGGAAGTTGGACTTAAGTTGTGTTGTTTCCTTGTTGAAAAATGGCAAACCTTTGTGGTATCATTGTTGGTTGAAGTTGTTGGAACTTATTAATTTAAAAGAAGAAAGGAAAGAAAGGAAATGAAAGGAAATGAAAAAGGAAAAAAAAATGAAATAGGAAAATGAAAAAAAAAATTAATGGGAAAGGACAGGAAGAAACTCCACCACCGACAACATTCAATATCAGCTCATTCCAGCCACATTCCTCAACATTTTCCATCCAACGTTACATAGCACTTGAGGGAGAGAGTGAAGGAAGAAGAAGAAGAATTTTGGGGGTTTTGAGGTTGAAGAAGATAGGAAATAGCTCAAGCAAAGACAACCATAGCAGAATTTGGGTTTAACATGCCAATCTCTGGTTTTTGATTCGGTTTGAGCTACACAGAAGGAACTAAGAGGCGAGGTTTGATTTTCTTGATTTTAGTCAATTTTCTAACAAATTTCATCAAGGAAGCTTGAGCTAAATCGTATGAGAAGTTAATGGTTTTTGAAATGGAAAAAAGAGCACAGGATTTTCGTTCAAACCAGAGGATCTCTGGTTTTCTCATGTTTTTCGAGCATTTTGGGGTGTACAAGTTGAATCCGAAGCTCTATTTGGTATGGTTGGAAAGCTTATTCAATTTCCTGAAACTTGCATGAAGAATTCGTGAGCCAAAAAATGACTTGAAGTAGGTTTAATTTCAGGAGAAAGATAAAGGGCAGCAGAGAAGCTCGAATCTGTGTTGTCTGTGTTCGGGGAATTTCTGGACAAATTGGTTGTGAATCACGTTTTCATTTCTTTAGGTAAGTTGTAGAGTGTTCGAAAATGAAGAGTTTGATGTATATTACATTAATTTTGGTTAAGTATTGAGGATGTTATGGGTGTTGGAAGTTGGGGTATAGAATCTGGAAAATCTGGAAATGTAGAATGTGAAGTGTGATTTTTAATTCAAGTGTCTAGAATTCATGAGCATGGAAGAATAAGACTAATTATGGTTCTAATGCTCGGTTTTGGTTGTTTGACAGGCCAAGAGGAAATAGGTCGGGTCTACAGACCAGGGAACCGGCTAAGACTGTGAGTGACAAAACAAATTTCGAAAATTGTTTCTAAACGATTGTTCATGATTTGATGTCTTATATGCTTTTTCCTATGAATAATACATGATTTCTATTAACGGTTTCAAGCGTGAGTTTTGAGCTTAGATTTTCTAATGAGGTTTATATACGAGCACATGGTTAATGACTTTATGAAAAGTAGTTGAAACGACATCTTTTAAAGTAAAGTATGTATTGGCAAGTACTTTTTAAAGATTTTCAGTTTTTCACGAGCAAGTTGAGTAAGCTTAAGTTTTATGAAAGATAACGATAAGCAGGCATGTTTTAATGTTTTCATGTGATTTTTCTGAGATTTCTATTGACTACATGATTGAGATATTAAGCCCGAGGCTATATGGTACCGTGTGCACACATGTTATATTCCATTATTGACGTTGAGTGTACTCTGTGACAACGATGTTTTCGTGAGTGCTGGGCGAGCCCCACTTCGACAAAGACGATGGGAATGCTGGGCGGGCCCCACTTCATCGTAGAACTAGTAAATGTTGGTTGTACTGGGCGTGCCCTACACAATGTAGATCGGTCATGTTAGTTAAAACGTTTGATGTACTTGATATGCCTTACTAGATTTTTAATAATGTACTTGCGAGTTTTTTGAGAAAGCTTTTATCGTTACACGTTTATGTTAAACGCTTGATTGAACAGATTTATACGTCTAAAGGTTTATCACGTGTTCTGATTTGCAAATCTACAGTTTTTAAAGTTAGTCACTCACTGGGTTTTGTAGCTCATTCTTTCAAAATGTTTTCCCACTTTTTAGGTAGAGATCGAGCTCCCGGTGCCTGATACACTGCCAACATCTGTTGGAAGTTCCAGATCAAGCTCCAGTACGTGGGTGGAGTTGTATATTGAGTATGTCTATATTGTAAATGTTTTGTAAGGATTGGATAATTTACGGTTTGTGTAAGTTCTAGAGGTCGTGGTTGTATATACCCCAGTTGTATATGTTTTTGGTTGTGATATCTATATCAGGTTAATTTCCAAACCGAGTTATGTCAGGGCTGCACCCCATGTATGTCTAAAGATTTAAGGGATTCCACTGTGTTGTGTTGCATGTAAAGTATTCCATATCTAAGATTAGCATGTTTATCAGGTTCAACGTTTCAGGAGGGTCAACGGGTATCGTTAGAGGAGAATGATGTCAGTTGGCTTCACGCCATCTTTCGGGCTAAGCTAGTAGGTGGTCCGGGAGGGGATGTGACAAAAGGAATCATGTCAGAAGACGTATATGGCACTAATGGTGCTGTTTCTTCCTCTATAGTGTTATGATCATCATCCTCGTCCACTATCTTTCTAGTGTTGGGCTTTGTTTCTTCTTTTCTTTCAACTTCTTTCAACTGTTTCCAACTTCTGAGAGATATGACAGGGCATTGTTCTTGTGGGTCCTTGGCGACGACATTAGATAACTTTCCTTGCTAAATTTGATTCATGAATGCTTCCATCTTACTAATGACAATATCTTGTTTTTCTACTCTAGCTTGCATATTTACTGTCAAATTTCTAGTCTCATTTCTGAAGTTTCCTAGCATTTCTTCCAAAGGGTTTTTCTTCTCTTGACTTATTTCCTTAGGTTTAGGCTCCACTTTTACTTCAACTTTAGGTAAACTTGGAATTTTTTATCCTGTGAGCTTGTTTAGAGCCTTGGTTAGAGCTTTTCAACTTGAAATTTTTAAGCACTCACGTCATCATTCACACATGGTTTCCCCTTAGGTTTCGACTCTGGTTGCTCAGACTACCATTGGTAACTTGTAAAGGCCAACTTTTCTACTAGGGTTCGTGCATCCTTGATAGTTTTGGCTAAAAAGTTTCCTCCAACTGCAATGTCAAGAATTGTCTTAAAATCTCTATTTAACCCATTGTAGAAAAGTTTTATCTAAAGCCAGTCAGGATATCCATGTTGTAGGAATTTCCTTAACATGTCCTTATATCTTTCCCAAGCTTCATACAGTTGCTCTTCCTCTAATTATTGAAACATTCCAATTTCAGTCCTAAGCTTCGTAATTTTAGCCAGTGGGAAAAATTTTGTAGGAAAAGCTTTAAATAAATCATTCCAGCTAAGGATGCTATTTGAGGTTAATGAGTCTAACCAATCTCTAGCCCTATCTTGTAAAGAAAATGGAAATAATTGTAAACGAATGGAATCAGGGCTAACTCCTCCTATCTTTACCGTTCCACATATATCGAAAAATGATCTCAAGTGATTGTGTGGATCCTCTGATGGATAGCCTTTGAAAGCACTTTCTCTTACCATTTGAAAAAGATTAGCCTTGAGCTCAAAATTATCAGCAACGATCGGCTCATAAGCTATTCCAGAGTAGTTTAAAGGTAGTTATGGCAGGAAATAATCTTGGATTGCTTTGTCTTGATCTGCCATGATTAATTCTCAAGAAACAAATTATCCACCTTATAACTCCTTAATTATGCCACAATTTATTTTAAAACAAAAATTAAAATTAAAATGCAAAAATAAAATTTCTAAATAAAAATAAAACTCTAATTCTCAAAATTAATGAAAAAAATAACAATCTCCCCGGCAACGGGCCGCAACTTGATGACTGCAAAGTGCACGGGCCGCAAGTAATATAAAATGGTAGGTAATACCGAGTATTGAATCCTCAGGGAAATTGAATTAAGCCCATTAATTATTAGGAACCATCATGTTTACTTTTATTTAGAAGCTCAACTCTTAATAAAGAACAAACAAGAAATTAAAGAAATCGTGCAAATGAATGAAAATATCCTATTAAGGGGACTTGACCTAGGGTGTTAACTAGCCTTTTGGATTTGTAGCTCAATTAATTGGGTGAATGTAATTACTAATCTCCAATTCCATAAATCTATAAATGATTGTAAGTGGATTTCTCTTTCAAGTTCCTCCACATCTCATACTAACATAACTAATTCATGTGTCCATTTCCTTAGTTAATCATAGTATGACATTACACAACTTCATTATCAATTTCTAAAAATTCTCTTTCACTCTCGTGTTCCAAGCAATCGTTAGCCATGCAATTTGGATCTAATCTAACTTCTCTCTATCGAGTATCAATTTAGACCAACATAACAATCTCCAATTAATAAAACTACAATATCCAATTAGCTAAGATAACGACCCTAGGTCTCAAGATCTACTCACAAATGGGAATAATTTCAGCAAAATGATCCTGATCCATGGTCCTAACTCAATCTATAATAAGAAATTACAAATACATAAGGAAGAAATAAACGTTGTGATGATCCAAAGCTCCCGTCATAATCATCTCGATTCCCGAGTCTTGGAATCCCGATCAATTCCACCTTTTTCCTCTCAATTCTTCTTACTTCTTCTCTCTATTGAGCTAGGGGAGAACACCCCAAAATGGGATGATTTGAACCTTTGGGTGAAGGTGTTCATATAACACATGCAAAAGCAATTGAAGATCGAAAGCACTTAACTACATCAATTTTACTCCTAAAGCATGTTTGTTCTAAAAAACAGAAATAGAGAGTTTAGAGGTACCAACCTTTTGTAGCTTAAATAGATGGACCTCCTTGTAATCTTTGTTGGGTTTTATGCCCTAAAACTCGTAGATAGTAAATGAAACAAATTAATCGTTCTTAATAAAGCGTTATTTGAGTAATTTAGTAATTTGGTTATTGAATAATCGAGTTTGCATTAATAAACCCTAAATCCAATAAACTAAGATCCAAGGTTGTTTAAATGAAAATTGAACTAGTATGTGGGGACATGCGGGGATCGGTGTTCAGGTAACAACCTAAAAGGTCTATAGTATAGGGATAAGGGTGGGTACCTTATCCTTGTGACACTATGTGATACGACCCACCTTTTATTCGATACAGATGCAATGATCCAAGGCATCCATGTAGGAGACATGCAGGTAAGGGTCCTATGCAATGAGTTTGCATAAGACCGGACCGCGAAATAGTAACCACTAGTTGTAACGTCGTTAACTAGTTTAGGTTTCTATTTCAATAGGATGACCTGGGTAACTCAATCTCAATTCCGAGTCTGTTATGAACCCCTTTCAAGAGGGATTGTTCTTAGATTTGTATGGGTGAGAGTGGCCAGTTCGCCGACTCAATAATCCTACCATTTCAGGGGCAAGACCGAATGGGGGTTGGGAACATAACAGTACAAGATGGAATTCACTTCTTCCCCTATTTGGGTAAGTAGATGTGTGTTCCCTTAAGGGCTGATTCCGAGGCTTGAACAAAGGTACGCCATCCTCTCCTGGCCCGAGAGGAACTCCTGTTTAGTGGTTGGACCCTAAACAACTTGTTCATTAGAAGAATCAGTGGTACTTAAGGAACAAGAGGTAACCCAGGGGTAAAACGGTAATTTGACCCAGATGGTGTTACGAACACACGTGAAGGATTGACTTACTGCTTGGTCGGTATCCGTGGACACAGAAATATTCTACAGTGAGAAGAGTGCAGTTGTGGGTCATTAGTGGAGTGACCCACAGTTAACGAATGTTGACTAAACTTGGTTAATGATTTTTTCCAATTAGTCTCGTATCGTTGGAGCTTCTGATCTGTAGGTCCATTAGGTCCCACTAATAGCTCGTAAAGAGACTTGAGGCAATTAAGTATAAATTGTAAATTGAAAGTGTTCAATTTATTTGGCGAATCGTATGATGTATATTGATGCATTATAATATAAAGTTTATGAAACTTTATAATATAATTTTTGAATTAATTTCAAAAATTAATTCTAGAGAGAAAATATTTGAAAGAGTTCAAATAAATTTAATATGAATTGGATTCATATTAATTTTAATTTAATAAAATCCCTAAGACTAAATATATGTTATTTAATTGGGTAAATTAATTAATTATGGAATTAATTAATTATTTATTAAAATTAGAGACCTTTTCCTATTAGGAAAGAAAATATTTGAAAGAGTTCAAATAAATTTAATATGAATTGGATTCATATTAATTTTAATTTTAATAAAATCCCTAAGATTAAATATATGATATTTAATTAGGGAAATTAATTAATTATGGAATTAATTAATTATTTATTAAAATTAGAGACCTTTTCCTATTAGGAAAATATATTCCTTTTCCTATTAGGAAAAAGGTCTTGGCCTTTACCTAAAAATAGGACCCCTGGGGTGGGGTGAAAGGCATCCCATTCATTCTCCTACTCTCAGAGAATTCCCCTCAAGGCTTCCTCTAGACTCCCACCAGTCTTTTGCCTCTAGAAGTCTCAGAGTCATACCGGTGTAGCCATAGTGGTGGTGTTCGCACTAGTTCGTGATTAATTCACAAGCAGTTGGTGAATTCAATCTAAGTCGTCAACGAGAGTAAGTAATTTATTACAATATAAATTAGATTTAGATCTAATATTTTTGTATGCTTAGCCTTAATATAAATCTAGAATAGTTCTAAGTTTATTGTCAGTGTATTGGTATTTTAGATTAAACAAAATTAATTACGAATCGGTCTCAATCACGCTTCTGCTTTACGGAATTACGGAATTTTAATCCTTCAATCTTTTCCTTCTCCAATCAACTCTGGAAAACCATTAGTGTCTTCCCTACTATTCTCCGGGCCAAGAACGACTTGTGGGAGTCTATAGTGATAGGGAATGGGAAGGGAATTCTTGAAGGCACAAGCAGTACTTGAGAGATATATGAAGATGAGTGAGTTTGAGAGCAAATTCCAGCAGCATAACAGTAACGAAAAGGCTCTCTTAGGCTTGAATCTGATTCACACACTACTTATAGAGTTATCTCATGCAAGGAGAAGCCTCATGAAGCAAGACACATGTTGGGGATGCAAGCGATAGTGGATTCTAGGTGTTGATGCATCAATACGTGCAACTAGTGCATGGATGTGTTGTATTCCACTATGTACGTTCATGCAAGAGTGGGAATCCAACTGAATCCACTAACTTCAATCCATAATCTGATTTCAAGCTTGCAAATTAATTCTAATTTCAATTCTAAATTGAAATGGATTTCTTGGCAATTAATTTGAGACTTTTTCAAAATAATTTCTTATGATTAATCTAATTAATCATACCAACTTTGTGCAATCTATTATATATGATTCCTAATACATATATATAGTATTTAAAACACTTTTAAATACTTTATCTCTCATTTTCTAATTTAATTCATAATTAAATTATTGTGTCAAACACAATTTACGATAATACCCTTTTTCCCGATTTTGAACGATTCAAAGAATCCTATCTTATCGTTCCAGGCTTTATTCCGATATGAGCTAGTAGCGGGACCTAATGGACCTATAGGCTCCAACAATTCGAGGCTAACCGACTAATCTCATTAACCAAGCTTAATCAACATTCGTTAACTACCGGGACACTCCACTATAGTCGGGTAGTTGCACTCCCCTCACCATAGATATATTTTCGTCCACTTGATTTAACCATGTTTAGTAAGTCGTTCCTTCACAGGTTGTTCCTAGCTATAGCTATGTCAAATGACCTATAGTACTTCTTGTTCCTTAAGTTCCACTAATCCTCTAATGAACAATCAGTTTGTGTTCCAAACATCAAACTTGTCCCTTTCGGTCCAGTGAAAGGGTGGGGCCCTTTGTTCAAGTCTTGAGTTAGTACTTCAGGGATCAACCTCTCTACTATCCCTGAAATGGATAGGAGTGACAAGGGTAAAAAATATACCTATTTTACCCTTATATTTAGCTCATTTCTTTGTCAAATATTGCATGTTTAGATGAATTTTACTGTTCCCGAGCTCAAAATATGTTTAAGTTAATAAGTTAGGGTGTTGAGATTCACTTTTGTCAAATTATGCTCATTTGTGCTTAAAAAGACTTAATTTTAAGAGAATTTGACTAAGTTTGTTGTTGTGCAGGAAAACAGAGGAAATGTTGGAATCTGCCTAGAAATGCGACTGCATTTCTGGGAAGCCAAAATGAAATGTGACCGCATTTCTGGAAAAACAAAGAGAGTTTCGAGTCGTCCGCGCGTCGTTGTTGACGAGTCTTCTTCGCACCTAACCGGCAGTTTTGACCTCGAAACCGAATGGGCTACCTTCCATCACCTATTTCACCGCTCCTCAACCATTTCCAACACTGTATAAGCTCGATATTTGAAGTCAAATTCAAGCAGAACTCATTCGGAAGAAGAAGGTGGTGACAGAACCCTAGTTGACGCCTATGAGTAGGGATGCCCGAGGTCATTCTTAGATGACTGAATTCTAACTTCAGTTAGACATCAAACCTTGGGGTTTGTAGGAATTTTCACCCATTCCCACTTGTAAAAGCGAGAGAGTGGAGTGTCTTAGCGAACTCTAGAATGATTGAGTAAATAGAAAAACCCATAATATTTAGCTATCTCATTTATTTCCAGTTTTTGATACTTTTCATTATTCTGTATTCTTTACATTCTTATTTCAATGAAAATGTATTCATTTGTATTTTATCTCACCATGAGTTGCTAAATTTCGTTGAGGGGTTCAATGTGGTGAATTCCCTTATGGTTTAATGTCTTGAAAGTGTTTTATTTGCTTAAGTTTTTGTTTAATGCATGTCATTCTTTATTGATTATCACTCTAATCTTGCTGAGTTTAACTTGATCACTTAGACTTTACATGCTATGTGAGTTTGATCTCGAAAGGGACAAACGATATCGGTTCTCATAAAGATGATATAGGAGAAAAAGCTCGGAAGAGATTGTTCGGCGGTATAGGGCAAGTTGCCTAAGGCACCCTATATCGACTATAGGGTTATAGGTTGCATTCGTGAATTATCTATGTCGGAGTCGAGTCACAGAAATGTGCATAACGGTACTCGTTTAGCCTTCTAACGGGTCTTGAGAGCAAGGCCAAATAGAAGTTAGATCTGACCCAATGCATTGAATAGGCTTGGAGACTAAAGATTGCATGATTAAAGTTATTGCCTTAGGGTCAACGATCAGCAAGTCACGTTTAATGTGATGAATGCAATGAAGTACCCTAGAGATTTCGAGGAATGTTCTATGATTGATGAAATTGATGAACTCTCCTTGTCTACTTTTCAGAAAACAACAAAAAGAGAAACCTTGGAGGATATATTCGGAGATGATGAACCAGAAAGAAAAGGTGGGAAAAAGATTGAAGAGGAAGAAATCAATCAACTCATGAAGCGACAAAGGATCAAACCATATTGGGGGAAGGGCTTTGAGGATGAGGAAGCCCATGTCTCCGTGATTGACCTGGTATGAATCGTACACTTTGAGATTAATTTTTTGTTTATTATCGTGATCAATGAAATAATAATATAGACGGGGACTCTAAAAAAACATCTGGACAAGAGTAAAAACTATGTCTAAGAAAATCCTGTCTTGGAAAAGGTATTTAAGTTGGCCATTGGGAACACCTTTTCCTGGGGACTTACCTAGGAGTTTGAAAAGTCCATATTAATTTGTACCCTATCTAGTTTTTTTTTTTAAAAAAAAAAAAGAAGAAGAAAAAAAAAGAGGGAAGAAAATATGTATAGGAAAAAGTGAATTTGTAAGTTTAGAATAAATAATTTTTTATCAAGAGGGAACTTTGTCTAAGGAAAGTCCTGACTAGGCTGAGGTATTTAAGATGACCGTAGGGAACACCTCTACCTGGGGACTTACCTGGAAGTTGAATTGATCAAAGTTTTTCCTTAATTCTTTTTAACAAAAAAAATAATAATAAAATAAAAATAAAAATAATAAATCATGATTAAGCATGTGAACTTTATAACATATTTATGAGTGTTTTAGCAAAGAAGAAAAGGCGAAGGATAAATGAAAAGTCAGAAAAAAAAAATATAGAGAATGAAGAAAAACTGGGTGAAATGCGACCGCATTTCTCCCCAGTGTATTTGAGAATGCGACCGCACTTTCAGGAATAAGAGGGAAGTCACGAAACTCTTTTGACCTGCACGTGACCTAATTGGAAAAGTATAAATAGCTAACTTATAGTCTTTCCCTCTTCACCAACCACTCAACTCTTTTGCATTCAAGTAAAAACCTCAACTCTCCATATTCTCTCATCTTGAAACCAAAAACGCATATTATAGAAGATGAAGAACACGCAAAATCCATCATCATTTCGCAAGATTACTCGATCCCAGAGTAATCCAACTGCCCATGGAGCTGAAGCAAGTGAGCGACGGCAAGAAGAACACCCCGAAAAGCCCATGCATGGCATTCAAAGGACGAGACCCACAGGATTCTCGCCGGCGATCGTGAACCTCGAATCCAACGCTCAAACTCCCTCTTCTTCGACAATGTCGGCCACGTCGAGGGACAATCCGAGTTCGTCTTCACCGAGAACGTTCACACGTGCCACTACTGTCTGCCAAACCCAAAAACCCGCCATTCAACAGTTTAGAAAACGCTCGCGGGAGTGGTTTGTGATGATACGGGAGATGGGAGCTCAGAGACGTGTTGCTTTTGAAGAAGAAGGAAATAGGCGAGATGAGGAAGAAGCCGCGAAGGTAGTTAGAAGATCTTGGCAAGAGGGAACTTCAACGGGTAAAGTTTATGAACCTTCGACTAACCCCTCTTCATCTTGCAGGGCCAAACCATTCGTTACCTAAAGTGGAAGAAAGAGGAGCCCGAAGAAGGTTGTGCCCGAGAAGCCGCTTGTTATTGAGCCCCTCAAAACCGCAAGAATGCCTCCGGATGTGTTCGAAGGAATAATTCGCCAAGTTGTGGCAAAGGCTCTTGTTATTGCTGAAGGTTACAAGGTTGAACAAGAGGCTTTGAAGGAAATTGAGGCTGAAGGAGAGATGGAAAATCAGCACATGATGGAGGAGGATGAGTTTGCGGGAGAAAGAGATATTGAAAAGGAAAAGAATAGAGAAGAGGAAAGACAAGAGGCCGAGAGGGCCAAGTTAGCTGAGGAAGAAGAAAGAAAACTAGGTGAAAGCCTCAGGACGGCAGCCATTGATTTTCAACTCCTAGAGGAAGAGAAAAAGAGAATAGAAGAGTTAAAAGAAGATGGAAAAAAAAGAAAGGAAGCTGAAGACTTCCTTGCAGCTTTTGAGCCACTCCACAAGGCTCAAAGTGAGGCTGAAGTACTGCAAGGAAGAGAGGAAGAGGCCCAACAAGGGCCAATAGAAGAAAATTTAGAGAAAGAAAAAGAAAAAGAGCAAGAGACTAAAGCTCGGAACGCGACTGCATCTGGGCCGCATTCTGAAGAAGGCCTAATCGAGGCCACTGAAGAGCAACCTGCTGAAGAGGTTCTTGAACCTCTATTCACGCATGACTCACCAGCAGCTGACAATAGACGAAGAAGAAAAGGAAGACAAGGAGGTCGAGACCTCCACTACCTCTGAAACTGAATCTGATTCAGAGATCAAGGAGCTGGATGATGATCAAGTACCTATCTCTGTAGCGTTGAGGAGAAAGAGAAAAATAGAGAAAAAGGTTGAAAGGAGGACAAAGAACGAAAATGATCCAATCTTTGCCAAGAGGAGGAGGACGAGGTCCATGGACGCCTCTCCTGCAGTTCCTCCTACCGTCTCACCCGCCAAACCCAAGGCCAAGTCACCGAAAGCTCCACCTCCCAAAAATCCATTTCCTGAGGTATTCAAAGATGTTAATTTTCAGGAGAGGATGGAGATAATGAGAAAGAGAGATTTCCTCAATGAGAAGGGATTCTCTAATAGAGAAGGAGCTCTACCAGAGTTCGTGAGCAGGATCATTTCGCAGTACAAATGGCAGGACTTTTGTGCTCACCCCCAAGAGGCTGTAGTTCCTTTGGTTCGTGAATTTATGTTGGCCTGAGGGAAGAGAGCATAAGCATGGCAGTGGTGAGGGGGAATATGGTCAGTTTCTCCTCAGTCGGCATTTATAGGGTGTACAGGATCAAGACACCCCTACATTCAAGAGGGAATGATGTGATAAGGAACCCTTCGGCCAAACAATACTGCCGATTCTGGCTTTAGGTCGCTTGGCACTAGTAATTCATGTATGCTCATGTTTTCCTCAAGATTGTTTTTCTTAACTAAAAGGACTACACTAGTCTCTATGAGTAGAAGTTAGGTAGTTGAAACACATTTGTTAGGATGGATTAGGGAGATTTTTGCTTTGAGAAAGAACAATAGAAATCTTCATGCCTAGGAAACTCAGACGTTGTGATTGGCACTAGAGTAGAACCCTCTCCTGAAAGGCAAACTTTTTAGAAAACGATCTTGAAAAACATGTTTACTTGATTCCATGTCACTTGAGTTGAAATTAAAAGTCCATGATTGATTACTACACATAAACTCAAACGTTTTGGTTTGCAATTAATATTGAGCCCTTACATTCTGATTTGCAATTAAAAAGTTGATCTCTAACATTTTGATTGACAATTGCTTGAGGACAAGCAATGAGTTAAGTTTGGGGGTATGATAAGGGTAAAAAAATACCAATTTTATCCTTATATTTAGCTCATTTCTTTGTCAAATATTGTATGTTTAGATCAATTTTACTGTTCCCAAGCTCAAAATATGTTAAAGTTAATAAGTTAGGGTGTTGAGATTCACTTTTGTCAAATTATGCTCATTTTTGCTTAAAAAGACTTAATTTTAAGAGAATTTGACTAAGTTTGTTGCTGTGAAGGAAAACAGAGGAAATGTTGGAATCTGCCCAGAAGTGCACCGCATTTCTGGGAAGGCAAAATGAAATGCGACCGCAATGCTAGAAAAACTGAGGCCGTTCTAAGTCGTCCACGAGTCGTTGTTGACGAGTCTTCTTCGCACCTAACCGGTTGTTTTGACCCCGAAACTGAATGGGCTACCTTCAAGCACCTATTTCGCAACTCCTCAACCATTTCCCACACTATATAAGCTCGAGATTCGAAGTCAAATTCAAGCAGAAATCATTTGGAAGAAGAGGGTGGTGACAGAACCCTAGTTGACGCCTATGAGTAGGGATGTCCGAGGTCCTTCTTAGATGATTGAATTTAACTTGAATTAGACATCAAACCTTAGGGTTTGTAGGGATTTTCACCCATTCCCACTTGTAAAAGCGAGAGAGTGGAGTGTCTTAGGGAACTCTAGAAGGATTGAGTAAATAGAAAAACCCATAATATTTAGCTATCTCCTTTATTTCCAGCTTTTGATACTTTTCATTATTTTGTATTCTTTACATTCTTATTTCAATGAAAATGTATTCATTTGCACTTTATCTCACCATGAGTAGCTAAATTTCGTTGAGGGGTTAAATGTGGTTTATTCCCTTATGGTTTAATGGCTTGAAAGTGTTTTATTTGCTTAAGTTTATGTTCAATGCATGTCATTCTTTATTGATTATCACTCTAATCTTGCTGAGTTTAACTTGATCACTTAGACATTGCATGCTATGTGATTTTGATCTCGAAAGGGACAAACGATATCGGTTCTAATAAAGGTGATGTACGAGAAAAAGCTCGAAAGAGATTGTTCGGCGGTATAGGGCAAGTTGCCTTAGGCACCCTATATCGACTATAGGGTTATAGGTTGCATTCGTGAATTATCTATGTCGGAGTCGAGTCACAGAAATGTGCATAACGGTACTCACTTAGCCTTCTAACGGTTCTTGGGAGCAAGGCCAAATAGAAGTTAAATCTGACCCAATGCATTGAATAGGCTTGAGATTAAATATTTCATGATTAAGGTTATTGCCTTAGGGATGAATCCTTGTTGAATACCTCGTTTATTTATTATTGTTATTCTTTTGTTTATTTTCTTGTTTTACTTATCTTATCTAAAAACCCAATCAATCAATCTTATTTTCTTTGGTTACCTATACGTTTAAGCAATCAAATTGAGCAGTTTCTTCTTCAAATCTGAATTTCCAGTTAGTCCTCGTGGGATCGATACCCTTGGAATACTTCTAAGTTTTTTGATTACTACGTGTGACAGTGTATACATGCACTAGGGTTAGCTGAGTTTATTTTTATTCTCTCACATCTATTCATTCAGTTGACGACGCACCAAGGAGTGAATTTCGTCTTGCGAGCCTATGTCCCTAGCTATCTATCAAATCTTATCCCCAAAATGTAGGCTTATTGAGTCGACGAAGATTGGACACTCTCACCCGTGAAGATCAAAGCATAATCTCGTATAAATAGAAGTTCATAGTTAGCTCAGGATTAAGATCGAGTTACCTAGATCATCTTAAGAAATAGTCAGTTTCTACAGTAAACGGCGTTATAAAGTGAAAGTGACTTATTTCATGGTCCAGTCTTATGCAAACTCATTGTATAGGACGCCCCCACTCGCATGTCTCCACATGAACGATTTTGGATCTCATCGTTTGTACTTAATACAAAGTGGGTCCAGTCTTATGCACCTTCAAGAAATTCACATAGGTAGGCATCTGTTCGAACGCTTCTACCAATGGAATGTTGATATGTAGCTGCTTTAAAACATCTAAAAACTTTTTAAACTGTACATCATGCGAAGCATATTTAAATCTTTGAGGGTATGGAGGAGGTGGTCTGTATTCTGGATCTATAACAAACATTTTAGGTTTTGTGGTCGCATTCCCCTGTTTTTTCTCTGAACTTGAACTTTCATTTTTTTCTTCCAAGGCATCATGCTCCTTGGTCTTTTCTTTATTTTCTTTATTTTGTATAACTTCTGAGGTAATTTCTGACTTCTTTTCTGAAAACTTTTCTTGAACTTCTTCTAGGATCTTCCTTACTTCTTGATTCACGGGGTACTTTGGACCATCATACTCTAGTCCATTTCTCAAGGTGACTGCCTTGCACTGCTCTTTTCCTTCTCGATGAGGGTTCTCAGTCTTGCTAGGCAACGTCCCTTGTGGTCTATTTTTTATTTCTTGAGCAATCTGTCCAATCTGTACTTCCTAATTTCTGACAGTGGCATCATTCCTTACCATGTACTCTTTCATAAGAGCCTCTAGATTTGACTCTTGACTCTACACTTGAACTGGTTGGAAGTTCTTTTACAGCTGTGGTTGTGTAGAAGGTTTCCCGAATAGATTTGTATTGGAATTACTTAAGCCGGCTTGTCCTCCCTAAGAGAAGTTTGGATGTTGTCTTCAACCTGGGTTGTACGTAGCCAAGTATTGATTCCATCTGTTCTGGTTCTGGTTCCCTTGTTGACCTACATAAAAGACAGACGCAGGATTTAGTGGACAGTTATCAGCAGTATGTTCCTCACCACAAATTTCACAACAGGGAGAAAAAATAGCATTGACAGGGGTAATGTTTGTTTGATTGCCCATGGTCACGCCCATTATCATGTTGTGGATAGCGTTGATTTGAGCTTGCATGGTAGAATTAGCCTCTGTCTCTACTGCCTTAGCTGAATTCTTCAAAATTGTTGTTAGCTCAGTTTCTCTCCAATGTCTATTGTTTGTGGCTATGGTGTCCAAGATAGCATGTGCCTCATTTGCAGACTTCTTTAAGAAGGATCTATTTGCAGATGCATTAACTAGTGCCTTCGAAACTTGATCTAATCCACTATAAAAATGCTCTAAGATGATGCAAGATGGCAATCTGTGGTGTGGGCACTTTCGAACCAGCCTTTCAAATCTTGTTGAGGCTACATCCAGAGGTTCATTGTAAGATTGTCTAAATGTAATAACTTCAACTCTATATTTGGCATTTTTATTAGAAGGAAAAAAACTTCTCTAAAAATTTCTCTGCCAAATCGTTCCAAGAAGTTATGAAGCTTGGAGGGAATGAGTCCAACCAAGCTTCAGCATCTCCCTACAAAGAAAATAGAAAAAGCTTTAGCTTCAAAGTATCTTCAGGCACTCCTGTAACTTTAAAAGAATTGCAAACTCTCAAAAATAGCTTGATGTGTTTATGTGGATCTTCATTTGGAAGTCCAGAGAATTGGCCAATGGTATTCAATATGTGGAACATCACTGGTTTTAGTTCAAATTGTGGAGCATCTATTGGTGGCTCAAAAATTTCCTAGATTTAAAGTCTTAAAAATAGGTAAAGCATAGTCCCTTATTGCTCTATTTCGGTCTTCAGCAATATAAATTGGATTTTCTTGTTGTCGCACCGGTGGAACTGGAGGTACTAGTGGAATTCTTCCACCATTTTGCTCCCTTCCATGATTCTGTGGGTTAACTTGAGGATCGACTCCAGGTTGTTCCATTGAAAGCTCTTGTATATAAGAAGCTTCTTCTAGAGGTTCATGTGCACTCAACTCTTGTTGTTCCCTTCTCTTTCGCCTTTGCTCCTTCCTGCGATGACAAAAGGTTCTCTCTATCTCAGGATCAATATCAAGGAGTGGACACCCCTTGCTCATGCACTAACCTCAACCTACAAGAGAAAAATTGGAAATCAAAGTCAAATTCCCTTTGAGACAGAAATGCGGTCGCAATCGAATCACAATTTCAAATAAACAAAACTGGTTTCACTTTTGGTCCCCGACAACAACACCAAAAACTTGGTGCGGCAGAGGCTAAAATGTATAAGTTAGTAAAGAAGATAGACAATGAAATGAGAATAATTCAACCAACCTTAGTGCAAGTATACACTATCGCACGTAGTAATAAAAACCTTAGAAGTATTCCACGGGTATCGATCCCACGAGGACTAAATTGGAAACACAGATTTGAAGATGAAACTGCTCAAAGATTACTTAAAGTAGGTAACACAGATTTTCTCATAATCTCCATTCGTTTTTGGAAATTAAACAAAACATATAAGTAAAGAAATAACAATGATAAATAAAACGAGGTATTCAACATAGTTTCATCCCAAAGGCAAATAACTTTAATCATAGATTATTCAACTTAAGCCTATTCAATGCATTGGGTCAGATTTAACTTCTATTTGGCTTTGGTCCTAAGAACCATTAGAAGGCTAAGCGAGTACTTTATGCACATTTCTGTGACTCGACTCCAACATAGATAATTCACGAATGCAATCTATAACCCTATAGTTGTTAAAGGGTGCCTTAGGCAGCTTGCCCTATAACACCGAACAATCTCTTTCGAGCTTTTTCTCTTATATCACCTTTATGAGAACCGATATTGTATGCCCCTTTCGAGATCAACCTCACATAGCATGCAAAGTCTAAGTGATCAATTTAAACTCGACATGATCAGAATGATAATTAATAAAGAATGACAAGCATTGAATAGAAACTTAAGCGAATAAACACTTTCAAGCTATTGAACCATACAGGAATTCACCATATTGAACCCCTCAACGGAATTTAGCTAAGCATGGTGGGATAAAGTGCAAATGAAGAACTTTCCATTGAAAATAAAATGTAAAGAATACTCTTTTCAAAAAAAATGTAAAGAATACAAATGAATGAAAAGTGACAAGTTCTGGAAATAATGGCAGTAGCAAAATACTAGGGTTTTTTCTTTTATCCAATCCATCTAGAGTTTGCTCGACACTCCAATCTCTCGCTTTTACAAGTGAGAATGGGGTGAAAATCCGTACAAACACTAAGGTTTGATGTCTAACTAAGGTTAGAATTCAGTCTTCTAAGAAGAACCTTGGGCATCCCTACTCATGGGTGTCTACTAGGGTTCTGTCACCACCCTCTTCTTCTCAGTGAGTTCTGCTTGAATTTCTCTTCGAATCACAAGCTTATATAGTGTGGGGAGTGGTTGAGGAGCCACAAAATAGGTGTCGGTAGGTAGCCCAGTCATTTTTGGGGTCAAAACGGTCGACTAAGTGCCCAAAAGTCTTGTTCAAAACGACCCGCGACGGACTCGGAACGACCTCTGTTTTACCAGAAATGCGGTCGTATTTGATTTTAGCCTTCCCAAAAATGCGGTCACATTTATGGGTATATTCCAACTTTCCTCTGTTTTCCTGCACAACACCAAATTGGGTCAAATTCATATCAAATTGAGTCATTTTAAGCACAAATAAGCATAATTTGACAAATGTGACTCTCAACTTTCTAATTCATCAACTTTAACATATTTTGAGCTCGAGAATAGTAAAATTGATCTAAACATGCAACTTTTGACAAGAAAATGAGCAAAATATAAGGGTAAGATAGATATATTTTTTACCCTTATCAGCGCTCATGGTGGAATGGGTAGGAAGAGTATGAAAAATCTAAATGGAATAGGAAAAAGGGGTTCCTAGAAAAATCTAAAACGGGTTGGAAGCTAAGAAAACTAAGGATTCAAGATCAATGGGTCAAAAAACTCCAACACTTAAAACCCCTTCCTCCTTATGAAAAACTTTTAACCAACCAAATAGAAAAATCCCAACAAAAATAGCAGAAAATTTACACAAGGAATAGGAAAAATCAGCCACAACAAGCTTTCTCCACGATTTTCAGCTAGAAAATGTAAACAAAATCATGCTCAAATCAACCTTATTCAACTTCTAATCTCAATCTAATGCATCTAAACATGGAAAAATCAGGTGAAGAAAAGAAGAAGAAGCAAAATCGTATTACCCACACTTGAACAATGGAAAACACCCAAAATCTTCAAGAAATCACTTAAATGCAACAAAACCCACGGATTCAAGGATGAAATTTTTAAATTTGTGGTAAATGAGGCTTGAAATCGTGTAGGATTTGTAAAAAGGTGAAGAAATTTGGTGGGAAGATGTAGGAGTTTGAGGGAGAAGTAAAGAAAAGTAGAGAGTAAAAAAATTAGGGCTTGAGGAGTCTTTTACCAAAGTTGTCGAAATCTGGGGTTTTTACCCTAGATTCCACGTCGGCGTCTCGACGCCGGTTCTCGGGTTTTGACTCCCATCCGTTGAATCCCATCCGCTTTTTTTTTTTTTAACATAGTTATTCTTTCTTTGTTTTAATAAAATTAAAATTTTAAAGAATGAATAAAGAAGGAACACACTAAATTGGGGTTTAGAATTAAAATAAACAAAACTAAACAAAAATATTTAAAAGGATAAAGTAAAGAAAAACTTAAAAATTTTGGGTTGCCTCCCAAAAAGCATCTGGTTTAACGTCTTGAACTTGACAGAGTCCTTCATGAACTCATCTGGGATCTAAATTTTTTCGTTCCATAACATTAATTTTCCTGGATATAGAGGCTTTGTACCTGTTTACCTGTATCTTATGGGAAATAATTGAACAGGTAAGATAAGGTTTAATGTGTCCTAAAATGTCAGATATAAAGCAACTTATTTTTCCATTAAATTCAACAGAGATGATTCTCTTGCCTAAATTCATTTTAACTTTGGCCGTTTTCATGAATGGACAACCTAAAATTATAGATGTGGCATTAGGCGAACCATTTTCATGTATATCAATTATAAAGAAGTCTGCAGGAAATATAAGCTCATCTACCTTAACTAATACATTCTAACAAAGCCCTAAAGGTCTAATTAAAGATCTATCTGCCAATTGAATCAAATTACTAGTATTCTTAAAACGGAAAAGATTAAGCTCATTAGTGAGTGCATGAGACATGACATTAATAGAGGATCCTAAATCTAACATGGCATGCTTAATTTCAAAATCCCCTAGAATGCATGACAAAGTATAGATATTGGTGCATCGTCAGCTGAATGGATGGATGTGAGATAAGATGGTAAATAATAATAAAGATAAATTCAGCCAACCCTAGTGCAAGTATACACCACCACACGTAGTAATAAAAAAAAACCTTAGAAGTATTCCAAGAGTATCGATCCCACGAGGACTAACTAGAAATTCAGATTTGAAGAAGAAACTGCTCAACTTGATTGCTTACAAATAGGAAACCAAAGAAATAATATTGAAGATTGGTTTTTAGAAAAAGTAAATAAAACAAGAAAATAAATAAAAGGATAACAATAATGAATAAAACGAGGTATTCAACATTGATTCATCCCAAAGGCAATAACCTTAATCACGGATTATTTAATCTTAAGCCTATTCAATGCATTGGGTCAGATTTAACTTCTATTTGGTCTTGCTCCCAATAACCGTTAGAAGTCTAAGCGAGTACCGTTATGAGCATTTCTGTGACTCGACTCTGACATAGATAATTCACGAATGCAATCTGTAAATCTATAGTCGATAAAAGGTGCCCTAGGCAGCTTGCCCTATACCGCCGAACAATCTCTTTCGAGCTTTTTCTCCTATATCACCTTTATGAGAACCGATATCGTTTGTCCCTTTCGAGATCAAACTCACATAGCATGCAAAGTCTAAGTGATCAAGTTAAACTTAGCAAGATCACAATGATAATCAATAAAGAATGACATGCATTGAACAATACTTAAGCATATAAAACACTTTCAAGCTATTGAACCATAAGGAATTCACCATATTGAACCCCTCAACGAAATTTAGCTACTCATGGTGAGATAGAGTGCAAATGAATACATTTTCATTGAAGATAAGAAATAAGAATACAAATAAATGAAAAGTATCAAAAGCTGGAAATAATGAAAGTAGCCAAATATTATAGGTTTTCTATTTATCCAATCCTTCTAGAGTTCGCTTAGACACTCCACTCTCTCGCTTTTACAAGTGGGAATGGGTGAAAATCCCTACAAACCCTAAGGTTTAATGTCTAACTAAGGTTAGAATTTAGTCATCTGAGAAGAACTTCAGGCATCCCTACTCATAGGTGTCAACTAGGGTTTTGTCACCACCCTCTTCTTCCAAATGAGTTCTGCTTGAATTTGAATTTGAATCTCGAGCTTATATAGTGTGAAAAATGGTTGATGAGCTGTGAAATAGGTGCTGATAGGTAGCCCAATCGGTTTCGGGGTCAAAACAGCTGGTTAGGTGCGAAGAAGACTCGTCAACAATGACCTGCAGATGACTCGGAACTGCCTCTGTTTTCTAGAAATGCGGTTGCATTTCATTTTGCCTTCAAAGAAATGCGGTCGCATTTCTGGGCAAATTCCAACTTCTCCTCTATTTTTCTGCACAACAACAAACTTAGTCAAATTCTCTTAAAATTAAGTCTTTTTAAGCACAAATGAGTACAATTTTACAAAAGTGAATCTCAACACCTTAACTTATCAACTTTAACATATTTTGAGCTTGGGAATAGTAAAATTGATCTAAACATGCAATATTTGACAAGGAAATGAGCTAAATATAAGGGTAAAATAGGTATATCTTTTACCCTTATCAGATACCATGATCTAAACACTCATTAGGTAATTTTTTCAAGATAGCAGAAACATTATTACACACCTCAGGCTTACCTTTCCTGGAGCACCATTTCTTTAGAAATTTTCCTACCTTAGAAATTTGCTTTACGGTGTTCAGAAGCGGGATGTTGACCTCCACCCAAGTTTATCTCATCTAAACTATCAACAAGCTATCTAAACTACCCTATGATCAAAACTATTAACAAACTAAATAATTAATGCAATCAAAACAGCAACAAAACAACTAAAAACATAATTTAAACATGCTAAAACTAAAAAACAGCAAGCACAAAAAACAGTATTGTGTACAAAAATAGCAAGTGAAGGGGTCAGAAAACTCCCATAGTCCTCGTCCGAGGAACTCTCTTTCTCTTCATCATCTTCATCATCATTCTCATCTTCATCTTCATCAGAATTCTGGTCTTCTTGAGGCTGCAACGATCGAGGGAAATTGGGAAAAATCGGGGCAATTCTCGGGGCAATAGAGAGATAGAACTCTGTAATGGCTTCATCTCTCTTCTTTGCATATGCGCAATAAGTTCTCAGGTTCTCCCTGATTTGATCAAGCTAGCGGTAGGAAATGGCTAAGGATTCCGATGATGGTGAGGGCCCTAGAAAAGGAGTCTGCTGGGATGGAGAAGTTACGTTGGCCCTGATGGTGGAATGGCCTGAGATGTGGAGGCTTTATCGTTCCTCTGGATACTATTCTGTTGAAGTTTCTCGATCAAGGACAGGTCAATGGTCGGTTTGAAGAAATGAGGCTCCTCGTCCTTGCCTGGAACTATCTTCACCCTTTGACAGAGTTGGGTGATGAGTGATCCAAAGAAAAGTTTACATGCTCTTTTTCTTCCACAAGCTAAAATCTCGTCCCTGGTTATGCTCCCAATGTTGATCTCCAACGCCTTCATAATACAGTAGAGGAGCATGACTCTATTTATTGAAATCGTACTATCGTGGGTGGTTGGTATCAAACGGTTTTTAAAAAAGTGAAGCCAAACTGTCGATTCTGGCTTTAATTCGCTTGGCACTAGAGTCTTCACCTTTGTCTGAGACTCTTTCCATTGAACACCCTTGTTGGCCTAAAGTTTTAGTGCTTCCTTCATCTGCTTGGCTGAGGGGTTCCTAATAACATTTGCCTCTTGGATTCAGGGGTGCCTTGATTCTGTACACCCTATTAATGTCTACCGAAGAGAAGCTAACCATTTTTCCTCTCACCACCGCCATACTGATGCTTTCAACCCTCAAGTCGGTGTAAAAATCTCGAACTAATGGCACTACGGCCTCGTGAGAGTGAACACAGAACTCTTGCCACTTGTATTGGGAGATAACTCTGCTTACGAACTCTGACAGTGCTCTCGCTCTGTTAGAGAATTCCTTCTCATTGAGGAAATCCCTTTTTCTCATAATCTCCATTCGTTCTTGAAAATTAAAATCTCTAAATACCTCAGGGAATGGATTTTTAGGAGATGCAGCCTTAGGTAATTTTCCCTTTTGCTTGGCAGGTTAGACGCTAGGAGGAGCTGTTGGAGAGGCGTCCATGAACCTTGTCCTTGGCCTCTTGGCGAATATCGGGTCATTCTTGTTCTTAGTCCTCCTTTCAGCTTTTATCTCTCATTTTCTCTTTCTCCTCAATGTTGCAGAGATAGGAACTTGGTCATCATCTAATTCCTTGATCTTTGAATCAGACTCTGTTTCGGAGTCACTAGAGGTCTTGGCCTCCTTACTTTCTTTCTCTTCTTCATCCCTCTTCTCTCCCGAAGAGGTGCTATCAGCTGCTGGTGGGTCATACTTGAATAGAGGTTCGAAAACCTCATCAGCAGGCTGAGCTTCAGTGGCCTCGGCTAGGCCTTCTTCAGAATGCGGCCCAGATGCGGTCGCATTCTGGGCTTCAATCTCTACTTCTCCTTCATTTTCTTTTTCTGAAATTTCTTCACTTGGCCCCTGTTGGGTCTCTTCTTCCCTTCTTTGCAGCACTTCAGCCTCACTTTGAGCCTTGTGGAGTGGCTCAAAAGCTGCAAGGAAGTCTTTCGCTTCCTTCCTTCTTTTCTCATCTTCTCTTAATTCTTCTCTTCTCCGTTTTTCTTTCTCAAGAAGTTTCAAGTCAATTGCTACCCTCCTGAGGCTTTCACCTAATTTCCTCTCTTCTTCCTCAGCTAACTTGGCTCTCTCGGCCTCCTATCTTTCCTCTTCTCTCTTCTTTTCTTCTTCAAAATCTTTCTTTTGCAAAGTCATCCTGTTCCATCATGTGTTGACTTTCCATTTCTCTCTAAGCCTCAACCTCCTACAAAGCTTCTTGTTCAGCCCTGTATCCTTCAACAATAATAAGAGCTTTTTCCACAGCTTGGCGGATTATACCTTCGGATGCGTCCGATGGCCTTCTTGCTACTTTGAGGGGCTCAATAACAAGTGGTTTTTCGGGTGCAACTTCCTTGGGACTCCTCCTCCTTGCGCTGTAGGAAACAAATGGTTTGTTCCTACAAGACAAGGAGGGGTTAGTTGAAAGTTCAAAATTCTTACCCGCTAAAGTTCGCTCTTGCCGAGAGCTTTCTGTTGCCTTGGCGGCTTCTTCTTCATCTCGCCTATTCGTTTCTTCTTCAAGAGCAACATGTCTTTGAGCTCCCATCTCCCGGATCATTGAAAACCACTCTCGCGAACGTTTTCTAAACTATTGAGTGGCGAGTTTTTTGGTTTTGGCAGACGGCAGTGGCACGTGAGGACCTTCTCAGTGAAGACGAATGATAACTTGCAAAATGCAAGTTATTTATCCTTTAAACTTAAGTTGGAACAAGGCCAAAAGAAACAAAGATGCGTTGCTTCAGCGCAAAAAAGAAAGAAAAATGTGATAGTTTGTATGCAGCGAGATATATTCATACATGTAGTGAGAAATTATAAAATATAGGGTGCTAATGCAACTAATTCAGTTGTTTTTCAAAGTTTCTACTCAGCGCAGGCACACATCCCAAGATGATCAAGAGACAGATAAGATGATGAAAGGACAGTGCTGACACAACTAATACAACTAACGCAAGTGGGCGAAAAAAGGGCTGAAAAGTTGAGCAAGATGACTAATGATGATTAAACACAAGTTGCTAATTACTTGGGGAAGTTAGTTTCTCTTGCCTATAAATAGAAGCCACATACACAAGGGAATGAACCATTATTCATCATTCAATTGATCGAGAGGGAAGAAAGAAGACTAAGGAGAAAGAGAAATCACAGAGAGTTGTGATTTGGAGCAAACCTGCATTTGTAATGTTCTATTTCATGATGTCTTGTTTTGCTTGCATGAGTTAATTTCTTCCTTGAGGCTTAGCGCAAGCACCTCATGCGGTGATAAGTATATTTTGTAAGCGCATATTTTGAGTTAAATGAAACATTAATTTCTTTCTACTTAGTTGCGATACTATTTTCATTAATAACTCCCGCTTGGCCAGCCAGATGCGGAAGCAGTATGCTAAATCCCTAACAGGTAACGCATGCGGACATCTCTAAGTAGAGCAAGTTTGCTCATGTCATGTAATCTTGGTAGCATTAAAACACTACCGCTAAAAGATAGTGCATGCATGAGATTAGACTGTGTTGTGACTAACGCAATCCCTTGTAAGTTTTAGAGAACTACACCTAACGCATGAACTAGCCAAATAACCACTTGATAGTTTTATGCCAAACGCAAAAAGAGAACCGGAAGGGAAACTTATGATTTTTTTTCTCACTTAGGCATTAATGGATCAATTAATCAATGTATGCACTACAAGGTTCTTATAAACGCATGAGGTTGCAACCGCAACAGCCTTGATACCAATCTCCTTAATACTTTTTCCTTTCACTCTTGTCTCATGTTTTGTTTTCTACAAGTTCTTCAAATCTTACCAACTCAATTATTTATTCTTTTATATAATATCACACGTCTTAGAGTTTAGTTCAGTAAATATTGTTAAAAGCTTTGCAAATATTCCTTCCCTGTGGATTCGACCCTCGACTCACTAGGTATTACTTGATTTTGTCAATTTATGCTTGGATTGATTAAAATCCACGACTGATTTATATTGAATTATTAAGCACTCTGATGACAACCATCAATGAACTCGAATTCTCCCTCGACGTGGTCGACATTGTCGAAGAAGAAGGAGTTTGAGCGTCGGGTTCTTGGTTCACGATCACCGGTGAGAAACCCGTCAGTCTCGTCTTTCTCATGTCATGCATGGGTGTTTCAGGGTTCTACTCTTGTCGTCAAACTTCTGCTTCTGCTTCAGCTTCTTGGGTGGTTGGATTACCCTGGGATCGAGTAATCTTGCGTGATGATGAAGGTTTGGGTGAATTTTTCATGGTTTCTTAGTATGGGTTTCGGTTTCAAGATGAGAGAATATGAAGAGTTGGAGTTTTGACTTGAATGCAAAAGAGTTGAGTGGTTGGTGAAGAAGGAAAAACTATAAGTCAGCTATTTGTAGTTTTCTAATTAGGTTTCGTGTTGGTCAAAAAATTTCGTGACTCCCCCTCTTATTTCTAAAAATGCGGTCACATTCCCAAATACACTGGGGAGTAATGCGGCCGCATTTCACCCAGTTTCTACGCATTCTTTATTTTTTCCTGACTTTTCTTTTTTTCTTCTGACTTTTTATTTTCCCTTACTTTTCTTTCCTTGTTGAAACACTCATAAACATGTTAGAAAGTTCACATGCTTAATCACGATTTATTATTATTTTAAGAGAAACTAAGTAAAAAAAAAAAAAGTTTTGATCAATTCAACTTTTAGGTAAGTCCCCAGGTAGAGGTGTTCCCAGTCAGCTTAAATAGCTCAGCCTAGCAAGGACTTTCCTTAGACAAAGTTCCCTCTTGGTCAAAAACAAATCCTTCATTCTAAACTTACATTTTTCCTATATATATTTTTTCTTCTTCTTTTTTTTCTTTTTAACAATAGCTAGGGTACAAAATAATATGGACTTTTCAAACTCCAAGGTAAATCCCCAGGAAAAGGTGTTCCCTTCGGTCAACTTAAGTACCTTTTCCTAAACAGGATTTTCCTAAACAGAGTTTTTACTCTCGTCCAGATATTTTGGAGTCCCTGTCTACATTATTATTTTATTTGTATGTATAGATCCAGATAATATACAAAAATAAATTCTTCAAAGTATAAAAATCATACCAGGTCAATCACAGAGACATGGGCTTCCTCATCCTCAAAGCCCTTCCCCCAATATGGTTTGATCCTTTGTCTTTTCGTAGGTCGATTGATTTCTTCAACTTCAATCTTTTTCTCACCTTTTTCTCCTGGTTCTTCATCTCCAAGTATATCCTCCAATGTTTCCCCTTCCATCATTTCCTAAAAAGTAGACCGGGAGAGTTCATCAATTTCATCAATCATAGAACATTCCTCGAAATCTCCAAGGTACTTCATTGCATTCATCACATTAAACGTGACTTGCTTATCATTAACCCTCATGGTCCATTCTCCTTTCTGCACATCAATTAAAGTTTTGCCAGTGGCTAGGAACGGTCGTCCTAAGTCTTTGTCAGCTTCACAATCTAAAATGATGAAATCTTTTGGGAGTACAACTTTGTCAACTTTGACCAATACGTCTTCAATCTTCCCAATAGGATGTGTAAGTGATATGTCCGCTAACTGTAAGGTTACAGTTGTTGGTCGTGCTTCTCGTATCCCCAACTGTTTAAACACTGAGTATGACATTAAGTTGATACTTGCTCCTAAGTCGCACAAAGCTCTGCCTACATCCTTGCCTCCCATGGAGCATGGAATGGTGAAACTTCCTAAGTCTTTGAGCTTGGGAGGGATTTCATTCTTGACCAGTGCACTGGAACGTCCAGTGAGTGCAACAGTTTCGTATTCTCCCAACCTTCTCTTCTTTCATAGGATATGTTTCAGGAACTTCACATACGTAGGCATTTGTTCAAGCGCTTCCACCAATGGGATATTGATGTGTAGCTGCTTTAGTACATATAAGAATTTTTTGAATCGTACATCCTGCGAAACATGTTTGAATCTTTGAGGGTATGGAGGAGGTGGTCTGTATTTTGAATCTATTACAAATTTTTGAGGTTTTGCGGTCGCATTCCCCTGTGTTTTCTCTGATTTTGATTTTTCTTCTTTTTCTACCAAGGCTACATGATCATTGGTATTTTTTTTAATTGCTTTTATTCTTTAGAGTATCAGAGGTAAAGTCTGACTTCTTTTCTAAAATCTTTTCTCGAGCTTCTTCTAGGATTTCTGCTCCTTGATTTACAGGATACTTTGAGCCATCGTATTCTAATCCGCTTCTTAAGGTCACTGCCTTACGTTGCTCTTTTCCCTCTCTATGAGGGATCCCGGTCTTGCTACACAACGTCCCTTGTGGTCTGTTTTTAATCTCCTGAACAATTTGTCCAAGCTGTACTTCCAAATTCCTGACTGCAGCATCGTTTCTTCCCCCATGTATTCCTTCATAAGAGTCTCTAGATTTGACTCTTGACTCTGCACTTAGACTGGTTGGAAGTTCTTCTACGGCTGTTTTTGTGTAGGAGGTTTCCCAAATTGATTTGTGTTGGAATTACTCGACCTGACTTGTCCTCCCCAAGAGAAGTTTGGATGTTGTCTCCAACCTGGGTTGTACGTGGTCGAATAAGGATTCCATCTGTTCTGGTTCTGGTTCCTTTGTTGCCCTACATAAAAAACAGACGTTGGATTCAGTGGACAATTATCAGCAATGTGTTCCTCACCACAAATTTCACAACAGGGAGAAGAAATCGCATTGGCAGGGCCTATGTTGGCTTGATTGTTCATGGTCATGCCCATCATCATGTTATGGATAGCCTTGATCTAGGCTTGCATAGTAGAATTAGGCCTCTGTTTCCACTGCTTTAATTAGATTCTTCAAAATTGTTGTTGGTTCAGTCTCTCCCCAATGTCTATTGTTGGTGGCTATGGTGTCCAAGATAGCATGCACCTCATTTGCAAACTTCTTCAAGAAAGATCCGTTTGCAGATGCATTGACTAGTGCCTTTGAAGCTTGATCTAATCCACTATAAAAATGCTCCAAGCTAATGCAAGCATGCAATCCGTGGTGTGGACACTTCCAAACCAACCTTTGAAATTTTTCCCAAGCTGCATCTAGAGGTTCATTGTAAGATTGTCTAAGTACAATAATTTCAGCTCTATACTTGGCATTTTTATTAGAAGGAAAAACTTCTCTAAGAATTTCTCTGCCAAATGATTCCAAGAAGTGATGGAGTTTGGAGGGAATGAATCCAACTAAGCTTCAGCATCTCCCTGCAAAGAAAATGGAAAAAGCTTTAGCTTCAAAGTATCTTCAGGCACTCCTGTAACTTTAAAAGAATTGCAAACTCTCAAAAATAGCTTAATATGTTTGTGTGGATCTTCATTTGGAAGTCTAGAGAATTGGCCCATGGTATTCAACATTTGGAACTGAAGGGAATAAAAGTCCCCACGCAGCGGAAGCGCATCGATTGGACCTTACGCCGTATATTAATTAACATTAAAATACCGTTACGAAAACTCAATTAAACTTTAAAACCCTTTTACAGCTGCTGGAAAATTGGTTTAAACATGCTTAAAAATAAATCTAAATTTATTTTCATGCTTTTCTAAAGAAAAGGGAAAGAACTGTCACATACCTTCGTTGAAGACTTGACCGTTCTTCGCCAACGACACTCCACGAGCGAAAACATAGCAGCCGCCTTTGTTTTTCTTCGCAGGAAATTCCTTCTTTGAATGACACAATAACCACAGAGGTTACACCGGTATGTCTCTAAGTCTAGGAGGCAAAAGACTTGTGGGAGTCTTTCTCTAAGAGGGAGGCTAGAGAGAATTCTAGGTCTTGTCTTTCAAGAGTGTCAAGTGTCATGACCAATTAGGTCTAGTGTTCTATTTATAGAAGAGAGGCCATGAATAAAATATTTAATTAAATCAATCTTTTCCAAAATTGATTCAATCTTATTCCTTAATCAATCAATCATGATCAATCAAATTCCATTGTTGATTAATCTTTTCCACAAATGACTAATTACTTCCATAAGTGATTAGATAATTTATGATTAATCACTTCCTTAAGTGATTAATTATTTCCATAATTGATTAATTCCCGGTTAATGAATTCTTTAATTAATTAACCACCAATTAAATATCACATATTTAATTCCCGGCCTAGAATTAATTAATTTGCCCAAACACATTTTAGGCCTTAAATTAATTAATTCATTATTTGAACTCTTTCCAACTTCCATAAATTTATATTTGAACTTTTCAAATATTAATTTCTCTCATAATAATATATCAATATATATTATATTTGTTTCCCTTAATAAATTGAACATTTTCAATTTACTTTTATTACTTAGTTGCCTCAAATTACTTTACGAGCTACCAGTGGGACCTAATGGACCTGCAGATCAGAAGCTCCAACGATGTGAGATTAATTGGTCAAACTCATTAACCACATTAATCAATATTCGTTAACTGTGTGTACATTCCACTATAGACTCACAGTTGCACTCTTCTCACTGCAGACATATTTTTTGTGTCCACGGATCTAGACCAATATCGACTAGTTAGTCCTTCATGAGTGTCCGTAACACCAACTGGGTCAAATTACCGTTTTACCCCTGGGTTACCTCTATTTCCTTAAGTACCAATTCTCTTCTAATGAACAACCTGTTTGTGGTCCAACCATCAAACAGAAAACCCTCTCGTGCCATTGAGAGGGTAGGGCCCTTTGTTCAAGACTCGGAGTAACCACTTAAGGGAACACTCATATGCTTCCCTAAAGTCGGGAAGGAGTGAATTCCATCTTGTACGATTATGTTCCCAGCTCCCCATTCGGTCTTGTCCCCAAAGTGGTAGGCTTATTGAGTCGGCGTATTGGCCACTCTCACCCATACAAATCAAAGGACAGTCTCTCATGAGCAGGAGTCCATAATCAACTCAGGATTATGACTAAGTTGTCTAGGTCGTCCTAGTGAAATAGAAAACCAACTAGTTAACGGTGTTATAACCAATGGTTACTATTTCGCGGTCCGGTCTTATGCAAACTCATTGCATAGGATACCCCCACTCGCATGTCTCCTACACGAACGCGTTGGATCGCAACGTTTGTATCAAATACAAAGTGGGTCGTATCCATAGTGTCACCAGGATAAGGCACCCAGTCTTATCCCTATACTATAGACCCTTTAGGCTGTTTCTTGAACAATGATCCCATATGTCGCTACATATAGTTCAAGACTCATATTACAACCTTGGATGTCTAGTTTATTGGATTAGGGTTATTATTAAGCAAAGACAAATATAAAATAACTAATAACAATTAATGGAAAAATATATCAATATTATTTCATTAATATCCGGTCAACGGTTACA
Organism: Luffa acutangula; assembly: GCA_036850905.1. Lineage (NCBI taxonomy): Eukaryota > Viridiplantae > Streptophyta > Magnoliopsida > Cucurbitales > Cucurbitaceae > Luffa > Luffa acutangula. The sequence continues at coordinate 13,444,606 of CM072094.1, read as the reverse complement.
TTCACTATCTACGAGTTTTAGGGCATAAAACCCAACAAACTCCCACTTGAACTAAAACACTAGTTAGTGGGATGTAAATGCAATAATCTAAAGCTTGAAATGTCATGTATATAATACAATGAACTAGGGCATCCTTATACCCATTATACATTTCTCCCACTTGCCCTAGATTAGATGGCATACATATCTCGTAGACCTAGACCCTCTAGATGACCCTAAAACACTTTAGCCGTGAGAGCCTTCGTAAATGGATCAGTGATGTTGTGCTCCGAGGCGATCTTAGTGACGATCACATCTCCTCGTTGCACAATCTCCCATATTAGGTGATACTTCCTCTTGATGTGTTTACCCCGTTTGTGGCTTCGTGGTTCTTTTGAGTTTGCTACAGCCCCACTGTTGTCACAGTATAGTGTTATGGGCACGTTCATATTCGAAAGTGGGAATGGGTGAAAATCCCTACAAACCCTAAGGTTTGATGTCTAACTAAGGTTAGAATTTAGTCATCTAAGAAGGACCTCGGACATCCCTACTCATAGGCGTCAACTAGGGTCCTGTCACCACCATCTTCTTCCAAATGAGTTATGCTTGAATTTGACTTCGAATCTGGAGCTTATATAGTGTGAAAAATGGTTGAGGAGCTGTGAAATAGGTGTTGGTAGGTAGCCTAGTCGGTTTCGAGTCAAAACAACCAGTTAGGTGCGAAGAAGACTCGTCAACAACGACCTGCAGACGACTCGAAATTGCCTTTGTTTTTCCAAAAATGCGATCGCATTTCTGAGTAAATTCCAGCTTCTCCTTTGTTTTTCTGCACATCAACAAACTTAGTCAAATTCTCTTAAAATTAAGTACTTTTAAGCACAAATGAGTACAATTTGACAAAAGTGAATCTCAACACCCTAACTTATCAACTTTAACATATTTTGAGCTCGAGAATAGTAATCTATCTAAACATGCAATATTTGACAAGGAAATAAGCTAATATAAGGGTAAAATAGGTATAATTTTACCCTTATCAGATACCATGATCTAGACACTCATTAGGTAATTTTTTACAGATAGCAGAAACAATATTACACACCTCAGGCTTACCTTTCCTGGAGCACCATTTCTTTAGAAATTTTCCTACCGTACGAATTTGCTTTATGGTGTTCAGAAGCGAGATGTTGACCTCCACCCTCTTGAATGGGTCAAATATGTCCTTTTCTTCCTCTTCTTTGGGAGGTTCAGGCTGCAGCGCTAACTTGCTAGGGAAATGAGCTTTAGGAACATAAGAACTAAAATCAATAGGAGGATCGAAATATACCCCTCGCTTCTTTGGAAAGTTGAGATTTCCTGTCTTCACTTCAGGCTTCCTTGCCTTTCTATTCTTTTCAAATCACTACTACAAAAATGGCTTTTAATGACGGACGAAAGAAAATTCACGGACCTTTTAATGACGGACGAAATACGCGCAGATTTTTAATGTTGAACTCACGTTGTTAAAAATTTTCAGACTTTTAATGATGGGCATTGCCCATCATTAAAAGTGTTTTTTTTTATTTTTAAAAATGGTACATTGTTTTAAATGAATTTTTCTCTCCCCGATAAAACCCTTAACATTTTTCCCCCTTGTGTGCCTCTTTCTCCTTCCTCTCGATCTTCCTCTCATCTTCTCCTAGATCATTCGCACCAGCACCACCAAGTCATCGCAGATCGCGTCCAACCACCGTCGTGCCTCAGCCACCCACACACGCCGTGAGAAACGCGAACACCCCTGTAACACTCAACTTTTGAAATGTTATGTTTTAGTAGTTTTACTTTAACCTTCATTTATTATGTTTTTTGGTACATCCTGACCTAGCTTCTGCGACAAAAATGTCCAAGCATGTGCGTACAAAGACAAATGGAGTGAGCACACTAGATATTTGGTTGTGGAAGTATTTGGTTCGATGGATAAGGGGAGACCTATTTGCTCGAGTATGTGTCCTGTTGGCTAATTTCTGACTGTTTAAGACTGAGATCTAGGGGTTTTGTTTATGGCGAGGGTACAAGAGAGGATTTATTGAGGTCCAACGAGCTGGCCTTTTAGTTTTGTTAAGGCGCGGGTTTGCAGTAGCTTGTTGTTAGTTTTCATAATTGAATTACGTGTCTTAAATGTTTTCTTTGTGGTCTTGTTTGTCCTGTTAATGGAATTAAATGGTATCACCTGCTTTTCCATCCTTTTGGTCCTTGTTGAAATAAGCTCTAGACTTTCATTTCAAACCTCCAATTTAAATTTACTTAAAGAAACACGGTTGAAGTGGTCCATTGTTCTTTATCGTTGTGGTAATATCATGGAAGATAGAGGTGACTCCTTCTCATTTAATTGAAGTTGTTTCTTGTAACCTAGTTCTTCATCGAAGTTTCACTTGGTTGAATTTTGATCTTGTGTATTCTTCTTCAACGGTGTTTTGTCATGTTCGAATTGAGCATATTCATTTTTCTGCATAGGGTGTGTGCGTTTTATAGAAATGAAGTTAAGATTGTTGTTTTTATTTATTTTCAGTCGGTGAGAATGTCTACTCCTGCAAGGAAAAGACTGATGAGAGACTTCAAGAGGTTGCAACGAGATCCACCTGCCAGCATTAGTGGTGCTCCCCAAAAGATTAATATCATGCTATGGAATGTTGTTATATTTGGGTAAGCTGGGAAATAAATTACGAACTTGATCTTTTTCTTATCAGAATTTTTATACATATCCACGATTGCTTCTATCACTAACTTATGCTATGGTCCTTGACATGTTTTTCTGTTGGCTTTTGCAGGCCAGATGATACACCTTGGGATGGAGGTATTCTCAATTTTTGCCTTTTTGGGCCCAACTGACTTCTTAAGAAGACAACAACTTTGTATTAGAGTAAAGATTTCAAATGATTTGCTTATTTCTTGTTTGATGATTTCACTTTGTTTATCAATCCAAAATTATAACTAATCGTTATCATTATTACTGCAATAAAAATAACAATTTGTTCACTTCTCTCTGTTATATAGATATATGAAGCTACTTAACTTAGAACAGTTAAATTAATTTTTCAATCTTAAAATTATCTGGTTCTGATTTGCTAATTTGGATATAGGTGATGAGCAAATTGCTTACCGCAAGTGTACGGGTCAAGTAATAATATAGTGAATATGAAATTCGAATGTCGTCCTCTAGATTGGTTTCTAATCAATTTTAATTACCGGAGATACTCTTGACCAATTTTATTTAGGGATCCGAAGTAAGAGAGAATGAAATTAAAGTCAACACAAAACAATGCAAAAATATGACAATCTAATGGACAATGGTCTTAGGGATGTGATTTCACCAATTGGGATTAAGGATTAATTAATGGATTAATAACATGCTATGATTCATAAATCTTGGTAAACTAAAATCACAAATATCTCTCTCGAGCATACATGATTCTCCCATATGCAATTGAACCCGATATCCCTATCTAAATTCAATAAACATACAAGACAATAAGGATAACCTTTTTAACAATTTCTAGAATTAACTATAATCTCCCGATTTCTAGCTAAATCCTAGTTATGCATAATGATTTCTAAGCTAAATCCTCTCTCCCGAGTTAGATTCAAGCACAAACATCAATCAATTTATGGTTGGTAATTTGAAAGCATTAAGGACACAAATATGCATAAAAGAATCAATAACATAAATCCATAACATCAATCCATAATCATCCCAACGGCTACATCAATCCCTAAGAGTAAAGACCTAGCCAATCATACAACGCGTTACAATATAGCTACGATCTAAAACAGCCATAAACACTAACTAAAGTAAGGGAAAGAAGAATTAAACTCTAAGTAGGCCGAGACCGAACGTCCCCGTCACAATCCCCACGAACAATGGGTTGATTTCCACTTTGCTCCACTTTTTCAGCTCCAAATACTCTGTTTTTGCTATTTTTTACGGCCCCAAGATGTCCAAAAGAGAATCCACAATCAACCCTAATCGAAAATTATAAATAGGGCTGAATTTCTGTCAGCGTCTCGACGTTGTCGCCTTATCGCCGAATCTGGAATGGAAAAACACACAGCTTCGAGACGCTAAGGTCATAGCGTCGAGAAGCTGTGACTTATTGGTGCCTAATCAGGAAAGGAAAGGCAACGTCGAGTCGCTCAAGGAGTAGCGTTGAGACGCTGGTCTGCGGTTGACTCTAATTTGACTTTTTCTTCTTTGATTCTCTTCGGATCTTTTGCATCTTTTCACGTCCCGAACACCCGATTAACTCCAATATCACGCTTTAGCTCCAATCAACAATTTCCTACAAAATAAACATTAAAGTGCAATAAAATGGCCAATAGATCATAAAAGACTAGCTAAGTTAATTAGGGAAAACTAGCTAGCTATGCTCGCTATGAATAGGATGTGTGTTATATTTTCTGGTGGAGAACTCAAGAATAATTAGAACTTTCTAAACTTCTGATTATGGTTTTCTGAGACAAAAATGTCAAGTTGCTTTCATCTCTCCTGGTGCAAGTTATGGGAATGTATTCTGGAGGATCCATGTATTTTGATTTTATTTTCTAAACATTGAAATGGATGTTAGCAACTTGTTTAATTTTCTAAGTATTTCTATCAATTTTGTTTCCAATTTAGGTGGTTTCCTTAAGTAATTTTTATCTATGAACTTCTCATGTAGTTTATGAATTATAAGTTGGCTACTCTTTTTTTGAGTTTATCGGGTACGTTTAAACTGACCCTTAAGTTCACCGAAGATTATCCAAATACGCCATCGACAGTTCGCTTTGTGTCTAGAATGTTCCACCCTAATAGTAACTTCACAATCTCAAGGAACGTATGCTTTATGTGATTCGTTCTGGGTCAATTTGAGAGGGCATTTTGTAATCTCCATTGGCACTAGGTTTAAGAAGATGCCAAGTTCTCCTCTAGGTTTTATGTACAACTACTTTTTGTGAACACAGTGTTTCTTGTTGTGTTTTTATATTTTGCTTAGCTAATTTTATTGTGTATTTTTCATATTGTACTTAGCTTATTTTCTTTAGCTAACAAATGAAAAAATCCATCTTTTTAACACTATTGTGTCTGCTTTCATTAAACATTTTATATGAACCTGACGTGCTATGTTTGATATGTATGGTATGTTTGGTTTGGGCCTGGGTGATTTTAATGGTTGAAAGGCAAGAGAGAGAGAGAGTAACTATCTTGTAAATCAACGAAGTAAATGTTTATCTTAGGTTACAATGTGAGTTGTGACTATTTTGTTTTTAATTTTTTCTGTACATGTTGCTAACCCTACGCTTTTTTTTTTCTCATTTGCCTTTTCCCATCGACTTCCGTTTATGTTGATGGAAGCATTTGTTTGGACATTCTGCAAAATCAGTGAAGCCCAATCTATGATGTAGCAGCTATACTCACCTCTATTCAGGTACCGCATAATCAATTTTGCCTTAATATATGCAAAGGTTGAATTTTTTTTTTTTTTATCGCTGTAAGATTAATTGCTCCTTTTGTCATTTTATGGGTACAAATAAAAAGCATTGATATGAATATACCTTTTTTGCAATTTTCTAAAGAACGATTTTGGTGTTCTCTATCTACTCTAAATTCAATGGCCAGTTGATTTGGTCCCTCATTTGGTTGAGTATCTGATACCAGATGAGTGCTGTCTCTTGGAGGCTTCAAGTCAACATATTGAGTTACATACACTTATTATTTAGAAAAACCTGCTTTCATTGAGAAAAAAAAGAAAGAAAGAATACAAGCTATATGAAAGTGTTTAAATATTACAAATCAGACTTTGTTTTTTTTTTCCTTTGGTCGGTATAATAGACAGGTAGCAATGTGTTTGCTAATGCACTTTCTCATCCTTTTCAAAATGTGATTGATCATTGAAAAATTTTCAAATTGCGGGATTGACGAATAACTCCTGTTGATGGTCGATTTTGGCCAGAGGATCTCACCTGACCTTCACGTGCCACCAACGGTGAATTTGTAGATGAGGGGGAAGACGTGGCCTGCAAGACAGTAAACCTGCACACCGGTGTGGTAGCACCACACCGGCTCCGATGCTTAAGTCAGCAAACAGAACGGTAGGGCGTGGAAAAGTAAGAGCAATAGGAGAAAGCAGAGAATAGAGAGTAGAGTTTAGGGATAGAATTCGGGATCCCCTCTTCAGTGGCGAAGAGGGATATAAATACCTGTTCATCCTCCTAGCCTTTTTAGGGTTTCAGAGGCGTTTTAGGTCAAACCAGGCGAAACCGGGGCATCCAGAGGCGGTGGGGACAAGACGGGACCAAACGGGCTCGGCCCGCACGAGCGGGCCGAGGGTCGGCCTTAGCCCATGGCCGAGGCCGACCATATGCTCGGCCTCGGCGATGGGCCGAGGCCGAGCAGGGGGTCGGGCCGAAAACCCGACCCCTTCGGTCCTGGCCCGTCCCATTTGCCGGTTTTGCCCCCTTGGTCCATCTTTCAGCCCGATTTCTCCCCGGTTGTCCTCGTCAGCTCCTTGTATATCGGGGTGGTCCAAAATTGCCTATAACAACTCCTACCTAGATGAATCTCATGAGATCTGACACTGTGTACAGGAAGATAAGAGTCTTGGTCAGCATGTGCTTCATGTGGCAAAGGTAACGAGAGAAGGTTTCTTAAATTATGATAGTGGATACATGGACAATTATTTTCTGATATTTTGCCTCTTTATGGATGCAATTATGGTAGATGCTTGTCAATCTTACAGAAAAGGTTGGATGCTATGTTATATGTTGGTCTAACTGCGAAACATAAGGAGTCTACAACGATGTTTGCAAACGTGGTTGGTGCACAGGTGATTTCACAACTAAGAGATGTCAACTTGAGCATGGTGATGTGGAATTTTCTTACCGCAAGCCCACGGATCAAGTAATAATAAAGTGATTGTGAAATCAAGTGTCGTCCTCTGGATTGTGTTAAAAAACAGAGAGCATACGCACTGCCATAACAGATCAATCAAATCCACATTAAACCAAACCACATTCCAACAAATCAAAGAAATAAACTCAAACGAATTCAGAGAAGGGAAGAAGAAGAATAAACACAGGTGTTTATAGTGGTTCAAACCCGAAGGGTCTACATCCACTGTGCAAGATGAGTATATGTCTTTATTTGTCGGTAGAAATGGAGATACAATCACAGCTGCACGGATCACTCATAAACGAAGAAGAAGAACGCAGAAAAACCCTAGAGAGGAATTATCCCACAAGATACAATTCTCTCACAAAATGCCCACTCACTGAAGCAACACTCTCACTCTGAAAACCCTTCAGCCAATACATTTATAACAGAATGTATAGTGATGAATAACCAACTCAGATGCTAGTCACGTGCTTCTAGAAGGATGAGTAACCAAAATGCCTTCTTCTGATGTGGATCCATGTCAGCAATAATCCTCCAGCTTGGATATGACTAGGGTCAAACTTTCAACAGATTGGATTTTTAAGTTAGATTAACTACCACGAATTTTCTTGTTCAATTTTATTTAGGGACCAAAAAGTAGTAATTTTAGAAACTAAGGTAATGCAAATTAAAGATGTGAAATTCAATTGAGAGAATACTTAGGCAATTGATTTCCTCAATTTAAGCTAGGATTGATTTTAGGGAAAGAATTATAAAGCACAATGATTTTATGAGTCTAAGAACCTTTAATCAAAACTACCTCTCCCGAGTATAATTGATTCTCATGCAAATTAACTAACTTGATATCCCTATCTAAGTTCTTTAACATGCAAGACATTTAGTTCTTTTTGACCAATTCTAAAGTTACTCTAAATTCCGTCACGAGTTTAGAATTTCTACTTTAGTCATGCAATCTTAATTAAGTCTACACTAAATCCCCTCTCCCGAGCAAGACTCAACACTTAGATCATTCAACTAATGACCAATTAATTGAAAGCATTAAATTAAGATTGAAAACATAAAACAATTGCACAATTCAACCCATAAATGAATCCATAAACTAAAAAGACTACATCAATCCCTAAGTAACAAGTTTAGCTACTCATACATGGCGTTACAAGAAGAACTTAAGCATGAAAAAACCATTAAAACTAACTACAGTAAGAGGGAAAGAAGATTAAACACTAGGTGGTCGAGACCGCACGTCCCCGTCACGATCTCCACAAACAAAGTCTTCAATTCTGCTCTCCACCGCTTGCTTCAACTTCCAAAGAGGTTTTTTTCTCTGAGTTTTCGGCTCCAAATCTCCCCAAAAGAAGTCCCCTCTGTATATGAAAAGCTTGACATGCATCTCATGGATGTAGTCACAGCATATCTATATGGATCTCTTGATAATGAAATTTATATGAAAATCCCTGAAGGATTTAAGATACCTGAATAATATAAATCCAATTCTCAAGAGTTATATTCGATCAAATTACAGAGATCACTACATGGATTAAAACAATCAGGACGAATGTGGTACAATCGTCTAAGTGAATATTTATTGAAAGAAGGATATCAAAATAATCCAATTTGTCCATGTGTTTTCATTAAGAAATCACAGTTAGGATTTGCTATCGTAGCTGTATACATTGATGATTTAAACATAATTCGAACTCCTGAAGAGCTTTCAAAGGCGATAGAATATCTCAAAAAAGAATTTGAGATGAAAGATCTTGGTAAGACAAAATTTTGTCTTGACTTGCAAATTGAACATCTAGCAGATGAAATTTTTGTTCATCAATCGACGTATACAGAAAAGATTTTAAAAAGATTTTACATGGACAAAGCACATCCATTGAACATTCCAATGGTAGTTCGATGACTAGATGTGAAGAATGATATCTTTCGACCTCAAGAAGATAATGAAGAACTACTTGGTCCTGAAGTACCATATCTTAGTGCAATAGGTGCACTAATGTATCTTGATAATAACACAAGACCAGATATAACTTTTTCACTAAATTTATTAGCTAGATACAGTTCTTCTCCAACGAAAAGACATTGGAATGGAGTTAAGCATATACTTCGTTACCTTCGAGGAACGATTGATATGGGTTTGTTTTATTCAAACAAATCGAATTTTGATCTAGTTGGTTATAAAGATGCAGGGTATTTATCTGACTCATACAAAGCTAGGTCTCAAACAGGTTACCTGTTTACATGTGGAGGAATTGCTATATCATGGTGGTCTGTAAAACAAACCATTACGGCAACATCCTCAAATCTTGCAGAAATCCTCGCAATTCATGAGGCTAGTCGAGAATGTGTATGGTTGAGATCAATGGCTCAACACATTCGGGAAACATATGTGGTTTGTCTTCCGACAAAAATCTTCCAACAATATTATATGAAGACAATACAACATGTATAGCCCAAGTAAAAGGAGGATACATTAAAGGAGATAGAACAAAGCATATCTCGCCAAAACTCTTCTACACTCATGACCTTGAAGAAAATGGTGACATCACTGTTCGACAAATTTCTTCAAAGGACAACTTGGCGGATTTATTTACAAAGGTGTTGTCAACCACAACATTTGAAAAGTTGGTGCACAACATTGGGATGCGACGACTTAAAGATCTCAAGTGATATTTCCATTAGGGGGAGTTGTACTGCACTTTTTTTTCCTTGACTATGGTTTTTCCCATTGGGTTTTCCTAACAAGGTTTTTAACGAGGCAGAAATATTAAAGTATATGAATAATGTACTCTTTTTCCTTCATTAGGATTTTTTTTCCCATTGGGTTTTTTCCTAATAAGGTTTTAACGAGGCATATATTCTATATATAATGGGCATCTAAAGGGGGAGTATTATGAATAATAACATATTCTTAGATGCCCATAACCCCCAAAAGGTTACAAATCCATCTCTTTAACCCCTTCAAGAGTTACAAATCCCTTTATGTTAGATCTTGTAACTACTACCTTCACAACCCTATAAATAGAGGTTGTAGAGAACATTTGAAAACACAACGCAATTGAGAAGTACTTTTCCCTCTACTTTCTTCTTCTCTCTTATTTGCTCTCTAATTGTTCTTATTGTTGTTGCTCTTGTGTTCTCCTTGTTCTTCTTTTGAGCTAGTTTTATAATAACTAAATTATTTTTTATAACATTTTTTATTTTATATAATTTCTATAAAGTCCTCTTTTTTATTTAAAAAAAATAAATTAAAATAAATACTAATTATTCAAATAATTTCTATTATTTTATCTTATAAAATAAATAATCTTTATTTAAAAAAGCTATAATTAATGCACTTAGTCTTTTAAGGTTTTTATTTAATGTTGTAGTTGTTAAATTACAATTAACTATATTTAGAAGTTAAAACTTATATTTATTCAAGTCATTTTAAAAAATATATATTTATTTAAGTTAGATTTTAATTACTTTGAAAAATGAAAAAAAAAGTGCAAAACAATATTCCTTTTGTTTTTTTTAAACTATGTTAAATTTTAATTTTTTAAATAAAAAATTAGGATTTCAAAGAAAATAGATAAATAGAATATTTTATAAACAAATATTTAGTTAACTTTTAAATTTTATGGAGAAGAAGAATACCATCTAATATTCTATTTGTCTAAAAAGAAGAAATAACAAAACATGTAAACAAGAAATAAAATAGAAAAAATAATTATAAATGGAGAAATGAGATTTTAAAAATAAAAAATAAAAAATAGGTTTTGTTCTAAAAAAGAAATAAAGAAGGAAAAAAAAAGTGAAAAACGAAATATTCACGTCTGGAAAGATTTGAACCTGGAACCTTTCGTTCAAAAAGGTGTAGATGGCCACTAGAGCAAACAGTATAAAAACCATTAAATTATGCTTCCAACTATATCTAATACATATAGGTCATTGTCATCTGACAAGGTGAATTAAAACAACAATATTTATCTTTTCAAAAAAAAAAAAAAACAACAATATTTATATAATAAGTTTCAAATGTACTATATTTTAATAAAAAATTACAATATTAATAAAAAATGTCATACATTTGATTCAAAACCATATGACCCAAATATTAAAAAAAAAAAAAACCAAATTGAATCAAATTAATTATTTTTTAAATTAATTTGATACAAAATAATTTATTTTAACTAATTGATATATTTGGCTCTAAAAATTTATAATTGATCAATTTTGTCTTCAAATTAAATTTGGGACACGTGTCAATTTATAAGTGGTCTCAAATTTAATTATTTATAATTTCGTGATTAATTTTAAGTAATGACGTGGCAATCTGCCATTGGCCAAAATTTCTCCTTGAACAAACGTGACAATTTGTGATTAACTGAAATTCCTCATTCAACACTACCATATTTAAACATTTTTTTCTAGTATTATTTAAACCTATATATATATATTATTATAAGTTATGTGTTGTAAAGAAAATTGAGTGCTAAGAAAAATAAAGGAAACATACGACAAGTAGTGTATGGTTAAGCGAAAGGCGTCACATTTCATTTTATTGCCGGCCGACTTGTCGTCTCTTTCTTCAACCAACGTATTGGACAAAAGAAAAGGAACATTCATCGTTTTAATATTAAATAAAGTATATGCAATTGTCGTCAAATTAATAACAATTACTTTTCTCCCCATTGCATTTCTACAAGGGAAGAATATTAACATGATGACCTAATTTAGGTCCCCATCTTATCGTCCGTTTGAAATATTTTCACTTTAAAGTTCTTTAAGAATGCATTTTTTTTTAAACATTTTGTATAAAAATTGTTTAGAATTTAAACACTCATATGTTTTGTTACATTTTTCTGTAAGTGTTTTTATGCACAAATTATTACATACTTAAAATATTTTTTAAAAAAAATTTCTTTCAAGTGTTTCTTTCAAAATGGTTTATTTCTCAGTCTCATTTTTTAATTCGTCATTTTTAATGGTTGTCAAACACTAAATTTTTTTTTATCAAAATGTTCTTTTTTTCAAATTTAAAAACTTGAAAAGTTTAACCAAGCACACCCTAAATTAGGTTAAAAAAAAAAAAAAAAAAAAAAAAAAAAAAAAAAAACTCGACTCTAAATTTTTATAAAAGCAACAATTTAGACCATAAATTTTAGTCTGTATCAATTTAGTTTCCGAACTCGATGTAACAATTTAGTCATTCTACTTTCAAAATTGTAACAAATAAATTCTTACCATAAGAAATCCCATCAAAATTAATTGTCAATTTTTTGTAACAAGTTATTGGTTTTTAGTTTTTGAAAATTACGCTTGTTTTTTTCTTAATTCCCTTACGATGGTTTTCATCTTTGTTAAGGACACATTTGAATTATTAGTCAAATTTCAAAAAACAAAAACAAGTTTCTGAAAACTACGGCCCCGTTTGATAACAATTTTGTTTTTTGTTTTTTGTTTTTTAAAATTAAGCTTATAAACACTACAACCACCCAAGTAAGTTTATTTGTTTTGTCGTCTACCATCTTCCATGTTTTAAAAAACCAAGTCTATGTTTTAAAAACTAAGTAGTTTTAAAAAACAATGGTAAGAAAATTAGGAAAAAACAAAGATAATTTTTAAAAACCAAAAACAAAAAACCAAATGGTTATCAAACGAGACCTTATTTATTATTATTATTTTTTATAGTAAGAAATCAAAGATGAATTTTCATCCAAAGTATTAAATTTCTATTGACATGTTAATATTTCCATCGAAATTTTTATATATTCATGACATAATAGATGAATCACATTTCAATTATATAGTGATTAAATAGAAGAAATACGACAAAAATTAACAAGATATCATTAATATTAGGGGTGTAAGAAAGTCGGGTTGGGTCGATTGTACGAACAAACCGACCCGACCCGAAAAATGTCGGTTGTACGGACAACCCGACCCGACTAGACCCGAACCGATCGGGTCGGGTCGCGGTCACATTTCTTTGATCAAATAAAGAAAGAAGAGGGGGAGACACGCGATTACCTTCCTTTTTTTTTTTTTTGAAAACACGATTACGAGGAGGCAACGACTGAGACAAAGGAGGAGACGGCGAACGGTAGAGGAGATGGCGACTGAGAGAGAAAGAAGAGGGGGAGACGCGCGATTACCTTTCTTTTTTTTTTTTTTTTGAAAATACGATTACGAGGAGGAGGCAACTGAGAGAGAGGGGGAGGCGGTGACTGAGAGAGAGGAGGAGGCGGCGACTAAGGCAGAGAAAGAGACGGCAAACGGTGGAGGATGGGAGACGGCGACTGTGATGTGCAATTTGCTAACCGCAAGTGTACGGGTCAAGTAATAATATAGTGTTTTCGTGATTAAACGAGTGTCGTCCTCTGGATTGGTTTTCTAGGAATACTTTTGTTCAATTTTATTTAGGGAGCAAAACTTGATGAGAAAGATAAATCTAAAGACAAAAAGCATAAAATAAAGGTGGAGACTCAAATGGAAAGACTCTTAGAGAATTGATTTCATTGTTGAGATTGAGGATAAATTAATGGGATGAATTTAACATGCAATTATTCTACCAAGTCTAGGAACCTTTTATCACAACTATCTCTCCCGAGCATAATTGATTCTCATGCATGCAATCAACTTGATATCCCTATCTAAGTTCATTAACATGCAAGGCTTTGAGTTTAGTTCTTCAAGCAACTTCTAAAGTTATTCCAAATCCCGTCACATACTTAGAATTTCTACTTTAGTCATGCAATTAAATAAAATAAGTCTTAGGCCAAATCCCCTCTCCTGAGCAAGATTCAACACTTAAATCATTCAACTAGTGATCAAGTAATTGAAAGCATTTAACCATAATTGCATAGGTAAAATAAATGCATATTCATACCACAAATCAATCCAACAAACTAAAAAAACTACATCAATCCCTAAGACAAACAACTAACAATTCATAGTCTTTAAACTACAAACACTAATTGAAAGAAAAGCCATAAAAACTACAAGAGTTAAGGGAAAGAGAAAGGAAACTCGAATCCGTCGAAACCGGCACGTCCCCGTCACGATCTCCACGTCTTCTCACTTGATTCCCGCTCCTTGGCCTTGCCTTTAGCTCTCACCAAAGGTCTCTAGTCGAAATTAGGGCTAAAATCTAACCAATTGGGCTCCCATTGGCCGTAGCATGAAAAGAAGATTATATAGAAAATCTGTCGATAGCGTCGCGACGCTGTCGCGATCCGCAATTTTGGAAAATTTGTCGATAGCGTCGCGACGCTTGTCCTAGCGTCGTGACGCTATGATTTTTTTTTTTTTTTTTTTTTTTTAGATTGAAGACTCCATTTGACTCCAATTGCTGAATTAAGCTTCAAACACATACTTCTTACAAATAAAACATAAAAATGCATAAATTTGGGTAAATAATTGTAAAAGACTAGCTTAATTAATCAGAGAAAAATAGCTAGCTATGCTCGCTATCAGACTACTGCTATTGGTTTTATTCTACGCTGGAATCGACACAACTGGTTCTGTCACAGTAACAGAGAGAAGGGGAGGGAAAATAGGCAGAAAATTGAACCCTAAAAAGCGAAAAAGTGAACCCTAAAGAGCGGAAAAGTGAACCCTAAAAGCGGAAAACACTAAAAGAGCTGAAAAGTGAAAACGTAAAAGGCGGAAAGTAAAACTTGAACCCAACCGACTCGGTTCGGTTCGGTTCGATCTGAATATATGTCAAAACCGAATCAAATCGAACCGACTCGGTTCGGTTCAGTTTTTCAGTTCGGTTCGGTTTGCTTCACCCCTAATTAATATGACCTATTTTTCTCTTAATACTGTTTTTCCTTGCCAAAAAAAAATCACTAATATAGATATAATATTAATAACTAGAAATTTCTATTTATTTTGAAATCGTGAAATGTGCATTTGTTAATTTATATACTTAGTATGATTTTTTTTCTAGAAATATTAATCCATATTTACCTTTTATCCATATTTCCACCAACATTTTCCTAAATTTAGAACCTATTGCTATGGTAAAAGCACGTTATTCTTTCCATTCCTTAGAAGCCCTAGCCACCTCCTATTCATCACTAGTTTCTCTCATTTGTCTATGATGTCGTTGTTGAATTATATTTTACCAAGAACCCAGAGTATGACTCAACGGTAATTAGCATGTAGTCTCGACCATGAGGTCTGCGGTTCGAATCCTCCACCTCCAAATGTTGTTGTACTAAAAAAACGAACCCAAAATTATCATGTTTTTCGGTCTTGAGAATAGGTATATATAATTTGGGTTCTATTTCATTTTGTATAACTTTCTGATTTATTCTAATTTGTTCTAAACTTATTTTTTTTTTCCTTTCATTAAATAATTTAAAATAAAAAATAGGGAAAAAAACATTTTTGGTATGTTGATATGCCTTGAATCTGATATGAAGCGCTCCGAATGACCCAGTACGGGGGTCTCGTTGTATGTATATGGATTAGATATGATATTTCCGTTTTGGGCTTTTATTTTGGGCCTATTATGTTAGGGTTAAGAGTGGTGCCATATATAAACCCTCTTAACCTATTTTTGCCTTAATCTCTGTATTCTGAATACTCCTCACATAATAAGATCGTTCTCTCCCTCTGCCCGTGGACGTAGCTAACACACCGTTAGTGAACCACGTATATCTGTGTGTCGTTTCTCTTCGCCCTTTCGTTCTTGTTACGTTGTTACTATTTTCGTCATAACAAGTGGTATTAGAGCTACGGTTCGTGTTTTTCCGCAACAGTTTTTCAGCGTACAAGGATGTCAGCTATGAACGTGAAGATCGAAAAATTCACCAGGAGGAACAGTTTTGGTCTGTGGCAGATCAAGATGCGGTCTCTGCTAAAGCAGCATGGATTATGGGCGCCGCTGTCTGGTACGAAGAAGGCGGACGCTGATGAAGAAGAATGGAAAACCTTGGAGGAGAAGGCCCATTCCACGATTATGTTTGATAGCGAGCATTGCTAGCTACTTTTACTTAGTTAATTTAGCTAGTCTTTTATGATGTTTGGGCCATTTTATTGTGCTTTATTGTTTATTTTGTAGGAAATGGTTGATTGGAGCTATAATGCAATATTAGAGTTAATCGGGTGCTCGGGACGTGAAAAGATACAAAGGACTGAAAAGAGTAAAAGAGGAAAAAAGTCAAATTTCAGTCAACAGAGGCTAGCGTCTCGACGCTAGCTCTTGAGCGTCTCGACGCTCACATTCCATATCTGATTAGGCGCGTAAAGGTCACAACGTCTCGACGTTGTGTTATTTCGCTTATTGAAACGCGTGTTTTGAAGGCGCTGACAGCGTCTCGACGCTAAGACGAAAAATCTGCTATATAAGCTTCTTTTCGGCTAGGTTTGAGAGGACTTCGATTTGGGACTCTTGGGAGCCGAAAAACAAGGCAGAACAGAGGCTTGGAAGGCTGAAACAGAGGGAGCGAAGTGGAAATCAACCCATTGTTCGTGGGGATCGTGACGGGGACGTTCGGTCTCGGCCTACAACGAGTCTATTTCTCTTTTCCCTTACTTTAGATAGTTTTTATGGCTTATTTAGACTTAGTTTATATTGTAACGAGGATTATGTGTAGCTAAGTTTAATTCTTAGGGATTGATGTAGCCGTTGGGCATGTTTTGGATTGATGTACGGTATTTATGCTATTGATGTCATTTATGCATATGTTGTATCCTTAATGCTTTCGATTTACTGGCCATAAATTGATTGATGTTTATATTTGAATCTAACTCGGGAAACAGGATTTAAATCAGTAATCAATATGCATAACTAGAATTTAGCTAAAAATCGGGAGATTAAGGTTAATTCTAGAAATTGTTTTAAAGGTTAGCCTTATTGCCTTGTATGTTTATTGGATTTACATAGGGATATCGGGTTCAATTGTATATGGGAGAATCATGTATGCTCAGGAGAGATATGTGTGATTTTAGTTGCCAAGATTTATGAATCATAGCATGTGTTAATTCGTTTATTAATCCATAACTCCAATTGGTGAAATCAAATCCCTAAGACCAATTATTCCCATTAGATTGTCAGTTTTAGCTTTAGTTTTGTGTTTGATTAAATCATATTCTCATTCTATTTGATTCCCTAAATAAAATTGGTCAAAAGTATCTTTGATAATTAAAATTTGGCTAGACACCAATCCAGAGGACGACATTTGATTGCAAAATCATTATATTATTACTTGACCCGTACACTTGCGGTAAGAAAAATTCCACATCAAGTTTTTGGCGCCGTTGCCGGGGATTGGCATATTTAGTCAATTTTAATATCGAAGAAAAATTGTTCGGTCTTAGTTTAGGGTGTATTTTATTTTTTGTTATTTTTGTTTTAGGTTAATTGCATTTTTTTCCTTTATTGTTTTCTTTTCCATTCTTAAATTTTTCCATATTTAGAGTTTTCCTTATTTGTTTGAATTTCCCATTGTTAGATTTTTAGTTTTTCCTTTTTAGAGTAGTTGTTCCTTAATTATTTTAGTTTCCTTATTTGAATTTTGCCATTTTTGTTTGCATTCCATATTTGTTATCTTTCTTCCTTTTGTAGAGTATTTTTTTCCTTAGTTAGATTCATTATTTTTTTCTTTTTCTTGTTTCTTTTCTAATCTTTTTTTCTTTCCTTTTCTTTTATTTTCCTTTTTTAGGTTAGCTTAGATTGTGCATGCGAAAGGTTAGGGAATTGGCCTTAGTTCCCTTGGATCCAGAAATAGAAAGAACTTTTAATAAACTTCGAAGGGAAAATCAAGAAAACATCAAAATGGCCAATCCTAATCCTGAAGAACCTAAGCCCATCAGGGACTATTTTCAGTCGATCTTTCAAGAGCAACAGTCGGGGATTGTCTATGCCCCAATTAATGCTAACAATTTTGAGCTGAAAACAGGTCTCATTCAGCTGGCTCGAGATTGCGCTTACAAAGGATCACCCATGGAGGATCCAAATTCTCATTTGAAATTCTTCCTAGACATCTGTGGGACGGTAAAATTAAATGGTGTTTCTGAAGATGCCATTCGCTTACGTTTATTTCCTTTTTCTTTGCAGGACAAAGCGAGGGACTGGTTACAATCTATTCCACCTGGGAGCATCACCACTTGGGATGCTTTGGTCCAGGCATTCTTAAAGAAGTTTTTTCCTCCTGCCAAGACGGTCAAACTGAGGACCGAAATTGGGACATTTCAGCAACAATTCGATGAGCAGTTGTTCGAGGCTTGGGAGAGATTTAAAGAGCTGCTAAGGAAGTGCCCTCAGCACGGATACCCTGACTGGCTACAGGTTCAATTATTTTACAATGGATTAACTCCTAGCACGAAAACTATTGTTGATGCAGCTGCAGGTGGGACTCTGTTGTCCAAGACTGTTGAGAGTGCTAGGACTTTGTTAGAGGATATGGCCACTAACAGCTATCAGTGGCCATCTGAGCGGTCGGGACCCAAAAAGATTGCTGCTGGAGTGTTCGAGGTTGACAACGTAAGTGCACTTCAGGCTCAGATGTCTTCCTTGGCTAATGCATTTTTAAAGTTTTCAGGTTCAGGGAATGCTCAATCAATTGAGTCTGCAGCTGCCCTTGCATCCCAGACTCAGGGGGAAAATCTCGAGCAGCTTCAGTATGTTTCGAATTATAATTCTAGGGGGTATAATAATAATTCCACACCTACACATTATCACCCTAGCAATAGAAATCATGAGAATTTTTCCTATGCTAATAATAAGAATGTTTTGAATCCTCCTGGCTTCACTCCTCAAAGTCAAGAAAATAAGAAATCTTTAGAAGACCTTGTAGGAGCTTTTATTGCAGAATCAAGTAACAGGTCAAATAAACTTGAGGAGGTCGTGATTGCAATAAACACTACTGTCAATGGTCATTCTGCAGCAATCAAGAATATAGAGACTCAGCTGGGACAACTGGTAAGTGTTGTCAACTCTATGAATAAAGGTAAAGCCACAGTTGAACAGGAGAAATCTTCTTTGGAGTACTGCAAGGCCGTATCTGTGTATTACGAGGAGGATACTAAATTAGCTGATGAGGAAACTACTGAACCAGAGGAACTCACAGGAGGAGTTGAAGAAGGCACAACCTCAAACGAAGGTGAAAAGCTTAATCATGAGCCTTCTATCCCTTCTCCTACTGTTTTAGTCCATAAATCAAAGAAAAAGAAAAATTCTAAGGTTAAGTTTGACAAATTTTTAGATGCTTTTATGGGTTTGCATGTTAATATTCCTTTTTCAGATGCTCTGGAGCAGATGCCTCATTACAGAAAATTCATGAAGGAATGGTTCAACAAGAAGAAAAAGGAAAAGCAGTTGGAGACTGTATATCTTGCATCGACGTGCAGTGCTCGTGTCCAACAGGGAGTACCAGAGAAATTGTCTGACCCAGGGATTTTTACTATTCCTTGTAATTTTGGTACTTTTTCATGTAGAGCACTATGTGATCTGGGGGCTAGCATAAATATAATTCCTCTATCATTATGTAAAAAGCTTAACATAGGAGACATAAAATCTACTTCTGTTAGACTTTAGTTGGCTGACCAGTCTGTGGTTAGTCCATATGGGATTGTTGAGAATATTCTGATTAAAGTGGGTAGATTTTTCCTTCCTGTTGATTTCTTTGTGCTAGATATTAAAGAAAATCCTGCTATGCCTATCATATTAGGGAGACCATTCCTTGCTACAGGGAGGGTTATAATTGATATTGAACGCAGGGAGCTAATCATAAGAGTCCAACAGGAGAAGGAAGTTTTAAAAGCTTTTGAGGACCCCAAGAACACATCAGATACAATGATGGTGGGCTACAGGAGAGGTGCTAGGAAGAGCACCAGTGATGGAAAATCTGACAGGAGACCACCCTGATGCATATTTGGTCAACACGTCGAGCTAATGACGTTAAACAAGCGCTTATGGGAGGCAACCCAAGTGAGTTAGTTATTTCTTTCTTTTGAGTTTTATTTATTGTTTATGTCTATTTTGTAGGTCTTGTTTTCTTTCTCTCCTTTGTTTTCAAGCTGTCAAGATTCCAAGCATTCAGTCAAGAAGTTATCATCATTCCAGGCCAGTATTGTTCACTCCTTTCATTCGTTTATTGTTCTCATGCTTGATTATGCTTTATTTTCTTTATACATTGAGGACAATGCATACTTTAAGTTTGGGGGTGGATTAGCATGTTTGTGGAGCCCTTGAGCATCTGAGTTCGGGCTATAGTTTTGAGTTTTCTGTGAATTATGCATATGGTTGTTTTCTGGATGCTACTTTTGCATGATTATGATGTCCGAGGATAGGCTTTCTTGTCAATTTTCAAGCTTGTGATGAGTTGTAAGCATGAGTGCCCAAAAAGGGAGACTTTTTAAAAAATTTTCTAGGAGATGGCTTGCATGAGTAGAGTATTTATCTTGGCTAGATTTGGATTTGAATGCTTAGGAGCGAATTATTGGGTTCATATGCTTGTTGTCACCTCGATAGGTGTAGGGTAGAGCTAAAGAGTTAATTTTTTGCAAATTAGCATGTTTGATCTTGCTTAGGAGAAAAGAAAAGAAGATTTGTTTATCATGTTCATAACGAAAAATCATTCTTGTTGTTATTGTTGAGAAAAAAAATAATAATAGTGACATGGCTTGTGCACAATATGCAATGGTTAATAAAGATTAAGGCAAAAAGAGCTACCCCTATTGTGATCAGTTAGGCCAACCAGAGAAAACTCAGGTTAAGGGTCCCTGCAATGGGTGTGTGAAAGCTAGTGCCACATATACATGCTTAATTTAATTGTTAATTATAAGCACCTAAGTATGGAGGAAAACAAACTAATTTGTTCCATTAACTCATTAGTGAAACCTTAGTGCCAGTGTAGAGGGAAGATGAGCTGAGAGTTTAATAATCCAATCCCGGGCTAGTAGAGTCTGATCTTGTTGAGTTAGATCTCGCTTGTGCAAGTTAATTTTGGAAAAATTTTAATTTGTCTCCCTCATTGGTCCTTGTGTGCATGTCTCTTGTTTGCTTGGTTATTGACTTTTGAGCCTTGAGGATTGAGTTATGGTTGTTGCATCCATTCTTCCATTGTATGTTTGATTTGTAGTTTGCTCGAGGACTAGCAAAAGCTTAAGTTTGGGGGTATTTGATAGCAAGCATTGCTAGCTACTTTTACTTAGTTAATTTAGCTAGTCTTTTATGATGTTTGGGCCATTTTATTGTGCTTTATTGTTTATTTTGTAGGAAATGGTTGATTGGAGCTATAATGCAATATTAGAGTTAATCGGGTGCTCGGGACGTGAAAAGATGCAAAGGAATGAAAAGAGGAAAAGAGGAAAAAAAGTCAAATTTCAGTCAACAGCAGGCTAGCGTCGAGACGCTAGCTCTTGAGCATCTCGACACTCACATTCCATATCTGATTAGGCGCGTAAAGGTCACAGCGTCTCGACGCTGCGACCTTAGCGTCTCGACGCTGTGTTATTTCGTTTATTGAAACGTGTGTTTTGAAGGCAGCGTCGAGACGCTGTCTTGACAGTGTCTCGACGCTAAGACGAAAAATCTGCTATATAAGCTTCTTTTCGGCTAGGTTTGAGAGGACTTCAATTTGGGACTCTTGGGAGCCGAAAAACAGGGCAGAACAGAGGCTTGGAAGGCTGAAACAGAGGGAGCGAAGTGGAAATCAACCCATTGTTCGTGGGGATCGTGACGGGGACGTTCGGTCTCGGTCTACAACGAGTCTATTTCTCTTTTCCCTTACTTTAGATAGTTTTTATGGCTTATTTAGACTTAGTTTATATTGTAACGAGGATTATGTGTAGCTAAGTTTAATTCTTAGGGATTGATGTAGCCGTTGGGCACGTTTTGGATTGATTTACGGTATTTATGCTATTGATGTCATTTATGCATATGTTATATCCTTAATGCTTTCGATTTACTGGCCATAAATTGATTGATGTTTATATTTGAATCTAACTCGGGAGAGAGGATTTAAATCAGTAATCAATATGCATAACTAGAATTTAGCTAAAAATCGGGAGATTAAGGTTAATTCTAGAAATTGTTTTAAAGGTTAGCCTTATTGCCTTGTATGTTTATTGGATTTAGATAGGGATATCGGGTTCAATTGCATATGGGAGAATCATGTATGCTCGGGAGAGATATGTGTGATTTTAGTTGCCAAGATTTATGAATCATAGCATGTGTTAATTCGTTTATTAATCCATAACTCCAATTGGTGAAATCAAATCCCTAAGACAAATTATTCCCATTAGATTGTCACTTTTAGCTTTAGTTTTGTGTTTGATTAAATCATATTCTCATTCTATTTGATTCCCTAAATAAAATTGGTCAAAAGTATCTTGGATAATTAAAATTTGGCTAGACACCAATCCAGAGGACGACATTCGATTGCAAAATCATTATATTATTACTTGACCCGTACACTTGCGGTAAGGAAAATTTCACATCAATGTTATGTCTGGCTGATGATGTCATCATGGAGGTCGCGGATGTGGATACTGTCGTCGGGCTCTAGTCTAAGCTCAAGAGCCTCTACATGACGAAGTATTTGACTAAGAAGTTGCTCTTGAAGCAACGTCTGTTCAATTTGCGAATGCAGTAAGGTACGCCCCTTAGAGATCACATAGACCAGTTGAACTCTATTCTGTTAGATCTACGTAATCTTGAGGTTAAGGTAGATGATGAGGATGTTGTTTGATTCTGTTAGTATCTTTGTCGTTGTCGTATGAGAATTTTGTAGATTCTTTTATTAGTGGTAAAGATAAGTTGTCTCTAGAAGAAGTAAAAACTGCCCTTCTAACTAGAGAAGTCCGTCATAAAGTAGCAAGTTTGGTTACAGAAAATCAGGCATCTGGGTTGGTTGCTTCGAGTAGTAAGGGACATAGGAAATCTGGTAAAAAGAAGTCTAATGGTAAGAATCCGAAGCCTAATGAAGCTAATCCTAGAGCGAATGACATCTGTAATTACTGTAAAGAAAAGGGGCATTGGAAATATGACTGTAAAAGGAAGAGTAATATGTATAAAACGAAGGAAGGTTTTGCCGCTATGGCAGAAGCTAATATTGATTCAAATGATGACTTAGCCCTAGCTGTAAATGAAGAACCGTGTCTTAAAGATCTGTGGGTTCTTGATTCTGGGGCGTCGTATCATATGTGTCCAAATAGAGAGTGGTTTTCGACTTATCAGCAGGTAGATGGTGGTAATGTCACTATGGCTAACAACGTTGTCTGTAAGGTAGTTGGGATAGGCTCAGTCAGGATACGGACACATGATGGTTTTTTCTGCACTTTGTATGAGGTCAGGTATGTTCCACTGATGACCAAGAGTCTGATATCGTTGAGTGTTTTAGACAGTAAGGGTTTCAGTTTCAGAGGTGAAGGTGGAGTTACTTATGTCTGCAAGGGTTCCAAGGTGGTTCTGAAAGGTATCAAGCGTGGAACTCTGTATTATCTGGCAGGTTCTACGCTGACTGGTTTTGCTGCTGTTGCATCCTCTATAGTTCGCAAAGATGATATGACTAAGCTGTGGCATATGAGACTTGGTCATATGAGTGAAAGAGGGATGCAAATTTTGTCAAAGAGAGATCTTCTTTGTGGACACAAGGTGCAGGATCTGGAATTTTGTGAGCACTGTGTGTTTGGAAAGCTTCATCGCAGTAAGTTTCCAAAGGGTGTTCACAGTACGAAGGGAACACTTGATTATGTTCACTCTGACTGTTGGGGTCCTTCTCAAGTTGAATCTATTGGAGGTAGTAGATATTTTTTTTCTATCATTGATGACTACTCAAGAATGACTTGGGTTTTTATGATGAAGCACAAAAGTGAAGCCTTAAAGAATTTCAGGCAGTGGAAGACCTTAGTAGAAAATCAAACTGGAAAGAAGATCAAAAGGCTACGAACTGATAATGGTCTGGAATTCTGTGGGTCTGAGTTCAATGAGTTTTGCAAGAATGAGGGGATTGCCCGTCATCGCTCCGTTAGAGATACGCCACAAAAAAACGGGGTGGCAGAACGAATGAATCAGACACTTCTTGAGAGAGCAAGATGTATGCTTTCTAATGCTGGGTTACCTAGAAGATTTTGGGCAGAAGCAGTAAGCACAGTGTGTTATTTGATTAACCGAGGACCTCATACAGGTATTGATTGCAAAACACCTTATGGGGTGTGGTCTGGTAAGCCTGCAGATTACTCTTTGCTGAAAGTTTTTGGTTGTTCAGTTTATTATCATGTGAATGAGGGTAAGTTAGAACCTAGAGCTAAAAAGGGTATATTTGTGGGATTTGGTGATGGGGTCAAAGGTTATAGGATTTTGTCACCTTCTGAAAATAGAGTTATACTCAGTAAAAATGTTGTGTTTGATGAAAATTCTATGGTTAACTCTGTTGTGAAGCCCGCTGTTGCAGAAGAAAGTAGTGATGTTGATAAACAGGTGGAGCTGCAATTCACTTCTGGTCCGGATGAATTACAGCACCAAGGTGGAGAAGATCAACATGCTGTTATAGTGATGTGCCAGTTGTTGATACAGGTACAAGAATAGATGTGCTAGAGTCTTCTAGTTTAGAAACAACACGTCAGCCAAGTATAACTCTTGATAGAGCTAGGAGAGTTGGCATTCGACCCCCACAGAGGTATGGTTTTGAGGATATGATTTGCTTATGCACTACAGGTTGCTGAAGAGGTGGATCCCCATGAGTCGTCCACCTATAGAGAAGCTGTTTCGAGTAGTGAGTCTGCTCAATGGCTTGCTGCAATGGGAGATGAGATTGAGTCACTTGATAAAAATCAGACTTGGGAGCTAGTCAGACGACCTAAGGAAAGAAAGATTGTTACTTGCAAATGGGTCTTTAAGAAAAAGGAAGGAATCTCACCTACAGAGGGTATTAAGTTTAAAGCAGAGAGGAGTTTGAAGGGAATAAAAGTTCCCACGCAGCGGAAGCGCATTGATTGGACCTTACGCCGTATATTAATTAACATTAAAATACCGTTACGATAACTCAAACAAAACTTTAAACAACTTTTCAAGCCGCTGTAAAATCGGTTTAAACATGCTAAAATAAATCTAAATTTATTTTAAAACTTTTCTAAAGAAAAGAGGAAGAACCGTTACAAACCTCCGTTGTAGACTTGACCGTTCTTCGCCAACGACGCTCCACGAACGAAAACGCAGCAGCCGCTTTAAGGTTTTCTTCGCTGGAAATTCTTCTTTGATTGACACAATCACCACAGAGGTTACACCGGTATGTCTCTAAGTCTAGAAGGCAAAAGACTTGTGGGAGTCTTTCTCTAAGAGGGAGACTAGAGAGAATTCTAGGTCTTATCTTTCAAGAGTGTCAAGTGTCAAAAGTGTCATGACCAATTAGGTCTAGTGTTCTATTTATAGAAGAGAGACCATGAATAAAATATTCAATTAAATCAATCTTTTCCATAATTGATTCAATCTTTATTCCTTAATTAATCAATCATGATTAATCAATTCCATAATTGATTAATCTTTTCTACAAATGACTAATTACTTCCATAAGTAATTAGATCATTTCCATAAATGATTAACCACTTCCTTAAGTGATTAATTATTTCCATAATTGATTAATTCTCGGTTAATGAATTCTTTAATTAATTAACCACCAATTAAATATCACATATTTAATTCCCGGCCTAGAATTAATTAATTTGCCCAAACACATTTTAGGCCTTAAATTAATTAATTCATTATTTTGAACTCTTTCAAACTTCCATAAATTTATATTTGAACTTTTCAAATATTAATTTCTCTCATAATAATATATCAATATATATTATATTTGTTTCCCTTAATAAATTGAACATTTTCAATTTACTTTTATTACTTAGTTGCCTCAAATTACTTTACGAGCTACCAGTGGGACCTAATGGACCTGCAGATCAGAAGCTCCAACGATGTGAGATTAATTGGTCAAACTCATTAACCACATTAATCAATATTCGTTAACTGTGTGTACATTCGACTATAGACTCACAGTTGCACTCTTCTCACTGCAGACATATTTTCTGTGTCCACGGATCTAGACCAATATCGACTAGTTAGTCCTTCACGAGTGTCCGTAACACCAGCTGGGTCAAATTACCGTCTTACCCCTGGGTTACCTCTATTTCCTTAAGTACCAATTCTCCTCTAATGAACAACCTGTTTGTGGTCCAACCATCAAACAGAAAACCCTCTCGTGCCATTGAGAGGGTAGGACCCTTTGTTCAAGACTCGGAGTAACCACTTAAGGGAACACTCATCTGCTTCCCTAAAGTCGGGAAGGAGTGAATTCCATCTTGTACGATTATGTTCCCAGCTCCCCATTCGGTCTTGTCCCCAAAGTGGTAGGCTTACTGAGTCGGCGTATTGGCCACTCTCACCCATACAAATCAAAGGACAATCTCTCAATGTCAGGAGTCCATAATCAACTTAGGATTAAGACTAAGTTGTCTAGGTCGTCCTAGTGAAATAGAAAACCAACTAGTTAACGGTGTTATAACCAGTGGTTACTATTTCGCGGTCTGGTCTTATGCAAACTCATTGCATAGGATACCCCCACTTGCATGTCTCCTACACGAACGCGTTGGATCGCAGCGTTTGTATCAAATACAAAGTGGGCCGTATCCATAGTGTCACCAGGATAAGGCACCCAGTCTTATCCCTATACTATAGACCCTTTAGACTGTTTCTTGAACAATGATCCCATATGTCACTACATATAGTTCAAGACTCACATTACAGCATTGGATGTCTAGTTTATTGGATTAGGGTTATTATTAGGCAAAGACATATATAAAATAACTAATAACAATTAATGGAAAAATATATCAATATTATTTCATTAATATCCGGTCAACGGTTACATTCACTATCTACGAGTTTTAGGGCATAAATCCCAACAGAGTTGACTACAATGAAATATTTTCACCAGTGGTCAGACATACTTCCATCAGGGTGCTTCTAGCCATGGTTGCACATCAGAATTTAGAACTTGAGCAACTAGATGTGAAGACAGCTTTCTTACATGGAGAGTTGGAAGAGGAGATTTGTATGACCCAACTAGAGGGTTTCAGTGTCATGGTAAGGAAGACTATGTTTGCAAGTTGAAGAAGTCTTTATATGGGCTCAAGCAGTCTCCACGACAGTGGTATAAGAGGTTTGACAGTTATATGATTGAGTTAGGCTACAACAGAAGTCCGTATGATTGTTGTGTGTATCACAACGAGCTTGGTGATGGATTGAAGATTTATCTGGTTCTGTATGTAGATGACATGTTAATAGCTGCTAAGTCCAAGTCTGATATTCTGAAGTTGAAAGACCTTCTCAGTGCTGAATTTGAGATGAAAGATTTAGGTGCTGCTCAGAAAATTTTGGGTATGGAGATTTATAGGGAAAGAGATAAAAGAAGCTTTTCTTGTCACAGAAAGGATATATTCAGAAGATATTGTCCAGGTTTGGGATGTCTTCAGCTAAGCCTATAGATACTCCTAGTGCTGCAAGTGTTCGTTTGTCTTCTGTACTTGCATCACAATCTGAAGCTGAGAAAGAATACATGTCTCGAGTCCCATATGCTAGTGCAGTAGGAAGTTTGATGTATGTTATGGTTTGCACTAGGCCTGATCTTGCACATGCTGTGAGTGTTGTCAGTAGGTTCATGGGGCAACCTAGAAAGGAACATTGGCAAGCTGTGAAGAGGATTTTTCGTTACCTTAGAGGTACATCTGATATAGGTCTCGTTTATGGAAGTGATACAGAATGTTTAGTGACTGGTTATTCTGATTCTGACTACGTTGGAGATGTTGACAGTAGAAGGTCCATGACTGGTTATGTGTTTACCCTTGGTGGTTCTGTTGTTAGTTGGAAGGCAACCCTACAGTCTACAGTTACTTTGTCTACTACTGAGGCTGAGTATATGGCACTAACAAAAGCTGCTAAAGAAGCAATATGGTTGAAAGGACTAGTTGGTGACCTTGGTCTTCATCATGATCAGGCTGTTGTATATTGTGATAGTTTGAGTGCAATATGCTTAGCCAAGGATCAAGTTTATCATGAGAGAACTAAACATATAGATGTTAGATATCATTTCCTGAGAAATGAGAAGAGGATTAAGGTGATGAAAGTTGGGACAGCTGATAACCCCGCTGATATGTTCACCAAGCCAGTCCCAAGTGGCAAGTTCCAACATTGTTTGGACTTGCTAAATGTTCTGAATTGCTAAGTGGTCCCTATGGGACCTTATGAACCAGAGGGAGAATCTGGTGGCTCTTAAGTTGCATCTGGTACTTTTTCTTTGGGTACATCTGGTTCATCTGTTATGTGTGAGAGAGTT
Organism: Luffa acutangula; assembly: GCA_036850905.1. Classification (NCBI taxonomy): domain Eukaryota; kingdom Viridiplantae; phylum Streptophyta; class Magnoliopsida; order Cucurbitales; family Cucurbitaceae; genus Luffa; species Luffa acutangula. Next base: position 13,416,394 of record CM072094.1, on the reverse strand, counting down.
TAAGTCAAGGTGGAGATTTGTTGATATGCCTTGAATCTGATATGAAGCACTCCAAACGACCCAGTACGGGGTCTCCCTAAGCTAAATTATGTATAGGGATTAGATATGATATTTCCGTTTTGGGCTTTTATTTTGGGCCTATTATGTTAGAGTTAAGAGTGGTGCCATATATAAACCCTCTTAACTTATTTTTGCCCTAATCTTTGTATTCTGAATACTCCTCACATAATAAGATCGTTCTCTCCCTCTGCCCGTGGACGTAGCTAACACACCGTTAGTGAACCACGTATATCTGTGTGTCGTTTCTCTTCGCCCTTTCGTTCTTGTTACGTTGTTACTGTTTTCATCATAACATGGTACTTGAGGTTTGAGTTTAGTTACAGTTTGGTCCCTGAGTTTTCAAACTCAACGAAAATAGTCTTGAGGTTTGAGATAAGTAGCACTTTGGTCCCAGCCATCTATTTTTCTATTAAGTTTTAACGGTTGCTGGAGTGACACTATTATTATTTTATCTTTTCTTTTTTAATTCTTTATCCCCTCTATTTCTTATTCATCATCTTCCTCAATAATCTTCTTCTCAACCATCTTCTTCTCCAACTCCGTTGCCCTTATTCTTTCTTTCTTGATGCGGGTGAGATTCCGGCAACGGATCGAGACAAGAATCAAGGCGTTGTCGTTGATTCGAGTGATTTTCCGGTTGCATCAAAGCGAGAGCTTCTTCACAGAGTTGAATCGAGTAAAAAGAGAAGGAAGGAATTGGATAATCTCATCCTAAGCATTGAGAGACAAACGGTGGCAGCTCTGACCCTCAACCTGAAACCACCGCTTACAAACCAACGAGCAGCTTTTTCGGTCGCCGGAGTTGAGGAATCGAAAAACGGAGGCCAAGCATTCATCGGGAAGAGAAAAAGTATAATCAACAGCACAATGTAAAAATCCCTCACCATTTTGCTCCGTAGAGGGAAGAGCCAAAGGGGAAGAGAGGCCACCGATTAGAGAACCCTGCGGCCGTTGCTGGTGGTTATTGAGCGGTAGAGAGGTTCTCGCAGAGGAATAAAACTGACCCATCAGAGAAGAGGATTTGTAAACCCTGAACAACGTGAAGATTGCACAGAATTAGAAAAGAAAAAGAAGGATTTCGAGTTTTTTGTTTTGTGTGAAAGGGAAAAATATAAAGGGGAATTGCGGTGCCGAAGCCCCGTCAAAAGGGGATGCGTGTCATCTCGTCTTCAATTCAGCGCTGAGAAGCGAAAGTCACAAACAAAACACAAAGCCAATTGAGGACTGAGGATGATGACCAGACCAATTAAAAGAGGAAAAACAATAGCAAATTGAGAACCAAGGACTTGGTCTTGCCAAGACGCCTTTGCTTACTTGGACCATTGACAAAAATAAATTGAATGTTCCCACGAATTTCAGTCCTTCATTTTCTCATATATTATATGCCTACAAGACAACTATGGAATAAAGAAATTATGTATTATTGTTGGTTTTTAATTAAAAAAAAATGCTAGCATGCTCAAAGTAGGCTATTGACTGGGTTGTACGAGCTAAATGGTTTATTAAAATGTGTGAAGGTACTTATTAGTTAATTAAAAAAAATAATCGGGCCGGCGGTCGACCATTGGAGTTGGAGAAGAAGATGATTGAGAAGAAGTTTGGAAAAGATGATGAATGAGAGAGAGAGGGATAAAGAATTAAAAAAGAAAAGATAAAATAATATTATTTTATTATTTTATTATTTTATTATTTTAAAAAATTAAAAATAATTTTTTTATTAAAATAATAGTGTCACGTCAGCAACCGTTAAGACTTAACAGAAACCAAAGTGTTACGGGGCCGTTTGATAACCATTTCGTTTTCTGTTTTCTGTTTTTGTTTTTCATTTTTTAAAAACAGGAGTGTTTGATAACCATTTCTGTTTTTTGTTTTCTGTTTTTTAAAAACGTTTTTGAAATTATAAGTAAATTTCAAAAACCAAAAAAAGTAGTTTTTAAAAACAGATTTCAGTTTTTCAAAAACTCATTTTTCTTTTAATGCTTACTTTTCTTCTCTTTTACCTATCTTTCTCCAACAAATTCCTTTCTCTCTTTTTTTTCTCTAAAACCTTTTTTACTCTATAAAATTTAATTCTCTCTCTCTAAAATTTTCTCTCTCAAAACTTTTTTTTTCTCTAGCTATTTCTAAAAACTTATCAATAATTTTTCTCTCCTTAATTAACATGTTCTAATTTTTCTTTTGAAAAAGAAAGTCACCAAAATTTTCTATCGCTACAACTTTTTTTTTTATTTTTCTCATTTTTCGTTATTTCTTTAGTATATATTTTACTCTTAACCTCATTTATTATCTCTCTAAATTTTATTTTTTTTATTTAATTTTTTAATATAAATTTTATCGCTTTTACTCTTGTTTTCTACTTTTCCTCTAACTAATATCTTTTCTCGAGTCTAATAACTAATATTCTTTCTCTAAATATTTTCTTTCATCTCTCTAAATTTTCTATGTTTAACTTTTCTCGTCTTTCCAAAACAAAAAAAAAAAAACTTATCTTGAAAACATTTATATTTGTGTCTCTAAATTTTTGTTTCAACGTCTCTACACATTTTTCTCTCTCTAAAACATCTTTTCATCTTTCTAATTTTTAAAAAACCGGAAACCAAAAACAGTTATCAAACAAGGTTGGTTTTTTGTTTTTTAAAAACAGAAAACAAAAAACAGTTATCAAACATATATGGTTTTTGTTTTTAAAAAACAGAAAACAAAAAACCAAAAACCAAAAATAGAAAAACCAAAAACCAAAAAATGAAATGGTTATCAAACGGGACCTACTTATTTCAAATCTCAAGTTTATCTCACAACTCAATATCCACACTAAATATATATATTTAATATATATCTATGTGAATATGTTAATATACACCTTTAAAATTACGTCATCCACATTTATTAATTATTTAATGTGAGAATAAAAACAAGGAACAAAATAATTAAATTTTTTTAAGTTCAAAGCTTGATATATAATTCTTTTTAAATATTGTTGAAAAAAAGTTAATTCTTTTTAAATACATTTAAATCTATAATTTAAAAGTTTTCAAGTTTCTTAATTTATTTGCTTAAACGGAGGCACACATGTCCAAATAGTTTTTTAATAATATATAATTTATTTGTCTCAGACCATGTCCTCGCAGAGCTGTAAGGACTTGCAATTTCCAGAGTAAGAAATTTTCTTCATCCAATTTGACCATGGTGATCTTATTTCTTGGGTTAATCGTCCTTGTTATAGGTAATTTTGGACCACTCCGATGTACAAGGAGCTGACAAGGACAACCAGACAGAAATAGGGCAGGGAGATGGACCCCAGAGGCGAAACGGACAAATGGGTCGAGCCAAGACCGAAGGGGTCGGGCTTGCTCGGCCTCGGCCCGCTTGTCGAGCCCGTCTGGGCTCAGTTTGGTTCCTGCTACCTATGGCTGCTCCGGTTCCGCCTGGTTCATCCCGAAATGCCTCCAAATTCCTATAATCCCTAGGAGCATGAGCAGATATTTAAACCTCTCTTCGCCACTGAAGAAGGGGCCCCGAACTCGATTCTCTAACTCCCCTATTGCTCTTACTTTCTTGCTTCCCCTCGTTCTGCTTGCTGACTTAAGCATCGGAGGCGGTGTGGCTAGCACCACACATGTGTGCAGGTTTACTGTCTTGCAGGCCACGTCTTCCCCCTTCTCAAACAAATTTACCGTTGGTGGCACGTAAAGGTCAAGTGAGTTCCTCCCGACCAAATTTGACCATTAACAGTCCTCAAGGCTTGAGAGGTATGAAGAACTTCTGATGAACTTTTATCAGCGGTAGAGGAATCCATCGAGGATCAAACAAAAAGGTGTATAATTTCGTTAGACTTAAGAACGCTCTATTACCATATCAACAAAACAGAGAGAACAAAATCTTGACCACAGAAAGTAACCTCATATTATTCGATAATGTGATAAAAAATCAGTAGCCTATTTATAGGCACACTGTGAATATAATAAACAAAGAATACAACTGAAAAGAAACCACTTTAAACTTATGCAGTTATACAAAAGGAAACTAAATAACAAATATTCAATGAGCCCTCTTAACAGTGAGAAAAAAAAAACATTTCCTTTTGACCAACAAAAGCATAGGTCAATTAGTATAAAACCCTCAATCAAGAGGTTCATCCTAGATGTCGTAAAAAAACACTGTTTCGTTAGTTGAACAAATGTGTGTTAGGAGATCTAATCTTAACAAATGTGTCGATAGATTCCTAATCCACCAAAAAAGAAAAGGAAAGTATAGCTTTTGAAATCAATATAATTTTAAGTTTTAAATGACAAAATAAACCTGTAAAACTGTAATGCCCCAGGATTTTTAAAACTAATCCTAACGACATTACTAACTTCTAAACCAACTAACCGAATGCACCGAAAATTTCGGCAGCATAATGACATACATAGGACTAAACCAAAATTTTCATTAACTTGTTAAACATAAAACACACTTTTATAAGCCAGATCAACCAAATAATCTACCTCACCCCACAACCACCATACACAATCCAACTCATCATAACAAGATATAAGAACGAGTCAGGCCTCATATTATAAACTACCTAAATAAATTACAATGCTCATATAGAAAGACTTTTAAAGTTTTAAGCGACATGTAAAGCAATACAACCAAATTATTACCAACTTTTGCTCCTTCAACAAATAAAGGATATCAACAACCTCTTAAATCACAACCTAACCCGAGCTCAAACTAAGGACGAGTAACAAGAAAACATAAACAAAACATGCTAGCTATGGTATTTCTTTCATCATGCCTCCTCTGCATCACCAAGTCCGGATATGGTCTCATAACCTGCAAAACCTGGTGGTGGGTCAGTACAAAACCACGGTACTGAGTAAGTGACTCACACCTGCAGAGCCATCAAACGACATACATATACCAGACAAGTATCATGCTTTTCAACTACATCATTATGTCTCATAAACAAGACAAACAATCAACACATAAAAGCATACTTAATTAATGCAATCGTGCAACAACCATGCACCTAACACATGAATTTCCGCACCATGCCATCTACACTCAAAACACATGAATTCCACATTATGCTATGCATACTCGATTTTCTCTCAAGCTCCACGAGCTCGCTCAACACTCATAGTCCTCACAAAGCTCTCCAAGACTGACTCCTTCGAGTCGCGCCGACCCCTGACCATATTACCCAGGGCCTTGACACTTCTCTACGGCGCTCAACGTTCCACCCTTGACCATATTACCCAAGGCCTCGAACTATGCATCGCCCCTTGGCCATATTACCCAAGGCACCCGACGACTTTACGAACAAACTGTGCATCACCCCTTGGCCATATTACCCAAGGCACCCGACGACTTCACGAACAAACTGTGCATTGCCCCTTGGCCATATTACCCAAGGCACCCGATGACTTTCACATCGCATAGACTCATCACATCGCCCCTTGGCCATATTACCCAAGGCACCTGATGCTCCTCTTAGTCCATTGGTGGCATACCACCCTTCGACCATTTTTACCCGAGGCACCTGACATTCACCTAACTTTCCTTTTTAATCACACAAGGCCTTCTGACCTCACCATCTCACTAGGATGCATGAATCCTACCCATCATGCCACTAGACTATGCTTTATGCCCAAAAACCATGACAACTATGCATCACGCTCACAACATAAATAATATGCTCATTTCGACAATTATAATGAAACACTAAACTAATCAACCAACACTTATCAAAACATCTCAACAGTCCAACATATGCAACCAACATCTCACACAACATATAATTCAAGAAGTGATATGATCATAAAAATATAACATGGACGAGGCATACAACATGCTAGCACACAACAAACAGACTCAATAGATAGAAATCCACTTACCGAATGTTCTAAAGCGCCCCTAAATAATTCTAACAAGATCCCAAAGGAAACTTTAGAAGCTAGATCAAACTTCCTAAGTTAACAAGTACTCAACGATTGCTCGAAACTGCCCAAAGGAGCGAGAACCTATAAACGATGAGTTTCCAAGCATTAGGAATCGATCTAGCAAACTTTAAAATACTTTTAATGAGTTCGAAAGGTCTAAAGCATGCTGGAAATTGTTGAATCTTACCCAAAAGACTTGAATCCTTGTTGGACAGTGACTGAAAAGCTCCAAAAACATTGATCTAAAGTCGCAGAACTATGGGCAATCTAATATAAGACCTTCCGGGCTATGGGTAAATGTCAAAAGCCAGATTCAAACCTAACAGCTTGCTAGAAATTGATCCAAATGGCCTAATCCTGCAAATTTGGAGTCGTTAGAGAGTGGGTAATTCATATCAATGCTATTTGGGATATGGGCGATTTGATTTAAAGCCAAACAGACTATGGGTAAGAGCTTAATCCTACCGAAACGAGGAGAATCACGTTGGAACTCAGATTGAAACCACACAGAGGAAAAACGAGTTCGAGGTTCGCGCAAAGGAAGCCAAGGCCATTGATTAAGACTTATCGAGGACCCTCCGTTTGTGGGCTGCTGCAGACACTGAACGGTGCTGGGGCTCGTGTGTTTTCGCGTGCGAGGGAGAAAGAAACGGCGGCTCGAGGTGGATATGACGATGACGAAGAGAAAAACAAAGATGAACGACTGGAGAAGAAACGCCTGCCAAACATGCTACTCGATGGGTGTCGCCGAAGAAATAGAAAACAGGAGTGAGAGGGAGATGGTGGCACGAACTGCTACACGAAGAAGAAAGTAAGGGGGAGTTTGGACTGGCGACTTCGTGAAAACGGAAGAGGGAGGAGAGAAGCAGGAGGCTTGGCGTGAAGAAGAAGAACACCGGGGGGGTGGTGTTACGGCAACACGAGAAAGAGGGAAGAGGGAGAGTGAATCTTAGAGCTTCTTTCTTTTCTTTAGAACATTTAAAATTAAAAAAAAAAACCAATTTTCCCTCCAACCCAAATCTTTACAACCCCAATTAGGACCCTAATTTCCTTTCTCAATTTAGGAAGTCTTGGATAATAATTTATTTCCATAACCAAAGATATTGATAGGGGTGTTCGTCGGTCGGTCGGTCGGTGTCGGTTTTGGGGTAAAATCGACACCGAATCGGTCGGTCGATTTTTAGAAAATTGGAAACCGACCAATAATATTGTATGGTAGCAACCGATTGACCAATCGGTCGTGTCAGTTGGTCGGTTCGGTCGGTTTTGTTTTGGTTTTTTTAAAAATATTTTAATATAACATGTATGACAGATGTTAAGGTCAACAACATCAACTTTCTTGTTCAGAACTTGTCTTGACAGATACATAGGGAACTTTTTCAAACTTATCTCTAACACTTGTTTTGAAGTTTGGTTCTGGAGCTTTATTCAAATCATTGGCGGTAATAAATGAAAAGGGAAATAAGAGAGAATTGCACAGCAAGCAAGTTAATTTCAAACAAATAATAACACTCAAAGAGAGAACAATGTCACTGTGTATGTTCTTGCAATTGTATATTAGACGTTTCACTTAAATATATACAAAGAGTAAGCTTGACTTGAGAGGAAGAAGATTACACAAAAAAGGAACAAATAATACATGCCATGAATGAATTAATGGTAGAAGGTAAGTTTTCCTCCAACGGTAAAGGATTTGCTGAAGAATAGAGAAAATCATTTGAGGATGAGTTGTGGACATGCATTGTTATAGGCAATTTTGGACCACCCCGATACACAAGGAGCTGACGAGGACAACCGGGGAGAAATCGGGCTGAAAGATGGACCAAGGAGGCAAAACCGGCAAATGGGACGGGCCAAGACCGAAGGGGTCGGGTTTTCGGCCCGACCCCCTGCTCGGCCCGCTCGCGCGGGCCGAGTCCGTTTGGTCCCGTCTGGTCCCCACCGCCTCTGGATGCCCCGGTTTCGCCTGGTTTGACCTAAAATGCCTCGGAAACCCTAAAAACCCTAGGAGGATGAACAGGTATTTATATCCCTCTTCGCCACTGAAGATGGGATCCCGAATTCTATCCCTAAACTCTACTATCAATTTTCTCTTTTCTGCTCTTGCTCTTACTTTTCCACGCCCCTCCGTTCTGCTTTCTGACTCAAGCATCGGAGCCGGTGTGGCGAGCACCACACCGGTGTGCAGGTTTATTGTCTTGCAGGCCACGTCTTCCCCCCTCAACTACAAATTTACCGTTGGTGGCATGTGAAGGTCAGGTGAGATCCTCTGGCCAAAATCGACCATCAACATGCATATTGATGGATTTTCCATATTAGGCAAACTCCTCCTTGATTCTCGGATTGAATTGGTTTTGACCCAACAAAATCTTGGCTTGTGATTTTCTTCAAGATGAATTACTTAGTTTCTGATTTGTGGGTGAATTAACGCTTGTGATCTGTAGGTGAATCTCTACCTTTTCCTTCAAATATTTACATGCTCTACAATTGGCAATCTCTCTAGATCCGTTTTTCTACTTGAATCAACTGACACTAATAGTTTTTCGATATCCATTTTACTATTTGATGAACGGAGGATTTTTTTCGATGCATGTGGCATGAAGAAAATGAGAGAAAACAGAGAGGGAGGGAGCGATGGTGAGGAAGAAAGAACTAAGAGAATAAGAGATAATAGAGAGAGAGAAGGAGCAGGGGCGACGCGGGGAAGAGAATAACTGAGAGACTTAGGGTTGAGGCCGATGGTTCACAAAAAAATTATTTTTATTTATTTATTATATTGTCGGTCGGTCGGTTTATTGCATAATTAGCAAACCGATCGACCGACTGATGGTTTTACCAAGTGATAAAAACGACTCCAACCGACCACGTCAGAAAACCGACCGATCGCCGTCTGTTCGGTCAGATTGGTTTTCGGTCTAAAGTTGAACACCCCTAAATATTGATATCATCCAAATTTTCAACTTAATCAAAATTATTCTCATGACTGAAATAACATAAATCCCTTCGACTTAACTTCAATTCGAACCAATAATTAATCCAAAATATCATGAAAAGGCTTAATTTCGAAACGTAGGACGTTACAAAAACAAAAGTCGTTCTACTTACAAGCACATTCTTGATTCAGTCCAAATAATACCTTGGTTAAAATACCCTTTTAAGTCCTATACTTTCAAACTTTCGTTTTATTTTAGTTCATACATTTTGAAACGGAATTTAGTTCTTCGGCTTACAATAAACTCTAAAATTAGCCCTTGAAATTAGTTTACTGTTAAATTTTGCTAAAATAATTTTGTTCCTATTATAAGTCTTCCATGTTGAACCTGAACATGATAAACATATGCACCCGGTATCTTTCTGAACATGATAAATGTATGCACCCGGTATCTTTTCTTTTATAGAAATTATTATTATTATTATTTTCAAATTAGATAAACATTAACTTCATGATGAGACTAAGACTTCGTTTAAGATTGTTGTAATTTTTTGAAATAATTGGTAAATTTCAATTTTAAACATAAAAAAACGTAGGTCACAACATTTGGTAAATTCAAACAAATTAAAATTGTTATATGGTTTGGCAATAACAATCAGAGTAGACATATTATTTTAATTATTTATAAATTTTATAATTTAAATTACAAATTATGATGAAAGGTCATAGAAAATAGTTGTTATATATATAAAATTGTAAAGAACGACAAATATTATTCCAATTGAAAGTACAAACAAAATATAAGAAACAAATAAAAGTATTGTTATATATCTCTCTTATCAAACTTGGAGTTATATTTTTTTTTAAATATATCAAACTTGGAGTTATATTGTATCTTAGAGCCTCTAATTCTAAATTTGCTTTCAAGCCGAGTGATGCTGAAATTGTGTATAGAAGCTTCGGTATGTGACAAGACTTAAGAAGTTAAAAAAATAAAAAATAAAATAAAAAATAAAACCAAAAGTAGTTTTATGAGATTTTGGAAATCAAACGATTTGAGAAATGATTTTATATAATTTTTTTTTTAAAAAAATCAATATATTATCAAACATCCAAAACACAGTTAGGATTTTTTCAAATTTGATTTTATGTGCTCTCACTACAATTCTAAACACACCTTAATTTTAAAATCTTTTTTTCTTTTTTTATAACTAATTTTAAAATCGATAGAAGGTAGATAAGCTAAATTTGAACATTAAAAATAAATAAATAAATGAGAACAAGTTCCCAATAGTAAAGATCAAAATGATATTTTAACCAAACATTAGTAATTAGATATTCAAAATATTGAAAACTTTGCTTACCAAAAAACTAAAATAAAATAATAACATTGACCAAAATAATATGGGAAATTGCAATGGGGTGTTGGAGTTGGTGCCCTAAAACTCGTAGATAGTGAATGAAACAAATAATATACTTGTTCGATAAAGTCATTATCAAGATTTTGTTCACTCAAGTTATTAAATAAGTGAATTGCACGTTAAATAACCCACATCCAATAAACTAAAATTCATGGCTTTATAATATGTAAACTTGAACTTTATGTAGAGACATAAAAGTGAATCGGGCTCGAGTAATAGCCAAAACGGTCAATAGTATAGGGATGGAGCTGGATACCTTATCCTAGGGACACTATGAGATGCGGTCCACTTTGTATATAGTATAAACGATGTGATCCTGAATCATCCATTGGAGACATGTGAGTGGGGCGTCCTATGCAATGAGTTTGCATGAGACCATAACCAAGAAATAAGTCACTTTCACTTTATAACACTGTTTATTATTGAAACTGACTTACTTAAGTGTGATGACCTAGTAACTCGATCTTAATCCTGAGCTAACTATGACCCCTGTTTATTCGAAATTATCCTTTGATTTGCATGAGTGAGAGTGACACTCATCATCGCCGACTCAATAAGCCTACCATTTTGGGGATAAGACCGGGTAAATAGCTGGGGACATAGTTCTGCAAGACGAAATTTACTCCTACCTGATTTAGGGATGGTATAGAGGTTGTTACCTTAAGTGCTGACTTCGGGCTTGAACAAAGGGACCCGTCCTCTCATTGGCCCAATAGGGATTAGGTTGGTGATTGGACCACAAACCAACTGTTCATTAGAGGATAAATGGGACTTAAGGAACTCGAAGTAACTGATTATGCTCATTTATGCACGTTATTTAGCCTTAAAAATCTAGGTTATTATTTAGAAAGCAAAGACTTTGTACTTACAATCTTATCTTTTTTAGTCAATTTAGCAAAAGTCTTAGAAACATGTGGAAAATCTTAGAAATATAGAATTTATGCTTAAAATGCCCCAAAAGAGATTACTTTTGTAAGAAATCATCAAAGTTAATATTTTTCTGCAAAGGACAATCTTTGCGGGGGAAATGCACCTACAATTGGAGAAAAAGGTTAGCGGAGCAAAGAGTAGAAGTTGCAAATTTGCGCCCATATTTGGTCCTGAGAATGTGGAATTTGTGTTTGATTTGCACCCGCAAACTGATGAAGGAAGTAGCCCCAGTTGAAGACGGAATTGTCTAGGCAGTGTATTGAAGATTTGTATCCGACTTTACAGTCGCAACTGGACTTTCCGACAAAATTTCGAGATTCGTTGAATTTTCACTGGACCCATTTTTTTCCTATATGTGCAACATTAAAAAACTGAAGCAATTCCATATTTGCTATTCTTGCATCTAGCCCAAATAATATTCTAACCAAAGCTTATCAAGGAACAAAAGTATAAATATGGATTAAAATGAAATTTTAACCGAATATCATGTTTAATTTATAAAAGAGTACGAAAGGTTACACATACACTAAAATATAACCAAAGGAACCGTAGAGAGAGAGAGAAATATTTTAAGGTAACATCTTTATAGATACTACTGAAATCTTGGACAATCGAGTAACATTAAAGCTCACAGGATTAGAGACAGAGGATCCTCACGAGCGCAGTGAATAGCAGCCAAAAATGGCCGCCGCGGTAGGGTTCTGCCTCAAACTTTTAACCGGACGGTGGCTGATACTATTCGCATCACTAACAATCATGGCAATGAACGGGTCAGGCTACATGTTCGGCCTGTACTCCAACCACATCAAATCCTTTTTCGGTTACGATCAATCGGCTCTGAATTTGGTCAGCTTCTTCAAGGACCTGGGCGCCAATCTCGGGGTCCTTTCGGGGCTGCTCTACGAGGTGGCGCCGCCGTGGTTGGTTCTCTCTGTCGGCGCAGCCCTCAACTTCTTTGCTTACTTCATGGTTTGGGCGGCCATTTCTGGCCGGACCGCCGCGCCGGGGCTCTGGTTAATGTGCCTTTATATGTGTGTTGCTGCTAACTCCTTGTCTTTTTCTAATACAGCGGCTTTGGTTACTTGTGTTCGGAACTTTCCTCAGTATCGTGGCTGCCTTTTGGGGCTCCTTAAAGGGTAATAATGACTTTTTTCTTTTCTTTTTCAACTTCAAAATTTGCAACTCTGTATACATGTATTTTGGTTTTTGGGCTAAATACGTATTGATAGTTGTTGGATTTTTTTTTTTTTTTTTTTCATTTTTTTCATTTCAATTTAATCATTTGTGTTTGATGGAAATACTAAGTTCAAGGATGAGCTTACCCAGTATGATACTGAGTGAATTGTGAAGAATTTAGATAATGAATTAGGTAACTTAAAATATAAATGTTCTAATTACTCTTTTCTAAGAAAAAAAAAAAGCTAATTTATCTTTAACCCTCCATTTCAAATTAGGAAAGTTCAAAAAAATAATTTTAAATCTTGTTAATTGAAATTTGAGAAATGATTTAAAATCCTTTATCTTGTTTAGAACCAAGAAGATTTAACATGAATGCATATAATTTTTTTGTGTCTAGATGGTAACTGAAAAAGAAAAGCAAATAAAAAGTTTACTAGTATAAGTTTTTAATATTGATTTATTAATAGAAAATTAAAACATCACAAAGATAAATACGTAATTTGCACTAATATCATAGTTAAAATAGGAGCATAACTCGGTTCCCATAAAACATTTACTCTTAATCAAGAGTTTTTTTTTTTTTTTTTGACAACATGTTGGGGAGGATTTGAAAGTCTGACCTCTTGATTGAGAGTATACGCTTTATGTCAATTTGTAATTCTTTATGTAGAGTAAATGTTTTATGGGAGTTGAGTTATGCTCGTGTTAACTATGATATTATTAACAACCTATATTAGTAAATTTTTTATTTTCTTTTCTTTTCCCGTTAGACACAAAAAATTAAAAGTTATCCCAAGTCAGAATTTAGCATTAAACCAAAGGGGAGGGTTTGATTAAAACTTGTTGTGAAACATAAGAGATTTGATTGGAAAAAGAAAATCAAACATTAGGGGTTAATTTTTAATTAATGGAATGAATCTCTTAAATAAAAGTCCCTAAATTTAAACAAAAATCCAGTTCGATCTATAATCTTTTTTTTCCTACAAGCCCATCAATTTGGTCCCAACTGTTTAATAAAAGCACTTGCGATTATTTTTTACAATGATTTTTCATAAATCATAAAAAAACATAAAAAGGGTACAAATTGCCATATTTATCTAAATGGAATAACTTTGTTTGGTTAAATTACAGGTACATAGGTTTAAGTGGCGCAATAATGACGCAGCTCTACCATGCCATGTATGGAGACGACTCGAAATCCCTTATTTTGCTGATTGCTTGGCTCCCAGCCGTCGTTTCCTTAGCTTCCCTTCCGGTGATTCGATTGATAAACGCCAACAACCAACAACCCAATGACGACCTCAAAGCTTTCTACTCCCTTCTCTACATATCCCTCGGCCTTGCAGCTTCTCTCATCGCCATTATCATCGCTCAAACCAAGCTACAATTCTCTAAAGCCGAGTAAATCGCAGCTGCTTCTCCAGTCATTCTCTTCCTTCTCCTCCCACTCGCCGTCGTCGTAAACCAAGAACTCAAGCTCCCCAAAACCACCGTCGACAACCCGCCGCAGTCAACGGTTCTAGTAGAACCGCCGCAGATGAGTTGGTATAAAAACATCTTCAACCGGCCACCACCAGGTGAGGACCACACCATCTTGCAAGCAATTTTGAATGTGGACATGTTGATTCTATTCATTGCGACGACGTGTGGCGTTGGAGGAGCTCTGACAGTGGTGGACAACTTGGCTCAGATCGGAGCCTCGTTGCATTATCCACCTCGCAGCATTTCAACTTTCGTTTCGCTTCTGAGCATTTGGAACTTCCTCGGTCGCGTGGTCGCCGGCTATGCTTCTGAATTTCTGTTAATAAACTACAGATTACCCCGCCCGTTGATGCTCACTGCCGTGATTCTTCTCTCTTCCTTTGGCCATGTTCTCATCGCCTTCGCCGTCCCCAACTCTCTCTATTTGGCTTCCATGATCACTGGATTCTCCTTGGGCGCCCAGCTGCCGCTAACGGCGATAATAATATCGGAGCTTTTCGGGTTGAAACACTACTCAACGTTGTACAATGTGGGATCAGTATCGAGCCCTGTTGGATCCTACATTTTCAATGTGAGAGTGGCCGGTCGGTTGTATGACAGAGAGGGGGAAAGGCAGAATGCGGAGATGGGACTGGTGAGGAAAGCGGGGCATGAGTTGATGTGCAGAGGCGCGACGTGTTATAGAGTTAGTTTTCTTGTAATGATGGCGGCTTCTGCTTTTGGGAGTTTGGTTTCGGTGGTGTTGGTGCTTCGGACGAGGGGTTTTTACAGAGGTGATATTTATGGAAGGTTTAAAAAGGTCCAAGGAGAAAACGAAGAAATAGCAGGCACTGCTCTTTCCACTCCTACTCAAGGGCTTACAAAAGAGGAGAAATGAATAAATGTGACGCTCACTCCTTGCATACCTATATATTCCTTCGTATTTCAAATTGAGCAAAACTTGGTTGCATACGAGTATACATGGATCTTCCTACATATAATTATAAAGCTACAAACTTCGTGAACACAAGGTTAATTTACACAATGGTCACTTCATTTTCGCTTTTTTCCAACACAAAAAATCGTCAAAAAATAATTCCAAAAACATCCGGATAGCATAACTCGACGCAAAATCTACATCGAATAAGCTCATTGAAATAGCCCTGTAAAATGAAGGGACAACCAGAAAAATGGCTAGATTTAATACGTATACTTGAAAAATGGCTAACTATCTTTAGAAATTAAATATTGGCTAAATGTACTTTTTATTATAATATTAATAATTAAAATGGATGGAAGTTCCCCTAACATACTCAACGAATTTATCAATCACTTCTATATGGATAAGTGTATATATCTCTGACATCTTTATATGTACATAAGAGTATATACATATAGTTAATACAGTAACTCAATATTACTCAGTTCTCGCTATCTTCCTTCACAATGGATTCCTCATCATTCTTCCCATTCTCTTTTTGTTTGCTCAATGGAAACTGAAAGTTGATTATATGATTATTGTCTGGAGATAGTTTTATGTAATCCAAAACTCCCTTGTACAATGCTTTAAAACCTTGTCTTTGAGGACCCTGTTGACACAATTCCAAATTTCCTTGTTGTAAGGACTATTACTCAGCTATAGCCGGTATTTAACCATATCTATTGGTGTAAAAGCAACATCACTTGCCACAATGTCACATAGATACAAGAAGTATTGTGGGCAATTGAATTATTAGGATCCCCACCAAAGAAAATATTTCTTTTAGAGCTAGTGTGTAAACAATCTTCTTTAAGTTAGCTTTGCAAGCAAAAATATGCAAAATCCTTGAAACTGATGAAGTTCTCCATCAATGTATCAATTCCTTCGGAGTTAAGGAAACAAATATCATCCTTCCCCGAGTTGCATTCCTTAGTGGATTTGGTCCAACACTGCCGTTGTGTATATTGGTATCAACAGGCTCAACATTCACAACAACAAAATCACCGTATTGTGTTGCTATGGTACATTTACATGAAATCATTCCTTTGTTTGTTTGTGTTTTCCGTTGAATTCATGCTTGCACTGTCCCTATGGATACTAGTATCCACACTTTCAACATATATGACAAGGAAACAATCGTGGTACATCCCGTTACATACCCCAATGAGCATCCAGGAAAGATCTCTCTTCTTAGAAAAACTTATAATTTGAAACTTGTCTCCACCATTATTGAAGATATATGTTAAATTTATAATTTGAATCTTTTGAGCATCAGGTTTAATAAGGTTTGTGATGAATTCAATGAGATGAGAAAGAGTCAAGTCATGACTAACTACCACTACCTCTGGACTCTCTCTCGACGCCGTCAAGATGGCGTCGGGAGAGATCCATCTCTCCCGACGCCATCTTGACGGCGTCGAGAGAGACGACATTTCTCTCGACGCCGTCAAGATGGCGTCGGGAGAGATCCATCTCTCCCGACGCCATCTTGACGGCGTCGAGAGAGACGACATTTCTCTCGACGCCGTCAAGACGGCGTCGAAAGAGATACCGTTTCTGCCGACGCCATCTTGACGGCGTCGAGAGAAACCTGGACGAAAAAATCCTAAAATAAAAACACTTATTTCAATCTTCACCCTTTGTCGACGCCGTTAGTGACGACGTCGGCAGAAATAGTCTCTCTCGACGCACTGAAAAACGGCGTCGAGAGAAACTGCCTCTCTCTCGACGCCGTCTGGCGGCGTCGAGAGAGAGGCCGTTTTTTCCGACGCCGTTAGTAACGGCGTCGGCAAAAAAACTGGGCAAAAAAGCCCTAACTTTTTCCCTCTTCTCATTTCGCCTCTTTCTCTTGATTTCGACAACCCCCTCTCGAGCTCTCTGTTCTCTCTCCGTCCTCTTGCCCTCCGCCACCGTTCGCCTAGGCGTTCGTCGCCGTCCGTCGCCGTCGCATCTCGTAGTCCGTTGCCCTCCGCCGCCTCACTCTCTTTGTTAAAGCACTTCATTTGGGTTAGTTTTTTTTTATTGATTTCTTTGCTATTTTAGTTCTAAGATTCATGTTCTTATCTCAAGCTATTAGTTTAGTGGTTAACTTTATAAGGTTGGATATGTTCAGTTAAGCTTATTGTAGTTATTTTTGGAAATTGAGATTGTTTGTTGGAAGTTTGGAGTTTAAAGTTTGAGATTGAGTTGTGTAGTTTGTGGTTGTAAGAATGTTGAGAAAAATTAACTTAGTTGGAAATATGTTTATGGTTTGAGTAGATGTTATGGGGTTCTATTGAATTGGATTGAGTTGGTGCCCTCAATGTGTTTGATGTAATGCTTGAATGAAACCTTTTTTACTAACTTTTAATGATCTTTGTTGGGAATTTGAGTTTTGAAGCTTATTTGTGTGATTAATTAGAAGTGTGCTTTGGATGTTATTTATATCATTAAAGTTCATTTTTTAATTTTTTTTATTAAAATGTGATTTATAGGTCGTTTATGTGATTAAATTTCGATTTTGAGTTTCTTGTATGATTTAAGTATGATTTTAAATTTACTTGTGCTGATAAATTGTGTTCAAAGTGTGATGTGAAACATGTTTGTGTAATTAAAACATGAATAAAATGTGGGGGGGGGGGGGGGGTCTTTGTTGTTTTCACTTTACTTATGTTTTAAAAAGGGAGATGTTTGTTTCATTCATCTTTTAAGTAGAGTTAGTAGTGAGATTTGTAAATGTGGTTTTAGAGGAAGGATTGATAGTTTTTACGTCCATTAGAATTTAGTGAATGTAGTTGAGAATTAGGGAGGGAGGTTAATGTGTTCGTTATTGTGATCTTACTTATGCAAAGGAGATTGACTTGAGAGTTCTAGTTAATAGGATTGGCTTAAGTCGAGTTAGGGGCCGGTTGTGTTCTTATAATTATGTTCTTCGAGAGGTTTGTTCGTTTCTTATTTAGGGTTCATCATTCAATGTCCATTGGAAGTTTTGGTGTGAAGTGTACACAAAATGCTTGAATGTGTTCGTTGAAGTGTACAGAAAATATGTGTTTGCTTGGTGAGACGTTCGAACTAAGTTGAACAGAGATTTTGGGTAAGATTATGCTTTTCGAATGCTCTTTTGGTTTCAGTTTATATTGTTGCTATCCTGCAGCTATGGTAGCAAATGATATTGTAGTTAGTTTTTAAGCTAGAATTGTTTGTTCAATTTCTTATCTTTAGTTAGATTGTTCTTAAATGACTTTGAGTTGGGGGCGAGGGTGTCATAAGTTTGACATTTGTAGGACTATGTTCTTATGTTTAGATTGATATGTTTTATGAGAGTTTGATTGCTTGTTAGGAGTAATTTGTTGGTTCTTAAGTTATTTGTTGGTTATATTATGGTGATAAGTTTTTAAATTGTTTGCTGGTTATATTATGGTTCAATCTTGAGGTTGAAAGTTTATAGTTATTGTGTTTTATTAGTTGGTGGTAAGAGAGATAAGCATGACTAATTTATAAGTTCTTTGTTGGTTATAATTATTGTGTTTCATTTAGTGGTAAGTTATTATGTTTCTTTTGTTGGTTATAGTTATTGTGTTTTAGTTTATGAGATTGTTAAGTTTTAGTTTATGAGATAAGTTGAAGGTTGTTATATTTTTTTGTGGGCTTTGAGTGAATTTTGCTATGTGTTTTTCTCACTTTTGATTGGTTTATGTTATTATGTTATTAAGTTTCAATATTGAGATTGACATACTTTTTTAAGAAGTTAGGTTCATTATTGTGTTTAAATTGTTTGACTATTTATATTAACATAATTAACATCTCTTTTTTCTTTTATATAGGTGATTAGAGTGGATGGTTGGACACGTGTGTATCTTTTGGAGTCCACAAAGAGCTCGTTAAGTGACAAAGGCTTTTATTTTTCATTTAATAACTCTTTAATTTTATGTACCAATTTTTGTATTTATGTACTTCATTTATGTGCTCATTAGGAATGTATGAACATATGTATTTCATTTGTGGAAATAAATAAAATGCAATTGTGTTAATTGTGTTTTTTAATTAAATTAATTTTAAAAAATATATATATATATATATATATATATATATATTTTTGTTTTTTTTTTTTAAAAATCACTTTCTGCCGACGCCATGTCGACGGCGTCGGCAGAGACTATTTCTGCCGACGCCATGCACTAGGCGTCGGCAGAAAGTAATCCGGATGACTTTCTGCCGACGCCGTAAAACGGCATCGGCAGAGACCCCGGTTCTGCCGACACCGTTAAAAGTGGCGTCGGCAGAAGTTCTGCCGACTGCCTTTTTTCGACAACCTTCCCGACGCCGTAAAATGCGTCGGGAGAACCTTTGCCGACGCGAAAACTGACTTTTGCCGACGCTTTTGCGCGTCGGGAAAAGGTGAATTTCTTGTAGTGACATTTACATGAAATCATTCCTTTGTTTGTTTGTGTTTTCCGTTGAATTCATGCTTGCACTGTCCCTATGGATACTAATATCCACACTTTCAACATATATGACAAGGAAACAATCGTGGTACATCCCGTTACATACCCCAATGAGCATCCAGGAAAGATCTCTCTTCTTAGAAAAACTTATAATTTGAAACTTGTCTCCACCATTATTGAAGATATATGTTAAATTTATAATTTGAATCTTTTGAGCATCAGGTTTAATAAGGTTTGTGATGAATTCAATGAGATGAGAAAGAGTCAAGTCATGACTAACTACCACTACCTCTGGACTTGAAATTATTATAGGAATTTCCCTCTACCAAATGCTATCGTGTAAGATCGAAACCTGATGGGAAACCATTATTGAAAAAAAGTTTGGCTGTCGCGATTCCAGAAATATCTTCTCTACTGCCAAGGGTCGAGACGCTCTAGCCTTAGCGTCTCGACGCTAGGCCTTCTAGAAGCCCCATATGCGGATTTTAGCCTCATTTCTTCTTCCTTTTGGGCTTTTTGGGCCTCCACTTCAAATGTCTTCTCACCAACTCTTCTAATATGGGCCAAAAGTCTTCATTTTGGTCTTGAAATTGGTAAAGTTCATGGTTTTGCCTTACGAACTCGGTTTTCTACAAAATCAACATAAAAATACATTAAAGCTTACAATTAACGCGAAAGACTAGCCAAAATAACTAGGAAAAATATAGCATTTTTGCATGCTATCAACAGCCTCCTTAGCTGCTTCACAAGCAGCAACATATTCGACCTCTATGGTGGAGTCTGCAATGCATTCTTGTTTGATGCTACGCCAGACTATAGCTCCCCCGTTTAGGGTAAACACTGACCCTTATGTGGATTTCCTAGAATCCTTATCAGTCTGAAAGTCAGAGTCTGTGTATGCTGTAAAGATCAAATCCTTAGCGTCATACACAAGTGATAGTCCCTCGTTCTCCAAAGATACTTGAGGATGTTTTTCACTGCAGTCGAGTGGTCTAACCCTAGATTAGACTGATATCTATTGACTATCCCAGCTGCATAGCACATGTCAGACCTAGTACAAAATATGGCATACATAATACTGCCCACAACTGAAGCATAAGGGATCCGTCTCATATCCTCAATTTCTTGAGGTGTCTTAGGACATTGCTCTTAGACAAGTGAACTCCATGCCTGAAGGGCAGTAAACCCCTCTTGGAATTCTGCATCTATATCTAGACAACATCTTGTCTATATATGATGCTTGAGACAGGGCTAATGTTCTTTTCTTACGATTCCTTATTATTTGAATCCCTAGAACATACTGAGCTTCACCCAAATCTTTCATTTGGAACTCAGTCGATAGCCAAGTTTTAATGTCAGCTAGATATTCTACATTATTCCCAATAAGCAGAATATAACCTACATACAACACTAGAAAAACTACTGAACTGTTGATAATTCTATTATAAACACAAGGTTCATCAACGTTCTGGTCAAAGCCATAAGATTTGGCAGCAGTATCAAACCTTGTATTCCAAGATCTGGAAGGTTGCTTCAACCCATAAATGGATCGTTTAAGCTTGCAAACTTTTTGCTCTTGACCTTGAGCAATGAACCCCTCTACTTGAGACATAAAGATGTTCTCATCAAGATTGTAATTCAGAAAACCAGTCTTGACATCCATTTGCGAAATTTCATAATCATAAAATGTGGCAATGGACAAGAAAATCCTTATCGACTTTAACATGACAACTGGAGAGAAAGTTTCTTCATAGTCCACCCTTCCTTTTGAGTATAACCCTTTGTCACAAGTCGAGCTTTGAAAGTCTGTACTTTCCCAGCTGCGTCTCGTTTTCTCTTGTAGATCCATTTGCACCCTATGGGTTTTACCTTTTCAAGTTGGTCTACAAGATCCCAGACTTTATTGAAGTACATAGACTCCATCTCCAGGTCCATAGCTTTGACCCACTAGTCATGATCCACACCATTCATTGCCTGTCTAAAGGTCAATGGATCCTTAACTCCATCATCAGGTATGATAGCTAGAGTTTCTGCTAAACCCAGATAGAGTTCAGGTTGAATAACAATCCTCCCACTACGTCGAGTCATTCTCAACTTTGACCCACTAGTCATGATCCACACCATTTATTGCCTATCTAAAGGTCAATGGATCCTCAACTCCATCATCAGGTATGACAGCTAGAGTTTCTGCTAAACCCATATAGAGTTCAGGTTGAATAACAACCCTCCCACTACGTCGAGTCATTCTCAACTCTTGAGAAGGATGGGCCTGACCAGATGTACTTAGGTCATCAACAACCCTTGTTGAAGGTCCAACCTCATCAACAACTCTTAGTGATGAATTTGTAGCTTCATCAGAA
Organism: Luffa acutangula; assembly: GCA_036850905.1. Lineage (NCBI taxonomy): Eukaryota > Viridiplantae > Streptophyta > Magnoliopsida > Cucurbitales > Cucurbitaceae > Luffa > Luffa acutangula. The sequence continues at coordinate 13,394,721 of CM072094.1, read as the reverse complement.
AGTTCACTTAACACTATCTTACTGCGTGGCTTATGTTCTCGAACGTGGTCTTCTTCCAAGAAAGTAGCATTTGTTGGTACAAATACTTTATTTTCTTGTGGATCAACGAAGTATCCACCTCGTGTTTCTTTTGGGTAGCCTACGAATAGGCATAATTTTGAACGTGAATCAAATTTCTTTGGGTTTGCCACTAGCACATGTGCAGGGCAACCCCAAATTCTGAAATGACGTAAACTAGCTTTATGCCCTTTCCAGAGCTCAAATGGTGTTTCAGAAACACACTATGAGGGAACTACATCCAAAATATATAATGCAGTCTCTATTGCATAACCCAAAAAAGAACTAGGCAATTGAGCATAACTCATCATAGATCGAACCATGTCTAACAAGGTTCTGTTTCTCCTTTCTGATATACCGTTTTGCTGAGGTGTACCGAGTGTTGAGAGTTGGGACTGAAGGGAATAAAAGTCCCCACGCAGCGGAAGCGCATCGATTGGACCTTATGCCGTATATTAATTAACATTAAAATACCGTTACGATAACTCAAACAAAACTTTAAACAACCTTTAAAGCTGTTGTAAAATTGGTTTAAACATGCTAAAATAAATCTTAATTTATTTTTAAAACTTTTCTAAAGAAAAGAGGAAGAACCGTTACAAACCTTCGTTGAAGACTTGACCGTTCTTCGCCAACGACGCTCCACGAACGAAGACGCAGCAGGCGCCTTTGCTTTTCTTCGCTGGAAATTTCTTCTTTGATTGACACAATCACCACAGAGGTTACACCGGTATGTCTCTAAGTCTAGGAGGCAAAAGACTTGTGGGAGTCTTTCTCTAAGAGGGAGGCTAGAGAGAATTCTAGGTCTTGTCTTTCAAGAGTGTCAAGTGTCATGACCAATTAGGTCTAGTGTTCTATTTATAGAAGAGAGGCCATGAATAAAATATTCAATTAAATCAATCTTTTCCATAATTGATTCAATCTTATTCCTTAATTAATCAATCAAGATCAATCAATTCCATAATTGATTAATCTTTTCCACAAATGACTAATTACTTCCATAAGTGATTAGATCATTTCCATAAAGGATTAATCACTTCCTTAAGTGATTAATTATTTCCATAATTGATTAATTCCCAGTTAATGAATTCTTTAATTAATTAACCACCAATTAAATATCACATATTTAATTCCCGGCCTAGAATTAATTAATTTGCCCAAACACATTTTAGGCCTTAAATTAATTAATTCATTATTTTGAACTCTTTCAAACTTCCATAAATTTATATTTTGAACTTTTCAAATATTATTTTCTCTCATAATAATATATCAATATATATTATATTTGTTTCCCTTAATAAATTGAACATTTTAAATTTACTTTTATTACTTAGTTGCCTCAAATTACTTTACGAGCTACCAGTGGGACCTAATGGACCTGCAGATCAGAAGCTCCAACGATGTGAGATTAATTGGTCAAACTCATTAACCACATTAATCAATATTCGTTAACTGTGTGTACATTCCACTATAGACTCACAGTTGCACTCTTCTCACTGCAGACATATTTTTTGTGTCCACGGATCTAGACCAATATCGACTAGTTAGTCCTTCACGAGTGTCCGTAACACCAGCTGGGTCAAATTACCGTTTTACCCCTGGGTTACCTCTATTTCCTTAAGTATCAATTCTCGTCTAATGAACAACCTGTTTGTGGTCCAACCATCAAACAGAAAACCCTCTCGTGCCATTGAGAGGGTAGGACCCTTTGTTCAAGACTCGGAGTAACCACTTAAGGGAACACTCATCTGCTTCCCTAAAGTCGGGAAGGAGTGAATTCCATCTTGTACGATTATGTTCCCAGCTCCCCATTCGGTCTTGTCCCCAAAGTGGTAGGCTTATTGAGTCGGCGTATTGGCCACTCTCATCCATACAAATCAAAGGACAATCTCTCATGAGCAGGAGTCCGTAATCAACTCAGGATTAAGACTAAGTTGTCTAGGTCGTCCTAGTGAAATAGAAAACCAACTAGTTAACGGTGTTATAACCAGTGGTTACTATTTCGCGGTCCGGTCTTATGCAAACTCATTGCATAGGATACCCCCACTCGCATGTCTCCTACACGAACGCGTTGGATCGCAGCGTTTGTATCAAATACAAAGTGGGCCGTATCCATAGTGTAACCAGGATAAGGCACCCAGTCTTATCCCTATACTATAGACCCTTTAGGCTGTTTCTTGAACAATGATCCCATATGTCGCTACATATAGTTCAAGACTCATATTACAGCCTTGGATGTCTAGTTTATTGGATTAGGGTTATTATTAGGCAAAGACATATATAAAATAACTAATAACAATTAATGGAAAAATATATCAATCTTATTTCATTAATATCCGGTCAATGGTTACATTCACTATCTACGAGTTTTAGGGCATAAAACCCAACAAACTCCCACTTGAACTAAAACACTAGTTAGTGGGATGTAAATGCAATAATCTAAAGCTGGAAATGTCATGTATATTAATACAATGAACTAGGGCATCCTTATACCCATTATACATTTCTCCCACTTGCCCTAGATTAGATGGCATACATATCTCGTAGACCTAGACCCTCTAGATGACCCTCAAACACTTTAGCCGTGAGAGCCTTCGTAAATGGATCAGCGATGTTGTGTTCTGAGGCGATCTTAGTGACGATCACATCTCCTCTTTGCACAATCTCCCGTATCAGGTGATACTTCCTCTCGATGTGTTTACCCCGTTTGTGGCTTCGAGGTTCTTTTGAGTTTGCTACAGCCCCACTGTTGTCACAGTATAGTGTTATGGGCACGTTCATATTCGGAACCACTTCCAAATCAGTCAAGAACTTTCTGAGCCATACTGTCTCCTTAGCTGCTTCGCAAGCTGCTACATACTCAGCCTCCATGGTTGAGTCTGCTATGCATCATTGTTTGATGCTTCTCCATACTACTGCTCCTCCGTTGAGGGTGAATACTGACCCTGATGTGGATTTCCTTGAATCCTTATCAGCTTGAAAGTCAGAGTCAGTGTATCCAGTAAGAATCAAATCCTTAGCTCCATACACAAGCATGTAGTCCCTCGTTCTCCGAAGATACTTGAGGATATTCTTAACCGCTCCCCAATGGTCCAACCCTGGATTAGACTGATACCTACTGACTACTCCCACTGCATAACATATGTCAGGCCTGGTGCAGAGCATAGCATAGATTAAGCTGCCCACAGCTGAGGCGTAGGGAATGTGTCTCATGTTCTCAATTTCTTGAGGTGTCTTAGGAGACTGTTCCTTAGACAGGTGTACCCCATGTCTGAAGGGTAGTAGTCCCTTCTTGGAGTTTTGCATCGAATATCGAGACAACATCTTGTCAATATACGTTGCTTGAGACAGAGCTAGCGTTTTGTTCTTACGATCCCTAATGATTTGGATTCCCAGAACATATTGAGCCTTTCCCAGATCTTTCATTTGGAATTGGGCTGCTAGCCATTTCTTAATGTCAGTGAGGTATCCTACATCATTCCCAATGAGTAGGATATCATCTACATAAAGTATTAGAAAAGCTACTTTCATTTTGTTGACTTTCTTGTACACACAAGGCTCATCAACGTTTTGGTCAAAGCCAAAAGATTTGATTGCAGTATCAAATCTAATGTTCCATGATCTGGACGCTTGTTTCAATCCATAAATGGATCGATTGAGCTTACAAACCTTTTGTTCCTGACCTTGGGCTATGAACCCTTCGGGTTGAGACATGAAGATATTCTCTTCAAGATTACCATTCAGAAAGGCAGTCTTGACGTCCATTTGCCATATTTCATAGTCATAATATGTGACTATGGATAAGAGAATTCTTATGGACTTTAACATGGCTACAGGAGAAAAGGTTTCCTCATAGTCAACCCTTTCCTTTTGGGTATAACCCTTTGCCACTAGTCTAGCTTTGAAGGTCTGTACCTTTCCAGCTGCATCTCTTTTTCTCTTATAGATCCATTTGCACCCTATGGGTTTTACCCCATTTGGTAGATCTGTAAGTTCCCATATAGAATTTGAGTACATTGACTCCATTTCCAGGTTCATGGCTTTGACCCATTCATCCTTATCTTCGTCATTCATTGTCTGTCGATAGGACAATGGATCCTCAATGCCATCATTAGGTATGACAACCTGAGTTTCAGTTAAACCCAAGTAGCGGTCAGGTTGTAATACAATCCTCCCACTGCGTCGAGGCATTCCCAACATTTGAGATGGACGGGATGGATCTGAAGAACTAGTTCCTTCATCAACCCTTGTTGAAGGTCCAACTTCATCAACAACTCTTGATGATTCTTCAGTAGCTTCTCCTAATATTATTTTGCTGCGTGGTTTATGATCTCTCATGTGGTCTTCCTCTAAGAAAGTGGCGTTTGTCGATACAATCACCTTATTTTCTTGTGGGTCGTAGAAATAACCACCTCTCGTTTCTTTAGGGTAACCAACAAATTGGCACAGTTTTGAACGAGGTTCCAGTTTCTTAGGATTTGTCACAAGCACGTGTGCTGGACAACCCCAGATGCGAAAGTGATGCAAACTAGGTTTACGCCCCTTCCATAATTCAAAAGGTGTTTCAGAAACACTTTTCGAGGGAACATTGTTCAAGATGTATACTGCAGTCTCTACTGCATACCCCCAAAACGAGCTAGGCAATTGAGCATAGCTCATCATTGATCGAACCATGTCCAACAAGGTTCTATTTCTCCTTTCTGACACACCATTATGTTGAGGTGTACTAGGGGCTGAGAGTTGAGATTGGATTCCATGTTCTATCATATAATCCTGGAATCTTTGATCCATATACTCCCCTCCTCGATCAGATCGAAGTATTTTAATAGATTTACCTAATAGGTTTTCAACTTCAGCCTTAAACTCCTTAAACTTTTCAAGGGCTTCAGACTTATGTCCCATTAGGTACAAGTAACCATATCTTGAATAATCATCTATAAAAGAGATGAAATATTCATACCCTCCTCGAGGTTTTACATTCATTGGACCACATAGATCCGAATGTATTAACTCTAAGGGTTCTTTGGCTCTGTAACCTTTTCCAGTAAAGGGTCTCTTGGTCATTTTTCCCTCGAGACAAGATTCACAAGGTGGTAGTGAATCATCTTCTAACTTGCTTAGAAGTCCATTCTTTACCAAACGACCGATCCTATCGATGTTTATATGACCAAGTCTTAGATGCCAAAGATTAGTATTGTTACTTGATGGAGAAATCTTTTGCCTTTTACTTTGAGTTTCAGCAGTTTTAAATAATTCGTGATTTAAAAGTGCTTTGTTTTCAGTTGGTCTTAAAACATACAAGTTATTTTCCAATTTGGCTGAACAAATAAGTACACCATTTTTATAAATGAACGCTTCATTCATATCAAAAGTAACTGTATACGATTGTTCAATCAAACATGAAATAGAAATTAAGTTCCTCTTAATCTTGGGAACGATTAACAAACTTTCTAAAAGTAAGAATCTATTTCTAAAAAATAACTTCGCAGCTCCCACTGCTTTAGTTGAAATGACTTCTCCAGTTTCGACCCTGAGTGTCATTTCCCCATCGTTCAACTGCCGAAAGGAACTATTTTCTTGAAAAGAAGAGCAAACATGATTAGTTGCTCCTGAATCAAGTATCCAGGTTAACTCATCATGTTCTACCAGGCATGTTTCTAAAACAAGTAAATCAAATTTACCTTCTTTTTCTCAGCAAGGTACTTTGGGCAGTTTCTCTTCCAATGTCCATCTACATTGCAGTGAAAACACTTGCCCTTGTCTGCCATAGCTTTGGCTTTTCCCTTGCTTTTAGCAGCAGTGTTGGGAGCTTTCCCCTTGTTTCCTTTCTTCTTCTGAGTTTTCTTTGAAGAAGTGGCTACAGATTTAGTTCCAGAGGATGAACCCTTCTCGAACTTTCTTTTAGAGTGGACAACGTTTGCCTCTCCTTCTATCTGTCCATTGTTCTTAAGAAGAGACTGATAGAGTTGTAGCTCATTTAGGAGGCTAGTCAGGTTGAATGTTATTTTATTCATCATTGCATTGCTTCGAAACTGTAGAAAACTCTTCGGAAGAGATTCTAAGATGAATGCAACCTGACTACGCTCATCTATGACCGCCCCGTTTGCCTCTGCCACGTTGAATTGGACCATCATATCCAGGACATGCTCCCGAACATACGTGCCCTCTTTCATGCGACAACTATAAACGTATTTGAGAGCGTCATGGTGGAGTTGGTAGGACGGTTGTCCAAACATCTCCTGGAGAGAGTTCATAATCTCCCTCGCTGTTACCATGCTCTCATGCCTTTTAGCCAAAACTTCAGATAAGCTGGCTAGGATATAGACGCGAGTCTTATCATTGGCATTTGTCCAGCGGTCATAAGCATCCTTAACTGCTTGGGATGCATTACGAGCAGGGGCTGGAGGACAATCCTCCGTTAAGACGAACCGCAAATCATCGACACAAGAATCGTATTCAGGTTCGACTTCCACGTAGCATAATTTTCGCCGGTTAATTTCTCATTTTTAAGCAGAGAGACAATCGAGGAAGACATTGCTGAAATTTAAACAAACAATGACCGTATTAGTTATCTTTGCCTTAACCCATCTTACAAGCAAACAATTGCACACAATCCAATCAATTTAGCAAAACAGACAATCACAGAACCCTAAAACTATCGATTTAGTTTTGCAACGACGTTTCAGAGGTTTAGAATGTCAGCCACCGAAGGGTGATCAGGCACTCCTCCTTTGAAATGAGACACCTCTCAGCTAATTCTAATTCCAGAATAACTCATATTCCTATAGACATTAGCCACCGTTGTTCGGTCAAGGATTTGTTAACATTTTTAACTCATCCTCGTAAGTGTAACCCTCCCACTTTCAGATCTCAGAGGCACGCACCAACAGGCTACCGAAGGGAAAGACAACTGTTGGTGATTAGCCTAAGAGCTTCTATTATTTTCAGGAGTTCACGATGTTCCGAATCTTATGACCAGGCCCTCCGAAGGGATGGTTGCGCCAGCACAACCTGCAGGCGGATCATAGGACTCTCACGGTGTGAACTATGGGCGGAGACCAAGGGATACGTTGACACGTGTCCCGCTCCCACTTACTCTAGACATTTTTCCCATTCACCTTGATATTGATCCATGCAAACACTTTCTGAAGGGAGGCCGCTCCTAAGGCGACTCGAAGCCAAGCATGAATCTCACGTTGTGAATATAGGGACGTAGGAGCAAAACTTGATTTAAATCTCGTTTTGTAACTTTCCTCCCACTGAAAATGTCCCAAGGTTAATTTAGGGTTATTTAACTTAGATAGTATTCAGCTAAGACAATCTATCTAAGTCTGATCCTATTATAACAATTATGGAAAGGATTCAACTGCAATCTTTTGGGTGAATTAAACTTCTTTTAATAAACCCAACATTGCAAGTCAACATTACTATGGTTAATTCAACTCAATGTTCGGGTCAGTTCCCAGGTAGGAGGTGTTCCGTAAACCGTCAACTTAAATACCCCCAGCCTTAGACAGAACTTTACCGAGAGAGTTCCCTTATAACCTCAGTAATGTAAGGTCTTTACTCTAAAGATCTAGGTGCATTAAACACTTTTAATTAACCTAGTGACATTGCATGCTAACATTTAACTATGATTAATTCAACTCCGGTGTCCAGGTCAGTTCTCAGGTAGGAGGTGTTCCGTAAACCGTCAACTTAAATACCCCCAGCCTTAGACAGAACATTACCGGTGGAGTTCCCTTATAATCATAGCAATGTTTTTCCTACTTAGTCAATTAAAACTATTTTAAATACTAAGTAAGAAAAGATTCTAATCCTATTAGAAACTGATCTGGGTCTAATTAATTTTAAACAATTTAAAATTAATCCTATTCATCCTATGATCTTATGTTTGCATGCAAATCTTGATTATAGATTGACGGTTTCTAATCATTAATATTAAAGAACTATTTCAAATTTTAATGATTAATCCTATAATCAAGAATCTAGGGTTTAATTCATTCAACAATCTCATTCAAATTAAAAAATTAAACCACACTAATTGCATGAATAATATAACAATTATATTATTAACTATGGATGGTTCATGCTTCATGCAATATTGTTTTTCTTTTAATATAACAATTATAAGCCAATCAAGAAAATCAATCAAGCATGCTTCATTCATCACATTAAACATAACTATTTATATTTAATTTAAGTAATGACATGCTTCATGCTTTCCAATTTTTCATATAATTAATATACACTTATATTAAAAAATATGAAAACAAATTCATGCATTTAAACATACATTATAAAAATTTATAATATATAAAAAATGCATGAGCATGTTTATAACCTAAGGTGGGATTAAAAATTCTATATGACATCCATAAAGCATATAAATAGCAATTGAACCGGTTACATTAATTTAGCTAAATTCTATCCTAAAAATCCATGTACAGCTCCGGAATTGGTCTAGACAGCACGAACCGCCCCGAACCACCTCGAACCGGCCTCCAAAATCACGAACCATGCCAAAAATTGGCTGAACCGGACCAAATAGGTCCCAGCCCAGCCAAACCGGTCCGAACCGGACCGGCCACGCCTTGAACAGCGCCTATTGAAACCCTAATGCGCGCCTCCATCGTGACAGCGTCGAGACGCTGTGTTGATAGCGTCCCGACGCTGTGCGTTTTCCATATCTGGCGCCTGCGGTATCGAGACAGCGTCGAGACGCTGTTGAGGTAGCGTCCCGACGCTGTGCACTTTCCTTATCGAACGCCTTCGGTATTGAGACAGCGTCGAGACGCTGTTGAAGTAGCGTCCCGACGCTGTTGCGTCTGGAATCGATTTCTGGGCAAAAACAGCAGCTTGTTCTCGGTTTTGGCCTTGGATTTCAGCGGCGATTTCGTCGATTTTCATCTCATAAAAACCTATTCTAGACCCAGACTTACATAGGACTCGATTTTACATAAAATACCCGAAACACCGGGCCTTACATGATCAAAATCACATAAAAATAAAATCTATGGCCATAAAATTAACCCAAACAGTTCAATGCAAACCGAACATACATTATGCATAAATCCCACCTATTAGAGCCTATCACAACTTTTAAAATTAATTAATAGGGACAACGATGGCTCTGATGCCGATTGAAGGGAATAAAAGTCCCCACGCAGCGGAAGCGCATCGATTGGACCTTACGCCATATATTAATTAACATTAAAATACCGTTACGATAACTCAAACAAAACTTTAAACAACCTTTAAAGCCGCTGTAAAATTGGTTTAAACATGCTAAAATAAATCTTAATTTATTTTTAAAACTTTTCTAAAGAAAAGAGGAAGAACCGTTACAAACCTTCGTTGAAGACTTGACCGTTCTTCGCCAACGACGCTCCACGAACGAAAACGCAGCAACCGCCTTTGCTTTTCTTCGCTGGAAATTTCTTCTTTGATTGACAAAATCACCACAGAGGTTACACCGGTATGTCTCTAAGTCTAGGAGGCAAAAGACTTGTGGGAGTCTTTCTCTAAGAGGGAGGCTAGAGAGAATTCTAGGTCTTGTCTTTCAAGAGTGTCAAGTGTCATGACCAATTAGGTCTAGTGTTCTATTTATAGAAGAGAGACCATGAATAAAATATTCAATTAAATCAATCTTTTCCATAATTGATTCAATCTTATTCCTTAATTAATCAATCATGATCAATCAATTCCATAATTGATTAATCTTTTCCACAAATGACTAATTACTTCCATAAGTGATTAGATCATTTCCATAAATGATTAATCACTTCCTTAAGTGATTAATTATTTCCATAATTGATTAATTCCCGGTTAATGAATTCTTTAATTAATTAACCACCAATTAAATATCACATATTTAATTCCCGGCCTAGAATTAATTAATTTGCCCAAACACATTTTAGGCCTTAAATTAATTAATTCATTATTTTGAACTCTTTCAAACTTCCATAAATTTATATTTGAACTTTTCAAATATTAATTTCTCTCATAATAATATATCAATATATATTATATTTGTTTCCCTTAATAAATTGAACATTTTCAATTTACTTTTATTACTTAGTTGCCTCAAATTACTTTACGAGCTACCAGTGGGACCTAATGGACCTGCAGATCAGAAGCTCCAACGATGTAAGATTAATTGGTCAAATTCATTAACCACATTAATCAATATTCGTTAACTGTGTGTACATTCCACTATAGACTCACAGTTGCACTCTTCTCACTGCAGACAAATTTTCTGTGTCCACGGATCTAGACCAATATCGACTAGTTAGTCCTTCACGAGTGTCCGTAACACCAGCTGGGTCAAATTACCGTTTTACCACTGGGTTACCTCTATTTCATTAAGTACCAATTCTCCTCTAATGAACAACCTGTTTGGGGTCCAACCATCAAACAGAAAACCCTCTCGTGCCATTGAGAGGGTAGGACCCTTTGTTCAAGACTCGGAGTAACCACTTAAGGGAACACTCATCTGCTTCCCTAAAGTCGGGAAGGAGTGAATTCCATCTTGTATGATTATGTTCCCAGCTCCCCATTCGGTCTTGTCCCCAAAGTGGTAGGCTTATTGAGTCGACGTATTGGCCACTCTCACCCATACAAATCAAAGGACAATCTCTCATGAGCAGGAGTCCATAATCAACTCAGGATTAAGACTAAGTTGTCTAGGTCGTCCTAGTGAAATAGAAAACCAACTAGTTAACGGTGTTATAACCAGTGGTTACTATTTCGCGGTCCGGTCTTATGCAAACTCATTGCATAGGATACCCCCACTCGCATGTCTCCTACACGAACGCGTTGGATCGCAGCGTTTGTATCAAATACAAAGTGGGCCGTATCCATAGTGTAACCAGGATAAGGCACCCAGTCTTATCCCTATACTATAGACCCTTTAGGCTGTTTCTTGAACAATGATCCCATATGTCGCTACATATAGTTCAAGATTCATATTACAGCCTTGGATGTCTAGTTTATTGGATTATGGTTATTATTAGGCAAAGACATATATAAAATAACTAATAACAATTAATGGAAAAATATATCAATATTATTTCATTAATATCCGGTCAATGGTTACATTCACTATCTACGAGTTTTAGGGCATAAAACCCAACAGGGACGAGATTTCATGTTCCATCAAATAGTTCAAGAATTCTAAGTCCATATACTCTCCACCTCGATCAGATCGAAGTGTTTTAATGGTTTTTCCTAACAAGTTCTCAACTTCAGTCTTATACTCCTTGAACTTTTCAAGGGCTTCAGACTTATGACTCATTAGGTTTAAATAACCATACCTTGAATAATCATCTATGAAAGAGATGAAATATTCAAACCCTCATCGAGCTTTTACATTCATTGGACCACAGAGATCCGTATGTACGAGCTCTACGGGCTCCTTGGCACGATAACCTTTTCCAGTAAAAGGTCATTTGGTCATTTTACCATAGAAACAACAAGAGACACCAACCTCCCTTCTTTTTTTTCAATCTTCATCAACACCTTCTTCATCTTCTTCTTCCGAGGAGGGTGGGCACCAAGGGTTCAGCACGCCGTGAGGAAATGAAGGGAAAGGCGGTAGAACTTCCTCTGGGTCGGAATTGAAAGCTCTTTCTACCATCTCATCTCTTTAGGAGGCGTATTCCCAATATAAACGTTGTTGGTCGCCTTGGTATTGCACTTGTTGCAATAAGTCTCTTTGTTGCTTTAAAATTTCCTCAATGCCACTAGCTATGGTTGAAGCCTTTCTCACTTTTTCATCTCCCATTAAACGCTTAATGGCCACCGTATCAATAATACCTTTGTCTATTGAGAAGTCATCATCTTCCTCTAGTTGCACGTTGGCCTTAAGACAAAGAGCCGTGATGAGGTTTGGGAATAATAGCTTACCCGATTTCTTCCGGGCACATGAAACAATCTCTTTAGTTATTATTCTTCCAACGTCAATACTAATTTGGCTCATGATAGAAAAGACTAGGAGCATCCTCTCTTTGGAAACTATTGTATCATGCGTGGTGGGGAGGAGACGATTTCGGACAAACCAAAGCCACACGTTTGCTTCCGGAGCGACATAGGCAGACAACAAGGAGCGATTACCACTCTTAGCCATTTTCCAACTAGCACATTCCAAAGCACAATATTCTAACGTGGCCTTAAGTTGATCTTCTGAGGGAGCTATCACCATTGAGTTGAAAATGGAAAATGGGAAGTCTGGTATGTCATAAAATTCGTTGATCGCAGTTGGACTCCACACAACAAGTTTCCCTTAGACCTTTTTCATCCACACTTCGTTGTCTTGGAAGTTGGCGTAAAACTCCTTGACAATGTTCGACACGACTGGCTTGGGTTGGTGACATAGTTTTTGCCAGTTTTGGTTGGTAATTGTCACCGCTAACATATGTGGCAAGTTGTCTAAATTCGCCTCAAATCCTTTTTCAAGCATCAAATCTCTATTTTTAATCTCTTGAAATCGTGCGGCTGCTGCCATGCTAACAAATTTTCTTGGGTTTTCATTTTTGGCCTCAATTGGGGCTTTCCCTTTACTCTTTTGGCTTTTCCTTTGCGGAGGAAACACGAGCTGCATTACACTAGGATCCTCGAGCATGGGCTGTTTGCCCCTGATTTGGGCAGATGAACCGCCTTCTCTGGTTGCTTTCGGCTTGAAGATTTTTTGAGCAATTGATCTTGGCGCCATCTTCTTTTCAAAATTGCAGCAAGCTGAAACTGAAAGAGAAATGGAAATGAAGAAGAGCTTGAACAGGAGGCAAGGGATGAAGACAACCCGAGAGCTTAGGTTCCTCCTCTTCATGGGCGTTTTTTTATAAGGAGAATTCAATTGCTTTCAATGCCTCCAGCTATAGCATGATCTACACTTGTCCACTCCCCAATTACTCTTAACTTTCTTTTCATCTTCACCCACACAAAGACTATTCAATTTCTCTGTTGAGCCACGCAAAGGCTAACTCCTTTTTCTTCCCAATAAGTTTTCTTTTCAAATATCCATCAAACATCCCATAAAAAATTGGAAGAATCCTTCTATAACCGAGAACCCATTATCCAAGAAAGCTTGTGTAAGATTCCTTTGCTCCATCACATGCATGAGATCTCCTCCTAATAATATTGACTTATACAAAAACAACTAAAACAAAATTAGTAACAAAAGGGGAGGGGCTGAAATCACCAAAATAGCAAAGGTAAAAATCAAGCAATGAAAATTAAATGCAACACAATCTACAAAACAGAGAACTAGCCATTAAACTAGAACTAACAATTAGGAACTAAGAATTAAATTGAAAGTAAACACCACTTTAGCAATCCAGGGACCAAATCTGCTACCGCCACATGAAGCTCAATGTCCCACTTGCTCCCTCAAATTTTTTTTTTTAAATTTCCAGCAACTTGCAAGAGACAAAACACCTCTGGAATTCTTCACCCCAATAGTGTTTGAGCCTTTGCCCATTGACCTTGAATTGCCTTCCATCCGTTTCATCTTTCAGCAGCACCGCTCCATGGTAAAAAACTTCAATGATAGTGAAAGACCCTGACCATCTTGACTTAAGTTTCCCGGGAAATAATTTCAGCCGAGAATTAAACAATAATACCCACTGCCCCCTCTCGAACTATTTAGGAATCAATTTTTTATCGTGCCATTTTTTTCTTTTCTCCTTATCCAGCTTGACATTTTCATAAGATGAGTGCCTAAATTCTTCCATCTCCAAAAGCTGAAGCTTTCTCAATTCTCCTGCTGCCTTGTGGTCAAAATTAAGCTTTTTAATTGCCCAAAAAGCTTTGTACTCTAATTCTAAAGGCAAATGACAAGCTTTTCCAAAAACTAACTTGTATGGAGACATTTCCAAAGGAGTTTTAAATGTTGTCCAGTATGCCCACATCGCATCATCAAGTCTAACGGACCAATCCTTCCAGTTGGGACTCACCATTTTTTCAAGAATTCCCTTAATCTCTCTATTGGAGATTTCGGCTTGCCCATTGGCTTGAGGATGATATGGAGTGGAAATTCTATGCATCACATTATATTTAGCCAATATATTACCCAACAACTTATTTACGAAGTGAGTTCCTTCATCGCTAATTATTGCCCTCGAAGTTCCAAATCGAGTGAAAATATACTTTTCAAGGAACTTCAAAACTATTTTTGCATCATTCAACGGGCAAGCTATGGCCTCAACCCATTTGGATACATAATCCACTGCCAAAAGTATATACAAATTCCTAAAGGAAGGGGGAAAATTTCCCATGAAATCCAAGCCCCAAACATCAAAGAGCTCCACTTCCAGGATATAAGTTAAAGGCATTTCATCTCTTTGGCCTATGGTTCCTTTTCTTTGGCATTTGTCGCACACCTTGCTAAATAAATGGGCATCCTTGAACACTGTAGGCCAATAAAATCTGGATTGAAGTACTTTTGCCACTATCCTTTGCCCACCGAAATGACCACCATATGGAGATGAATGGCAATGAGCTAAAATGGGCTGAATTTCATCCTCTCCAACACATTTTCTAAGAATCCCATCAGCACAATGTCTATAAACAAATGGGTCATCCCAAAAGTAAAATTTCACCTCAAAGTAAAATTTCTTTAGCTGTTGCTTGGTCAAATCCGAAGGCAAAATCCCACATTCTAAATAATTAGCAAAATTTGCAAACCAAGGGATACCCACTGCCTTTACATGAGCCACTGTAAGTAACTGCTCATCTGGAAATGCATCTTTGATTTCACTCTACTGCAACAATTTCTCAGTATTTTCTAGCCTTGAAAGATGGTTAGCAACCAGATTCTCAGATCCCTTTTTTATCTTTAATTTCTAAATCAAATTCTTGAAGGAGCAGCACCCACCTTATCAATCTCGGCTTCGCGTCCTTTTTAGCTAATAGATACTTAATAGCAGCATGTCAGTAAACACAATTACTTTAGAGCCCACTAAGTATGGCCGGAATTTCTCTAATGCAAAAACTATGGCCAACTATTCTTTTTTTGTAATGGTGTAATTTAATTGTGCGCCATTAAGTGTCCTACTAGCATAGTAAATAGGATGAATAATTTTTCCATACCTTTGCCCAAGTACCGCACCCACTGCATAGTTGCTTGCATCGCACATTAACTCAAATGGAAGCTTACAATTCGGGCTCGATATAATAGGTGCAGTCACTAACGCCTTCTTCAAAGTGCTGAATGCCTTCAAAAAAATCTTCCCCAAACTCAAAGGGCTGGTTAGCCTATAGCAATAAACAAAGGGGCTTTGAAATTTTGGAGAAGTCCTTGATGAATCTCCTATAAAACCTGGCGTGGCCAAGAAAACTCCTCACTCCCCTCACTGTTGTAGGCGACTCAAGCTTCTCAATTAACTCAATTTTTGCTCTGTCCACTTCAATACCTTGCCTAGAAATTTTATGCCCAAGAACAACCCCTTCCCTTACCATAAAGTGGCACTTTTCCCAATTGAGTACCAAGTTGGTTTCTTCACACCTTTGTAAAACTTTTCCCAGATTGGTGAGGCAAGCTTGAAATGACTCTCCAAAAACCGAAAAGTCATCCATAAATACTGATAACTTGCAAAAAGCAAGTTATTTGTCCTCTAAACTTAGACTAAAACTGTAACGCCCCGCGTTTCGAAATCGAGCCGTTTTGGAATTTATTGGGCGTTCTTATTCTAATTCGGAAAATTAGAATTAGAGTTTAGCCTTGGGTTGTTAAATTAACTTTCGACAATTTAGGGAAATGGATCCTTAATTAAATCCTTAAATCCCTGAAGCTGGAGGTTTTAAAATTGATATTTATTTTAAATATCGAAAGACCCAAACTCCTCCTAATCAGTTTAAATCCCGAATTATTTAGGAGCTAAGATTTGGATTAAAATTCAAATTGGGGATTTAAATTGAAATCTTAATTCCTTTTTAAATTGGATTTCTCTTCTTAGGGTTTATTTAAAGTGTGAAAGAAAAGCTTATTAAGAAAAAAAAAGAGAAAACCCTAAAGGGAAAAAATCTCCTTCTCCCTCGTCGTGAAGTGCAGCAGCCGCCCCCCTCACCAGCCTTCTTCCTCGCGTGACCAGCCTGCCGCCAGCCCCATCTCTTCGCGCGTTTTCAGCCCGCGACACCACCACCACGAGCAGCTCCGTGATGAGCTCTCTTTCCTTCAGCACCGCCGTCTGAATCCGTCGCGTCGCCGTTCGTCTCCCTCAAGCCCGAGTCGTTCCCCTCGCGTGCAGCAGTGTGGCATCGTCTGTCCAAGTCTTTCTCCCTCTCTTCGCGTGTTCGGCAGCTGACCACCAACGAACCCACGGCTTCGGGTCTTCTTCCTTCTTTGACATCTCTCTCTCGCTCCCGTGTTCTGTCGTCGACCGCAGCAGACCAGTGGCGTCGTCTTCGCGTGCGTCGACCAGCGCCCACAACTCTGGTTCCGTCTCCTTCCTCACGTCGTAAGGTTATTTCTCCCCTGTGTTTGTTCGATTTCAATAGCCCGACTTGAATCGATCTATTTTCCTCTCGTTTTTGGCAAGATTAGTGAGTATGGGATTGAAGCTTTGTTGTTCTAGCATTTCGGGTGCGTTCGGGCTGATTTAAGGATCGTTTCGGCGTATTTAGGCTCTTTCGGTAAGCTCTCGATATTACCCATGACTTATTAAGCTCGAAATTAGTTTACCCACTCTTGTTCGATGTTTAAATCGAGTTTCGTGGTTGATTCTTGTTTTTCCAGCGTTGTTCGGAGCCGTTTTGGGTTCAAACTCATCTTTGTTTTGTGACCCATCGTCCGTTGAGCCTTAATCTCGAGCACCCATTGTCTAGGGATTTTAAACAAGTGGGTTCAAATCACTTAGGTTGCTGGACAGCACATGTTCGAGGTCATTTGGACGCTGAACGGTAAATTCCAGCACCTTTCATTTCCTTTATTAAAGTCTATTAGGTGCTTTAATTATTTCCTAACCCTTAGGAGTTGTTGGTTGTAGTTCGGGCTCCTTAGGCTCTTCCGGTTCGTACGGTTGGTTTGTAGGTTCTCTTAGGAGCGCTTCATTTGTAAGTAGTTTCTATCTGACGAGTCTGTTTGATTGTATGATGCACGTTGTATGTTTACTTGCTTTATAATTGTTTCCATGCTTTCGTTTTTACGCTTATATATAATGTAAAGTGTTTCTTGCTTCTATGTTATGTTTATATGAAACCTCTGAATAGTGTGGATTGTTGTTGTGATGTTCGGTTGTAAAGCATGCTAGTTCTATTGTGCGCTCATGGGTTATGCGTGAGATGAGAACATGTTGTATGTATGTGCTTGGTGGGCATAGTACACGAGTCTAGAAGCTTGTTGCAGGGCATTTGCATTCTAGATAGTTGTGAGAAAAGTGGTCAGGGACCTAAAATGTGAAAAGGGCAAGATGGGTGAATGTCAGTGCACCTCGGGTACAAATGGTCGAGGGGTGACATGTCAACATTGGTTTGAAGAAGACTAGCATTGTAATTAAGACATCAGGGCCTTGGGTATAAATGGTCGAGGGTTGATATTGTTTCGAGGAAAGTAAAGTGATTATCAGGGCCTCGGGTATAAATGGTCGGGGACTGATATATCACTATTGGATGTCGATGCCTCGGGTACGAGAGGGTTTTCTGTTTGATGGTTGGACCACACACAGGTTGTTCATTAGAGGAGAATTGGTACTTAAGGAAATAGAGGTCACCCAGGGGTAAAACGGTAATTTGACCCAGCTGGTGTTACGGACACTCGTGAAGGACTAACTAGTCGATATTGGTCTAGATCCGTGGACACATAAAATATGTCTGTAGTGAGAAGAGTGCAACTGTGAGTCTATAGTGGAATGTACACACAGTTAACGAATATTGATTAATATGGTTAATGAGTTTGACCAATTAATCTCACATCGTTGGAGCTTCTGATCTGCAGGTCCATTAGGTCCCACTGGTAGCTCATAAAGTAATTTGAGGCAACTAAGTAATAAAAGTAAATTGAAAATGTTCAATTTATTAAGGGAAACAAATATAATATATATTGATATATTATTATGAGAGAAATTAATATTTGAAAAGTTCAAATATAAATTTATGGAAGTTTGAAAGAATTCAAAATAAATGAATTAATTAATTTAAGGCCTAAAATATGTTTGGTCAAATTAATTAATTCTAGGCCGGAAATTAAATATTTGATATTTAATTAGTGGTTAATTAATTAAAGAATTCATTAACCGGGAATTAATCAATTATGGAAATAATTAATCACTTAAGGAAGTGATTAATCATTTATGGAAATGATTTAATCACTTATGGAAGTAATTAGTCATTTGTGGAAAAGATTAATCAATTATGGAATTGATTGATCATGATTGATTAATTAAGGAATAAGATTGAATCAATTTTGGAAAAGATTGATTTAATTGAATATTTTATTCATGGTCTCTCTTCTATAAATAGAACACTAGACCTAATTGGTCATGACACTTGACACTCTTGAAAGACAAGACCTAGAATTCTCTCTATCCTCCCTCTTAGAGAAAGACTCCCACAAGTCTTTTGCCTCCTAGACTTAGAGACATACCGGTGTAACCTCTGTGGTTATTGTGTCATTCAAAGAAGGAATTTCTAGCGAAGAAAAACAAAGGCGGCTGCTGCGTTTTCGTTTGTGGAGCGTCGTTGGCGAAGAACGGTCAAGTCTTCAACGAAGGTATGTGACTGTTCTTTCACTTTTCTTTAGAAAAGCATGAAAATAAATTTAGATTTATTTTTAAGCATGTTTAAACCAATTTTCCAGCAGCTTTAAAAGGGTTTTAAAGTTTAATTGAGTTTTCCTAACGGTATTTTAATGTTAATTAATATACGACGTAAGGTCCAGTCGATGCGCTTCTGCTGCGTGGAGACTTTTATTCCCCTCAGATTGATGGTTGCATCGGTTTGACTGTTGTGTCCGCCAATTCCAGTGATTCAAAGGCTCATTTGAACTCAGAAATTTCTTGCATTTCCTCTATTTTCGGCTGAACACATAAGTATTCCAGATCTTCCATGCTGATTTTCCCAAACTGTTGAATGTGCTTCAGTAGCAATACATGCTCCCAGTTCTGCATTACTACCTCATCCATGACCCGAATCATCGAACACTCTACTGTTTCAGCTGGGTATTTCATTGCATCAAACACGCTAAATTTCACCTCTTGATCAAACACCCTCATGGTTAAATCACCTTTTTGCACATCAATCAAAGCTCTCCATGTTGCTAGAAATGGTCTTCCCAAAATAATTGAGACATCCTTGTCGGCTTCATAGTCTAAGATAATGAAATCCACTGGGAATATTAACTTATCCACCTTGACCAATGATGACCGCAAAGTGCACGGGCCGCAAGTAATATAAAACGGAAAGTATTCCGAGTATCGAATTGTAACGCCCCACGTTTCGCAATCAAGCCGTTTTTGAATTTATTGAGCGTTCTTATTCTAATTTGGGAAAATTAGAATTTAACGTTGGCCTTGGGTCGTTAAACTAAATTTCTAAAATTTAGGGGAAAGAGATTTTTAATTAAATCTTTAAGTTCCTAAAGTTAGAGGTTTAATATTTGATATTTATTTTAAATATCAAAAGACCCAAATCCTAAATCAATTGGGTTAATTTCTTTCCCAAACCTTTTAGGGATTTGTATTCTAATTAGAATTCTAAATCCTAATTAGAATGGGTTTTCATTCTTAGTTTCTTTTAAGAAGAAAGGAATTGGGTTAAGTTGGATTTAATGAAGCTTAAGAGAGAAAAGCCCTAATTTCCCTAACCCTTTTCTCTCCCTCTCATCTCTTGCTCTTCTTTTTCGTGAGCCTCCAAGCAGCCGCCCCCTCCCTTCTGCGTTTTCTTCAGCCACCAGCCGCCAGCCGCAGGTCCCTGTCGCCGCCGCCGCTCGTGCTCCAGCGCCGCCGTCGCCTTCTCGTCGCAGCGCCCTATCTCCGCGCGTCTTCTTCTCCAAGCGAGCAGCCGCCGTCGCCGCCAGCAGCAACTCTTCTTCCTCTCTATCTCTCTCGCCGTTTTCCGTCCCAGCTCGAGCGTTCGTGAAGCCCAGCCGCCGTGAAGGTCGCCGCCAGCCGCGAGCCGCGCGTAAAGCCTTCGCGCTATTCCGTCTCGCTGTGTTCGTGTTGTCTCCTTGCGTTTTCAGCCAAGGTAGCTTGTGGGTAAGTCTGTTTTCCTTCGTTCTAGTTGGTTTAAGGTTCAATCTAATCTCCTATTGCTCTTTTTGGATAACCCACGCAAGAATCCGGCCGTTTCCGTCAGTGGGTGTGCTGTCCAGCAGCGTTTTTGCTCTGTTTTGGGTCGTTACAGCGTCACCTAACAATTCCGGTAAGTTTAAACGCTTACCCATGTTCTGTTGATGCTTAAAATTAGGTACCCAATGGATTAGGTGCTGTAAATTCTAATATAGCATTGAAATTCTATTCTGCAGCGCCGTCTAAGTGATCGATTGGGTTCGAATCACATCGACTTGAATACCCACTGCCCAAGGATCGTTCTAGTGCGTTGCTCGAGGTTATTATAACCCGTCTAGCGCAGAAGCGGGTCCGTTTGGGTAAGTTTCCTTGCTGTCCCTTTGCTTTTAGCGTTAAGGGTTGCTGCCCAATAGTTATCCAAGCCTTAAACCATGTTTTAATCGATACCCATTCGTCATCGGCTTTATAATTGCAGGATTTAAGTGTGTTCGGTTGCTGTTCATCGAGCATTTGATCTCAAAGATCGTGCTCAGTGAGTACCCACAACCCGAAAGGCCTTGATTTTGGTTACCCATAACCCGGTGACTTGGCATCTTGGTTGTCGGGTCGTTTCGAACACAAGTCAGCTTGTTCTCAAGGTTGTTTGAGCACTAAGCGGTAAATTCCAGCATCCCTAGATCCTTTCCTCAAGTTTATTAGGTGCTCTAAGTTGTTTCCTAACCTTTGGTAATTGTTGCTTGTAGTTGGCGCTCTTCCGGTTGTTTCCCTTGGTCCTTTAGGATTGTTTAGGAGCGTTTGAGCTTCCGGTAAGTAGTTCTTACTTGTTGAAGTCTGTTTGACT
This sequence comes from Luffa acutangula, assembly GCA_036850905.1. Taxonomy (NCBI): domain Eukaryota; kingdom Viridiplantae; phylum Streptophyta; class Magnoliopsida; order Cucurbitales; family Cucurbitaceae; genus Luffa; species Luffa acutangula. The sequence continues at coordinate 13,373,604 of CM072094.1, read as the reverse complement.
GTGTGTTGCATGCTGAATGTTTTCTTGTCTTATAACTGTTCTCGTGTTCTTGTTCTTTGAATATATATATGAATGTATATGATTATGTGGAAAAGCATGACTTTTGTTGCTTAATGACTAGTTGTAAAGCATGACTGTTGTTGCGTGTTGATTGGTTGTAAGCGTGTTGGTTTGTTGCATATGAGTTAAGCATGGACGAGAGCATGTGTAGTTGCACGTATATGCTTAGTGGGCATGATGCATGAGTCTAGAAGCATGTTGCAGGGCATATGCATTCTAGTAGATGTGAGTTATAGGTCAGGGACCTAAAGTGTGAAAGAAAAGAAAGTTGGGTGAGTGTCAGTGCACCTCGGGTACAAATGGTCGAGGGGTGGCACGTCACCATTGGTTAAGAGGAGCATCGAGGCCTTGGGTACAAATGGTCAAGGGTCGGTGTGATGAGTCTAGAGAGCATGTGTTGGGTGCCTGGAGAAGGGCCAATACTTTGCTAAGTCATCGGTGCGCCTTGGGTACAAATGGTCAAGGGGCGATGCACAGTTTGAGGCCTTGGGTACAAATGGTCAAGGGTCGAACGCCGAGCTCCGTAGAGAGCATTGTGGCCCTGGGTACAAATGGTCAGGGGACAGTGCGACTCGAAGGATCAGTCTTGGAGAGCCATGTGAGGGCTAAACAGGAGCGTTGAGTGAGCTCGTGGAGCCTGAGTGGTTAGCAAGTTGCATATAGAAAGATGCATGAGTTATGGCTTAGGAGAGTCATTTGTTTTACTAGCTTTTGAGCATGATATTATGTTTACCGCTTTGAAAAGCATGTTGTTTGCGCATGAAGAGCATGTTGTTTGTTGTTTGCTGTTTGATGGCTACTCAGGTAGGGGTTGCTTACCAGTACCTTAGTGTACTGACCCCCTCCTCTCTCCCCCCAACTACCAGATTTTGCAGGTTATGATGACTGCGTGGACCATGGTGATGCGGAGGAGGCGTATGAGGAGGAACCATAATTAGTATCGATGTTCTTGATTTTATTTTCCTTAGATTTTAGTTAGGGCAGTTGTGTTGCTGTTTTTGAAAGTTGTTAGTTTGGTTAGTCCTGATTCATTCTTGTTGATCCCTGGAATAAGTTGTTTCCGTTTTAAAAGAACTCCATTGTTTCTTTCAGTTAGTGGTTAATAAGTTGTTGCGCATGAGGTGTCGTTTCAAGATTTTGTTTAAAGATGTAGTTGGTTTTAGCTAATACTTGTTTATGCGAGATCTGTTTGTCTGTTGGTTCTGTTTATGTTCTGCTGAGCTGTGAAGTGGGAAGTAGTTTAGTATTGCTTGTAGAAGTGTTTTTCTTGTTCAGCAGGTGTAGGAAAAATTTTGGGTTAGTCCAATGTACGCCGTTATGCTGCCGAAATTTTCGGTGCTCACGGTTTGTTTTGGTCTAGGAGTTAGTAATGTCGCTGGGTTAGCTTTTAAAATCCTGGGGCGTTACACGAATCCTCAAGGAAATTGAATTAATTCCATTAAGTACCAAGAGCCATCATGTTTTAATTTTATTTAGAAGATCAACTCGAATGATAATGTGAAAATTAAAGGAATTAATAAGAATAAACATGCAATGAGATGAAAATATCCTATTAAGGGAACTTGGATTTGTAGCTCAATTACATGGATGCATGTAACTAATAATCATCAATTTCATAAATCTAGAAGTAATTTTAAACGGATTTCTCTTTCAAGTTCCTCCACATCTCATACTAACATAACTAATTCATGTGTCCATCTCCTTAGCTAATCATAGTATGGCATTAAGCAACTTCATAATCAATTTCTAACAATTCTCTTTCACTCTCGTGCTCCAAGTAATCGTTAGCCATGCAAATAAGATCTAATCTAAATTCTCTCTGTCGAGTATCAATTTAGACCAACATAACAATTAATCCGTGATCAAGAGATTAAAAGCATTAAGCAAGAATTGCATAGATGAAATATGAAGAAATTCATTACAAAATCCAAGTAATTGCGCTACAATATCCAATTAACTAGAATAACGACCCTAGGTCTCAAGATCTACTAAAAAATGGGAATAATTTTGCCCAAGTGATCTTGATCCATAGGCCTAACTCAAATTACAACAAGGAATTATAAAGAAGTAAGGAAGAAATAACCAATAAGTCGATCCCAAGCTCCCGCTACGATCATCTCGAATCTTGAGCCTTGGAATCTCGCTCAATTCCAAAATTTTTCTCCACAATTCTTCTCACTTTTTCTCTCTATTGAGCTAGGGGAGAGCTTCCCAAAATGGGATGATTTTCACCTTGGGAGAGGGGGCTTTTCATAGGGAAAGGGGCTGGAAATTTCTTGCTGAACAAGTCGATAGCGTCGAGACGCTGTGACGTCATGTTGTCTTGGGGCAGAAGTCGTCGAAACGTCGAGGCACTACGCAGACAGCGTCTCGACGCTATCACGACTTTGGAGCGCTCTTCGCTGATCACTTAGCGTCGAGACGCTCTGGTCCTAGCATCGAGACGCTAGGCCTTCTAGAAGCCTTATTTGCGGATTTTTGCCTCCTTTCTTCAAACTTTTGGGCTTTTTGGGCCTCCCACTTCAATTTTCTTCTTTTCTTGGACCTTAGGGCTTGGATCTTCAATGATTATTCTTCAAATTGCCCAAAAAGTCTTCAAATTAATCCAAATTCTCTCAAAAATCTGATTTTTCTCCTTTGGTTTGGTTTTTTGAATTTTAAACATAAAATAGCATGAAAGTACACAATTCAAGCATAAAACTAGCTAAAATTAATAGGAAAATGATGACACTTATGCATGTCATCAACCAAGATGTCCTCAATCTTACCTTCGGGGTAGGTAATGGATCGGTCAGCAAGCTGTAACGTTACTGTGGTTGGTCTTGCCTCCCTCACTCCTAGTTTCTTGAATATGGATAGTGGCATAAGGTTGATACTAGCCCCAAGATCACACAAGGCTTGTCCCAACTCTTTTCCACCAATTGAAACGAGAATTGTAAAGGTTCCGAGGTCTTTTACTTTGGGCGGAATTTTACTTTTTAAGATAGCACTACATTCCTCTGTCAACACCACTGTTTCATATTCGCACAACCTTCTCTTCTTTGATAAAATGTCCTTGAGAAATTTCACATAATTGGGCATTTGCTCTAATGCCTCCACCAAGGGAATATTAATGTGGAGTTGCATCAGTACCTCAAATAATTTCTTCAAATTGGCCTCTTGATTCTTTTGTTTCAACCTTTGAGGGAAGGGTGGTGGGGGTGGTTTAAATGTAGGGGAAGGTGAAGGAGCTAGTTTAGGAGAAGGTTGAGAGGTTTTCCTAGGAATTCCTTCAATTTCCTTAACCTCGGGGCTCTTCTCACATTGAATTCCAGCATCTTTTTTCTCAGCTTCCCCTGTTGTCTTTGCCGAATCAAGTCCCAAATCAACAGATGGTGGTTGTGGTTTTTGCATGTTTTTCTCAACCAATGGCTTCCAATTTCTCAGTTCTACAACTTGAACTTGCTCTTTACCTACTCTTTTCGAACTTTCAGTGTCTGAAGGGAGCTTACCCATCGATCTTGCCTTTAGCTCACTTCCTATTTGGCCCATTTGAACTTCTAAATTCCTCAAGGAAGCTTGCTGAGTTTGAATGATAGCATCGATTTTAGCCATATATTCCTTGAACATATTTTCTAAATAAGACCCAGTGGTTTGTTGATTCATGTTAGTCTTTTGAAACTGACCTTGCTGATTTTGATTACCAAATCGAGTGGGCATCTTTTGTTAAACTTGTTGATTATTGGCGTTACTCCCTTGACCCCCCAAGCAAAATTGGGGTGATTCCTCCACCTGGGATTGCAAGTATTGGAGTAAGGGTTATTCCTAGGGGCATTTTGGTTCCCAACATAGCATACCGACGCTGGATTTCCTAGGCAAAATTCGAAAGTATGGTCCTCTCCACAATACACACAAGAGTCTGTAGCATTTTGATTTATGTTAATTGCTGGAGCATTCTGGACTGCGCCAGTATTCGCTAATTGCAAACTTTCAAATCCTGAATTCATTTTCTTCATCATGCTCTCCATTGAATAAAATCTTGCATTGAAGGATGTCACTGTGTCCACCTCAAGCATGCCGTTATTTTTCTCCCGACCATTCTTCTTGAATCATACCACTGACACCTATTTGTAGCAATTCTCTCCAAAATGACATAAGCTTCATCATAAGTTTTGGACAACAAAGCACCATTAGCTGAGACATCTGCCATGCTCTGAGTGGTCGTATTCAACCCGTTATAAACAGTCTCTATTTGTATATAGTGGGGTAGTCCATGGTGAGGGCATTTTCTCAACAACTCCTTAAATCTTTCTCAAGCTTCCCTGAAGAATTCATCATCAAATTGCCCAAAGGACACTATATCCACTCTACGCTTGGCATTCCTAGTGGGAGGGAAATAATTAACAAGGAACTTCTCGGCTAGCTCATTCCATGTAGTGATGGAACCGGGGGCAAAGTTATTCAACCAAGCCTTAGCTCCATCTCTCAAAGAATAAGGGAATGAAGTTAGTCTCAAAGCATCTTGGGAAACTCCTTGATTTCTAAATGAGCCACTCACTCCCAAAAAGGATTTAAGGTGTAGGTGTGGGTCCTCTGAAGGTAATCCATGAAATTGTCCTACCGTTTGCAGCATTTGGGACATCACAGGCTTCATCTCGAAATTCTGTGCATGAATCTCTAGTCTTGCTATCCACGGATATAACTCATTGAAAGTAGGGACGACATAAGCTCTGATAGCTCTTCCCCTATCGTCGACTATCGAAACAGGGTTCTCAGCTCGATTTTCTATCCCTTGTTGCTGATTTATCTCAGGATTAAGCGGCTGATTTCCCGGAGGCAAAAGAGGCGGTGGATCCATCCAATTGTTCCTTTCTCTTTGCTTCATTCTCCTCCTATGAAAAGTTCTTTCAATCTCAGGATCAAGATTGAATTCCAAATCAAGGAACTCGTTCATACACAGCTACCTGTACCTGCAAAATCGAACAACAAAGTTTAGATTCTGTTTAGCACCAATTTCACCGAATTTCAACTTAAAAATAGTGAAAATCAACTCAATCCCCGGCAACGGCGCCAAAAACTTGTTGCCTTGTGCAATGTGATTATGAATATGCAAGAAATCTTCACAAATAGCTAAAAAACGTGCAAGCATACACATCATGGCAGCAAGTGATAAGTAATTTAAGATCGTTCTCCACAGGGATTGAATTAAGAGATTTTACTACTTCTAAGCGTGTTTTTCAATGAAATTCAAAGTAACCGAGGACAAAATATCATTCACTAACTAAATTGCACAAATGTAAATAAATTTGGGTGAAATTAAAGAGTACTAAAAGTAATTAATGCAAGAAAAATGACTGAATACAGAGGAGAAATAAGGCTCGGATTAGGGATGCTCTGTATTGCTCCAGAGATTGCTAAAGCAAAAACGGTGCTAATTCATCTCACCAAGATTTTAACAAGGGGATTTTCCAATTCTCCATAGATTAAGGCAATTAAACTCCCATTTAACCCCTTAGTTTTAGCTCAATTTGATTAGTGCCCTAGGTGGTGATTTATCCCTAAATACCCACTCATTTTCATGATCATTAAAGACTAAGGTAAAGTAAAGAAATCGGTTACTAAGGGATCGTTTGATAACGTTCTCGTTTTTGATTTCTTGTTTCCTGTTTCTTGTTTCTTGTTTCTTGTTTTTTAAGAACTAAAAATAGAAACATGTTTGATAACTATTTATGTTTCTTGTTTGTCTAAAAAAAGAAACAAAAATGGATATGTGTTTGATAATTGTTTCTCGTTTCTTGATTTTTGGTTGAAATAAAATTTGGTACATATAGAATAAAATTATATATTGAAAGATTGGAATTCCCAATTTCGTTACAGCGGAAGCAATTGGACCGATTCACAATTTAATTTTGTTTCGCAAAATACCCATACATTGGCAAAAACGAATTCATAATTCTACAAAATTAAGGTTAAGTAAACTCACTGTTGTTTGACGACTCTAAATTCTTCAAGAACGCCTTCTTGAATGTCAGGGACCAAAAATGAAATGTTGGGACACCACCACAATATTACCTATAGTTTTAATATGAATCATATTCACATTAAAATTAATATATAGTTATTAATTTAATTAAATCACATTTAACTAAATTAAATTGAGCAATTAATTAATTCAAAATTAATTAATTTTATAATTAATTATATATCAACCATATTTAACTAATTACATATTAGAATCATATTCTAATATATATCTCTCATATATTATAGTTTAATTATATCACATTTAATTAGACTAATTGAATAATTAATTAATTCACAATTAATTAATTTATTCACTAATTAAATATCACATATTTAATTAGTTATATATTTGAACTCTTTCAAATATATAATTCTCTCAATTTAATAAAGTTTAATCACAAATTAAATTTTATATTATAATGCATCAACATACATTATATTAATTGTACTTCATACAATTAACCTGATTCCCAAATTGATTTTGAACAATTCAAATTCTTTTCAAGATAAATTGTTCCCAATTACTCTTTACGAGCTAGTAGGGGGACCTAATGGACCTATAGATCATTAATTGACTAAACTCATTAATCGAGTTAACTAATATTCATTAACTGTGGGTCACTCCACTAAAGACCCACAGTTGCACTCTTCTCACTGTAGAATATTTCTGTGTCCACGGATATTGACCAATAAAGGTAAGTCAGTCCTTCACGAGTGTTCGTAACTACAACTGGGTCAAATTACCGTTTTACCCCTGAGTTACCTCTAGCTCCTTAAGTACCAGTGCCCCTCTAATGAACAACTTGTTTATGGTCCAACCATTAAACAGAAAGTCCCTCTCGGGCCAGTGAGAGGGCGGGATCCCTTTGTTCAAGACCCGAAGTTACCACTTAAGGGAACACTCATCTACTTCTTCTAGAAGTGGGAATGAGTGAATTCCATCTTGTGTTGTCATGTCCCCAACCCCCCACTCGGTGTGGTCCCTAAGAAGGTAGGCTTATTGAGTCGGCGTGCAGGCCATTCTCACCCGTACTAATCAAAGGACAATCCCTCGTGAGAAGGAGTTTATGACACACTCCGGATTAAGACTGAGTTACCTAGGTCATCCTATTGAAACAGTAACCTAACTAGTTAACGGTGTTACATCTAGTGGTTTACTATTTCGTGGTCCGGTCTTATGCAAACTCATTGCATAGGATACCCCCGCTCGCATGTCTCCTACATGGACGCCTTGGAACAATACGTCTGTATCGAATACAAAGTGGGTCGTATCACATAGTGTTACCAGGATAAGGTACCTAGCCTTATCCCTGTACTATAGACCTTTTAGGTTGTTACTTGAACACCGATCCCCGTATGTCCCCACATACTAGTTCAAGTTACATGTAAACAACCTTGGATCTTAGTTTATTGGATTTGGGTTATATTGTGCAATTTTAAACTTAAAATGACAATAACACTTTATTGCATAAACCTCAATAACCTTTTATTGATACAAGTATATAATTCGTTAACATTCACTATCTACGAGTTTTAGGACATAAAACCCAACATATTTAACATACATTAAAATTATAGTTAGAGGTTGTCGGTGGCAGCTGGTCGGCGGAGGTCGACGGCGACCGGTAGTCAGAGGTCGACGATGGCGAACCGATAGTTGGAGGTCAAAGGTCGCGGCAGGCCGACGGAGGTCGATGGCTGCCGGTCAGTGGAGGTTGGCGGCACCCGATAGTCGGAGGTCGATGGTGGCACCTGGTAGTCAGAGGTCAACAGTAACAATTGGTCAACGGTGGTCGACGACGACTAATAGTCAGAGTTTGACGGTAGCGGTCAGTCGTGACCAATAGTCAAAGGTCGACTACGGCGGTCGGTCGACGGAGGTCGACGACAACCGGTAGTCGCAGGTCAAAGGTGGCGGCCGGTAGTCAGAGGTCGACTGTGGCGCCTGGTAGTCAGAGGTCAACAGTGGTAGTCGGCCAGTGGAGGTCGACGACAACTAATAGTCAGGGGTCGACAGTGGCGACCGGTCGGTGGAGGTCGATGGCGGCCAGTAGTTTGAGGTCAACGGTAGTGACCAGTCGGTTACAGTTGTTTAGCGGAAGTCAACAACGACGAGTCGTCAAAGGTCAACGCGGTCGATAATCGGAGGTCGACGGTAGCAGTCAACCGCGATTGGTAATTTAAGGTCGATGGAGGTCAACGATGACCGATAGTTGGAGGTGGACGATGGCGGTCGGTCGACGAGATCGACGACGACCGGTAGTGGAAGGTCGATAGTGGCAATCGGTCGATAGCGACCGGTCGTTGGAGGTCGACAATAATGGTCGGCCAGGACCTGTAGTCAGAGGTCAACGATGCAGTCGATCGATGGAATTCGGAGACGGTCGGTAGTCCGAGGTCGACGGTAGTTGGTAGTCGAAGGTCGACGAAGGCGGTCAGTCGGCGACGACCAATAGTCCGAGGTTGACGGTGGTGGCTGGTCGGCGGAGGTCGACGGTGACCGATAGTCGGAGGTAACGATGGTGGCTAGTCGGTGGAGGTCACCGACGACCGGTAGTCACAGATCGGCAGAGGTGATAAAAAAAGTAAAAAAGGTACGAAATAAGATAAATAATTAAAAAAAATGAAAGAGAAAGAAATAACGAAAAAAGAGAAATAATTAAAAAAAAAATAAAGACAAGGAAGTGGTTACAAAAATAGAGGAAGAGAAGAGATTGGTGTAGGAATGAGAGGGAGAGATGGATACATGCATGAAAGATAAGGAAAAAAAACAGAAACAGAATTTGAGAAACAACTTTTTGTAGTTTCTCAAATTTGACCTTTTTTTTAGAAACGTTTCTAGAAATTTGGAAACAAGAAACATGGATGAGTTATCAAACAAGTCTGTTTCTAAAAAAGGAGAAACGAGAACAAGAAACAAGAAACAGGAACGTTATCAACGAGCCCTAAATGTTTTCCCAAACACTCAATAAAAATGCTAGAAAATGGTTGGCCAAACGAAATTCCAGCTTTAACAATGAAAAACACCTTACTCTAAGATGAAAATAGCACATTTCAATTACAAACAACCCCTCGTAACAATATAGGATCCCTAATCCTCACCTAAAGAGGTTTAGTTCATGTTCAAAGAGAAAATAAATTCAATACAGCAGAGATCACCCATATTAAGCATACCTTTCAGGTTCTTACACAACTAATACCAATGGGAAGATAAAAGATGAGAAGAAAAGGCTAAAGAAGAAGCTCCCAAGCGCGAATCCAACTCTCCCAAGTTGAATAAGGACTCCAGGCAGCTCCCCTCTTCTTTTCCTTTGTTCTTGCACTGAAAACCAGCTCCCAATCGTGAATTCTCTTCCTCTCCAGCTTACTTTCCAAATTAGGACTTCTTTCTTTAAATACCCAGCCACATTTGTGGGATTCAGGGCTGATTAGACAAGCCTTGCCCACATGGAATTCCTTCAAAAGGGTGAAAATAGCTTTAAACACCAGCTGGGAATGCCACATCAATAAATGAAGTCTTCCACGTGTAAGACAACTCCAGCTGCCAATCTGCCTCTGTCAGCTCACGCTACATCATTATCTGTGCAAATTGAAGCTCCAGGTCAACTAAAATACAAAATTAGCGTAAAATTACACACCCAAAGCCATCCATAAACACTCACATTAAATACCATAAAACTCAACAAAACCAAACTCAAATAGTAGTGTCTCAAGGTAAAATTAAGCGTTAAAGACCCAAAATCATGGCTAATAACTCTTATTTCTAAGAGTTATCATTGAGATTCACACAGCACTAGGCAAGCCACCAAGACCATCTTCTTCCTACGTCTCCTTCCTCTTCCACGTTTTTGCCCTTCCTTGGTGAGATTTATTTTTTCTTCCTTCTTCTTCACGAGTTTTCCTTCACCAATTTGTGCACCACCATTGTTCCTCTTCAGCGGCGGCGTCCTCATCACTTCTTCTCCGGCAGCGACGACTGGTATGACCAAATTAGTCCTATTTATTTGTTGTTAATCTAAACCTGTTAGAGTGCACTTTACCCTTTCTTTTTCTATTTTGTAGATTATTTGTGCGTTTAGGGTATCAGGGACGAACTACACAAATTGGAGCCAATTCAGACGATTTAGAGAGTTTCCAAGCTTACTTGAGGTTCATTGATCTTGAAGAGGTGAAAAGACCGTGAGGATTGTGACGAGCTCGAAGAATGGTTCCAAGGAGTCAAAGGTTCGAGACCTGAGTTGAGCGAGAAACAAAGAAGAACTTGATAGAAGCGTGTCGCGGGGATCTTCAAATAAATTTATAATCCATGGCACTACAACTATTTTGTAGAAATAGTGGCTAGGGTCGAACACAGGGAAGGGGACCTAACAGTTGTAGAATTTCGTAGTTGAGAAAATAGGGAGGTTTTTGGAAAGCAGGGTAATACAAGAAAATAAATGCAAAAATTAAAGGAGAAAGAAATAAGCATGCAGAAGAGAATTAAGATGAAATTCAATAACATGAAAAGGGATCGCTAGATTGGGATTTCTTATGCTTGATTCTATTTCGATTGGCTTACTAGTTTTCTCTAAAGATCATCCTAGATTGATTTCATTAGTCCGGTCGGGTCCTGGGTTACTGGAGGACCACCCTACACTAACATGTGCGAATTATCTTACTAATCGTGAATTCTACAATTAACAAGATTAATTAATATATTTTTTATCGCTTGTCACCCCTCATACATAAAATATCAACCATCTGAAACCTCTGCAATAGTTACTAATTATATCTAACTAGTTTTAGATTAAGCAATTTCGTAATTACCTATTAAACTAGCCGCTTTGGGATCGTGGGTCCACAATTGTATTAACTAAATTCGAATATAATTGAAATCTAATTCCTACAACCTTTAACATGCATCATAGGCCTATCAAGGGTCGTATCGCGTAGAGAGTGGCTTGCCTCAACCTAGTGGCTATCTACAAATAACTAATTGAATACACAAGCGGTAATCACATAGGGTCGTCAATCCTAATAGACAAACCTCATGTATTGGTTTAAACTGGATAACATGCAAAAATGAATGAAAAGACAACAAGAACAGTGAATAAAATTCCAGAAAACTCATCAGCCAATCTCATTAGAAATCAATGTATAAACCCAATCCAACGATCTAAATACGATTAGCTACTCATAGATGAAGTAAAAGCATGAATAAACATGAAAGAATCCGTAAGATATGACCTAAAAAGGTTTACAACAGTGCTGAAACGTAAAGGAGGCAAAAGAAATCGTAAAAGGAATAAAATTCTAACCTAACGACAGACTAAACCGAGCTTACATATTTATAGAAAATACGGCGGTGTCGAGATGCTAAGGGCAACGTCTCGACAGTGCGAACTTTACACTCCGGATGAATTTCGCGTCGGCGTTGAGATGCCAAGGTGTAGTGTCTCGACACCAGCCTTGATCCATGCCTTACTATTTTATTTCTCGGTGTTTTCTCGTTTTTTCTCGGTATGGAGCTTCAATCTTTGGCTTTTGGTGTCATTCTTCAGGCCCGCTACAGAACAATTGGGTCTTTTCACCTCCCCGTCATCCAAGACACCGAGACGGCTCGAAAACTTTGTATTGGTCTGAATTAACACCAATTAGTGCGATTGAGTCCCGACATAGCCTAAGCTCAAAGATCCTGCAAATAGGACTATTTAGGTCCTATGAAATACATCCAACCTAAATCTTGCTAGTCCTCGAGCAAGGCACACACAGACCTAAGAAGAAGACATTGTGCATATAATCGAAAAGTTACTTAATTCTCAAGACTCAAATATTCCAAAAACTAAAGCAATCAAGAGACATTCGCAAGAGAGACAAATGAGGAGATAAATCAAAATTTTTCGAAGATTGTCTAGCACAAGAGATCTCCATCCCACCTAAAGAAGACTTTACTAGCCTGGGATTGGTTTACTCAACTCTCATCTTATCTTCCCCCTACACTGGCACTAAGGTCTTGCTAAAAGGCCCAAATGGAACAACCTAGGTTGCTTCCTCTTGCTTAGGTGCCTGATCAAGGAATTGTTTTTTTTTCTCTCTTTTTTTTTTCTTTTTTTTTTCCTTTTCTTTTTGCATTTCTTTTGGATGGGGCACTAGCTTTCACACTACAATGCAGGGACCCATAACCCGAGTTTAACTCTTGGTTGGCCTAACTGATCACACCGCAGGTAGCTCTTTTTACCCCTAAGCGTTTAAGCTCAATGCAAGCATGCTTTTTCTTTCAAAATAAAAATGACGAACATATGATTTTTCTTTTGGCTCGTGCTCATTGACTTATTTTTCCACTTTTTTTTATCAGGCATATTTTCTTTTTCTATCATAGGCAAGATTCCACACTCTAGTTTGCAAAAAATTTAGACTTTCTCGCTTAACCTTACACTTATCGGGGTGACAACAGGAATATGAACTAAGTAACTCGCTCCTAAGCATTTAAGTGCTACTTTAAAGCAAGAAAGACACCCGACATGTGCAAGACATATCCAAGAAAAATTTTTAAAATGCTCATTTTTTGAACATTCTCGGTCACAACTCATTGAAAACAATAAATTTTTGAAAAAAATTGAGTCAATCCTAGGAAATCATCATCACTTAAACAAGCATATACACAACAAACATGCAAGACATTCATTAAGCACAAACGTTGGCCTGACGCTCATATGCTCAAGGCCCAATAAAAATGTAAAGTATAATTCCCCACCCCCAACCTAATATTTACATTTCCCTCAATGTAATAAATCATGAAGAATTAAGACAATGGATAGGGAAAGAGTAGAACTTCCCTGAATTTTGTGCTCATGGGTGGTGAATCATGTTTTCTTACAAATGTAGAAGGCTTTGGTACCGCCATTCCTAAAAGAGAAACAAAAAACAAGGAAACAAGCAAAAGCAACTGATAAAGATAAAACCTATCTAAGAATTTAAAAGACAGAAAGCAGTAAAGTTATAGGGTGCAAATGTTTAAGGTCGTTTGCTCGACCACTCTCTCCTCTATTTCTTCTTAGGGTGGCTTCTCTCCACAGGTCCAAAATACATTGTTTTTAGAAAATTCTTGTTTCAGTAATTTCGGTGCAAATGTTGGGTTTTATGCCCTAAAACTCGTAGATAGTGAATGTAACCGTTGACCAGATATTAATGAAATAATATTGATATATTTTTCCATCAAGTGTTATTAGTTATTTTATATTTTTCTTTGCCTAAAAATAACCCTAATCCAATAAACTAGACATCCTAGGCTGTAATATGAGTCTTGAACTATATGTAGCGACATATGGGATCATTGTTCAAGAAACAGCCTAAAGGGTCTATAGTATAGGGATAAGACTTGGTGCCTTATCCTGGTGACACTATGGATATGGCCCACTTTGTATTAGATACAAACGCTACGATCCAACGCGTTCGTGTAGGAGACATGCGAGTGGGGGAATCCTATGCAATGAGTTTGCATAAGATCGGATTGCGAAATAGTAACCACTAGTTATAACACCGTTAACTAGTTGGTTTTCTATTTCACTAGGACGACCTAGACAACTTAGTCTTAATCCTGAGTTGATTATGTACTCCTGCTCATGAGATATTGTCCTTTCATTTGCATGGGTGAGAGTGGCCAATACGCCGACTCAATAAGCCTACCATTTTGGGCACAAGACCGAATGGGGAGCTGGGAACATAATCGTACAAGATGGAATTCACTCCTTCCCGACTTTAGGGAAGCAGATGAGTGTTCCCTTAAGTGGTGACTCCGAGTCCTGAACAAAGGGCCCTACCCTCTCAATGGCACTAGAGGGTTTTCTTTTTGATGGTTGGACCACAAACAGGTTGTTCATTAGAGGAGAACTGGTACTTAAGGAAATAGAAGTAACCCAGGGGTAAAACAGTAATTTGACCCAACTGGTGTTACAGACACTTGTGAAGGACTAACTAGTCGATATTGGTCTAGATCCATGGACACAGAAAATATGTTTGCAGTGAGAAGAGTGCAACTGTGAGTCTATAGTGGAATGTACTCACAGTTAACGAATATTTATTAATGTGGTTAATGAGTTTGACCAATTAATCTCACTCGTTGGAGCTTCTGATCTGCAGGTCCATTAGGTCCCACTGGTAGCTCATAAAGTAATTTGAGGCAGCTAAGTAATAAATGTAAATTGAAAATGTTCAATTTACTAAGGGAAACAATATAATATATATTGATATATTATTATGAGAGAAATTAATATTTGAAGAAATTCAAATATTAATATAAATTTGAGTCACATTAAATATGTGGAAGTTTGAAAGAGTTCAAATAAAGAATTAATTAATTTTAAGGCCTAAAATCTATTTGGGAAAATTAATTAATTCAAGGTCGGAAATTACATATGTGATATTTAATTGGTGGTTAATTAATTAAAGAATTCATGAACCGAGAATTAATCAATTATGGATATAATTAATCACGTGATTAATCATTCATGGAAATGACCAAATCACTTATGGGAGTAATTAGTCATTTATGGAAAAGATTAATCAATTATGGAATTGATTGATCATGGATTGATTAAATAAGGAATAATATTGAATCAATTTTGGAAAATATTGATTTAAATTAATATTTTATTCATGACCTCTCTTCTATAAATAGAACACTAGACCTAATTGGTTCAGTACACTCTCCTCTTCCTCTTGGACTCACAAGACAAGACCTAGAATTCTCTCTAGCCTCCCTCTTAGAAAAAGACACCCACAAGTCTTTTGCCTCCTAGACTTAAAGACATACCGGTGTAACCTCTGTGGTGATTGTGTCATTCAAGAAGAAATTTCCAGCGATTAAACGACAAGAGGGCTGATGCGTTTTGTCCGTTAGAGCTTCGTTGGCGAAGAACGGTCAAGTCTACAACGAAGGTTTGTTACGATTCTTTCCCGTTTCTTTAGAAAAGCATGAAAATAAATTAGATTTAATTTTCAAGCATGTTTATAGCTATTAACAGCAACTTTAAAGTATGTTTAAAGTTTATTTGAGTTTTTCGAAACAGTATTTTAATGTTAATTAATATACGATGTAAGGTCCAATCGATGCGCTTCCGCTGCGTAGGGGCTTTTATCCCCTTTAATCGCCATCAGAGCCATCGATGTCCCAATGAATTAATATTAAAATTTGCGATAGGCTCTAATAGGTGGGATTTATGCATAATGTATGTTCGGTTTGCATTGAACTGTTTAGGTTAATTTTATGGCCATAGATTTTTTATGTGATTTTGATCATGTAAGGCCTGGTGTTTCAGGTATTTTATGTAAAATCGAGTCCTATGTAAGTCCGAATCTAGAATAGGTTTTTATGAGATGAAAATCGGAGAAATCTCCGCTGAAATCGAGGCAAAAAACCGAAGCGAAAATGTTGTTTCTGCCCAGAAATCGCTTCCAAACGCAACAACGTCGAGACGCTACTCCAACAAGCGAAATAGTAACCACTGGTTATAACACCGTTAACTAGTTGGTTTTCTATTTCACTAGGACGACCTAGACAACTTAGTCTTAATCGTGAGTTGATTATGGACTCCTGCTCATGAGAGATTATCCTTTGATTTGCATGGGTGAGAGTGGCCAATATGCCGACTCAATAAGCCTACCATTTTGGGCACAAGACCGAATGGGGAGCTGGGAACATAATCGTACAAGATGAAATTCACTCCTTCCCGACTTTAGGGAAGCAGATGAGTGTTCCCTTAAGTGGGGAGGACTTTTCCTGAGGACTTTTCCTGAGGACTTTTCCTTACCTTCATACCAAGTCTTTAAGAACTCAGCATAGGCTAGGATTTTCAGGATTGCCTCAAGCAATGGAATGTTCACCTTTACTCGACTAAAAACATCTAAATTATCCTGCACATTTGGAGTAGCAGGGTCAGTGAAGTTCACAAGTGAAGTAAGAAAAGAATCTTTATCATTTAAATTTAAAGAAGAAAATTTGCCAGAAGAAATAGAAAACTTATCAGAGACAACGGGGAATCCAGGAGGACAGTCAGGTGTGGCCACTCCACTCCACAGTGCGGTCATATTTGCCTTAGGATTCACCTTAGGTTGGGCAGGCAACTTACTAGAGCTTTTATTGTTCATTTTACTTACTTGGGTTGCAAGTCAGTGATTTGGTTTCCCAAATTTTGATTGTTGTTCCTTGTCTCTTGTTGGAATTGTAAAGACCTGTCAGTAAGTTTCTTGAGTGCCTCTTCGAAGGATGTCCCTGAAGTTGAGGTGGAAGCTTGATTCTACTTGAACATCAGTGGCTTCTGTTGATTCCCATAACTAAAATTTGGATGGTCTCTCCATCCTGGATTTTAAGTGTTGCTGTATGGGTTGTACTGTCTTTGATTTCCATTGAATCCACGAATGACATTCATCTCTCTATTGTCTTGTATCTTAGGGCAGGCATCGGTAGTGTGGGTAGTCATCGAGTAGAGTCCACAGGCTTGCGCCTGCACTTGTCCTGAACACAAAGAGCGAACAAGTTTAGTTAATTCACTCATTTCAGTGCGCATTTCGCTTACCTCGCTTTTTGTGGCGGCTTGCAAAACTGCAGGTGGTCCTCTCGTCCCAAATTGCTAAGAGTTTTCAGCCATACTTGAAATCAGTTATCTAGTCTCAGCAGGTGTCATGTTGACTAATGCTCCTCCGCTAGATGCATCCACCATACTTCAATCCATCGGTAGTAATCCTGTTGGGTTTTATGCCCTAAAAAGCAAAAAGACGATCAACAGAGAGTGAGTGAGAGAGGGGAGATCGAGAGTGAGGGCTAGAGAGCAACAACCAATGCCTTAATTTCCTCCCCTTGAGATTATTAAGGCAGACCTAATTGTGTTAAGACCCACGATTAGGATAACCAACTGATCAAATCAGTTTTCAAAATTTAATTAATTTTAATTTCAAAAAATGAAATGAAATTAAAATTAAAATTTAAAACCAATTTAATTAATCATTATTAATTAAATCAACAACATTTAATTAACACATAATTAAATGAATAATCCTTAATATCCTACAGTCTTAATTTTATTTCCAATTAAATCTAATTTATTAAAATAAATTAAAACTAACAATTAATCAATTCAATAACTAATTAATTGTATAATTGAATATCACATATCCAATTCTATTCTCTCAGACCAACTAAAGTATTAATGTGCATCTAATGTGCATTAATTATAACGTAAAGTTTTAATATGAATCAAATTCTTATTTTAAACTTAATAATCGAACACCTTCGAATATCCAATTCTCCCTAAGAAATTTACCTCTCAATGCCCTAAATGAGCTACTGGTGGGACCTAATGGACCTACATATCAGAAGCTCCAATGATACAAGATTAATTGGCTAAACTCATTAACCAAGTTAGTCAGTTTTCGTTAACTGTGGTACACTCCACTAAAGAATCACAACTACACTCTTCTCATTGCAGATATATTTCTATGTCCACGAATATTGACTAATAACAGCAAGTCAACCCTTCACGTGTGTTCGTACCCCAACTAAGCCAAATTACCGTTTTACCCCTGGGTTACCTCTTGATCCTTAAGTCCCAGTGCTCCTTTAATGAACAACCTGTTTAAGGTCCAACCAACAAACAGAAGTCCCTCTCGTGCCAAAGAGAGGGCAAGAACCATTATTCAAGACCTGGAGACACCACTTAAGGAAACACACCTCTACTTACCCTAAAGTCGGGAAGGAGTGAATTCCATCTTGTGTGGTTATGTTCCCAGCTCCCCAGTCGGTCTTGTCCCCAAGATGGTAGGCCTATTGAGTTGGCGTGCAGGCCACTCTCACCCATACAAATCAAAGGACAATCCCTCATGGACAGGAGTCCATAACCCATTCAGGATTGAGACCAAGTTGCCTAGGTCATCCTAGTGAAATAGAAACCTAGCTAGCTAACGGTGTTACAACTAGTGGTTAACTATTTCGCAGAACGACTGATCTTATGCAAATTCATTGCACAGGATACCCCCACTCGCACAAATTCATTACGTTTGTATCATAATGCAGAGCGGGTCGTATCCTTAGTGTCACCAGGATAAGTTACCCAGCCTTATCCCTATAATATAGACCCTTTAGGCTGTAACTCTAACATTGATCCTCGTATGTCCCTACATACTAGTTCAAGCCTCATACTAACAGCCTAGTTTATTGGATTAGGGTTAATAAGACAAGATTACTCAATACAAAAATCATAAATGAATAATGCATAATTTTATTAATGTTCGATCAAATGTTACATTTACTATCTATGAGTTTTAGGGCATAAAACCCAACAAACTCCCACTTGAACTAAAACTCAAGATAATGGGAAAGTATATACAAAATAATCCAAAGCTGGAAATGGTAAATGTATATTGTACATTACATAAAAGGTAAGTATACAAAATACAATAAACTAGGGCATCCTTACACCCATTACACATCTCCCACTTGCCCTAGATTATACTATATACATGTCTCGCAGACCTAGAGTTTCTAGATGACCCTTGAACACTTTACCCGAGAGAGCCTTCGTAAACGGATCAACAATGTTGTGCTCCGAAGCGATCTTGGTAACGATGACATCTCCTCGTTGCACAATCTCCCGTATCAAGTGATACTTCCTCTTGATGTATTTTCCTCGTTTGTGGCTGCGAGGTTCCTTAGAATTGGCTACAGTCCCACTGTTGTCACAGTATAATGTTATGGGCAAGTTCATATTTGGAACAACTTCCAAATCTGTTAAGAACTTCCTTAGTCGCTTCACAAGCAGCTACATACTCAAACTCCATGGTTGAGTTAGCTATGCATCTTTGTTTGATGCTTCTCCAAACTACAGCTCCCCCGTTAAGGGTGAACACTAACCCTGACATGGATTTCCTAGAATCCTTATCAAACTTGAAGTCAGAGTCGGTGTATCCAGTGAGAACTAACTCTTTAGCCCCAAATACCAGCATGTAGTCCCTCGTTCTCCTATGATGCTTGAAGATTCCTTTAACGGGGGTCCAGTGGTCTAACCCTGGATTTGACTGATATCTGCTGACTATCCCCACTCCATAACAAATTTCAGGCCTAGTGTAGAGCATTGCATACATTAAGCTGCCCACAGCTGAAGGGTAGGGAATCCATCTCATATCCTCAATTTCATGAGGTTTCTTAGACTGTTCCTTAGACAAGTGAACCCCATGCTTGAAAGGCAACAAATCCTTCTTGGAGTGCTGATCGAATATCGAGACAACATTTTGTCAATATACGTTGATTGAGATAGGGCTAGCATTTTGTTCTTTCGATCCCGAATAATTTGGATTCTAAGAACATATTGGGCCTCTTCTAAATCTTTCATTTGGAATTGGACCGCTAGCCATTCTTTTACGTCAAACAGATATCCTACATCATTCCCAATGAGTAGGATGCCATCAACATAAAGTACCAGGAAAGCTACTTTATTTTTGTTGATTTTCTTGTAAACACAAGGCTCATCAACATTTTTGTCAAAGCCAAAAGATTTGATCGCAGTATCAAATCTAATGTTCCAAGATCTAGAAGCCTATTTCAACCCATAAATGGATCGATTCAGTTTACATACCTTTTGCTCCTGACCTTGGGTTATGAACTCTTCGGGCTGAGACATAAAGATATTCTCTTCAAGATTACCATTCAGAAAGGCAGTCTTGAGATCCATTTACCATAGCTTAGAGTCATAATATGTTGCTCTGGATAAGAGAATTCTTATTTACTTTAACATATCAACAGGAGAAAAGGTTTCATCATAGTCCACCCCTTCTCTCTAGGTATAACCCTTTGCTACAAGTCTAGCTTTGAAAGTATGTACTTTCCTAACTGCATCTCTTTTTCTCTTATAGATCCATTTACACCCTATGGGTTTGACCCCTTCAGGTGGATCTACAAGTTCCCAAACTTGATTGAAGTACATAGACTCCATCTCAAGGTTCATTGCTTTGGCCCATTCGTCTTTATCTACATCATTCATTGCCTGACTATAAGACAATGGATCCTCAACACTGTCATCAAGTATAACTACTTGTGTTTCAGTTAAACTCAAGTAACGGTTAGGTTGAATTACAACCCTCCCACTGCGTCGAGACTCTCCCACTATTTGAGGAGGATGAGATTGATGTCAAGAGCTGACTCCTACATCAACTCTTGTTGAAGGACCAGATTCATCAACAACTCTTGCTGACTCTTTTGTAGCTTCTCCAAACACTAGTTTACTACGTGGTTTGTGAACTCCAATGTGGTCTTCCTCCAAGAAATTAGCATTTGTCGATATAAATACTTTGTTTTCTTGAGGATCGTAGAAAAGACCACCTCTTTTTTCTTTAGGGTAACCAACAAATTGGCATACTCTAGAACGAGGTTCCAATTTCTTAGGATTTTTCACTTGCACGTGTGTAGGACAAACCCAGATACGGAAGTAACACAAACTAGGTGTACGCCCCCTCCATAGCTTAAAAGGCGTTTCAGAAACACTTTTTGAGGGAACATTGTTTAGAATATGTACTGCAGTCTCTACTGCATACCCCTAAAACGAGCTAGGCAATTGAGCATAACTCATCATTGAACGTACCATGTCTAACAAAGTTCTATTTATCCTTTCTAATACTAAATAAAAACAATATAAATGAACAATGCATCATTTTATTAATGTTCAGTCAAATGTTACATTTACTATCTACGAGTTTTAGGGCATAAAACCCAAAAAAAATTCACTCCTTCCCACTTCTAGGAAAAGTAGATGAGTGTTCCATTATGTGGTGACTCCGGGACTTGAACAAAGGGATCCCGCCCTCTCACTGGCCCGAGAGGGACTTTCTGTTTATTGGTTGGACCATAAACAGGTTGCTCATTAGGGGAGCACTGGTACTTAAGGAGACAGATGTGACACAGGGGTAAGACGGTAATTTGACCCAGTTGTGATTACGAACACTCGTGAAGGATTGAGTTACCGGTATAGGTCTATATCCATGGACACATAAATGTTCTACAGTGAGAAAAGTTCAGTTGTGGGTCTTTAGTGGAATGACCCACAATTAATGAATATTGGTTAACTTGATTAATGAGTTTGACCAGTTAACCTCATATCATTGGAGCTTCTGATCTGTAGGTCCATTAGGTCCCCCTGCTAGCTCATATCATTTATATTGGGAATTAAGTTAATTGTATGAGATACAAATTAATATAATATATAGTGATGCATTAAAATATAATGTCTAATTTGAGATTAACCTTTAATATATTGAGAGATTGATATATTTGAAAGAGTTCAAATATATGTCTAATTAAATATATGGTATTTAATTAGAAGGTGGATATGAATTAACTAATTAATTATGAATTAATTAATTATTCGATTTAGTTTAAATTAAATGAGATTTAATTAAACTATAGTCTACGAGGGAATTATTAGAATATGATTCTAATATGTAATTAATTGAATATGGGAGATATTTAATTCATTGTAAAATTAATTAATTATTGAAATTAATTAATTGATTAGTTTAATTGAATTAATTAAATGTGATTTAATTAAGTTTAATTAAACTATATTATTTGAAGAAATTACATTTAAATGTGCATGAGATTAATTAATTAATATGATTAATTAATTAACATTTAATTATTTGATTTAATCAATTAATTAATTGGTCTTGATCTAACGATCAAGATTGTTTCCTAACCTCACATTAGGGTTTCCTCTCCTATGAAAGGAAAGGTTATGAGAACCTTAATCCTAGGGTCTCATTCTAGCCTCCCTCTCATATTCTCTCGACTCAAGAACTCTAGAGAGAATTTTTCTCTCTAAGAGTTTTTCCCATTCAAGATTAGGTAGTCCCACAACTACGTTCCTAATCTCAGAGTTATAGCGGGAAATATCAAATAGTGGTGTTCATCGCTGTTGCAGAGCAATCAAGAATCATTCTTGATTTTTAGAGACGTCAATAGAGGTTTGCTTCTCTTTCTCTATTAGATTAAGATCTAATTTTTGTATGCTTAGCCTTAAATTTCTATAGAATATGTTCAATGAATTTTTGCCAATGTAATGGTATTTTGGTAGAAAAAAAATTAACTACGAATCAGTCCAATTATGCTTCCGCTAACGGAATTAGGAAATTCCAATCCTTCAGCTCCAACCTTGCCGAGATTACTAACTCTCCTTCTCATTGCTTGCCTTCTAAATCTCGTCTCCGCTGTAGAAATTTCAGGTTCAAATCTAAATCATTTCCCTGCGAAGAACGTGTGATCATAAACCATGCAAATAAGAATTAAAAACACAAAATCCTAAAAATACTAGAAAATGCCCTTCTCCAACAACGACACCAATTTGACAGAAGCGTGCCGCAAAGCTCTATCGTCAAATAAATTTATAATCCACGTCACTACAACTATTTTGTAGAAATATTGGCTAGGGTCGAACACAGGGAAGGGGACCTAACATATCTAGAATTTCGTGCTTAAGAAAATAGAGGGGTTTATTGGAAAGTAGGGTAATACAAGAAAATAAATGCATAAATTTAAGGAGACTGAAATAAGCATGCATAAGATAATTATGATGAACTTCAATAACATAAAAAGGGATTGTTGGATTGGAATTTCTTATGCATGATTCTATTTAGTTTGGCTTCCTATTTTTCTCTAAAGAACATTCTAGACTAATTTCATTAGTCTGGTCGGTTTCTGGGTTACTCGGAGGACCCCCTACACTAACCTATGCTAATTATCTTGCTAATCGTGAATTCTGCAATTAACAAGATTAATTAATATATTCTTTATCGCTCGCCACCCCTCATACATAAAATAGCAACCATCTGAAACCTCTACAACGATTACTAATTATATCTTACTAGTTTTAGATTTAGCAATTTCGTAAGCACCTATTTATTAAACTTGTCGCTTTGGGATCGTGGGTCCAAAATTGTATTAACAAAATTCGAATAGAATTCAAATCTAATTCATACAACCTTTAACATGCAGCCTAGGCCTATCAAGGGTTGTCTAGCGTAGAGAGTCGCTTGCCTCAGCCAAGTGGGTATCTAAAAATAACTGATTGAATACCCAAGGGGTAATAACATAGGGTCGTCAATCCTAATATACTAGCCTCATATATTGGTTTAAACGTGATAACATGCAAAACTGAGTGAAAAAACAGCAAGAACAATGAATAAAGTTCCAGGAAATTTAGTCAATCTCATTAGAAATCAAAGCATAAACCCAATCTAACGATCTAAATACGATTAGCTACTCAAAGATGAAGTACAAACATGAATAAACATGAAAGAATCCATATGATATGACCTAGAAAGGTCTACAACAGTGCTGAAACGTAAAAGAGGCAACATGAATCGTAAAAAGGACCAAAATTCTAACCTAACGGAAGACTAAACCGAGGCTACATATTTATAGAAAATATGGCGGCGTCGAGACACCAAGGCACAGCGTCTCGACGCCAGGCTTGATGCACGCCTTGTTGTTTTATTTCTTGGTCTTTTCTCGTTTCTTCTCAGTACGAGGCTTCAATCTTTGGCTTTTGGTGTCATTCTTCAGGCCTACTTCAACATAATTGGGTCTTTTAACCTCCCTGCTGTCCAAGACACTCACATGGCTCCAAAACTCCATAATTGGCTTGAATTAACACCAATTAGCGCGATCGGCTCCTGACATCGTGTAACCTCAAAGTTCCTGCAAATAGGACATGAAAAGCATAAAATAACTCTGACCAGCTTAGATTAGAGGTGATAAAATAGGACTATCTAGGTCGTATCATAACTAAAGACGAAACACGTTGGAAGTGTTGGGTTTTGTGCCCTAAAAATCATAGATAATGAATGTAACCGTTGACTGGATATTAATGAAATAATATTGATATATTTTTCCATTAAATGTTATTAGTTATTTTATATTTGTCTTTGCCTAAAATAACCCGAATCCAATAAACTAGACATCCTAGGCTGTAATATGAGTCTTGAACTATATGCGGTGACATATGGGGATCACTGTTCAAGAAACAGCCTAAAGGGTCTATAGTATAGGGATAAGACTGGGTGCCTTATCCTGCTGACACTATGGATACGACCCACTTTGTATTTTATACAAACGCTATAATCCAACGTGTTCGTGTAAGAGACATACGAGTGGGGGTATCCTATGCAATGAGTTTGCATAAGACCGGACCGCAAAATAGTAGCCACTGGTTATAACACCGTTAACTAGTTGGTTTTCTATTTCACTAGGACGACCTAGACAACTTAGTCTTTGTTGGTGTACGATTATCCGCAAGCGCACGGGTCGTGACACGTAATATAAAACGGAAAGTATTCCGAGTATCGAATCCTCAGGGAGGCGAAGCGAAACTTAAGCAAATAATTAAAATTCTCTTGAGCACTGAAAATACTTAGGTGAAATAATATTTAGGGACCACGATCATGCAATAAAAAGATTTAAATTCAAAATGACTAATGAAAACAAATTGATCAATCAGAAATAAAATGCGGAGAAAGAGTTTTCTTTAAGCGGGAAGAGGGGTCTTGAAAATCAATGATTAGCTAAATAATCGCTATAATTATCCTATCTCATTGCCCAACTAATTATAATCCTAGAATCTTCGTTAATCACATAGGATCTCCTGTCGGTTTCCCCTAATTGTAATTAATTCATTTTAACAACCTAAGTGTCCTTAGCGCCATTAAAAATCATTAATTATTACGCTCTGATTCATTTTAGGAATCTAAGTTTAATCAACTAATCCCGGTGTCACAACGGGCAATTAAACTAGTTGCATGGATTATGACCTATCCTAATTTCTCTCCGTCGAGTTTCCATTAAGAATCGAATCATTACACAATTGGCCAGATTGAGTAAAGCATTAAGCACATCCATACAAATAATTAGGACATGGGTAAGAGACAAGAAATTATAACAATACTTCAACTATCATTTCATTTCAAGACCCCAAATTGGGGTTTAGCTACACATAATATCCACAATAATTACAAGGGAAAGCATATTAAAGAGCATAAAAGAAAAGGAATTGACCGTCGAAAAACCCCTTGCCGACGCTTGGAGCCCCCGCTGACTACTCCTCGAGCCTCTAAGATTGCTTCCCAAAATTCCCAAAAATTTCCCACTAGAAGAATCCTCTCAAAAGGCTTAAAAGCCTTGAGAGGGGCTCCAAGAAAGGAGCCTAAGAGAGGAAAGAAATGATGAATTGGTTGATGGGTGGATTGATGAGAAATGAGGCACCCAAGGGCGCCTATTTATAGGCCTGGAATAGGGGTAGCGTCGCGACGCTGCCTTGCTAAGCGTCGCGACGCTGCTGCGCAAGCGACTTGGGCAACAAGAAAGGGCAGCGTCGCGACGCTGCCTTGCTAAGCGTCTCGACGCTGTCCAGATTTTCCAGATTTTTCAGCTTCCTTTTGGGCTGATTTTTGGGCCTTCTTCTTCATTTCTTTTGGTCTTTTCTTCATAGATGTCTTCTTTGGGCCTCCAATTGCATTAAGCTAGGATTTGGGCTATAATTACTTCAATTTTGGCTCTTTTTCTCCCAAAATCACCAACTTAGGTCCTAAGGACCAAATAACAAAATTCATTAAATATATTCATTAAAAACACGATTAAAGCACCAAAAAGCTTAATAAATTGAGACTAAAATAGCGACATTTCTGCTCGCTATCACACCCCCAAACTTAAGCTTTTGCTAGTCCCGAGCAAAATAAATTATAAAGATGCATGAAATAGAATCGCTCAACCCTCAATGATTTTTGAATTCTTAGGATCGAATGGAAAACATGCAAGTGGAATAAGCAAGCACCGCATACTCTTGAAGAAATCTTAAACTAGTTTGAACTTAAGATTAATGAATAGCATGCTCAAGACTTATCTATTGATTCTTTTACTAACCTAGGTTAGTCTTATGGCTTTCTCCATTTGTTTTCCCAATACATTGGCTAAGAGCCCCTAATACTTCGGAGTCCTTCTATCATGCAAAAAAAAGTAACTAGGGTGTCTGTCATCTTTTTCTTTTCTCATGGGGGAGCAGAATTCTCACATGATTTTTCTTTTTCTCTTCTTTTTCTTTTCTTTTTCTTTTGCTCCTCCCCCAAACTTGCATTTTGATATCTAATGGTACTAGCTTTCACACTACGGTGCAGGGACCCTTAACCCGAATTTTATTCTCTGGTTGGCCTAACTGATCACACCGCAGGTAGCTCTTTTTACCCCTAGGCTTTTTTTCTTTTGAGCAAGCAAAAATTCTTTTTCAACAGATTTTCTTTTTCTCACATTTTCTTTTGTTGCTTTTGCTTTTCTCTCAGCAGACATAGCATTTTTTCCTACCTAGTTCTTTAGAGCAATCTAGCATGAACTTCCTAATATTAGAAACTAAGCCTATCGGGGTGACAACAACTTTGAAAACCATAATAAGAATCTAGATTTTCAAAGACGTCATTAGATAAGACTATTGCATGCTTTAGACATCAAAACTAAGTATCAAAAAATTTTAAAATTTCACAATTTCTGCCGTGCTCCCAGATTCCACAACATATAAACCATTTTCTCCCAAAATTTCAAAAATCACATCCTTGGCTATCATGGCTATCTATTCATGCATCCAACAGAATTTAAACATGCTCAACACAGCGGAAGCCTCCCCCCCAAACTTAAACTAAACATTGTCCCCAATGTTTTAAAACAGACAAGCATAAAAAGAGATACTGAGACTTCCCTGAGCTAGGAGCGCTTCATCCTCTTCCTTTGGATCCATGGAAAATGGGAAATGTGGAATTTTGGGATTTGCTAAGGTGATCCTGCAAAACAAAATTGGATCACGGAGCAAAGAAAATTATTTACCGCAAAAACAACTAACTACTTTAATCCTTGGGTTGCCTCCCAAGCAGCGCTTTCTTTAACGTCTTTAGCTAGACTAGGCTCAACACGCTTACGGAGGCTCAAAATAAAAATTTTCATCATCCTCCGGGCCCTGCAAGAAATCAATCACCGAATTGCATACTACAAACAGGGGAGAAAAAAAACTTTTCCCTGGCCCATCTTCACTAAAGAGATTCTTATAATAACATTTTAGAAAATAATCAGCCGCATCAAATCTCTTTTCTAAATCTCTATTCTCAAAACAGTTGTTAACAGAGTCATCAAGCGTTATAATATCTACTGGTCTAGGATCTAGAGGTGGCCTATCAATCATGCCAGTCCATTCATCAGAAAAAATATCTACATGCTGAGCAGATCCTTCAGACTCAGAATTAAAAAATGATTCAACTAGGCTATCACATGACTCATCATCAGAAGAATTAAAGAATTCAAGAATTTCAGGATCAGATTCTATACTATGCACAGATTCAAGTTCTTTTGGGTCAGATTCTATGCTATACACATCATCAGGACATGAAAAGAAAGTATTCAGATTGTCAGGATTCATGCATTCAGGAATGTCAAGATCAGACTCAATAGATTCACTGTAATCATGGTCAGACTCAAAATTATCTATCGAGCAATCTTTTTTATGCTTTTTATGTTCATGCTCAATGTCAGGCAATTCAATATCATCATCAAAATTATTCATTTCAGGCAATTCCAATTCATTTTCAAAGGAAGGTAAATCATCAACTGCAGATCTTTCATTATCACAAGCAGGCAAGTCTAATTCATTTTCAAAGTCAGGCAGATCCAAATCATTTTCAAACAGAGGATTATCCATATATGCATCATGATCAAAATTTACATTATCAATAAGCATTTCTCCTAAGCCTAGGCCAAGATTATAGTCTACCTCTTCATCGTCATCAGTCAAGTATTCAGGCCCAACAGAAAAACATGTATGCAAACTACAAACAGATTCATCTTGGCCAAAAATACTAAACACGACTTTTTCATCATCAATGTTCAAGGTAAGCTTACCTGTATGCACGCTAATCTCAGCCTTACCAGTGGCTAGGAAAGGTCTGCCTAAGATGATTGGCACTTCTTTGCCCTCCTTCATGTCCAGTACCACGAAATCTACAGGGAAGATGAATTTGTTGACTTTCACCAACACGTCCTCCACCACACCCATCGGGTGGGTAATCGATCTATCAGCAAGCTGGAGAGTGACGTCAGTGTCTGTCATAACTGATAAACCAATCTTCCTGTATACAGAGTAGGGCATCAAATTTATACTTGCTCCTAAATCACATAAGGCCCTATCGAAGGATACTTCTCCTATGGTACAGGGAACAGTAAAACTCCCTGGATCTTTCTGTTTAGAGGGTATCCTACCAGAAATAATGGTACTGCTACTCTCAGATAAATTAAAAACTTCTTTTTTCAGACTTTTCTTTTTAGAAAGCATTTCCTTCATGAATTTTCCATAATTTGGCATATTATACAAAGCTTCTACTAATGGAATATTCACAGACAACGTTTTAAACATTTCTAAAAATTTTTGAAATTGTTCATCTAATTTGACATTTTTAAATCTTTGAGGAAAAGGTAACTCCCTGAAATCAAAGGTTGGACATTCGCCCCTCCGTTTAGGTGGGCTAATATGCGAACCTCTGTCATGGTGGTTGCATGGAACCACTTCTTCCTCAGTCAGCTTCTTATTGTCATTCTGCCTCTCTTCTTCTTTTCTACCTGCACAGCTGTTAGAAAAATCACATTTTAATTCAATAGAGTTGGGAGGATGTTGGAACCTTTCAGAGGAGGCTTTTTGTGCCTCAGCCCCTTCATCTTCATCCCTTCTCTTTTCTTCTTCCTTTTTCTTCTCTATACTGTCCTCCAGTCTTCTGCCACTTCTCAGAACCACCATCTTACACTGCTCTTTCGGGTTAGGCTCAGTATCGCTGG
The DNA here is from genome assembly GCA_036850905.1 of Luffa acutangula. NCBI lineage: Eukaryota > Viridiplantae > Streptophyta > Magnoliopsida > Cucurbitales > Cucurbitaceae > Luffa > Luffa acutangula. The sequence goes on along the minus strand of CM072094.1, from coordinate 13,344,668 downwards.
GAAATTTTCCCTTTTGAAGGGCATTTACTGTTGAAGCAATCTGACCTATCTGCACTTCCATATTCTTTAGAGCTGCGTCGTGGTTGTTTACTGATGTCTAGAGATTTACATTCAGTATTCTTTGTTCCTTGATGAATAAAGCCACCATCTCCTCCATATTATTTTTCTTTTCAAGAGTACTTGTTGATGCAAAACCTGGGGGTGGCTGCAAAACATTCTTCGTATTCGCATATGAGAAGTTCTCGTGATTGCGCAGACTGGGGTGGTAGAAGTTTGGTACTCCTTGAGTATATGATCTATTTCCTATGTATTGAACTTCTTCCACATCCTGACCTTCCTTCTTTGAATGACCTTCAGCTAAGGTGGAAATGGACTTAACCACCTCAGATGACGTCAATTTGTTTAGAGCATTGGTCAGAGATGCCAGTTGTGCTTTCAGTGAACTTGACTCATCCAATTCATATAATCCAGCCTTTTTTGTAACTGTTCCTCTCTCTGTCGGCCATTGATAACTTGTTGCCGCCATTTCCTCAAGCAGGTCTTTGGCTTCTGTCACTGTTTTTGAAAGAAAACTCCCTCCTGCTGATGTGTCAAGGACTGTCTTTGTGGAGGGGTTTAATCCATTATAAAATAACTGTACCTGAAGCCAATCAGGATATCCGTGCTGGGGGCATCGCCTAAGCATTTCCTTATATCTTTCCCACGCTTCGTATAACTGCTCCTCGTCAAGCTGTCTGAATGTTCCAATTTCAGTCCGGAGCTTGGTAGTCTTAGCTGGTGGAAAAAATTTTGTCAGAAAAGCCTGGGCAAGCTCGTCCCAAGTACTGATGCTGCCCGTCTCGACTGATTCGAGCCAATCTTTTGCTTTATCCTGTAGGGAAAATGGAAACAGCCTCAATCTGATTGCGTCGGCCGGAACTCCGTTCATCTTTACCGTCCCACTTATTTCTAGGAATGATCGCAGATGAGAGTGGGGGTCCTCGGAAGGATGTCCCTTGAACGAGTTATCGCGTGCCATCTGAATCAACCCTGTTTTTAGCTCAAAATTTGTAGCTTGGATAGGGGCATAGATAATTCCAGAATTCTCGGTAGGAAGAACTGGCTGCAGAAAATCTCTAATTGCCTTGGGAGCTTCTTCTTGGTGGGCCATCGCTTCTGCTAATCTTTTTTCTCTTCTAATGAATTTAAGAGTCCTGTTAATCTCAAGATCTAGCGGAAACAGATCAACCACCTTGTTTCTTCGCATACAATGCTCCCAGACGACAAAAAAAAAACCAAACAAAAATGAAAATAAAAATAATATTCACAAAATGATGAAAGAAAAAAATATTTACACCTAAATTACCATTTATCCTTTTCTTTTCGATGTCAAGAAAAATTAATTTTTTGCTTAAAAATCAAGCCTCCCCGGCAACGGCGCCAAAAACTTGTTGGTGTACGATTATCCGCAAGCGCACGGGTCGTGACAAGTAATATAAAACGGAAAGTATTCCGAGTATCGAATCCTCAGTGAGGCGAAGCGAAACTTAAGCAAATAATTAAAATTCTCTTGAGCACTGAAAATACTTAGGTGAAATAATATTTAGGGACCACGATCATGCAATAAAAAGATTTAAATTCAAAATGACTAATGAAAACAAATTGATCAATCAAAAATAAAATGCGGAGAAAGAGTTTTCTTTAAGCGGGAGAGGGGTCTTGAAAATCAATGATTAGCTAAATAATCGCTATAATTATCCTATCTCATTGCCCAACTAATTATAATCCTAGAATCTCCGTTAATCACATAGGATCTCCTGTCGGTTTCCCCTAATTGTAATTAATTCATTTTAACAACCTAAGTGTCCTTAGCGCCATTAAAATTCATTAATTATTACGCTCTGATTCATTTTAGGAATCTAAGTTTAATCAACTAATCCCGGTGTCACAACGGGCAATTAAACTAGTTGCATGGATTATGACCTATCCTAATTTCTCTCCGTCGAGTTTCCATTAAGAATCGAATCATTACACAATTGGCCAGATTGAGTAAAGCATTAAGCACATCCATACAAATAATTAGGACATGGGCAAGGGACAAGAAATTATAACAATACTTCAACTATCATTTCATTTCAAGACCCCAAATTGGGGTTTAGCTACACATAATATCCACAATAATTACAAGGGAAAGCATATTAAAGAGCATAAAAGAAAAGGAATTGACCGTCGAAAAACCCCTTGCTGACGCTTGGAGCCCCCGCTGACTACTCCTCGAGCCTCTAAGATTGCTTCCCAAAATTCCCAAAAATTTCCCACTAGAAGAATCCTCTCAAAAGGCTTAAAAGCCTTGAGAGGGGCTCCAAGAAAGGAGCCTAAGAGAGGAAAGAAAGGATGAATTGGTTGATGGGTGGATTGATGAGAAATGAGGCACCCAAGGGCGCCTATTTATAGGCCTGGAATAGGGGTAGCGTCGCGACGCTGCCTTGCTAAGCGTCGCGACGCTGCTGCGCACGCGGCTTGGGCAACAAGAAAGGGCAGCATCGCAACGCTGCCTTGCTAAGCGTCTCGACGCTGTCCAGATTTTCCAGATTTTTCAGCTTCCTTTTGGGCTGATTTTTGGGCCTTCTTCTTCATTTCTCTTGGTCTTTTCTTCATAGATGTCTTCTTTGGGCCTCCAATTGCATTAAGCTAGGATTTGGGCTATAATTACTTCAATTTTGGCTCTTTTTCTCCCAAAATCACCAACTTAGGTCCTAAGGACCAAATAACAAAATTCATTAAATATATTCATTAAAAACACGATTAAAGCACCAAAAAGCTTAATAAATTGAGACTAAAATAGCGACATTTCTGCTCGCTATCAGTCTTAATCTTGAGTTAATTATGGACTTCTGCTCATGAGGGATTGTCCTTTGATTTGTATGGGTGAGAGTGGCCAATACGCTGACTCAATAAGCCTACCATTTTGGGGGATAAGACCGACTGGGGAGCTGGAAACATAATCGTACACGATGGAATTCACTCCTTCCCGACTTTAAGGAAGTAGATGAGTGTTCCCTTAACTCGTGACTCCGGGTCTTGAACAAAGGGCCCTACCGTCTCAATGGCACGAAAGGGTTTTCTTTTGATGGTTGGACCACAAACAGGTTGTTCATTATAGGAGAACTGATACTTAAGGAAATAGAAGTAACCCAGGGGTAAAACGGTAATTTGACCCAGCTGACTCGTGAAGGACTAACTAGTCGATATTGGTCTATATCCGTGGACACAGAAAATATGTCTGCAGTGAGAAGAGTGCAACTGTGAGTCTATAGTGGAATGTACTATAAGCTCATAAAGTAATTTGAGGCAACTAGTAGCTCATAAAGTAATTTGAGGCAACTAGTAGCTCATAAAGTAATTCTGATCTGCAGGTCCATTAGGTCCCACTAGTAGCTTATAAAGTAATTTGAGGCAACTAAGTAATAAATGTAAATTGAAAATGTTCAATTTACTAAGGGAAACAATATAATATATGTTGATATATTATTATGAGAGAAATTAATATTTGAAGAAATTCAAATATTAATATAAATTTGAGTCACATTAAATTTATGGAAGTTTGAAAGAGTTCAAATATGAATTAATTAATTTTAATGCCTAAAATCCATTTGGGCAAAAATTAATTAATTCAAGGCCAAAAATTAAATATGTGATATTTAATTGGTGGTTAATTAATTGAAGAATTAATTTATCGGGAATTAATCAATTATGGAAATAATTAATCACTTACGGAAGTGATTAATCCTTTATGGAAATGATCTAATCACTTATGGAAGTAATTAGTCATTTGTGGAAAAGATTAATCAATTATGGAATTGATTGATCTTGGAATGATTAAATAAGGAATAAGATTGAATCAATTTTGGAAAAGATTTATTTAATTGAATATTTTATTCACGGTCACTCTTTTATAAATAGAACACTAGACCTAATTGGTTTAGTAGCCCTCTTGCTCTTAGACTCACAAAACAAGAGCCTAGAATTCTCTCTAACCTCCCTCTTAGAGAAAGACTCCCACAAGTCTTTTGCCTCATAGACTTAGAGACATACCGTTGTAACCTCTGTGGTTATTGTGTCTTTCAAGAAGAAATTTCTAGCGAAGAAACTACAAGAAGGCTGCTGCGTTTTTGTTCGTTGAAGCGTCGTTGGTGAAGAACGGTCAAGTCTACTACGGAGGTTTGTAACTGTTCTTTCCCGTTTCTTTAGAAAAGCATGAAAATAAATTTAGATTTAATTTTCAAGCATGTTTATAGCAATTTCCAGCAACTTTAAAGCATGTTTAAAGTTTAATTTACCTTTTCGTAACCATATTTTAATGTTAATTAATATACGACATAAGGTCCAATCGATGCGCTTCCGCTGCGTAGGGGCTTTCATCCCCTTCAGGAAGAAGGCCAGGCGTTGAGAGGTCGTGGCCAGCGTCTCGACGCTCGCCCGTTTCCAAACCCTAGGCCTAAAGAACATGGCGTTAAGACCCCATGCCCAACGTCTCGACGCCACGATTAAATTCTATAAAAATCCCTCTTATGTTCCGCTGTTTAGTATGGACTTTTAGGTTGTAGTTTTTGGCTTTCCTCTAGTTTCTCCCTGTCCTCCACGTCCAGAACTCAGAGGTGTATGTTTTCTTAATGATTTCCTTTGTATTTCTTTATTATTGTAGCATAGGCTCGCGGGTTTTAGTCGGCGTAACCGTTCCCTAAACCCGTTGACGCTAATTGGATGATTATTGAGTTATAAAATGTATTTCTTTGTGAGTTTAATGTTTTGAATGTCTTTTCAATTCCATATTGCAATTGTATTTTGGATTCAGTATGTATAATTAGCATGCACAGTACGCCCTAATGATAAGGGTAAAAAATATACCTATTTTACCCTTATACTTAACTCATTTCTTGGTTAAAAGTTGTATGTTGTGAGCAATTTACTGTTCCCGAGCTCAAATTATGCTTCATTTGATAAGTTAGGGTGTTGAGAATTACTTTTGTCAAATTTACCTCATTTGTGCTTAAAAAGACTTGATTTTAAGAGAATTTGACTTAGTTTGTTGCTGTGCAGGATTCGAAGTCAAATTCAAGCAGAACTCACTTGGAAGAAAAGGATGGTGACAGAACCCTGGCTCGACGTCGATGAGTAGGGATGCCCGAGGTCCTTCTTAGATGACCAAATTCTAATCCGAGAGAGAGTTAGACATCAAACCTTGTGGTTTGTAGAGAGTTAGACATCAAACCTTGTGGTTTGTAGAGAGTTTCACCCATTCCCATCTTGTAAAAGTGAGAGAGTGGAGTGTCTTAGCGAACTCTAGAAGGATTAAGTAAATAGAAAAACCCATAATATTTAGCTATTTCCTTTATTTCCAGCTCTTGAATCTTCTCATTATTTTGTATTCTTTACATCATTATTTTAATGAAAATGTGTTCAATTGCTTTTTATCTCATCATGAGTAGCTAAATCCCGTTGAGGGGTTCAATGTGGTGAATTCCCTTATGGTTTAATGGCTAGAAAGTGTTTTATTTGCTTAAGTTGTGTTTAATGCACATCATTCTTTATTGATTATCACTCTAATCTTGCTGAGTTTAATTTGATCACTTAGACTTTGCATGCTATGTGAGTTTGATCTCGAAAAGGACAAACAATATCAGTTCTCATAAAGGTGATATAGGAGAAGAAGCTCGAAAGAGATTGTTCGACGGTATGGGGCAAGCTGCCTAAGGTACCATATATCGACTATAGGGTTATAGGTTGCATTCGTGAATTATCTATGTCCGAGTCGAGTCACAAAAATGTGCATAACGGTACTCGCTTAGCCTTCTAACGGTTTTTGGGAACAATGGCCAAATAGGAGTTAAATTTGACCCAATGCATTAAATACGCTTAAGTTAAATATTGCATGAGTATGGTTGTTACCTTAGGGATGAATCCATGTTGAATAACTCATTTGTTTATTATTGTTATTCTTTATTATTTATTGCTTGTTTTATTTATCTTTTCAAAAACCCAATCAATCAACTTATTTTCTTTGGTTACCTTTTCAAAAGCAATCATTTGAGCAGTTTCTTCATCAAATATGAATTTCCAGTTTAGTCCTTGTGGGATCGATACCCTTGGAGTACTTCTAAGGTTTTTTTATTACTACGTGTGACAGTGTATACTTGCACTTAAGTGTTAGTTGAATTATTCTTTATTATTATCATTCATCTTAGCTCACAATCCATCTATTCAGCTAACAACGCACCACCTAACTCGCAGCTCGTATATTAATAATAAGCTAAAGGATTGATTTCCAAGTAGCTAATGGATTATTAGTTCAATAGTTAGCACATAGACTGATCTGGGGGCACGAGTCCCAATAGCATACTCTGACTTTATTGCTTGACACGATAGGTCTAGGATCCAAAATAGCGTTAGAAGTAATCTAGGCCTAATTATTTCTAATGTCCTAATCAATCAACTAGACTTAAGGCAATTGGTTGATTGTTTGATTTGATGGTTCAATCGGATTAATTGGTTAATCAATTAGAGTCTAATTCGATGGACGTTGTATGATCGGGTTAGATGGCTTAGGTGGGCTTTGGGTCTTTTCTGGGTTCAGATTAGATCAATTGAGAAATTAAGCAATTCAAGCTAGCCTTAAACAGGTAGGAAGACAATGATCAAAGTAAATCATTTAACCCCAAAAATCTCTCCAATCGTCATCGCCTAATTTAATTAACTTTCTTGCTTATTTATGTTTCTTGCTCCTTTTAATTTCCTGTCATTTAAATTCTTGCATTTTAATTCTTTGTAAGTTTAATCCTCTAATATTCTAATCCCCCCATTTATCGCTTTTGTACTCAAAATAAATAGGAAATTAATAGCCAACCGCCACTCCCTGTGTTCAACCCCTGCCACTAATACTGCAAAGTAGCTTAGTGATCGTGGATTATAAATTTGTGTTGATTTTGCTTGTCGAATTAAATTAGCATGATGAGTTTCGTTATGAGGCATGACGACAGTATGTTTGGATTCGTTAACTTGTAGTTTACTTTGGATTTTTGTTTAAGATATTGGAGCATGGGTTGAATGTCCGTTGAAGTTGTGGTAGAATTGTAGATGCGGGGTCTGACTTGTTTTACTCATAGAAGTGTATATTCTTGTTCTAGGTGAAATGAAAATTTGGGTTTTCATACATTTATGTTGTTTTGCTGTCGAATTTTCGGTAATATCACAACAAGTATAGGGACTAAGTTTAGAGATATGCTTGGATCGTGATGTGCTTATTTAATTGGCTGGCTAGTATAAACCACCAATTCTCCAAGCACGTCTTATGATGACCTTTTGAGAACCATATCTGTTTGTGAGAGTAGACTTAGAACAGGGATCTTAATCATGTTTTAGGGCCTTAGGTAGACTTAAAAGATCCTTAAGTCTTCATAGCTAGAGTGTGTTCCTTCCCCATCTCAGAGCTGATAGAACCTAGTTGTCAGACACGTTATCGCGTGTTCTATCAGTTGACTGTTAGAGCCCAGTTTCAAGCACACTATCGTGCACTCTCTCAGTTTCGGACGGTGTTGAGTTTATGATCAGGCACATTTTTTGTGCGCCAGATGGCACCCAAGCATGTTTTTATGCATCAGATGCTCCACCGTATTTCATGTTTATGTTTCAGGGGTGTTGTGTGGGATAGGTGTAGTTCTGCTAGAGGTAGCCAGCTAGTCTCTAGTTTACTTGTACCCGACTGACCCATAGAACACTCTAGTTGGCAGAGGTTGGGGATAAGTAATGAACCTAGACAAAACATTTTATGTACCCAGTTGTGGCCCTAGGGTTTGAAACTCGAATGTATATTTCCTGTTAGATCCCTATGACGTTAAGACCCAGAAACTAAGTTTCAAGTTACTTGATCTCATGTTATCAGTTGTAGCTCTTATGTTGGCTACTTACTTAGTATATTTCTATATACTCACCCATGCTACATATCTTTCCTTTTTCAGGTGGTACATGAGGGCGTTGGCAAGGGTTATGGCTTGATTGGCTATGGGATGACAGCTGCAGTTTATGTCACTTCTTTCTAGGATCTCAGTTTCTTTTATCATAGGATTGAACTTTTCTTTTTAGACTCGATCTTTTTTTTTTTTTTAAATTATGAGAGTTCGGGAGTTCTGTTTCAGATGTTTTGATTTATGACTTGTGATTTTTACTTATGTTTTGGGCCCGTTTGATTAATGAAAGTTATTCTCCTTCCACTTATTGTTTTGTTTTTTAAAAAACTTGTTAGTGGATTTCCGCAAGTGCACGGGCCACAAGTAATATAAAACGGAAAGTATTCCGAGTATCGAATCCTCAGGGAGGCGAAGCGAAACTTAAGCAATAATTTAAAATTCTCTTGAGCACTGAAAATACTTAGGTGAAATAATATTTAGGGACAACGTTCATGAAATAAGAAGATTAAATTTAAAATGATTAAACAAAAACAAATTTGATCAATCAGAAATAAAATGTGGAGAAAGAGTTTTCTTGAAATGGGAAGAGGGGTCTTGAAAATCAATGATTAGCTAAATAATTGCTATAATTATCCTATCTCATTGCCCAACTAATTATAAACCTAGAATCTCCGTTAATCACATAGGTTCTCCTGTCGGTTTCCCCTAATTGTAATTAATTCATTTTAACAACCTAAGTGTCCTTAGCGCTATTAAAAATCAATTATATTTAGGGACAACGTTCATGAAATAAGAAGATTAAATTTAAAATGATTAAACAAAAACAAATTTGATCAATCAGAAATAAAATGTGGAGAAAGAGTTTTCTTGAAATGGGAAGAGGGGTCTTGAAAATCAATGATTAGCTAAATAATTGCTATAATTATCCTATCTCATTGCCCAACTAATTATAAACCTAGAATCTCCGTTAATCACATAGGTTCTCCTGTCGGTTTCCCCTAATTGTAATTAATTCATTTTAACAACCTAAGTGTCCTTAGCGCTATTAAAAATCATTAATTATTACGCTCTGATTCATTTTAGGAATCTAAGTTTAATCAACTAATCCCGGTGTCACAACGGGCAATTAAACTAGTTGCATGGATTATGATCTATCCTAATTTCTCTCCGTCGAGTTTCCATTAAGAAACGAATCATTACACAATTGGCCAGATTGAGTAAAGCATTAAGCACATCCATACAAATAATTAGGACATGGGCAAGAGACAAGAAATTATAACAATATTTCCACTAACATTTCATTTCAAGACCCCAAATTGGGGGTTTAGCTACACATAATATTCACAATAATTACAAGGGAAAGCATATTAAAAGACATAAAGGAAAAGGAATTGACCGTCGAAAAACCCCTTGCTGACGCTTGGAGCCCCCGCTGACTACTCCTCGAGCCTCTAGAATTGCTTCCCAAAATTCCCAAAAATTCCCACTAGAAGAACCCTCTCAAAAAGGCTCAAAAGCCTTGAGAGGGGCTCCAAAAAATGAGTCTTAAGAAAGGAATGAAAGGAATGAGTGATGATTGATGATTGATGATCCAAAATGAGGCACCAAGGGCGCCTATTTATAGGCCTGGAAAAGGGGTAGCGTGGCGACGCCGCCCTGCTAAGCGTCGCGACGCTGCTGCGCACGCGGCTTGGGCAACAAGAAAGGGCAGCGTCGCGACGCTGCCTTGCTAAGCGTCTCGACGCTGTCCAGATTTTCAAGATTTTTCAGCTTCCTTTTGGGCTGATTTTTGGGCCTTCTTCTTCATTTCTCTTGGTCTTTTCTTCATGGATGTCTTCTTTGGGCTTCCAAATGCTTCATACTTTGATTTGGGCTATAATTACTTCAATTATGGCTCTTTTTCTCCCAAAATCATCATTTATGCTCCTAAAGACAAAATAACAAAATTCCTTAAATATATTCATTAAAAACACAATTAAAGCACCAACAAGCTTAATAAATTGAGACTAAAATAGCGACATTTCTGCTCGCTATCACACCCCCAAACTTAAGCTTTTGCTAGTCCCGAGCAAAATAAATTCTAAAGATGCATGAAATAGAATCGCTCAACCCTCAATGATTTTTGAATTCTTAGGATCGAATGGAAAACATGCAAGTGGAATAAGCAAGCACCGCATACTCTTGAAGAAATCTTAAACTAGTTTGAACTTAAGATTAATGAATAGCATGCTCAAGACTTATCTATTGATTCTTTTACTAACCTAGATTAGTCTTATGGCTTTCTCCATTTGTTTTCCCCCTACCCTGGCTAAGAGCCCCTAATACTTCGGAGTCCTTCTATCATGCAAAAAAAAGTAACTAGGGTGCCTGTCATCTTTTTCTTTTCTCATGGAGGAACAGAATTCTCACATGATTTTTCTTTTTGTTTCTTTTTCTTTTTCTTTTCTTTTTCTTTTGCTCCTCCCCCAAACTTGCATTTTGATATCTAATGGTACTAGCTTTCACACTACGGTGCAGGGACCCTTAACCCGAATTTTATTCTTTGGTTGGCCTAACTGATCACACCGCAGGTAGCTCTTTTTACCCCTAGGCTTTTTTCTTTTGAGCAAGCAAAAATTCTTTTTCAACAGATTTTCTTTTTCTCACATTTTCTTTTGTTGCTTTTGCTTTTCTCTCAGCAAGCATAGCATTTTTTCCTACCTAGTTCTTTAGAGCAATCAAGCATGAACTTCCTGATATTAGAAACTAAGCCTATCGGGGTGACAACAACTTTAAAAACCATAATAAGAATCTAGATTTTCAAAGACGTCATTAGATAAGACTATTGCATGCTTTAGACATCAAAACTAAGTATCAAAAAATTTTAAAATTTCACAATTTCTGCCGTGCTCCCAGATTCCACAACATATAAACCATTTTCTCCCAAAATTTCAAAAATCACATCCTTGGCTATCATGGCTATCTATTCATGCATCCTACAGAATTTAAATATGCTCAGCACAGCGGAAGCCTCCCCCCCAAACTTAAACTAAACATTGTCCCCAATGTTTTAAAACAGAAAAGCATAAAGAGAGATACTGAGACTTCCCTGAGCTAGGAGCGCTTCATCCTCTTCCTTTGGATCCATGAAAGATGGGAAATGTGGAATTTTGGGATTTGCTAAGGTGATCCTGCAAAACAAAATTGGATCACGGAGCAAAGAAAATTATTTACCGCAAAAACAACTAACTACTTTAATCCTTGGGTTGCCTCCCAAGCAGCGCTTTCTTTAACGTCTTTAGCTAGACTAGGCTCGGCACGCTTACGGAGGCTCAAAATAAAATTTTCATCATCCTCCGGGCTCTGCAAGAAATCACGTACCGAATTGCAAACTACAAACAGGGGAGAAAAAAAACTTTCCCCTGGCCCATCTTCACTAAAGAGATTCTCATAATAACATTTCAGAAAATAATCTGCTGCATCAAATCTCTTTTCTAAATCTCTATTCTCAAAACAATTGTTAACAGAGTCATCAAGCGTTATATTATCTACTGGTCTAGGATCTAGAGATGGCCTATCAATCATGCCAGTCCATTCATCAGAAAAAATATCTACATGTTCAGCAGATCCTTCAGACTCAGAATTAAGAAATGATTCAACTAAACTATCACATGACTCATCATCAGAAGAATTAAAGAATTCAAGAATTTCAGGTTCAGATTCTATACTATGCACAGATTCAAGTTCTTCTGGGTCAGATTCTATGCTATACACATCATCAGGACATGAAAAGAAAGTATTCACATTGTCAGGATTCATGCATTCAGGAATGTCAAGATCAGACTCAATAGATTCACTGTAATCATGGTCAGACTCAAAATTATCTATCGAGCAATCTTTTTTCTGCCTTTTATGTTCATGCTCAATGTCGGGCAATTCAATATCATCATCAAAATTATTCATTTCAGGCAATTCCAATTCATTTTCAAAGGAAGGTAAATCATCAACTGCAGATCTTTCATTTTCACAAGCAGGCAAGTCTAATTCATTTTCAAATTCAGGCAGATCCAAATCATTTTCAAACAGAGGATTATCCATATATGCATCATGATCAAAATCCATATTATCGACAAGCATTTCTCCTAAACCTAGGCCAAGATTATAGTCTACCTCTTCATCGTCATCAGTCAAGTATTCAGGCCCAACATAAAAACATGTATGCAAGCTACAAACAGATTCATCTTGGCCAAAAATACTAAACACGACTCTTTCATCATCAATGTTCAAGGTAAGCTTACCTGTATGCACGCTAATCTCAGCCTTACCAGTGGCTAGGAAAGGTCTGCCTAAGATAATTGGCACCTCTTTGTCCTCCTTCATGTCCAGTACCACGAAATCTACAGGAAAGATGAATTTGTTGACTTTCACCAACACGTCCTCCACAACACCCATTGGGTGGGTAATCGATCTATCAGCAAGCTGGAGAGTGACGTCAGTGTCTGTCATACCTGATAAACCAATCTTCCTATACACAGAGTAGGGCATCAAATTTATACTTGCTCCTAAATCACACAAAGCCCTATCAAAGGATACTTCTCCTATGGTACAGGGAACAGTAAAACTCCCTGGATCTTTCTGCTTAGAGGGTATCCTACCAGAAATGATGGTACTGCTACTTTCAGATAAATTAAAAACTTCTTTTTTCAGACTTTTCTTTTTAGAAAGCATTTCCTTCATGAATTTTCCATAATTTGGCATATTATACAAAGCTTCTACCAATGGAATATTCACAGTCAACATTTTAAACATTTCTAAAAATTTTTGAAATTGTTCATCTAATTTGACATTCTTAAATCTTTGAGGAAAATGTAACTCCCTGTAATCAAAGGTTGGACATTCGCCCCTCCGCTTGGGCGGGCTAATATGCGAACCTCTGTCATGGTGGTTGCATGGAACCACTTCTTCCTCAGTCATCTTTTTATTGTCATTCTGCTTCTTATCTTCTTTTTTACCTGCACAGCTGTTAGAAAAATCACATTTTAATTCAATAGAGTTAGGAGGATGTTGGAACCTTTCAGAGGAGGCTTTTTGTGCCTCAGCCCCTTCATCTTCATCCCTTCTCTTTTCTTCTTCCTTTTTCTTCTCTAAACTGTCCTCCAGTCTTCTTCCACTTCTCAGAACCACCATTTTACACTGCTCTTTCGGGTTAGGCTCAGTATCGCTTGGAAATTTTCCTTTCTGCAGGGCATTTACTGCTGAAGCAATCTGACCTATCTGCACTTCCATATTCTTTAGAGCTGCGTCGTGGTTGTTTACTGATGCCTAGAGATTCACATTCAATATTCTTTGTTCCTTGATGAATAAAGCCACCATCTCCTCCAGATTATTTTTCTTCTCAGGAGTACTCGTTGATGCAAAACCTGGGGGCGGCTGCAAAACATTCTTCGTATTCGCATATGAGAAGTTCTCGTGATTGCGCAGACTGGGGTGGTAGAAGTTCGGTACTCCTTGAGTATATGATCTATTTCCTATGTATTGAACCTCTTCCACATCTTGACCTTCCTTTTTTGAATGACCTTCAGCTAAGGTGGAAATGGATTTGACCACCTCAGATGACGTCAATTTGTTTAGTGCATTGGTCAGAGATGCCAGTTGCGCTTTCAGTGAACTTGACTCATCCAGTTCATACAATCCAGCCTTCTTTGTAACTGTTCCTCTCTCCGTCGGCCATTGATAACTTGTTGCCGCCATTTCCTCGAGCAGGTCTTTGGCTTCTGTCACTGTTTTTGAAAGAAAACTCCCTCCTGCTGATGTGTCAAGGACTGTCTTCGTGGAGGGGTTTAATCCATTATAGAATAACTGTACCTGAAGCCAATCAGGATATCCGTGTTGGGGGCATCGCCTAAGCATTTCCTTATATCTTTCCCACGCTTCGTATAACTGCTCTTCGTCAAGCTGTCTGAATGTTCCGATTTCAGTCCGCAGCTTGGTAGTCTTAGCCGGTGGAAAAAATTTTGTCAGAAAAGCCTGGGCAAGCTCGTCCCAAGTACTGATGCTGCCCGTCTCGACTGATTCGAGCCAATCTTTTGCTTTATCCTGTAGGGAAAATGGAAATAGCCTCAATCTGATTGCGTCGGCCGGAACTCCGTTCATCTTTACCGTCCCGCATATTTCTAGGAATGATCGCAGATGAGAGTGGGGGTCCTCGGAAGGATGTCCCTTGAACGAGTTATCGCGCGCCATCTGAATCAACCCTGTTTTGAGCTCAAAATTTGTGGCTTGGATGGGGGCGTAAACAATTCCAGAATTCTCGTTAGGAAGAACTGGCTGCAGAAAATCTCTAATTGCCTTGGGAGCTTCTTCTTGGTGGGCCATCGTTTCTGTTAATCTTTTTTCTCTTCTAATGAACTTTAGAGTCCTGTTAATCTCAAGATCTAACGGAAACAGATCAACCACCTTGTTTCTTCGCATGCAATGCTCCCAGATAACAAAAAGAACCAAACAAAAACAAAAAAGAAAATAAAATAATATTCACAAAATTATGAAAGAAAAAAAAATATTTACACCTAAATTACCATTTACTCTTTTCTTTTCGATGTCAAGAAAAATTAATTTTTTGCTTAAAAATCAAGCCTCCCCGGCAACGGCGCCAAAAACTTGTTGGTGGATTTCCGCAAGTGCACGGGCCACAAGTAATATAAAACGGAAAGTATTCCGAGTATCGAATCCTCAGGGAGGCGAAGCGAAACTTAAGCAATAATTTAAAATTCTCTTGAGCACTGAAAATACTTAGGTGAAATAATATTTAGGGACAACGTTCATGAAATAAGAAGATTAAATTTAAAATGATTAAATAAAAACAAATTTGATCAATCAGAAATAAAATGTGGAGAAAGAGTTTTCTTGAAATGGGAAGAGGGGTCTTGAAAATCAATGATTAGCTAAATAATTGCTATAATTATCCTATCTCATTGCCCAACTAATTATAAACCTAGAATCTCCGTTAATCACATAGGTTCTCCTGTCGGTTTCCCCTAATTGTAATTAATTCATTTTAACAACCTAAGTGTCCTTAGCGCTATTAAAAATCATTAATTATTACGCTCTGATTCATTTTAGGAATCTAAGTTTAATCAACTAATCCCGGTGTCACAACGGGCAATTAAACTAGTTGCATGGATTATGATCTATCCTAATTTCTCTCCGTCGAGTTTCCATTAAGAAACGAATCATTACACAATTGGCCAGATTGAGTAAAGCATTAAGCACATCCATACAAATAATTAGGACATGGGCAAGAGACAAGAAATTATAACAATATTTCCACTAACATTTCATTTCAAGACCCCAAATTGGGGGTTTAGCTACACATAATATTCACAATAATTACAAGGGAAAGCATATTAAAAGACATAAAGGAAAAGGAATTGACCGTCGAAAAACCCCTTGCTGACGCTTGGAGCCCCCGCTGACTACTCCTCGAGCCTCTAGAATTGCTTCCCAAAATTCCCAAAAATTCCCACTAGAAGAACCCTCTCAAAAAGGCTCAAAAGCCTTGAGAGGGTCTCCAAAAAAGGAGTCTTAAGAAAGGAAAGAAAGGAATGAGTGATGATTGATGATTGATGATCCAAAATGAGGCACCAAGGGCGCCTATTTATAGGCCTGGAAAAGGGGTAGCGTCGCGACGCTGCCTTGCTAAGCGTCGCGACGCTGCTGCGCACGCGGCTTGGGCAACAAGAAAGGGCAGCGTCGCGACGCTGCCTTGCTAACCGTCTCGACGCTGTCCAGATTTTCCAGATTTTTCAGCTTCCTTTTGGGCTGATTTTTGGGCCTTCTTCTTCATTTCTCTTGGTCTTTTCTTCATGGATGTCTTCTTTGGGCTTCCAAATGCTTCATACTTTGATTTGGGCTATAATTACTTCAATTATGGCTTTTTTTCTCCCAAAATCATCATTTATGCTCCTAAAGACAAAATAACAAAATTCCTTAAATATATTCATTAAAAACACAATTAAAGCACCAAAAAGCTTAATAAATTGAGACTAAAATAGCGACATTTCTGCTCGCTATCAAAAACCTTATGATCTATGCGTGTAGTAGTGACCTTTAGTATGTCTTTAGTTATTTTTAGTCAGGTCGTTACACTTGAAGGCCCCAATACTTCTTGAAGACTAAAGATCCTTCAAGACTAGAAGACTTCAACAACCTTGAAGATCAAAGACTCTTCAAGACTTCAAGACTTCAAGACCCCAAGACTTCTTGAAGACTGAAGACCCTTCAAGACTAGAAGACTTCAAAAATCCTTGAAGAGGAAAGACTCTTCAAAACTCCAAGACTTCAAAAGCTCAAATAATCAATTGAAGCTTCAGACTCAAGAACAAGCGCTACAGCCCTCGAGTGAAACACAATCACACACAAGAGAGAGAATCAGAGGATTAAAGTTAGAGATTGTACACCCACACACATATTACATCAATACAAATATATATTTTATTCTACATGTCTCCATTTTTGAAGTTACGTGTGAACAACATCATTATTCCAAATTAACGACAAAATTATAAATACTTAAATTTGAGACCAATTATAAGTTGAAACGTGTTCTAAATTTAATTTAAAGACAAAGTTGGAATATTCTAAATTGAAAGGTCACATGTCTCTAATATGGCTATTTGATCGAATAATAAAAATTTGGGAAAAATACATTTTTGGTCCTGAAGTTTGCGTTAGTGATAACTGCCTAAAAGGTAGTTATTTTGGCCTCATTTCTATATTGATTTGTATGACCTTTGTGCTTAATAGGGTTGTTTTAACCCATTTGGAAGAATGGAAGCTTTGGAAATAATTTTGTGCAGAATCTGTTGTTGAGCGACTTGAGGGAGCAAATTCTGTGCTGCAACAAACCTGGGAGCAGAACTGCCACATCACAACTCGTTAGCCAACTTCATGAACCGACTTCTGTTGAGTTATTTTCGAGATAAAGGAGCAAGGAGAGCCCTACACGTGTCCAAGTTGACCTAATTCAAGCCTCCTATCCTTCTATAAAAGGAAGTAGCCGCCCAAGTCAAAGTCATTGCACTTTTGGGAGAAAACATTCCATTCTTGAAAAGTTCCTTCCATCTTTGGGAGCCGAATAGTAAAGAGAGATTGGAGACCACCAAGAACACCATCATCCGCAAGTTGGTTGAGGAGATTACTATTTTCTTTATTATCTTGTGATTATGGACATGCCTACTTAGATTGTAGCGTGCGTTTCCATGCATATTATAAACTAAGTAGCTTTAGGCGTTGGTTAGGGAATATGTAGTTGTTGTGCTTCATCTCTGGTAATAATATTGATTCTTTGCATCTTGATTAATTGTTGTGCTCATTTATATTTTGTGCCCGCCTGGCCAGTCGGTATGAATACCTCTCTCTAGTTTCAGGGATGATTTAGAGAGTGTGTGGCAGTTAATCACACTACGATCATTGTGTATTGGTGAACGACAGTGACTGAGCTAGGGATAGCCAGTTGCCTAGTGCTTGATCGGTCGTACTTCATTGGAGTTGAAACACATCCCAAAAGATCCGGAGTTCTGGGAGGAATCCGCTAATAATACTGCGAGAGTTTGCATGATCAATAATATTGCTAGAGCATCTTTTAAAACAATTACTAAACCTAACCAGTGCCTGTCTCTAATCTGTCTGCCTATTTGTTTACTTGTTGTTCTGTCATTTACTTTGCTTCAGCATAATTCTTATAAAACCCAATAATTTTTATTACCTTGAAACCATTAAAAGATTCATACAAAATAGATAGAGTGGAAGCTAGTTCAGGCCTTGGATTGACAAATACTTATTACTTGTTGCGGACTGTGTATACTTGCACAGGAATTCTAGAGTCTTTTCATATCATAATTTTACTCACTCTAGGAACCCAACAAGGTTTTGGCGCCGTTGTTGGGGACTTGAATAAGTTTTTATCTGATTTGTTTTGTGTATGTGTTTTAGTGGTTTGGTGCTAGAACTTTTTGATTTGTTCTTTTGTTTTTGCAGGTGTGAGTTTGGTGCATGAGCCATCCGCCTAGGATAAGGTTCGAGCTTGATCCAGAAATTGAGAGGACATTTAGGATCAGAAGGAAAGAGCAGCGCAGAAACAAGATGGAGAACGTGTCGCGTCTTCCACAGGGTCCTGAAGATCCAACGAACCCACCATGGCTTACCACATTGTGTTCAAATGGAAACATTTTACAATGGGTTAAATGGAGTAACCCAGTGTATGGTTGATGCTTCGGCTGGAGGGGCCCTTTTGGAAAAAACTTTTAATGAAACCTATGAAATTTTAGAACGAATATCTACTAATAGTTGTTAGTGGTCGGATGTTAGAGGCACAAATAAAAAGGTCAAGAGTGTGTTAGAGGTTGATGGTGTGTCCACCATTAGGGCTGATCTTGCAATGATTGCTAACGCTCTTAAGAATGTGGCAGTGATTAGTCATTAGCAGCCACCAGTTGTCGAACCTGCTGCAGTGGTGAACCAAGTCACATAAGAAGCATGTGTCTACTGTGGTGAAGATCACAACTACGAGTTTTGCCCCAACAATCCAGCTTCTGTGTTTTTTTTAGGTAATCAGAGGAATAACCCTTACTCTAACTTTTATAATCCAGGCTGGCACAACCACCCCAACTTCTCATGGGGGGGACAATGAAGTAATGTGCAAACACAACAGAAGGTGAACCAACCGAGATTTGCTAAAGCGCAGGTATTGCCCCAGCAAAATAAACAGGCTTTGCCCTAGCAAAATTCGGGGAATTCTCTCGAGGCGATGATGAAAGAATTTATGGCTCGTACAGACGCCACAATTCAAAGTAATCAAGCTAATGAGCTGTGGGTCAGCTAGCTAATGAGCTGAAAGCAAGGCCTCAAGGGAAACTTCCCTCAGATACTGAACACCCTCGAAGGGAAGGTAAGGAGCAAGTAAAGGCAGTAACTCTTAGGAGTGGTAAGTCACTAGAAGAAAGAATAGAGCCTAGTAGAACTCAGAGTGTAGGAAATAATAGTGATAAAAATGTTGTTGTTGAGAAAGAGTTGGAGTCTGGTCAGGGTGCTGGAGGCAGCAATAAAGATGCTGGAGCATCTGGTTCTGTTCCAGATGTGGAATCACCTTATGTGCCGCCCCCACCTTATGTACCACCTCTACCTTTTCCACAAAGGCAAAAGCCTAAGAATTAGGATGGTCAATTTAAAAAGTTTTTAGAGATTCTTAAGCAATTGCATATAAATATCCCTTTAGTAGAAGCTATTGAGCAAATGCCTAATTATGCTAAATTTTTTAAAGATATTTTAACTAAAAAAAAGAGGTTAGGTGAGTTTGAAACTGTATCTCTTACTGAGGAGTGTAGTGCTATTCTTAAGAATGGGCTACCACCCAAGGCTAAGGATCCAGGGTCATTTACTATACCTGTGTCTATAGGTTGAAAAGAATTAGGTAGAGCACTCTGTGATTTAGGTGCAAGCATTAACCTTATGCCTCTTTCGGTCTATTGAAAGTTAGGTATTGGTGAAGCTAGGCCTACCACAGTCAAACTCCAACTTGCTGATAGGTCTATCACATATCCAGAGGGTAAAATTGAGGATGTCTTAGTGAAAATGGATAAATTCATATTTCTAGTTGATTTTATTATTTTAGACTATGAGGCTGATAAAGATGTCCCAATTGTTCTAGGTCGTCCATTTTTGGCTACTAGTAGGACGTTAATAGATGTTCAAAAAGGGGAATTAACAATGAGAGTCTGTAATGAGGAAGTGAAATTTAATGTGTTTAAAGCCATGAAATATCCAGACGAAATGGAGGATTGCTCCTTCATTAGGATTCTAGAGAGCACAGTTGTTGAGACAACAATACAGGATTCGGCTAGTAAGCATTCGAAAGAGCATGGAGAAGTTAGTGTAGAGGATTTACAAGTTTGTTTGTTAGAAAGAAAAAATGAAAAAGAATTGTTTAGGTGTGAGGATGTTTTTGACTCTTTAGATTTAGATCAAAGGAAGGCTCCTCCTATTAAGCCATCCCTGATCGAGGCACCTACTTTAGATTTGAAGCCCTTGCCGGATCATCTAAAGTATGTGTATCTTGGGGAAGGTGAGACGTTGCCCATTATTATTGCATCAGATTTAATGCCAGAGCATGAAGAGGCCTTAATAAAATTATTGCGGCAATATCGCAAGGTTATAGGTTGGACATTGACTGACATCCAGGGAATTAGCCCATCTTTTTGTATGCACAAAATCACTCTAGAGGAGGGATCCTTTAGGAGTGTTGAGCAACAAAGAAGGCTTAACCCTGCAATGAAAGAGGTTGTTAAAAAGGAGGTGATTAAATGGTTGGATGCTGGGATCATTTATCCAATTGCCGACAACAATTGGGTAAGCCCTGTCCAATGTGTTCCTAAGAAAGAAGGTGTCACTGTGGTGAGCAATAAAGACAATGAGTTGATCCCAACAAGGACACTAACTGGCTGGAGGGTTTGCATGGACTACAGGAGGCTTATTAAAGTCACCCGTAAGGACCATTTTCCTTTACCATTTATTGACCAGATGTTGGATAGGTTGGCTGGTCAGGCCTACTACTGTTTCTTAGATGGTTATTCTGGGTATAACCAGATTACCATTGCTCCTGAGGATCAGGAAAAAACCATTTTCACCTGCCCTTATGGGACGTTTGCTTTTAGGCGAATGCCTTTTGGCCTTTGCAATGCCCCAACAACATTTCAGCGGTGTATGTTGGCAATTTTTTCTGATATGATTGAGTCCACTGTTGAGGTATTTATGGACGATTTTTCAGTGTTTGGAGGGTCTTTTCAGAGTTTTTTAGATAATTCAGGTCAGGTGTTAAAGAGATGTGAGGATACCCGTCTAGTTCTTAATTGGGAAAAATGTCACTTCATGGTGAAGGAGGGCATAGTGTTAGGTCATAGGATTTCTAAGAATGGTCTAGAAGTTGATACAACAAAAAATAGAGTTTATTGAGAGACTAGAACCACCAAATTCAGTGAAGGGAATTCGGAG
This sequence comes from Luffa acutangula, assembly GCA_036850905.1. NCBI lineage: Eukaryota > Viridiplantae > Streptophyta > Magnoliopsida > Cucurbitales > Cucurbitaceae > Luffa > Luffa acutangula. Next base: position 13,323,702 of record CM072094.1, on the reverse strand, counting down.
TTTTTTTAGGACATGTTGGATTCTATAGAAGATTCATAAAGGATTTTTCAAAAATCAGTAAACCTCTTTGTAACTTATTGTGTACTGATCATGTTTTTGACTTTATTGCAGATTGTAGGAAGGCTTTTGAAAATTTAAAAGCTGCTTTAATCTTAGCACCCATTCTTTGTGCACCTAATTGGAATTTACCATTTGAGGTAATGTGTGATGCGAGTGATGCTGCGGTAGGTGCTATGCTGGGACAAAAGGAAGGAAAATTTATCCATCCTATATATTATGCAAGCAAGGTTTTAAATGAGGCACAAGTCAACTACACAACTACTAAAAATGAGTTGTTAGCTGTTCTGTTTGCTTTTGAGAAATTCCGGCCATATTTGGTTGGATCCAAAGTCACAGTGTTCACGGATCATGCAGCAATAAGGTATTTAATGTCTAAAAAATATGCAAAACCTAGACTGATTCGTTGGGTTTTATTATTGCAGGAGTTCGACTTGGAGATAAAGGATAAGCATGGGATCGGAAAATGATATTTCAGATCATTTATCTCGTCTTGATCCATCATCATCTTTGTTGGAGCAATCTTCCATTTCCGATTCTTTTCCGGATGAACAGCTTTTTGCCGTTGTGGTAAAGGTAGTCAGGGATGTCCCTTGGTATGCTGAAATATAAGTATAGGATTCGTTTGTTGCAAGTTTCCAGACTCAAATCTCAATGTCTAAAATTTCAAAGTTATTGCAATCAAGAATCATTCACATGCGACCCAAATAAAGAGACAAATCAAAAGTTTTCACGAGGTTTCTTACTCAAGCTCACACTTAGTCTACCTAGAGTCAGCCTTACTGGCCCGAGATTGGATTATATAACCCTCAACTCATCTTCCCTCTACAATGGCACTAGGAACTTACCAAGGAGCAAACAAGAAAAATTAGACTGTTTTTCTCTTTACTAAGGTGCCTAAAAATTAAAAGACATTTTCTTTATGCGTTCTTTTTTTTCTCTTTTTTTTTTTTTTTTTGCAGGGCACTAGCTTTCACACTACAGGGACCCATAACCCGAGTTTTACTCTTGGTTGGCCTAACTGATCACTCGGTAGGTAGCTCTTTTTACCCCCTTTGCAGCATGCTTTTTCTTGAAAATAAAAGTAATGTAAATGAGCATATGATTTTCTTTTTAAGCTCGCGCTCAATTTTTTTTTCTTTCTTTTTTTTCCCTTTGCTCTCTTTTATTTTTCTTAGGCATACTTTCTTTCTTTTCTCTTAAGGAAAATATTACATGCTAATTTGTGGACATTTGACTCTCTAGCTTATCCATACACCTATCGAGGTGACAACAAGCATATGGACTATATAATTCACTCCTAAGCTTTCAAACAAATCCTAGGCATGCTAAGGTTTACTCTTGCAAGAAAAGTACTAGAACAGTGTTGAAAAGGCTCAATTTTGAGGCACATGCTTATCATTCAGTGAAAACAATAAACTTGGCATGATGACACATGATTTTGATAGTCATAGAAAAAGCAACCAGACCATCCATACATTAACACTCAATTAATTAAAATTTGTTCAAATATAGGTCCAATGCACAGATGCATGACCTCAATCCAGAAAACATAGAGTGATAAAATAAAATCATTCATAGTAAAAATAGTATGATACTCAGGTGCATCAAGACTCAACCAAAACAGGCATGCAGGACCACTTCCACCCCAACCTAGAATTATGCATCCCCTTTAAATGAATCTAATCGAGATAAAGTAAAAGGGACTGAGAGTAAAGGAACATAAAATCTCCCTGGTTTTAAACTCCATGGTTGGAAGGGAATGATTCACCATGACTAGAAAGGTAGCAACTTGCTGAAATATGGTCACAAACTCCTAGAGACAAGGAAGGAAAGACAGAAACAAATACAAAAACATCAAAGGAAAAACAATAGAAAACTAGGTTGCCTCCCAAAAGCACATTTTTTAACGTCGATTGCTCGACGGGATTTCCAGTCTTCAACCGAAATCCACTTCTTTGATCCACAGAGGATCTTTCTTCTTTTTCTTTATCAGCTCCTGCACAGGAAAACTCAACTTGCAAACAGAGTGCATAGCGTAAGAAAATTTAAACAGAATATCTTCACCCATCTAGTTAAAGCTAATTCTAAATACCCTAGCCTTAACTTGGTCAGCCACTTGATTATCTAGGCCTAAATCATGCTCTAAAGAAGCAGGGACATCAGGCGTAAAGGAGTTGGATGCATAATGATTAGAGTTAGAGTTAGCATTCCTAACATTTAACTCTTCTAACATGTTTGATGCGCTAATTAAATTAGACCCAAAATTAAAGGAAAAATTAAGTTCAGGCTTCCTGACCTTGATGACATCTCCTCCTAACTTAAATTCTTGTTGCTCTGAGATTTGGCTCTCTAGCTCATCAGAGGAGTTGGCTCGAAATCTAGTGACTTTCGCCAGCTTTGCAATAATCTCCCCCGCCTTACCCGGTGTCATGTGTTGGGTTTCCAGAGTGAGTAAAAATAAGATATAAAAAGACTCTAGAACTTTGTGCAAGTATACACAGTCCGCAGCAAGTAATAAGTATTTATCGAATCCGAGGTCTGAACTAGCTTTCACTTTTTGTTTAGTTTTTCAATGGTTTCAAAAGTGGGTAAAATGATTGGTTTTTATAGAAAGCTGAAGCAAAAGAAATGACAGAACAGAAAGTAAACAAATACGCAGACAGATTAGAAACACGTGTTGGTCAGGATTTAGTAATTGTTTTAAAAGATGCTCTAGCAATATTATTGATCATGCAAAACTCTCGTAGTCTTATTAGCAGATTCCTCCCGGAACTTTGAATTTTTTAGAATGTGTTTCATGTCCAATGAAGTACTACCGATCAAGCACTAGGCAACTAGCTATCCCTAGCTCAGTCACTAGCGTTCACCAATACACAATGATCTAGTGTGATTAACTACCACACACTCCCTAAATCATCCCTGAAACTAGAGAGAGGTATTCATATCGGCTGGCCAGGCGGGCACAAAATAGAAATGAGCACAACAATTAACCAAGATGCATTAAATCAATATTTATTACCAGAAATTAAGCACGACAATCACATGTTCCTTAACCAACGCCTAAAGCTACTTAGTTCATAAGATGCATAGAGACACACGTTACAATTTGAGTAAGCATATTCATATTTACAGAATAATGCAAGAAAGTATTAGTTCCTTGATCAGCTTGCAAATGATGGTCTTGTTGATGGTCTCCAATCTCTCTCCTCTATTCGGCTCCCAAAATGGAAATGAGAAGGATCTCTTCCCGAAAGTGGAATGAATTTGACTTGGGCAGCCATCTCCTTTTATAGAGTGATAGGAGGCTTGAATTAGGTTGACCTACACATGTGGATTGCTCTCCTTGCTCCTTTATCCTGAGAATAGCTTAACAGAATCCAGTTCATTCAATTGGCTAACGAGCTGTGACGAGGCAGTTTTGCTCCCAACTTTGCTGCAACACAGAATTTGCTCCCTTAAGTCGCCCAGCAACATATTTTGCACAAAATAATTTCCAAAGCTTCCATTCTTCCAAATGGGTTAAAACATGTAACATATATCTAAAAGCAACCCTATTAAGCACAAAAGACACACAAATCCCTATCGAATTAAGGCCTAAATAACTCCCTTTTGGACAGTTATCATACCCCCAAACTCGAACTATTGTGCGTCCCGAGCAATACTAATCAACCTTCCCTTAAGAATTCAAAACGTTAGACAAAGCATTCTGCAAAACCAAGCTCTGCTGCAGCAAAATAATTCTTCCAGCATGGACAAATAATCACCACTTTTAACTCAATTCTTAAGAACTTGCCACAACCTAGCTCTATTATCAGACATTTAAAACACATTTTCAAGGGGTTTATATTTTTTTTGTTTCTCTGACTTAAAGCAGCCCTACAGTCATAAGCTCTTAAGCATGGGATGACCCACTTTATGGTGCAGTATACCCTTGCCTCAAACTCATCACCAACTAGGCTAAATACTCATTGTAAATCTAAAAAATCCTTAGTTATCCTATCTCTTGCCCCTCAGAATGGCGACATTTTATGATGAAGCTCACCTAAGTTCTGGGAAACAGAAAACTGTTGGATTATCATTCATCCTTCAAAACTTTTGCTCCATGAATTTTCTCAACAAATAATTTTTCTCATTTTTTTATATTCCCTAGGTCATATTTTGACGCAAAGACAAACTGTGGGTGTCACAAATGTCCCTGGTTACTCAACAACCTAGCAAATTATTTAATGAAGGAGAGGAATGCTCGAGCAAAACAATTGGAGTAGCAAAAAGTCCCCAGAACATGAATTATTCATTGTCCCCAATGAATCATTAACATTTAAAATTATACCCCCAAACTTAAATTTTTCCATCTAAATTTTAAACCGAGCGTGGGACTAGAACTAAGCTTAAATTGGATCATATAAGTCAACACTACCTCCAAAATCTTCTTGCCGCAGCAACGACCAGGCCAGCAGAAATGCTCAAGCAAAAGGTTTCTGGAGATCAGAATACCTTGATCTCATTAAGCTTAACCAGTCCAAGCTTCAAAAATTCAGAAGAAAATTAGTTAAGCCAGGAATGCACAATGCCATAGAACAGAAACAACTTCGGAAATTTCATTAAAAAAAAACAAAGAAAAATTACATAAGCAGATATTTTTTTTTTCAGAAGCAGAAAAATTAAAAAGAAGCAACAGCAAGCAAAGTTAGAAGAAGATGCGATCAGGAATGCACGAGCAACAAAATTAATTCATCAAAAAGTGTGCGCGCCCAAATTTTCCTCCTTCAATCCTCCTGACCAGGATCTTCTTCATCATCTCCTTCTCTTTCAATAGGCGGCGGCAGAATCCAGGGGTTCAATAAATCCTCAGGGAATGCTAGAAGGGCTGCATATGGGTTGGAAAAATTCTCCTGTAGCGCCTTCTTCGGATTGGCATCACGATTTCTAACATAGTTCCAGAAGGTTAAAGCTTGCCTCTCGGCAGACTCTTGCCTGCTGGCCGACAGTGCAAGTTGTTCTAAAACCGTGTTGATGCCATAGACAAGTCCACTGTGATGTGCCTCTTGCATACGCTGAAGCCGTGCCAAGTTAGGCGTATCGATGATTCCCTTGTCAAATAATATGACATCTCCTTCAGTCTCCAGAACCCCTGCTTGCTTGCAAAGCATTGTGATTGTATTCGGGATAAACAACTTCCCCACTTTCTTCTTCCAACATCCAGATATTTCACTAGCAATGATCTTCCCTACATCAATACTGAGAGACCTTAAAATCGCGAAAGCCAACAGAACCCGTTCCCTAGAAACCGTCGAGTCGTGAGTCGTTGGAAGCAATCTCTGCTGGATAAACCCCATCCATGTATTTGCTTCCCTCTTCAGATAGGCTGACTGAAACGTCCTTTTCTCGGTTTTTGAAAGCCTCCACTGCGCCCCTTTAATACCAACTTCCCGCACAGCATCGCTCAGCTGCTCATTAGATGGCGCCACAACCATCTCATTGTATCTTGCGTGGGGGAAATTTTGAAGGTTGTACAGGGCGTTGATAGCACTAGGACTCCAGTCGACTTCGACACCTCGAACGATAACTTGGAAACCTTCCTCCTCGTCAATATTTGCACAAACTTCCCGCACTACCTGCGCCTTCAAAGATTCAGGCTTTGAACAGAATGATTCCCAACCGTGGTTCGAAATGTCGGCCCTCAGAAAATGTGGAAGATCACCACTAAATCCTCTTTCAAAAAGGAAGTCTCTTTTCAAAAACTTAGCATATTTTGCTCTTGCAAGATTGTTGACGAAGCGAACATACGGTAACTGTGGCTCTTCTGGTTCGTCAGGTTCCTTCGATGTTGCAGCAACACTCTTGCCCTTATTTGCTCTTCGCTTGAGCAACTTTTCTTCTTCCGCCTTTTTCTCTGCTTCCTCCCTTTGTTTGGCCTCGAACTCTTTTTTCTCTTGTTCCTCTCTCTCTGCATTTTCTCTTTTTAGAATCAATGGTTGGAGGCGAAGGAGTATCAGTGCGGATTACCTTGACGCGACCCGCTTTTCGCTTAATGCGGCGACGTTTGGGTACTTCCGGCATGATCACCTCTACTCGAGCCTCCTGCATTGGCTCATTACCTTCTTCAGGTGCAACCTCTGCCTGTTCTTCTTGCACATCCTCAGTCTATTTTTCTTGAACTTCTTTTGTATTCTCCTCTCGTACTTCCTCTATGTATGCAACTCTCGGCTTAGTCTACTCTGGATTTTGTTTTTCTTGCTCCTTCGGGTCTTCTTCAACCACTGTGACAGCAACATTTTCCACAACCTTCTATACAGCTTCTTGATCCTCAGCCCGTTGTTACCTTTTCCTTCTTTTGGCTTCTTTTTCCTCCGGCGTTTTCTTCTTCTTCGTTTTCACTTTATGTACCTCGGGGGTAACATGTACCTCTTCTTCCTCATTATCCCTCTCTTTTCTTGCTCTCGTTTTCACCATTGGAGATTCAAAGGAAGTCTATCGCACACAGAAGAAGAAAAGTATAACTAGCAAAGGATGATCAAGAAAATGAAGTGAGAAGAACTTACCGCACGCTTTGGAATAAATAGAGCTGCAACAAATCAAATCGTAACTGAAAGATTTTGCCCCATTTAATTGGAATTACCATTCAAATTTAATTTGTAAATCAAATCCACTAATGGTAAAATCTTGAATTTCAATCACCCATGGTAAATAACTGTGTGCTGTCAACGGCTTAACCGTTGGATTACCCCTACGCGACACGTGGCAGCATCCATGCAATTTACCTGCCCATAGAAAATTTAAAATCAAACATTAACAGTAATTAATTCACAATAAAATCCTTCCTATCCGGACGGAAGATTTGCTTCAGCCATAACTTTTCCGCAACAACCTTTTAATAAGATTACCTGAAGAATCTTGGATACGAAAAATTTAAATTCAAAATAGAAAAATCAAATCAGGAAATTTCAATTTAGATTAACCGCTCAAATCAAATCTTATCTTTTATTTTTATTTGAAGCCGAATAAATCAGAAAAATCCTAAACTAAACAGAAATTAAAATAACCGAAAATATAATCTAAAATAATCGGAATAAATAAAAACAAAATTACCAGAAATAATACTCTAAAAGAAAATAAAATCTACTGAATTAAACAAACAATGAATAAAAATTAATCATACAAAATTTAAATAAAAAAAAATCTAAAATAATTCAAACTAAAATCAACAAAATCATAGCGAGAAAATAAAATTAAAACAACCACTGGGAGCTCAAAATTTTGCTTTGTGAAATGCTCCCGCAAAAATCTTGCTCTCTCATTCATCAACCAGCTTTAGGGAAGGATATTTCGACTGGAACTCCTCTCCCCAATAATGTTTCACACGCTGTCCATTCACCTTGAACACTCTCCCATCCTTTTCATCCTGCAAAGTAATTGCTCCATGGGGAAAAACTTCAATCACAATAAACGGCCCTGACCATTTAGATTTTAGTTTCCCAAGAAACAATTTTAATCTAGAATTGTAAAGCAAAACTCTTTGACCTTTGACAAACTCTTTAGACTTAATTTTCTTGTCATACCACAACTTAGTCTTCTCTTTATACATTTTAGAATTTTCGTAAGAGAATTGGCAAAATTCCTCCAATTCATTAAGTTGCAGCATTCTAATTGCTCCTGCACGACACAGATCAAAATTCAATTTTTTCAAAGACAAAAACGTTTTATGCTCGAGCTCTAATGGTAAATGGCATGCTTTCCATATACTAACCTATATGGAGACATACCTAAAGGAGTCTTATAGGCTGTCCTATAAGCTCAAAGAGCATCATCCAACCTAAAACACCAATCCTTTCTAGATGGATGGACTACTTTTTCGAGAATAGATTTTATTTCCCTATTGCTAATTTCAGCTAAGCTTAGTCCCATACTTAGCTAGAAGCTTAGTTAAGATATTATTAACAAAATGTGTACCCTCATCACTCACTAGAGCTCTTGGTGTCCCAAACTGCGCAAAGATGTGCGATTGAAGAAACCTTGCTATTGTTTTGGCATCATTCTGATGGCATGCAATGGCCTCCACCCACTTAGACACGTAAACAACTTCCAATAAGATATAAACATTGCCATTAGAAGGGGAAATGACCCCATAAAATCAATACCCCATACATCGAATAATTCTACTTCCAAAATGTAAGTAAGAGGCATTTCATCTTTAGGCCCCAAGTTTCCTCTCCTTTGGCAAGCATCACACTGCTTGTAGAACCAATGGGCATCCTTAAATAAGGTAGGCCGGAAGAATCCACAATGCAAAATCCTCATAGTTGTCCTCTTACCGCTGAAATGGCCTCCAGGATTTCTTTTGCTTCATCACCTGAAACACACCTACGAATAATACCATCAGAGCATTGTTTATACATAAATGGCTCATCCCAATAGAAAAATTTTGTATCATGCTTAAACTTTTTCTTCTGCCTCCAATCCATATCAATAGGAGTGACTCTCTTTACCAAAAAGTTAGCAATATCAGCATACCAAGGGGCATCCTTGACTACCTTTACCTCAATAGCAAAAAGCTGCTCATCTGGAAAAGAATCTGAAATGGCAGATTGCTTCAGCAAAGATGATGATGGAACAAGACGAGACAAGTAATCTGCAATGACATTTTTTTACCCCTTCTTATCTTTTATCTACAAGTCGAATTCCTACAATAATAGAACCCAACGAATTAATCTAGGCTTTGCATCTTTTTTAGACATTAAATACCTTATTGCTGCATGATCCGTAAACACTGTGACTTTGGATCCAACCAGATATGGTCGGAACTTCTCAAAAGCAAACACAACAGCTAACAACTCCTTTTTAGTAGTTGTATAGTTGACTTGTGCCTCATTTAAAACCTTGCTTGCATAATATATAGGATGGATAAAGTTGCTCTGCTTTTGCCCCAGCATAGCACCTACTGCAACATCACTCGCATCACACATTACCTCAAATGGTAAATTCCAATTAGTTGCACAAAGAATGGGTGTTGAGATTAAACCACCATTTAAAGTTTCAAAAGCTTTCCGAAAATCTGCGTTAAAGTCAAAAACATGATCAATACACAATAAGTTACAAAAAGGTTTACTGATTTTGGAAAAATCCTTTATGAAACTCCTGTAAAATCCAACATGACCTATAAAACTCTGAATCCCTTTCACTGAATTCAGTGGTTCTAATCTTTCAAAAATTTAAATTTTTGCTCTATCAACTTCTAGACCATTCTTAGAAATCCTATGACCTAGCTCAATGCCCTCCTTTACCATGAAGTGAAATTTCTCCCAATTAAGAACTAAATGGGTATCCTCACATCTCTTTAACACCTTACCTAAATTATCCAAACAACTCTTAAAAGACCGTCCAAAAACTGAAAAAACGTCAATAAAAACCTCAACAGTGGACTCAATCGTATCAGAAAAAATTGCTAACATACACCGCTGAAATGTTGCTGGACCATTGCAAAGACCGAAAGGCATTCGCCTAAAAGCAAACGTCCCATAAGGGCAGGTGAAAGTGGTTTTTTCCTGATCCTTGATGACATGCAAAAATGTCATCATTTTCCTATTAATTTTAGCTAGTTTTGTGCATAAATTGTGAGCTTTAATGTATTTTTATGTTGATTTTACAGAAAACCGAGTTCGGACAGCAATATTGAGATTTTAAGAGAATTTGGGTAAAATTGGAGACTTTTTGGGCAAATTAAAGAATAACCATTGAAGATCCAAGCCCCAAGGTCCAAGAAGAAAAGACAATTGAAGTGGGAAGGCCCAAAAAGCCCAAAAGAGTAAAGAAAGGAGGCTAAAATCCACAAAACAGGCTTCTAGAAGGCCTAGCGTCGAGACGCTAGGACCGTAGCGTCTCAACGCTAGGTGGTCCGATTCGCGCGTGCAAAAATCGCGACAGCGTCGCGACGCTGTCTGCGTAGCGTCGCGACGCTGCGACAACTTCTGCCCCAAGACAACATGACGTCACAGCGTCGAGACGCTGTGACGTAGCGTCTCGACGCTGCCGGCTTGCTCAGCAAGAAATGTCCAGCCCCTTGTGCTATAAAAAGGGCCCTTTCCTTTTGTTCAAATCATCCCAAATTTGGGGGAGCTCTCCCCTAGCTCAATAGAGAGAAAAAGTGAGAAGAATTGTGGAGAAAAAGGTGGAATTGAGCGAGATTCCGAGGCTCAAGATTCGAGATGATCGTAGCGGGAGCTTGGGATCAATTTATCGGTTATTTCTTCCTAACTTCTTTATAATTCCTTGTTGTAATTTGAGTTAGGCCTATGGATCAAGATCATTTTGGCAAAATTATTTCCATTTGTGAGTAGATCTTGAGACCGAGGGTCGTTATTCTAGTTAATTGGATATTGTAGCACAATTGCTTGGATTATGTAATGAAATTCTCCATATTTCATCTATGCAATTCTTGCTTAATGCTTTTAATCTCTTGATCACGGATTAATTGATATGTTGGTCTAAATTGATACTCGACAGAGAGAAATTAGATTAGATCCAAATTGCATGGCTAACAATTGTTTGGAACACGAGAGTGAAAGAGAATTGTTAGAAATTGATTATGAAGTTGCTTAATGCCATACTATGATTAACTAAGGAGATGGACACATAAATTAGTTATGATGGTATGAGATGTGGAGGAGCTTGAAAGAGAAATCCGCTTAAAATTACTTCTAGATTTATGGAATTGAAGATTATTAGTTGCATACATCCATCTAATTGAGCTACAAATCCAAGAAACTAGATAACACCCTAGGTCAAGTTCCCTTATTTGGTAATTTTCATTTCATTATTACATGTTTATTTTTATTAATTCCTTAAATTTTCGCACTATCATTCGAGTTGATCTTCTAAATAAAATTAAAACATGATGATTCTTGGTACTTAATGGAATTAATTCAATTTCCCTGAGGATTCGATACTCGGTATTACTACCGTTTTATATTACTTGCGGCCCGTGCACTTTGCGGTCATCAAGTTTTTGGCGCCGTTGCCGGGGAAATTGTAATTTTTTCGTTAATATTGAGAATTAAGTGTTTGATTTTAATTTAGAAATTTATTTTTCTGCATTTTATTTTTTTTTAGTTTTGTGGAGCTATAAGGTGGATAATCTGTTCTTTTGAGATTTAATCATGGCAGAAGACAAAGCAATTCGAGATTATTTCTTGCCTGAATTTCCATTAAACTATTCTGGAATAGCTTACGAGCCGGTCACTGTCGATAATTTTGAGCTCAAGGCTAGTCTCATTCAAATGGTGAGAGAGAATGCTTTCAAAGGCCATCCATCAGAAGATCCTCACCATCACCTAAGATCATTTCTGAATATATGTGGAACTGTAAAAATGGGAGGAGTTAGTCCTGACTCAATTCGGTTGCAATTATTCCCATTCTCTTTACAAGACAAGGCTAGAGATTGGTTAGACTCGTTAACCTCAAATAGCATCCTTGGTTGGAATGATTTAGTCAAAGCTTTCCTTGCAAAATTTTTCCCATTAGAAAAGATTACCAAGCTTAGAGCTGAAATTGGAAAGTTTCAACAATTAGAGGAAGAGCAATTATATGAAGCTTGGGAGAGATATAAGGATTTGTTAAGGAAATGCCCACAGCATGGATATCCTGATTGGCTTCAAATTCAACTTTTCTACAGTGGGTTAAATAGGAATTTAAAAACAATTCTCGACACCACAGCTGGAGGAAACTTCTTAGCCAAAACTGTCAAGGAGGCACGAACCATAATAGAAGAGTTGGCTTTGACAAGTTACCAATGGCAACCAGAGTCCAAAATTAAGGAGAAACCATGTGAGAATAATGAGATAAGTGCTTTAAGGTTGCAAGTCGAAGCTCTAACCAAGGCTCTAAACAAGCTCACAGGATCTGAAACTCCAAGTTCGCCGAAAGCTGAATTAAGAGAAGAGTTTAAAGAAAAGAAAAGCCCTTTTGAAGAAATGATGAGAAACTTCATGAATGAGACTAGAAATCTGAATGAAAAGGTTCAAGCGAAAGTAGATATTGTCATGGATCAAATGACAATATTTATGAAGGAAATCCAGCAAGGAAATTTATCCAATGACATCGCCATGAACCCTCACGAACAATGCCCCGCCATATCTCTTAGAAGTGGGAAACAGTTAAGAGAAATTGAAAGAAAAGAAGAAACAAACCCCATCACTAGAAGGATAGTGGATGAGGAAGATGAACACAAACCAGAGGAAGAGTCAGCACCATCAGTACCAGATAAGTCTTCTGATTCTATTCCTTTAGTTCTTAACCAGATTCCTTATCCTCAGAGATTTCAAAAGAAAAAGTTGGATGCTGAATTTTCAAAGTTTCTTAATAGTTTTAAACAGCTTCATATTAACATTCCTTTTTCTGATGCTTTGGAACAGATGCCACACTATGCCAAGTTTATGAAAGAAATATTGTCAAAGAAAAAGAAATTCGAGAACCATGAGACAGTGAATATGACAGTCAAGTGCAGCGCCATAATCCAGAAACATCTACCACCAAAATTAAAAGATCCAGGGAGTTTTACTCTTCCGTGTACTGTTGGTAGTTTGTTCATAAAAAAAGCTCTGTGTGATTTAGGGGCAAGCATAAACCTAATGCCATTCAGTGTTTACAGGAAACTGGGTTTGGGGGAATTGAAGTCGACCACAATTGTCTTGCAATTGGCAGATCGTTCAATAACATACCCCAAAGGTGTGTTAGAAGATGTTCTGATCAATGTCGACAAATTCATATTCCCTGTAGACTTTATAGTTTTAGACATGGAAGAAGACCCTGAAGTCCCGATCATTCTTGGGAGACCATTTTTGGCAACCGCTCGTGCTCTAATTGAGGTACAAGAAGGAACCCTGACTCTCAGAGTGGAAGACGACGAGGTAGTGTTCAACCTTTTTAATGCTTTAAAACATCCAGAAGAGGTCAGCTCCTGCTTCTCGATTGATTCAGTTGACGCTATTATCAATGCATGTGTAGAGTCAGAGTCTCCTGTTGATCATTATGAAATAAGCATGCCTGACGTATTCGGAGATGAATTATTAGATGTTGATCAAAAAAATGCTCTTATTGATAGATCTTTAGGAAGGGAAGAAACGTTGACATTAGATATGTGTGCTCAAGTTAATGCCCCTTCCCCTGAATTAAAACAATTGCCTTCCCACTTGCGCTATGCATTCTTAGGAGACTCTTCTACTTTTCCCGTTATCATTTCTGCCGATTTAAGTAAAGTAGAAGAGGAAAAATTGTTGGATATTCTGAAAAAGCATAAATCTGCCTTAGGATGGTCCATCAGTGATATTAAGGGTATTAGTCCTTCAATTGTCATGCATAAAATTTTAATGGAAGATGCCTTTAATCCTACAGTAGAACACCAAAGGAGATTAAATCCAGCAATGAAGGAAGTGGTAAAAGCCGAGGTGTTAAAATTATTAAATGCAGGAATTATTTATGCTATATCTGACAGCCCTTGGGTGAGTCCTGTTCAAGTTGTGCCTAAGAAAGGGGGAATGACTGTTGTTAAGAATGAGAAAGATGAATCCATTTCTACTAGGACAGTCACCGGTTGGCGTGTGTGTATCGATTATAGGAAGTTAAATAAAGCCACCAGAAAAGACCATTTCCCCCTTCCCTTTATTGATCAAATGCTCGATAGGCTAGCTGGGTATCCATATTACTGTTTCCTTGATGGTTATTCGGGCTATAATCAAATTGCGATTGCACCCGAAGACCAAGAGAAAACAACATTTACGTGTCCCTATGGCACATATGCTTTTCGGCGTATGCCATTTGGACTATGTAATGCTCCAGCTACCTTTCAACGTTGTATGATGGCCATATTTTCAGACTTTGTGGAAGAGATCATGGAAGTATTTATGGATGATTTCTCTGTTTTTGGTTCATCCTTTGATAACTGTTTGCATAATCTCTCTCGTGTTTTGCAAAGATGCCAAGAGACTAACCTTGTTTTAAATTGGGAAAAATGCCATTTTATGGTAAAAGAAAGGATAGTCCTAGGTCACAAAGTGTCTGAAAAAGGGTTGGAGGTTGATAAAGCCAAGATTTCTGCTATTGAACAACTTCCTCCGCCCATTAATGTTAAAGGAGTTCGCAGTTTCTTAGGACACGCAGGGTTTTACAGACGTTTTATAAAAGATTTCTCAAAAGTTGCTAAACCCCTGTGCCACTTGCTTGAAAAAGATGCTCCATTTGTGTTTTCAAAAGAGTGTTTGCTAGCATTTAATCTTTTGAAGGAAAAATTGATTTCTGCACCCATCATTGTTGTCCCTGACTGGAGTCAACCATTTGAAATCATGTGCGATGCTAGTGATTATGCTTTAGGAGCTGTTTTAGGGCAACGACGAGATAAGTTCTTTAGGGCAATCTATTATGCAAGCAGAACTTTAGATAGTGCTCAGCAAAACTACACCACTACAGAGAAGGAGATGCTTGTTGTTGTGTTCGCTTTCGATAAGTTCAGGCCCTATTTACTCGGTACAAAGGTTATAGTGCATACTGACCACGCTGCTATTCGTTATTTGAGTAGTAAAAAGGATTCCAAGCCCAGACTCATAAGATGGATTCTGTTATTGCAAGAATTTGATTATGAGATCAAGGATAGAAAAGGTTGCGAGAATGTAGTCGCAGATCATTTGTCTCGAATAAAGCATGAAAAGAACGTCGCAACCTTTCCCATTAAAGAAGTTTTTCCTGATGAAAGATTATATGCTGTTAAAACTTCTTTTCCTTGGTACGCCGATTTTGTAAACTTTCTTGCAGGAAAAGAAATACCTCCAGATTTAAATGCTCAGAAAAGAAAGAAGTTTTTTCATGATGTGAAGTCCTATCTGTGGAATGACCCATTTCTCTTCAAAGTATGTTCTGACCAAATCATTCGAAGGTGCATTCCGGCAGAAGAAGTAGGTAAGATTATTCATGATTGTCATGCCGCTCCTTATGGTGGTCATTTTGGACCAACTCGTACTGCAGCAAAGGTACTCCAATCTGGTTTTTATTGGCCTACTTTATTTAAAGATTGCTATACCTTCGTGAGAACATGTGATAGATGTCAAAGGACAGGAAATATTTCTAGACGCCATGAAATGCCTTTAACCCCTATTCTCGAAGTTGAACTTTTTG
Organism: Luffa acutangula; assembly: GCA_036850905.1. Taxonomy (NCBI): domain Eukaryota; kingdom Viridiplantae; phylum Streptophyta; class Magnoliopsida; order Cucurbitales; family Cucurbitaceae; genus Luffa; species Luffa acutangula. The sequence goes on along the minus strand of CM072094.1, from coordinate 13,308,483 downwards.
ATGTGTGGGGCATGGACTTTATGGGCCCTTTTCCCTCTTCCAATGGATACTCGTACATCCTAGTTGCTGTTGATTACGTATCTAAATGGGTAGAGGCAATAGCCACTAAGACTAATGATGCACGTGTTGTGTTACGTTTCTTGCATAAAAATATTTTCACTAGATTTGGCACACCACGAGCTATAATTAGTGATGAGGGGTCTCATTTTTGCAATAAATTGTTTGAATCATTACTGAGGAAATATGGTGTCAAGCATAAGACTTCTTTAGCTTATCATCCCCAAACTAACGGGCAAGCTGAGATTTCTAACAGGGAGATTAAGCAAATTCTAGAGAAGACAGTTCGTATCAACAGAAAGGACTGGGCATACAAGTTGGACGATGCTTTGTGGGCCTACCGGACAGCTTTCAAAACTCCAATCGGTACATCCCCGTATCGATTAGTGTATGGTAAGGCCTGTCACCTGCCTATGGAGCTTGAGCACAAAGCATATTGGGCTATCAAGAAGCTAAACTTGGACGCAGAGAAGGCTGGTGAACAACGTCTTCTGCAGCTCAACGAACTAGAAGAATTCAGGAGCCAGGCGTATGAAAACGCAAAACTCTATAAGGAAAGAACCGCAAGATGGCATGATAATATAATCCAGAAGCGTTCTTTCGAGCCAGGGCAGCAAGTTCTTCTATTCAATTCGCGATTGCGATTGTTCCCAGGAAAATTGAAGTCAAGATGGTCCGGTCCATTCATAATCAAGGAAGTATCCCCATATGGACCAATTGAATTAATAGATAGCAGCGGGTTAACTTTTAAAGTCAATGCTCAAAGAGTGAAGCACTATTGTGGATTCGAGGAGCGCAAGGTTGAAAAGATGATTTTAACGGATCCAGGGTAACCAAGCCCCGTCTAGCTCAGGACGTTAAACAAGCGCTTCTTGGGAGGCAACCCAAGCTTTTAAAAGTTTTTTTTGAAGATTTCTTTTTGTGTTGATCCTAATGCTTCCTTGAGATTGATCCTTATGTAGGAAGTTGGTGAAATCACACCTATCCGCTCATTCTCTCTTCGGACGAAAAGTCAAGACGTTTCAGACTCTCTCGCTTTTTCAGGGCAGTATCGATCTCTCTTTATCTGATTAAATGTTCATACATTGGGGACAATGTATATTTTAAGTTTGGGGGGGAGATTCGCTCTGCTTAGGTGTTGCATAAGAAAAGTAATGCTTATGATGAATTAAATGCATGTTGATGATGATGACGTCTGATGATTTGCTTTTAGCCATGATTCTCTCTTATTGTTGCAAATTTGGAAGCATGTCTAAATTCAAGAAAATTAAAAAATTTTTTTTTGATCCCCTTGCAAAGTATGATGATTCACTTGTCTTATTATGATTTTGAAAGCCTAGATGAAAGTTATATGCTTTGGAAGTTTGTTGTCACTCCGATAGGTGTAAAGTTTGTCTAGATAGCTTTCATGCGTAATAGTTAGTAATACTGAGCTTTGGGAAAAAGAAATGATTTGCTCAATAATAATAATAATAATAAATGCTCCACTTTCTTGAAAGTGTTAGTAACCAGGGGCATTCATGACACCCATCGTTTGCATTTGCATGAAAGCGCTGGAAAGAAATGAGCATGCTTCGGCATCCTGAAAGATGAAACGCTCGTAGTTGGATGCTTTCATCACCAATGTTGGCAAGCCAGAACGAAGGCGCTACATCTAAAAGGGTTATCTCCATTTATCATCTAAAAAAAAAAAAAAAAAAAAAAAAAAATTTAATTTATGGGCACCTGAGTAAGGTAGTACTTGCTAGATAAGTATGATGGCTAAAAGGGCGAGCTTTAGTGCCAGTGTAGGGGGAAGATGAATGGAGGAGTATATAAATGATTCCGGGCTAGTAAAAATTGCGATAAGGCAATTGATGATTCATTTTTGCAAGGGAGGATAGGATTAAATTTTAAAACTTCTTGATGTTTGTTCATGCTTACTTATTTGTTTCAATAGTTTGCATTCATGGCTAGAAGCATTGAAGATAGAGTTGTTAGCATGCAAGTTATGATTCATATGTATTACTTTATTTTGCTCGGGACTAGCAAAACTTTAAGTTTGGGGGTGTGATGACATGCAAAAATGTCATCATTTTCCTATTAATTTTAGCTAGTTTTGTGCATAAATTGTGAGCTTTAATGTATTTTTATGTTGATTTTACAGAAAACCGAGTTCGGACAGCAAAATTGAGATTTTAAGAGAATTTGGGTAAAATTGGAGACTTTTTGGGCAAATTAAAGAATAACCATTGAAGATCCAAGCCCCAAGGTCCAAGAAGAAAAGACAATTGAAGTGGGAAGGCCCAAAAAGCCCAAAAGAGTAAAGAAAGGAGGCTAAAATCCACAAAACAGGCTTCTAGAAGGCCTAGCGTCGAGACGCTAGGACCGTAGCGTCTCAACGCTAGGTGGTCCGATTCGCGCGTGCAAAAATCGCGACAGTGTCGCGACGCTGTCTGCATAGCGTCGCGACGCTGCGACAACTTCTGCCCCAAGACAACATGACGTCACAGCGTCGAGACGCTGTGACGTAGCGTCTCGACGCTGCCGGCTTGCTCAGCAAGAAATGTCCAGCCCCTTGTGCTATAAAAAGGGCCCTTTCCTTTTGTTCAAATCATCCCAAATTTGGGGGAGCTCTCCCCTAGCTCAATAGAGAGAAAAAGTGAGAAGAATTGTGGAGAAAAAGGTGGAATTGAGCGAGATTCCGAGGCTCAAGATTCGAGATGATCGTAGCGGGAGCTTGGGATCAATTTATCGGTTATTTCTTCCTAACTTCTTTATAATTCCTTGTTGTAATTTGAGTTAGGCCTATGGATCAAGATCATTTTGGCAAAATTATTTCCATTTGTGAGTAGATCTTGAGACCGAGGGTCGTTATTCTAGTTAATTGGATATTGTAGCACAATTGCTTGGATTATGTAATGAAATTCTCCATATTTCATCTATGCAATTCTTGCTTAATGCTTTTAATCTCTTGATCACGGATTAATTGATATGTTGGTCTAAATTGATACTCGACAGAGAGAAATTAGATTAGATCCAAATTGCATGGCTAACAATTGCTTGGAACACGAGAGTGAAAGAGAATTGTTAGAAATTGATTATGAAGTTGCTTAATGCCATACTATGATTAACTAAGGAGATGGACACATAAATTAGTTATGATGGTATGAGATGTGGAGGAGCTTGAAAGAGAAATCCGCTTAAAATTACTTCTAGATTTATGGAATTGAAGATTATTAGTTGCATACATCCATCTAATTGAGCTACAAATCCAAGAAACTAGATAACACCCTAGGTCAAGTTCCCTTATTTGGTAATTTTCATTTCATTATTACATGTTTATTTTTATTAATTCCTTAAATTTTCGCACTATCATTCGAGTTGATCTTCTAAATAAAATTAAAACATGATGATTCTTGGTACTTAATGGAATTAATTCAATTTCCCTGAGGATTCGATACTCGGTATTACTACCGTTTTATATTACTTGCGGCCCGTGCACTTTGCGGTCATCAATCCTCAGGAGGAATGGTAATCTGGTTATACCCAGAATAACCATCTAAGAAACACTAATAGGCATGACCAGCCAATCTGTCTAACATCTGGTCAATAAATGGTAGAGGGAAATGGTCCTTACGGGTAGCTTTATTAAGCCTCCTGTAATCCATGCAAACCCTCCAGCTAGTTACTGTCCTGGTTGGGATCAATGATATGCAAATTGCTAACCGCAAGGGCACGGGTCAAGTAATAATAAAATGTTCGTATAAACGAGTGTCGTTCTCTGGATTGGATTTTTAAGCTAAATCAAGTATTGTGAATAATCTCGCTCAATTTAATTTAGGGAACATAAAATGATGAGTGATAGATCGAAAACTAAATCAAACAAGTAAACAATGGATATGTAATTGAGAGAAAACTTAGGGAGTTGATTTCGCCAATTTAGTCTAGGATTGATTTTAAGGAATAAGTTATTATGCACAATGGAATTATGAGCCTAAGAATCTTTAGTCACAAACCTCTCCCGAGTATAATTGATTCTCATGCAAATTAACCAACTTGATATCCCTATCTAAGTTTATTAACATGCAAGGCAATGAGTTCTTCTGACCAATTCTAAAGTTACTCTAAAAATCGACACGAGCTTAGAAAATAAACTTTAGTCATGCAATCTTGAATAAGTCTAAATTAAATCCCCTCTCCCGAGAAAGAATCACCACTTAAATCATTCAACTAATGGCCAATTAATTGAAAGCATTAAATCTAGATTTCATACATAATAACCATTGCACAACTTATACCATAAATCAATCCATAAACTAAATCGACTACATCAATCCCTAACCCATGAGTTTAGCTACTCATACATGGCGTTACAAGCTCAACTAAACATGAAAAAGCCTTTAAATCTAGCTAGAGATAAGGAAAAAGAAAGGAAACACTTAATGTCGTCGAACCCGGCACGTCCCCGTCTCAATATCTGCGCCACCAAGTGAGATTCCCGGTCTTCGTCCTTGCTTCATCTCCCACAATAGGTCTCTAGTCGAAATTATGGCTAAAATCTCTCAAATTGGCCTCCCCCAATCCGTAGCATGAAAAGAAGTATAAATAGGAAATTCTGCCGATAGCGTCGAGACGCTATGAAGACAACGTCTCGACACTGTCGCCTGGCGCGCGTGCTTAATAAGGGAAAAACGATAGCGTCGAGACGCTCTTGTCATAGCGTCAAGACGCTGAAATTGCTACCACCCAAAATAAACAAGGAAAGCGAGCGTCTCGACGCTCCATGAGTGGCGTCTCGACGCTGATAGGCATATTGCCCTCTCTTGGCTCATTGTTACTTGAATCTTTTCGGTTCTTTGGCATCTTTTCACGTCCCGAACACCCGATTAACTCCAATTCCACGCTTTAGCTCTAATCATCACTTTCCTACAAAATAAACAATTAAGTGCAATAAAATGGCCAATAAATCATAAAAGACTAGCTGAATTAAATAGGGAAAAATAGCTAGCTATGCTCGCTATCAAACACCCCCAAACTTAAGCTTTTGCTAGTCCTCGAGCAAACTACAAATCAAACATACAATAGAAGAATGGATGCAACAATCATGACTCAATCCTCAAGGATCAAAAGTCAATAGTCAAGCAAGCAAGAGACATGCACATAAGGACCAATGAGGGAGACAAATTAAAATTTTTCCAAAATTAACTTGCACAAGCGAGATCTAACTCAACGAGACCAAACTCTACTAGCCCGGGATTGGATTATTAAACTCTCAGCTCATCTTCCCTCTGCACTGGCACTAAGGTTTCACTAATGAGTTAATGGAACAAATTAGTTTTTTTTCCTCCATAGTTAGGTGCTTATAAATTACAATTAAATTTAGCATTTATATGTGGCACTAGCTTTCACACAACTATTGCAGGGACCCTTAACCTGAGATTTCTCTGGTTGGCCTAACTGATCACAACAGGGGTAGCTCTTTTTGCCTAAACTTTATTAAACAATGCAAATTGTGCACAAGCCATGGCATAATTTTTTTTTCAACAGTAACAACAAGAATAATCTTTTTTTTATGAACATGATAAGCACATATTATTTTCTTTCCTCCTACGCAAGATCAAACATGCTAATTTGCAAAAAATTAACTCTTTAGCTCTTCCCTACACCTATCGAGGTGACAACAAGCATATGAACTCAATAATTTGCTCCTAAGCATTCAAATCCAAATCTAGCCAAGACAAATACTCTACTCATGCAAGCCATCTCCTAGAAAAAGTTTAAAAAGTCTCCCCTTTTTGGGCACTCATGCTTACAACTCATTGCAAGCTAGAAAATTGACAAGAAAGCCTATCCTAGGACATCATAGTCATGCATAAATAACATCCAGAAAACAACCATATACTCAATTCAAAGAAAGCTCAAAACTATAGCCCGAACTCAGATGCTCAAGGGCTCCACAAACATGCTATTCCACCCCCAAACTTAAAACATGCATTGTCCTCAATGTATAAAGAAAATAAGGCATAATCTAGCATGAGAACAAAGACAAAATGGAAGGAATGAACAATACTGCCCTGGAATGATGATGACCTTTCTCATGGAAGCTTGAAAGTAAAGGAGAAACTGGAACCAAGGCCTACAACACAAAAACACACAATAAATCAAAACCAAACAGAAAATCCCAACTAAACATACTTGGGTTGCCTCCCATAAGCGCTTGTTTAACGTCATTAGCTCGACGTGTTGATCGTGCATCAAGGAGGCTTCTTTTTTGTGAATCTAGCAGATGTGTTCTTTCTTGCACCTTTCTTGTAGCCCATGATAAGCACTTCAGAGTGTCCCTTAGAGTCTTCAACTGCTTTAAATATCCTCAGGAGGAATGGTAATCTGGTTATACCCAGAATAACCATCTAAGAAACACTAATTGGCATGACCAGCCAATCTGTCTAACATCTGGTCAATAAATGGTAGAGGGAAATGGTCCTTACGGGTAGCTTTATTAAGCCTCCTGTAATCCATGCAAACCCTCCAGCCAGTTACTGTCCTGGTTGGGATCAATGATATGCAAATTGCTAACCGCAAGCGCACGGGTCAAGTAATAATAAAGTGTTCGTATAAACGAGTGTTGTCCTCTGGATTGGTTTTTTAAGCTAAATCAAGTATTGTGAATAATCTCGCTCAATTTTATTTAGGGAACATAAAATGATGAGTGATAAATCGAAAACTAAATCAAACAAGTAAACAGTGGATATGCAATTGAGAGAACACTTAGGGAGTTGATTTCGCCAATTTAGTCTAGGATTGATTTTAAGGAATAAGTTATTATGCACAATGGAATTATGAGCCTAAGAATCTTTAGTCACAATTACCTCTCCCGAGTATAATTGATTCTCATGCAAATTAACCAACTTGATATCCCTATCTAAGTTTATTAACATGCAAGGCAATGAGTTCTTCTGACCAATTCTAAAGTTACTCTAAAAATCGTCACGGGCTTAGAAAATAAACTATCGTCATGCAATCTTGAATAAGTCTACATTAAATCCCCTCTCCGGAGCAAGAATCAACACTTAAATCATTCAACTAATGGTCAATTAATTGAAAGCATTAAATAAAGATTTCATACATAATAACCATTGCACAACTTATACCATAAATCAATCCATAAACTAAATCGACTACATCAATCCCTAAGCCATAAGTTTAGCTACTCATACATGGCGTTACTGTTGGGTTTTATGCCCTAAAACTCGTAGATAGTAAATGTACTTTTGACCGAACATTAATAAAAGTAATGTATTATTCAATGTTTGTATTATATCTTGTCTTAATAACCCTAATCCAATAAACTAAACATCCAAGGCTAATAGAATGAGGCTTGAATTAGTATGTAGGGACATATGGGGATCAATGTTCAAGTTTTAGCCTAAAGGGTCTGTAGTATAGGGATAAGGCTGGGTACCTTGTCCTGGTGACACTATGGATACGACCCACTTTGTATATTGATACAAACGTATTAATCCAACGCGTTCATGTGGTTGACATTTGAGTGGGGGTATCTTGTGCAATGAGTTTGCACAAAGACCGGACCGCGAAATAGTTAACCACTAACTGTAACACTGTTAGTTAGCTCGGTTTCTATTTCACTACTATGACCTAGGCAACTTGGCCTTAATCCTGAGTGGATTATGGACTCCTGTCCATGAGGGATTGTCCTTTGATTTGTACGGTTGAGAGTGGCCTGTTCGCCGACTCAATAAGCCTACCATTTTGGGGACAAGACCGAGTGGGGAGCTGGGAACGTAATCTTACAAGATGGAATTCACTCCTTCCCGATATTAGGGTAAGTAGAGGTGTGTTCCCTTAAGTGGTGTCTCCAGGTCGGCCCTACCCTCTTTATGGCACGAGAGGGATTTCTGTTTGTTGGTTGGACCACAAACAGGTTGTTCATTAGAGGAGCACTGGTACTTAAGGACCAAGAGGTAGCCCAGGGGTAAAACGATAATTTGACCTAGTTGGGGTACGAACACACGTGAAGGGCTGACTTGCTGTTGACAGTCAATATTCGTGGACACAGAAATATATCAGCAGTGAGAAGAGTGCAGTTGTGGTTGTTTAGTGGAGTGAACCACAGTTAACTAATATTGATTAACTTGGTTAATGAGTTTAGCCAACTAATCTCATATCGTTGGAGCTTCTGATCTGTAGGTCCATCAGGTCCCACCGGTAGCTCTATAAGGGCGTTGAGGTAAATTTCTAAGGTTGAAATAAGTATTCGAAGGAGTTCGAGTATTAAATTAAAATATGAATTTGATTCATATTAAAACTATAGGTTATAATTAATGTGCATTGGATGTATATTAATACTATAGTTTTATGAGAGAGAATAATAATAATAATTGAATATATGATGTTCAATTATATTATTTTAAAATTAATTAATTTTTTGAATTAGTTAATTATTTTTAGTTTAATTAAATTTGATTTAATTAAACTATAAGATAAGAGGGATATTAATTTAAATTAGATTTAAATTAATGTTTATTTTATTAATATTGATTAATACAAATTTTAATTAATTATATTTTAAAATTATGATTTTAAAATTATAATTAATTATAAATATCAGGTAACTGATATTTTAGTTACCTGATATTATGCGTGAAGGAGGTTAATTGGAAAGGTCAGTAGTCAGTTTCAACATCTCTCTCCCTCATTCACGCCCAACTTCCCCTCTCTCTGCCATTTCTCTCTCGATTTCTCTCCTCCCTCTGTGATACAGAGAATTTCATCAGGGAAAAACCTTAGATTATTGGGGTTTCCACAAAACCACTCAACACACATACCTTGGAGGATACCGGTGCAATCTTGGTGGTGGTGTTCGTGATTTTTGCAGCAAGATCAAGATTAAAAGTTGGGTGTTGGTTGCTGTATTTTTCTGTCTATCAAAGGTTTTGGCGAAGCGAATCAAGAACGTCTTCAAGGGTAAGTCATTCTTGAACCCTAGGATCAATAGGATCCTTTTCTTAGATTAGATCTAAACTCCCTTTATGTTTTCCAGCATGTTTTATATCCGTTTTATAGCAAGTTTTAGAATATTTTTCTTGCTGTAAAATTTAAATTTTTTTTGCCGTCGTATTGGTATCACAATCGATATTTATACCGAGGTCTCTGAACGTTTCCGCTGCGCTAGGGATTTAATCCCTGCAGTTACAAGCTCAACTAAACATGAAAAAGTTATTAAATCTAGCTAGAGATAAGGAAAAAGAAAGGAAACACTTAATGTCGTCGAACCCGGCACGTCCCCGTCTCGATATCTGCGCCACCAAGTGAGATTCCCGTCCTCATCCTTGCTTCAGCTCCCACAGTAGGTCTCTAGTCGAAATTAGGGCTAAAATCTCTCAATTTGGCCTCCTCCAAATTCGTAGCATGAAAAGAAGTATAAATAGGAAATTCTGCCGATAGCGTCGAGACGCTAAGGAGACATCGTCTCGACGCTGTCGTCTGGCGCGCGTGCTGAAGAAGGGACCGCTGCCGCTCAAAATAAATAAGGAAAGCGAGCGTCTCGACGCTCCAAGAGTGGCGTCTCGACGCTGATAGGCAGATTGCCCTCTCTTGGCTCCTTGTTACTTGAATCTTTTCGGTTCTTTGGCATCTTTTCACGTCCCGAACACCCGATTAACTCCAATTCCACGCTTTAGCTCTAATCGACACTTTCCTACAAAATAAACAATTAAGTGCAATAAAAGGACCAATAAATCATAAAAGACTAGTTGAATTAAATAGGGAAAAATAGCTAGCTATGCTCGCTATCAATCAACTCATTGTCCTTATTGCTCACCACAGTGACACCTCCTTTCTTAGGAACACATTAGACAGGGCTTACCCAATTACTGTCTGCAATTGGGTAAATAATGCCAACATCCAACCATTTAATCACCTCCTTTTTAACACCCTCTTTCATTGCAGGGTTGAGCCTTCTTTGTTGCTCAATACTCCTAAAGGATCCCTCCTTTAGAGTGATTTTGTGCATACAGAAAGATGGGCTAATTCCTTGAATTTCAGCCAATGTCCAACCGATAGCTTTGCGATATTGCTGCAGCAACTTTATTAAGGCCTCTTCATGCCCCGACATTTAATCTTATTCAACAATAATGGGCAACGTCTCACCTTCCCCAAGATACACATACTTTAGATGATCCGGCAAGGGCTTCAAATCTAAAGTGGGTGCCTGAATCAGGGATGGCTTAATAGGAGGAGCTTTCCTTTGATCTAAATCTAAAGACTCAAAAACATCCTCACACCTAAACACTTCTTTTTCATTTTTTCTTTCTAAAGAACAAACTTCTAAATCCTCTATACTAACCTCTCCATGATCTTCCCAATGCTTGTTCGTCGAATCCTGCATTGTTGTCTCAACAATTGTGTTCTCCAGAATCCTAATGAAAGAGCAATCTTCCATTTCGTCTGGATACTTCATGGCCTTGAACACATTAAATTTTACTTCCTCATTATAAACTCTCATTGTTATTTCCCCTTTTTGAACATCTATCAATGCCCTACCAGTAGCTAGAAATGGGCGACCTAGAATAATTGAGACATCTTTATCAGCCTCATAGTCTAAAATAATAAAATCAACATGAAATATGAATTTATCTACCTTCACTAGGACATCCTCAATTTTACCCTTAGGATATGTGATAGACCTATCAACTAGTTAGAGTGTGACTGTGGTAGGCCTAGCTTCACTAATACCTAGCTTCCGATAGACCGAAAGGGGCATAAGGTTAATGCTTGCACCTAAATCACAGAGTGCTCTACCTAACTCTTTTCCACCTATTGACACAGGTATAGTAAATGATTCTGGATCCTTGGTCTTGGTTGGTAGTGAAGGGATAATAGCCCTTTGTGCAGCGGAAAAACACAAAGACCTTTTCGAATAAAAACGCCGATTGGGATACCAATACGACGACAAAATAAATAAATTTACAGCAAGCAAAAAGATAAGAAATCATGCTGTAAAAACAACCATAAAGCATGCTGGACAAAAGATTAAAAAATCTAGATCTAATCTAGAATTTGATCCTCATGATCCTAGTTCAAGAACAAGTTACCTTTGTAGAAACCCTTGATTGTTTGGCCAAATTCTCTCTGAATTTCTCCCAAAAATACAGCAGCAAACGGACTTTGTTTTCACTAGAAAAACAGCACGAACACCACCACGAGGATTCACCGGTATTCTCGAATAAGATGTTGCGTTGGGTGCTTGTGGGAGCAAAAATTCTAAGGATTTTTTTCTGGATTCAGAACTCTGTTTTCTCTGCTAGAGCGCAGAACGAGAGAGAGCGAGCGATAGAGAGGGAGAGAGGCGTGAGACTAGGGCGTGATCTCCTGCAACTGCCCACTGACCACGATATTAAAGGAAGAATTAAGCCACCTCACGTATCATCAGGTAACTGAATAATCAGTTACCTGATAATTAATTACAAATTAATAAATGAATAAATTGTAATTAATTAAATTTAATTAATCAAAATTAATTAAATCAATATTAATTTAAATCATATTTAAACTAATATCCCTCTTTAACCTATAGTGTAATTAAATCAAATTTAATCAAACTTAACCAATTAATTAATTAAGTAATTAATAAAATTGAACATCACATATTCAATTATTATTCTCTCTCTCAAAACTATAGTATTAATATACATCCGATGTACATTAATTATAACCTATAGTTTTAATACGAATCAAATTCATATTTTAGTTTAACATTCGAACATCTTCGAATATTCAATCCATCCTTAGAATTTTACCTCAACGCCCTAAATGAGCTACCGGTGGGACCTAATGGACCTACAGATCAGAAGCTCCAACGATATGAGATTAGTTGGTTAAACTCATTAACCAAGTTAATCAATATTCGTTAACTGTGGTTCACTCCACTAAAGAACCACAGCTGCACTCTTCTCACTGCAGATATATTTCTGTGTCCACGGATATTGATCGTCAACAGCAAGTTAGCCCTTCACGTGTGTTCGTACCCCAACTAGGTCAAATTACCGTTTTACCCCTGGGCTACCTCTTTGTCCTTAAGTACCAGTGCTCCTCTAATGAACAACCTGTTTGTGGTCCAACCATCAAACATAAATCCCTCTCGTGCCATAAAGAGGGTAGGGTCAATTGTTCAAGACCCGGAGACACTACTTAAGGGAACACACCTCTACTTACCCTCATATCAGGAAGGAGTGAATTCCATCTTGTAAGACTACGTTCCCAGCTCCCCACTCGGTCTTGTCCCCAAAATGGTAGGCTTATTGAGTCGACGAACTGGCCACTCTCACCCGTACAAATCAAAGGACAATCCCTCATGGACAGGAGTCCATAATCCACTCAGGATTAAGGCCAAGTTGCCTAGGTCATAGTAGTGAAATAGAAACCGAGCTAACTAACGGTGTTAGAGTTAGTGGTTAACTATTTCGCGGTCCGGTCTTTGTGCAAACTTGAACATTCCCTATACTACAGACCCTTTAGGCTAAAACTTGAACATTGATCCCCGTATGTCCCTACATACTAGTTCAAGCCTCATTCTATTAGCCATGGATGTTTAGTTTATTGGATTAGGGTTAATAAGACAAGATATAATACAAACATTGAATAAGACATCACTTTATTAATGTTCGGTCAAATGTACATTTACTATCTACGAGTTTTAGGGCATAAAACCAAACAAACTCCCACTTGAACTAAAACTCAAGTTACAGGGAAAGTATATACAAAATAATCCAAAGCTGGAAACGGTACATGTATGTTTGTACATTACATAATAGGTAAATATACAAAATACAATAAACTAGGGCATCCTTACACCCATTACACATCTCCCACTTGCCCTAGATTACGCTATATACATATCTCGCAGACCTAGACTGTCTAGATGACCCTCGAACACTTTAGCCGAGAGGGCCTTCGTAAACGGATCAGCAATGTTATGCTCGGAAGCGATCTTGGTCACGACCACATCTCCTCTTTGCACAATCTCTCGAATTAGATGGTACTTCCTCTCTATGTGTTTACCTCTTTTGTGGCTGCGAGGTTCCTTTGAATTGGCTACAGCCCCACTGTTGTCACAGTATAACGTAATGGGCAAGTTCATATTTGGAACAACTTCCAAATCTGTCAAGAACTTCCTTAGCCAAACAGCTTCCTTAGCTGCTTCACAAGCAGCTACATATTCAGCCTCCATCGTGTAGTCTGCTATACATCCCTGCTTTATACTCTTCCAAACTACAGCTCCCCCGTTAAGGGTGAAAACTGACCCTGACGTAGATTTCCTAGAATCCTTGTCAGTTTGGAAGTCAGAGTCGGTGTAACCCGTGAGAACTAACTCCTTAGCCCCAAACACCAACATGTAATCTCTCGTTCTCCTAAGATACTTGAGGATTCCTTTAACGGCGGTCCAATGGTCTAACCCTGGATTCGACTGATATCTGCTGACAATCCCTACAGCATAACAAATGTCAGGCCTCGTGCATAGCATGGCATACATTAAGCTACCCACGGCAGAGGCGTAGGGAATCCGTCTCATATCCTCAACCTCTTGAGGTGTCTTAGGAGACTGTTCCTTAGACAAGTGAACCCCATGCCTGAAAGGCAACAAGCCCTTCTTGGAGTTCTGCATCGAATATCGAGCCAACATCTTGTCGATATACGTTGCCTGAGACAGAGCTAGCGATTTGTTCTTTCTATCCCGAATAATCTGGATCCCAAGAACATACTGGGCCTCACCCAAATCTTTCATTTGGAATTGAGCTGCTAGCCATTCTTTTACGTCAGACAGATACCCTACATCATTCCCAATGAGTAGGATGTCGTCTACATAAAGTACGAGGAAAGCTACTTTATTCTTGTTGATCTTCTTGTATACACAAGGCTCATCAACATTCTGGTCAAAACCAAAAGATTTGATCGCAGTATCAAATCTAATATTCCAAGATAGAGAAGCCTGTTTCAACCCATAAATGGATCGATTCAGTTTGCAAACCTTTTGCTCATGACCCTGGGATATGAACCCTTCGGGTTGAGACATAAAAATACTCTCGTCAAGATTACCATTCAGAAAAGCTGTCTTGACATCCATTTGCCAAATTTCATAATCATAAAATGTGGCAATAGATAAGAGGATTCTTATGGACTTTAGCATAGCAACTGGAGACAAAGTTTCTTCATAGTCCACTCCTTCTCGTTGGGTATAACCCTTTGCTACAAGTCTTGCTTTGAAAGTCTGTACTTTCCCAGCAGCATCTCTTTTTCTCTTATAGATCCATTTACACCCAATGGGTTTGACCCCTTCAGGTAGATCTAAAAGTTCCCAAACTTGATTGAAGTACATTGACTGCATCTCAAGGTCCATGGCTTTGGCCCATTCATCCTTATCTACATCATTCATTGCCTGACGATAAGACAATGGATCTTCTACGTCGTCATCAGGTATGACTACTTGTGTTTCTATTAAACCCAAGTAGCGGTTAGGTTGTGTCACAACCCTCCCACTGCGTCGAAGCTCTCCCACTACGTGAGGAGGACTAGATTGACGAGAAGAACTGCATTCTCCAACAACTCTTGTTGAATGACCAGTTTCATCAACAACCCTTGTTGATCCTTCTGTAGCTTCTCCTAATACTAATTTACTTCGTGGTCGATGATCTCGTATGTGGTCTTCCTCCAAGAATGTTGCATTTGTCGATACAAATACTTTATTATCTTGAGGGTCATAGAAAAGACCACCTCTCGTTTCTTTCGGGTACCCAACAAATTGGCATAATCTCGTACGTGGTTCCAATTTCTTAGGATTTGTCACTAACACATGTGCTGGACAACCCCAGATACGGAAGTAACACAAACTAGGTTTACGTCCCTTCCATAGCTCAAAAGGAGTTTCAGAAACACTTTTTGAGGGAACATTGTTAAGAATATGTACTGCAGGTTCTACTGCATACCCCCAAAACGAGCTAGGCAATTGAGCATAGCTCATCATAGATCGAACCATGTCTAACAAGGTTCTGTTTCTCCTTTCTGATACACCATTCTGCTGAGGTGTACCAGGTGCTGAGAGTTGTGATTGGATTCCATGTTCTATCATATAGTCCTGGAATCGCTGATCTAAATACTCTCCACCTCGATCTGATCGAAGTGTTTTAATTGTTTTACCTAACAGGTTTTCTACCTCAGCCTTAAACTCTTTGAACTTTTCAAGAGCTTCAGACTTATGGTCCATCAGGTACAAGTAACCGTATCGTGAATAATCATCTATGAAAGAGATGAAATATTCATAACCACCTCGAGCCTTTACATTCATTGGACCACAAAGATCCGAATGTATTAGTTCAAGTGGTTCTTTGGCCCTATAACCTTTTCCAGTAAAAGGCCTCTTGGTCATTTTACCCTCGAGACACGATTCACAGGGTGGTAAAGATGTATCTTCTATGTCACTTAGAAGCCCATTTTTAACCAAACGATCGATCCGATCGATGTTAATATGACCAAGACGAAGATGCCAAAGATACGTGTTGTTACTTAAAGGAGAAACTTTTTGCCTTTTGTTTTGCGTTTCGGCTGTTTTAAACATTTCATGACTTAAAATGGCCTTAGCATCATTTGGTCTTAACACAAACAAATTATTCTCACGCTTAGCTGAACAAATGTAAACTCCATTCTTTGAAATTAAAGCTTCATTAAGCAAGAAGGAAACAGTATAACATTGTTCTAACAAAGCTGAAACAGAAATTAGGTTCCTTTTAATTCTAGGAACCAAGTACAAGTCCTCTAAAATTAAAAACCTATTTCTAAAGAATAATTTTGCAGCTCCCACTGCACGAGCTGAAACGACGTCTCCCGTTCCGACCTTGAGCGTCATTTCACCCTCTGCCAACTGCTGGAAATTATTTCCCTGAAAAGAAGAACAAACATGATTAGTGGCTCCCGAATCCAGTATCCAGGCAAACTCATCATGTTCAACGAGACAAGTCTCTAACACAAGTAAATCGAATTTACCTTCTTTTTCTCAGCAAGGTAGCGGGGACAGTTGCGCTTCCAGTGACCATCTGCATTACAGTGGAAGCATCTGCCTTTGTCGGCCACGACCTTGGCCTTCCCCTTCCCTTGCACAGCCTGTGCAGGAGCCTTCCCCTTGTCTCCCTTCCTCTTTTGGATCTGCTTCGATGAAGAAGCCTGGGGTACAAATTTAGTCCCTGAGGATGAACCCTTCAGGAACTTCTTCTTGGAATGGGCCACATTGGCCTCTCCTTTAACCACACTCTTTCCCTTGCTCTTTTGCAGGGACTCGTAAATCTGTAACTCCGAGAGGAGGGTAGTCAGGTTGAACTGAATCTTATTCATGCTCGCGTTCGTCCTAAAAGACAGATAGCTCGCCGGGAGCGAGTGAAGGATGAACGCAACCTGACTGCGCTCGCAGACAACCCCGCCATTTGCCTCAGCTATGTTGAACTGGTTAATCATGTCCAGGACATGTTCCCGAACAGATTGACCTTCCAGCATCTTGGCATTGAAGACGTTCTTCAAGGCGTCGTGGTGGAGCTGGTAGGACGGGAGTCCAAACATCTCCTGCAGGGAATTCATAATTTCCCTGGCAGTTGCCACGTTCTCGTAACGTTTGGCCAACACTTCAGACAAGTTGACCAAAATATAGACCTTGACCTTTTCATTGGCCTTGGTCCAACGTTCGTAGGCGTCCTTAACTGCCTGAGCGGCAGTGTGAGGGGGAACGGGAGGACATTCCTCCGTTAAGACGAATCTTAAGTCCTCAACCACGAGTATTGTATTGAGGTTAGATTTCCATTGTGGAAAATCCTCGCCGGTAAGTTGTTCATTTTTAAGGAGGGAAATTATAGAGGAAGACATTGCTGAAAAACAAACAAGTGACCGTATTAGTTATCTTTGCCTTAACCCATCACACAAGCAATACAAACAATTGCATACATCCAATCAATTTTGCAAACAAACAATCAAAGAACCCTAATAAAACTATGATTGTGTTTCGCAACGATGCTTTAGAGGTTTAGAAGAACAGCCACCGAAGGGTGATCAGTTGTTCCTCCTCTAAAATGAGACTCTTCTCAGTCAATTTCTAATACCAGAATAACTCATATTCCATTAGATATTAACCACCGTTGTTCGGTCAAGGATTTGTTAACAAATTAACTCCTCCCCGTAAGTGTAACCCTCCCACTTTCAGATCCCAGAGGCACGCACCAACAGGCTACCGTTAGGAAAGACAACTGTTGGTAATTAGCCTAAGTGATCCTATCCTTTTCAGGAGTTCACGGTGTTCCGAAACCTATGATCAGGCCCTCCGAAGGGGTGGTTGCTCCAGGGCAACACGCAGGCGGATCATAGGAATCTCACGTTGTGACCTAGGGGTGGAGACCGAAGGATACGTTGACACGCATCCCGCTCCCACTTACTATAATCACTTTCCCCATTCACCTTGGTATTGACCCATGCAAACACTCTCCGAAGGGAGGCCGCTCTACGACGACACGAAGCCGAGCATGGATCTCACGGTGTGAACGTCACGAGGACGTAGGAGCAAAACTCAATTTAAATTAAGTTTTGTAATTTTCCTCCCACTAAAGTAACTTATTATTAATTTTAGGGTTTGATTAAACCTAGATAAATCCGGCTAAGTCATTTATCTAAGTCTAGTCCTATTATAACTATTATAATAAGACCTAATGTCTAGGTATATTAAACCATTTTAATTAACCTAGCGACATTATTCTAACATTAACCTGAGATTAATTCAACTCTGGTGTTCCAGATTCGTTCCCAGGTAGGAGGTGTTCCGTTTACCGTCAACTTAAATACCTCCAATCCTTAGGCAGAACTTCACTGGTAGAGTTCCCTTATAATCTTAGGAATGCTCGTCCTACTTAGTTCATTAAAACTATTTTAAAACTAAGTAAGATATTCTAATCCTATTAGAAAATGATCTTAGGTCTAATTAATTTTAACCCATTAAAATTAATTTAATTTTAACCTAAGATCCTATGTGAACATGCATATATTGATTATAGATTGACGGTTTCTAATCATAAAATTTTAAACTATTTCAAAATTTTATAATGATTAGCCCTATAATAATGCATACTATAGTTTTTAAAACAATTAACAATCATATTCAAGTTAATGAAATTTAAACTATAGTACTCTGCATTTCATGATAATTAATATAACTCTTATATTAACCTATGGATGTATCATGCTCAATGCAATTTGATTTCCATTTAAATAATAAACAACTTTATTATTGCCAAACAATGGAAAAACAACTTAGCATGCTGCAAACAAATAATTTTTAATATAACTTTTATATAAAAACTATGTAATTGCATGCATCATACTCTTCCATTTTCATGAATTTAATATAACTCTACTATATATTAAATAAATCATGAAAATCAAACCATGCATTTCAAACATATATTATAATCTAATTATAACATACATAAATGCATGAGCATGCTTTATATCCTAAGGTGGGATTAAATTTAAATGACATCCATAAAGCATTTAAATAGCGAATAAACCGATTTAATTGGCCCCTAGGATAGATTAAAGCAAAATTACACTAATAAAGCAATAAATCTATCCTATTACAAAATTCTGCAGCTCCAAATCTGGTCTACAAGCCTTGAACCGACCCGAACCACTTCGAACCGGACTTGAAAAACTCGAACCGCACCCAAAACGGGTCAAACCGGACCGAACCGGTCCCAGCTGACCCAAAACGCACGAACCGGACCGGCCAAATTAGGGCACCTCTCACGATTTCACGAAAATCCTGGCGCCGCACGAAATCGGACAGCGTCGAGACGCTGTGAAGAAAACATCCCGACGCTGGCGCGATTTCAACCGTCTGGAGCGTGGAATCGCAACAGCGTCGAGACGCACAATGCCTAGCGTCCTGACGCTGTTGCGTCTGGAGCTGTTTCCTGGGCAGAACCGCGGCTGTTCTTTGCGAAATTCATCAATTTCTTCTGCGATCTTCATCGATTTTCAAGCCTATACACGACCCGGACTGTACAGACTCAATATTTATGATTTAATGCCCAAAAACGCAGGGGCCTTTACAATTGATCGCATCAAAAATCATAAATTCTAAGGCCAATTAAACCTAAACAGTTTATCGCAAACCATATATTCACAATGCAATTAATCCCACCATACACAGCCAATCGTAAATCTCAAACAACGTTTTAAATTCGAAATGGCTCTGATACCAATTGAAGGGATAATAGCCCTTTGTGCAGCGGAAAAACACAAAGACCTTTTCGAATAAAAACGCCGATTGGGATACCAATACGACGACAAAATAAATAAATTTACAGCAAGCAAAAAGATAAGAAATCATGCTGTAAAAACAACCATAAAGCATGCTGGACAAAAGATTAAAAAATCTAGATCTAATCTAGAATTTGATCCTCATGATCCTAGTTCAAGAACAAGTTACCTTTGTAGAAACCCTTGATTGTTTGGCCAAATTCTCTCTGAATTTCTCCCAAAAATACAGCAGCAAACGGACTTTGTTTTCACTAGAAAAACAGCACGAACACCACCACGAGGATTCACCGGTATTCTCGAATAAGATGTTGCGTTGGGTGCTTGTGGGAGCAAAAATTCTAAGGATTTTTTTCTGGATTCAGAACTCTGTTTTCTCTGCTAGAGCGCAGAACGAGAGAGAGCGAGCGATAGAGAGGGAGAGAGGCGTGAGACTAGGGTGTGATCTCCTGCAACTGCCCACTGACCACGATATTAAAGGAAGAATTAAGCCACCTCACGTATCATCAGGTAACTGAATAATCAGTTACCTGATAATTAATTACAAATTAATAAATGAATAAATTGTAATTAATTAAATTTAATTAATCAAAATTAATTAAATCAATATTAATTTAAATCATATTTAAACTAATATCCCTCTTTAACCTATAGTTTAATTAAATCAAATTTAATCAAACTTAACCAATTAATTAATTAAGTAATTAATAAAATTGAAAATCACATATTCAATTATTATTCTCTCTCTCAAAACTATAGTATTAATATACATCCGATGTACATTAATTATAACCTATAGTTTTAATACGAATCAAATTCATATTTTAGTTTAACATTCGAACATCTACGAATATTCAATCCATCCTTAGAATTTTACCTCAACGCCCTAAATGAGCTACCGGTGGGACCTAATGGACCTACAGATCAGAAGCTCCAACGATATGAGATTAGTTGGTTAAACTCATTAACCAAGTTAATCAATATTCGTTAACTGTGGTTCACTCCACTAAAGAACCACAGCTGCACTCTTCTCACTGCAGATATATTTCTGTGTCCACGGATATTGATCGTCAACAGCAAGTTAGCCCTTCACGTGTGTTCGTACCCCATCTAGGTCAAATTACCGTTTTACCCCTGGGCTACCTCTTTGTCCTTAAGTACCACTGCTCCTCTAATGAACAACCTGTTTGTGGTCCAACCATCAAACAGAAATCCCTCTCGTGCCATAAAGAGGGTAGGGCCTATTGTTCAAGACCCGGAGACACTACTTAAGGGAACACACCTCTACTTACCCTCATATCAGGAAGGAGTGAATTCCATCTTGTAAGACTACGTTCCCAGCTCCCCACTCGGTCTTGTCCCCAAAATGGTAGGCTTATTGAGTCGGCGAACTGGCCACTCTCACCCGTACAAATCAAAGGACAATCCCTCATGGACAGGAGTCCATAATCCACTCAGGATTAAGGCCAAGTTGCCTAGGTCATCCTAGTGAAATAGAAACTGAGCTAACTAACGGTGTTAGAGTTAGTGGTTAACTATTTCGCGGTCCGGTCTTTGTGCAAACTCATTGCACAGGATACCCCCACTCGCATGTCAACCACATGAATGATGGGTTAATATGAATAAAGCGGAAGCAATTTTGGATCTTGAGCTCTCAATTTCTTTAATTTTAGCCAAGAAGAAGACATGCTCATGAACTATAAAAACTGGGAAGAATTACCAACCTTCTTTGTAACTCAAATTGATGAAATCCGTGGCTTGTTTCTCCTCACCAATGGATCAAGAACAACCACCAAGGTCTTCCCTACTAATCTTAGGCTTTAGAATTGATTGTGGGATCAATTTGAGATGGTAATTGAAAGGAAAAGTATGTGGGTTTTCTGTTTTGAGAATTCAAGAACAACCTCACTTCTTCTATGAAATTGACAGCCTTAAAGATAATTATTTTCCACCAAATTTAAGTGATTAATCCATCACTTATATAGCCATCTTTGCATGCCAAAATGCCCAAAAAATTGACATCACAAGCTAGTCAATTAGAGGCAAGAAGGAGGTGTGAGTCCATGGGTTCCTTAGTCACAAGCTAGGATACTAGCTTTTAATATTAGGCATTTGAATTAATTTCTTAATTTAATTAATTTAATTTTAAATAATATTAATATAAATAATTAATTTTAAATAAAATTAATTTTAAAATAATTAATTAAACAATTTAATTAATTATATTAATTAAATATTAATTTAATATTTGAATATTAAATTAATATTTTAATGCCTAATCCCGTTTTTTTTTCGTGACCGATTTCTTGAATTTTTAAATCATATTTAAAATATTCTCAACTCTCAATTTTCGATTTAATTCATAATTAAAACGATACGTCGATTATATCTCATATAACCTACGTTTATTCCCTAAACGTATTTGAACAATTCAAATCCTTCCATCTCACTATTCTAAAGTTTATTCCTTATAAGCTAGTAAGGGGACCTAGTGGACCTACAGATCATGGGCTTCAACGATCCGAGATTAGCCGGTTAAACTCTTTAACCTAGTTAACCAACATTCGTTAGCTACCGGGTCACTCCACTATAGCCCAATAGCTGCACTCCCCTCACTGTAGATATATTTAAGTCCACTTGATATAACCATGATTAGTAAGTCGATCCTTCACAGGTTGTTCGTAACTATAGCTGGGTCAAATGTCCGTTTTACCCCTATAGCACTTATTGTTCCTTAAGTCCCACTGATCCTCTAATAAACAATTGTTTTTGTGATCCAATCACGAAAACCATTTCCCTCTCAGGCCAATGAGAGGGGGGGCCCCTTGTCTAAGACTCGGAGTCAGTACTTAAGGGAACAACCTCTCTACTATCCTTGATTCGGGTAGGAGTGTATTCCTTCTTGCAAAACTATGTCCCCAGCTATCTACCCGGTCTTATCCCCAAAATGGTAGGCTTGTTGAGTCAGTGTAGTCAGGCCACTCTCACCTTTGCAGATCAAAGGATAATCCCGAGAAAATAGGAGTTCATAGATAACTCAGGATTAAGATCGAGTTACCTAGGTCATCTAGCGAAATAGTCATTCTTTATCAGAAAACGGCGTTTATAAAGTAAGAGCGACTTATTTCTATGGTCTAGTTTTATGCAAACTCTTTGCATAGGATGCCCCCACTCACATGTCTCCACATGAACGATTTAGAATCACATCATTTGTAACAAATACAAAGTGAGCCGCATCCATAGTGTCCCCAGGATAAGGTACCCAACCCTATCCATATACTATAGACTATTTTTGGCTATATATTCGAACTTGATCCACTCTTATGTTTCTACATATAGCTCGAGTATTCATTTTATAGCCATGGATGTTTGTTTATTGGATTCGGGTTAAATAATCAGTAGTTCATGAATAACATCTTTATTACTAATAGAAAATGTTCAACGTATTTTACAAACTACGAGTTTTAGGACATAAAACCCAACAAACTCCCACTTGGACTGAAAATCTAGTGGGAAGTAAAAAGTTGAGTATGAGAGAAATAAAGTAGTCTGAATACAATAAACTAGGGCATCAAATCATGCCACATCTCCCACTTGCCCTAGTCTTTAAAAATCTCGAAGTCCTAAACTCTTCAGGTGTCCCTCAAACACTTTAGGTGTGAGGGATTTTGTAAATGGGTCAGCAATGTTGTGTTCCGAAGCTATCTGTGTGACGATCACGTCTCCTCGGTGCACAATCTCTCGTATGAGATGATATTTACGCTCAATATGCTTTCCACGCTTATGGCTTCGAGGTTCTTTAGAGTTCGCAACTGCTCCACTATTGTCACAATGGAGAGTGACCGGCAGATGCATATTTGGAACGACTTCCAACTCTATAAGAAATTTCCTAAGCCATACAGCCTCCTTAGCTGCTTCACAAGCAGCTACGTACTCAGCTTCCATAGTGGAGTCAGCAATACAACTTTGCTTAATACTTCGCCATACTACCGCTCCTCCGTTAAGAGTGAATATAGATCCCGATGTCGATTTCCTTGAATCTATATCGGTCTGAAAATCTGAATCTGTGTATCCTGTAAGGATTAGATCCTTAGCCCCATACACAAGTGTATAATCCCTTGTTCTCCGAAGATACTTGAGGATATTCTTAACGGCAGCCCAATGAGGATGACCTGGATTGGACTGAAACCTACTGACAATTCCTACTGCATAGCATATGTCGGGTCGTGTACATAACATCGCATACATTAGACTACCGACTGCTGATGCATAGGGGATGTGTCTCATTTCCTCAACCTCTTGAGGTGTTTTAGGACATTGTTCCTGTGACAAATGAATCCCGTGTCTAAAAGGTAACAAACCTTTCTTGGAATTCTGCATTGAATATCGAATCAGAACTTTGTCGATATAAGATGCTTGAGACAATGCTAGCGTTTTGTTCTTTCGATCCCTTACGATCTGAATTCCCAGAACAAACTGAGCCTCACCCAAATCTTTCATTTGGAACTGGGTCGCTAGCCAACGTTTTATGTCAGTTAGAAATCTCACATCATTTCCAATGAGTAAGATATCATCGACATATAACACTAAGAATGCTACAGCAATGTTGACAATCTTCTTGTAAACACAAGGTTCGTCAACATTCTGCTCAAAACCATACGATTTGATTGCAGTATCAAAACGTATATTCCAGGATCTCGACGCTTGTTTCAACCCATAAATGGATCGGTTAAGCTTGCAAACCTTTTGCTCTTCACCAGGAATAATGAACCCTTCTGGTTGAGCCATATAGATACTCTCATCAAGATCACCGTTCAGAAACGCTGTCTTGACATCCATTTGCCAAATCTCATAATCATAAAATGTGGCAATGGATAAGAGTATTCTAATCGACTTAAGCATGGCAACAGGGGAGAAGGTTTCTTCATAGTCTACCCCTTCCCGTTGGGTATAACCCTTTGCCACAAGTCGAGCTTTAAAGGTTTGTACCTTACCAGCCTGGTCTCGCTTTCGTTTGTAGATCCATTTACAACCAATAGGTTTATCCCCATCTGGTTGTTCTACAAGTTCCCAGACAGAATTGAAATACATTGACTCCATTTCAAGGTCCATGGCTTTAATCCACTGGTCTTTATCAACATCGTTCATTGCCTGTTTAAAGGTTAATGGGTCCTCGACTCCATCATCTGGTATGACAAAATGAGTTTCAGTTAAACCCATGTAGCGGTTGGGTTGAGAAATAATCCTCCCACTACGTCGAGGTACTCTCAACTCTTGAGATGGATGTGACTGGCTGGAACTGCCTTTATCAACAACTTTTGTTGAAGAACCAGCTTGTGCTGTAACTTCTTTAGAAACCTCATCTAATACTAGTTTACTTTGAGGCTGATGATCCCTGATGTGGTCTTCCTCTAGGAATGTAGCACTTGTCGATACAAGTACTTTATTCTCTTGAGGATCATAAAAGAGACCACCTTTTGTTTCTTTTGGGTAACCTACAAATAGGCATAACTTTGAACGATGTCCTAACTTTTTAGGATTTTGCACCAACACATGTGCTGGACAGCCCCAAATTCTGAAGTGACGTAAACTACCTTTACGCCCTCTCCAGAGCTCATAGGGTGTTTCTGAAACACTCTTAGAGGGGACCATGTTCAAAATATATACAGCAGTTTCTACTGCATATCCCCAAAATGAATCAGGTAATCGTGCATAACTCATCATAGACCGAACCATGTCCAACAGGGTTCTATTTCTCCTTTCTGATACATCGTTTTGTTGAGGTGTACCAGGGGCTGAAAGTTGAGACGTAATTCCATGTTCTATCAAATAGTCCTGGAATCGATAGTCCATATATTCTCCACCTCGATCTGATCGAAGTGTTTTTATTGTTTTACCTAAGAGGTTCTCAACCTCAGCTTTGTACTCTTTGAACTTTTCAAGGGTTTGAGACTTGTGATGTATTAGGTAAAGATACCCATACCTTGAATAATCATCAATGAAACTGACGAAATATTCATACCCTCCTCGTGCCTTCACATTCATAGGACCACAAAGATCTGTGTGAATGAGTTCTAAGGGTTCTTTGGTTCTATAACCTTTTTCAGAAAAAGGTCGTTTAGTCATTTTTCCTTCAAAACAAGACTCACACGGTGGTAATGAGTCATCTTCTAACTGATTTAGAAGTCCACTCTTAACCAATCTAGCAATCCTATTGCGATTTATGTGCCCTAGTCTGAGGTGCCAAAGATAGGTATTAGGAGAAACTTTCAGCCTTTTACTCTGAGTTTCAGCTGTTTTAAACATCTCCGTATTCAAAATAGCTTTTGTTTGAGTTGGTCTTAACATATACAAGTTGTTTTCTAGTTTAGCAGAACAAATTTGAACACCTCTTTTGCTAATTAATACTTTATTAAGTTCAAAAGAAACTTCATATATATGTTCTATCAAACAAGAGATAGATATTAAGTTCCTGGTCATATTAGGAACATACAAAACATTTTCTAACAAAATGAATCTATCTCTAAACAACAACTTCATTGCTCCCACTGCCTTTGCTGTGATAACCTCTCCTGTTCCAACCCTGAGAGTTATTTCACCATCCGCAAGAGTTCTCCAGGAACTAGTTTCCTGTAAAGAAGAATATATATGATTAGTGGCTCCTGAATCCAGTATCCAGGTAGAGCTATCATGCTCAACTAAACATGTTTCAACAACTAGCAAATCATATTTACCTTGTTTTTCTTTTCCAGCTTTCTTCTCAGCAAGATATTTTGGACAATTGCGCTTCCAATGTCCTTCTCCGTTGCAGTGGAAACATTTTCCTTTATCTGCAATTTGAGCTTTGCCCTTGCGTGCGATTGGAGCCTTCCCCTTTCCCTTTCCCTTCTTCTTTTTCATTTGAATACTTCTATAAGATGAAGGACCAGACTTAGTTCCAGATGACATTCCTTTCTGAAACCCTTTGGAAGTAGCAACATTTGCTTCTCCATCATTTCCCTTATTTTTAGTAAGAGATTGATAAGTCTGAAGCTCATGAAGGAGAGTTGTCAAGTTGTACTCAATTTTGTTCATAACAGCATTGGTACGAAATTGGATGAAGCTCTTCGGAAGAGACTCCATTATGAAACTTACTTGACTCTTCTCATCAATGACAGCTCCGTTTACTTCTGCCACGTTGAAGTGGACCATCATGTTTAAAACATGTTCTCGTACCGAAGTACCCTCTTTCATTCTAGAGTTGTAAACGGATTTGAGAGCCTCATGACGAATTGATGAGGACGGTTGTCCAAACATCGCTTGTAATGAGTTCATGATCTCTGAAGCAGTGATCATACTCTCGTGTTTCTTGGAAAGTATTTCAGATATACTTGCCAATATATAGACCCTGGCTTTATCATTAGCCCTGATCCATCTGTCATAAGCATCTCGAACATTTCGAATTGCTGCAGAGCTAGGGATAGGTGGACAGTCTTCTGTTAAGACGAATCTCAAATCCTCGATTACTAGTATAGTATTTAGATTTGATTTCCATGTGCTATAATTATCTCCGTTAAGTTTCTCGGAAGCTAGTAACTGAACAAATGAGCTAGACATGCTGAAAATAAGACAATTACTATTAGTGAACTGCATTTTTAACCATAGATATCCAATCAGATTTTAGCAAAAGTAATAATGTGCCCAAGATCTTTACTATTTTGCAACAATACTTTGGTGAGGTAGAGTAACTGCTACCGAGGGGCAGTCAATCACTCCTTCACTGAACCAAGACATTCTTGACTAAAGGCTAATACTAGAATAACTCATATTCCTATAGCGTTTAGTTATCGTTACTTTGGTCAAGAATATACTAACACTTAGTAATTCTCGTAAGTGTGACCCACCATTTTCAGATCCCAGAGATCGGTCCCAACAATGCTACCGAATGGAAAAGTCAAAGTTGGAAATGGACCTAAGAGACCCTATCCATTTCTGGAGTTCGCGTTGTTCCGAATCCCATGTTACAACCTTCCGAATGGTAAGTAAGCACCATGGCAAACAAGCAGGTGGAACATGGGAATCTCACAGTGCAACCTAATGGTAGAGACCGTAGGATGAATTGACACAAATCCTTCACTCACTTACTATGAATACTTTCTCCATTCACCATGTTATTGATGTATGCAAACACCTTCCGAATGGAATAGTTGCACTAAGACAACACGAGGCCAAGCATATATCTCACGGTGTGAAATATTGTGGAGAACGGAAGATAAAACTACATTTTTCTCTCCCACTAAGCATTTTAAATGGTTTGGGCATACTGTTACTTAGGCATATTCCAGCTAATTGAATATAACCTAAGTCTAGGTATTTAAACCTATGATGTCTAGATGATGCTCATAAAACTGGGTTAACTTAACTCAAGTACCGACTCGATGCCCAGGTAGGAGGTGTTCCGTAAACCGTCATCTTAAGTACCTCCAGCCTTAGACAGCATCTTATCGGGTGAGTTCTCTTATAACCTTAGCTTTACAAGATATCGACCTATTTAAAACTATTTAAAATTGATCGATATGTGTGCCATTAACCCTATGTGAGCATACTTTTATCTTTATTATAGGTTTTAATGTCTATCTCGTTTTATAACTATTATAAAATATAGACCCTATAATAACATACTATATAACAATTATATAAATGCTAAGGTGGTTTCATACTGCATGCATGTTTGTTTTCATTTATTAATATAACAATTATATTAAAAAAATATTTAACATGCATTTAGTCATGAAACTTTAACATGCATTTCATTTATTATAACTCTTATAATAAAAACTAATGCATGTTACATGCTTTCCTATGGTGGGATTTTAAATCTATATGGCATACTATATGCATATCAGATATAATTTAATATAAACGTATTCATAATGCATAATAAATTAAACACACTAAAGTAAACTGGTTTTGGCTTCTAAATCAAGCAAATACTAAAATTATTATAAAAATAATTGAAGATAGGCTTCAAACTGATTATAAACCCTTTAAATCAGCTCAAACCGGCTCTAAAATGCTTGAACCAACTCAAAAATAGCCTAAACCGGTCAGAAATTAAATAAACCAAAGGGCTGGAGGCAAAACCGGGCAGAAAAAACCACTGGGCAGCTTGAACCGGACCGAAAAATGAAGAAAAATGCTGAACCGGTCAAAGTCAACGCTGACCGTTGACCAGAACCGCTTGGACCGCTGACCATACCGCTGAACCGTTGACCGAACCGCGAACCAAAACCCAGACCGTGAACCGCGCGCGAAAATTCCTTTTTTTTTTTTTTTTTTTTTTTTAAATTTCTGCCCGTCATCTTTTCCTGATTTCCAGAATTTGATTGTTCTTCATGCTCTGTTTTTCGGCCAGCTGCAGTGCTTTCGAATTTCTTCAAATTGACGGCCTTAATGAACTCCAATGACTCTCAAATTTTACAGACTTGATATGAACTCATGAATGCCCATAAACATGTAGGCAATTACAATTAATTTCAACAAATTGACGGAAAATTGAAGCCAAAACCAAAACCAATTTACTTTAGCTACAACACAGTTTTTCATCTTATGAAATTACCCACCATGCTTAAATTAAATAAAATTGGGTGCTCAAAACTTGCTCTGATACCAATTGATGGGTTAATATGAATAAAGCGGAAGCAATTTTGGATCTTGAGCTCTCAATTTCTTTAATTTTAGCCAAGAAGAAGACATGCTCATGAACTATAAAAACTGGGAAGAATTACCAACCTTCTTTGTAACTCAAATTGATGAAATCCGTGGCTTGTTTCTCCTCACCAATGGATCAAGAACAACCACCAAGGTCTTCCCTACTAATCTTAGGCTTTAGAATTGATTGTGGGATCAATTTGAGATGGTAATTGAAAGGAAAAGTATGTGGGTTTTCTGTTTTGAGAATTCAAGAACAACCTCACTTCTTCTATGAAATTGACAGCCTTAAAGATAATTATTTTCCACCAAATTTAAGTGATTAATCCATCACTTATATAGCCATCTTTGCATGCCAAAATGCCCAAAAAATTGACATCACAAGCTAGTCAATTAGAGGCAAGAAGGAGGTGTGAGTCCATGGGTTCCTTAGTCACAAGCTAGGATACTAGCTTTTAATATTAGGCATTTGAATTAATTTCTTAATTTAATTAATTTAATTTTAAATAATATTAATATAAATAATTAATTTTAAATAAAATTAATTTTAAAATAATTAATTAAACAATTTAATTAATTATATTAATTAAATATTAATTTAATATTTGAATATTAAATTAATATTTTAATGCCTAATCCCGTTTTTTTTTTCGTGACCGATTTCTTGAATTTTTAAATCATATTTAAAATATTCTCAACTCTCAATTTTCGATTTAATTCATAATTAAAACGATACGTCGATTATATCTCATATAACCTACGTTTATTCCCTAAACGTATTTGAACAATTCAAATCCTTCCATCTCACTATTCTAAAGTTTATTCCTTATAAGCTAGTAAGGGGACCTAGTGGACCTACAGATCATGGGCTTCAACGATCCGAGATTAGCCGGTTAAACTCTTTAACCTAGTTAACCAACATTCGTTAGCTACCGGGTCACTCCACTATAGCCCAATAGCTGCACTCCCCTCACTGTAGATATATTTAAGTCCACTTGATATAACCATGATTAGTAAGTCGATCCTTCACAGGTTGTTCGTAACTATAGCTGGGTCAAATGTCCGTTTTACCCCTATAGCACTTATTGTTCCTTAAGTCCCACTGATCCTCTAATAAACAATTGTTTTTGTGATCCAATCACGAAAACCATTTCCCTCTCAGGCCAATGAGAGGGGGGGCCCCTTGTCTAAGACTCGGAGTCAGTACTTAAGGGAACAACCTCTCTACTATCCTTGATTCGGGTAGGAGTGTATTCCTTCTTGCAAAACTATGTCCCCAGCTATCTACCCGGTCTTATCCCCAAAATGGTAGGCTTGTTGAGTCAGTGTAGTCAGGCCACTCTCACCTTTGCAGATCAAAGGATAATCCCGAGAAAATAGGAGTTCATAGATAACTCAGGATTAAGATCGAGTTACCTAGGTCATCTAGCGAAATAGTCATTCTTTATCAGAAAACGGCGTTTATAAAGTAAGAGCGACTTATTTCTATGGTCTAGTTTTATGCAAACTCTTTGCATAGGATGCCCCCACTCACATGTCTCCACATGAACGATTTAGAATCACATCATTTGTAACAAATACAAAGTGAGCCGCATCCATAGTGTCCCCAGGATAAGGTACCCAACCCTATCCATATACTATAGACTATTTTTGGCTATATATTCGAACTTGATCCACTCTTATGTTTCTACATATAGCTCGAGTATTCATTTTATAGCCATGGATGTTTGTTTATTGGATTCGGGTTAAATAATCAGCAGTTCATGAATAACATCTTTATTACTAATAGAAAATGTTCAACGTATTTTACAAACTACGAGTTTTAGGACATAAAACCCAACAATGAACGCGTTGGATCACTACGTTTGTATCTATATACAAAGCTGGCCGTATCCATAGTGTCACCAGGATAAGGTACCCAGCCTTATCCCTATACTACAGACCCTTTAGGCTAAAACTTGAACATTGATCCCCGTATGTCCCTACATACTAGTTCAAGCCTCATTCTATTAGCCATGGATGTTTAGTTTATTGGATTAGGGTTAATAAGACAAGATATAATACAAACATTGAATAAGACATCACTTTATTAATGTTCGGTCAAATGTACATTTACTATCTACGAGTTTTAGGGCATAAAACCCAACAGGTAGCCCATTCTTAAGAATAACACTACATTCCTTAGTAAGAGATCTAGTTTCAAACTCACCTAACCTCTTCTTTTTAGTTAAAATACCCTTAAGAAATTTAGCATAATTAGGCATCTGCTCAATAGCTTCTACTAAAGGGATATTTATATGCATTTGCTTAAGAATCTCTAAAAACTTTTTAAATTGACCATCCTGATTCTTAGGCCTTTGCCTTTGTGGAAACGGTCGAGGTGGTACATAAGGTGGGGGCGGCACATAAGGTGGTTCCGCATCTGGAACAGAACCAGATGCTCCAACATCATTATTGCTGCCTCTAGCACCCTAGCCATACTCCAACTCTTTCTCAACAACAACATTTTTATCACAATTCTTTTCTATATCTTGGGTTTTACTAGGCTCTGTCCTTTCGTCTAGTGGCTTATTACTCCTAAGAGTCACTGCCTTTACCTGCTCCTTACCTTCCCTTCTAGGGTGTTCTGTATCTGAAGGAAGTTTCCCTTGAGGTCCTGCCTTCAGCTCATTAGCTAACTGGCCCACTTGAAGTTCCAGGGCTCTCATTGAAGTTTGATTACTTTGAATTGCGGCATCTGTACGAGCCATATATTCTTTCATCATTGCCTCCAGAGAACTCTCTGAACTTTGCTGGGGCAAAGCCTGCTTATTTTGCTGGGACAATACCTGTGCTTTAGCAAATCCTGATTGGTTCACCTTTTCCTGTGCTTGCACATTGCTTCCTTGTCCTCCCCATGCGAAGTTAGGGTGGTTGTGCCAACCTGGATTATAAAAGTTAGAATAAGGGTTGTTCCTCTGATTACCTACAAAAAACACAGAAGCTGGATTGTTGGGGCAAAACTCGTAGTTGTGCTCTTCAGCACAATAGACACATGCTTCTTCTGCAACTTGGTTCACCACTGCAGCAAGCTCTACAGCTGGCGACTGCTGATGACTAAACACTGTCACATTTTTAAGAGCATTAGCTAACATTGCAATATCAGCCCTAATGGTGGACACACCATCAACCTCTAACACACTCTTAACTTTTTTTATTTGTCTTTTGTTGGGTTTTATGCCCTAAAACTCGTAGATAGTGAATGTAACTGTTGACCGGATATTAATGAAATAATATTGATATATTTTCCATTAATTGTTATTAGTTATTTTATATTTGTCTTTGCCTAAAAATAACCCTAATCCAATAAACTAGACATCCAAGGCTGTAATATGAGTCTTGAACTATATGTAGCGCCATATGGGATCATTATTCAAGAAACAACCTAAAGGGTCTATAGTATAGGGATAAGACTGGGTGCCTTATCCTGGTGACACTATGGATACGACCCACTTTGTATTTGATACAAACGCTACGATCCAACGCGTTCGTGTAGGAGACATGCGAGTGGGGGTATCCTATGCAATGAGTTTGCATAAGACCGGACCGCGAAATAGTAACCACTGGTTATAACACCGTTAAGTAGTTGGTTTTCTATTTCACTAGGACGACCTAGACAACTTAGTCTTAATCCTGAGTTGATTATGGACTCCTGCTCATGAGAGATTGTCCCTTGATTTGTATGGGTGAGAGTGGCCAATACGCCAACTCAATAAGCCTACCATTTTGGGGATAAGACCGAATAGAGAGCTGGGAACATAATCGTACAAGATGGAATTCACTCCTTCCCGACTTTAAGGAAGCGGATTAGTGTTCCCTTAAGTGGTTACTCTGAGTCTTGAACAAAGAGCCCTGCCCTCTCAATGGCACGAGAGAGTTTTCTGTTTGATGGTTGGACCACAAACAGGTTGTTCATTAGAGGAGAACTGGTACTTAAGGAAATAGAAGTAACCCAGGGGTAAAACAGTCATTTGACCCAGCTGGTGTTACGGACACTCGTGAAGGACTAACTAGTCGATATTGGTATAGATCCGTGGACACAGAAAATATGTCTGTAGTGAGAAGAGTGCAACTGTGAGTCTATAGTGGAATGTACACACAGTTAACGAATATTGATTAATGTGGTTAAGGAGTTTGACCAATTAATCTCACATCGTTGGAGCTTCTGATCTGCAGGTCCATCAGGTCCCACTGGTAGCTCATAAAGTAATTTGAGGCAACTAAGTAATAAATGTAAGTTGAAAATGTTCAATTTACTAAGGGAAACAAATATAATATATATTGATATATTATTATGAGAGAAATTATTATTTGAAGAAATTCAAATATAAATTTATGGAAATTTGAAAGAGTTCAAATAATGAATTAATTAATTTAAGGCCTAAAATCTATTTGGGCGAATTAATTAATTCAAGGCCGGAAATTAAATATGTGATATTTAATTGGTGGTTAATTAATTAAAAAATTCATTAACCGGGAATTAATCAATTATGGAAATAATTAGTCACTTAAGGAAGTGATTAATCATTTATGGAAATGATCTAATCACTTATGGAAGTAATTAGTCATTTGTGGAAAAGATTAATCAATTATGGAATTGATTGATCATGATTGATTAAATAAGGAATAAGATTGAATCAATTTTGGAAAAGATTGATTTAATTGAATATTTTATTCATGGCCTCTCTTCTATAAATAGAACACTAGACCTAATTGGTCCATGAGACTCTGCTCTTGCTCTTAGACTCTCAAGACAA
Organism: Luffa acutangula; assembly: GCA_036850905.1. Lineage (NCBI taxonomy): Eukaryota > Viridiplantae > Streptophyta > Magnoliopsida > Cucurbitales > Cucurbitaceae > Luffa > Luffa acutangula. The sequence goes on along the minus strand of CM072094.1, from coordinate 13,274,596 downwards.
GATCTAGAATTCTCTCTAGCCTCCCTCTTAGAGAAAGACTCCCACAAGTCTTTTGCCTCCCAGACTTAGAGACATGCCGGTGTAACCTCTGTGGTTATTGTGTCTTTAAAGAAGAATTTTCCAGCGAAGAAACTCAAAGGAGGCTACTGCAATTTTGTTCGTTGGAGCATCGTTGGCGAAGAACGGTCAAGTCTGCAACGAAGGTTTGTAATGGTTCTTCCCCTTTTCTTTAGAAAAGCATGAAAATAAATTTAGATTTATTTTTCAGCATGTTTAAACTTATTTTCCAGCAACTTTAAAAGTATGTTTAAAGTTTGTTTGAGTTTTCGTAACGGTATTTTAATGTTAATTAATATACGGCGTAAGGTCCAATCGATGCGCTTTCGCTGCGTGGGGACTTTTATTCCCTTCATCTCTAACATCTGACCACTGACAACTATTAGTAGATATTCTTTCTAAAATTTCATGGGCTTCATTAAAAGTTTTTGCCAAAAGGGCCCCTCCAGCCAAAACATCAACCATACCTTGGGTTGTTCCATTTAACCCATTGTAAAATTTTTCCATTTGGATACAATGTGGTACACCATGGTGGGGACACTTTCGCAAAAGCTCCTTAAACTTCTCCCAATCCTCACTAAAAGTCTCATCCTCAAGTTGCCTAAACTCTACTATTTCACTCCTCAATTTAGCATTTCTATTTGGTGGGAAATATTTACTAAGAAATTTTTCCGTCAATTCATTCCATGTCCTAATTGATCCTGGAGCAAAAGAATTTAACCATGTCTTTGCTCCATCTCTAAGAGAATACGGGAACAAAGTTAATCTAAGGGCATCTCTACGCACTCCTTGAATTACAAAAGACTCACTAACTCCTAGAAAAGACTTAAGATGTAAATGAGGATCTTCAGATGACAAACCATGGAATTTCCCCACGGTTTGTAACATCTGAAACATTACCGGTTTCATTTCAAAATTTGCTGCCTCAATTTGAGGACGTGCAATCCCTGGATTTAACTCATCAAACATTGGAAAAGCATACGCTCGAATGGCTCTGGCCCTATCGTTCGCTACCAAGATAGGATTCTCAGCCTGATTATTTTGCTGCTCATTTTGCTCCAGCGGCTGGTTTTGCTGCAACAAACGATTCTGCTGGGGGTTCGCTACATCTTCAAGACCCTGTGGGAGGCGCGACACGTTATCCATTTGACTTTCTTGTCTATGACGCTCTCTCCTTCTTCCCCTGAATGTCCTCTCGATTTCTGGATCAAGCTCAAACCTTACCTTAGGCGGATCGCTCATGCACCAAGCTCATGCCTGCAAAAACAAAAGAAACAATAAAAAAGTTCTAGCACCAAACCACTAAAACACATACACAAAACAGATCAGATAAAAACTTATCCAAGTCCCCGGCAACGGCGCCAAAAAGTTGTTGGGTTTCTAGAGTGAGTAAAAATAAGATATAAAAAGACTCTAGAACTTTGCGTAAGTATACACAGTCCACAACAAGTAATAAGTATTTATCGAATCCGAGGTCTGAACTAGCTTTCACTTTATCTATTTTTTTTAGTTTTTCAAAGGTTTCAAAAGTGGGTAAAATGATTGGTTTTTATAGAATTTTGAAGCAAAAGAAATGACAGAACAAAAAGTAAACAAATACGCAGACAGATTAGAAAGAGACACTAGTCAGGATTTAGTAATTGTTTTAAAACATGCTCTAGCAATATTATTGATCATGCAAAACTCTCGCAGTCTTATTAGCAGATTCCTCCCGAAACTCCGAATTTTTTAGAATGTGTTTCAACTCCAATGAAGTACTACCGATCAAGCACTAGGCAACTGGCTATCCCTAGCTAAGTCACTAGCGTTCACCAATACACAATGATCTAGTGTGATTAATTGTCACACACTCCCTAAATCATCCCTGAAACTAGTGAGAGGTATTCATACCGGCTGGCCAGGCGGGAACAAAATAGAAATGAGCACAACAATTAACCAAGATGCATTAAATCAATATTTATTAGCAGAAATTAAGCACAACAATCACATGTTCCCTAACCAACGCCTAAAGCTACTTAGTTCATAAGATGCATAGAGACACATGTTACAATTTGAGTAAGCAAATCCATATTTACAAAATAATGCAAGAAAATATTAGTTCCCTTGATCAGCTTGCAAATGATGGTCTTCTTGATGGTCTCAAAATGGAAATGAGAATGATCTCTTCCCGAAAGTGGAATGAATTTGACTTGGGTGGCCATCTCCTTTTATAGAGTGATAGGAGGCTTGAATTAGGTTGACCTAGACACGTGGATGGCTCTCTTTGCTCCTTTATCCCGAGAATAGCTTAACGAAATTCTGTTCATTCAATTGGCTAACGAGCTGTGACGTGGCAGTTTTGCTCCCAGCTTTGCTGCAGCACAGAATTTGCTCCCTTAAGTCGCCCAGCAACATATTCTGCACATATTAATTTCCAAAGCTTTCATTCTTCCAAATGGGTTAAAACATATAACATATATCTAAAACCAACCCTATTAAGCACAAAAGACACACAAATCCCTATAGAATTAAGGCCTAAATAACTCCCTTTTGGAGAGTTATCATCATGGCAAGTAGATCACCTCCACTAGTCGAGTCAAGCATTCTTCTATCTTCAAGTGTCAGCCCTCCATAGAAGCTTTCTATCAAAGACTCCTCTGAGAGTGGGGTGTGGTGTTCCATGCAGTAAAGATTGAAACGGCTCACGAACTCATGGAATAGCTCTTCAGGTGCTTGCGCAGCGTTAACTATCCTTTTGGTGGCTTCTATCAGTAGCGCCATGGGATGGTACTTCTTCAAGAAACTTCTCCTCATCTCAATCCAAGAAGATACCGACCTTGGGGGCAGAGAGAAAATCCACCTTCTAGCCTCTCCTGGTAGTGAGTACGAAAATACCCTTAACTTGTATTGATCTTCAAATACCTCAGGGGGTTTCTTTTTGGAACAACTTGAGAAGAACTCAGATACATGAAAGTAGGCACCTATTCATGGCTCACCACAAAAGGAATGAACTAAGCAAATAAATTTAGATAGAGAGATAGAATTACCTTCTTTGTGATTTATGCAACAGTAGGGTGGTGGATAATTGGGAGCTGAAAATTTTTTTTGCACTGCTCTCTCGGTTTTATCTATCCAAGCGGATATTAGACCGAGAGCTTGCTGGATATCCATGAAGCTTAGTGTTTTTCCTTGTCCTTGGCAGGGAGGAGTTTGCTCTTGTAAAGATTTGCCACTGGACCTGCATGAAACAAACTAACACAAGAGACAAGAAAAAAGTGAAAAACATAAAATTAATTAGAAGCAAACGCCATGTTCCCCGACAATGGCGTCAATTTGACGATACTGACTTAAAGTTTGGTCGGAGTGGTACTAGCTTGTTGGTCGACGGCCTGAATCAGAACGAACAAACTCAGGCGCGTTGGTGCCGCGGAGCTCGCGTCAAAGCAAATTTATAGTCCACAGTCGCCAAACTACTTTGCAGTAGTAATGGTCAGGGTCGATCACAAGGAACAACTGGTTCACTTCTAATCTCTTTTGTGTTGTGGGGAGGTAAAGAAAAAGGGGTTTGAGAGGGATGGTGAAAATTGTGGGCGAAGGACGGGCGTAAAAAGGTAAACTTACAGAAAGTCAGTGGATAAGAAGATAAACTGACAAAAAATTAAGTGACAGAAAAGTAAATAACGGAAAAGTAAATTGGGAGGTTGGTCAATCTCACCTTGCCTCTTGTTGAAGTTGAAGACACTAATGATTAGTACACTTACTTTTTACTCATTGGTTAACAGATAATGATGTATATGCATGTTGTCTATAGGTACTCAAAATCAATTGACTCGATCCCAACGTCCATCGATTCAATTACTAACCATTAATCAATTAATCCCAACGCACCCATTAAAATCAATTAATCAAATTATTGCATTAAGAACTAGATACCCCTAGAGCGCTAACCCATCGAACCCGCATAAGCTAACATGCAATTAATTAATAAACTAACCTGCCCACAGTCAATAAATAAATCAATTGTTGCTCTAAACTAGAACACTCATAATCAATTAGGGAGACACCTAATTAATCACAAGCATTGATTTAGACTCCTAGATCTATCGTGTCAGCAACAAAGTCAGAGTCTGCTCTTGGGACACGTGCTCACGAATCAATCTAATGCTAACTATTGAACTAACCATCCATTAGTTAAGTGGAAATCATTTCTTTAGCAGATTATTAACTTGTGAGTTTCGAATTAGGACGTCAATCTAACCTACTACGCATGCTAATTATAAAAGCGAGAATCTAAATTCACAAACAATCAATAAATCATGCATAAAGCTCAAGTATCTTGAGATAAACAATGAATCAGCTCAGATTTGCTCAAGAATCTCATAAAAATACAAATGTACTTACAATCTCGAGGTCCCAACTACAACTAACGGTGCTTAGACGGCCATAGACAAGCCAAATCTAAGCCCAAGGCTCGGGAAACCAACCTAATCTACCTAGAAACTATAAAATATAGAAGAAAAGTGAAGAAATCGGAGTTAAACCGAGAGAAACGGCTCTTAAATACCTCAATTGGTGCTTCCCTCTTCTCCAACCTGCTAAGGAGACCTCCTCCAACCTTTCCTCACTTTGCCCTAACCGCAGCCGCGGTATTTAAAAAGACGGACTGGCGTCGAGACGCTGATTTTTGCGATCCCGTGTTCAGAGCGTCTCGACGCTGGGAGATGGCATCTCAACGTCATCTCTTAGACACCATCTCTCGGGTCTCCAAGAGTGGGTTGTTTGAAAACTTGATCCGTTTGGCATTGAATTCAAGTCCCGTGCGCTCCACTAAGGTCTTTTCACCGCCCCTACATCCATGGACTTCAAGATGGATCAAAACCGCGATAAAAAACCTCGAATTAACACCAAAATTGAATATGGGCTCTGTTGAAGCTCTTGGCATTAAATTCCTACAAAACATAACTTTAAGCAAAATAACTATTGTAAAACTAACAAGATTAGGTACAAATAATCATGGGCAATCGGGTCCCATCAAGTACCCTTAAAATGATCAATAATGACCAAACTCCATTGATTTCTACAAATGAGAGTAATGAACCACGTTAAATAATTCACATAAACACACAGTACATATACATTCAAACATAACATATCCATAATTATAAGGAAAAATGAGAATTTGACTTGGATCCATTCCCACCAATTGTGTAGTTAATAGTTGAGCTCGTGAGTCCTTATAACTAGATAAGGACATTGTTCCAGCATCTAAACACTTCTATAGGTTTAATGCATTTGATTTATCAATAAGGTTGTATAGATACCTATAAAATGTAATAAATGTTCAATATTACTCAAATAAAATTTTCATTAACACAAGATATTATATTAAAAACATAAACTTACATCATGTATGCATCAAGACAAGCAGTTGATATTTCACGCATATGACAAAAATCCCGTAAGACTTCAAGCATTATGCAACATTTTCGTTGGACACCAAATACTTCCATAGGTACTTTTATTTATATTGATCCACCAATATACTCAAGTTCACAAAGCAAACATTGTAATACAACCGAAGAACTTTGATTAGTTGTCATTGAGGAAAAATCCAGTACTTTTTTGTGCTTTTTGGATTTATGAGTATCCTTTCATCATCAATAGAAAAATCCAGTACTTTTTTGGGCTTTTTGGATTTTTGGGCTTTTTTTTTGTGTGTGGGAATCTTTGCCTATAGAGAAAGGCGAACACATAATTTTTCATGACTACATACATAGAACGATGATGAATGAACTAAGTCATGCATACCTTTACTTTTTCCTCTTTTATTATAATGTTTTCCTCTTTTTCCTTAGTTTTTGTAATGTTTCCCTCTCTTTCCTCTTTTGTTGTAATGTTTTCCACTTTTTCCTCTTTTGTTGTAACCTTTTTCTCGTTATGGAAAAATTATTTAAACTTTAAACATACGATATGGAAAGAACCAAACACATGTATACAATCCAAGTACTTGTAAAAAGGTAGTTCAACAATCATTGCACCATTGCAAAAGAAAATTAATTAAACTTTAAACATACTGTTGGGTTTTATGTTCTAAAACTCGTAGATAGTGAATGATTAACGAATTATACACTTGTATCAATAAAGTGTTATTGAGGTTTATGCAATAAAGTGTTATTGTCATATTAAGTCTAGAATTGCACAATATGACCCAAATCCAATAAACTAAGATCCAAGGTTGTTTACATGAGACTTGGACTAGTATGTGGGGACATACGGGGATCAGTGTTCAAGTAACAACCTATAAGGTCTATAGTACAGGAATAAGGCTGGGTACCTTATCCTGGTAACACTATGTGATACGACCCGCTTTGTATTCGATACAGACGTATTGATCCAAGGCGTGCATGTAGGAGACATGCGAGCGGGTATCCTATGCAATGAATTTGCATAAGACCGGACCACGAAATAGTAAACCACTAGATGTAACACCGTTAACTAGTTAGGTTACCGTTTCAATAGGATGACCTAGGTAACTCATTCTTAATACTGAGTGTTTCATGAACTCATTCTCACGAGGGATTGTCCTTTGATTAGTATGGGTGATAGTGGCTTGCACACCGACTCAATAAGCCAACCTTCTTGGGGACAAGACCGAGTGGGGGGCTGGGGACATGACAATACAAGATGGAATTCACTCCTTCCCCTATTGGGGTAGATGTGTGTTCCCGTAAGGGCTGATTCCGGATCTTGAACAAAGGCGTGCTGTCCTCTCCTGGCCCGAGAGGAACTCTTGTTTAGTGGTTGGATCCTAAACAACTTTTCCATTAGAGGGATCAGTGGTACTTAAGGAACCAGAGGTAACTCAGGGGTAAAACAGTAATTTGACCTAACTGGTGTTACGAACACACGTGAAGGATTGACACATGAATATTCTACAGTGAGAAGAGTGCAACTGTGGGTCTTTAGTGGAGTGACTCACAGTTAACGAATGTTGATTGACTCGGTTAATGAGTTTAGCTGATCAATCTCGTATCGTTGGAGTTTCTGATCTGTAGGTCCATTAGGTGCACATGCTAGCTCATAACGGGTTCTGAGATAATATAGTCTTGACTATTAAAGGGAATTTAAGTTAATTGTATTTTGATGCAATTAAAAAAATGTATGGAGATACATTACAATATAAGTTTAATTAATGAATTAAACTTTATAATAAAATTAATTTTGGATATGATTCAAAATTAATTAATGAGAGAATTCTGAATTTAATTAAATATATGATATTTGATTAATTCATGAATTAATTAATCTAATTTGGTTAAATATGATTTAATCAAATTAATATTATACTTAAGATTAATGTACATTTTGATGCACATTAAAACTATAGGTTAAATGAGAGAATTGTGAATTTAATTAAATATGTGATATTTGATTAATTCATGAATTAATTAATTGAGGAATTAATTAATTCAATTGTAATTTGGTTAAATGTGATTTAATCAAATTAATACTATAGTTTATATTAAAGTACATTTTGATGCACATTAAAACTATAGGTTAAATGAGAGAGATAAAATTGAATATGATTCAATTATAAAATTAATTAGATATTTGATATTTAATTAATGTGGGATCAATTAATTTAAATTAATTGAATGACCTATTTAATTCAATTGAATATGATTTAATTGAATTAAAACTATATGTTATAATTGGTTGAATTAAAATTGGTTTAATTAAATTAATTATAATTAATTACATAATTAATTATTATTTAAATAATTATTATTCTTTAATTTATTAATTGTTATTAGATAATAATTAAACGTTCGAGATCAATTGGATTAGATCCAATAGTTGAGATCGTGTAGGGTTTTAACTCCCTCCCAACTTATCGTGAATTAGAGAGAGATTACCCAACAGATCCTCCCATTCTCTCATTCACGCAAATGAGACAGATAAAGAAAGTTCTTTCTTTTCTCTCTTCCTCTCTCAAATTCCAGCACTTTACCTTGTTGTAACTTCCCTTCCAAGACTAGTTTTGGGTTCCCAGAAGCCGATCTCGAGTCCCAAGATTCATAGCGGGTGATTCGACGTGGTGGTGTTCGTTGAGAGGAAGAAGAACGTATATTGGAGCATTGTGTTGTGTTTTTCAAGTCGATGTAAGTTCTTCTAGATCTAAATAGGTTTTAGATCTAATTTACAACATGCTTAATCTGATCTAGTTTAATTTAGAAATTGTTTCTAATTTTGATTTGCTAACGAATTGGTTTTTCTAAAATTGAAATTAAAAACGAGATCGTTCTTGATTGCTTCCGCTGCCAAAAGGAATTTTAATCCTTCAATTGGTATTAGAGTCATCTCGTTAATTGATTTCAATTAATGAAAATTGCATTGGTTATGGTGGGCTAATGCATTATGAATGTGGTTTACTGAAAAACTGTTTTGGTTATATTTGGCCATAGATTTACAATTTTGTATGATATGATCATGTAAGGACCCATGTTTTTGGGGCAAAAATATTGTAAATTGAGTATTTTAAGTATGTATCTAGAAATTATGAATCAATTTGTTGATTGGTGCTCGAATCGAGTTCAATTTTGTGAAAGATTGCTGCTGGAAACGTAAGGCAGTATGTTGTCCAGAGGCGTAGCGTCGCGACGCTAAGGAACAAGGACTGGAAAAAATCGGGCCAGCGTCGAGACGCTTTGCCTACAGCATCGCGTCTCGACGCTGACGGAAGTTTCCGCTCCATGAGTGAATCGTGCGGCGTGACGGTTTGAAGCGGTTATAAAGAAATATTAATTTTTGCGTACAATTAGATTTAAACTTAGGTGGTTGGAGGAGATGGCAGGCGCGTGAGATTAGCATCCACAAGGTTGCATGTTCGAGTTGGTCCGTGGGTGTAGTTATTCTTAGTTGATCATGGGCGGTCTGGTTCGTTGTTGTTCAGTCCGGTTTGAGTGATTTGGGTATGATTTGAAGCGGTTCAAGCTGGTTCTCAGGCCGGTTCTGGAGCGGTTCAAGAGTCAGAAGGATAATTAAATTAAAATTATTGTAATTTTTTGTTTATTTTAATTAATTATCCTAAGGGCCAATATACCGGTTTTTCAGCTATTTTTTGCTTGAGGAATGTCATCTAGCTAGATCCCACCATAGGTTAAGCATGTTTCATGCAATTTTATGTTACAAAATGTTATAATATATGATAATTATGCATGAATTTAAATTTCATGAGTTTTTTTTTTTTTTTTTGAGAAGAAATTTCATGAGTTATTTAGTATAATTAATATATTAAATATATGAAATTGGAAAAGCATGATGCATTACATTAATTAGATAAATATAAAATGTTATATTTTATTAATGTAGCATACAAGCTTAGTTTTATTTTCATGAGTATTAATATAATAGTTATATTATGAATGGAAATAAATTTCAATACTTGTTTTCATGTATGATTTAATATAAAATGTTATATTAATTAAATGAAAATGGAATAAAATTGCACATGAATTTAATTTGATTAATATAAGAGTTATATTATTTTAATGCCTAATTTCATGTGATTTAATTTCGTGAATGATTAATTAATATAATCGATATTAATTAAATGAAACTAAAATTGCATGAAGCATGACACCACCTTAGATTAATATAATCGTTATATTATCGTTATCGGCGTCATGAGCGATATGGTGTTTAATAACTGGAATTTGATTGTTAATTTTTCCAACACCATAGAAGCATGTTATAGGACTAATTATTAAAATTTTATAATAGTTATAAAATTGATTAGAAATCGTCAACCTATAACAAAGAGTTGCATGCAAACATATGACCTTAGGTTAAAATGAATTAATCTTAAATTGTTTAAAATTAATTAGACCTAAGCTCATTTTAATTCTAATAGGATTAGAATTATATTCATACTTAGGATTAAAATAGTTTTAACGTACTAAGTAGGAAAAACATTACTATGGTTATAAGGGAACTCTCTCGGTGAAGTTCTGTCTAGGTTGGAGGTATTTAAGTTGACGGTTACAGAATACCTCCTACCTGGGAACAAATGCAGAACCTGAGTTGAATTAATCATAGTCTAATGTTAGCATGCAATGTCACTAGGTAATTAAATGAGTTTAATCCACCTAGACATTAGAATGAAGACCTATATATAAGAGTTATAATAAGCATAGACTTAGATAGATTGACTTAGCCGGGTTTATCTAAGTTTAATAACCCTAAAATACAGTAGGACATTTCAATGGGAGAAAAAATATAAACACAAGATTTTCATATCGAGTTTTTACTCTCACGTCCCCTGTGTTCAACCCAAACACATTGAAATAATGGAAATTTAAATGTATTATAACTAATTTCCCATATCTCTTGAATGACCCCATAAAAGGACATGTCGGAAATGATCGGATTCTTGTCTTTTGCACTAGACACTTGCATTGTTGTGGCAACTAAACTAATCCCACTATTCTGAACGATCCGACTGTTATCACGAGATTTTGTGCTATAGCAACATCCATTAACCTTATAACTTTCATATGCCATCACTTTTGGATGAGGGTCATGTGCTATCCATCGTAAGGTTTTGGAAACTTTATTTCCAGTATGTATTTCACTCATCACCTATTATATAAAGTTTTTTCATATTATTCTGGGACCAAATAAAGTAAATATACTTAAAAAGAACAAGAATTTTAAATACCTGATCATGTATCCAGATAGCAAATGAACGATTATGTTCATCTTGTAGTCATTTTTCATTCTTTACTCTTCTTGGATTTTCATTTTTCAAACATTTCATATGTCGTCTATAAGAAGTACTAAACATTAAAAAATATCAAACATTCTGTAATAAGGTGATAAATAGTTTTAGTCTTCTTACTTTCTATACGGTTACACTTCATCAGTGTTCTCTAATATATGAAGATGAGCTTGTTTCAAATATTGTACAGTAGGTTTAATATAAGATCCAGCTGATAAAGGCCTATCACTAAATGTTTCTTCTCGCAATTTGAATGACCCAAGTCCAACTGGATCTAGCCCTGATAAGAAGTCATAACAGAATTCAACAGATTCTTCTACTATGTGTGCATCTACAATGCAGCCTTCAGGTCGAATTCTATTACGAACATAACTTTTCAACATCTTCATATACCGTTCAAATGGATACATCCACCATAAATAGACTAGCCCATATAACTTTTCAACACCTTCATCCTCCTTTGTCTACAGGTGCTAATTTAGGTCGAATATTCATTTCAACTAAGTCCAGTCTAGTATTGATCCCAACTTTACTTTTTCCTGGAAGATCAAGTAGTGTTCATATGATATTCATACACACATTCTTTTCAATATGCATCACATCAAGACAGTGTCTTACATGTAGTTTTTTCCAATAAGGTAATTCAAAAAATTCAGATTTCCTCTTCCAATAGTTATTTGCAGTTTGCTCATTCAATTTCTTACAAGGCTTCTTCCTGATAGCGAGCAAAAATGTGGCTATTTTAGTCCTAAAATATTAAGCTTTTTAGTGCTTTAATTGTGTTTTTATTGAAGATATTTAATATATTTTGTTATTTGGTCTTTAGGAGCAAAGTTGTGGATTTTGTGGAAAAAAATGCCCAAAAAGAAGTCATTTAAGCCTAATTTCCATGCTTGGGTCAAAGGGGAGTCAAAAGAGGTCAACCATGAAGATGAGGCCCAAAGGAAATGAAGAGGAGACCCAAATTCAAGCCCAAAACCGTAGCTGAAAGTTCTAGAGTCCGCCTACCCATTTCTTGGCCGGCAAGTCGATGACGTCACAGCGCCGCGACGTTGTGCCAATAACGTCACAACACTATCCCATTTCCGAGCCTATAAATAGCGCCCCTTGGATCCAATTTTTACCATCAATCATCATTTCTTCCATTCTTTCCTTTCGTTCCTTGGCTTCTTTAGAGCCTCTCTCAAGGCTTTCTAGCCTTTTTGAGAGTTCTTTAGTGGGAAAATTTTGGAGAATTTTGGGAGTATTCTAGGAGGTTCAAAGAGTGCTCGGAGGGACTTCAAGCATCAGCGAAGGGGTCTTCGACGGTCAATTCCTTCCCTTTTATTTTGCTTATAATTATGTTTTCCATTGTAAATTTTGTGGATATTTTAGCTATGTATATCTAAACCCCAATTTGAGGTCTTGAAATGAAATTATAGTCAAAATGTTGTTATAATTGCCTATCTCTTGCCCTTTTTCATAATTATTTGTATGGATGTGCTTAATGTTGTATGCAATCTGGCCAATTGTGTATTGATTTGATTCTTAATGGAGACTCGACGGAGAGATGTTAGGATAAATCATAATCCATGCAACTAGTTTAATTGCCTGTTGTGACAATAGGGTTAGTTGATTAAACTTAGATTCCTAAAATGAATCAGAGCGTAATAATTAATGAATTTTAATGGCGCTAAGGACACTTATGTTGTTAAAATGAATTAATTACAATTAGGGGAGACCGACAAGAGAACCTATGTGATTAACAGAGATTCTAGGATTATGATTAGTTGGGCAACGAGATAGGCTAATTATAATAAATGTTTAGCTAATAATTGATTTTCAAGACCCCACTTCCCATTAAAAACTCTTTCTCCATATTTTATTTTCCTTGATTGATCAAATTGATTTCTTTAATTGTTTTGATTTTTAAATTCTTTCTTTAGTTGCATGTTTTGGTCCCTGGATATTATTTCTCCCAAGTACTTTTAGTGTTCAAGAGAATTTTTGCTCTGCTTAAATTTCGCTTCGCCTCCCTGTGGATTCGATACTCGGAATTCTTCCGTTTTACTATTACTTGTGACGACCCGTGCGCTTGCGGATTATCGTAAACAAACAGCGAACAAGTTTTTGGCGCCGTTGCGGGGAGGCTTGATTTTTAAGCAAATCAATTTTTCTTGACATAAAAAAGAAAATGATAAATAGTAATTTAGGTGTAAATATTTTTCTTTTATTATTTTGTGAATATCATTTTATTTGTGTTTTTGTTTGGTTCTTTTGATTGATTGGGAGTGTTGCATGCGAAGATACAAGGTGGTTAATTTGTTTCCGCTAGACCTTGAAATTGACAGGACTCTTAGAACCCTTTTACAGAGAAAAGATTAGCAGAAGCAATGGCCCACTAAGATGAAGTTCCCAAGGGAATCAGAGACTTTTTACAACCAGTTCTCCCCACCGAAAATTCTGGCATCGTTTACGCCCCGATCCAAGCTAACAATTTTGAGTTAACGACATGATTGATTCAGATGGCGCGCGATAATTCATTTAAAGGACATCCTTCTGAGGACCCACACTCACATTTGCGATCATTCTTGGAAATATGCGGGATGGTAAAGATGAATGGAGTTCCGGCCGACGCGATAAGATTGGGGTTATTTTCGTTTTCTCTACAAGACAAGGCAAAAGATTGGCTCGAATCAATCGAGACGGGCAGTATTAGCACATGGGACGAGCTTGCCCAAGCTTTCCTGACGAAATTTTTACCACCTGCCAAGACTACAAAGCTCCAGACTGAGATCGAAACGTTTAGACAGCTTGACGAGGAGCAATTGTACGAGGCATGGGAGATATATAAGGAAATGCTTAGGTGATGCCCCCAGCATGGATATCCAGATTGGCTCCAGGTGCAGTTGTTTTACAATGGATTGAATCCCTCCACCAAGACCGTTCTAGGCACATCAGCAGGAGGAAGTTTTCTTTCTAAGATAGTGACGGAAGCTAAGGATCTTCTAGAGGAAATGGCAGCAACCAGTTATCAGTGGCCGACCAAAAGGGGAATGATTTCTAAGAAGGCTGAAATTTTTGAATTAGATGAGTCAAGTTCGTTGAAGGCAAAGATGACATCTTTTACAAACGCCCTAAACAAACTGACTTCATTTGAGGTGGTCAAGTCCATTTCCACCTTAGATGAAGGATATTCAAAGAAGGAAGGTCAAGATGTGGAAGAGGTTCAGTACGTGGGAAAAAGACCATTTACTCAAGGAGTACCGAACTTCTACCATCCAAGTCTGCGCAATCATGAGAACTTCTCATACTCGAACACGAAGAATGTTTTGCAGCCACCACCAGGTTTTGCATCATCCAGTACGCCTGAAAATTAAAGAAGAGTAACCTGGAGGAGATGGTGGCTATGTTTATAAAAGAACAAAAAGTGTTGAATGTGAATCTCCAAACGACAGTTAATAACCACGACACAGCTCTGAAAAATATGGAAGTTCAGATAGGTCAGATCGCTTCAGCGGTGAATTCCCTTCAGAAAGGAAATTTTCCAAGTGACACTGAACCTAACCCAAGAGAGCAGTGCAAGATGGTGACACTGAGAAGTGGTAGACAGTTGGAGATCAGTTCAGAAAATAAGAAGAAAGAAGAGAAGAGCAAATATGAAGATGAAAGGGCTGAGGCACAAAAAACCTCCTCTGAAAGGTCCCAACATCCTCCTAACTCTGTTGATTTGAATTGTGATGTTTCTAACTCTTTTGCAGGAAAAGAAAAAGATGAAAAAGATGACAGGCATAAAGAGAAACTGAACGAGGAAGAAGTGATTTTGTGCAACCATGATGACAGAGGCTCGCACATTAGCCCGCCCAAGTGGAGAGGCGAATGTCCAACCTTTGACTACAGGGAGTTACCTTTTCCTCAACGCTTTAAAAATGTTAAATTAGATGAGCAGTATCAGAAATTCCTAGAAATGCTTAAAAATTTGTATGTGAATATTCCCTTAGTAGATGCTCTGTATAACATGCCTAATTATGGGAAATTCATGAAAGAATTGCTTTCTAGGAAGAAAAGTTTGAAAAAAGAAGTTTTTAAATTATCTGAAAGTAGTAGTACCATAGTTTCTGGAAAGATTCCTTCTAAACAGAAAGACCCAGGGAGTTTTACTGTTCACTACTACAAATTTGGCCTTTGTTGACGGCTAAAACGTATCAACTATCACTTTCATTGACGCTTTTTAGAAGTCAACTGAAGTGGTATCAATAAAACTAAAGCGTCAATATTACTGTTTTCATTGACGCTTATAGGACGTCAACGAAGATGTCGTTGTTGACGTTTATAAGCCATCAACAAAGACATTATTGACACGTTTTATCCGTCAATGATATTCATAAAGCGTCAACGTAGGCACCTTTGTTGACGTTGACTAGCCATCAACAAATCGTATTAATGACACGTTTTATTCGTCAATGATATCCATAAAGCGTCAATGTTGCCATATTTATTGATATTTATAAACCGTCAATATAAACTTATGTTGACGTTTTTTAAATGTCAATTATAGGATCGAAAATGTCAATATATATATTTATTGACGCTTATGAGCTGTCAATATATCATTTTATTGACGTTTATTAGCCGTCAAGTTACCATATTAAATTGTCAAATTGTGTATTTTCATTGACAGTTAATATATGTCAATTATGGTGTGTTTGTTTTGACGTTTTTTAACCGTCAACGATACATATTTGGAAAAAAAAAAAAAAAAACCTCGCGATGGTCTTTACCCTTGCATTTACACAATGCGAGCTAACTATCAACTGTAATGCCCCCAAAATTCAACATAATCTAGAAGGCATTATTAAACTTTACCCTGTAACCAAGTTTGATTTACCAAAAATTCGACAGTAAAACGACGTAATTATAACTAACCAAAAAAATTTTGATACCGGAAAAAACAGAAAAATGCACTTCTAAACCCAGAACACAACCTTTACTTCACTTGACAATAACATGTTGTGTTCAATACATTATATGAAGCTAACACCAAAGCTCAAGTACAAATAGTACGAGTCAGATCTCGTAACAAACACATTATTGTTCATATAGAAATATAGAATCAAATGAATCATAATTTCAACCAAACGTGAAATCATAATGAGATAATAGATTTCATTAACCAAAAACTTATCTAAGAAGACAACTTAAGTAAATCATGATATTAATTTCATCAAATTATGAACATATCACAGTGTCTAACAAGTTGTCTAAAAAACGAATAAAAACACTAAGTATAATATTAACAAACAATCATCCCTGCTACATATTCACATAATTCAACTCTTATCTCATCGAATTCTGATTGGCTAAATGCAATTCCTCTCGTCAACTGCAAAAAAAAAAAAAAAAAAAGGGAGTAAACATAATACATTTCAAAAATTGTAATAAATGTAAAAAGTTAAGTTGAGTACAAGGTTAAATTGATTAGTACCACATCTGTAATCACTCTACTCTTATGAGATACTATATCTCACATAAATTTAAGAGTGTAGTATCCACACTCCGTAGATCCCGATTGTTGAGCACACTACATATATAGTTCAACACATGTAATAAGAGAATTTGTATAATATGATTAAAATGGCCTAAAAAATAAGTAAAAGTCATTACCTTAACGTATACCCACTTGATCTCCAATGAGTCCATCTAGACAACTTTTCAAAAATCCACTTCTATCCACCATTCACCAAACAACATTGTAATCACCTCCAATGCATCATCAGCTCTAACAATGACCATAGAAATCAAACATTTACTAATAAACCCTGAATTTTTCAACCATACCCTACACCCCCAATGTCTTTCTTTTCAGTTTTCACTACTTTTCTTAGTGGATTTCTTCATGTGAATGAAAAAATGCACACCTCTCCAAGTTCAATATTGATTCAAAAACCTTCGTAGTCTTGGAGTTTGATAATATCTAGCAAAGAAGGCTGATAAGCAATTGGTCTAGTGGTGGCTAAATTAACCAATCTCGCATGTATTCCTTGCAAACAAGGACTAGAGAATTCTCTTCCCCAATTTGAGACATTAACTTCTGCCATGCTGACATTCTAGTCAAGATCTATATTTTCTTGGTTTAAATAGGCCGAAAGAGTAAAGCCATCAATCCCCTAGTGAGTTGAGACCTCTCCATCCCCATCAATACTACACCCAATCTCAACTTAGGATTACTTGCAATATGGACATGAAATCCATAGGGATATAGTCCACAACTGAAAGGATTAAAGGTTTAAACCTCCTCTTTTCTATAATTTCCACATAAGGACAACCCAAACATGCCATTAAATTTATAGTCGTTAGCATCTAAGTTCCTACACAAGGAAAATCATCATAGATCTTAATATTTAAATAATTTATGAAACGAACACCAACCTTTCAATATGGAAACTCTAGTTTTTGCATTGGATATTGGAAACCTATGACCAAGCCAATGAAACTCGGTCATGGAAACAGCCTGCTGAGATCTGGCCCCTGTCATGATAGCCTACAAGCAAGAAAGTACAAGACTTTATAAACTAAGACCTCTAATAGACTAGATGAGTAAAGACAGTATCAAATTTATCAAACATAAATAAATAAATAAATAAGAGAAAAACATTGCCACCATGATGAAATTTCAGTAGATTTTTATTGAAAATCTAAGAAATCAAGTAGTTTGCAGTTGAAGAATATTCATGTGGTTATCTTTTGTCTTATGTTTTTCAATAACAGGCAGTGTACTCTAGGGTCTACCTAACAACAAATAGACAGACATCAAAGGGTAAGTTGACTGAAGTTATAGATAACCTCTGTTGAAATCCGAAATTGAAATCCGAAATTGAAATAGATTGTCCATTAGACTTCAACTAGTGTAGTAAAAGGGTAAGTTGAGTGAAGTTAGCTTCATGAAAATATGTTGCCAAGACCTAATGACAGCATTGGTTTGAATCTTTAAATATATGAGTAAAAAATATCGAGAGACGGATTTCTAAAGCGCAAACAGGTCAATTCTTCCACAAAGAACACTAGAAAAGGGATTTCTTTACTCCACAATAAATCTAAAAAACTGATTGCTAAACTAAAAAAAAAAAAAAAAAACAAAACAAACAAACTATTAACAGAACTTTGATATGTAGCAGATCCCAATTAAGAAAATGATGGTTTAAATAGAGGTTTGGGTACCAGCTCTCTACAGCTACACAATTGGCTCCCAGATTATGGTTAGTATAAAACTCATGTCAGAATACCAAAACGAAGGTGGAAGTTTTTTTTTTTTTTTTTTTATGAAAAGTCAAGTTTCCATTGAGAAAATGAAGGTACGAGTTATAACAACCACAAGTCCACCACCATTAACCACAATGCCTATACTGAGATCAAAAAGAAGGGAGATAGAGAAATGTAGTCTGGAATTCGAACTTGTCCTTGGGTGAAAAGCTCACAAAATTAAATAAAAGCAAAACTTTGTTCATTCAATAGCATTTTTTAAAGAAAAAAGGTGCTCTATAACCAATTAAATCTAAACCAAGGTCTCAAACAAAGCTTTCTTGAAAACTCATATTTAACTACTTCATTGACAACAAAACAACTTTCCAGTAAGAGAAATAATGAAATCAAGAAGAAATTGAATTCTTATAAACTTCGAAAACAAATTTGAGTGTCAGACTATTGTTAGATGAACAAATCTCTTTTAGTAAATATTTTAATCTATGGTGCTCGTCCACATAGACACATTATATATGCGTATAAATAAGAACAAAACTTGGCTGCATACCGGTATGTAGGGCTCCCTACATACCCCACTAAAATATTGACAACTAAGAAAGAGGAAGGGAGAAAATGATAATTTTTTTTCCCTCTCCTACTTGTCAACATTTTAATGGTGGTATGCAGGGAGATCCCTACATACCGGTATGCAACCAAGTTTTTTCCTATAAATAAAATAAAATAAGATAAATAAATAAAAATTGGAAGAAAAATGATAAATGCATAAAGTTGAAAGTAAGAATCAAGCAAAAAGACCTCTAATTTAGCTTTGAAGAGGTTTAGAGCAGGACCTTCCATCTCCCCTTCCATCTCCCCAATATGTAGAAGTTCAGAGGCCTGTAGGTTTGACTTGCCAATCTTGTGCAAGCAGTATCGTATACTAGGTTCTAGCTCCTCCACACGTTCACGACACAAAACTTGATTATCTAGATCTCCTACTTTCCCAAGTTCCTCATAAACAGCTCTAAAATGTAACAAAACATTAGCTAACCATGTTATCTGATAAAACAAATGAGATAATAAATGATGCAGAGCCTTTAGGAAATCAGATATCCTTTACAGTTTTTTGATTCGTTACATATAGATAACAATAGATATCATAGATAGATTATAATTTTCTTCTTTTTATCTTATAGTTTTCACCTCGAGTCCTCATCCTAATTGTGAATAAATACAACAACTGAAACTTTTCATTTATAAAATGAAAAGAAAAAACAAACAAATTATTAAAATATCCATAGAGCAAAATACTTGCATAATGCATCTTAACCCTTAAAAAGAAGGTAATGCAAGAATTAGTTGATCATTTTAACAAGGAATTTAAAGATCAAGAAAATTCAAGGAAGCACCTCGCTCTTTTGAAATTCGGTAATGCAGTATCCCAATTCCAATCTTGTTCAAACAACAAGTTCCCAGTCATATAGGATGCATAAGCTTACATATAGGAACAAATAATTATGAGTTGAGAAACAAAAAGATGATGAAAAATCACTCTTCACTAAGATGTACTTAAAAAAAAATCAAAGTTAAGAATATCATATATAGATATATATTTCAAAAGAAGATGATTTTCAAACAACTGGTGATTTAACATATTTCTAATCTCTTCTTTTTTACTTAATTCTTTTTTCTCCTTTTTTCCTTTGCTTGTTTTGTAACTTAGAACTTCAAACTCCAATATTAAACACAACCATGGAGTTTTAATCAGTGAAGTTTAGATATCAGAGAATATCTAAAGGCTTTCAAAACTTATAGTATTTACCTGAACGGTGGCTTGAACGGCAGCTTGAACGACGAACTGCGAACTGCGAAGACGAAGAACTTGGCGCCTGCAAACATTGCTGCGAACTGTTAGCGATTGCGAACTGCAACTGAGAAGACCACGAGCGTGCAAAGGAAAAAAAGGGGGGCTTGAATGACGTTGGGCAGAGGGAGAAAGAGAGAAGGAAGATTTTTAGGGTTTTTTTTCTTTTCTTTATTTCTTATTCTTTTTCTTTTTTCTTTAATTTTTCTTAATCCATCCAAATAAACAAAATAAATTAAAAAAAGAGTCTTGGGTTTTTTTTTTCAACTTGATCTCTTTTCTAATTAAAAGTCAAATTTAAATTCATAAAATCACTTCAAATTTGGGAGTAATTTAAACTTAAATTCAAAATCTCAAAAAAGGATATTTTTTGACGTTTATTGAGCGTCAAGAAACCCTCAATAATATTGATGTTTATTGCGCGTCAATATAGTAATGTTTATTGACGCTTATTAGCCATCAATGAATGCGATTTTTATTGACGGCTAATAAGCGTCAATAAAAAGTGTCAATAAATTCCTTTTCATTGATGTCTTTTGTCCGTCAACTATGTGAAAAGGCGGAGTTGGACGAAAATCTACGTAAAGTACGTTTTTAATCACATTTATTGACGTTTTTTTGTCTGTCAACATAACTCATATTATTTCTTGATACCATTAAACCGTCAATATATCTATTTAATTATTAATAATTTATTTTAAAGTACAAAAATTACGTTTATTGATGCTTTTTTGAAACAAGCGTCAATAAACATAAAAAGCCAAGCGTCAATAAAAGTTAAATTTGTAGTAGTGGTTCCCTACATTATAGGAGAAGTATTTTTCAATAGGACTTTATGTGATTTAGGTGCTAGTACAAATTTGATGTACTATAGACCTTTTAGGTTGTTACTTGAACATCGATCCCCATATGTCCCCACATACTAGTTCAAGTTAGATGCAAACAACCTTGGATCTTAGTTTATTGGATTTTGATGTGGAATTTTCCTACCGCAAGTGTACGGGTCAAGTAATAATATAGTGTTTTCGTGTAAAACGAGTGTCATCCTC
The DNA here is from genome assembly GCA_036850905.1 of Luffa acutangula. Taxonomy (NCBI): domain Eukaryota; kingdom Viridiplantae; phylum Streptophyta; class Magnoliopsida; order Cucurbitales; family Cucurbitaceae; genus Luffa; species Luffa acutangula. Next base: position 13,253,649 of record CM072094.1, on the reverse strand, counting down.
TGGATTGGTTTTCTAGCAAATCAAGTACAGTGAATAATCTTATCCAATTTTATTTAGGGAGCAAAACTCAATGATAAAAGATAAATCTAAAGACAAAAAACATAAAATAAAGGTGGAGACTCAAATGGAAAGACTCTTAGAGAATTGATTTCATTGTTGAGATTGAGGATAAATGAATGAGATGAATTTAACATGCAATTATTCTACCAAGTCTAGGAACCTTTTATCACAACTATCTCTCCCGAGCATAATTGATTCTCATGCATGCAATCAACTTGATATCCCTATCTAAGTTCATTAACATGCAAGGCTTTGAGTTTAGTTCTTCAAGCAACTTCTAAAGTTATTCCAAATCTCGTCACAAACTTAGAATTTGTACTTTAGTCATGCAATTAAATAAAGTAAGTCTTAGGCCAAATCCCCTCTCCTGAGCAAGATTCAACACTCAAATCATTCAACTAGTGATCAAGTAATTGAAAGCATTTAACCATAATTGCATAGGTAAAATAAATGCATATTCATACCACAAATCAATCCAACAAACTAAAACAATTACATCAATCCCTAAGACAAACAACTAGCAATTCATAGTCTTTAAAGTACAAACACTAATTGAAAGAAAATCCATAAAAACTAGAAAAGGTAAGGGAAAGAGAAAGGAAAACTCGAATCTATCGAAACCGGCACGTCCCCGTCATGATATCCACGTCCTCTCGCTTGATTCCCGCTCCTTGGCCTTGCTTTAGCTCCCACCAAAGGTCTCTAGTCGAAATTAGGGCTAAAATCTAACCAATTGAGCTCCCCTTGGCCGTAGCATGAAAAGAAGATTATATAGAAAATCTGCCGATAGCGTCGAGACGCTACAGTCAGCGTCGTGACGCTGCCGCGATCTGCAATTTCGGAAAATTTGTCGATAGCGTCGTGACGCTGGTCCTAGCGTCGCGACGCTATGAATTATTTTTTTTATTTTTTTTAAGATTGGAAACTTCATTTGACTCCAATTGCTAAATTAAGCTTCAAACACATGCTTCCTACAAATAAAACATAAAAATGCATAAATTTGGGCAAATAATTGTAAAAGACTAGCTTAATTAATCAGAGAAAAATAACTAGCTATTCTCGCTATCAAATACCCCCAAACTTAAGCTTTTGCTAGTCCTCGAGCAAACTAAAAATCAAGCATGTAGTGGAAGAATGGATGCAACAAACATGACTCAATCCTCAAGGCTCAAAAGTCAATAGTGAAGCAAGCAAGAGACATGCACACAAGGACCAATGAGGGAGACTAATTAAAATTTTTCCAAAATTAACTTGCACAAGCGAGATCTAACTCAACAATATCAGACTCTACTAGCCCGGGATTAGATTATTAAACTCTTAGCTCATCTTCCCTCTACACTGGCACTCAGGTTTCACTAACGAGTTCTTGGAACAAATTAGTTTGTTTTCCTCCATACTTAGGTGCTTATAATTGACAATTAAATTAAGCATTTATATGTGGCACTAGCTTTCACACACCTATTGCAGGGACCCTTAACCTGAGTTTTATCGGGTTGGCCTAACTGATCACAACATGGGTAGCTCTTTTTGCCTAAATCTTTATTACTCATTGCAAACTGTGCACAGGCCATGGCATAATAATTTTTTCTTTCAAAAGTAACAACAAGAATGATTTTTTCTTTCATGATCATGACAAGCCTATATTCTTTTCTTTCCTCCTAAGCAAGATTAAACATGCTAATTTGCAAAAAAATTAACTCTTTAGCTCTTCCATACACCTATCGAGGTGACAACAAGCATATGAACCTAATAATTCGCTCCTAAGCATTCAAATCCAAACCTAGCCAAGAAAAATACTCTACTCATGCAAGACATCTCCTAGAAAAATTTTAAAAAGTCTCCCTTTTTGGGCACTCATGCTTACAACTCATCGAAAGCTTGAAAATTGACAAGAAAGCCTATCCTAGGAAATCATAGTCATGCAAAAATAGCATCCAGAAAACAACCATATGCTCAATTCAAAGAAAGCTCAAAACTATAGCCCGAACTCAGATGCTCAAGGGCTTCACAAACATGATATTCCACCCTCAAACTTAAAGCATGCGTTGTCCTCAATGTATAGAAATCTAAAGCATACATAAGCATGAGAACAACAAAAGAATGGAAGGGGTGAACAATACTGCCCTAGAATGATGACCTTTTCATGAATGCTTGGCATAGACAAGAGCATGGGAACTCCTACAAAACAAAAACAACAAGACATAAAAACAATAACGAAGTAACTTGGGTTGCCTCCCATAAGCGCTTGTTTATCGTCTTTAGCTCGACGTGCTCGTGCAGTCTGTCAAGGCACATAAAAATTCTCGTATTTCTTTGGGCCCTTCTTCCTTGAATCAATATAACTATTGATCGCTAGTAAACTTACTAGCTTCTCATGGGCCCCTGAAACAGAATTATTTTTTGTATTTTTGAATAAAAGAAGCATAAAAGGAGAAATATCAAAATAAAGAGACTCTGACTCTAAAACTGACTCGTGAGAATATAAAAAAGAACAATCAAAATCTACAAAGGATAGAGAAGATAAAACAGACGAAGGTTTTTCAATCTCAAACTCTACCTCCTGAACTTCCTCTAACACTACAAGCTCATTTTCTTTTTCTTCCTCACAAACATGTTCTTGATAGGTGCTACAACTCTCCAATTCTTCCCCACTATTCATGCAACTCACCCCTAACTGCTCATCCTTAGCAAGATCGAAAGAACTAAGCTCATGAATGGGTGCCAATGAATCATCGGCCACATGACTCACTAGACAACCTATGGAAGTGGATCCCACCTCACTAACTTCCTGTGGAGTTTGACGCCCTCTTATGATTTGATCAAATTTTAGACTCCTCGCTCTAGACTCCTCAATATAATTTTGAACTATGCTTTCCAAGGAAGAATTTTCTTTTAAAGGAGTATAACTTGATGATGAAAAATTGGAATATGGTGTTGAATAAAAAGCCATTCAAATCAATTAAAGCAACAATGATAATTAGGCTTTAAATCAAATAATAACCCAACAAGAACAAATGACAAAGACTCAAACAAAAAAGGAAAGAAAAAAAAAACAAAGAAAACTAAATAGAAAAGGAAAACAAAAACAAATAAGGAAAAAAATCAAACAAATAAGGAAAACACTAAAATAGGAATGCAACCAGTATGGAAAAAAAATTGCAATCTACCTAAAAAAAATAAATAAAGGAAAAACAAAAACAAAAAAGGAAAGAACTAAAATAGGAAACTAAGAAATATGGAAAGAAAACAAATAAGGAAAAACAAAATGCAAACTATCTACAAAATAAAAATACACCCTAAATTAAGACGGAATAATTTTTCCACAATATTAATTGAACTAAATATACCAATCCCCGGCAACGGCGCCAAAAACTTGATGTGCAATTTGCTTACCACAAGTGTACGGGTCAAGTAATAATATAGTGTTTTCGTGTAAAACGAGTGTCGTCCTCTAGATTGGTTTTCTAGCAAATTAAATACCGTGAATACTTTTGTTCAATTTTATTTAGGGAGCAAAACTCAATGATAAAGATAAATCTAAAGACAAAAAGCGTAAAATAAAGGTGGAGACTCAAATGGAAAGAGTCTTAGGGAATTGAATTAATTGTTGAGATTGAGGATTAATTAATGGGATGAATTTAGCATGCAATTATTCTACTAAGTCTAGGAACCTTTTATCACAACTATCTCTCCCGAGCATAATTGATTCTCATGCATGCAACCAACTTGATATCCCTATCTAAGTTCATTAAAATGCAAGGCTTTGAGTTTAGTTCTTCAAGCAACTTCTAAAGTTATTCCAAATCCCGTCACAAACTTAGAATTTCTACTTTAGTCATGCAATTAAATAAAGTAAGTCTTAGGCCAAATCCCCTCTCCCGAGCAAGATTCAACACTCAAATCATTCAACTAGTGATCAAATAATTGAAAGCATTTAACCATAATTGCATAGGTAAAATAAATGCATATTCATACCACAAATCAATCCAACAAACTAAAACGACTTCATCAATCCCTAAGACAAACAACTAGCAATTCATAGTCTTTAAACTACAAACACTAATTGAAAGAAAAGCCATAAAAACTACAAAAGGTAAGGGAAAGAGAAAGGAAAACTCGAATCTGTCGAAACCGACACGTCCCCGTCACGATCTCCACGTCTTCTCGCTTGATTCCCGCTCCTTGGCCTTGCTTTAGCTCCCACCAAAGGTCTCTAGTCGAAATTATGGCTAAAATCTAACACATTGGGCTCCAATATTAATTTCCTACAAATACAACATGAAAATGCATAAATTTGGGCAAAAAATTGTAAAATACTAGCTTAATTAATTATAGAAAAATAGCTAGCTATGCTCGCTATCAGATTTGGGTCAAATTGTGCAATATTCAACAATAACATTTTATTCCAAAAACTCAATATAACTTTATTAAAACAAGTATACAATTTGTTTACATTCACAATCTACGAGGTTTACGGCATAAAATCCAACAAACTCCCACTTGAACTAAAACTCTAGTTTAGTGGAATGTACAATAATCTATTCAGCAGTGGGTGTATAAATACATGTATAAAACATATATGATGTGGACTTTTCCTAACCGCAAGCGCACGGGTCAAGTAATAATATAGTGAAAGTAAATTCGAATGTCGTCCTCTGGATTGGATTTTTAAGCAAATCAAGTATTGTGAATTATCTCGCTCAATTTTATTTAGGGATCAAAAAGTGATGAAAAGATGATAATAAAAACCAAATCAAAGCAAGTAAAAAGAATGAAAATTCAATTGGGAAAACTACTTAGGGAATTGATTTCGCCGATTTAGTTTAGGATTGGTTTTAAGGAATAAGTTATTATGCACAATGAATTATGAGCCAAAGACCCTTTAATCACAACTACCTCTCCCGAGTATAATTTATTCTCAAGCAAATTAACCAACTTGATATCCCTATCTAAGTTTATTAACATGCAAGGCAATGAGATCTTTTAACCAATTCTAAAGATAATCTAAAACCGTCAAGAATTAGAAAGTAAACTTTATTCATGCAATCTTGAGTAAGTCTAGATCAAATCCCCTCTCCCGAGCTAGATTCGAAACTTAAATCATCCAACTAATGGCCAATTAATTGAAAGCATTAAATCAAGATTACAAACACAATAACATTGCACAACTTAAACCATAAATCAATCCATAAACTTAATCAACTACATCAATCCCTAAGCTACAAGTTTAGCTACTCATGAATGTAAATACAAGCTCAACTAAACATGTGAAAGCCATAAATCTAACTAAAGGAAGAAAAGGGAAAAGAAAACTCAATGTAGGCCGAGTCCCGACGTCCCCGTCACGATCCCCACGAACAATGGGTTGATTTCCAAGTCTCTCCCTTTGTTTTCAGTCTCCAAGTGCTCTGTTCTGTCCTCTTTACGGCTATCCAAGGTCCCAAATCGAGCTCTGATAGCGAGCAAAAATGTCGCTATTTTAGTCTCAATTTATTAAGCTTTTTGGTGCTTTAATCGTGTTTTTAATGAATATATTTAATGAATTTTGTTATTTGGTCCTTAGGAGCTAAGTTGGTGATTTTGGGAGAAAAAGAGCCAAAATTGAAGTAATTATAGCCCAAATCCTAGCTTAATGCAATTGGAGGCCCAAAGAAGACATCTATGAAGAAAAGACCAAGAGAAATGAAGAAGAAGGCCCAAAAATCAGCCCAAAAGGAAGCTGAAAAATCTAGAAAATCTGGACAGCGTCGAGACGCTTAGCAAGGCAGCGTCGCGACGCAGCCCTTTCTTGTTGCCCAAGTCGCGTGCGCAGCAGCGTCGCGACGCTTAGCAAGGTAGCGTCGCGACGCTACCCCTATTCCAGGCCTATAAATAGGCGCCCTTGGGTGCCTCATTTCTCATCAATCCACCCATCAACCAATTCATCCTTTCTTTCCTCTCTTAGGCTCCTTTCTTGGAGCCCCTCTCAAGGCGTTTAAGCCTTTTAAGAGGATTCTTCTAGTGGGAAATTTATGGGAATTTTGGGAAGCAATCTTAGAGGCTCGAGGAGTAGTCAGCGGGGGCTCCAAGCGTCAGCAAGAGGTTTTTCGACGGTCAATTCCTTTTCTTTTATGCTCTTTAATATGCTTTCCCTTGTAATTATTGTGGATATTATGTGTAGCTAAACCCCAATTTGGGGTCTTGAAATGAAATGATAGTTGAAGTATTGTTATAATTTCTTGTCTCTTGCCCATGTCCTAATTATTTGTATGGATGTGCTTAATGCTTTACTCAATCTGGCCAATTGTGTAATGATTCGATTCTTAATGGAAACTCGACGGAGAGAAATTAGGATAGGTCATAATCCATGCAACTAGTTTAATTGCCCGTTGTGACACCAGGATTAGTTGATTAAACTTAGATTCCTAAAATGAATCAGAGCGTAATAATTAATGATTTTTAATGGCGCTAAGGACACTTAGGTTGTTAAAATGAATTAATTACAATTAGGGGAAACCGACAGGAGATCCTATGTGATTAACGGAGATTCTAGGATTATAATTAGTTGGGCAATGAGATAGGATAATTATAGCGATTATTTAGCTAATCATTGATTTTCAAGACCCCTCTTCCCGCTTAAAGAAAACTCTTTCTCCGCATTTTATTTCTGATCGATCAATTTGTTTTCATTAGTCATTTTGAATTTAAATCTTTTTATTGCATGATCGTGGTCCCTAAATATTATTTCACCTAAGTATTTTCAGTGCTCAAGAGAATTTTAATTATTTGCTTAAGTTTCGCTTCGCCTCCCTGAGGATTCGATACTCGGAATACTTTCCGTTTTATATTACTTGTCACGACCCGTGCGCTTGCGGATAATCGTACACCAACAAGTTTTTGGCGCCGTTGCCGGGGAGGCTTGATTTTTAAGCAAAAAATTAATTTTTCTTGACATCGAAAAGAAAAGGATAAATGGTAATTTAGGTGTAAATATTTTTTTCTTTCATCATTTTGTGAATATTATTTTTATTTTCATTTTTTTTGGTTTTTTTTTGTCATCTGGGAGCATTGTATGCGAAGAAACAAGGTGGTTGATCTGTTTCCGCTAGATCTTGAGATTAACAGGACTCTTAAATCCATTAGAAGAGAAAAAAGATTAGCAGAAGCGATGGCCCACCAAGAAGAAGCTCCCAAGGCAATTAGAGATTTTCTGCAGCCAGTTCTTCCTACCGAGAATTCTGGAATTATCTATGCCCCTATCCAAGCTACAAATTTTGAGCTAAAAACAGGGTTGATTCAGATGGCACGCGATAACTCGTTCAAGGGACATCCTTCCGAGGACCCCCACTCTCATCTGCGATCATTCCTAGAAATATGTGGGACGGTAAAGATGAACGGAGTTCCGGCCGACGCAATCAGATTGAGGCTGTTTCCATTTTCCCTACAGGATAAAGCAAAAGATTGGCTCGAATCAGTCGAGACGGGCAGCATCAGTACTTGGGACAAGCTTGCCCAGGCTTTTCTGACAAAATTTTTTCCACCAGCTAAGACTACCAAGCTCCGGACTGAAATTGGAACATTCAGACAGCTTGACGAGGAGCAGTTATACGAAGCGTGGGAAAGATATAAGGAAATGCTTAGGCGATGCCCCCAGCACGGTGTTGGTGGTACGATTTTCCGCAAGCGCACGGGTCGTCACAAGTAATATAAAACGGTAGTAATACCGAGTATCGAATCCTCAGGGAAATTGAATTAATTCCATTAAGTACCAAGAATCATCATGTTTTAATTTTATTTAGAAGATCAACTCGAATGATGAAGCAAAAATTTAAAGAAATAGATAAAAATAAACATGCAATAACGAAACGGAAGTATCCAATCAAGGGAACTTGACCTAGGGTGTTATCTAGTTTTCTTGGATTTGTAGCTCAATTACATGGATGTATGTAACTAATAATCTTCAATTCCATGAATCTAGAAGTAATTTTAAGCGGATTTCTCTTTCAAGCTCCTCCACATCTCATACTAACATAACTAATTTATGTGTCCATCTCCTTAGTTAATCATAGTATGGCATTAAGCAACTTCATAATCAATTTCTAACAATTCTCTTTCACTCTCGTGTTCCAAGCAATCGTTAGCCATGCAATTTGGATCTAATCTAATTTCTCTCTGTCGAGTATCAATTTAGACCATCATAACAATTAATCCGTGATCAAGAGATTAAAAGCATTAAGCAAGAATTGCATAGATGAAATATGGAGAATTTCATTACATAATCCAAGTAATTGCGCTACAATATCCAATTAACTAGAATAACGACCCTAGGTCTCAAGATCTACTCACAAATGGAAATAATTTTGCCAAAATGATCTTGATCCATAGGCCTAACTCAAATTACAACAAGGAATTATAAAGAAGTAAGGAAGAAATAACCGATAAATTGATCCAGAGCTCCCGCTACGATCATTTCGAATCTTGAGCCTTAGAATCTCGCTTAAATCCCACTTTTTCTCCACAATTCTTCTCACTTTTTCTCTCTATTGAGCTAGGGGAGAGCTCCCCCAAATTTGGGATGCCTTGAACCAAAGGGAAGGGGTCTTTTTATAGTGCAAGGGGCTGGAATTTTCTTGCTGAACAAGTCGACAGCGTCTCGACGCTGTGACGTCAGGTTGTCTTGGGGCAGAAGTCGTCGCGACGCTACGCAGACAGCGTCGCGACGCTGTCGCGATTTTTGCACGCGCTATTCTGATCACCTAGCGTTGAGACGCTACGGTCCTAGCGTCTCGACGCTAGGCCTTCTAGAAGCCTGATTTGCAGAATTTTGCCTCCTTTCTTCAACTTTTTGGGCTTTTTGGGCTTCCTTCTTCAATTGTCTTCTCTTCTTGGACTTTAGGGCTTGGATCTTCAATGATTATTCTTTAAATTGCCCAAAAAGTCTCCAAATTTACCCAAATTCTCTTAAAATCTCAGTTTTGTTGCCCGAACTCGGTTTTCTGTAAAATCAACATAAAAATATATTAAAGCTCACAATTTATGCACAAAATTAGCTAAAATTAATAGGAAAATGATGACATTTTTGCATGTCATCACACCCCCAAACTTAAAGTTTTGCTAGTCCCGAGCAAAATAAAGTAATGCATATGAATCATAACTTGCATGTTAACAACTCTATCCTCAATGCTTCTAGCCATGAATGCAAACTATTGAGACAAATAAGTAAGCATGAACAAACATCAAGAAGTTTAAAATTTAATCCTATCCTCCCTTGCAAAAACGAATCATCATTTGTCTTATCATAATCTTTACTAGCCCGGAATCATTTATATACTCCTCCATTTATCTTCCCCCTACACTAGTACTAAAGCTCGCCCTTTTAGCCATCATACTTATCTAGCAAGTACTACCTTACTAAGGTGCCCAATTTTTTTTTTTTTTTTTTTTTTGAGATGATCCTTTTAGATGTAACGCCTTCGTTCTGGCTTGCCAACATTGGTGATGAAAGCATCCAACTACGAGCGCTTCATCTTTCAGGATGCCGAAGCATGCTCATTTCTTTCCAGTGTTTTCATGCAAAGGCAAACGATGGGTGTCATGAATGCCCCTGGTTACTAGCACTTTCAAGAAATTGGAGCATTTATTACTATTATTATCCTTTGAGCAATTCATTTTCTTTTTCCCAAAGCTTAGTATTACTGACTATTACGCATGAAAGCTATCTAGACAAACTTTACACCTATCGGAGTGACAACAAATTTCCAAAGCATATAACTTTCATCTAGGCTTTCAAAATCATAATAAAACAAGTGAATCAACATACTTTGCAAGGGGATCAAAGAAAAATTTTAAATTTTCTTGAATTTAGACACGCTTCCAAATTTGCAACAATAAGAGAGAATCATGGCTAAAAGCAAATCATCAGACGTCATTATCATCAACATGCATTTAATTCATCATAAGCATTACTTTGCTTACACAAAACCTAAGCAGAGTGAATCTCCCCCCCAAACTTAAAATATACATTGTCCCCAATGTATGAACATTTACTTAGATAAAGAGAGATCGATACTGCCCTGAAAAAGCGAGAGAATCCAAACGTCTTGAATTGTTGCCCGAGGAAAGAATGAGAAGCTAGGCATGATTTAACGAACCTCCTGCATAAGGATCAATCTCAAGGGAACATTAGGATCAACACGAAAAACAAACATATGAAATCTAAAAACTTTAAACAGCTTGGGTTGCCTCCCAAGAAGCGCTTGTTTAACGTCCTGAGCTAGACGAGGCTTGGTCACCCTGGATCCGTTAAAATCATTTTTTCGACCTTGCGCTCTTCGAATCCACAATAGTGCTTCACTCTTTGAGCATTAACTTTAAAAGTTAACCCGCTATTATCCATTAATTCAATTGGTCCATATGGGGATACTTCCTTGATTATGAATGGACCGGACCATCTTGACTTCAATTTTCCTGGGAATAATCGCAATCGAGAATTGAATAGAAGAACTTGCTGCCCTGGCTCAAAAGAACGCTTTTGGATTATATTATCATGCCATCTTGCGGTTCTTTCCTTATAGAGCTTTGCGTTTTCATATGCCTGGCTCCTGAATTCTTCTAATTCGTTGAGCTGCAGAAGACGTTGTTCCCCAGCCTTCTCCGCATCCAAGTTTATCTTCTTGATAGCCCAATATGCTTTGTGCTCAAGCTCCACAGGCAGGTGACAGGCCTTACCATACACTAATCGATACGGGGATGTACCGATTGGAGTTTTGAAAGCTGTCCGGTAGGCCCACAAAGCATCATCCAACTTGTATGCCCAGTCCTTTCTGTTGATACGAACTGTCTTCTCTAGAATTTGCTTAATCTCCCTGTTAGAAATCTCAGCTTGCCCGTTAGTTTGGGGATGATAAGCTAAAGAAGTCTTATGCTTGACACCATATTTCCTCAGTAATGATTCAAAAAATTTATTGCAAAAATGAGACCCCTCATCACTAATTATAGCTCGTGGTGTGCCAAATCTAGTGAAAATATTTTTATGCAAGAAACGTAACACAACACGAGCATCATTAGTCTTTGTAGCTACTGCCTCTACCCATTTAGATACGTAATCAACAACAACTAGGATGTACGAGTATCCATTGGAAGAGGGAAAAGGGCCCATAAAATCCATGCCCCACACATCAAAAAGTTCAACTTCGAGAATAGGGGTTAAAGGCATTTCATGGCGTCTAGAAATATTTCTTGTCCTTTGACATCTATCACATGTTCTCACGAAGGTATAACAATCTTTAAATAAAGTAGGCCAATAAAAACCAGATTGAAGTACCTTTGCGGCAGTACGAGTTGGTCCAAAATGACCACCATAAGGAGAGGCATGACAATCATGTATAATTTTACCTACTTCTTCTGCTGGAATGCACCTTCGAATGATTTGGTCAGAACATAATTTAAAGAGAAATGGGTCATTCCACAGATAGGACTTCACATTATGGAAAAACTTCTTTCTTTTCTGAGCATTTAAGTCTGGAGGTATTTCTTTTCCTGCAAGAAAGTTTACAAAATCAGCGTACCAAGGAAAAGAAGTTTTAACAGCATATAACCTTTCATCAGGAAAAACTTCTTTAATAGGAAAGGTTGCAATGTTCTTTTCATGCTTTATCCGAGACAAATGATCTGCGACTACATTCTCGCAACCTTTTCTATCCTTGATCTCATAGTCAAATTCTTGCAATAACAGAATCCATCTTATGAGTCTGGGCTTGGAATCCTTTTTACTACTCAAATAACGAATAGCAGCGTGGTCGGTATGCACTATAACCTTTGTACCGAGTAAATAGGGCCTAAACTTATTGAAAGCGAACACAACAGCAAGCATCTCCTTCTCTGTAGTGGTGTAGTTTTGCTGAGCATTATCTAAAGTTCTGCTTGCATAATAGATCGCCCTAAAGAACCTATCTCGACGTTGCCCTAAGACAGCTCCCAAAGCATAATCACTAGCATCGCACATGATTTCAAATGGTTGACTCCAGTCAGGAACAACAATGATGGGTGCAGAAATCAATTTTTCCTTCAAAAGATTAAATGCTAGCAAACATTCTTTTGAAAACACAAATGGAGCATCCTTTTCAAGCAAATGGCACAGGGGTTTAGCCACTTTTGAGAAATCTTTTATAAAACGCCTGTAAAACCCTGCGTGGCCTAAGAAACTACGAACTCCTTTAACATTAATGGGTGGAGGGAGTTGCTCAATAGCAGAAATCTTGGCTTTATCAACCTCCAAACCCTTTTCAGACACCTTGTGACCTAAGACTATCCCTTCTTTCACCATAAAATGGCATTTTTCCCAATTTAAAACAAGGTTAGTCTCTTGGCATCTTTGCAAAACACGAGAGAGATTATTTAAACAGTTATCAAAGGATGAACCAAAAACAGAGAAATCATCCATAAATACTTCCATGATCTCTTCTACAAAGTCTGAAAATATGGCCATCATACAACGTTGAAAGGTAGCTGGAGCATTACATAACCCAAATGGCATACGCCGAAAAGCATAAGTGTCATAGGGACACGTAAATGTTGTTTTCTCTTGGTCTTCGGGTGCAATCGCGATTTGATTATAGCCTGAATATCCATCAAGAAAACAGTAATATGGATACCCAGCTAGCCTATCAAGCATTTGATCAATAAAAGGGAGAGGAAAATGGTCTTTTCTGGTGGCCTTATTTAACTTCCTATAATCAATACACACACGCCAACCGGTAACTGTCCTAGTAGAAATGGATTCATCTTTCTCATTCTTAACAACAGTCATCCCCCCTTTCTTAGGCACTACTTGAACAGGACTCACCCAAGGGCTGTCAGATATAGCATAAATAATTCCTGCATTTAATAATTTTAACACCTCGGCTTTTACCACTTCTTTCATTGCTAGATTTAATCTCCTTTGGTGTTCTACTGTAGGATTAAAGGCATCTTCCATTAAAATTTTATGCATGACAATTGAAGGATTAATACCCTTAATATCACTGATGGACCATCCTAAGGCAGATTTATGCTTTTTCAAAATATCCAACAATTTTTCCTCTTCTACTTTACTTAAATCAGCAGAAATGATAACGGGAAAAGTAGAAGAGTCTCCTAAGAATGCATAGCGCAAGTGGGCAGGCAATTGTTTTAATTCAGGGGAAGGGGCATTAACTTGAGCACAAATATCTAATGTCAACGTTTCTTCCCTTCCTAAAGATCTATCAATTAGAGCATTTTTCTGATCAACATCTAATAATTCATCTCCGAATACGTCAGGCATGCTTATCTCATAATGATCAACAGGAGACTCTGACTCTACACATGCATTGATAATAGCGTCAACTGTATTAATCGAGAAGCAGGAGCTAACCTCTTCTGGATGTTTTAATGCATTAAAAAGGTTGAACACTACCTCGTCGTCTTCCACTCTGAGAGTCAGGGTTCCTTTTTGTACCTCAATTAGGGCACGAGCGGTTGCCAAAAATGGTCTCCCAAGAATGATCGGGACTTCAGGGTCTTCCTCCATGTCTAAAACTACAAAGTCCGCAGGGAATATGAATTTGTCGACATTGATCAGAACATCCTCTAACACACCTTTGGGGTATGTCATTGAACGATCTGCTAATTGCAGAGCAATTGTAGTTGACTTTAATTCCCCTAAACCAAGTTTCCTGTAAACACTGAATGGCATTAGGTTTATACTTGCCCCTAAATCACACAGAGCCTTTTTTATAAACAAACTACCAACAGTACAGGGAAGAGTAAAACTCCCTGGATCCTTTAATTTTGGCGGCAGATGTTTCTGGATTATGGCACTGCACTCGGCTGTCATATTTACTGTCTCATGGTTCTCAAATTTCTTTTTCTTTGACAATATTTCCTTCATAAACTTGGCATAATGTGGCATCTGTTCCAAAGCATCAGCAAAAGGAATGTTAATATGAAGCTGTTTAAAAATATCTAGAAACTTTGAAAATTCGGCATCCAATTTTTTCTTTTGAAATCTCTGAGGATAAGGAATCTGGTTAAGAACTAAAGGAATAGAATCAGAAGACTTATCTGGCACTGATGGTGCTGACTCTTCCTCTGGTTTGTGTTCATCTTCCTCATCCACTGTCCTTCTAGTGACAGGGTTTGTTTCTTCTTTTCTTTCAGTTTCTCTTAACTGTTTCCCACTTCTAAGAGATATGGCGGGGCATTGTTCGTGTGGGTCCATGGTGACATTTCCTTGCTGGATTTCCTTCATAAATATTGTCATTTGATCCATTTTTGCCTCCATCTTATTAATGACAATATCTACCTTGGTTTGAACATTTTCATTCAAACTTCTAGTCTCATTCATGAAGTTTCTTATCATTTCTTCCAAAGGGTTTTTCTTTTCTTTAGGTTTAAATTCCTCTTTTAATTCGGCTTTAGGTGAACTTGGAATTTCTGATCCTGTGAGCTTGTTTAGAGCCTTGGTTAGAGCTTCGACTTGCACCCTTAAAGCACTCACTTCTTGATTTTCACATAGTTCCTCCTTACTTTTGGACTCTGGTTGCCATTGGTAACTTGTCAAAGCCAACTCTTCTACTATAGTTCGTGCCTCCTTGACAGTTTTGGCTAAAAAGTTTCCTCCAGCCGTAGTGTCAAGAATTGTCTTAAAATTCCTATTTAACCCACTGTAGAAAAGTTGAATTTGAAGCCAATCAGGATACCCATGTTGTGGGCATTTCCTTAACAAATCCTTATATCTCTCCCAAGATTCATATAATTGCTCTTCCTCTAATTGTTGAAATTTTCCAATTTCAGCTCTAAGCTTGGTAATCTTTTCTAATGGGAAAAATTTTGCAAGGAAGGCTTTGACTAAATCATTCCAACCAAGGATGCTATTTGAGGTCAACGAGTTTAACCACTCTCTAGCCTTGTCTTGTAAAGAAAATGGGAATAACTGCAACCGAATTGAGTCAGGGCTAACTCCTCCCATTTTTACAGTTCCACAGATATTCAAAAACGATCTTAGGTGATTGTGTGGATCTTCTGATGGATGACCTTTGAAAGCATTCTCTCTTACCATTTGAATGAGACTAGCTTTGAGCTCAAAATTATCGACAGTGACTGGCTCATAAGCTATTCCAGAATAGTTTAATGGAAATTCAGGCAAGAAATAATCTCGGATTGCTTTGTCTTCTGCCATGATTAAATCTCAAAAGAACAGATTATCCACCTTATAGCTCCACAAAAAAAAAATGCAAAAAAAAAATAAATTTCTAAATTAAAATCAAACACTTAATTCTCAATATTAACGGAAAAAAAAATTACAAGTTCCCCGGCAACGGCGCCAAAAACTTGTTGGTGGTACGATTTTCCGCAAGCGCACGGGTCGTCACAAGTAATATAAAACGGTAGTAATACCGAGTATCGAATCCTCAGGGAAATTGAATTAATTCCATTAAGTACCAAGAATCATCATGTTTTAATTTTATTTAGAAGATCAACTCGAATGATGAAGCAAAAATTTAAAGAAATAGATAAAAATAAACATGCAATAACGAAACGGAAGTATCCAATCAAGGGAACTTGACCTAGGGTGTTATCTAGTTTTCTTGGATTTGTAGCTCAATTACATGGATGTATGTAACTAATAATCTTCAATTCCATAAATCTAGAAGTAATTTTAAGCGGATTTCTCTTTCAAGCTCCTCCACATCTCATACTAACATAACTAATTTATGTGTCCATCTCCTTAGTTAATCATAGTATGGCATTAAGCAACTTCATAATCAATTTCTAACAATTCTCTTTCACTCTCGTGTTCCAAGCAATCGTTAGCCATGCAATTTGGATCTAATCTAATTTCTCTCTGTCGAGTATCAATTTAGACCATCATAACAATTAATCCGTGATCAAGAGATTAAAAGCATTAAGCAAGAATTGCATAGATGAAATATGGAGAATTTCATTACATAATCCAAGTAATTGCGCTACAATATCCAATTAACTAGAATAACGACCCTAGGTCTCAAGATCTACTCACAAATGGAAATAATTTTGCCAAAATGATCTTGATCCATAGGCCTAACTCAAATTACAACAAGGAATTATAAAGAAGTAAGGAAGAAATAACCGATAAATTGATCCAGAGCTCCCGCTACGATCATTTCGAATCTTGAGCCTTAGAATCTCGCTTAAATCCCACTTTTTCTCCACAATTCTTCTCACTTTTTCTCTCTATTGAGCTAGGGGAGAGCTCCCCCAAATTTGGGATGCCTTGAACCAAAGGGAAGGGGTCTTTTTATAGTGCAAGGGGCTGGAATTTTCTTGCTGAACAAGTCGACAGCGTCTCGACGCTGTGACGTCAGGTTGTCTTGGGGCAGAAGTCGTCGCAGCGTCGCGACGCTACGCAGACAGCGTCGCGACGCTGTCGCGATTTTTGCACGCGCTATTCTGATCACCTAGCGTTGAGACGCTACGGTCCTAGCGTCTCGACGCTAGGCCTTCTAGAAGCCTGATTTGCAGAATTTTGCCTCCTTTCTTCAACTTTTTGGGCTTTTTGGGCTTCCTTCTTCAATTGTCTTCTCTTCTTGGACTTTAGGGCTTGGATCTTCAATGATTATTCTTTAAATTGCCCAAAAAGTCTCCAAATTTACCCAAATTCTCTTAAAATCTCAGTTTTGTTGCCCGAACTCGGTTTTCTGTAAAATCAACATAAAAATATATTAAAGCTCACAATTTATGCACAAAACTAGCTAAAATTAATAGGAAAATGATGACATTTTTGCATGTCATCACACGGATATCCTGATTGGCTTCAGGTACAGTTATTTTATAATGGATTAAACCCCTCCACAAAGACAGTCCTTGACAGATCAGCAGGAGGGAGTTTTCTTTCAAAAACAGTGACAGAAGCCAAAGACCTGCTTAAGGAAATGGCGGCAACAAGTTATCAATGGCCGACGGAGAGAGAAACAGTTACAAAAAAGGTTGGATTATATGAATTGGATGAGTCAAGTTCACTGAAAGCGCAACTGGCATCTCTGACCAATGCTCTAAACAAATTGACGTCATCTGAGGTGGTTAAGTCCATTTCCACCTTAGCTGAAGGTCATTCAAAGAAGGAAGGTTAGGATGTGGAAGAAGTTCAATACATAGGAAATAGATCATATACTCAAGGAGTACAAAACTTCTACCACCCCAGTCTGCGCAATCACGAGAACTTCTCATATGCGAATACGAAGAATGTTTTGGAGCCACCCCCAGGTTTTGCATCAACGAGTACTCTTGAAAAGAAAAATAATCTGGAGGAGATGGTGGCTTTATTCATCAAGGAACAAAGAATACTGAATGTAAATCTCCAGACATCAGTAAACAACCACGACGCAGCTCTAAAGAATATGGAAGTGCAGATAGGTCAGATTGCTTCAGCAGTAAATGCCCTTCAAAAGGGAAAATTTCCAAGCGATACTGAGCCTAACCCGAAAGAGTAGTGTAAGATGGTGGTTCTGAGAAGTGGCAGAAGACTGGAGGGCAGTATAGAGAAGAAAAAGGAAGAAGAAAAGAGAAGGGATGAAGATGAAGGGGCTGAGGCACAAAAAGCCTCCTCTGAAAGGTTCCAACATCCTCCCAACTCTATTGAATTAAAATGTGATTTTTCTAACAGCTGTGCAGGTAGAAAAGAAGAAGAGAGGCAGAATGACAATAAGAAGCTGACTGAGGAAGAAGTGGTTCCATGCAACCACCATGACAGAGGTTCGCATATTAGCCCACCTAAACGGAGGGGCGAATGTCCAACCTTTGATTTCAGGGAGTTACCTTTTCCTCAAAGATTTAAAAATGTCAAATTAGATGAACAATTTCAAAAATTTTTAGAAATGTTTAAAAAGTTGTCTGTGAATATTCCATTAGTAGAAGCTTTGTATAATATGCCAAATTATGGAAAATTCATGAAGGAAATGCTTTCTAAAAAGAAAAGTCTGAAAAAAGAAGTTTTTAATTTATCTGAGAGTAGCAGTACCATTATTTCTGGTAGGATACCCTCTAAGCAGAAAGATCCAGGGAGTTTTACTGTTCCCTGTACCATAGGAGAAGTATCCTTCAATAGGGCCTTATGTGATTTAGGAGCAAGTATAAATTTGATGCCCTACTCTGTATACAGGAAGATTGGTTTATCAGGTATGACAGACACTGACGTCACTCTCCAGCTTGCTGATAGATCGATTACCCACCCGTTGGGTGTGGTGGAGGACGTGTTGGTGAAAGTCAACAAATTCATCTTCCCTGTAGATTTCGTGGTACTGTACATGAAGGAGGACAAAGAAGTGCCAATCATCTTAGGCAGACCTTTCCTAGCCACTGGTAAGGCTGAGATTAGCGTGCATACAGGTAAGCTTACCTTGAACATTGATGATGAAAAAGTCGTGTTTAGTATTTTTGGCCAAGATGAATCTGTTTGTAGTTTGCATACATGTTTTTCTGTTGGGCCTGAATACTTGACTGATGACGATGAAGAGGTAGACTATAATCTTGGCCTAGGCTTAGGAGAAATGCTTATTGATAATGTAAATTTTGATCATGATGCATATATGGATAATCCTCTGTTTGAAAATGATTTGGATCTGCCTGACTTTGAAAATGAATTAGACTTGCCTGCTTGTGATAATGAAAGATCTGCAGTTGATGATTTACCTTCCTTTGAAAATGAATTGGAATTGCCTGAAATGAATAATTTTGATGATGATATTGAATTGCCTGACATTGAGCATGAACATAAAAAGCATAAAAAAGATTGTTCGATAGATAATTTTGAGTCTGACCATGATTACAGTGAATCTATTGAGTCTGATCTTGACATTCCTGAATGCATGAATCCTGACAATGTGAATACTTTCTTTTCATGTCCTGATGATGTGTATAGCATAGAATCTGACCCAGAAGAACTTGAATCTGTGCATAGTATAGAATCTGATCCTGAAATTCTTGAAATCTTTAATTCTTCTGATGATGAGTCATGTGATAGCTTAGTTGAATCATTTTTTAATTCTGAAGGATCTGCTGAGCATGTAGATATTTTTTCTGATGAATGGACTGGAATGATTGACAGGCCACCTCTAGATCCTAGACCAGTAGATATTATAACGCTTGATGACTCTGTTAACAACTGTTTTGAGAATTGAGATTTAGAAAAGAGATTTGATGCGGCTGATTATTTTCTAAAATGTTATTATAAGAATCTCTTTAGTGAAGATGGGCCAGGGGAAAGTTTTTTTTCTCCCCTGTTTGTAGTATGCAATTCGGTGCGTGATTTCTTGCAGGGCCCGGAGGATGATGAAAATTTTTATTTTGAGCCTCCGTAAGCGTGCCGAGCCTAGTCTAGCTAAAGACGTTAAAGAAAGCGCTGCTTGGGAGGCAACCCAAGGATTAAAGTAGTTAGTTGTTTTTGCGGTAAATAATTTTCGTTGCTCCATGATCCAATTTTGTTTTGCAGGATCACCTTAGCAAATCCCAAAATTTCGCATTTCCCATTTTTCATGGATCCAAAGGAAGAGGATGAAGCGCTCCTAGCTCAGGGAAGTCTCAGTATCTCTCTTTATGCTTGTCTGTTTTAAAACATTGGGACAATGTTTAGTTTAAGTTTGGGGGGGAGGCTTCCGCTGTGTTGAGCATGTTTAAATTCTGTTGGATGCATGAATAGATAGCCATGATAGCCAAGGATGTGATTTTTGAAATTTTGGGAGAAAATGGTTTATATGTTGTGGAATCTGGGAGCACGGCAGAAATTGTGAAATTTTAAAATTTTTTGATACTTAGTTTTGATGTCTAAAGCATGTAATAGTCTTATCTAATGACGTCTTTGAAAATCTAGATTCTTATTATGGTTTTCAAAGTTGTTGTCACCCCGATAGGCTTAGTTTCTAATATTAGGAAGTTCATGCTAGATTGCTCTAAAGAACTAGGTAGGAAAAAATGCTATGCCCGCTGAGAGAAAAGCAAAAGCAACAAAAGAAAATGTGAGAAAAAGAAAATCTGTTGAAAAAGAATTTTTGCTTGCACAAAAGAAAAAAAGCCTAGGGGTAAAAAGAGCTACCTGCGGTGTGATCAGTTAGGCCAACTAGAGAATAAAATTCGGGTTAAGGGTCCCTGCACCGTAGTGTGAAAGCTAGTACCATTAGATATCAAAATGCAAGTTTGGGGGAGGAGCAAAAGAAAAAGAAAAGAAAAAGAAGAGAAAAAGAAAAATCATGTGAGAATTCTGCTCCCCCATAAAAAAAGAAAAAGATGACGGGCACCCTAGTTACTTTTTTTTGCATGATAGAAGGACTCCGAAGTATTAGGGGCTCTTAGCCAGTGTAGGGGGAAAACAAATGGAGAAAGCCATAAGACTAATCTAGGTTAGTAAAAGAATCAATAGATAAGTCTTGAGCATGCTATTCATTAATCTTAAGTTCAAACTAGTTTAAGATTTCTTCAAGAGTATGCGGTGCTTGCTTATTCCACTTGCATGTTTTCCATTCGATCCTAAGAATTCCAAAATCATTGAGGGTTGAGCGATTCTATTTCATGCATCTTTAGAATTTATTTTGCTCGGGACTAGCAAAAGCTTAAGTTTGGGGGTGTGATAGCGAGCAGAAATGTCGCTATTTTAGTCTCAATTTATTAAGCTTTTTGGTGCTTTAATCGTGTTTTTAATGAATATATTTAATGAATTTTGTTATTTGGTCCTTAGGAGCTAAGTTGGTGATTTTGGGAGAAAAAGAGCCAAAATTGAAGTAATTATAGCCCAAATCCTAGCTTAATGCAATTGGAGGCCCAAAGAAGACATCTATGAAGAAAAGACCAAGAGAAATGAAGAAGAAGGCCCAAAAATCAGCCCAAAAGGAAGCTGAAAAATCTAGAAAATCTGGACAGCGTCGAGACGCTTAGCAAGGCAGCATCGCGACGCTGCCCTTTCTTGTTGCCCAAGCCGCGTGCGCAGCAGCGTCGCGACGCTTAGCAAGGCAGCGTCACGACGCTACCCCTATTCCAGGCCTATAAATAGGCGCCCTTGGGTGCCTCATTTCTCATCAATCCACCCATCAACCAATTCATCCTTTCTTTCCTCTCTTAGGCTCCTTTCTTGGAGCCCCTCTCAAGGCTTTTAAGCCTTTTGAGAGGATTCTTCTAGTGGGAAATTTTTGGGAATTTTGGGAAGCAATCTTAGAGGCTCGAGGAGTAGTCAGCGGGGGCTCCAAGCGTCAGCAAGGGGTTTTTCGACGGTCAATTCCTTTTCTTTTATGCTCTTTAATATGCTTTCCCTTGTAATTATTGTGGATATTATGTGTAGCTAAACCCCAATTTGGGGTCTTGAAATGAAATGATAGTTGAAGTATTGTTATAATTTCTTGTCTCTTGCCCATGTCCTAATTATTTGTATGGATGTGCTTAATGCTTTACTCAATCTGGCCAATTGTGTAATGATTCGATTCTTAATGGAAACTCGACGTAGAGAAATTAGGATAGGTCATAATCCATGCAACTAGTTTAATTGCCCGTTGTGACACCGGGATTAGTTGATTAAACTTAGATTCCTAAAATGAATCAGAGCGTAATAATTAATGATTTTTAATGGCGCTAAGGACACTTAGGTTGTTAAAATGAATTAATTACAATTAGGGGAAACCGACAGGAGATCCTATGTGATTAACGGAGATTCTAGGATTATAATTAGTTGGGCAATGAGATAGGATAATTATAGCGATTATTTAGCTAATCATTGATTTTCAAGACCCCTCTTCCCGCTTAAAGAAAACTCTTTCTCCGCATTTTATTTCTGATTGATCAATTTGTTTTCATTAGTCATTTTGAATTTAAATCTTTTTATTGCATGATCGTGGTCCCTAAATATTATTTCACCTAAGTATTTTCAGTGCTCAAGAGAATTTTAATTATTTGCTTAAGTTTCGCTTCGCCTCCCTGAGGATTCGATACTCGGAATACTTTCCGTTTTATATTACTTGTCACGACCCGTGCGCTTGCGGATAATTGTACACCAACGAGCTCCCTCTCAAACCTAGCCGAAAATAAGCTTTTATTCTATTTTTTTCGTCTTAGCGTCGAGACGCTGTCAAGACAGCGTCACGTCGCTGCCTCTTATACGCGCGTTCTGAATAAGGAAAAACTATAGCGTCGGGACGCTTCCTATCATAGCGTCTCGACGCTGTGAGCTTTACGCGCCTAATCTGATATGGAATGTGAGCGTCGAGACGCTCAAGAGCTAACGCTAGCCTGCTGTTGACCGAGATTTGACTTTTTTCCACTTTTACTCTTTTCATTCCTTTGCATCTTTTCACGCCCCGAGCACCCGATTAACTCTAATATGACATTATAGCTCCAATCAACCATTTCCTACAAAATAAACAATAAAGCACAATAAAACGACCCAAACATCATAAAAGACTAGCTAAATTAAATAAGTAAAAGTAGCTAGCTATGCTCGCTATCAATATACAATGTACAAATACAATAAACTAGGGCATCACTATACCCATTACATAATGGTATCACTATACCCATTACATTTCTCCCACATGCCCTATATTTCATCTTTGTACATTACTCTTAGACCTAGACCTTCTAGATGACCCTCATACCCTTTAGCCGAGAGAGCCTTCGTGAATATTCCATTTAATTCAATGTGCTTGCTTGTCTTGGGCTGCAAAGTTCTTTTGAATTTGCCACAACACCAATGTACACTATAAAGTGTGATGGGCAAGTTTACATTTGGAACACATTCCAAATCAGTCAAGAACCTTCGAAGCCTTACAGTCTCTATTTCTGCTTCACAAGCAGCTATAGTTCCGACCTATATGTTCAATACTGTAATTATGCCACACTATAGTTCCTTGGTAAAGTTTGACCATGGATATTGATGTAGATTTCCTCAAATCCTTATCAGTCTTAAAATCCATGTCAGTGTATCCTGTAAGGATCAAATCCTTAGTCCCATACACGAACATGTAGTTCATCTTTCTCCTTAGATACTTGAGGATATTCTTAACGGTTTTCCAATGATCTGAAGGGATAAAAGCCCTATGCAGCGGAAAGAATTACCGAACCTACTCAGAGTCATAGATTCTAATTGAAATACCAATACGATTTGCAAAATATTACAACAATAAATCTATATTTAATGGGTTGTATGTAGGCTATAAACATGCTAAATGATTAACTAGATTGATCCTAGTGATCAAGGATTTCATACAAAACTTACTTTTGTAGAAAGCCTTGATCGATTCACCTTTTCCTGCTAATAAGATAAAAAATGCAACAACCTTCTTGTGCGAACACCACCAATCGGCTACACCGGTATATCTTTAAGACTTCTTGAAGCAGGAGACTTGTGGGAGTCTTTTGGGAGAGATCTCTGAGAGAATGAGAGACAATGAGATGCCTTTCACCCCACCCCAGGGATCCTATATGTAGGTAAAGGCAAATACTTTTACCTAATAGGAAAAGGTCTATTAATAAGTTCAAATCTATTATCTGAACAATATCTAATTTTAATAAATAATTAATTAATGCCATAATTAATTATTTACCCAATTAAATATCATATATTTAATCTTACGGATTTTATTAAAATTAAAATGAATATGAATCCAATTCATATTAAAATTTATTTGAACTCTTTCAAATATTTTCTCTCGAGAATTAATTTTTTGAAATTAATTCAAAAATTATATTATAAAGTTTCATAAACTTTATATTAGAATGCATCAACATACATTATTCGATTCCCCAAATAAATTGAACATTTTCAATTTATATTTAATTGCTTCAAGTCTCTTTATGAGCTACCAGTGGGACCTAATGGACCTACAGATCAGAAGCTTCAACGATACAAGACTAATCGACTTAAACTCATTAACCAAGTTAGTCTTCATTCGTTAACTGTGGGTCACTCCACTAAAGACCCACAACTGCACTCTTTTTACTGCAGAATATTTTTGTGTTCTTGGATATCAAACAATAAGAGC
This sequence comes from Luffa acutangula, assembly GCA_036850905.1. Lineage (NCBI taxonomy): Eukaryota > Viridiplantae > Streptophyta > Magnoliopsida > Cucurbitales > Cucurbitaceae > Luffa > Luffa acutangula. The sequence continues at coordinate 13,229,596 of CM072094.1, read as the reverse complement.
AAGTTAGTCCTTCACGAGTGTTCGTAACTCCAGTTGGGTCAAATTACCGTTTTACCCCTGAGTTACCTCTACCTCCTTAAGTACCAGTGCTCCTCTAATGAACAACCTGTTTGTGGTCCAACTGTAGACACCGTATTTGGTCCGGCTTGATTTTAGTAATAATATTTGAAGTTTTTCAATATTTGGAAGTCAATTTGTTTTTGGTATGTCAACAAGAGCATAGCTCAAGTGGCATAAAGTCGTATTAACAATCACAAGGTCTTTGGTTCGAATCTCTCTCCTTGCATATTATCAAAATTTGTTTTTTAGTTTTCATGATTTATTTTCATTTTCATCTTTTTTTGTTTTTTTTTTGTTTTATTTCTTTATTTTGTTTATTTTATTTTATTTTATTTTTGTTTATTTATTTTATTTATTTTATTTTATTTTATTTTATTTTATTTTTTTTATTTTATTCATTTTTTTCCTTCACTCCTCTTTCCACGTTCTCCATCCCCCCTCATTCTCCCAACCTCTCCTATTCTTTCTCCCTCTCCCTTTTTCTTCTCCATTCCCCTTCCTTCTCCCAACCTCCCATTCTTTCCCCATCTTTCTCAACTCTCCCCCTTCCTTCTCCCAACCTCTCATTCTTTCCCCATCTTTCTCAACTCACTCCCCCTCTTTCTCAACTCACTCCCCTTCTTTCTCCCAACCTCCCATTCTTTCCCCATCTTTCTCAACTCACTCCCCCTCTTTCTCAACTCACTCCCCTTCTTTCTCCCAACCTCCCATTCTTTCCCCATCTTTCTCAACTCTTCCCCCTTCCTTCTCCCAACCTCTCATTCTTTCCCCATCTTTTTCAACTCACTCCCCCTCTTTCTCCCAACCTCTCATTCTTTCCCCCTTTTTCTCAACCCCTTCCTCCAAGCTCTACTATATAATGAGAGCTCATTGAGGATGGAGGGAGGGGGAGAACAACAAGGACATAAGAAAAAAGAGAAGAATAGTGAGAGAGCTTAGAGACAGAAAGTGAGTTTGAGAGGGAAAATAGAGTTTGGAGAAGGATTTTCCAAAAACCAAAGCTACCGTCACCACCGTACCGCCGCCGCCACTCACTGCCGTACCGACGCCGCCACTCACTGCCGCCGCCGCCACTCACCACCGTACCGCCGCCGCCACTCACCGCCGTACCGACGCCGCCACTCACTGTCGTACCGCCGTTGCCGCCACCACTGTCACCGCCGCCACCGTGCCGCCACTTTTTTTTTCCAACAAGGCTCCTAAGTGAGGGAAAGTGGAAGAGAAAAAAGAAAAAGAGAAGGAAGGAAGTTGGGGAAGAAGAAAGAGTAAAGCGAATAAGGTGGGTCCCACATGTTTAAATTCTTTTATTATTATTATTATTTTTTTATGTATCCAAATTTTTCCATTTTTCATTTTGGCTATGAATTTGAGTTTCCCAAATCAATTGCAATTTATTTTATTTCATTTTCTAATTAGAAATTTAAATTGATTTATTTTAGACTTCTAAAGAACTTTAATTGGATATTAGTTGAAAGTTTTTTTTTTCTAATTTCAATTAGAGTTTATTTGGGAGTTTCCAAACTAATTTTAATTGGCTTTAAATTGAATTGTTATTACCAATTTCAATTTGATTTTAATATGACATTTTCAACTTTAATTGTCTTTCTTATTAATTTTAGTTGGATTCTAACATAAAATTTCTAATTTGAATTTGAATTTGTATTTTCCTAATAAATGTTCACTAGTTTGTAATTAGAAAATTCAATTTTCTTTAAAATGGAAATTTTAATGTTTTGAATTTTACTTTAATTTGAATGGTTCAAATGAATTTCAAAGGGTTTTGAAATGCTCAAATGAATTTCAAACAAATGACATTTGAACTAAGATTTTCAATTTGATTTTCACTTGATTTTTTTTTTTTTTTTTTTTTTAAAAAAAGACGATTTTAAACTTTCCTTCCATTGGTTTCAATAATTAATTTGGGATTTTATAATAAATTTTTAATTGGATTTAATTTGGGATTTCAACCTTTTCTTGTTTTTAATTTGATTTCATTTTGACATTTACAAATGAATTTTAATTTGGAATTGCCCAAATGAATTTCAATTGGAATTTTATTTGAATTTTCACCCTCAATTGGTTTTAATCTTGAATTCATGGAGTTTCAAAGTGATTTGGAATTTTTCAGTAAATGTCAATTTGGTTCTAAATTAAAGTTTCCAGTCAATGTCTTTTGGTCTTAGATTGAAAATCAATTTCAATTTTAAACTAAATTGGAAATCAATTTCGATTTTGGAAAGGTTAAATCAAATTTCAAAAACATTATTTAATATTTTGAATGGTAAAATAGATTGATTATGAAAACTTTAATGCTAATTTTGTCTAAGAACGGGTATTTAAGCTGACCGAAAGGGAACACCCTGCCTGGAAATTAGCCTAAAGTTTAACTAGTCAATTATTTTGGCAATCAAAATTTCAATTGGATCTTAAATTAGAAAATTTTCAAATCAACTTCGATTTGATTCTAAATTGGATTTTCCAAATGAACTTCAAAATAGTTTTACTTTGGTAATTCCAAATGAATTTCTAATTGAATTTGATTTAAAAATGAAAAAATATTTTTTCCATTGAATGGTGTCATACCACTCATGATTATTACTTCATATTTTATTTTTGAAATGTGAGGTAATAGTTGAGAGACAAATTAGCTCATGTATAGCCTATGACGGAGTTGAAATAATTTTCAAATTCTTGAGGTGAAAGATTTTCTTTAATTAGGAAATTTTTACATGATAATAAAGTCATGGGTTAACCCCACTCACAAAATTAAATCCTTACTTTATTTAAAGATAAGGTGAAATTAGTGAGACAATTAATTTTCAATTTTCATTTTTTTTTTGTTTATTTTCGTTAAGACACGGACCTTTTGTTTAATGAATTAGAGTAATAAAATAAAATGTTTTCAAACGGGTGTTGTAGGGTGCTAACACCTTCCCTACACACAACTGATCCCCGAACCTAATTTTTGGTTTTCAAAGACCACTTTTTTTAAAATGGGTGACCAATCACACCCCAAGATGATTGGTGGCGACTCCAAACCTCTCACCTCGAAAGAGACCCTTAGGAAAGGACGTCGACCGCTCCGCGTCGCGATGACGTTGCGACAGCTTGGCGACTCCACTGGGGATTTTTTTTTAAGAGGGTCAATGCCGTTTTCATTTTTTTTATTATTCGATTCATTTTGTTATTTATTTATTTATTATGTGGTCCATCTTATTTTATGCATGGTTATTATTGGAGTGACTTGTGTGAATATATTTTGTGCTTTAATGAATGCATGGTTAATTCATATTATATTGTCATGCATATCACACACAACCACAGCTCTATACCCGGGCTTTACCTTTAGGATTAGGATCGAGGATGTAGTAGTGTCGACCTTCGAAGGGACATAATTGCCCTCGTGCAGGCGCATGAAAAATCCTCACTCAAGTTAGTTCATTTGTTATTTTATAACACTTGGATTAATTTGGGGACCTTTTTATCCATTAGGGTTAGAATTTCTCTACCTCACTTCATATTCAAGTCATCATTTTGTATTATCATAGGTTTCAAAGTCCACTCTTTTAGGTGTCACTTGTTTTTTTTTCTTGTTTTAAAAAAAAGGGCTTAAACTTTAAGTTTTCTTTTCAAGAATTTAAGTTTTGTAAAAGAAAATTCTTTTAAAATAAAGTTTAAACTTGTTTTAAAAAAAAAGTTTTCTTTTCAAGAATTTAAGTTTTGTAAAAGAAAATTCTTTTAAAATAAAGTTTAAACTTGTTTTAAAAAAAAGGTTTTCTTTTCAAGAATTTAAGTTTTTGTCAAGAATACAAATTATTAGACTTTGTAAAAAAAAAAAAATTCTCTTTTAAAGGATTAATTTTTTTTTTCAAAGAAAATTCTTTAAAAAAGTTTAACTTTGTTTAAAAAAAAACTGTTTTCTTTTCAAGCATTTTAAGTTTTGTCAAGAGAAAAATTATTTGAAAACTAAATTTGAACTTTTTTTTTTTTTTTTTTTAAAAAAAAAAATTGAAGTTTTGTCATGAATAGAAATTCTTTGAAGTTTAAAATTAAGACTTTGCTTGAAATTCTAAAGAGTTAGGTTCTGTCAAAATAAAAGTTCAAGTTTTGTTTACATTAATTTTTTTATTTATTTTTTATTTTTTTTAGCTTAATTTTTGTTTTGAAAGAGGGGTTTTCTTTTAATAAAAAAGTTTAATTTTGACAAGACAAAGAAGTTTTTGTAAGATTGGTTAAAGAGTTCAATTTTTTTTTTTAAAAAGAGTTTTTAAGAGATTGAAGTCTTGCCAAAACAAAAAACTTTCTTTAAGAGGAAAAACTTGTTTTCTAAAAAAGTCTTTCTATTTTGTTTAATTGGAGAAGTAAATATTTCTACATTCTTTCCATTTTAGATTTTTACTCTCCATTTTCTTTTTTTTTTATTTTATTTTTTTTTATTATTTTATTATTATTTTTTTTTCCCTAAAAAGAGTTTATCCCAAGCGTTTTTTTTCCCTTTACTCCATTTGAAGTCGAATTTAGTATTTAGTTTAGCCATACCATTTAGTTTGGGTCCTGCATCATGTTTTGGAATTAGTAGTGTCGACCTTCGAGGGGATTGCGAATGCTCCCGTGTAGGCACATGAAAAGTCCTCCCCATTTTTTCATGACATTAAGTAGTTTTCTCACATTTTCAAATTAAATTCATTTCTTCATGGTACTATCTTGTTTTTTTAGATGAAGTAATGTCGACCTTCGAGGGGATTGCGAATGCTCCCGTGTAGGCGCATGAAAAATGTATTTTAATTTAAAGGGGTAGTTAATTATTATTTCCTTACATTTTCTTTTTCTCCAAAAAGGAACAAAATGAATGCCAACGTACCCATAGAGTCGATACAGTCATCTTCCTCTGAGTATGATGAGTTGAGTACTGTGCTACAATGGGCAGAGCAGACACAACTAAAGCATGGGGATAATCTGCCTTTTAAAAGCCCTGTGTCGTCATCCTTCTCAAGTCAAGTTCAGATCATTGCTAACGAGCTAGGGGAGCTGAAAGCCATTTGGGAAGGTTTAACGCCAGAAAGAAGATTTTTGTTCTCAAAGAGATACGGCCATATTGCAGACCTCATGTATATTCCAGTTAATCGGTTCACCGTCCAGGCTGTGTTAGAATTCTGGGACCCGGCCTACAGGTGTTTCGTATTTCAAGATTTCGACTTAGTCCCGACCATTGAGGAATACCATACGATGCTGAACATTGAAGAAAAAGGTGGAGAAATGATCTATTGTTTCAACCCACAACTAACTGCAAAGAGAACTTTATCCAGATTTCTAGCTGTACACCTAAAGGAAGTGCAGAAAAATGTGAAAGTGAAAGGGGTTGAAGAGTCTATATCTGCAGATTATCTAACAGAACTCGCTCGCAAACACATAAATGAAGAAAGGGGCCTGGTGCTGTTAGCCTTGTGCATCTACGGGATGGTCTTGTATCCCAAAGTTAAAGGATATGTGGACGGTGATGTTTTGAAGTTATTCTTCGGCATTGAGCAAGGGGTGGATCCAGCCATACCTCTTCTAGCGGAAACGGTTCGGGCGCTCAATTACTGTAAGTCCAACAAAGGCGGGAAGTTGAGATGCTGTGTGCCCTTACTCTATATTTGGGTGCATAGTCATTTTAAGTTCCCAGAAGATTTTGGATGTCCAAAAATCAACTTCAGCAGCACGTGGAATCTAACAAGGAGTACAATTGCAGAATTTGGCACGGCCCCATGGAACTCAAGTTTTCCGAGGAAAGAAGCATGGGTGTCTTTCTTTTCGAATTCCAAATTAGAGCATGTGATTTGGAAGGCACATTGGATGCCCCTAAAAGCCTTAATCTACAGATGCGGGAGCTTCCACACAGTTCCTCTAGTAGGCCCTTGGGGATGCGTCCATTATGCTCCGTTGTTGGCCTTGCGACAAAGTTGGTTTAAACAATTCATACCAACAACTCATGGTCTGTATAAATTAGAATTTTCCTACAGTTGCGAGGATTCTAACGAGAAGAAGCGACAAGTGCTGACTTCCTGGAGAACAGTTAGAAGGATAAATGACAATAGTCACTCTGAGGGAGTTACTCCAGAATATCTGCAATGGCGCATTAAGAGAAGTAAGATCCCAATTACGACTCGTGACAATGTGGGAGAATCATCCAGTAGAGCAGTAGATAAGCCTAGCCAGCTAGCGACAGAGCGAAATGAGTTAGTGGGAAGAAATCAAACATTGAAACTAGAAAATGAAAAATTACAGCAAGAGGTCAAACGTTTGATGGACCAAGTAACTCAAGCTAGTGGCAAACTCGAAAAAGTAGAGAGAGTTTCAAAAAACCGAGCCAAGCGGGAAAGAGATTATGATATATTGGACGAGGAGAATAGAAGATTGATTAAGGAGAATCACGCTTTGAGGAATGAAAATACTGCATTGCGAAGGGCAACTCGTTCACAAGAGGATAAGATCAAAGACCTTTCAAGAGGCAAAGAGACTCTCTTAGAGTTAGTTGCGGAATTAAACGAAACCATCAACAAGCAGAAAACACAACTTATCGAGTTTGAAGAGGCCAATACTGCTCTAAGGCGAACGTTGGACAATCTACGCGTGAATATACAGGCTCAGTCAGAAGAGTCTGAAGCTTTTAAAAGTTATTCAAGCTCGTTGGAACGTCAGCTCCAAGCATTTCAAAGGGCAAGCGAACAGTTGTCACTAGAGAGAGGACAATTAGAGGAGAAATACTCCTCATTAAGGGAAGATTATGCCACAATGAGAGATGACATGCAGATAATTCTTGGAAAAATAAGTCGAACCATGAACACTATCAAGATCATGGCTAGGAGAGCCCGAGGATTTTCAGAATGGGCAAGGGATCTGCGAGAGAATACATCACCTATGGCCTCTAATGCGGAGGAGTTGTTTGAGTTTTTAGGGATGATTCGTAGAGACCTTGGGTACTTTGGTCACTTTCATTAATGTTCCCTGTCTTCTTGTTTTCCAATTCTCCAATTGTTTATTTTGTAGATATATTCATTGTTTTTTTTTTCCTTCAATAATAAAATTTCATTCATTCATGCATCTCATACTTTTCTTATTTCTTTTTACTTTCTCTAAGACCTTTCTTTTAAAAATAAAAACAGAACAATAAAATAGCTCGTTCAACAAGAGTCTACCACACTAGGCGTAGAACAAGGATTATGGAAGAAAAGGGTGAACAAGAGAAGACTAAGCGGGACATCGAGGAAATCAGGGAAAAGGTTGATGCAATCATTGCCGCTTTGGAAAAGGGCAAAATGATTGCAGATACAACTGCACCAGACACTCCGATTGGAAACCCTCAAGCTGGCCTACCATTTCCACCCAGTTTCGCTTCACATATTCGTACGACAGCAGAAACGTCCATGCCACAACATACTTCCTACAACCCCTTATATGACATACATGTTGGGCAATACCCTTTTCCATCATTTAAAGAAGGTCAAATTCCCCAATTACCCATGGCAAGCCAAGCTGGTGCTTCTTATTTCAAGCCAGAATTTTCAAAAATACCTTTTGCGGTCCCCAACTTGGATGACCCAGAAGTAAAAAACGAGTTAGCCACACCCTCTAATGAAAAACTTGAAGTTCTAGAGGAAAGGTTAAGGGCGGTTGAGGGCACTAGTGTTTTTGGAAACATGGATGCCACTCAATTATGTTTAGTTCCAGACGTTGTGATCCCACCAAAATTCAAACTTCCTGAATTTGAAAAATATGACGGGACAACATGCCCTAAAAGTCACATTGTTATGTACTGTAGGAAGATGGCAGCGCACGTTCATAATGATAAGCTGCTCATACATTGCTTTCAGGATAGCTTAAAGGGTCCAGCTGCCCGTTGGTATATGCAGTTGGATAGTTCACATGTTGTCACATGGAAGAACTTGGCTGATTCCTTCCTCAAACAGTACAAGCACAATATTGATTTGGCTCCCGATCGACTGGACTTACAGAGGATGGAAAAGAAGAGTACTGAAGACTTTAAAGATTATGCTCAAAGGTGGTGGGATACGGCAGCTCAAGTCCAACCCCCTTTAACAGATAAGGAGCTTTCTGCCATGTTCATCAATACCTTAAGGTCCCCATTCTATGAACATATGGTTGGAAGTGCGTCAACCAATTTCTCTGATATCATGACAATTGGAGAAAGAATTGAGTACGGGATCAAACATGGTAGGATAGCCATAACTGCTGAATCCTCAAGCACGAAGAAGAGCAATACTTCAAAAAAGAAGGAGGGAGAAGTACAGATGATAGGGAAGGTGGATAAGTCCCATCGACAAATCCACCAACCCATCACACAATATCCTTCGAATTATTTACCTACGTACGGATATTATCCACACCAGGTGAATAATGCATCAGCGCAGTACTCCCCATTTTATGGCCAAGATACCAGACCCCAAATGAATCAAAACTTTCAGTCTCGAAGGCAACAACAACCAGTCACTCCAGGTCAGCAAAATAATCGAGCACCTTACAAGCAAGCCCAATTTGATCCGATTCCGATGACATATACTGAGCTCTTGCCTCAGTTAATTCAGAACCATCAGTTGGCACCCAAGCCTGTTGCTCCACTGCAACCCCCTTATCCAAGATGGTATGATCCCAATGCAAGGTGTGATTACCATGCAGGTGCTGTTGGGCATTCTACAGAAAATTGCACTGCTTTGAAGTATAGGGTGCAAGAGCTCATTAAGGCCGGATGGTTAAATTTCAAAAAGGAGGAGGGGCCCAATGTTGATAATAATCCTTTACCAAACCACCAGGTGAATGCAATAGATCAGTGTCAGGATATTATCAAGAAGGCAGATGTTACAGAGATCAAGACTCCCAAGGAGAAGCTCTTTGAGATTCTCCTCGTTAACGGATATGTATCAATTGAGTATGCACACAAGGACCTTGTTCAAGAAGAATTTGATGATAATCTGACTTGCCTATTTCATGCTGGGGCAAAGGGACATTCTTTAGAACAATGTCATCGTTTTCATAAAAGGATCCAAGAACTGGTGGATTCAAAATTTCTTGTAGTTGCCCAAGCCCATCACCAGGATAATGAAATAGGCGTCGTGGAAGAATTGTTGCCTAAAGAAAATTTGAATCCATCTTTCAAACTAAAGCCACTCACGATCTATTACCGTGAGAAAACTACTACTCATGATCCAAAGTCGATCACCATTCAGGTGCCGACTCCTTTCAAGTACAAGAGTTCTAAGGCAGTACCATGGAGTTATGAGTACAAAGTAACTATTAACTCAGAAACACCCTCACTTCCAGTTGACAACATTTCCGGAACGGGAGGCGTAACACGGAGTGGGAAATCCTACACTCTAGATCAGTTATTGAAGTGCTCAAAGAATACAATAGAAGAGAAAAATGAGAAAGTCGAAAGTAACACAGGTAGCAATGTCAAGCCTAAAGAAACAACAGTGATGAAGAAATCAAGGGGCAAACAGACTGTGTCTGAAGAAGAAACTCAAGAATTTCTAAAGTTGGTTAAGCAGAGTGAATACAAAGTAGTGGAACAGCTAGCTCAGACGCCTGCTAAGATTTCCATATTATCTTTGTTGTTATCCTCTGATTCGCATCGAGACACGATATTGGAAGCTTTGAATCAAGCATATGTTTCCAAAGACATCACTCCAGATGGTCTAGATAATATCGTGGGGAATATAACTGCTCACAACACCATAACTTTCACTGATGATGAGATACCGCCCGAAGGCACAGGACACACGAAGGCACTTCATATTTCAGTCAAGTGCAAGAACTTTTTAGTAGCAAAAGTCCTGGTGGATAATGGGTCTTCTTTGAACATAATGCCAAAATCAACGCTCGAAAGATTGCCAGTGGATATGTCCCATATGAGGCCAAGTACCGTAGTAGTAAGGGCCTTCGATGGGGCACGCAGTCAGGTGGTGGGTGACATTGAGATTCCAATACAAATCGGCCCATGCACATTTAACATAACCTTCCAAGTTATGGATATCCCCTCTGCTTACAGTTTCTTATTGGGGCGACCTTGGATACATTCTGCAGGAGTTGTGCCATCATCGCTGCACCAGAAACTTAAATTTTCAATTGGAAGGAGCCTAGTAATTGTATCTGGTCAGGAGGATATCTTTGTTTCTAGGCCAGCTTCAATGCCATATATTGATGCAGCAGAGGAAGCTTTTGAGTCATCATTTCAAACATTCGAGGTGGCAAGTGCTACAACACTATATGGGGAAGGCAAGAAATCTAAATCTCGATCTTCAGTCAAGACGTTCAAAGAAAGCAACAGTCGTTTAGATGATGTTTTAAGCCTATCAAAAAATACAAAAAGATTTGGGCTTGGGTATAAGCCGGATAAAGCAGATATGATCAGGGTACAAAAGCGAGAAAAAGATAGGCGTTTGGCCAGATTTGAAAGTCGTGAACCAGAATATGGGGAAAAAGTCATCCCTCATCTCTACCACTCATTTGAAAGCTCTGGTATAATTCGTCCAGGAGATTTTGCAGTTGCAGTAGTGACTAAAGAGGAAGAATTGGGTCCATGGATCTACCCGTGCCCAGAAAACTTCGAGCTCAACAATTGGAGTACTATTGAGCTACCGTCATTTGCTGTTAAGATGTCAAAGTAATTGACCACTTTTTTATTGTTTTTTGCAATTTCAATTTTCAATTTCAAGTTAGGTTAGTCATTTTACTCATTTCATTTTCCAGACTTCTTTCTATGTGTTCAAGTAAATTTCATCATTCAATAGTAAATTTCATCATTCAATGAAGGTTTTAGTTCATTTCCTTTTGCTATTGCATAATTACACTTTCCAGGGCAAAATATTTACTCTTCTTTTCTTCTTTTTTCCAAATTATCAACATCTTAAGCAGTAATACTGAGATTGAATGTGCAAACGATTCTCAATACGAACTTGATATTCCTATACACAATGTTGAGTCTGACAAGGAAGAAGAAGATTTTGAACCTAGTGCTGAGTTGTTAGAAATGATAGAGGAAGGGGAAAAAGCATTGGGCCCCCATGAAGAGTTAACAGAGATAATTAACCTGGGATCACAAGCAGAAGTCAAGGAGGTTCAAATTGGCACTAATGTCTCTACAGAAACTCGCAAAAAGTTTATTGATTTGCTCACAGAATATGTCGATATCTTTGCTTGGTCCTATCAAGACATGCCTGGACTAGACACGAATATTGTAATGCATCATTTACCACTCAAACCTGAGTGCAAACCAGTAAGGCAAAAGTTGCGAAAGATGAAGCCAGATATGTTAATTAAGATAAAGGATGAAGTCAGGAAACAAATTGATGCTGGATTTCTGACTGTGTCCAATTACCCTGAATGGGTTGCAAACATTGTTCCTGTGCCAAAGAAGAATGGGCAAGTTAGGATGTGTGTGGATTATAGGGATTTAAACAAAGCAAGCCCTAAAGATAATTTTCCACTCCCTCACATTGATGTGTTGGTAGATAACACTGCTGGTTTTTCTACCTTCTCTTTTATGGATGGTTTTTCAGGCTACAATCAAATAAAAATGGCACCTGAAGATCAAGGAAAAACTACATTTATTACATTGTGGGGAACATTTTGCTACAAAGTTATGCCGTTTGGTTTGAAAAATGCTGGGGCCACCTACCAGCGAGCCATGGTTACTTTATTCCATGATTTGATGCACAAGGAGATTGAAGTGTATGTAGATGATATGATTGCCAAGTCAAAAGAGGAGGAAGAACACACAATCGTTCTCCGCAAGTTGTTCGATCGATTGAGAAAGTTCCAGCTGAAGCTCAATCCGAGCAAATGTATATTCGGGGCAACCTCTGGTAAATTGTTAGGATTTGTGGTTAGCCAAGAAGGTATCAAGGTCGACCCTGACAAAGTTAAGGCAATTCTGGAAATGCCGCCTCCGCAAACACAAAAAGAAGTTAGAGGATTTTTGGGTCGGATAAATTATATTGCCAGATTCATAGTGCAATTGACCACAACATGTGAGCCTATTTTCAAGTTGCTTCGCAAAAACAATGATGGCATTTGGAATGAAGATTGTCAAATAGCATTTGATAAAATTAAGCAGTATTTACGAAATCCACCGATCCTCGTACCACCAGTGCCTGGACGTCCGCTCATTTTGTATCTCACTGTAACAGAAAGTGCAATGGGATGTGTATTGGGGCAGCATGATGACTCTGGTAGGAAAGAGCGAGCTATATACTATTTGAGCAAAAAGTTCACCAGTTGTGAAACCAGGTACTCCTCGATGGAAAAAACTTGTTGTGCTCTTGCTTGGGCTGCACGTCGCTTAAGGCAATACATGTTGTATTACACGACATGGCTTATTTCAAAAATGGATCTTGTGAAATACATCTTCGAGAAGCCATCTTTATCGAGACGAATTGCAAGGTGGCAAGTTCTTTTATCCGAGTATGACATCACATATGTGACTCGAAAGTCAGTAAAGGGGAGCGCTCTAGCTGATTATCTGGCACAACAACCTATAGAGGACTATGAGCCAATGAAGTTCGACTTCCCTGATGAGCATATCCTCACTGTAGCAACAGAGAAAGAAATATCGAATCCAGATATGTGGACCATGTTCTTTGATGGGGCTTCAAATGAATTGGGTCACGGAATAGGCGCAATATTAATATCGCCTCGAGGAGAATTATTCCCTCTCACTGCTAAGCTGTGTTTTGATTGCACGCACAACATGGCTGAATACGAAGCTTGTTCAATGGGCATTCAAGCTGCTCTAGATATGAAGATTGAAAGGCTTCAGGTCTTGGGGGACTCTTTGCTAGTGATTCATCAGCTAAGAGGAGAATGGGAAACCAGAGATGCTAAATTATTGCCTTACAAGCAACTTATAACAAGATTATCTCAACAGTTTGATCAAATTACTTTTGATTATTCCCCAAGAGAGAATAATCGGATAGCAGATGCATTGGCTACTCTAGCAGTCATGTTTAATGTGGATTTTGATGAAGGGGTCCAGCCAATTAAAATCGAAAAACGAGATGTTCCCGCCTCCTGCATGAATATTGAGAATGAGTCAGATGAAAAGCCGTGGTTTCAAGACATCAAACAATATCTGAAATGTGGAACCTATCCTCCTAATGCATTAGAAAATGACAAGTGAACTCTGAGAAGGTTGGCAATGAAATTCTTCTTGAATGGAGAGATACTTTACAAAAGAAACTATGACATGGTACTGTTAAGATGTGTGGACGCCACAGAGGCTAACCAGATTATGAAAGAAATCCATGAGGGAATTTGTGGTACCCATGCAAATGGGCATATGATGGCTAGACAAGTTTTGAGAGCTGGTTATTATTGGCTGACTATGGAAACGGATTGCATTAAGTATGCAAGAGAATGTCATAAATGTCAAATTTATGCAGACAAGACTCATGCTCCTTCATCCGAGTTACACATTTTAACTGCTCCTTGGCCTTTCTCTATGTGGGGAATAGATGTGATTGGACCCATTGATCCTAAAGCTTCAAATGGACATCGATTTATCTTGGTGGCCATAGATTACTTTACCAAATGGGTGGAGGCAGCCTCTTATCGTGATGTGACAAAAGGAGTCGTGATCAAATTCATCAAGAAGGAGATCATTTGTCGATACGGCCTCCCTGAGACCCTAATATCAGATAACGCTAGAAACTTGAACAATAAGATGATGAGTGAGCTATGTGAACAATTCAAGATTAAACATCTCAATTCCACCCCCTACAGACCAAAAATGAATGGGGCTGTTGAAGCTGCAAACAAAAACATAAAAAGAATTGTTGAAAAGATGACTATAACGTACAAAGATTGGCATGAAATGCTCCCCTTCGCTCTACACGGCTATCGCACGTCAGTTCGTACATCAACTGGGGCAACACCTTTTTCCTTAGTATATGGTATGGAGGTTGTACTCCCAATTGAGGTGGAAATTCCATCACTAAGAGTTCTTATGGAAGCTAAATTGGAAGAGGCTGAATGGGTCCAGAATCGTTATGAACAACTCAATTTCGTTGAAGAGAAGAGATTAACAGCATTGAGTAGAGGTCAGCTCTATCAAAGAAGGATGATGAGAGCATATGATAAGAAAGTTCGCCCAAGAAGATTTAGAGAGGGAGATCTGGTGCTAAAAAGGATCCTTCCATTTCAAAAGGATCATCGAGGAAAATGGACTCCAAATTATGAAGGACCATTTGTGGTGAAAAAGGCTTTCTCTGGTGGGGCATTAATCTTAACCAATATGGATGGTTGTGAATTATCAAGCCCAGTCAATTCAGACTATGTTCGGAAGTATTATGCATAGATTGCCTGACTACCCTTCCTAAGGAGGCTAAACAAAGTTGCAGAGTACTCAATAAGTGTTTTGGAAAGTTTCATTTCAGTCTCAGTATTTTGTTTAAAAAAGGGTTGTTTATCCCTCACCATCTCCACCCTCTCAATTTGGAGATATTTCTTTTCTTCATTGTGTACTTTATTGATTAATAAAAGATTTGCTTCCTCCATTTTGACCAGTATAGTTATTATTTTTATGTCAATCACAAATGCAAATTATGCATGTTACATCTCAAGTTCGGGTATTTCATTGTCCAGCCTCTCCACTCTCTTTCAAAAAAAAAAAAAAAAAAAAAAAAGAAAGAAGAGAAAAGAAAAAGAGAAAAAGAAAAAGAAAGAAAATAGATGCTTTCACTATAATCGTTGAGGAAAATTGGTCAATTCGTGCCTATTTTACCCTTTTCATGGAAAGTATGTTCGTTGTTATCAGCTATACTCTCAATCAACTACAACCTTTATTTTGACCGTCGTTCATGTGCAAAGTTTCAAATTACCATTTCTTCCCAGACAAGGTTCCAATTATCATACTGGGGCAAAACACCCCCTCGTGAAGTAAGAATTCGAAATTACACTGAAAAACCTTGAGCCTAACCCACCACACATGTGATTTTGTGGTAAGCCAACATGAATTTTTGATTCACCATCAAACCCTTTGCTAAACTCATCACGTATAGTTGCGGTGAATCTCCATATTTTTCTACCCACTTGAGAGCTTTTTGTTAAGTCTGTCACATCTAACCATGTGACAAACATTTCAAAGTATCCACCCAATATTACCAAGAGACCTTCAATAGTAATGAAATAGGAATTAGACTCTTATGATTTACTGCTTCATAATTAAGACTTGTAGTTGTTTGAGTATTCCTATATTTCAACTATTTTTCAATTACATGCTTCCTACCATTTCTATCTTTTGTCTTCTCTCCTTTTATTAGAAGGTGACTCCAAGACTAAAGACGATAATCTTGAGAATTTGGACTTAGTAACTTGAGAAGGGGTCTCGAAGTCTCAAATCCTTTCAATAAGTTTTGCGTGAGAAATAACTCTATCATGGTATCAAGGAGCGCTGACAAAGAAACAAAATGGAGTGATGACTTAACAAATGGTTGATCTTCTACATGTGATTGTATCATCTGCTAGTCATGAAAGCATGTATTTGGCCTAAAAAAAAAAAGAGTTATGAAAAACAGAAAAAAGAAAAAGAAAAAAGAAGAGAAAAGAAAAAGAGAAAAAGAAAAAGAAAAAAGGAAAAGAAATGTACAAGGCCAAGATAATTCTTGAAATGCATGATTGGGGCAATCAATGTAGATCAAGAGGTCACACCTCCAAACGATTTGGAGATTTTCTTTGTCAATTATCATCTGGGGCAAAGCTTTCATCATTATACTGGGGCAAAACCGTTATTATTAAATTGGGACAAAGGGTCTTCACCACTATACTACAGTAAAGTCATTTTACCATTTATGTAAACTGTTTTAGACTGGGGCAAGAGCCAAGTTAAGAGAATCACGCTTCTCTTATGAAGAATCTTCCAATCTCGAGCAGTTCTCTACATTCAAGAATAAAAAGCTGAATCACATGTTCATAGAAGAATCACATGCAGATAAATGACAATCACAGTAATGTGGGTTTTTCATCAAAGATTTCGAGCTGACTTAAAGAAAGAAAGAGATATATGAGATAATCCCTTGAGGAGCTACTCCTTGTTCTCGTAGTGGTTGTCCAAGGAATTGGGGTCACCTTAACAAATATTTTCATTTGAATTATATTTAATCTCTTATTGTTCAAGAGATTTCTTATGAAGGCATTTTTGACCCATGTTTTCTTCCTTCAGTCATTTCTCTCTTTCTTTGTTGACTACCATTCCCATTTGTTTCTAGGCCAAATTCATCTTCTTGTATCGAACCTTTTTTTTTTTGTCCACTACAAGGCTAAGGTTATGAAGCGTTTGAATCAGGTAAGATGTTTGATGCTATGAATTACCATTGATAGCTCTCTAAGCTAACACATGAGACACTTCTAAAAAACCTACCATACTCTATATGATTGAGCAATCTTTGATTAACATACATGATCTCTTTTAGGTCGAGCAACTTTGATTGACACATACAATTTCTCTCGAGTGTTGAAAGCATCAAAAAGAAAAGAAAAAGAAAAGAAAAAGAAAAGAAAAAGGAAAAGAAAGAGAAAGAGAGGCAATCAAGATCCGAAGATGTCTATTGTTATATATTTTGAAAGCTTCCTTGACTGATAAATCTTTATTTCCTCTCATTAGATTCATGGGCGGCTTAATGTTTTTATTGTCAATGCAATACCAATTGAAAGTTTTCAATGTCTGCGACATCTAAAGCAATGTCATTTATTCAATAGACTTCGATAGAAGAGAATCCGAAGTGCAAAGGGTTTAGTGGGAGGAGCATTGGAAAATTCCACTCACAGGGCGTTTTGCTATGAGACGTTCGGAAGTCTTTAAATCAAGACCTCAAAGTATTTTGGTTCATCGTCAGCAAAACAGCTTACTTCACTTCGTCTATGTCTCTCAATCTATAAATGTGGAACACAAGAAATGAGCTACTTTATAGTTCTGGTTTTCAAAACTCGCTAATTTTGAAGTTTGTGTTTTTTGAAACTTGTGCCCTGCACATTTTCATGCTGCATGTAAATTTGAATCTCATACATTTAAGCATACTCTACATTTTGAGATTTTGCAAGTCATTGATTCACTTCTTTGATGGTTAAATCGAACCCCACTAGTCAGTGGAGGTCGAAGCCTGGTTGGAGTCAGGTCCATTTCATGTTTTATTTGGTTGGTTAAATCGAACCCTGCTAGTCAGTGGAGGTCGAAGCCTGGTTGGAGTCAGGTCCATTTAATGTTTTATTTTTTGGTTAAATCGAACCCTGCTAGTCAGTAGAGGTCGAAGCCTGGTCTGAGCCAGGTCCATTCCCTTTTCCTTTTGGTTAAATCGAACTTTATCTTTGATTAGAGATGAAAATCTGGTCAAAGTGAAGTTCATTTTCCTTTCCCAATTATAGGCTATGTTTGTTTTAAGCATGAAGCCCTTTCTTTTATTTTTAACGAAAATCTTCGCCTTCCCAATACTTTGTCTTTTTCCTTTGTTTACCCTTTCAATCCTTCAAGGATACACAACGGGGGGCAAACTGTAGACACCGTATTTGGTCCGGCTTGATTTTAGTAATAATATTTGAAGTTTTTCAATATTTGGAAGTCAATTTGTTTTTGGTATGTCAACAAGAGCATAGCTCAAGTGGCATAAAGTCGTATTAACAATCACAAGGTCTTTGGTTCGAATCTCTCTCCTTGCATATTATCAAAATTTGTTTTTTAGTTTTCATGATTTATTTTCATTTTCATCTTTTTTTTGTTTTTTTTTTTTTGTTTTATTTCTTTATTTTGTTTATTTTATTTTATTTTATTTTTGTTTATTTATTTTATTTATTTTATTATTTTATTATTATTTTTTTTATTTTATTCATTTTTTTCCTTCACTCCTCTTTCCACGTTCTCCATCCCCCCTCATTCTCCCAACCTCTCCTATTCTTTCTCCCTCTCCCTTTTTCTTCTCCATTCCCCTTCCTTCTCCCAACCTCCCATTCTTTCCCCATCTTTCTCAACTCTCCCCCTTCCTTCTCCCAACCTCTCATTCTTTCCCCATCTCTCTCAACTCACTCCCCCTCTTTCTTAACTCACTCCCCTTCTTTCTTCCAACCTCCCATTCTTTCCCCATCTTTCTCAACTCACTCCCCCTCTTTCTCAACTCACTCCCCTTCTTTCTCCCAACCTCCCATTCTTTCCCCATCTTTCTCAACTCTTCCCCCTTCCTTCTCCCAACCTCTCATTCTTTCCCCATCTTTCTCAACTCACTCCCCCTCTTTCTCCCAACCTCTCATTCTTTCCCCCTTTTTCTCAACCCCTTCCTCCAAGCTCTACTATATAATGAGAGCTCATTGAGGATGGAGGGAGGGGGAGAACAACAAGGACACAAGAAAAAAGAGAAGAATAGTGAGAGAGCTTAGAGAGAGAAAGTGAGTTTGAGAGGGAAAATAGAGTTTGGAGAAGGATTTTCCAAAAACCAAAGCTACCGTCACCACCGTACCGCCGCCGCCACTCACTGCCGTACCGACGCCGCCACTCACTGCCGTACCGACGCCGCCACTCACTGCCGCCGCCGCCACTCACCACCGTACCGCCGCCGCCACTCACCGCCGTACCGACGCCGCCACTCACTGTCGTACCGCCGTTGCCGCCACCACTGTCACCGCCGCCACCGTGCCGCCACTTTTTTTTTCCAACAAGGCTCCTAAGTGAGGGAAAGTGGAAGAGAAAAAAGAAAAAGAGAAGGAAGGAAGTTGGGGAAGAAGAAAGAGTAAAGCGAATAAGGTGGGTCCCACATGTTTAAATTCTTTTATTATTATTATTATTTTTTTATGTATCCAAATTTTTCCATTTTTCATTTTGGCTATGAATTTGAGTTTCCCAAATCAATTGCAATTTATTTTATTTCATTTTCTAATTAGAAATTTAAATTGATTTATTTTAGACTTCTAAAGAACTTTAATTGGATATTAGTTGAAAGTTTTTTTTTTCTAATTTCAATTAGAGTTTATTTGGGAGTTTCCAAACTAATTTTAATTGGCTTTAAATTGAATTGTTATTACCAATTTCAATTTGATTTTAATATGACATTTTCAACTTTAATTGTCTTTCTTATTAATTTTAGTTGGATTCTAACATAAAATTTCTAATTTGAATTTGAATTTGTATTTTCCTAATAAATGTTCACTAGTTTGTAATTAGAAAATTCAATTTTCTTTAAAATGGAAATTTTAATGTTTTGAATTTTACTTTAATTTGAATGGTTCAAATGAATTTCAAAGGGTTTTGAAATGCTCAAATGAATTTCAAACAAATGACATTTGAACTAAGATTTTCAATTTGATTTTCACTTGATTTTTTTTTTTTTTTTTAAAAAAGACGATTTTAAACTTTCCTTCCATTGGTTTCAATAATTAATTTGGGATTTTATAATAAATTTTTAATTGGATTTAATTTGGGATTTCAACCTTTGCTTGTTTTTAATTTGATTTCATTTTGACATTTACAAATGAATTTTAATTTGGAATTGCCCAAATGAATTTCAATTGGAATTTTATTTGAATTTTCACCCTCAATTGGTTTTAATCTTGAATTCATGGAGTTTCAAAGTGATTTGGAATTTTTCAGTAAATGTCAATTTGGTTCTAAATTAAAGTTTCCAGTCAATGTCTTTTGGTCTTAGATTGAAAATCAATTTCAATTTTAAACTAAATTGGAAATCAATTTCGATTTTGGAAAAGTTAAATCAAATTTCAAAAACATTATTTAATATTTTGAATGGTTAAAATAGATTGATTATGAAAACTTTAATGCTAATTTTGTCTAAGAACGGGTATTTAAGCTGACCGAAAGGGAACACCCTGCCTGGAAATTAGCCTAAAGTTTAACTAGTCAATTATTTTGGCAATCAAAATTTCAATTGGATCTTAAATTAGAAAATTTTCAAATCAACTTCGATTTGATTCTAAATTGGATTTTCCAAATGAACTTCAAAATAGTTTTACTTTGGTAATTCCAAATGAATTTCTAATTGAATTTGATTTAAAAATGAAAAAATATTTTTCCATTGAATGGTG
Organism: Luffa acutangula; assembly: GCA_036850905.1. Lineage (NCBI taxonomy): Eukaryota > Viridiplantae > Streptophyta > Magnoliopsida > Cucurbitales > Cucurbitaceae > Luffa > Luffa acutangula. Next base: position 13,209,466 of record CM072094.1, on the reverse strand, counting down.
TCATACCACTCATGATTATTACTTCATATTTTATTTTTGAAATGTGAGGTAATAGTTGAGAGACAAATTAGCTCATGTATAGCCTATGACGGAGTTGAAATAATTTTCAAATTCTTGAGGTGAAAGATTTTCTTTAATTAGGAAATTTTTACATGATAATAAAGTCATGGGTTAACCCCACTCACAAAATTAAATCCTTACTTTATTTAAAGATAAGGTGAAATTAGTGAGACAATTAATTTTCAATTTTCATTTTTTTTTTGTTTATTTTCGTTAAGACACGGACCTTTTGTTTAATGAATTAGAGTAATAAAATAAAATGTTTTCAAACGGGTGTTGTAGGGTGCTAACACCTTCCCTACACACAAATGATCCCCGAACCTAATTTTTGGTTTTCAAAGACCACTTTTTTTAAAATGGGTGACCAATCACACCCCAAGATGATTGGTGGCGACTCCAAACCTCTCACCTCGAAAGAGACCCTTAGGAAAGGACGTCGACCGCTCCGCGCCGCGATGACGTTGCGACACCAACCATCAAAGAGAAATTCCTCTCGGGCCAGTGAGAGTGTGGGGCCCTTTGTTCAAGACCCGGAGACACCACTTAAGGGAACACTCATCTACTTCCTCAAAAGTTGGGAAGGAGTGAATTCCATCTTGTGTGATTATGTTTCCAGCTCCCCACTCGGTCTTGTCCCCAAAATGGTAGGCTTATTCAATCGGCGTACTAGTCACTCTCACTTATACAAATCAAAGGACAATCGCTCGTGAACAGGAGTCCCTAATCCACTAAGGATTCAGACTGATTTGCCTAGGTCATCCTAGTGAAATAGAAACGTAACTAGTTAATGGTGTTACAGCTAGCGGTTACTATTTCGTGGTTCGGTCTTATGCAAACTCATTGCATAGGATACCCCACTCGCATGTCTACTACATGGACGTTTGGATCAATACGTTTGTATCAAATACAAAGCGGGTCGTATCACATAGTGTTACCAGGATAAGGTACCCAGTCTTATCCTTGTACTATAAACCTTTTAGGTTGTTACTTGAACATCGATCCCTGTATGTCCCCACATACTAGTTCAAGTTAGATACAAACAACCTTGGATCTTAGTTTATTGGTTTTGGGCCAAACAGTGCAATATTTAACAATAACATTTTATTGCAAAAACTAAATAACACTTCATTAAACACAAGTATAAAATTTATTTACATTCACTATCTATGAGTTTTAGGGCATAAAACCCAACATGATCAAATCTTGGATTAGATTGATACTTACTGACAATCCTTATTGCATAGGGCATTCGTCTCATGTCCTCAACTTCTTGAGGTGTCTCAGGAAATAGTTTCTTACACAAAATGAATTCCACCCCTGAAAGGTAGTGAACCCTTATTCGAATTCTACATCTTATATCTAACTAACTTCTTGTAGATATATGACTCTTGAGACAAGCCTAGCTTTTTTATCTTACGATTCTAAACAATTTGGATCCGAAGAACAAACTTAGCTTCTCCCAAATTTTCATTTGGAAATGAGCTGCTAGCTTATTTTACTAGTCAGTAAGATAACCTACATCATTCCCAATGACTAGGATATCAATCACATACAACACTAATAAAGCTACTAAACTATTATCTTATATTGTAAGGTCAAATTGCTTAGGTCAATCCATGAATGGATCACTTAAGCTTTGCAAACCCTTTTACTTTTGATCTTGCTAAATGAACCATTCTGGTTGAGACCTGTAGATACTCTTCTCAAGATTATCATTAAAAAGGGTAGTCTTGACCTCCATTCAAAATGGACCAGAGTTCTAACAGACTTCACCATGATGACAGGAGATAAGAATTTCTTACAGTTCCCTGTCTTTGGGTATAACCCTTTGCCATAAGTCTAACCATAAGATTATGTCTTGTTTCTTCTTGTAGATTCATTTGTAATCTAAAGGTGTTACCCCATTAGATAGATCTACAAGATCCTAGATGGAACTGAAATCACATATTTTAATTTTGGGTCGATTGCTTTAATCGAATTGGTTCTTGTTAACATCATTCATTGTCTTGCTCTAAGACAATGAATCCTCAAAGCCATCATCAGTTATGATGATATGGGCTTTAATTATGCCCATGTAACGGTCAGATTGTAGAACAACCCTCCCACTATATTGAGGCACTCTCAACTCTTGAGATAGATGTAACTAATCAATTGTATTGGCCCTATCAACAACTCTATTTAAAGGTCCAGCATCATCAACAACCCTTGTTGACTTATCAACAACTCTTGTTGATATTTTTGTAGCTTCATCAGTTAATTTACTTAAAACGATCTTACTTTGTGGCTTATTATTTCTCATATTGTCTTCTTATGAGAATGTAGAATTTGTCGGTACAAATTATTTATTCTCTTGTGGATTGAAGAAGTTTCCACATTTCTCGTTTCCTTGGGGTGGCTAGGAAGAGGTATGCTGTTGAACAGTGTTCCAGTTTCTTTTGGGTTAGCCACAAGCACGTGTGTTAGACTCCTAAAAAGTAACATAAACTACTTTTACGCCTAATCCACAATTCAAAAGATGTTTTAGAAACACTTTTGATGGAACATTGTTCGAAATATGTACTGCAGTAAACACTACATCACCCCAAAATGAGTTAGGCAAATGAGCATAGCTGATAGTGAATCGAACCATATCCAATAGGGTTCTATTTCTCCTATTTGATGCATCCGTTTTCTTAAGGTGTTTTAGGGGTTTGAGAGTTGAGATGTAATTTCATGTTCTATCAAATAGTCTTGGAATCTCAAATCTCATATACTTTACACCTCGATCAGATCGAAGTGTTTTTATCTTCTCACCTAACAAGTTTCCAACTTCACTCTCAAACCGCTTTTAATTTCTCAAGAGCTTTAGAATTAAGTTGCATTAGGTTGAGATACCCAAACCTTGAATAATTATCTATAATATAGATGAATTATTCATGCCCTCCCATTGCTTTAACATATTGGACCACAAGGATCCAAATGTACAAGCTCCAAGGGCTCTTTGGCTCTATAGTTCTTTTCAAGCAAAAGAATCTATTAGTCATATTCTCCTTAAGGCATGACCTATAAGGTAGTAGAGAGTCATTTTCTAACTTTCTTAGAAATATACTCTTGACCAATCTCTCAATCATATTAAGGTAAATATGTCCTAACCTTAAGTGCCAAAGAAAAGTCTTTTCCTTTAGGAGAAATCCTTTGCCTTTCATTTCTTTGAGTAGTATCAGCCTCTAGAAACTCAATGTTCATGACTGCTTTACTCTTTGATTAGTCTTAAAACATTTTTGTTATTTTTCAGTCCAGCTGAACAAAAGTTAACTCCCTTACTTGAAATGAATTGCGTTAGCAAGGAAAGGTAAAAAGTAACATTGCCCCAACCAATAAGATACAGAAATCAAATTTATTTACACATTATCTAGTAATATGTATTTGCTCCCACTGAAATAACTTAACGTTCCCCATTGCTACAACCAACACAACCTCTCTAGTTCAAAATTTTTTAGAGTTATCTCAATAGCATCAAGTTGTTGCTAGGAATTCATTCCTTTTAATAAGAAGAACAAACGTGATTTGTGACTATGAATCAAGTATTCGGGTAGAATCATTATTCTTCACAAATTACGCTTCCAAGACTAGTAAATTGAATTTACTGTCTTTGGACAAGTCTACTTTGGTTGAGCCAGGCTCAATGTCACATTCATTAATAACATTTCTTAATGAATTAAACATTTGGGGCATGAGAATATTTCTCTGTTAAGACTAATTATTCGCCACAAATTAATCGTTTAAGTTTGTTGTATAATCACCGTTATTTATTAAATAGGCGTAAGACTATGCACATATCCAATCATTGAATTGCTAAGATAACAAATTACTTGATTATTTATCGCACTAACCCATTACAAGAGCAATACAAACAATTCCAAACAATCCAATCAGTTTAGCAAAAACAAGCAATCATAGAACCCTAAGTCTATTGATTTAGTTTTGCAACGATGTTTCAGAGGTTTTGAGCAACAGCCACCGAAGGGTGATCAGCTACTCCTCCTTTGAAATGAGGCACTTCTCAGCTAATTCTAATTCGAAATAACTTATATTCCTATAGACATTAGCCACCGTTATTCTGTCAAGGATTTGATAACACACCTAACTCATCCTCGTAAGTGTAACCATCCCACTTTCAGATGTTAGAGGCACGCACCAACAGGCTACCGTGAGGAAAGACAACTGTTGGTAATTAGCCTAAGTGACCCTATCCTTTTCATGAGTTCACGGTGTTACGAATCCTATGATCGGGCCCTCCGAAGGGATGGTTGCTCCAGGACAACACGCAGGCGGATCATAAGACTCTCACGGTGTGGCCTATGGGTGGAGACCGAGGGATACGTTGACATGTGTCACGCTCCCACTTACTATGGGAACTTTCCCCATTCACCTTGTTATTGACCCATGCAAACACTTTCCGAAGGGAGGTCGCGCTTAAACGACACAAAGCCCAGCATGAATCTCACGTTATGAATATAGGGACGTAGGAGTAAGAAACTCGATTAAAATCAAGTCTTGTTTTTTCCTCCCACTAAAGTGACCTATCGTATATTTTAGGGCTTATTAACCTAGATAAATCCGGCTAATTCAATTTATCTAAGTCTAATCCTATTATAACTATTATAACGATAATTTTACTGTAACATCGTATGCTCACATGACTATGGTTATTTCAACTCAGGTTTCGGGTCTGTTCCCAAGTAGCAAGTGTTCCGTAAACCGTTAGCTTAAATACCTTCAGCCTTAGATAGAACTTAACTAGGAGAGTTCCCTTTTAACCATAGTAATGTAAAGTCTGTACTCTAAAGATCTAGGTGTATTAATCTCTTTTAATAAACCTAGTGACATTGCAAGCTAACATTTAACTATGATTAATTCAACTCTGGTATTCTGGGTCAGTTCCCATGTAGGAGGTGTTCCGTAAACCGTCATCTTAAGTACCCCCAGCCTTAGACATAACTTAACCGGTGGAGTTCCCTTATAATCATAGTAATGTTTTTCCTACTTAGTCAATTAAACTATTTTTAATTCTAAGTAAGAATAATTTTAATCCTATTAGAAATGTGATCTTAGGTCTAATTAATTTTAAACATTTTAAAATTAATCCATTTTTCCTAAGATCCTATGTTTGCATGCAATTCTTTGTTATAGGTTAACGATTTCTATTCATTAATATTATAACTATTATAAATTTTAATGAATCAATCCTATAACATTCTACTATGGTGAATAAATTAACAATCAAATTCTAATTAATTTATAAAACCATACATTAGCATACATGACATACAAAAAATATAACAATTATATTAATCTACGGTAATGTCATGCTCAATGCAATTTAGTTTCCTTTTAATTAACCTAACTCTTAAAATAATTATTCAAGAAAATTAAAATAGCATTACCATTTTCATACATTAACATAACACTTTTTATTATTAGCTCATAAAAATTAATAAGCATATAAATTACTTTCATAAGTATAACTCTTTATATTTTTACTAAAGTAATTTCATGCTCAAAGCTTCTCAATTTTCATCCATTTGATCATAACAATTAATATTAAATACTCATGAAAATTAAATTCATGCATAATACTTATATTATAACAATTATAATTAAATATGCATGAATATGCTTAACCTATGGTGGGAAAGCAAAATAAATAGCTAAGTAGGCAGGTTTTGGCATCCTAGGACAAAATACAATAGAAAAATTATACTAATTAATCTAAAAATGTCCTATCTAGCCGTGAATCAACTTCAAATCGGGTCCAAACTCTTTGAACCATCAAGAATTGGGCTGAAATTGCATAAATCGCTTCAAAAAACACCTTGAACAAGCTTAAAATGTGTTGAACTGGACCCAAAAAACCAGCTCAAATCGGTTAAAAACAACAGAACTAGTCGAAAATCGATTAAAACCAGTCAAATAAATAGAGAACCGGTCAAAAAACCATTGAACACAGTAAAAAACCGAGGGAACCAGTCAAAACTCAGCTGGAACCCATCAAAACTCCCGTGAATCGATCAAACCCGCATGGAACCGCGCCGAACAAGTCAATGGCCGCTGAAAACCAGTCGTACCAGTCAAGAACCGGTTGAACCGGTCAACAACCCTTGAACCGATCAAAAAACACCAAGAACCACTGACTTTCACCTAATTAGGGCTGACGTCAGCTATTTTGTCTTATTCAAATTACTGATGTCAACGCCGTTTTTTTTTCTTTTTTTTTTTTTACGAATCCCAGCCTCTATTCTACAGTTTTCCCTTCTTCTAGCTGCCGTTTTCTTTCATTTTTGGCCAGTTTTCTTCAATTCTTTGTCGCACATCATCAAAACACGAACAACACGGACTTACTGACTCGGTTGAAATTAAATGCCCAAAACACCGGGCCCATACATTGATCAAATAACCTAAAAAATTGCAAAACTAATTCCAACACCTCAAACATCTACTAGCAAACCTTTATACATCAAACGTAGAAAATTCTCACCAAAGAACCAATGCAAATTTTAGCAAACAAAATTAAAATCTAGGATCAGCTCAAATACCAATTGAAGGATTTGGAATTCCCTAATTTCGTGAAAGTGAAAGCGTAATTGGGACCGATTCGTAGTTAATTTTGTTTATCCAAAAATACCATTACACTGGCAAAAATCATAGAACAAATTCTATAGAAACTTAAGGCTAAGCATACAAAAATTAGATCTAAATCTATAATAAAGAAAAGAGAAGAAAACCTTCGTTGACGTCTCTGAAAATCAAGAATGATTCTTGATTGTTTTGCAACAACGAAGAACACCACCATTTGGTTACACTGGTATATCTCTGAGACTAATGGAGGCAGGAGACTGGTGGGAGTCTTTTAGGAGAGATCTCTAAGAGAAGTAGAATGAATGAGATGTAGAATGAATGAGATGTCTTTCACCCCACCCCAGGGGTCCTATTTATAGGTAAAGACCAAGACCTTTTCCTAGTAGAAAAATGTCATGAATAATATCAAATCTATTATCTTATTCATATTTAATTTAATAAATAATTAATTAATTCCATAACTAATTAATTACCCAATTAAATATCATATATTTAATCTTAGGGATTTTATTAAATTATTTATATAAATATGAATCCAATTCATATTAATTATTTGAACTTTTTCAAATATTTTCTCTCAAGAAATAATTTCTGAAATTCATTCAAAAATTATATTATAAAGTTTCATAAACTTTATATTATAATGTATCAATATACATTATATGATTCTCCTAAATAAATTGAACACTTTCAATTTAAAATTTATACTTAATTGCCTCAAGTCTCTTTACGAGCTACCAGTGGGACCTAATGGACCTACAGATCAGAAGCTCCAGTGATACGAGACTAATAGGCTAAACTCATTAACCAAGTTAGTCAACATTCGTTAACTGTGGGTCACTCCACTAAAAACTCATAGTTGCACTCTTCTCACTGTAGAATATTTCTATGTCCACGGATATCAACCAATAACGGCAAGTTAGTCCTTCATGAGTGATCGTAACTCTAACTTGGTCAAATTACTGTTTTACCCCTGAGTTACCTCTACCTCCTTAAGTACCAGTGCTCCTCTAATGAACAACCTGTTTGTGGTCCAACCATCAAATAGAAATGCCTCTCGGGACAGTGAGAGGGTAGGCCCTTTTTTCAAAACCCAAAGACACCACTTACGGGAACACTCATCTACTTCCTCAAAAATTGGGAAGGAGTGAATTCCATCTTGTGTGATTATGTTCCCAGCTCCTCACTCGGTCTTGTCCCCAAAATGGTAGACTTATTGAGTCGGCTGATAGCGGGCAGAAATGTTGCTATTTTAGTCCTAAATTATTAAGCTTTTGAGCGCTTTAATTGTGTTTTATTGAGAAATTCTAATATAAATCATTATTTTTGTCTTAAGGAGCATATTATGGATTTTTGGTGAAAAAATGCCCAAAAATGAGCATTCCAAGCCAAATTTCAAACCATGGGTCAAAGGGGGAGCCCAAGATTCAACCATCGAAATGAAGATCCAAAAGAATTGAAGTTGGCCCAAGTTTCAAGCCCAAAATCGCGCCTACATGTTCTGGAAACCGCACAGCCTCGATACGCTGTCTCATTTCTTTGTGGACAAGCTGATGACGTCACAGCGTCGCGACGTTGTGCCCGTAGCACTGCGACGCTGTCCCTATTTCGGGCCTATATAAGGACCCCCTTGGTACCCCATTTCATCATCAATCATTCCAACATCCTTTCTTTCCTTCCTTTCCTTTGCTCTCTGTTGGGTTCCTAGAGTGAGTAAAAATATAGTATAAAATACTCTAGAATTCCTGTGCAAGTATACACAGTCTGCAGCAAGTAATATTATCAATCCAAGGTCTGAATGAGTTTCCACTTTATCTATTTTGCGTAACTTCCTAATGGTTTCAAAGATAATAAAAATGTTGGGTTTTATAAGAATTATGTTGAAGCAAAATAAATGACAGAACAAGAGTAAACAAATAGACAGACAGATTAAAGACAGGCGCTAGTTAGGCTTTAGTGATTGTTCTAAGATATGCTCTAGCAATATTATTGATCATGCATTTCTCGCAGTATTATTAGCGGATTCCTCCCGGAACTCCGGATCTTTTGGGATATGTTTCAAACCCAATGAAGAGCGACCGATCAAGCACTAGGCAACTGGCTATCCCTAGCTCAGTCACTGGCGTTCACCAATACACAATGATCGTAGTGTGGATAATTGCCACACACTCTCTAAATCATCCCTGAAACTAGAGAGAGCTATTCACACCGGCTGGCCAGGCGGGCATAAAATAAGAATAAGCACAACAATTAACCAAAATGCGATAGTCAATTTATTACTGGAGATGAAACACAATAATCACATTATTCCTAACCAACACCCTAAGCTACTTAGTTCATAACAGGCATAGGAATACGAATTACAATCTGAGTATGCATGTCCATAACCACAAGTTAATAAAGAAAATAAACTCCCTAATCAGCTTGCGGATGATGGTGTTCTTGATGATCTTCAATCTCCCTATACTATTCGGCTTCCAAGGGAAAACATGGAATTACTTTGACTTTGACGACTACTTCCTTTTATAGAAGGATGGGAGGCTTGAATTAGGTCAACTAGGACACGTGTAAGGCTCTCCTTGATACTTTATCATGAAAATAACTCAACAGAAGTCGGTTCATGAAGTTGGCTAACGAGCTGTGATGTGGCAGTTTCTGTTCCCAGTTTTGCTGCAGCATAGAATTTGCTCCCTCTAGTCGCTCAGCAGCATAATCTGCACAAAGTGATTTCCAAAGCTTCCATTCTTCCAAATGGGTTAAATCATGTAATATCTCTCTAAAACCAACCCTATTAAGCATTAAAGACACACAAATCCTTATATAAATGAGGACTAAATAACTACCTTTTGGGCAGTTATCATACCCCCAAACTTGAACTATTGCGCGTCCCGAGCAATACTAACCAACCTTCCTTCAAGAATTCAGAACATTAGACAAAGAATTAGCTTAATCAAACCAGACAGTCCAACACTACCTTTAACCTTTACCTGAGCACTCTGCAAAACCAAGCTCTGCTGCAGCAAAATGATTCCTCCGACATGGACAAATGATCACCACTTTTCAACGTAATTCTAAGAACTCACCATAGCCTAGCTCTATTATCAGTCATTTCCAAACATATTTTTAAAGGGTTTTATTTCATTATTTATCAGACTTAAAGCAGCCTTACAGTCATAAGCTCTTAAGCATGAGATGACCCACTTTATGGTGCAGTATACCCTTGCCTCAAGCTTATCACCAACTAGGCTCAATACTCATTATAAAGCTAAAAAATCCTTAGTTATTCCATCTCTTGCCCCTCAGAATGGCGACATTTTGTGATGAAGCTCACCTAAGTTCTGGGAGACAGAAAAACTGCTGAATCATCATTCATCCTTCAAAACTTTTGCTCCGTCAATTTTTTTCAGCAAAATCTTCAACAAATAATTTTTTTTTCAGCAAATAATTTTTCTTATTTTTCTCATTTTTTCACATTTCCTAGGTCATCTTTTGACGCGAAGACAAACTGTGGGTATCACAAATGTCCCCGATTACTCAATAACCTAGCAAATTTTAATTTTGAAGGAGAGGAATGCTCGAGCAAAATAGTTGGAGTAGCAAAAAGTCCCCCAAACTTGAATTATTCATTGTCCCCAATGAATCATTAATTAAGCAATTATACCCCCAAACTTAAATTTTTCTATCTGAATTTTTAAACTAAACATGGGACTTAGATTTAAGCTTAAAGTGGATCATATAAGTCAATACTACCGTCAAAATCTTCTTTGCCGCAGCAACAGTCCAGGCTAGAATAAATGCTCAAGCAAAAGGTTTCTGGAGATCATAATACCTTGATCTAATTAAGCGTAACCAGTCCAAGCTTCAAAAATTCAGAAGAGAATTAGTTAAGTTAGAGTTAGTCAGTGCTCATGGAATAGAAACATTCAGAAATTTCATTTAAAAACATAAGAAAAGAAATTACATAGCAGAGATATATTTTTAAAGTAGAAAAATTAAAAAGAAACAAGACAAGCAATCATATAAAAGATGGGGTCAGGAATGCGCCAGCAAACAAAATATCTCATCAAAAAGCTTGTGCGCTCAGATCCCTCTTCAATCCTCCTGACCCAGATCTTCCTCTTCATCTTCTTTCTCAGCAGGCGGCGGTGGAATCCAGGGGTTCAGCAGGTCTTTGGGGAATGCAGGGAGGGCTAGATAAGGTTTTGAAAAATTTTCTTGCAGCGCCCTCTTCAAACCAGCATCACGATTCTTAACGTAAGTCCAAAAGGTTAAAGTTTGCCTCTCAGCAAACTCCTGCCTACTGGCCAGCAGTGCCAGTTGTTCTAGAATCGTATTCATGCCGTAGATTAGCCCGCCTTGTCGTATCTCCTGTGTGCGCTGGAGTCGCGCCAAATTGGGCATATCAATGATCCCTTTATCAAATAGAATTGCATCACTCTCATCCACTGGAACCCCTGCTTGTCTGCATAGCATAGTAATTGTGTTCGGGAAGAACAACTTCCCCACCTTTTTCTTCCAGCAGCAAGCAATTTCATTACAAATAATTTTTCCTTCGTCAATACTGAGAGATCTTAAGATAGCAAAAGCTAAAAGAATTCGTTCCCTGGATACTGTCGAGTCGTGCGTTGTCGGAAGCAACCTCTGCCTGATGAAACCCATCCACATGTTCGCTTCCTTTTTCAAATAAGCCGACTGGAATGTCCTTTTCTGAGTCTTAGATAGTTGCCAATGTGCCCCCTCGATTCCTACCTCCCTCACAGCATTACTTAACTGCTCCTCAGATGGCGCGACTGCCATCTCATTGAATGCTGCATGGGGGAAGTTTTGAAGATGGTACAGTGCGTTGATCGCACTTGGACTCCAATCTATCTCGACTCCTCTGACAATTACCAGGAAACCCTCTTCTTTATCAATGTTGGCATAGAATTCACGCACCACCTGTGCGTTCACAGCCTCTGGCTTAGCACAAAACAGCTCCCAGCCGCTGTCAGCTATTCCGGTCCTCAGAAATGGCGGGAGATCACCGCTGAAACCTCTTTCGAACAGAAAATCCCTTTTCAGGAGCTCAGTGTATTTTGCTCTAGCAAACTTATTGACAAAGCGATCGTGTGGCACCTGTCGCTCTGCTATTTCATCGTGTTCCTCCAATGCTTCAGCAATATATTTGCGCTTTTCTTCTCTCCGCTTTAGCAACTGCTCCTCCTCTGCCTGTTTCTCTGCTTCTTCTCGCCTTCTTTCCTCAGCCTCTTTTTTTTCTCGTTCCTCTCGCTCTGCCTTTTCTCTCTCTGAATCTGATGATGGAGGCGATGGGGTATCAGTCCTGATCATTGGAGTGCGCCCAGCCTTCCGCTTAATGCGGCGACGTTTCGGAGGTTCAGGTATGATAACCTCCACACGAGCCTCCTGAACTGGCTCTTTGCCTTCTTCCTCTACAGCCTCCGTCTGCACATCCTCACTCTGCTTCTTCTGAATTTTCTCTCGAGCTTCTTCTGTAGTCGCCATTTCCTTTTCATCCTCTTCTTGATTCTGTTTGTCAGATTCTTTTGGGTCTCCTTCTTCTTCCGCAACAACCTCATCCTCTCTCGCTTTTTCTTGTTCTTCAACTCTCTGCTGTCGTTTTCTTTTGTTCGCTTCTTTCTCCTCCGGTGTCCTTCTCTTCTTGGTTTTTACTTTCTGAACTTCGGGGGTCACGGGTATCTCTTCCTCCTCACTCTCCCTCTCTTTTCGAGCTCTTGTTTTAGCCATTGAAGGTGTAATAGGGTTTTGACAGAGAATGCAAAGAAAGAAAGAATAATACACGCACAAAGATTTGATCAAGAAGACGAAGTGAAACGTGCTTACCAGAGATTGCGAATAAATAGGGCTTCAGCAATTTGAAATATCTCCCGAAAAGATTTTCTCCTGTTAGATCATTTCACCGTTTAATTTGAAGTAAATGCTTTTTTAAAATTTGAAACCAACAACGGTAAAATCGTGGATTCCAAACGCCCATGAAAAAAATTGGTGTGCTGTCATCATTGAAGCCTTCAGATAATTGCTCTGCGACACGTGGCCTCATCAGATGATGCACGCACATTTACCTGCGAGAATTCAAAACCAAATCCAACGGTAAAAATAATAAATTCCAACGAAAACCCTTTTAATTCGAAATATTTTGCTCCAGCCATATCTTTGTCGCAACAATTTGCTGAACCTGAAGAATCTTAGATACGAAATTCGAATTTCAAAACAAGAAAAATCAAAGATTCAAATTAAATTTTAACCAATCATCCCAATCTTTTATTTTCAAAAGAAGCCGAATAAATTAGAGAAAATCTCTATTAACTAGAATTCGAATAAATAAAATCTAGATAAAATCTAATAAAATCTAACTAATTAAAAGATAATTGAAAGATAATTTAAATAAATAACCCAAAAATAAAATCAAATCAAATTCAAAACGAAATAAAATCTAAAATAATAAAAATACTGAGATCTAATAAACTATGCAAAAATCAAACCTAAACTAACCGGAATTAAAAACAAACCAGAAAAACTTAAAATCAGTACAAAGTCTGGGAGCTCAAAATTTTGCTCTGTGAAATGCTCCCGCAAAAGTCCTGCTCTCTCAATCATCAACCAACCTTAGGGAAGGATATTTTGACTGAAACTCCTCACCCCAATAATGTTTCACACGCTGTCCATTCACTTTGAACAATCTCCCATCTTTTTCATCCTTCAAAGTAATTGCTCCATGGGGAAAAACTTCAATCACAATAAATGGTCCTGACCATCTAGATTTTAATTTTCCAGGAAATAATTTTAATCTAGAATTATAAAGCAAAACTTTTTGACCCTTGACAAACTTTTTAGATTTAATTTTTTTGTCATGCCACAACTTAGTCTTTTCTTTATACATTTTCGCATTCTCATAAGAAAATTGGCGAAATTCCTCTAACTCATTAAGCTGCAGCATTCTTATTGCTCCTGCGCGACTCATATAAAAATTTAACTTTTTCAAAGCCCAAAATGTTTTATGCTCAAGCTCTAATGGTAAATGACAAGCTTTCCCATATACTAACCTATAGGGAGACATACCTAGAGGAGTCTTATAAGCTGCCCTATAAGCCCAGAGAGCCTCATCCAACCTAAAGGACCAATCCTTTCTAGATGGATGGACTACTTTCTCTAAAATAGCTTTAATTTCCCTATTACTAATTTCAGCTTGACCATTCGCTTGTGGGTGATAAGGGGTAGCTATCCTATGCTTAATCCCATACTTAGCTAAAAGTTGAGTTAAGATATTATTAACAAAATGTGTACCCTCATCACTCACTAGAGCCCTAGGTGTCCCAAACCGCGCAAAGATGTGCGATTGCAGAAACCTTGCTACTGTCTTGGCATCACTCTGATGGCATGCGATGGCCTCCACCCACTTCGACACATAATCCACTGCCAATAAGATAAAAACATTGTCATTAGAAGGGGGAAATGGCCCCATAAAATCAATACCCCATACATCGAATAGTTCAACTTCTAAAATGTAAGTAAGAGGCATTTCATCTCTAGGTCCCAAGTTTCCTCTCCTTTGGCAAGCATCACATTGCTTGTAAAACCAATGGGCATCCTTAAATAACGTAGGCCAGAAAACTCCGCAATGCAAAATCCTCATAGCTGTCCTCTGACCGCTGAAATGACCTCCATACGGCGAAGAGTGACATTGCTCGAGGATTTCCTTTGCTTCATCACCATAAACGCACCTACGAATAATACCGTCAGAGCATTGTTTATACATAAATGGCTCATCCCAATAGAAAAATTTTGCATCATGCTTAAACTTTTTCTTCTGCCTCCAATCCATATCAATAGGGGTGACTCCCTTCACTAAAAAGTTGGCAATATCAACATACCAAGGGACATCCCTGACTACCTTTACCTGAACAGCAAAAAGCTGCTCATCTGGAAAAGAATCGGAAATGGCAGATTGCTCCAGCAAAGATGATGATGGATCAAGACGAGATAAATGATCTGCAATGACATTCTCTGATCCCTTCTTGTCCTTTATCTCCAAGTCAAATTCCTGCAATAGTAAAATCCAACGAATTAATCTATGCTTTGCATCTTTCTTCGACATTAAATACCTTATTGCTGCATGATCCGTGAACACCGTGACTTTGGATCCAACCAAATATGGCCGGAATTTCTCAAAAGCAAACACAACAGCTAACAGCTCCTTTTCAGTAGTTGTGTAGTTGACCTGTGTCTCATTTAAAACCTTGCTTGCATAATATATAGGATGAATAAATTTGCCTTGCTTTTGCCCCAGCATCGCACCTACTACAGCATCACTCGCATCACACATTACCTCGAATGGTAAATTCCAATTAGGTGCGCAGAGAATGGGTGCTGAGATTAAAGCAGCCTTCAATGTTTCAAAAGCCTTCCTACAATCTGCATTAAAGTCAAAAACATGATCAGTGCACAATAAGTTACAAAGAGGTTTACTGATTTTGGAAAAATCCTTTATGAACCTCCTGTAAAATCCAGCATGCCCTAAGAAGCTCCGAATTCCCTTCACTGAACTCGGTGGCTCTAGTCTTTCAATAACCTCAACTTTTGCTCTATCAACTTCTAGACCATTCTTAGAAATCCTATGACCTAACACTATGCCCTCCTTCACCATGAAGTGGCACTTCTCCCAATTAAGAACTAGATGGGTATCCTCACATCTTTTTAACACCTTACCTAAATTATCTAAACAACTCTGAAAAGACCCTCCAAAAACTGACAAATCGTCCATAAAGACCTCAACAGTGGACTCAATCATATCAGAAAAAATTGCTAACATACACCGCTGAAATGTTGCTGGAGCATTGCAAAGGCCAAAAGGCATTCTCCTAAAAGCGAATGTCCCATAAGGGCAGGTGAAAATGGTTTTCTCCTAATCTTCAGGAGCAATAGTAATCTGGTTATACCCAGAATAACCATCCAAGAAGCAGTAATAGGCCTGACCAGCCAATCGATCCAACATCTGGTTGATAAATGGCAGAGGGAAATGATCCTTTCGGGTAGCTTTATTAAGCCTTCTGTAATTCATACAAACCCTCCAGCCAGTTACTGTTCTTGTGGGGATCAACTCATTATCTTTATTGCTCACCACAGTGACACCTCCTTTCTTAGGAACACATTGGACAGGGCTTACCCAATTGCTATCGGCAATTGGATAAATGATCCCAGCATCCAACCATTTAATTACATCCTTTTTAACAACCTCTTTCATTGCAGGGTTAAGCCTTCTTTGTTGCTCAATACTCCTAAAGGATCCCTCCTCTAGAGTGATTTTATGCATACAAAAAGATGGGCTAATCCCCTGAATATCAGCCAATGTCCAACCTATAGCTTTGCGGTATTGCTGTAGCAATTTTATTAAGGCCTCCTCATGCTCTGGTATTAAATCTGATGCAACAATAATGGGCAATGTCTCACTTTCCCCAAGATACACATACTTTAGATGATCCGGTAAAGGTTTCAAATCTAAAGTGGGTGCCTCAATTAGGGATGGCTTAATTGGGGGAACCTTTCTTTGATCTAAATCTAAAGACTCAAAAACATCCTCACACCTAAACAATTCTTTTTCATTTTTTCTATCTAAAGAACAAAATTCAAAATCTTCTACACTAACCTCTCCATGCTTTTCCAAATACTTATCAGCCGAATCCTGTATTGTTGTCTCAATAATTGTGCTCTCCAGAATCCTAATGAAGGAGCAATCCTCCATTTCGTCTGGATATTTCATGGCTTTAAAGACATTAAATTTCACTTCCTCATTACAGACTCTCATTGTTAATTCTCCTTTTTGAACATCTATTAATGCCCTACCAGTAGCCAAAAATGGACGACCTAGAATAATTGGGACATCTTTATCAGCCTCATAGTGTAAAATAATAAAATCAACAGGAAATATGAATTTATCCACTTTTACTAAGACATCCTCAATTTTACCCTCTGGATATGTGATAGACCTATCAGCTAGTTGGAGTGTAACTGTGGTAGGTCTAGCTTCACCAATACCTAACTTTCGATAGACCGAAAGAGGCATAAGGTTAATGCTTGCACCTAAATCACAGAGTGCTCTACCTAATTCCTTTCCACCTATAGACACAGGTATAGTAAATGACCCTGGATCCTTAGCCTTGGGGGGTAGCCCATTCTTAAGAATAACACTACACTCCTCAGTAAGAGATACAGTTTCAAATTCACCTAACCTTTTCTTTTTAGTCAAAATATCCTTAAGAAATTTAGCATAATTAGGCATTTGCTCTATAGCTTCTACTAAAGGGATATTTATATGCAACTTCTTAAGAATCTCTAAAAACTTTTTAAATTGACCATCCTGATTCTTAGGCTTTTGCCTTTGTAGAAAAGGTAGAGGTGGCACATAAGGTGGGGGCGGCACATATGGTGGTTCTACATCTGGCACAGAACCAGATGTTCCAGCATTCTCTTTGCTGCCTCCAGCACCCTGACCAGACTCCAAATCTTTCTCAACAACAACATTATTATTTCTATCACCATTTTTATCTATAACCTGGGTTTTACTAGGCTCAATTCTTTCTTCTAATGGCTTACCACTCCTAAGAGTAACTGCCTTTACCTGCTCCTTACCTTCCCTTCTAGGGTGTTCAGTATCTGATGGAAGTTTCCCTTGAGGCCTTTCCTTGAGCTCATTAGCTAGCTGACCCACTTGCAACTCTAGGGCCCTCATCGAAGCTTGATTACTTTGAATTGCAGCGTCTGTGCGAGCCATAAATTCTTTCATCATCGCCTCGAGAGAATTTCCCGAATTTTGCTGGGGCAAAGCCTGCTTATTTTGCTGGGGCATTACCTGCGCTTTAGCAAATTCCGGCTGGTTCATCTTCTGTTGCGCTTGCATGTTATTTCCTTGACCTCCCCATGAGAAATTGGGGTGGTTGCGCCAACCTGGATTATAGAAGTTAGAATAAGGGTTGTTCCTCTGATTACCTACAAAAGACACAGAAGCTGGATTGCTGGGGCAAAACTCGTAGTTGTGGTCTTCACCGCAATAGACACATGCTTCGTCCGTGACTTGGTTCACCACTGCTGCAGGCTCCATAGCTGGTGGCTGCTGATGACTAATCACTGTCACATTCTTAAGAGCGTTAGCAATCATAGCAAAATCAGCCCTAATGGTGGACACACCATCAACCTCTAATACACTCTTAACCTTTTTATTTGTGCTTCTATCATCCGACCACTGACAACTATTAATAGATATTCTTTCTAAAATTTCATAGGCTTCATAAAAAAATTTTGCCAAAAGGGCCCCTCCAGCCGAAGCATCGACCATACCTTGGGTTACTCCATTTAAACCATTGTAAAATGTTTCCATTTGAATACAATGAGGTAACCCATGGTGGGGACACTTTCTTAAAAGCTCCTTAAACCTCTCCCAAGCCTCACTAAAAGTCTCATCCTCAAGTTGCCTAAACCCTACTATTTCACTCCTTAATTTAGCATTTCTATTAGGTGGGAAATATTTACTCAAAAATTTTTCAGCTAACTCATCCCACGTCCTAATTGATTCTGGAGCAAAAGAGTTTAACCATGACATTGCTCCGTCTCTAAGAGAATACGGGAAGAAAGTTAATCTAAGAGCATCTCTAGGCACTCCTTGAATTACAAAAGAATCACTAACTCCTAGAAAAGACTTAAGATGTAAATGAGGGTCTTCAGATGACAAACCATGGAATTGCCCCACGGTTTGCAACATCTGAAACATTACCGGTTTCATTTCAAAATTCGCCGCTTGGATTTGGGGACGTGCAATCCCTTGATTCAACTCATTAAACATCGGGACAGCATATGCTCGAATGGCTCTGGTCCTATCGTTCGCTATCAAGATAGGATTCTCAGCCTGATTATTTCGCTGCTCATTTTGCTCAAACAGTGTGTTTTGTTGCAGCAACGGATTCTGCTGGGGGTTCACTGCAACTGGACCTTCAGGAACCTACGGAAGTTGCGGGGCGTTCTCCATATGGTTTCATTGCTGCTCCCTCCTTATGTTCCTAAATGTTCTTTCAATTTCTGGATCAAGCTCAAACCGTACCCCAGGCGGATCGCTCATGCACCAAAATCACACCTGCAAAAACAAAAGAAACAATAAAAAAGTTCTAGCACCAAACCACTAAAACACATACACAAACATATCAGATAAAAACTTATTCAAGTTCCTCGGCAACGGCGCCAAAAACTTGTTGGGTTCCTAGAGTGAGTAAAAATATAGTATAAAATACTCTAGAATTCCTGTGCAAGTATACACAGTCTGCAGCAAGTAATATTATCAATCCAAGGTCTGAATGAGTTTCCACTTTATCTATTTTGCGTAACTTCCTAATGGTTTCGAAGATAATAAAAATGTTGGGTTTTATAAGAATTATGTTGAAGCAAAATAAATGACAGAACAACGAGTAAACAAATAGACAGACAGATTAAAGACAGGCGCTGGTTAGGCTTTAGTGATTGTTCTAAGATATGCTCTAGCAATATTATTGATCATGCATTTCTCGCAGTATTATTAGCGGATTCCTCCCGGAACTCCGGATCTTTTGGGATATGTTTCAAACCCAATGAAGAGCGACCGATCAAGCACTAGGCAACTGGCTATCCCTAGCTCAGTCACTGGCGTTCACCAATACACAATGATCGTAGTGTGGATAATTGCCACACACTCTCTAAATCATCCCTGAAACTAGAGAGAGCTATTCACACCGGCTGGCCAGGCGGGCATAAAATAAGAATAAGCACAACAATTAACCAAAATGTGATAGTCAATTTATTACTGGAGATGAAGCACAATAATCACATTATTCCTAACCAACACCCTAAGCTACTTAGTTCATAACAGGCATAGGAATACGAATTACAATATGAGTATGCATGTCCATAACCACAAGTTAATAAAGAAAATAAACTCCCTAATCAGCTTGCAGATGATGGTGTTCTTGATTATCTTCAATCTCCCTATACTATTCGGCTTCCAAGGGAAAACATGGAAATACTTTGACTTTGATGGCTACTTCCTTTTATAGAAGGATGGGAGGCTTGAATTAGGTCAACTAGGACACGTGTAAGGCTCTCCTTGATCCTTTATCACGAAAATAACTCAGCAGAAGTCGGTTCATGAAGTTGGCTAACGAGCTGTGATGTGGCAGTTTCTGTTCCCAGTTTTGCTGCAGCATAGAATTTGCTCCCTCCAGTCGCTCAGCAGCATAATCTGCACAAAGTGATTTCCAAAGCTTCCATTCTTCCAAATGGGTTAAATCATGTAATATCTCTCTAATTCCAACCCTATTAAGCATTAAAGACACACAAATCCTTATATAAATGAGGCCTAAATAACTACCTTTTGGGCAGTTATCACTCTCATTGAGCATTCTGTCAAGCCTTTTTAGCCTTTTGAGAGTTAAAAGTAGGCAATTTTGTGGGGAGCTTAAAGTGAGCACTCTAGGAGGCTCGAGGCGTGTTCAGAGGGACTCCAAGCACTAGCGACGGGGTTCTCGACAGTCATTTCTTTTTCTCTTATTTTGCTCCAATTTATGATTTCTATTGTATATTTTGTGGATATGATAGTCATGTATAGCTAAACCCCATTTTGGGGTCTTGAAATGAAAATTCATAGTTAAATGTTATTATAATTGCCTATCATTTGCCCTCTTTTACTAATTATTTGTATGGAGCTCGTATAATGCTGTATGCAATCTGGCCAATTGTATATTGATTTGATTCTTAATGGAAACTCGACGGAGAGAAATTAGGATAGATCATAATCCATGCAACTAGTTTAATTGCCCGTCGTGACAACGTGATTAATTGATTAAACTTAGATACCAATAATGAATCAAAGCGTAATAATTAACGAATTTTAATGGCGCTAAGGACAGTTAGGTTGTTAAAATAGATTAATTATAATTAGGGGAAACCGACAGGAGAACCTATGTGATTAACAGAGATTCTAGGATTATAATTCGTTGGGCAATGAGATAGGATAATTGTAATAATTATTTAGCTATTAATTGATTTTCAAGACCCCGCTTCTCGCTCAAAACGCTTTCTCCATAATTTTTTATTTCCTGATTGATCAATTTGATTTCCTTAATCGCTTTAATTTTTCAATTTATTTTAGTATCAAGATTAGATCCCTAAATAATATTTCGCCCAAGTACCTTTGATGTTCAAGAACTAATTGCTTTGCTTAATATCGTTTCACCTCCCTGTGGATTCGATGCTCGAAATATTTCCGTTTTATTATTACTTGTTGCCCGTGCACTTTGCGCTCACCATCGGTGTATTGACCACTCTCACCCATACAAATCAAAGGACAATCCCTTGTGAATAGGAGTCCATAATCCACCTAGGATTCAGACTATTGCCTAGGTTATCCTAGTGAAATAGAAACCTAACTAGTTAACTGTGTTACAGCTAGCGGTGACTATTTCGCGATCCAATCTTATGCAAACTCATTACATAGGATACCCCCACTCGCATGTCTACTATATGGACGCTTTGGATCAATACGTCAATATTAAATACAAAGCGGGTCGTATTACATAGTGTTACCAGGATAAGGTACCCAGTCTTATCCTTGTACTATAGAACTTTTAGTTTGTTACTTGAACATCGATCCCCGTATGTCCCCACATACTAGTTCAAGTTACATACAAACAACCTTGAATCTTAGTTTATTGGATTTGGGTCAAATTGTGCAATATTCAACAATAACATTTTATTACAGAAACTGAATAACACTTTATTAAAACAAGTATACAATTTGTTTACATTCACTATCTACAAGGCTTCTTCCCCCTGGAAAATTTCATGTCATTGAGTTTTATGAAGATTGACTCCCCTAACAATGGGTGTGGAGGATTTTCATACTCTTGCTTACCATTAAAGGCTTTTTCTTTATCTTCGATATGGATGATGTCTTGGCAAAAATTTTCTATGCCCCATGTAAACATTCTTCTTTCCATGTTGTAGTCTTATTGAAGACATGTCCTCACCACATATTGGACAAGCCTTATACCCTTTCATACTGCAACGACATAAATTTCCATATGTAGGAAAATCATTGATAGTTCACAATAAAACAAACTTTAGAGTAAACATTTCTTCTCTATGTGCATCACATCATTCAACTCCATCTTCCCACAAAAGCTTCAAGTCCTCAATCAACAGAACTATATATATGTTTATATCATATCCTGGTTGTTTTGATCCCAATATCAGCATTGACAACATAAAAACTTTTCTTTTCATGCATAACCATGGCTGAAGATTGTGTATTGTAATAGTCACTAGCCAACAACTGTATTTACTATTTAAATCTCCATATGGATTCACCCCATTCGTGGATAAATCTAGATGGAGATTTCTAGGTTCTGAACCAAAAGTTGGCCACAAGTGATCTATTAACTTCCAAGATGGAGAGTCGGTTGGGTGTCGCATAATACCATCTGTTTTCCTATCAATTGCATGCCAACAAAAGTTCTTTGCATTATCAAAGCTCTTGAACAACCTTATAAACCTTGGAATTATTAGAAAGTACAACATCTGTTTAGCAGGCACTCTGATTTTCTCTTTCGTTGAGTTCTTACATAGCTTCCATCTTGACAAACCACAATGAGGACATTCAATGATATTTGCATACTCCTTTCTATACAAGTGTTGGTGTGTGATGACCGCAAAGCGCACAGGCCGCAAGTAATATAAAACGAAAAGTATTCCGAGTATCGAATCCTCAGGGATTGGATTTATTCAATTAATTACCGCGAATAATCTTGCTTAGCTTTATTTAGAGAAGAAAATCTAATGCCGAAAAGATAAAATAAAAAACTAATCTAGAAAGCAAAAGATATATGGAGACACAATTTGGAGGGATAATTCTAGAGTTGTTGATTTCAACAATTGGAACTTTAATGAGTAATCAATTAACCAATATGGATTAACTAATCATTTGATTCATAAGTCTAGAAGCCTAATTTAAAGGATTCTCCTGTCGGTCTCCTCCTATCTCATACCGTTCAATAAAGAATCTCCTTTCAGTCTCATCTTTATTTACTTAGTATGGCATTACGACCCTTCAGTACAACCTCTAACGTTATTTATTTTATCCCGTGCCACCCGGGTAAATAAAAGTTAGTCATGCATGCAGTTCTAGTCTAAGCTTCTCTCCGTCGAGTTTCCACTTAGTAACAATTCATTTAATCAGTGATCAGTTGATTAAAAGCATTACAGACAAAATGCACAAATGAACAGTAATGACAATTAAACCAAATCAATTCATTAATCGAGCAAAGGTTCAACATATTAAATCAAACTCATAGAATTTAGGAATTAACTATTCATAATCACTAAAATTCAATAATTCCTAATCGCAACAATTCTAGAAACTAAAACATAAAGGAAAAGGGAAGAGAAATGCTCATAAAAGTGTCGATCTCCTCGATCCCGAGCCGACCTCCTTCGATCCCGAGCTCCAAAGATCTTCAACAAAGCTCCAAAACTCTCCCAAAAATCCCAAATTTAGTGTAGACTCTAGAATGGGGTGAAAACCCACAAATTGGCACACCAAATATGGATGCAAAAGGCTCCTTTTATAGGCTCCCAGCAGGCGTAGCGTCGCGACGCTCTGACGTTATCTTTTCTTGGGCTCCAAGACGTCGCAGCGTCGCGACGCTCCCTAGACAGCGTCGCGACGCTATCGCGATTCCATAACTCTCCATGCGGTTGCCTAGCGTCGGGACGCTCCAGGCTTAGCGTCTCGACGCTAGGCCCTGAATCTTCAATAATGGCCCGATTTTGACTCCATTTTTGGGCGTCCAACTTTCTTTTGGCCCAAATGCTTTATGTAATGGATTTTGGACTCTTTTCTTGACCCAAATTGATAATTTAAGACTTGAAATTCATGAATTTGGGCTTCTAATTCATTCTTCTTGGGCTTTTGGTCTTGGATCTTTTAATGTAATTCTTCAAATTGCTCCAAAAATCCTCCAAAATCATCCAAAATCTCTCAAAATTCTGGTTTTGCTTCCTTGACTCGGTTTTCTGAAATTTAAACAGAAAATAGCATTAAAGAACACAATTCAAGCATAAAACTAGCTAAAATTAATAGGAAAATGATGACATTTTTGCCTGTCATCACACCCCCAAACTTAAACCTTTGCTAGTCCTGAGCAAAGCTAAAACCATATATATGAATCAACTATTGCAAATACATGACTCTAAGCTCAATGATCAAAATAATGAACTCTAACAATTAAAGGAAATATTAAAACGTATTCATTCGTCATCAATTTTAAATTTAAACTCTTCATCCTTTGTGTGTGTGTGTGCGAGCTTCCTTATTAGGTCTTTACTAGCCTAGAAAAGGTTTATAAAATCCTCAGTTCATCTTCCCCTACACTGGCCCTAAGCTCTAATTATCCAGCTTCCCAACAATCAAGAAAGCAATATCCCACTAAGGTGCCTGAAACAACGGGGTATGCCTCCCCAGACTTGCATTTTTTTTATGAGAATCCTTTTAGATGTAGCGCCTTCGTTCTGGCTTGCCAACATTGGTGATGAAAGCATCCAACTACGAGCGTCTCATCTTTCAGGTTGCCAAAGCATGCTCATTTCTTTCCAACGCTTTCATGCAAAGGCAAACGATGGGTGTCATGAATGCCCCTGGTTACTAACGCTCTCAAGAAAGTGGAGCATTCTTTTTTTTTTAATTCACTTTCTTTTCTCATTTCTTTCCTCTTTTCTTTGCAGGCTAATAAACATTATTTTTCTCCCAAGCAATACATTACAGACTCTCATGCAGTTCATCTTGCAAATTAGATCTTAAGCCTAACAGAGTGACAACAAACATCTAGATAATATAATCCAGTTCTAAGCATTCAAAACCATATAAGTAGGCTAAGTGCTCAACATGTGCAAGGAAATCAAAGAAAAAATTTAAATTTCCATGAATCTTGAACATGCTTTCATATTTCACAAAAATTGAATAAAATTCATTATCTAGATCATATCATAGACCGTCCTCATCAAAACAGATGCAATAGAATCATCATGAAAAAATTTCGCTCAGATCAGAACATCAAAGCCTCCCCCCCAAACTTAAATCATACATTGCCCTCAATGTATCAATTTTTTAAACAAATTAAGCATGCATAAGGACAATTAAAAAGATAAAGGGAGAACAGAACTGCCCTGGAATGTGAGATAAGGCATGGATGTCATCCTTCAACATCATTTGTTTTTTTTTTGGAAGAAAATGTGGTCTCGAGCTGCTTCAAATTGATCAACTGGAACGAAAGATCAACATGCTCTAACTACAAAAACTTAAAAACAAAGAAAATAAAATTAACGAAAAAATAAACTTGGGTTGCCTCCCAAAAAGCGCTTGTTTAACGTCTCTTAGCTAGACGAGTTTGTGCGGGCTTTCAAGGCACATAAAAATTCTCATATTTTTTCGGGCCCTTCTTCCTTGAATCAATGAAGCAGGCTATTGCTAGTAAGCTTACTAGCTTTTCATGGGCCCCTGAAGCAGAAATATTTTTGGGATTTTCTTTTAATAGAAGTATAAAAGGAGAAAGATCAAAATAAAGAGACTCTGACTCTGACTCTGACTCGTGAGAACAAGAAAAAGAACACTCATTATCAAGAGAGGATGTGAAGGATAGAACAGACAAAGACCTTTCAACCTTAAACTCTACCTCAAGAAACTCTTCAAACACTATAGACTCATTTTCTTTTTCTTCCTCACAAACTTGTTCTTGGTGGGTGCTAGAACTATCCAATTCTTCCTTTCTATCTAAACAACTCAACCCTATGTGCTCAAACTTAGCAAAATCGAAAGAATTTGGCTCTTGAATGGGGGCTAATGAATCACTGGCCACATGACTCACTAGACACTCCATGGAAGTGGATCCTACTTCCCTATCATCCCTTTGGGTTTGGAGTCTCTCCATAGATTTTTCTAATTCTAAATTCATGGCTCTTGACTCTTGGATAAAATTTGCAAGCAAGCTCTCTAAGGAAGATTTCTCTTCTATGGAAGCGAATTGCTCTTCACTCTCATCCTCTTGGGGATGCAATCTCCGTAGGAATTTTTCTAGAGCTAATTGAGTGGCTCTAGTATCCTCAATATAATCTTGAAGCAGATTTTCTAGGGGAGATTTTTCTTCTAAAGGGGGATAATTTGAATAGAAAAAATTGGATGATGATGTTGGTTTTTTGGGCTCAGATTCCCTAAAGGGCATCCCAAAATTATAAAAAGTCATTTAAAACAATTAAATCAACAATAATCAGGCTTTCAGTCAGATGCAAACACCAATTAAATGCACAACAAGAACAATGGACTAGGATAAAAATAAAACAAAGAAAGAAAAATAAAACCTCTAATCTAAAGCAAGCAATTTCTTCACAATATTAATTGAATGAAATTAGCCAATCCCCGGCAACGACGCCAAAAACTTGATGACCCCTAAGTGCACGGGCCGCAAGTAATATAAAACGGAAAGTATTCCAAGTATCGAATCCTCAGGGATTGGATTTATTCAATTAATTACCGCGAATAATCTTGCTTAGCTTTATTTAGAGAACAAAATCTAATGCCGAAAAGATAAAATAAAAAACTATTCTAGAAAGCAAAAGATAAATGAAGATACAATTTGGAGAGATAATTCTATAGTTGTTGATTTCAACAATTGGACATTTAATGCGTAATCAATTAACCAATATGGATTAACTAATCATTTGATTCATAAGTCTAGAAGCCTAATTTCAAGGATTCTCCTGTCGGTCTCCTCCTATCTCATACCGTTCAATAAAGAATCTCCTTTCAGTCTCATCTTTATTTACTTAGTATGGCATTACGACCCTTCAGTACAACCTCTAACGTTATTTATTTTATCCCGTGTCACCCGGGTAAATAACAGTTAGTCATGCATTCAGTTCTAGTCTAAGCTTCTCTCCGTCGAGTTTCCACTTAGTAACGATTCATTTAATCAATGATCAGTTGATTAAAAGCATTACGAACAAAATGCACAAGTGAACAGTAATGACAATTAAACCAAATCAATTCATTAATCGAGCAAAGGTTCAACATATTAAATCAAACTCATAGAATTTAGGAATTAACTACTCATAATCACTAAAATTCAATAATTCCTAATCACAACAATTCTAGAAACTAAAACATAAAGGAAAAGGGAAGAGAAATTCTCATAAAAGTGTCGATCTCCTTGATCCCGCGCCGACCTCGTTCGATCCCGAGCTCCAAAGATCTTCAACAAAACTCCAAAACTCTCCCAAAAATCCCAAATTTTAGTGAAGACTCTAGAATGGGGTGAAAACCCACAAATTGGCACACCAAATATGGATGCAAAAGGCTCATTTTATAGGCTCCCAGCAGGCGTAGCGTCGCGACGCTACATACACAGCGTCGCGACGCTCTGACGTCATCTTTTCTTGGGCTCCAAGACGTCGCAGCGTCGCGACGCTATCGCGATTCCAGAACTCTCCACGCGGTTGCCTAGCGTCGGGACGCTCCAGGCTTAGCGTCTCGACGCTAGGCCCTGAATCTTCAATAATGGCCCGATTTTGACTCCATTTTTGGGCGTCCAACTTTCTTTTGGCCCAAATGCTTTATGTAATGGATTTTGGACTCTTTTCTTGACCCAAATTGATAATTTAAGACTTGAAATTCATGAATTTGGGCTTCTAATTCATTCTTCTTGGGCTTTTGGTCTTGGATCTTTTAATGTAATTCTTCAAATTGCTCCAAAAATCCTCCAAAATCATCCAAAATCTCTCAAAATTCTGGTTTTGCTTCCTTGACTCGGTTTTCTAAAATTTAAACAGAAAATAGCATTAAAGAACACAATTCAAGCAAAAACTAGCTAAAATTAATAGGAAAATGATGACATTTTTGCCTGTCATCGGTGTGATGTCTACACCGCTACTAATACCACAAGTGCACGGGCCGCAAGTAGTATAAAACGAAAATATTCCGAGTATCGAATCCACAAGGAGGTGAAGCGAAAATTAAGCAAAGCAATAAATTCTTAAACACTAGAAATACTTGGGAAAAAAAATATTTAGGGACCAAAATATGAAATTAAGATGAATTTAAAATTAAAGCAATTAAAGAGTAAAAGTGATCAATCAAGGAAAAATAAAATGTGTGGAGAAAGAGTTTTTGAGTGGGAAGCGGGGTCGTGAAAATCAATTAATAGCTAAACAATTATTACAATTACCCTATCTCGTTGCCCAACTAATTATAATCCTAGAATCTCCGTTAGTCACATAGGTTCTCCTATCGGTCTCCCCTAATTATAATTAATCCATTTTAACAACGTAAGTGTCCTTAGCGCCAATAAAATTCGTTAATTAATACACTGATTCATTTTAGGAATCTAAGTTTAATCAACTAATCATGTTGTCACGACGGGAAATTAAACTAGTTGCATGGATTATGATCTATCCTAGTTTCTCTTTATCGGGTCTCCGTTAAAAACCGGATCAATATACAATTGGCCAGATTGCATACAACATTACAAACATCCATACAAATAATCAGTAAAAGAGGGCAAGAGATAGGCAATTATAACAACATTTAACTATTCAATTTCATCAAGACCCCAAATTGGGGTTTAGCTACACATGGCTAAAATATTCACAAAATATACAAAGGAAATCATAAATATGAGCAAAATAAAAGGAAAGGAAATGACCGTCCAAGACCCTTTCGCTGGTGCTTGGAATCCCTCCGAGCACACCTTGAGCCTCCTAGAGTGCTCTCCAAAGCTCCCCAAAATTGTCCCACTAAAGAACTCTCAAAAAGGCTAAAAAGCCTTGAGAGAAGGCTCCAAAGGAGCCAAAGAAAGAAAGGAATGAATGGAAGAATGAATGATTGATGTATAAAATGGGCACCAAGGGGCGCCTTATATAGGCCCGGAAATAGGACAGCGTCGCGATGCTGTGACGTCACTGAACTTGCTGGCCAAGAAATGGGACAGCGTCTCGACGCTGTGCGGTTTCCAAAACAGGCTGGCATGGATTTGGGCTTGGATTTGGGCCTTTCTTCATTTCTTTTTGGATCTTCTTTGAATGGTTGACTTCTTGGGCTTCCCCTTGACCCATGGATGGAAATTTGGGTTGGATTGCTCATTTTAGGGCATTTTTCCACCAAAAATCCACAAAGTGCTCCTTAGGACAAAACAATAAATTAAATTAGAATTTCTCAATAAAAACACAATTAAAGCACTAAAAAGCTTAATATTTTAGGACTAAAATAGCGACATTTCTGCCCGCTATCAACAAGCAACAATAATTTGGACCGGCACCAATCTTTTCATAATTCAATCCTAGGGCACCTAATGTTTTTTTGGCCTTATACATAGAAACTGGAATTTCATTCTCTTCAGGTAGGATATCACTAATTATTGCCAATAGTTCAGAAAAGCCTGAATTACTCCTTCCAAATCTTACTTTTAAGTTGTATAATCTCACAAGAGCGGACAACTTCGTAAATTTTTAATATCCTAGGTATAATGGTTTCTTAGTATCGTCAAACATAGTGTTGAACATCTTAGGTACATGGGCATATTTATCATGAGCAACTTGAACCATGTCAATCACATTAAGGAAATCACTATCATCCTCATAATGTTCATTTAGCTCACCCTTCAATCTATCACTAACCTTCTCTGTTGCTAAATCCTCCCCGTGCCAAAATCATACCTTATAACTTTGATCAGTACCATGAACATAGAAGTGATTCCTAATTACTGCAACATCCCTAGATATACGATTCCCACATTTTAAACATGGACATTGAATCAAATTGGAACCATTGGCATGTTGTACGCCAAATTCAATGAATCTTTCAACTCCCAACTCATACTCTTTCGACAATCTACTTTTCATCATCAATGATTTGTCCATTGTACAATCTTCAAAAACTGAATTCTTGACTATTAAACCATAAGCAAACCTAATTAAGAAACAAAGTCTGAATTACAAGCATAACATAATATATCAAAACATTAGTACAACTTAAAAACAAAATTAGAGCCCCCAGAAACTTTAAGGAAGAAAAGAATAGATTTTTCAACCCTACGATCATGAGTCTACTATTGAAGGAATTTAAGGTAAAAATTTGTTTCGACTACTATACAAATATCTTGGAGTGTGTTAGAGCAAATAATGATTTACAAGAATAATCCAAAATAAATAACCAAAATTCAAATCACTCAGTCCTAATTCAAGTTTTCTTCCAGAAACTGTCGTTACAGGATTACAGATTTGAAAAATGGACTTTTTGAGAAAATTATTATTGATGCCTTAACCATTCAACTACTTTATGACTACTAAAGTTATTCTCAAACCCATGCTCTATAACTTATAAAATTTGAGATTGAGAAAGGGACCAATAATTCAAGCTGAAGAAGGAACAAATGCTAAAACAACTAAAAAGGTAGTTAAAAACATAATCAAAATCAACAACTGCAACCCATGGGAGTTATATATAAAATCAGCCGCTCTCACATAAAGTCAACTTTGTGCACATATATAAACAATGTTGCTTCATGATGTGGACAATCTACTTTTCACTTCAAATCAACTAATAGATCGTCTGCAGTTCAATTTCAGGTAGCAAGGAAGCACGCCATACTTTTGCAATGTGCTATTCATCAAACTTTTCCACTTTAAAATATTCAACACCTTTTAATACTTATATGAAGACCATATAACACCAATTGAAGTTTAAAGCTCATGGACAACAACTGAACTATGAAGAAAATACACCAAAGTAAAAGGTAATTTGAATCAGCTTGGTGGAACTTCAATGCAAAAAGGTAAGTTGTCAAATATGTGAAAAACTATATTACACAACCCTAGGATGTAGAAACGAATTTGATAAAAAAATATGGAAACTTCATATGAAAGATTGCATAACTCTTAAACTTAGAAGTTACCATTTTCACAATTAAATTAATTGAAACTTAACGAAAAAAAAAAAAAACTCAACAAGCATAAAACTTGTACTGAGGGCCTAAAGGTACGTGGTTTGAATCCACCACCTCAAATGTCGTCTAAAAAAAATTATAAGAGAAAAAGGCATGGAAAATAATTCAAAGGACATCAAAAGCTTACAATTTCCTGACTGGTTATCAAATTGTTTCATTTTCTACCTCTTAGAAACCACCCTTTTGTTAGTAACCATATTTTAGTTTTCATTTGAACTATCTCTTATAATTCTAAAATATTTTGGAGTTGTAAAAATCATTTTAGGAACATATTACAAAACAATCAAGTTAGCAAACAAATTTCTTAAGAAAGACAGAAAAAAAAAGAGAAAAATATAACATATCCTACGAAAAGAAAAATGGCCATTGTTTCAATCACTTAAACAATGGATCAATGGGTTGTCTCTCGAGAAGAAGAGCCTAGATTCTCATATTCCAAAGCTAAAACTAAGTTTGATATGCAACTTTAACCTAATAATCAATTTTCAAGAGAATGAAACAATCTTGTTGGGTGAAAAGCATGTCCAGAGAGAGAGGGCAATAAGGCATTGTAAACATTCAATATCCCACACCATGGTCCCAAATATACCTCCGCCGTGAGTCGTTTCAATCTCAGAGCAAAAGGTGAATGAATAGAAGCACAACAAAATTTGACAATCATCCAACCATAGGTTCAATGCGAGTGAAAACTCAATTCAAATTAAAAAGCTCACATGTTCTTCAAACAGTCATTCCACAGCAGCAAGCTTTTTACGTTGTGAATTCACGGAACTCAATACCAATAGCAATGAGCAAAAGAAGTAGATGATAAGGAAAATAAATCAATGGCAATGAGATAAATCTCATCAACCTCTCACATATATGCAAAAACAAAGCTTCAAAAATCACAACCAAAGAAAAAACATTTGGTATATGGGGTAAGGACTGAGAACAACTTCTTCACTACGTTTCCTAAAATGCAAAAAAACAAAAAAAATAAAAACTATATTGAACTATATGGGAATAAAATTAAATTGAACTATAGTGTCAACACATGCTTAACATATCTTCCTTTTTATTGGGATAGGAAACAATACATCAATCAAATAGAAGAATGCATGGCTAAAGGAGCATTTTAACTAAATAGTATAGATGTGATTATAAACATGATACTACATTGCTTTCTAAAGGGGTTTGTTTGAGCAATAATGGGGAAACCATTCTCAGGGTAATTAATAAAACAGTGATTTAGGAGCGGATAGTATAGTTTTCAAACTCCCTGAGAATTCATTTTCTTTATCCAAAAATCCGCAAAAGAAAACCTCTTGAGAATGAAAAATGGTAAAAAGATGATGTGCATATCATATCAACACCTAAAACCAATTCCAAATGACAATTAACTAACATGGAAAGACCTTAAATCTCATTCAAAGGCAACAGGAGAGAATACTGTTTTCACCAATTTCAAATCATGGATAGGGGGTAGAGATAAAGTTTTATACCCTAGACCAAAATACTATTACTTATTGTCGCATACGTATTGATAGAAAATGAAAACATTTGCAAAGAACTAGTTATTCAAACAAATAAAAAGAAATTAACTTCCAATATTTTTAACTTAAAACTATGTTTTCTAAGGACTTTCTTCTACGAATGTGACAACATAGGCATAAGATCAATTAGAAATAAGAAGTCAAAAGAGCTAGTCCCCACAGCAAGGTCCCTCTAACTTTATGTGAAACTTCATGTAATCATGATGTTGAAAAGTAGTCCTTTTTTAGTAACATCGAACGAATACCCAAGAAACCAATGTAAACAAGTAAATCATCTTTCATACTCAAAACAATCTCTTAGCATGCACTCGCACTCACACCCTCTCACAAAACAATCTATCACACACCCTTCACAGTCAAAACAATCTCTTAGCACTCACCCAATTTACTCATACTCAATCCACATCCAATAAACTCACTCAAAACAATGTTGAATCCCATAAACTCAAGAATGGCGGACCCAGTAGCTTAAAGGTGGTTAAGTGGGCTAAAAATTTTTAAGTGCCACTTTGACTATCAATCAAACTTAGAGTGTCTAAGTTGAAACTATAAAAAATAACTTGCCCAAACTCAGTCCAAATCCAATCAACTAACCCAAGCACACTCTCAAATCTCACAATACACACCTAAACACACTTCAAATCTCACAAAATCACTAAAACTATTTAAACGCTAAAAACATTGTCTAAAACTTACCAAAACACACTCCAAATATTAAAAATTCATCCAATCTACTTAAAAGAAAACAAACACATCTTTAACTCACTCTAATTTAGTACACTCATCATCCATTTTAAGTGAAAACAAAACTATCTAAGGAAGTATAAAAATACTCTCAAAAAAGAAAATTAAAAAAAAAACACAGCACACGAAAAAGACCCTCCATCCCAAACAGAAAAATTGAACACAGACACAAAAAAATAAATTAAGAATAATATAAGAAACCCCTAGACATTAGATTTAAATTGCACCACATCCACACCCCATAGTGTCATCAAGTAAATTAATTAAAAAAATATTATTAATATGTACATGAAAATAAATCCAAAAACATATTCTCATTGAAACATCACTAACAAGACATTTGAATTCTATGACTATGTAAACAAAAATAAAAGTAAAAAAGCATACTATCACTAGCACCCTATAGTGTCATTAAGTGCATTAAAATACACCACATCAACACCCATATTTGCTTTATAAACATTCCAATAACACATGAAACTACTATCAAAACGCCACACCATCTGCATCTGTGCAAAAATAATTTCACTGGAATAGTATATTCATCTATTCAATCATAATAGTAATATATATATTAGATACAAGAGAATCCTCCTTAAGAAGAAGAAGATGCCTAATACAAAAAAGGAAAGAATCACACAAATAAATACAATATAATTACAATTAATAAAACTAATTAAGGAAAATATCAAACATAAACCAACAGCATCATAAAAGTTTGCTTCTAGAATATGTGGGTGATCTTTTAGTTAAGATATTCTGTGGGTCATAAAGTTTGATTCTAATAACTAAAAGAAAGTTTTCACCAAAAAAACAAAATTTCATCCCAACTCACTGGTTGTTTCTTTTGATTCTAATAACTAAAATAATATTCTGTGGGTCATATTCTGGAAGCAAATGTGGGTCATACACTCACCGAAAGAAAGATTTTAAAAAAGACAGAATATGTGGTTCATAAAGGGTCCTTCATCCTTTCTATCTATTTCAAAGTCGACAAATCTCATATTTGGGAACCTGGTTGTTATATTGTCTTGTATAACCTTCTGACAGAAGAAGAAATTGTCTGATAACTTAGGACCTCAATGGAGCAAGGAGGAAATTGAAAACTTTTATGAAGCCAATAGAAATTACGGCCAAGATTAGAAGAAGGTATGTCTCTTTAGCACTTCAACTAGTCCTCTCAATGTATTCGGTCATGCACCAGATCTCATAAATATTTATGGACTAAAATGAAATTGCGCCTCAAAATTTTGTGGACTAAAATGAAAAACAGGTTAAATTTTAGGGACTTAAACCATATTAATACTTTTCTAATATCTCAGAAAGCCCTCAAATATACGAAAAAAATCTTTCCAATGTTCTTGTGAACCCAATTATTCAGATGTTCATGTCCAACAAACGGAACCACTGTCATTTGAATATCTTAATACCCACAAAAGAAAAAAACTCTAGATAGCTTTTCTGGGGAAAAAAAAGAAAGAAAGAAAGAAAGATCTGGCAGGGTCAAAATTGGGTTCTTGAGGGTAGAGCATAAATATGCATAGCAATGAGCTCTAGTGAAAAGCCAAACCTCTTGATTTATCATCTTCTCTAAAATAGGGAAACTAACCTTCAAAGATATTGTTAAATGTAAGAAAACTTTATCTTCTAACCAACGGATATGAGTATAGCCTAATTGGTTAAGATATCAGCAACCGTTTTAAAGATGGCAAGTTTGAATCTCTAAGTTGAACTGGAAAAAGAAAAAGTATGAGAAAGATAATTCATCAGCTATAGAACTATGATCAAGAAAGAACCATGGTTGGAATAACAGAGGTAGTGGATGGGGAGGAAATGTTGGGAAAGATAGAGCATTTCGAGAAGCATCTATTTAAATTTCCATTAGAGATCAACGAAAATGCAATTTATTTGATTCTATTTTCCTTCACACTCAAATATTGATTGAAAAGTTATGCGCTTCATTTACAATGGTTTGAGTAATAGACTGAATCATATAAATTACACAAAACAACTGTAACATACCTAGTGAGCTATGTTGTGAATTACGAGGATGGATCTCGTGAATTATTTTTATAATTATTTTCCTCTGTACCGTTTTCAGGTGGCTTCTTCTATAAATGATAGATCAATTGAGATGGTATATGAACAGGGTATTTCAAGTCCTTCTGCTTTGTGCTTAAGCAAAAGTTGGATTATAATGATAGAATATTATTTTAAAAAAGACCAAAAAACAAAAACTCACCCAAAACTCACCCAAACTCAAACAACAGTGGGTTATCTTTAATCCAACACTCAAACGAACCAAAAACTAACCGAAAAAGAAACTTACCTGAATTGAATCGAGGAAACGAAGCTCCTGACCGACGCTAAAACACTGGCGACAGAAGGAAGGTATCGACGACCTGGGTTGCGACTATAGCTGGAGAAACCGGCGGCAACACTTCAAGTTGGGTGGTAGCTAAAGAAACACAGCGACGACACTGGAGTGAGAGACAATGAGAAAGAAGGCTGGAGGAGAAGGCTCGATTGCGAGAAAGAGAGAGCTGGAGGGACAAGAATGAAAGAGGGGCGGGAATGAAGAGGCGGGAAACTGAGGGATAGAGGAGAAGATTTTTTTTTTTTTTAGAAGAGATAGAGGAGAAGATTATTTCCTTTCTTCTTTTTTTTTTTTTTTTTAATAAGGCACCCTGGATTCCAAAGATAAAGGCCAAATTTGAGTCAAAAACTCATTTTATAAAATTGAACACCAAAACCCAACTTTAACTTATTTTTAATTAATGACAGTTAATCGAAGTCATAAATTTATGACATTGAAAAAACGTCATAAATTTTTTAAAATACGAAAAATCTTCGTTTTTCCCTCCAAAAACGTGCCCCCGATAATTTATGACATTTGTTTTCTCCCTTCCCTTTATTTGGTTTAGTTTTGGTGTCATAGAAAGTCATTTTTGTAGTAGTGCTAAATTCCGTTTATGTTTAGTTCATGTAATTCTGGGTCCATGAGTTTAAAGCGGCTAATGTATGTAAGCAATCGCGAGGTTTCAGGTTGTTTATTTTAGATTAGTTAGATATAGCTTGGTGTTCATTGGGCTATGCATGCAAGGTAGCGGGCGTTCAATCTAAAATTAATTAAATATGTTAATTGCAGGGTTATGGGTTAATTGGGTAATTAAACACAGGTTAGTGTAGCGGGGTTCTCCGAGTAACTAAGAAGCTAAGCCAAATTCATATAAATAACATTGAATGATTATTAGAGAAAACTAGGTAGCCAAGTAGCATAATATTCAAGCATAGCATACCCAATTCAGTGCTCCTTGTTTCTCTTTATTGCATGTTTGTCCTGATTTGTCTTATTTTCATTCAACATATTATTTACTGTTTTCACCTATCCATTCCAAAACCCCCTTGTTGCGTGAACACAAAAGACTGCATCCACTAGATTCCCCTTCCCTATGTTCGACCCCAGTCACTATTTCTACAAAATAGTTGTAGTGTCATGGAATATAAATCTCATTTGGCCAGGAACCTCGACCCATCTCGCCAATTCTTAATAGACTTCAACATGACAACAGGAGAAAAGGTTTCCTTACAGTGTCCTCTCTCTGGGTGTAACCCTTTGCCACGAGCCTAACCATAAGGTTACGTCTCATTTCCTCTTGTAGATTCATTTGCAACCTATA
Organism: Luffa acutangula; assembly: GCA_036850905.1. Lineage (NCBI taxonomy): Eukaryota > Viridiplantae > Streptophyta > Magnoliopsida > Cucurbitales > Cucurbitaceae > Luffa > Luffa acutangula. Next base: position 13,172,755 of record CM072094.1, on the reverse strand, counting down.
GGTGTTACCCCATTAGATAGATCTATCAGATCTCAGATGGAATTGAAATGCACAGACTTTAATTTTAGATCCATGACTTTAATCGATTGGTCCTTGTTAACATCATTCATTGACTTGTTTTAGGACAATGGATCCTCAATGCCATTATCAGGTATGACGATCTGGGCTTCAATTAAGCCCATGTAACGGTCAAGTTGTAGAACAACCCTCCCACTACATCGAGACACTCTCAATTCTTGTGATAGATGTAACTAACCAGTTGTACCGGCCCCATCGACAACTCTTGTTGAAGGTCCAACCTCATCAACAACCCTTGTTGATTTATCAACAACTCTTGTTGATGTTTTTGTAGCTTCATCAGTTAATTTACTTAAAACGACCTTATTTTGTGGCTTATTATTTCTCATGTGGTCGTCTTCTGAGAATGTAGCATTTGACGATACAAATTCTTTATTCTCTCGTGGATTGAAGAAGTATCGACTTCTCGTTTCCTGGGGGTAGCCTACAAAGTAGGCATAATTTTGAATATTGTACCATTTTCTTTTGGGTTAGTCACAAACACGTGTACTGGACACCCCAAAAAACTGAAATAACGTAAACCACCTTTACGCCTTATCCACAACTCAAAAGATGTTTCAGAAACTCTTTCGATGGAGCGCTATTCAAAATATGTACTGCAGTCAACACTACATGAGCCCAAAATGAGTCAGGCAAATGAGCATAGCTCATAATGGATCGAACCATATCCAATAGAGTTTTATTTCTCCTATCTGATACACCGTTCTACTAAGGTGTTCCAAGGATTTGAGAGTTGGGATGTAATTTCATGTTCTATTCAATAGTCTTGGAATCTCAAGTCCCCTCTACTCTACACATCGATCAAATCGAAGTGCTTTTATAATCTCACCTAACAACTTTCCAACTTCAATCTCAAACCACTTTGAATTTCTCAAGAGGTTTTGACTGAAGTTGCATTAGGTCGAGATACTCACACCTTGAATAATTATCTATAATATAGATGAATTATTCATGCCCTCCTACTGCTTTAATATATTGAACCACAAGGATCCAAATGTACAAGCTCCAAGGGTTGTTTGTGATGCGCAATTTGCTTACCGCAAGTGTACGGGTCAAGTAATAATATAGTGTTTTCGTGTAAAACGAGTGTCGTCCTTTGGATTGGTTTTCTAGAAAATTAAGCACCGCGAATACTTTAGTGCAATTTTTTTAGGGAGCAAAACTCAATGATATAGATAAAAATAAAGACTAGAAGCATAAAAATAAAAGTGGAGACTCAAATGGAAAGACTCTTAGGGAATTGATTAAAATTGAGAATTGATTAATGTGAATGAATTGACCGTGCAATTATTATACAAGTCAAGGAAACTTTTATCACGATTACCTCTCCTGAGTATAATTGATTCTCATGCATATAAACTAACTTGATATCCCTATCTAAGTTCATTAACATGCAAGGCATTATTCGGTTCGGTCTTTGTTACGCTTCTAAAGATATTCCAAATCCCGTCACAAACTTAGAATTTCTACTCTTGTCATGTAATTAAACAAAGTAAGTCTTAGGCCAAATCCTCCCTCCCGAGTTAGATTCAACAATTAAATCATTCAATTAGTGATCAAGTAATTGAAAGCATTAAACAAAATTGCATGAGTAAAATAAAAACACATTCATACCTAAAAATCAATCCAACAACTAAAACAATTACATCAATCCCTAAGACAAACAACTAGAAATTCACAATCTTTAAACCACAAACACTAATTGCAAGAAAGACCATAAAAACTACACGAGTTAAGGGAAAGAGAAAAGAAAACTCGAATCCGCTGACACCGCACGTCCCCGTCACGATCTCCACGTCTTCTCGCTTGATTCCCGCTCCTTAGCCTTGCCTTTAGCTCCCAAAAAAGGTCTCTAGTCGAAATTAGGGATAAAATCTCACCAATTGGACTCCTCTTGGTCGTAGCATGAAAATATGAATTTATAGAAAATCTGGCGACAGCGTCGCGACGCTGTCGCGATACCGTGTTTTTGGAAAATTTGCCGATAGCGTCGCGACGCTATTTTTTTTTTTTTTTTTTTAAGGATTGAACTCCATTTGACTCCAATTGCTGAATTAAGCTTCACACTCATACTTCCTACAAATAAAACATAAAAATGCATAAATTTGGGCAAATAATTGTAAAAGACTAGCTTAATTAATCAGAGAAAAATAGCTAGCTATGCTCGCTATCAGTTTGGCTCTATAGTTCCTTTCAAACAAAAGGACTTATTAGTCATATTGCCCATAAGGCATGACCTACAAGGAAGTAGAGAGTCTGATAACGAGCATGGCTACCTATTTTTCCCTAACTAATTAAGCTAGTCTTTTACATTTAATTGGTGAAAATTATGTATTTTTGTGTTTTATTTGTAGGAATCATGTTTTAGAGTTAAAACGATAAATTGGAGCTAATTGGATGTTCGGGATGCGAGAATAGGCCAAAGGAACTGAGAGAATCGAAGTTGGAAGCTAATTGATTAGTGTAAAAAGTGGACCAGCGTCGAGACTCTCACTTCATAGAGTCTCGATGCCCAAATTTTCTTTCTTTGATCAGGTGGCAAAAGGTCACAACGTCTCGCCGCTCTCGGTTAATTCCTAAACATAATGGGTGGTATCGCGACAGCGTCGCGACGCTGTTCCTATAGCCTCGCGACGCAGTCGACTTTTTTCCTATAAATAGAATGCGATTAGGGCTGAAAAAGGGGACAACTCTTGATACAATTTTGGCCTAAATTCTGACTAATACCTTCTGTGGGAGTTGAAGCAAGTGGAGGAAGTGGATTTCGAAGGCTCGGGTCGTGGAGATCATGACGGGGTGATAGCGAGCATAGCTAGCTACTTTTACTGATTTAATTTAGCTAGTCTTTTATGATGTTTGGGCCATTTTATTGTGCTTTACTGTTTATTTTGTAGGAAATGGTTGATTGGAGCTATAATGTCATATTAGAGTTAATCGGGTGCTCGGGGCGTGAAAAGATGCAAAGGAATGAAAAGAGTAAAAGTGGAGAAAAGTCAAATCTCGGTCAACAACAGGCTAGCGTCGAGACGCTAGCTCTTGAGCGTCTCGACGCTCACATTCCATATCAGATTAGGCGCGTAAAGCTTACAGCGTCGAGACGCTATGATAGGAAGCGTCCCGACACTTCCGTTTTTCCTTATTCAGAACGCGCGTTTAAGAGGCAGCGTCGCGACGCTGTCTTGACAGCGTCTCGACGCTAAGACGAAAAATCAGAATAAAAGCTTCACTTCGGCTAGGTTTTAGGGGAGATCAATTTTGGGACCTTTTGGAGCCGTAAAGAGGACAGAATAGAGGCTTTTTGGAGCTGCAAACAAAGGAGGAACTTGGAAATCAACCCATTGTTCGTGGGGATCGTGACGGGGACGTCGGGACTCGGCCTACATTGAGTTTTCTTTTCCCTTTTCTTTCTTTAGTTAGATTTATGGCTTTCACTTGTTTAGTTGAGATTGTATTTCCATTCATGAGTAGCTAAACTTGTAGCTTAGGGATTGATGTAGTTGATTAAGTTTATGGATTGATTTATGGTTTAAGTTGTGCAATGTTATTGTGTTTGTAATCTTGATTTAATGCTTTCAATTAATTGGCCATTAGTTGGATGATTTAAGTTTCGAATCTAGCTCGGGAGAGGGGATTTGATCTAGACTTACTCAAGATTGCATGAATAAAGTTTACTTTCTAATTCTTGACGGTTTTATATTAACTTTAGAATTGGTTAAAAGATCTCATTGCCTTGCTTATTAATAAACTTAGATAGGGATATCAAGTTGGTTAATTTGCATGAGAATCAATTATACTCGGGAGAGGTAGTTGTGATTAAAGGGTCTTTGGCTCATAATTTCATTGTGCATAATAACTTATTCCTTAAAATCAATCCTAAACGAAATCGGCGAAATCAATTCCCTAAGTAGTTTTCCCAATTGAAATTCCATACTTTTTACTTGCTTTGATTTGTTTTTATCATCACCTATTCATCACTTTTTGATCCCTAAATAAAATTGGGCAAGATAATTCACAATACTTGATTTGCTTAAAAATCCAATCCAGAGGACGACATTCGAATTTACTATTCACTATATTATTACTTGACCCGTGCGCTTGCGGTTAGGAAAAGTCCACATCACGGGGATGTGCGGTTTCGGCGACTTAGTGTTTATTCTCTTTTCCCTCTTGATTTTAGTTAGTCTTAATGGTTGTTTTAGACTTTTGCTATATCGTAACGTGTTGTATGAATAACTAAGTTTAAATCTTAGGGATTGATGTAGTCGTTGGGGCAATTATGGATTGATTTTATGGATGTTTGCTATGTGTTCATTTATGCATAATGTGTGTTTAATGCTTTCAATTTACCGGCCATGAATTGAATGATGCTTGTGTTTAAATCTAACTCAGGAGAAAGGATTTAGCGTAGAAATAGTTATGCATGACTAGGATTAATCTTGAGACCGGGAGATAATAGATAATTCTATAAATCGTCAAAAATGGTTATCCTTGATGTCTTGCATGTTTACTGAATTTAAATAGGGATATTGGGTTCATTGCATGTGGGAGGATTATGTATGCTCGGGAGATATATGTATGATTGTAGTTTTCCCTAGATTTATGAATCATAGCATGTTAATCATCCATTAATTAATCCATAATCTCAATTGGTGAAATCAATTCCCTGAGAACTTTGCCACCAATTGTTTGTCATACCTTTAGTTTTGTGTTAATTTGCATTCTTAATTTCACTTAGTTTTGTTCCCTAAATAAAGTTGGACTTGAATATTTTTGGTAATTAAATTGATTAGAAACCCAATCCAGAGGACGACATTCGAATTAATTTTCACTATATTACAACTTGGCCCGTACACTTGCAATAAGCGATTTGTGCATCAAGTTTTTGGCACCGCTGTCGGGGATTTGAATATTTAATCAATTTAATGTCATAGAAAAATTTTCTGGTCTTAATTTAGGGTGTATTTTATTTTTTTTATTATCATTCTTAGGTATTGCATTTTTTTTTCCTTTTTTGCTTTCTTGCCATATTTAATTTTCCATAGATAGATTTGTCCTTTTTAGTTTTATCCTTATTAGATTAATTTTTCTTTATTTGTTAGTTTCCTAAATTGTTTTTGCCATATTTACCTTTTGTTTTCCTTATTTATTTATCTTTTACTTTTATAGAATATACTTTCCTTAGTAGATTTAGTTCTTTCCTTTTCTAGTTTCTTTCCTAATTTGCTTTCTTTCTTTTATTTTTATTTTCCTTTTTTAGGTTAGATTAGTTTGTGCATGCATAAGGTTAGGGAGTTGGCCTTAGTTCCCTTTGACCCGAAGATAGAGAGAACTTACAATAGACTTCGAAGGGAGAATCAAGTAAATTCAATCCAAATGGCCAATCCTAACCCTGAGGAGCCCAAGCCCATTAGGGACTACTTTTAGACGGTCTTCCAGGAACAACAGTCAAGGATTGGCTATGCCCTGATCAATGCTAACGATTTTGAGCTGAATATAGGTCTCATTCATATGGCTCGAGACTGTGCCTACAGAGGATCACCCACGGAGGATCCAAATTCTCACCTAAAATCCTTCCTAGACATCTGTGGGACAGTAAAATTAAATGGAGTTTCTGAAGATGTCATTCGCTTACGTTTATTCTCTTTTTCTTTGCAGGACAAAGCCCGTGACTTGTTGCAATCGATTCCACCTGGAAGCATCACTACTTGGGATGCTTTGGTCCAGGCATTCTTGAAGAAATTCTTTCCCCTACTAAGACGGTCCAGTGAGGATCGAAATTGGGGCGTTCCAGCCGCTGTTTGATGAGCAGTTGTTTGAGGTCTGGGAGCGTTACAAAGAGTTGCTAAGGAAGTGCCCTCAACATGGTTATCCTATCTGGTTACAAATCCAACTCTTTTATAAAGGTCTTAATCCTAGTACTAAAACCATCGTTGATGCAGCTGCAGGTGGGACTCTGTTGTCCAAGACCGTGCAGAACGCACACACACTTCTAAGAGGTATGGCTACTAACAGCTATCAGTGGCCATTTGAGCGGTCTGCAACGAAAAAGATTGCTGCTGGAGTGTTCGAGATAGACAACGTAAGTGCACTTCAGGCCCATATGTCTTCCCTTGCTAATGCAATTTTAAAGTTTTCAGGTACATGGAGTGCTCAATCGATTGAGTCTACAGTTGCCCTTGCATCCCATACTCAAGAGGAGAATCTAGAGCAGGTTCAGTATGTTTCAAATTTTAATTCTAGGGGGTATAATAATAATTCTACACCTACACACTATTACCCTAGCAATAAAAATCATGAAAACTTCTCCTATACTAATAATTAAAATGTGTTAAATCCTCCTAGTTTCACCCCTCCTAAGCAAGAAAATAAACAGTCTTTAGAGGATCTTGTTGGAGCTTTTATTGCAGAATCTAGTAACAGGACGAACAAGATGGAGGAGGTACTGATTGCCATAAACACCACCGTAAATTGTCGTAGTGCAACAATAAAGAACATTGAAACTCAGCTGGGACAACTGGTAAGTGTTGTCAATACAATGAACAAGGGTAAAGCCCCAGCTGAACATGAGAAATCTCACATGGAGTTCTGCAAAGCCATCATGGTGCATCCCGAGGAGGAAACTCAAGTAGCTGAGGAGAAGGAGATTACTGAACTAGAGGAACTTACTGGAGAAGCTGAGGAGGGCACCACCTCAAACGAAGCTAAAAATCTTAATCCTGAGCACTCTATCCCTTCTCCTACTGTTTTAGTTCCCAAGTTAAAGAAAAAGAAAAAAAAAATTCTAAGGCTCAGTTTGAAAATTTTCTTGATGCTTTTATGGGTTTGAGTGTTAATATTCCTTTTGCAGATGCACTGAAGCAGATGCCTCACTACAGGAAGTTCATGAAGGAATGGCTCATCAAGAAGAAGAAGGAGAAGCAAATGGAGACAATATACTTAGAATCGACATGCAGTGCTCGTGTCCAACAGAAAGTACCAAAGAAATTATCTGATCCAAGGAGTTTTACTATTCCTTGTAATTTTGGTACTTATTCATGTCAAGCATTCTATGATCTAGGGGCTAGCAAAAATATAATTCCTTTATCATTGTGCAAAAAGCTAAATATAAGAAAATAAAATCTACTACTGTTAGGTTTCAGTTAGCAGACCAGTCTGTGGTTAGGCCATTTTGGATTGTTGAGAATGTGCTGATTAAAGTAGGTAGACTTTTCCTTCCTGTTGATTTCTTTGTTTTAGATGCCAAAAAGAATCTTGTCATGCCTATCATATTAGGGAGACCTTTGCTTGCTACATGGAGAGTTATAATTGATATTGAGCGCAGGGAGCTGATCATTAGAGTCCAACAGGAGAAGGAGATCCTAAAAGCTATTGAGGACCCTCAGAACACATCAGAGACCATGTTGGTGGGTTATAGGAAAGGTGCTAGGAAGAGCACTGTTGATGGAACACCTGACATTTGACCACCATGATGCATATCTGGTCAACACGTCGAGCTAATGACGTTAAACAAGCGCTTATGGGAGGCAACCCACGTAATCTGTTTTTTGTTTTGCTTTTTTTTTTTTGTTTTTGATTTTTTGTAGGTCTTTGGTTCCAGTTTCTTCTTTGCTTGCAAGCTTTCAGAAAAAGTTCACCGTAATTCTAGGGCAATATTGTTCACCCCTTTCATTTTTTTATTGTTCTTATGATTGATTATGCTTTATTGATTTATGCATTGAGGACAATGCATGTTTTAAATTTGGGGGTGGAATGTCATATTTGTGGAGCCCTTAAGCATTTGAGTTCGGGCTATATGTTTTGAGCTTTCTATGATTTGAGCATATGGTTGTTTTATAGATGCTATTTTTGCATGATGATGATTTCCTAGGATAGACTTTGTTGTCAATTTTCAAGCTTTTGATGAGTTGTAAGCATGAGTGCCCAAAAAGGGCGACTTTTTAAACTTTTTCTAGGAGATTTCTTGCATGAGTAGAGTATTTTTCTTGGCTGGATTTGGATTTGAATGCTTAGGAGAGAATTGTTAGGTTCATATGCTTGTTTTCACCTCGATACGTGTAGGGAAGAGCTAAAGAGTTAATTTTTTAGCAAATTTGCATGTTTAATCTTGCCTATGAGGAAAGAAAAGAATATATGCTTATCATGCTCATAAAGAAAAATCATTCTTGTTTGTTACAAATTGAAAGAAAAATAAAGTCATGACTTATGCGCGCAATGCAATGTTTAATAATGATTTAGGCAAAAAGAGCTACCCCTGTTGTGATCAGTGTTGCACGATTTTAATCCGCAAGCGCACGGGTCGTCACAAGTAATATAGTGATTTTGAGTATAGAGTATCGTCTCCACAGGGATTGGATTTATTCAATTAAGTACCGCGAATAATCTTGCTTAACTCTAGTTAGAGAAGAAAATCTAATGCTGAAAAGAATAATAAAAAGCTAATCTAGAAAGCAAAAGATAAATGGCGACACAATTTGATGGGATAATTCTAGAGTTGTTGATTTTATCAATTGGACCTTTAATCACTTAATCAATTAACTAATATGGATTAACAAATCATTTGATTCATAAGTCTAGAAGCCTAATGACAAGGACTCTCCTGTCGGTCTCCTCCTATCTCATACCGTTCAATAAAGAATCTCCTTTCAGTCTCATCTTTATTTACTTAGTATGACATTACGACCCTTCAGTACAACCTCTAACGTTATTTATTTTATCCCGTGTCACCCGGGTAAATAACCGTTAGTCATGCATTCAGTTCTAGTCTAAGCTTCTCTCCGTCGAGTTTCCACATAGTAACAATTCATTTAATCAGTGATCAGTTGATTAAAAGCATTACGGACAAAATGCACAAATGAACAATAATGACAATTAAACCACATCAATTCATTAATTCAGCAGAGGTTCAACATCGAAATCAATCTCATAGAATTTAGGAATTTGCTACTCATAATCACTAAAATTCAATAATTCCTAATCACAACAATTCTAGAAACTAAAACATAAAGGAAAAGGGAAGAGAAATGCTCATAAAAGTGTCGATCTCCTCGATCCCGCGCCGACCTCCTTCGATCCCGAGCTCCAAAGATCTTCAACAAAGCTCCAAAACTCTCCCAAAAATCCTCAATTTTAGAGTAAACTCTAGAATGGGGTGCAAACCCACCAATTGGCACACAATCTTCATTGCAAAAGGCTCCTTTTATAGGCTCCCAGCAGGCACAGCGTCGAGACGCTACAAGGACAGCGTTGAGACGCTCTGACGTCATCTTTTCTTGGGCTCCAAGACGTCTCAGCGTCGAGACGCTACTTGGACAGCGTCGCGACGCTCTCGCGATTCCAAATTTCTCCACGCAGCTGCCTAGCGTCGGGACGCTCCAGGCTTAGCGTCGAGACGCTAGGCCCTAAATTTCCAATATTGGCCCGATTTTGACTCCATTTTTGGGCCTCCAACTTTCTTTTGGCCCAAATACTTCTTGTAATGGATTTTGGGCACTTTTCTTGACCCAAATTGATAATTTTAAGGCTTGGACTTCATGAATTTGGGCTTCTAATTCATTCTTCTTGGCTTTTTGGACTCGGATCTTCAATGTAATTCTTCAAATTGCTCAAAAAAGCCTCCAAAATCATCTAAATTCTCTCAAAATTCCGGTTTTGCTTCCTTGACTCGGTTTTCTAAAATTTAAACAGAAAATAGCATTAAAGAACACAATTCAAGCATAAAACTAGCAAAAATTAATAGGAAAATGTTGACATTTTTGCCTGTCATCACACCCCCAAACTTAAACATTTGCTAGTCCCGAGCAAAGCTAAAACCTTATATATGAATCAACTATTGCAAATGCATGACTCTAAGCTCAATGATCTAAATAATGAATTCTAACAATTAAAGGAAATATTAAAACATATTCATTCATCACGAAATTTAAATTTAAACTCTTCATCCCTTGCGTGTGTGTGTGCGAGCCTCCTTATTAGGACTTTACTAGCCTAGAAAAGGTTTATAGAATCCTCAGTTCATCTTCCCCCTACACTGGCCCTAAGCTCTAATTATCCAGCTTCCCAACAATCAAGAAAGCAATATCCCACTAAGGCGCCTGAAACAACGGGGTATGCCTCCCCCAAACTTGCATTTTTTTTTTTTTTAATTGAGAATCCTTTTAGATGTAGCGCCTTCGTTCTGGCTTGCCAACATTGGTGATGAAAGCATCCAACTACGAGCGCCTCATCTTTCAGGTTGCCGAAGCATGCTCATTTCTTTTAAACGCTTTCATGCAAAGGCAAACGATGGGTGTCATGAATGCCCCTGGTTACTAACGCTCTCAAGAAAGTGGAGCATTCTTTTTTTTATATCTTTTTTTTTTCTTCTCTTTTTTTTTCTTTTCTTTTTTTTTTCTTCTTTTCTTTTCTTTGCAGGCTAATAATCATGATTTTTCTCCCGAGTAAAACATTACAGACTCTCATGTCGTTCATCTTTCAAATTAGATCTTAAGCCTATCGGAGTGACAACAAACATCTAGATAATATAATCCAGTTCTAAGCATTCAAAACCATATAAGTAGGCTAAGTGCTCAACATGTGCAAGGAAATCAAAGCAAAAATTTAAATTTACATGAATCTTGAACATGCTTTCATATTTCACAAAAATTGAACAAAATTCATTATCTAGATCATATCATAGACCGTCCTCATCAAAACAGATGCAATAGAATCATCATGAAAAAATTTTCGCTCAGATCAGAACAGCAAAGCCTCCCCCCCAAACTTAAATCATACATTGTCCTCAATGTATTGATTATTCAGACTAATTAAGCATGCATAAGGACAATTAAAAAATAAAGGGAGAACGGTACTGCCCTGAAGTGTGAGAGAAATCATGGATGTCAACCTTCAACATTCATTGGGGTTGTTTTTGGAAGAAAATGTGGTCTCGAGCTCCTTGAAAAATTGATCAACCGGAACGAAAGATCAACATGCTCTAACTACAAAAAAACTGAAAAAAAAAGAAAAGAAAATTAACGGAAATATAAACTTGGGTTGCCTCCCAAGAAGCGCTTGTTTAACGTCTCTGAGCTAGACGAGTTTGTGCGGGCTTTCAAGGCACATAAAAATTCTCGTATTTCTTCGGGCCCTTCTTCCTTGAATCAATGAAGCATTCTATTGCTAGTAAGCTTACTAGCTTTTCATGGGACCCTGAAGCAGAAATATTTTTGGGATTTTCTTTTAATAAAAGCATAAAAGGAGAAAGATCAAAATAAAAAGACTCTGACTCTGACTCTGACTCGTGAGAACAAGAAAAAGAACACTCATTATCAAGAGAGGATGGACAGGATAGAACAGACAAAGGCCTTTCAACCTTAAACTCTACCTCTTGAAACTCCTCAAACACTATGGGCTCATTTTCTTTTTCTTCCTCACAAACTTGTTCTTGGTGGGTGCTAGAACTATCCAATTCTTCCTTACTGCCTAAACAACTCACCCCTATATGCTCAAACTTAGCAAAATCGAAAGAATTTGGCTCTTGAATGGGCGCTAATGAATCACTGGCCACATGACTCACTAGACATTCTATGGAAGTGGATCCTACTTCCCTATCCTCCCTTTGGGTTTGGAGTCTCTCCATAGATTTTTCTAATTCTAAATTCATGGCTCTCGACTCTTGGATAAAATTTTCAAGCAAGCTCTCTACGGAAGATTTTTCTTCTATGGAAGCGGATTGCACTTCACTCTCATCCTCTTGGGGATGGAATCTCCATAGGGATTTTTCTAGAGAAAAATTCATGGCTCTAGTCTCTTCAATATAATCTTGAAGCAAACTTTCTAGGGGAGATTTTTCTTCTAAAGGGGGATAATTTGAATAGAAAAAATTGGATGATGTTCTTCGGGCTCAGATTCCCTAAAGGGCCACCCAAAACTATTAAAAGCCATTTAAAACAATAAATCAACAATATTCAGGCTTTCAGGCAGATGCAAACACCAATTAAATGCACAACAAGAACAATGGACCAGGATAAAAATAAAACAAAGAAAGCAAAATAAAACCTCTAATCTAAAGCAAGCAATTTCTTCACAATATTAATTGAATAAAATTAGCCAATCCCCGGCAACGGCGCCAAAAACTTGTTGCACGATTTTAATCCGCAAGCGCACGGGTCGTCACAAGTAATATAGTGATTTTGAGTATAGAGTATCGTCTCCACAGGGATTGGATTTATTCAATTAAGTACCGCGAATAATCTTGCTTAACTCTAGTTAGAGAAGAAAATCTAATGCTGAAAAGAATAATAAAAAGCTAATCTAGAAAGCAAAAGATAAATGGCGACACAATTTGATGGGATAATTCTAGAGTTGTTGATTTTATCAATTGGACCTTTAATCACTTAATCAATTAACTAATATGGATTAACAAATCATTTGATTCATAAGTCTAGAAGCCTAATGACAAGGACTCTCCTGTCGGTCTCCTCCTATCTCATACCGTTCAATAAAGAATCTCCTTTCAGTCTCATCTTTATTTACTTAGTATGGCATTACGACCCTTCAGTACAACCTCTAACGTTATTTATTTTATCCCGTGTCACCCGGGTAAATAACCGTTAGTCATGCATTCAGTTCTAGTCTAAGCTTCTCTCCGTCGAGTTTCCACATAGTAACAATTCATTTAATCAGTGATCAGTTGATTAAAAGCATTACGGACAAAATGCACAAATGAACAATAATGACAATTAAACCACATCAATTCATTAATTCAGCAGAGGTTCAACATCTAAATCAATCTCATAGAATTTAGGAATATTCTACTCATAATCACTAAAATTCAATAATTCCTAATCACAACAATTCTAGAAACTAAAACATAAAGGAAAAGGGAAGAGAAATGCTCATAAAAGTGTCGATCTCCTCGATCCCGCGCCGACCTCCTTCGATCCCGAGCTCCAAAGATCTTCAACAAAGCTCCAAAACTCTCCCAAAAATCCTCAATTTTAGAGTAAACTCTAGAATGGGGTGAAAACCCACCAATTGGCACACAATCTTCATTGCAAAAGGCTCCTTTTATAGGCTCCCAGCAGGCACAGCGTCGAGACGCTACAAGGACAGCGTCGAGACGCTCTGACGTCATCTTTTCTTGGGCTCCAAGACGTCTCAGCGTCGAGACGCTACTTGGACAGCGTCGCGACGCTCTCGCGATTCCAGATTTCTCCACGCAGCTGCCTAGCGTCGGGACGCTCCAGGCTTAGCGTCGAGACGCTAGGCCCTAAATTTCCAATATTGGCCCGATTTTGACTCCAGTTTTGGGCCTCCAACTTTCTTTTGGCCCAAATACTGCTTGTAATGGATTTTGGGCACTTTTCTTGACCCAAATTGATAATTTTAAGGCTTGGACTTCATGAATTTGGGCTTCTAATTCATTCTTCTTGGCTTTTTGGACTCGGATCTTCAATGTAATTCTTCAAATTGCTCAAAAAAGCCTCCAAAATCATCTAAATTCTCTCAAAATTCCGGTTTTGCTTCCTTGACTCGGTTTTCTAAAATTTAAACAGAAAATAGCATTAAAGAACACAATTCAAGCATAAAACTAGCCAAAATTAATAGGAAAATGATGACATTTTTGCCTGTCATCAATCAGTTAGGCCAACCAAAGAGTAAAACTTGGGTTATGGGTTCCTCCAATAGGTGTGTGAAAGCTAGTGCCACATATAAATGCTTGATTTAATTTTCAATTTTAAGCACCTAAGTATGGATGAAAACAAACTAATTTGTTCCATTAACTCATTAGTATATCCTTAGTGCTAGTGTAGAGGGAAGATGAGTTGAGAGTTTAATAATCCAATCCCGAGCTATTAGAGTCTAATCTAGCTAAATTAGATCCCAAGTTAATTTTGGAAAACTTTTGATGTGTCTCCTTCATTGGGCCTTATGTGCATGTCTCTTGATTGTTTGTTTATTGACTTTTGAGCCTTAGGATTGAGTCATGTTTGTTGCATCTATTTTTCGACCGTATGCTTGCTTTTAGTTTGCTTGAGGACTAGCAAAAGCTTAAGTTTGGGGGTGTTTGATAGCGAGCATAGCTAGCTATTTTTCCCTAATTAATTAAGCTAGGCTTTTACATTTAATTGGTCAAAATTATGCATTTTTGTGTTTTATTTGTAGGAATCATGTTTTGGAGTTAAATCGAGAAATTGGAGCTAATTGGATGTTCGGGATGCGAAAAGAGGCCAAAGGAACGGAAAGAATCGAAGTTAGATGCTGATTCATTAGTGCAAAAAGTGGACCAGCGTCGAGACTGTCACTTCAGAGCGTCTCGACGCCCAGATTTTCCTTCTTTGATTAGGCGGCAAAAGGTCACAGCGTCGCCATAGCGTCTCGACGCTCTCGGGTAATTCCTAAACATAATGGGTAGTATCGCGACAGCATCGCGACGTTGTCCCTATAGTGTCGCGACGCTGTCGACTTTTTTCCTATAAATAGAATGCGATTAGGGCTGAAAAAGGGGTCGACTCTTGATGCAATTTTGGCCAAAATTCTTACTAATACCGTATGTGGGAGCTAAAGCAACTGGAGGAAGTGGATTTCGAAGGCTCGGGTCGTGGAGATCGTGATGGGGACGTGCGGTTTCGGTGACTTAGCGTTTATTCTCTTTTCCCTTTTGATTTTTGTTAGTTTTAATGGTTGCTTTGGACTTTTGCTATATCGTAAAGAGTTGTATGAGTAGCTAAGTTTAAATCTTAGGGATTGATATAGCTGTTGGGGCAATTATGGATTGATTTTATGGATGTTTGCTATGTGTTCATTTATGCATAATGAGTGTTTAATGCTTTCAATTTACCGGCTATGAATTGAATGATGTTTGTGTTTAAATCTAACTCGGGAGAGAGGATTTAACGTAGAAATAGTTATGCATGACTAGGATTAATCTTGAGATCGAGAGATAATAGATAATTCTAGAAATCGTCCAAAAGGGCTATCCTTAATGCCTTGCATGTTTAATGGATTTAAATAGGGATATTGGGTTCATTGCATGTGGGAGGATTATGTATGATTGGGAGATGTATGATTGTAGTTTTCCCTCGATTTACAAATCATAGCATGTTAATCATCCATTAATTAATCCATAATCCCAATTGGTGAAATCAATTCCCTGAGAACTTTGCCATCAATTGTTTGTCGTACCTTTAGTTTTGTGTTAATTTGCATTCTTAATTTCACTTAGTTTGGTTCCCCAAATAAAATTTGACTTGAGTATTTTCGGTAATTAAATTGATTAGAAACTCAATCCAGAGGACGACATTCAAATTAATTTTCACTATATTATAACTTGGCCCGTACACTTGTGGTAAGCAATTCGTGCATCAGAGTCATCTTTTAATTCCCTTAGAAGTCTACTTTTTACCAAGCTCCCAATCATATTGAGGTAAATATGACCTAGCCTTAAGTGCCAAAGAAAGGTATTTTCCTTTAGGAGAAAATATTTTTCTCTTGTTTCTTTGAGTAGTGGCACCCTCAAACAACTGAGTGTTCATGACTATTTTAATCTTGATTAGTCTTAACATATTTATGTTATTTTTCAATTCAGCTGAACAAAAGTTAACTCCCTTTCTTGAAATGAATGCGTTAGTAGGAAAAGGTATAGAGTAACATTGTCCACCCAATAAGATACAGAAATCAAATTTCGTTTGATCTTAGGAATTACAAACACATTATCTAATAGTATGTATTTGCTCCCACTGGAAAAAAATAACTTAACGTTTCCCATTGCTACAACCAAGACCACCTCTCTAGTTCCAACTTTGAGAGTTGTTTCATCAACATCAAGCTATTGCCAGGAATTTATTCCTTTAAAAGAAGAACTAACATGATTCGTGACTCCTGAATCAAGTATCTAGATAGAATCGACATTCTATGCTAATCATGTTTCCAAGACAAATAAATCAAATTTAAAGTCTTTGGAAAAGTTCTTTTCGGCTAAGTAGGGACCAATGTCATATTCATTACTAATACTCCTTAATGAATTATACATTTGGGGGATGAGGACATTCCTCTATTAAGGCTAATCTTAAATTATTTACCACAAATTAATCGTTTAAGTTTGTTGTATAATCTACGTTATTTATCAAATAGGCATAAGACAATGCACATATTTCATTATTGAATTGCTGAAATAACAAAATACTTGATTATTTATCACACTAACCCATTACATCTAATCCAATCAAATTCAGCAAAAACACACAAGCAATCAAAGAAACCCTAGAAAATTATTGATTTAGTTTTTGCAACGATACTTCAGAGGTTTAGAACAACAGCCACCGAAGGGTGGTCAGCTACTTGATCGGACCTAATTGCCCATGTTTATTTGTCCTTAATCTTGTTAGTCTTACGATAATTATTTCGTTTAAAGTTGAGTTTTGTAAGTGTTTGGTATCAAGAGCTTCAACATGGCTGATATTTTGTTTTAGTGTTAATTCGGGGAATTTAGCGCGGTTTCGATCCATCTTTAAGTCCATGGGATGCCGAGACGGTGAAAATACCTAAATAGAGCGCTTGGGACTTGGAAACGACACCAAATGGATAAAATTTGGAAGCAGCCAAATCAGAGGGACCCGAGAGGTGGCGTCGAGACACCGTCCTCAGGCGTCTCGACGCCTCAGAAGCGGAGGGCCAGCAGCAGCATCGTCGACGTCTCGACCCCGACAATGGCGTCTCGATGCTAGTCCGTTTATTTAAACTACTGTTGTGATTTTAGGGCAACAACTTCGAAGAGGAGATCCAATTGGGGAGTTTCAACAGCAGTCTTCTCTCGGTTTTGCTCGATTTCATTCATTCTTCCCTTGTATTTTATAGTTTCTTTCTAGATTACTCTGGTTTCTCGAGCCTTGGGCTTAGATTGGACTTGTCTATGGTTGTCTAAGCATTGTTCATTGTAGTTGGGACCTTGGGATTATAAGTACATTTGTATTTTTATGAGATTTATCAGCATTCTGAACTGATTCATTGTTTATCTTGAGATTCTTAAACTTTATGCGTGATTTACTTGTTGTTTGTGGCTTTAGATTCCCGTTTTCATAATTAGCATGCTTAGTAGGTTAGATTGATGCCCTAACTCCCAGCTCGTATGTTATAACTTGCTAAAGAATTAATTGCCAAGTAGCTAATGGATGGTTAGTTCAATAGTTAGCATTAGATTGATTCGTGAGTACGGGTCCCAAGAGCAGACTCTGACTTTGTTGTTGACACAATAGATCTAGGAGTCTAAATCGATACTTGTGATTAATTAGATGTCTCTCTAGTTGATTATGAGTGTTCTAGTCTAGAGCAACGATTAATTGATTTATTGACTGTGGCCAAGTTAGTTTATTGATTAATTGCAAGTTAGTTCAACGGGTCTGTTGGGTTAGCGCTCTCGGGGTATCTAGTTCTTAATGCAGTCGCTTGATTAATTGACTTTGACGGGTTCGTGGGGTTTATTAATTAGTAACTAGTAATTGGATCAATGGACGTTGGGATTGAGTCAATTGATTTACAGTACCTATAGACAGCATGCATATAAATCATAATCTGCTAATCAATGAGTAAAAAGTAAATGTATTGATCCCGAGTGTCTTTAACTACTATGGGCGGCAAGGTGAGATTGACTAACCTCCCCATTTACTTTTCTGTCATTTAATTTTCTATCATTTTACTTTCTTATGAACTGACTTTCTGTCAGTTTACTTTCTTACATTTGTCCTTCGCCCACAATTTTCTCCAACTGTCTCAAACCCCCTTTTCGCTGCCACTCCAAAACACAAAAGAGATTAGAAGTAAACCAGTTGTTCCCTTTGATCGACTGATAACTGCCCAAAAGGTAGTTATTTAGGCCTCATTTATATAGGGATTTGTGTGTCTTTTGTGCTTAATAGGGTTGGTTTTAGATAGATATTATGTGTTTTAACCCATTTTGAAGAATGAAAGCCTTGGAAATTATTTTGTGCAGATTTTGCTGCTGGGCGACTGGAGGGAGCAAATTCTGTGCTGCAGCAAAACTGGGAGCAAACCTGCCACGTCACAGCTCGTTAGTGATAGCGAGCAGAAATGTCGCTATTTTAGTCTCAAATTATTAAGCTTTTATGTGCTTTAATCGTGTTTTTAATGAAAATATTTAATGAATTTTGTTATTTGGTCCTTAGGAGCAAAGTTGGTGATTTTGGGAGAAAAAGTGCCAAAAATAAAGCAAATAAAGCCCAAATCCAAGCTTAATCAAATGAGGACCCAAAGAAGACAATCATGATAAAAAAGCCCAAAAAAAGAAGTGAAGAGAAGGCCCAAAAGCAGCCCAAACCGAAGCTGAATATGCAGAAATTTGGGTCAGCGTCAAGACGCTATGCAAGGCCGCGTCGCGACGCTACCCATTTCTTGGGCAGCAAGTCGTGTGCAAGGCAGCGTCGCGACGCTGTGCAATGTAGCGTCGCGGCGCTACCCCCAATCCGGGCCTATAAAAAGGCACCCTTGGGTGCCTCATTTACCATGAATCATTCACCAATTCTTTCCTTTCCTCCTCCCTTTGGCTCCTTTGGAGCCTCTCTCAAGGCTTCTAGCCTTTTTGAGAGAATTCTTTAGTGGGAAATATTTTGGGGAGTTTTTGGGGAGCATCTTAGGAGGCTCAAGGAGTAGTCGGCGAAGCTCTGAGCGTCAGCAAGGGGTTTTTCGATGGTCAATTCCTTTCCTCTTATGTTCTTGATTATGCTTTCTATTGTAATTATTGTGGATCTTTTAGCCATGTGTAGCTAGACCCCAATTTGGGGTCTTGAAATGAAATTATAGTTCAAATATTGTTGTAATTTCTTGTCTCTTGCCCATGTCCTAATTATTTGTATGGATGTGCTTAATGCTTTATTCAAACTGGCCAATTGTGTAATGATTTGATTCTTAATGGAAACTCGACGGAGAGAAATTAGGATAGATTGTAATCCATGCAACTAGTTTAATTGCCCGTTGTGACACCGGGATTAGTTGATTAAACTTAGATTCCCAAAATGAATCAAAGCGTAATAATTAATGATTTTTAATAGCGCTAAGGACACTTAGGTTGTTAAAATGAATTAATTACAATTAGGGGAGACCGACAGGAGAACCTATGTGATTAACGGAGATTCTAGGATTATAGTTAGTTGGGCAATGAGATAAGATAATTATAACAATTATTTAGCTAATCATTGATTTTTAAGACCCCACTTCCCATTCAAAGAAAGCTCTTTCTCCATACTTTATTTTGATTGATCAAATTATTTTCTTTTAATTGTTTTGAATTTTAAATTCCTCCTATTTGCATGAGCTATTCCCTAAATATTATTTCACCCAAGTATTTTTAGTGCTCAAGAGATTTTTGCTTTGCTTAATTTTCGCTTCGCTTTCCTGAGGATTCGATACTCGGAATACTTTCCATTTTATATTACTTGTGACCCGTGCACTTGCGGTAAATCGTACACACACGTCATACGAACAAGTTTTTGGCGCCGTTGCCGGGGAAGCTTGATTTTTAAGCAAAATTAATTTTTCTTGACATCGAAAAGAAAGGGATAAATAGTAATTTAGGTGTAAATATTTTTCTTTCATTATTTTCTGAATATTATTTTAGTCTTGTTTTTGTTTGGTTCTTTTGATTGACTGGGAGCATTGTATGCGAAGGAACAAGGTGGTTAATTTGTTTTCGTTAGATCTTGAAATTGGCAGGACTCTTAGATCCATTCGAAGAGAGAGAAGATTAGCAGAAGCTATGGCCCATCAAGAGGAAGCTCCCAAGGCAATTAGAGATTTCTTACAGCCAGTTCTTCCCACCGAGAATTCTGGAATTGTCTACGCCCCAATCAAAGCTACAAATTTTGAGTTAAAGACTTGATTGATTCAGATGGCGTGCGATAACTCGTTTAAGGGACATCCTTCCAAGGACCCCCACTCACATCTGAGAT
This sequence comes from Luffa acutangula, assembly GCA_036850905.1. Lineage (NCBI taxonomy): Eukaryota > Viridiplantae > Streptophyta > Magnoliopsida > Cucurbitales > Cucurbitaceae > Luffa > Luffa acutangula. Next base: position 13,152,737 of record CM072094.1, on the reverse strand, counting down.
CATTTCTAGAAATTTGTGGGATGGTGAAAATGAACGGAGTTCCGGCAGAGGCGATAAGGTTAAGGTTGTTTCCATTTTCTCTACAGGATAAAGCAAATGATTGGCTTGAATCAGTCGAGACGGGCAGCATTAGTACTTGGGACGAGCTTGCCCAAGCTTTTCTGACGAAATTTTTCCCACCTGCCAAGACTACCAAGCTCCAGACTGAAATCGGAACGTTTAGGCAGCTTGACGAAGAGCAGTTGTACGAAGCGTGGGAGAGATATAAAGAAATGCTTAGGCGGTGCCCCCAACACGGATATCCTGATTGGCTTCAAGTACAGTTATTTTACAACGAATTGAATCCCTCCACAAAGACAGTCCTAGACACATCAACAGGAGGAAGTTTTCTTTCAAAAACAGTGACAGAAGCCAAAGATCTGCTTGAGGAAATGGCGAAAACCAGTTATCAATGGCCGACCGAGAGGGGAGCAACTTCAAAGAAGGCTGGATTATATGAATTGGATGAGTCAAGTTCATTGAAGGCATAACTGGCATCTCTAGCCAATGCGTTGAACAAGTTGACTTCATCTGAGGTGGTCAAGTCCATTTCCACCTTAGCTGAAGGTCATTCAAAGAAGGAAGGTCAAGATGTGGAAGAAGTCCAGTACATAGGAAATAGACCATATGCTCAAGGAGTACCGAACTTCTACAACCCCAATCTACGCAATCATGAGAACTTCTCATATTCAAATACGAAGAATGTTTTGCAGCAGCCCCCATGTTTTGCAACATCTAGTGCGCCTGAAAAGAAAAAAAACCTGGAGGAGATGGTGGCTTTATTTATTAAAGAGCAAAGAGTACTGAACGTGAATCTTCAAACGACAGTAAACAACCACGACGCAGCTCTAAAGAACATGGAAGTGCAAATAGGACAGATCGCTACAGCAGTGAACGCCCTTCAAAAGGGAAATTTTCCAAGTGATACTGAGCCTAACCCGAAAGAGCAGTGTAAGATGGTTGCTCTGAGAAGTGGCAGAAGACTGGAGAACGGTTCAGAAAAGAAGAAGGAAGAAGAAAAAAGAAGGGATGAAGATGAAAGGACTAAGGCACAAAAAGCCTCCTATGAAAGGTTCCAACATCCTCCCAACTCTATTGATTTAAATTATGATTTTTCTAACAATTTTGCAGGTAGAAAAAAAGATGAAAGGCAGGATGACAGAAAGAAACTGACTGAGGAAGAAGTGGTTTCATGCAACCACCATGATAGAGGTTCGCATATTAGCCCGCCCAAGCGGAAGGGCGAATGTCCAACCTTTGATTTCAGGGAGTTACCTTTTCCTCAAAGATTTAAAAATGTCAAATTAGATGAACAATTTCAAAAGTTTCTAGAAAAGTGTAAAAAGTTGTCTGTGAATATTCCATTGGTAGAAGCCTTGTATAATATGCCGAATTATGGGAAATTCATGAAGGAAATGCTTTCTAGAAAGAAAAGTCTGAAAAAAGAAAATTTTAAATTATCGGAGAGTAGCAGTACCATTGTTTCTGGTAGGATACCTTCTAAGCAGAAAGATCCAGGGAGTTTTACTGTTCCCTGCACCATAGGAGAAGTATCATTCGATAGGGCCTTATGTGATTAAGGAGCAAGTATAAATTTAATGCCCTACTCTGTTTACAGGAAGATTGGTTTAACAGGTATGATAGACACCGACGTCACTCTCCAGCTTGCTGACAGATCGATTACCCACCCTATGGGTGTTGTGGAGGACGTGTTGGTAAAAGTCAACAAATTCATCTTCCCCGTAGACTTCGTGGTACTGGATATGAAGGAGGACAAAGAGGTACCAATTATTTTAGGCAGACCTTTCCTAGCCACTGGTAAGGCTGAGATTAGCGTGCACACAGGTAAACTTACCTTGAATATTGATGATGAAAAAGTCGTGTTTAGTATTTTTGGCCAAGATGAATCTGTTTGTAGTTTGCACACATGTTTTTTTGTTGGTCCTGAATACTTGACTGATGACGATGAAGAGGTAGACTATAATCTCGGCCTAGGCCTAGGAGAAATGCTTATGGATAATGGGGATTTTGATCATGATGCATATTTAGATAATCCTCTGTTTGAGAATGATTTAGAACTGTCTGACTTTGAAAATGAATTAAACTTGCCTGCTTGTGAAAATGAAAGATCTGCAGTTGATGATTTACCTTCTTTTGGAAATGAATTAAATTTGCCTGAAATGGATAATTTTGATGATGATATTGAATTGCCTGACATTGAGGATGAGCATGAAATGCATAGGAAAGATTGCTTGATGGATAATTTTGAGTCTGATCATGATTACACTAAATCTATTGAGTCTGATCTTGACATTCCTGAGTGCATGAACCCTGACAATGTGAATACCTTTGATTCGTGTCCTGATGATGTATATAGCATAGAATCTGACCCAGAGGAGCTCGAATCTGTGCATAGTATAGAATCTGATCCTAAAATTCTTGAATTCTTTCCCCTTTTTTACGTCCCCTTGAATCGTTTTTTAATACTGAGTCTGAGGAATCTTCTGAGCATGTAGATATCTTTTCTGATGAATGGACTAGCATGATTGATAGGCCATCATTAGATCCTATACCGGTAGATGTCATAACGCTTGATGACTCTATTAACAATTGTTTTGTGATTACAGATTTAGAAAAGAGATTTGATGCAGCTGATTATTTTCTGAAATGTTATTATGATAATCTCTTTAGTGAAGATGGGCCAACGAAAAGTTTTTTTCCTCCCCTGTTTGTAGTATGCAATTCGGTGCGTGATTTCTTGTAGGGCCCGGAGGATGATGAAAATTTTTATTTTGAGCCTCCGTAAGCGTGTCGAGCCTCGTCTAGCTAAAGACGTTAAAGAAAGCGCTGCTTGGGAAGCAACCCAAGGATTAAGTTTAGATAGTTGTTTTTGTGGTAAATAATTTTCTTTGCTCCGTGATCCAATTTTGTTTTGCAGGATCACCTTAGCAAATCCCAAAATTCCAAATTTCCCATTTTTCTGGATCCAAAGGAAGAGGATGAAGCGCTCCTAGCTCAGGGAAGTCTAAGTATCCCTCTTTATGCTTTGCTATTTTTTTAAAAACATTGAGGACAATGTTTAATTTAAGTTTGGGAGGGGAGGCTTTCGCTGTGTTGAGCATATTTAAATTCTATTGGATGCATGAGTAGATAGCCATGATAGCCAAGGATGTGATTTTAAAAATTTTGGGAGAAAATGGTTTATATGTTGTGGAATCTGGGAGCACGACAGAAATTGTAAAATTTTAAAATTTTTTGATACTTAGTTTTGATGTCTAAAGCATGCAATAGCCTTATCTAATGACGTCTTTGTAAATCTAGATTCTTATTATGGTTTTTAAAGTTTGTTGTCACCCCGATAGGCTTAGTTTCTGATAGGATAATTTTAATCACTTTTAATTTATATTGAATTAACTAAAGAATATATCTTTGTTGTGCACTAATCCAAGTAGAAATTATGAACCACCAAGTAATACCTGGAGTATTCCAGGGTCGAATCCACATAGAAGGGGCAAGTAGATAAAATATCTCAAATTAAATCTTATTCTAATGATGTTGTGCTGGAGTAATAAAATATGGATGCGACAGGTTGAATATGCGATAAAGAAAAGCAATAATAATGCGATAAAAGGATACAACGGGTCAGCTATCAAGACTTTCGCCGCAACAACCACATGCGACAGATAAGATATTAATGTAGCACATAACAATGAATCGACATGATATTGATGCCTAAGCGAGAAATAAACATGTGATTCCCTTCCTGTATTACACATGCGATGAACTAAGAATATTCCTATTGCTTAATTCATGCGTTTAATCAGTTCTCTATATGCTTGCAAGTGGTTGAATTATTCCTAAAGAAACCCAAACACATTCATGAAATATCCTAAGCGGTTGAGTTATTCCTAACACAACTAGACTACATGTAATGTATTATCAGGGTTTTATCATGCTACTACCTCTATCGGTTGATCAGACAGATATTAGTAATGAAAGAATTATCACATCTAAGTAGAAAACATCAATATCACTGATTCATTGCATTGCATACAAAAATAATCTTAATGCCTCATGGGCACCTAGGCTAAGCCTTGATAAAAAGAAATTAGTTCATGCTACAACATACAATAAAACATAAAACTCTAAATTAGTTCATGCTACATCATGCAATAAAACAAAAAAGCTCTAAGAAAGACTTATGGATCCTTGGATCCCAGGATGCTTTGATTCTTCATCTCCCCTCTATTTATAGACTTTTCTTTGCTTGGAGCCAAAGCATGTTGCTTGGAGCCAAAGCATGTGTTGCTTTGAGCCAAAGCAAGTTGCTTAGAAACTTGTTGTAGCATCAACAAGCATCCCATGCTACAACAACAAGCTTCCATGCTACAGGCTTTCCATGCTACAAGCTTTCCATGCTACAAGCTTTCCATGCTATAGCAACAAGCTTCCATGCTACAACAACAAGCTTTCCATGCTTCAGCAACAAGCTTGTCATGCCCCAAGTGCATCATGCTCTACCGCATAATTGGCCAAGCTTTTCCTGATGCAGCAATAAATTAGAATTAGTGCAGTTTTATACGAATTTCAAAGATAATAATCAATATGAGCACATTAATACAAATAAATCAATATTACTGCATCTAGCATATAAATTAGTTAAAACTTGGGTATTTTCACTCTCTTGAGGCTCACAATAAGCTTATATTAGATGCTTAATAACTTGATATTTTCAAGTTATCAAACCCCCAAACTTAAATTATTGCTTGTCCTCAAACAATACAACACTTTTTGTTTCTCAGATTGTCACAATGCCTCATGCCTCACTACAATTCCTTAGCGCACTCTACAAAAATTTACCTCAGCAATGCGAAATACCAACATCCAACTTTCTAAACCTAAGGTCAACTTAGCTTTTACTACCTCAAAATGTCTTCTTCTCACTTAAATGGATTTCTCTTATTTCTCCTTCCTACACTTCTTCCTCTTTACTAGCTTACTTTTAAATCAAAACTTGGATGCACTTACGCTTTTTAAGAATGTTTACTCATAGCGCAGATGTTGCCAGCAAATTGTTTTTTTTTTTTCATATGAGAATCCTTTTAGATGTAGCGCCTTCTTCTGGCTTGCCAACATTGGTGATGAAAGCATCCAACTACGAGCACCTCATCTTTCAGGTTGCCGAGACATGCTCATTTCTTTTCAATGCTTTCATGCAAAGGCAAACGATGGGTGTCATGAATGCCCCTGGGAGCATTCTCTTTTTCTTTTTTTTTCTTTTTTTTTTTTAACTTGCTTTGCTGAACAACTATGGAATATAGAAACATGCGCTGTGCACCCCCCCAAACATAAAATGGACAATGTCCTCATTGGACCCCCAAACTTGTTTTGCACTATGCGGTAGGGGAAGAGTTTCTAAGAATGCGTTATTACACCAGTAGATTTGGCGTATTGGCTAGTAAAGAAGAAGTAATGCAACATAAGATACTCTGAGACAAATCTAAATAAGGAGAAAAAGACATTTATCAATAGCTCAGGCAAGGAAGAAGATAAGCAAAGAAAAATTGGTTGTTAGTTCTAGCGCATATTATCATCATACGTTTATGTAAAGCAACACAGGGGAAACGCAGGCGAGGCAGGGCAATAACAATTTAATGCGATAACGTTACTGCAGCAGAAAAAACCCAAAAATTTTAACGCATTAAAATATTAAACGCATGCAAATCAACTCATGGGAGATTTAAGCACTAAAGAGACATACTGAACTAAAAGCAAGCGCAATGAGAAACCATATCAAACATGAAAAATGTAACAGTAAAGCATGCTTTCTACTTATGACTCAAAGCTAGCGCATAGACCCAAACCTAAGACTTTCTTCTACTTCTGGAAAATAAATAATTGCAAGAAAACTTCCTAACAAACATAAAGTAAAGAGATAGAAAACGTCCATGTTTAATTGCCTCAAAATGATGCGACTTCAATGGTCTGAGGTGTCAACATGCTCTTCCTTCATGTGTTGTCCAAAAAGATGATGGGCGCATTGTCCCACTACATCTCTTTCCCTTCATGAGATTTTATTCTTGATTTGCGCTGTCGGACTTTCTGCCGCACCTTGCAATGTTGGGTTTTCCCTCGAAGTTTGCATTCTATCCAAGACAAAGGTTGATAGCTTTTGTGCTTTTCCTTTACTGCAGTAGAGCCATTCGTAGTTGTGTTTTGACGCGATGAGATTTTTTCTTTGATGCGCTACTCCCCAACTCAACTCCTTTTCCTTTCTTCGCCTTCTGTTTGTGCGCAACTTCTTCTTTAGGATGCCCAACTTTTTCTTCTAACACATTGCACTCTTCTATGTTATCAGGGAATTTTAATGAGCTGAAAGCATTAAAAGTTACTTGTTCATCATTGAACCGCATGGTTAGCTCGCCTTTCTGCACATCAATCGAAGTTTGTTCGATAGCCAAGAAAGGTCTTCCCAAAATTATTGGGACTTCTCTATCTGCTTCATAATCAAGAATGATAAAGTCAGATGGAAAAATAAATTTATCTACTTTTACCAGTACATCTTCAATTTTTCCTTCTAGATGCACCATCGACTTATCTGCAAGCTGGAGAGTGACTGTTGTTGGACGTGCTTCTCCAATACCAAGGCACTTGAATACTGACAAAGGCATTAAGTTAATGCTTGAACCAAGGTCGCATAGGGCTCTCCCCACATCAATTCCTCCAATGGAACATGGAATAGTGAAGCTTCCTGGGTCCTTCAATTTTGGGGGAATTTTGCTACTGAGGATTGCACTACACTCATTTGTTAGCGCAACGATCTCGAATTCTCTCCACTGGCACTTGTTCGAAAGGATGTCTTTTAAGAACTTTGTGTAGCTTGGTATTTTTTCAAGCGCCTTGACTAGGGGAATGTTGATGTGCAATTGCTTCAACACGTTCAGAAATTTCTTGAAGTTCGTGTCATCATTCTTTTTTTGTAGGCGTTGCGGAAAGGGAATAGGTGGATTGTATGTGTCAGGCTATTTTGTCTTTTCTTCTTCTTTTTCCTTCACAACGCCCTCTTTGCTTGATTTAACCGAGTTAGGTTCTTCCAGACACTTCTTTGGATCTTCTGAATTTACTATCGGATCTTCTGGCACATGAGTAGATGTATTACTTGGAACTTGTTTACAATTGCACAAGGTTAACGCATGGCAGTACTCTTTTCCTCTTGGCGCTTCAGTGTTGTGTGGAAGAGTTCCTACTGACTTGTTCTTCAGTTCTGACGTTAATTGTCCCACTTGAACTTCAAGGTTTCTGAGTGATGCGGCTTGACTTCGCACTAACGCATCATTCTTTTTCATATACTCCTTTTGACTAATCATAAAATCCTTCAACATGGTCTCCAACGAGTTAGAAGATGATGCGCCAGAGTCTCCACCGCATGCATTGTTGTTGTGTTGGAAATTTCCTTGGAATGATCCCTGCAAAACTTGATCACTATTAGCATTAAAGAGTTGAGGGCCAGAATTGTTACTCCCTTGCTGCTGTGGTAGCTTTGATTGTTGGGTTTTATGCCCTAAAACTCGTAGATAGTAAATGTACATTTGACCGAACATTAATAAAAATGATGAATTATTCAATGTTTGTATTATATCTTGTCTTAATAACCCTAATCCAATAAACTAAAAATCAAAGGCTAATAGAATGAAGCTTGAACTAGTGTGTAGGGACATACGGGGATCAATGTTCAAGTTTTAGCCTAAAGGGTCTGTAGTATAGGGATAAGGCTGGGTACCTTGTCCTGGTGACACTATGGATACGACCCGCTTTGTATATTGATACAAACGTATTGATCCAACGCGTTCATGTAGTTGACATGTGAGTGGGGGTATCCTGTGCAATGAGTTTGCAAAAAGACCGGACCGCGAAATAGTTAACCACTAACTGTAACACCGTTAGTTAGCTCGGTTTCTATTTCACTAGGATGACCTAGGCAACTTGGCCTTAATCCTGAGTGGATTATGGACTCCTGTCCATGAGGGATTGTCCTTTGATTTGTACGGGTGATAGTGGCCTGTTCGCCGACTCAATAAGCCTACCATTTTGGGGACAAGACCGAATGGGGAGCTGGGAACGTAGTCTTACAAGATGGAATTCACTCCTTCCCAATATTAGGGTAAATAGAGGTGTGTTCCCCTAAGTGGTGTCTCCGGGTCTTGAACAATGGGCCCTACCCTTTTTATGGCACGAGAGGGGTTTCTGTTTGCTGGTTGGACTACAAACAGGTTGTTCATTAGAGGAGCACTAGTACTTAAGGACTAAGAGGTAGCCCAGGGGTAAAACGGTAATTTGACCTAGCTGGGGTACGAACACACGTGAAGGGCTAACTTGCTGCTGACGGTCGATATCCGTGGACACAGAAATATATCTGTAGTGAGAAGAGTGCAGCTGTGGTTCTTTAGTGGAGTGAACCACAGTTAACGAATATTGATTAACTTGATTAATGAGTTTAGCCAACTAATCTCATATCGTTGGAGCTTTTGATCTGTAGGTCCATTAGGTCCCACTGGTAGCTCACTAGGGGCATTGAGGTAATATTCTAAGGGAGAATTGAATATTCGAAGGTGTTCGAATATTAAACTTAAATATGAATTTGATTCATTTTGAAACTATAGGTTATAATTAATGCACATTAGATGTACATTAGTACTATAGTTTATTTGGAGAGAGATATAATTAAATATGAGATATTTAATTATAACATTAATTAATATATTAATTAGTTATTATATTAATTGATAATTAGTTTTAATAACTTTAATTAAATTTGATTTAATTGAATTTTATTAAAACTATAGGTTAAGTGGTAATATTTGTATAAATATGATTTATATGAATATTAATTAAATTTATTCTTAATTTGATTAATTAATAATTTAATTATCTTATCAGTATAACTGATAAGAAAGGTTCAGCCCACTAACCTAGTTTTTTGCGTGATGATGAGGCTTTTTAGGAGGGAGTTTCTCCATTAGTTTATAACTCCCTCACCGTTCAGTGTGTTGTTGGTTATTCTCTGAAAAAAAAAATATCACGCTTTCTCTCTCAATTTTTACTCTCCAGAACTCTCTGCACAATACTCCCAAGCCTTAGAATTCTTGGTTCCCACAAGCCGCCCAATACTAGTCCCAAGGAGAATACCGGTGAAACTCTTTTGGTGGTGTTTCGTGACTCTTTTTCCAGCAAAGAGAAGGTGATTCTGTTGCTGTATTTTCAAGTTTATCAAAGGTTTTTGGCGAAGCAGTTCAAGAAATCTTCAAGGGTAAGTTGTTCTTGAACTCTAGGATCATTAGGATCCAATTCTAGATTAGGATCTAGAGTTTTTCGATTGTTTTCTAGCATGTTTTCATCTGTTTACTGCTGGTTTTTATTTGCCAAACGTATTGGTATTTTAGTTCAAATTAAAACTGAGTTAAGGTTCTGTAAGTTTCCACTACGAAAAGGGCTTTTATCCCTACATTGATGCGCCAACATTACCACTCTATGGGAAACTAGGATGATTTCCCCAACCATAATTGTAGGCGTTTGGAAAGGGATTATTTCGCGCATTACCTTGGGGTCCCACATAAAAAAATGATTCTGGATTTGATGGGCACTGATCATACGTGTGGCTGCCGCCGCAGATGGAACATCCTAACGCAACAAGATGCGCTACAATGAGAGCTTGATTTGCAGCTAATTCGTCCATTCGTGTGGTTAGCGCATCGATCTTTGCGTTAACTGTTGTCATGGGGTCCACTTCAAAACTTCCAGAACTTCATTGGGTGATTCCTTTTGTCTTCAACTGATCCCCATTCATAATTGTTCCTCGCAATGCGATCAAGGATTTCATGCGCTTCAACATATGTTTTCCTTAGTAATGCACCATTAGCTGAAGAGTCAACCAACACTTGAGAGTTCTTGTTCAGCCCCACATAAAATGTCTCCAATTGAATACAGTGACGCAATCTATGATGGGGGCATCTTTGCAATAAATTTTTGAATCGTTCCCACGCATCGCTCAGTGACTCATCCTCTTGTTGTGAGAAAGTTATAATCTCCTCGCGCAACCTGGAATTTGTTGTTGGTGGAAAATATTTCTCCAAAAAATTTTCTGCCAGGTCGTTCCATGTAGCAATAGAATTCGCAGGTTGCTGATTTAACCATACCTTAGCAGCATCTCGTAGCGAGTAAGGAAATAATATGACTTGAAGTTGTTCTGGGGTAACTCCTGGAATGATGAACTTGTTGCAAATGTCGAGGAATGATTTGAGGTGAGAGTGAGGATCTTCTGATGCACTTCCTCCAAACTGTCCTGCTGCAGTAAGCATTTGAAACATAACAGGCTTAAGTTCAAACCTTTTAGTGTCAAGCTTGGGACGTACAATTCCAAGGTTGAAATTGCACATCCTTGGGGCTGCATAGTCTCTAATGCCTCGTTCTCTTTTATCAGCCAATTGTATTGGATTTACGGGAGGATTTTGTGGGTTCAATGCAGCCATTTCTTGGGTGCACACCTAACACACCTGAAAAGGACCCACTCCAGTCAGATGGTTGTAATAGCACAATACACAAAATAAGAAATAATAAAAGACATTCTAAACTACTGTTGCCTTCCCCAGCAACGGCGCCAAAAACTTGATAGGATAATTTTAATCACTTCTAATATATATTGAATTAACTAAAGAATATATCGTTGTTGTGCACTAATCCAAGTATAAATTATGCACCACCAAGTAATACCTGGAGTATTCCAGGGCAAGTAGATAAAATATCTCAAATTAAATCCTATTCTAATGATGTTGTGCTGGAGTAATAAAATATGGATGCGACAGGTTGAATATGCGATAAAGAAAAGCAATAATAATGCGATAAAAGTATACAATGGGTGATGAGCTATCAAGACTTTCGCTGCAACAACCACATGCGACAGATAAGATATTAATGTAGCACATAACAATGAATCGACATGATATTGATGCCTAAGCGAGAAATAAACATGTGATTCCCTTCCTGTATTACACATGCGATGAACTAAGAATATTCCTATTGCTTAATTCATGTGTTTAATCAGTTCTCTATATGCTTGCAAGTGGTTGAATTATTCCTAAAGCAACCCAAACACATTCATGAAATATCCTAAGCGGTTGAGTTATTCCTAACACAACTAGGCTACATGTAATGTATTATCTTGATCTACTTAGATATTTCCACATGCATTACCTGTCAGTAATTTATCATGCTACTACCTTTATCGGTTGATCAGACGGATATTAGTAATGAAAGAATTATCACATCTAAGTAGAAAACATCCATATCACTGATTCATTGCATTGCATACAAAAATAATCTTAATGCCTCATGGGCACCTAGGCTAAGCCTTGATAAAAAGAAATTAGTTCATGCTAGAACATACAATAAAACATAAAACTCTAAATTAGTTCATGCTACATCATGCAATAAAACAAAAAAACTCTAAGAAAGACTTATGGATCCTTGGATCCCAGGATGCTTTGATTCTTCATCTCCCCTCTATTTATAGACTTTTCTTTGCTTGGAGCCAAAGCATGTCTTGCTTTGAGCCAAAGCATGTCTTGCTTTGAGCCAAAACAAGTTGCTTAGAAACTTGTTGTAGCATCAACAAGCATCCCATGCTACAGCAACAAGCTTCCATGCTACAGGCTTTCCATGCTACAAGCTTTCCATGTTATAGCAACAAGCTTCCATGCTACAGCAACAAGCTTTCCATGCTACAGCAACAAGCTTGTCATGCCCCAAGCGCATCTTGCTCTACCGCATAATTGGCCAAGCTTTTCCTGATACATCAATAAATTAGAATTAGTGCAGTTTTATACGAATTTCAAAGATAATAATCAATATGAGCACATTAATACAAATAAATCAATATTACTGCATCTAGCATATAAATTAGTTAAAACTTGGGTATTTTCACTCTCTTGAGGCTCACAATAAGCTTATATTAGATGCTTAATAACTTTATATTTTCAAGTTATCAGTTTCTAATATTAGGAAGTTCATGCTTGATTGTTCCAAAGAGCTAGGTAGAAAAAAATGCTATGCCTGCTCAGAGAAAAGCAAAAGCAACAAAAGAAAAAGAGAGAAAAGAAAAATCTGTTGAAAAAGAAAATTTTTTGCTTGGAAACGAAAAAGCCTAGGGGTAAAATGAGCTACCTGCGGTGTGATCAGTTAGGCCAACCAAAGAATAAAATTCGGGTTAAGGGTCCCTGCACCGTAGTGTGAAAGCTAGTACCATTAGATATCAAAATGCAAGTTTGGGGGAGTAGCAAAAGAAAAACAAAAGAAAAAGAAAAATCATTTGTGAGTTTTGCTCCCCCATGAAAAAAAAAATGACGGGCACCCTAGTTCTTTTTTTTGCATGATATAAGGACTCCGACCTATTAGGGGCTCTTAGCCAGTGTAGGGAGAAAACAAATGGAGAAAGCCATAAGACTAATCTAGGTTAGTAAAAGAATCAATAGATAAGTCTTGAGGATGCTATTCATTAATCTTAAGTTCAAACTAGTTTAAGATTTCTTCAAGAGTATGCGGTGCTTGCTTATTCCACTTGCATGTTTTCCATTCTATCCTAAGAATTCCAAAATCATTGAGGCCTAAGCAATTCCATTTCATGCATCTTTAGAATTTATTTTGCTCGGGACTAGCAAAAGCTTAAGTTTGGGGGTGTGATAGCGAGCAGAAATGTCGCTATTTTAGTCCCAATTTATTAAGCTTTTATGTGCTTTAATCGTGTTTTTAATGAAAATATTTAATGAATTTTTTTATTTGGTCCTTAGGAGCAAAGTTGGTGATTTTGGGAGAAAAGGTGCCAAAGATGAAGCAAATGAAGCCCAAATCCAAGATTTTGGGAGAAAAGGTGCCAAAGATGAAGCAAATGAAGCCCAAATCCAAGCTTGATCAAATGAGGACCCAAAGAAGACAATCATGATAAAAAAGCCCAAAAAAAGAAGTGAAGAGAAGGCCCAAAAGCAGCCCAAACCAAAGTTGAATATGCAGAAATTTGGGTCAGCATCGAGACGCTATGCAAGGCAGCGTCGCGATGCTACCCATTTCTTGGGTAGCAAGTCGCGTGCAAAGCAGCGTCGCGACGCTGTGCAATGTAGCGTCGCGACGCTACCCCCAATCCAGGCCTATAAAAAGGCACCCTTGGGTGCCTAATTTACCATGAATCATTCACCAATTCCTTCCTTTCCTCCTCCCTTTGGTTCCTTTGGAGCCTCTCTCAAGGCTTCTAGCCTTTTTGAGAGAATTCTTTAGTGGGAAATATTTTGGGGAGTTTTTGGGGAGCATCTTAGGAGGCTCAAGGAGTAGTCGGCGGAGCTCTGAGCGTCAGCAAGGGGTTTTTTCGACGGTCAATTCCTTTCCTCTTATGCTCTTGATTATGCTTTCTATTTTAATTATTGTGGATCTTTTAGCCATGTGTAGCTAGACCCCAATTTGGGGTCTTGAAATGAAATTATAGTTCAAATATTTTTGTAATTTCTTGTCTCTTGCCCATTTCCTAATTATTTGTATGGATGTGCTTAATGCTTTATTCAAACTGGCCAATTGTGTAATGATTCGATTCTTAATGGAAACTCGACGGAGAGAAATTAGGATAGATTGTAATCGATGCAACTAGTTTAATTGCTCGTTGTGACACCAGGATTAGTTGATTAAACTTAGATTCCTAAAATGAATCAGAGCGTAATAATTAATTATTTTTAATAGCGCTAAGGACACTAAGGTTGTTAAAATAAATTAATTACAATTAGGGGAGACCGACAGGAGAACCTATGTGATTAACAGAGATTCTAGGATTATAGTTAGTTGGGCAATGAGATAAAATAATTATAACAATTATTTAGCTAATCATTGATTTTCAAGACCCCACTTCCCATTCAAAGAAAACTCTTTCTCCATACTTTATTTTGATTGATCAAATTATTTTCTTTTAATTGTTTTGAATTTTAAATTCCTCCTATTTGCATGAGCTATTCCCTAAATATTATTTCACCCAAGTATTTTTAGTGCTCAAGAGATTTTTTCTTTGCTTAATTTTCGCTTCGCTTCCCTGAAGATTCGATACTCGGAATACTTTCCGTTTTATATTACTTGTGACCTGTGCGCTTGCAGTAAATCGTACACACACGTCATACGAACAGTTAGCCAAGTTGAACAACCGAATTCTATTGAGTTATTTTTGTGATGAAGGAGCAAGGAGAGCCCTACACGTGTCCAAGTTGACCTAAGTCAAGCCTCATATCATTCTATAAAAGGGAGTTGTCGTCTAAGTCAAAGTCATTCCACTTTTCCTTTTATTACCTTGTAATTATGGGCATGCCTACTCAGATTGTAGCGTACATCTCCATGCATATTATGAACTAAGTAGCTTAGGTGTTGGTTAGGAACAATGTGATTGTCGTGCTTAACTTTAGTAATATATATTGTTTATTGCATCTTGGTTAATTGTTGTGTTAATTTATATTTTATGCCCGCCTGACCAGCCGGTATGAATACCTCTCTCTAGTTTCAGCGATGATTTAGAGAGTGTGTGGCGATTAATCACACTACGATCATTGTGTATTGGTGAACGCCAGTGGCTGAGCTAGGGATAGCCAGTTGCCTAGTGCTTGATCGGTCATACTTCATTCGGGTTGAAACACATTCCAAAAAATCCGGAGTTCCGGGAGGAATCCGCTAATAATACTGCGAGAGTTTGCCTGATCAATAATATTGCTTGAGCATCTTTTAAAACAATTACTAAAACCTAACCAGCGCCTGTCTCTAATCTGTCTGCCTATTTGTTTACTTGTTGTTCTGTCATTTCTTTTGCTTCAGCATTATTCTTACAAAAACCAATCAGTTTTACTACCTTGAAACCATTAAAAGATTTATACAAAATACATAAAGTGGAAGCTAGTTCAGGCCTTGGATTGATAATACTTATTACTTGTTGCGGACTGTGTATACTTGCACAGAATTCTAGAGTCTTTTATACCATATTTTTACTCACTCTAGGAACCCAACAAGTTTTTGGCTCCATTGTCGGGGACTTGAATAAGTTTTTATCTGATTTGTTTTGTGTATGTGTTTTAGTGGTTTGGTGCTAGAACTTTTTGATTGTTTCTTTTGTTTTTTCAGGTGTGAGTTTTGTGCATGAGCGATCCGCCTGGGGTAAGGTTTGAGCTTGATCCAGAAATCGAGAGGTCATTCAGGAGAAGAAGGAGAGAGCAGCGCAGGAACCAGATGGATAACGTGTCGCGTCTTCCGCAGGTTCCTGAATATCCAACAGACCCCCAAAATCGCTTACTGCAGCAAAACCGTCGCTGGAGCAAAATGAGCAGCAAAATAATCAGGCTGAGAATCCTATCTTTGTAGCGAATGATAGGACTAGAGCCATTCGAGCGTATGCTTTTCCAATGTTTGATGAGTTGAATCTAGGGATTGCACGTCCTCAAATTCAGGCGGCTAATTTTGAAATGAAACCGGTAATGTTTCAGATGTTGCAAACCGTGGGTCAATTCCATGGTTTGTCATCTGAAGATCCTCATTTACATCTTAGGTCTTTTCTAGGAGTTAGTGATTCTTTTGTAATTCAAGGAGTGCCTAGAGATGCTCTTAGATTAACTTTGTTCCCGTATTCTCTTAGAGATGGAGCAAAGTCATGGTTAAATTCTTTTGCTCCAGGATCAATTAGGACATGGGATGAGTTAGCTGAAAAATTTTTGAGTAAATATTTCCCACCTAATAGAAATGCTAAATTAAGGGGTGAAATAGTAGGGTTTAGGCAACTTGAAGATGAGACTTTTAGGGAGGCTTGGGAGAGGTTTAAGGAGCTTTTGCGAAAGTGTCCCCACCATGGTTTACCACATTGTATCCAAATGGAAACATTTTACAATGGGTTCAACGGAGTAACCCAGGGTATGGTTGATGCTTCGGCTGGAGGGGCCCTTTTGGCAAAAACGTTTAATGAAGCCTATGAAATTTTAGAAAGAATATCTACTAATAGTTGTCAGTGGTCGGATGTTAGGGGCACAAATAAAAAAGTTAAGAGTGTGTTAGAGGTTGATGGTGTGTCCACCATTAGGGCTGATCTTGCAATGATTGCTAACGCTCTTAAGAATGTGACAGTGATTAGTCATCAGCAGCCACCAGTTGTGGAGCCTGCTGCAGTGGTGAACCAAATCGCAGAAGAAGCATGTGTCTATTGTGGTGAAGAGCACAACTACGATTTTTGCCCCAGCAATCCAGCTTTTGTGTTTTTTGTAGGTAATCAGAGCAATAACCCTTACTCTAACTTTTATAATCCAGGTTGGCGCAACCACCCCAACTTCTCATGGGGAGGACAAATAAGCAGTGTGCAAGCACAATAGAAGGTGAACCAGTCGGGATTTGCTAAAGCGCAGGTATTGCCCCATCAAAATAAGAAAGCTTTGCCCCAGCAAAATTCGAGGAGTTCTCTCGAGGCGATGATGAAAGAATTTATGGCTCGTACAGATGCCACAATTCAAAGTAATCAAGCTTCGATGAGAGCCCTGGAATTACAAGTGGGTCTACTAGCTAATGAGTTGAAGGCAAGGCCTCAAAGGAAACTTCCATCAGATACTGAACACCCTCGAAGGGAAGGTAAGGAGCAGGTAAAGGCAGTGACTCTTAGGAGTGGTAAGCCACTAGAAGAGTCTAGAAAAACCCAGGATATATAGAAGAATGGTGATAAAAATGTTGTTGTTGAGAAAGAGTTGGAGACTGGTCAGGGTGCTGGAGGCAGCAATAAAGATGCTGGAGCATCTAGTTCTGTTCCAGATGTGGAACCACCTTATGTGCCGCCTCCACCTTATGTACCACCTCTACCTTTTCCATAAAGGCAAAGGCCTAAGAATCATGATGGTCAATTTAAACAGTTTTTAGAAATTCTTAAGAAATTGCATATAAATATCCCTGTAGTAGAAGTTATTGAGCAAATGCCTAATTATGCTAAATTTCTTAAGGATATTTTAACTAAAAAGAAGAGGCTAGGTGAGTTTGAAACTGTATCTCTTACTGAGGAATGTAGTGCTATTCTTAAGAATGGGCTACCACCCAAGGCTAAGGATCCAAGATCATTTACTATACCTCTATCTATAGGTGGAAAAGAGTTAGGTAGAGCACTCTGTGATTTAGGTGCAAGCATTAACCTTATGCATTTTTCGGTCTATCATAAGCTAGGTATTGGTGAAGCTAGACCTACCACAGTCACACTCCAACTAGCTGATAGGTCTATCACATATTCAGAGGGTAAAATTGAGGATGTCTTAGTGAAAGTGGATAAATTCATATTTCCTATTGATTTTATTATTTTCGATTATGAGGCTGATAAAGATGTCCCAATTATTCTAGGACGTCCATTTTTGGCTACTGGTAGGACATTAATAGATGTTCAAAAAGGGGAATTAACAATGAGAGTCTGTAATGAGGAAGTGAAATTTAATGTGTTTAAAGCCATGAAATATCAAGACAAAATGGAAGATTGCTCTTTCATTAGGATTTTGGAGAGCACGGTTGTTGAGACAGCAATACAGGATTCAGCTAGTAAGCATTCAGAAGGTCATGGAGAGGTTAGTGTAGAGGATTTAGAAGTTTGTGTGTTAGAAAGAAAAAATGAAAAAGAATTGTTTAGGTGTGAGGATGTTTTTGAGTCCTTAGATTTAGATCAAAGGAAGGCTCCTCCTATTAAGCCATCCCTGATTGAGGCACCTACTTTAGATTTGAAGCCCTTGCCGGATCATCTAAAGTATGTGTATCGCGGGGAAGTGAGACGTTGCCCATTATTGTTGCATCAGATTTAATGTCGGAGCATGAAAAGGCCTTAATCAAATTGCTGCAGCAATACCGCAAGGCTATAGGTTGGACATTGGCTGACATTCAGGGAATTAGCCCATCTTTTTGTATGCACAAAATCACTCTAGAGGAGGGATCCTTTAGGAGTGTTGAGCAACAAAGAAGGCTTAACCTTGCAATGAAAGGGGTTGTTAAAAAGTAGGTGATTAAATGGTTGGATGCTGGGATTATTTATCCAATTGCCGACAGCAATTGGGTGAGCCCTGTCCAATGTGTTCCTAAGAAAGGAGGTGTCACTGTGGTAAGCAATAAAGACAATGAGTTGATTCCAACAAGGACAGCAACTGGATGGAGGGTTTGCATGGACTATAGGAGGCTTAATAAAGCCAACCGTAAGGACCATTTCCCTCTACCATTTATTGACCAGATGTTGGATAGGTTGGCTGGTCGGGCCTACTACTATTTCTTAGATGGTTATTCTGGGTATAACCAGATTACTATTACTCTTGAGGACCAGGAAGAAACCACTTTCACCTGTCCTTACGGGACGTTTGCTTTTAGGCGAATGCCTTTTGGCCTTTGCAATGCTCCAGCAACATTTCAGCGGTGTATGTTAGCAATTTTTTCGTATATGATTGAGTCCACTGTTGAGGTATTTATGGACGATTTTTCAGTGTTTGGAGGGTCTTTTCAAAGTTGTTTAGATAATTTAGGTAGGGTGTTAAAGAGATGTGAGGATACCCATCTAGTTCTTAATTGGGAGAAATGCCACTTCATGGTAAAGGGGGGCATAGTGTTAGGTCATAGGATTTCTAAGAATGGTCTAGAGGTTCATAGAGCAAAAATAGAGGTGATTGAGAGACTAGAACCACCGGATTCAGTGAAGGGAATTCGGAGTTTTTTAGGTCATGTTGGTTTTTATAGGAGGTTCATAAAAGATTTTTCCAGAATCAGTAAACCTCTTTGTAACTTATTGTGTGCTGATCATGTTTTTTACTTTAATGCAGATTGTAGGAAGGCTTCTGAGACTTTAAAAGCTGCTTTAATCTCAGCACCCATTCTTTGTGCACCTAATTGGAATTTACCATTTGAGGTAATGTGTGATGCGAGTGATTCTACAGTAGGTGCGATGTTGGGGCAAAAGTAGGGCAAATTTATCCATCCTATATATTATGCAAGCAGGGTTTTAAATGAGGCACAAGTTAACTATACAACTACTGAAAAGGAGTTGTTAGCTGTTGTGTTTGCTTTTGAGAAATTCTGGCCATATTTGGTTGGATCCAAAGTCACGGTGTTCACGGATCATGCAGCAATAAGGTATTTAATGTCTAAAAAAGATGCAAAACCTAGACTAAGTCGTTGGGTTTTATTATTGCAGGAGTTCGACTTAAAGATAAAGGATAAGAAGGGATCAGAAAATGTCATTGCAGATCACTTGTCTCGTCTTGATCCATCATCATCTTTTCTGAAGCAATCTGCCATCTCATATGCTTTTCCAGATGAACAGCTTTTTTCTGTTGAGGTAAGGTAGTCAGGGATGCCCCTTGGTATGCTGATGATGCCAACTTTTTGGTAAAGGGAGTCACTCCTATTGACATGGACTGGAGGCATAAGAAAAAGTTTAAGCATTATGCAAAATTTTTTCTATTGGGATGAGCCATTTATGTCTAAACAATGCTCTGGCGGTATTATTCGCAGGTGTGTTTCAGGTGATGAAGCAAAGGAAATCCTGGAGCAATGTCACTCTTCGCCGTATGGAGGTCATTTCAGCGGTCAGAGGACAGCTATGAGGATTTTGCACTGTGGATTCTTCTGGCTTACCTTATTTAAGGATGCCCATTGGTTCTACAAGCAATGTGATGCTTGCCAAAGGAGAGGAAACTTAGGGCCTAGAGATGAAATGTCTCTTACTTACATCTTAGAAGTTGAATTATTCGATGTATGGGGTATTGATTTTATGGGGTCATTTCCCCCTTCTAATGGCAATGTTTTTATCTTATTGGCAGTTGATTATGTGTCCAAGTGGGTGGAGGCCATTGCATGCCATCAGAGTGATGCCAAGACAGTAGCACAGTTCCTTCAATCGCACATCTTTGCGCGGTTTGGGACACCTAGAGCTCTAGTGAGTGATGAGGGTAAACATTTTGTTAATAATATCTTAACTAAGCTTTTAGCTAAGTATGAGATTAAGTATAGGATAGCTACTCCTTATCACCCACAAGCAAATGGTCAAGTTGAAATTAGTAATAGGGAAATTAAAACGATTCTAGAGAAGGTAGTCCATCCATCTAGAAAGGATTGGTCTTTTAGGTTGGATGAGGCTCTTTGGGTTTATAGGACAACCAATAAGACTCCTCTAGGTATGTCTCCCTATAGGTTAGTATATGGGAAAGCTTGTTATTTACCATTAGAGCTAGAGCATAAAACGTTTTGGGCTTTGAAAAAGTTAAATTTTGATCTGAGTCGTGCAGGAGCAATAAGAATGCTGCAGCTTAATGAATTAGAGGAATTTCGCCAATTTTTCTTATGAGAATGCGAAGATGTATAAAGAACAGACAAAGCTGTGGCATGACAAGAAAATTAAATCTAAAGAGTTTATCAAGGGTCAGAAAGTCTTGCTTTATAATTCTAAATTAAAATTGTTTCCTGGGAAACTAAAATCTAAATGGTCGGGACCGTTTGTTGTGATTGAGGTTTTTCCCCATGGAGCAATTACTTTGAAGGATGAAAAAGATGGAAGAGTGTTCAAGGTGAATGGTCAGCATGTGAAACACTATTGGGGTGAGGAGTTTCAGTCGAAATATCCTTCCCTAAAATTGGTTGATGATTGAGAGAGCAAGATGTTTGCGGGAGCATTTTACAGAGCAATATTTTGAGCTCCCAGAGTTTGTTTTGATTTTATTTTTTTCACTGATTTATTTTTAATTTCGAGTATTTTAGATTTAGTTCGTTTAATTTTTGCATGATTTATTTTCAGTCTGTTGGTATTTTTAATTCTGTAGAATTTATTTTAGATTTTATGTGTGTCGATTTGAATTTTATTTTATTCTGATTTTATTTTCAGTTTATGTAAATTATCTTTGAATTATCTTTTAATTAGTTTAAATTAGATTTTGTTAGATTTTAGTTTAAATTTAGATTTTATTTTCAGTTATTTGTAATTCTGTTTAGTTTAGATTTAATAAAGTTTTTCTCTAATTTATTTGGCTTCAATTTAAAATATAAGATAAGATTTGATTTTAGCGGTTTATTTAAATTCGAGTTTAATGATGTGATCTTTGATTTTGAATTGTGAGTCTGGATCCAAGATTCTTCAGGTTCAGAAGGTTGTTGCGGCAGAACTATGGTTGAAGCAAATCGTCCGAATTGGAAGGGATTTGTTGGAGTAATTATTTTTACCGTTTGGATTTTCTTTGATTTTTTATAGGTAAATTTGCAAGCGTCATCTGATGAGGCCACGTGTCACACAAAGATCATCCAAGGGCTTTGATGGTGGACAGCGCATGAGGATTTACCATGGGCGATTAACATGCAAGAATTTACCATTGATGGATTTAAATTTCAAGATTGCATGCGGTTTTAAAACGGTAAACTCAATTAATGTGAGCAAAATCTTTCGGTTAGGATTGAATTTTCTAGAGCCCTATTTATTAACAGCTTCTGGTAGGTAAGTTTCACTTCATATTCTTGATTCAAATCTTTGCCTTTTGCATTCTTCATTCTTTGTTATTCTCTGTCAACCACTTGCGTCTTCAATGGTCAAAACGAGAGCTAGATAAGAGAGGGAGA
Source organism: Luffa acutangula (assembly GCA_036850905.1). Lineage (NCBI taxonomy): Eukaryota > Viridiplantae > Streptophyta > Magnoliopsida > Cucurbitales > Cucurbitaceae > Luffa > Luffa acutangula. The sequence goes on along the minus strand of CM072094.1, from coordinate 13,131,047 downwards.
ATGAGGAGGAAGAGGTACTCGTTACCCCTGAAGTACAGAAAGTGAAAACGAAAAAGAAGAAGACGTCAGAGGAAAAAGAGGCGAAAAGAAGGAGAAGACAACAAAGGGTCGAGGATCATGAGGCTCTACAAGAAGCGACTGATGATGTTGCTGCCACAGTGGTTGAAGAAGACCCGAAAGAACCAGAAAAACAGAACCCAGAGGAGGCTGAGTAGAGAGTTGCGGATACAGAAGAAGTTTGAGAGGAGGTTCGAGAAACACAGGATGAGGATGTGAGAGAAGAACGTGCAGAGGTTGTGCCTGAAGGAGATAATGAGCCAGTGCAGGAGGCTCGAGTGGAGGTGGTCATGCCGGAGGTGCCCAGACATTGCCGCATTAAGCGGAAGGCTGGGCACATTCAAGTGATTCGGACTGATACCCCATCACCACCATCATCAGATTCTGAAAGAGAAAAGGCAGAGCGAGAGGAACAGAAAAAAAAGAAGCTGAGGAAAAAGTGCGAGAAGAAGTAGAGAAGAAGGCTGAGGAAGAGCGATTGCTCGAGCGAAGGGCAGAAAAGGGCAAAAATGTTGTTGAAGCATCGGCGGAACACGATGAAATGGAAGAACAACAATTGTCGTATGATCGCTTCGTCAACAATTTTGCCAGAGCAAAATATGCTGAGCTTCTAAAAAAGGATTTTTTTATTTGAGAGAGGTTTCAGCGGTGATCTTCTGCATTTTCTGAGGACCGGTATTGCAGACCACGGTTGGGAGTTGTTTTGTGCGAAGCCTGAGTTTGTAAACGCACAGGTGGTGCGCGAATTTTATGCTAACATTGACAAGGAGGATGGTTTCCAGGTGATTGTCCGAGGAGTCGAGGTAGATTGGAGTCCTAGTGCTATCAACGCATTGTATAACCTTCAGAACTTTCCCCATGCGGCATATAATGAGATGGTTGTAGCGCCATCTAATGAGCAGCTAAGTGAGGCTGTGCGGGAGGTAGGTATTGAAGGGGCACAGTGGCAGCTATCCAAGACTCAGAGGAGGACATTCCAGTCGGCTTATTTGAAAAAGGAAGCGAACACGTGAATGGGATCTATCAGACAAAGGATGCGTCCAACGACACACGACTCGAAAATCTCCAGGGAACGGGTTCTTCTAGCTTTTGCAATCTTGCGGTCGCTCAGCATTAACGTAGGGAGGATCATTGCTAGTGAAATTTCTGGATGTTGGAAAAAGAAAGTGGGGAAATTGTTTTTTCTGAACACAATCACGATGCTTTGCAGGAGAGCAGGGGTTCCAGTGGATGAGGGAGATGTGATTCTGTTTGATAAGGGAATCATCGACACGCCCAACTTGGCACGGCTCCAGCGTATGTAGGAGGTACATCAAGGTGGGCTTATCTACGACGTCAACTCGATTCTAGAACAACTGGCACTTTCGGCCAGTAGGCAAGAGTTTGCCGAGAGGCAAACATTAACCTTCTGGAACTATGTTAAGAATCGTGATGCCAACTTAAAGAAGGCGCTGCAAAAGAATTTTTCAAAACCATATCCAGCCCTTCCAGCATTCCCTGGGGATCTGTTGAACCCTTGGATTCCGCCCACACCTGTTGAACGATAAGGAGATGATGATGAAGAGCAGGGTCATGAAGATTGATGGATGAGATGATCTTCAACGAGCATTTCTTTTGTTTCTATATTTTGTTTGCTCGTGCGTATCTGACCTTATTTGTTGTTATGTTTGCTTGTTTCTTTTAAATGTTTCTGCTTCTAAAACAAATATCTCTGTTTTTATAATTTCTTAATGTTCTTAATGAAATTTCTGGATGTTTCTGTTCTATAAGCACTGAGTAACTCTAACTTAACTAATTTTCTTCTGAATTTTTGAAGCTTGGACTGGTTAAGCTTAATTAGATCAAGGTATTCTGATCTCCAGAAACCTTTTGCTTGAGCATTTCTTCTAGCCTAGACTGTTGTTGTGGCAAAGAAGATTTTGGAGGTAGTGTTGACTTTTATGATCCACTTTAAGCTTAGTTCTAGTCCCACGCTTAGTTTAAAATTCAAATAGAAAAATTTAGATTTGGGGGTATAATTTGAGAAATTAATGATTCATTGGGGACAATGTATAATTCAAGTTTGGGGGACTTTTTGCTACTCCAATTATTTTGCTCGAGCATTCCTCTACTTCATGTAAAAATTTGTTAGGTTATTGAGTAACCGGGGACATTTGTGATACCCACAGTGTGTCTTCGCGTCAAAAGATGACCTAGGAAATGTGAAAAAATGAGAAAAATTATTTGCTGGAGAAATTGATTGTTGAAAATTTTGCTGAAAAAAATTCATGGAGAAAAAGTTTTGAAGGATAAATGATGATCCAACAGTTTTTCTGTCTCCCAGAACTTAGGTGAACTTCATCATAAAATGTCGCCATTCTGAGGGGCAAGAGATAGAATAACTAAGGATTTGTGAGCTTTATAAAGAGTATTGAGCCCAGTTGTTGATGAGCTTGAGGCAAGGGTATACTGCACCATAAAGTGGGTCATCCCATGCTTAAGAGTTTATGACTGTAGGGCTGCTTAAATTCTGAAAAAAAAAAATATAAACCCCTTGAAAATGTGTTTTGAATGTCGTATAATAGAGCTAGGTTGTGGTAAGTTCTTAGAATAGAGTTGAAAGTGGTGATTATTTGTCCATGCCGGAGGAATCATTTTGCTGCAGCAGAGCTTGGTTTTGCAGAGTGCTCAGGTAAAGGTTAAAGGCAGTATTAGATTGTCTGATTTGTTTAAGCTAATTCTTTGTCTAATGTTTTTAAATTCTTAAGGGAAGGTGAGTTAGTATTGCTCGGGACGCGCAATAATTCAAGTTTGGGTGTGATAACTGCCCAAAAAGTAGTTATTTAGGCCTCATTTATATAGGGATTTCTGTGTCTTTTGTGCTTAATAGGGTTGGTTTTAGATAGATATTATGTGTTTTAACCCATTTGGAAGAATGGAAGCGTTGGAAATTATTTTGTGCAGATTTTGCTGCTGGGCGACTGAGGGAGCAAATTTTGTGCTGCAGCAAAACTGCCACGTCACAGCTCGTTAGCCAAGTTGAACAACCGAATTCTGTTGAGTTATTTTCGTGATAAAGGAGTAAGGAGAGCCCTACACGTGTCCAAGTTGACCTAAGTCAAGCCTCATATCCTTCTATAAAAGGGAGTTGTCGTCTAAGTCAAAGTCATTCCACTTTTGGGAGAAAACATTCCATTCTTGGAAAGTTCCTTCCATCTTTGGGAGCCGAGTAGCGAAGAGAGATTGGAGATCACCTAGATGACCATCATTGCAAGCTGAACGAGGAGATTAACATTTACTTTTATTATCTTGTAATTAAGGGCATGCCTACTCATATTGTAGCGTGCATCTCCATGCATATTATGAACTAAGTAGCTTAGGCTTTAGTTAGGAACAATGTGATTGTCGTGCTTAACTTTAGTAATATATATTGATTATTGCATCTTGGTTAATTGTTGTGCTAATTTTTATTTTATGCCCACCTGGCCAGCCGGTATGAATACCTCTCTCTAGTTTCAGGGATGATTTAGAGAGTGTGTGGCGATTAATCACACTACGATCATTGTGTATTGGTGAACACCAGTGACTGAGCTAGGGATAGCCAGTTGCCTAGTGCTTGATCGGTCGTACTTCATTGGGGTTGAAACACATTCCAAAAAATCTGAAGTTCCGGGAGGAATCCGCTAATAATACTGCGAGAGTTTGCATGATCAATAATTTTGCTCGAGCATCTTTTAAAACAATTACTAAAACCTAACCAACACCTGTCTCTAATCTGTCTGCCTATTTGTTTACTTGTTGTTCTGTCATTTCTTTTGCTTCAACATTATTCTTACAAAAACCAATCATTTTTACTACTTTGAAACCATTAAAAGATTTATACAAAATAGATAAAGTGGAAGCTAGTTCAGGCCTTGGATTGATAATACTTATTACTTGTTGCGGACTGTGTATACTTGCACAGAGTTCTAGAGTCTTTTATACCATATTTTTACTCACTCTAGGAACCCAACATCGACCCCGACCACTACTACTGCAAAGTAGCTAAGTGTCAGCGGACTATAAATTCGTTTTGATGTGAGACCCGCGACACGAACGCACCCACTCAACAACTCCCGTCCCGTCACTACTCCTCCTCTTAATTAAGACAATCTCAACTAAACACTAACACCAAAATAACTCATATTTCATTAGTGTTTAGTTACCGTTGTTCAGTCAAGGATTCGTTAACACATTTAACTCATCCCCATAAGTGTAACCCTCCCACTTTCAGATCTCAGAGGTTCGCACCAACAAGCTATCTAAGGAAAAGACAACTGTTGGTGATTAACCTAAGTGACCTTATCAATTTCTGGAGTTCGTGGTGTTCCGAAACCTATGATGTGATGCTCGAAGTTAGGAGGGGTACATGAATGAACCGAGATCACATCCGAATGAGAGGGATCCTGAGGATATGAAAGCATGGTCAAGATAAGTTTAAAGTAATTGATAGATACTACCTATACCAACAAGGTGCACCTTCCTTTTCGGTGGCTCAATCATAGGAACTTTGAAGTTAAGCGTGCTTGGCTTGGAGAAGTTCTATGTTGGGTGACCTCTTGGGAATTTTCCTAGGGAACATGTGAGTGAGGACAAAGCATGCTAAAAGGACCTCGTGTTGGTTTGTGGGGATAGTCTTCACTCTTGGAAGCAATTTAAGATGAGTATGGTGGCGTGGCCAAGTCGTAGGGAAATGTCGGGGGCCTTAGGTGTCGAAGCCGAATTCTGAATCCTGGGCCTGGGGTGTTACAGATGGTATCAGAGCGGAACCTCTCCCAGTAGGATGTGGTTCGGGGACGAACCAAAGCGGAAGCTGGTGGGCATGTGACGCTCGAAGTTAGGAGGGGTACATGAATGAACCGAGATCACATCCGAATGAGAGGGATCCTGAGGATATGAAAGCATGGTCAAGATAAGCTTAAAGGAATTGATAGATACTACCTATACCAACAAGGTGCACCTTCCTTTTCGGTGGCTCAATCATAGGAACTTTGAAGTTAAGCGTGCTTGGCTTGGAGAAGTTCTAGTTGGGTGACCTCTTGGGAATTTTCCTAGGGAGCATGTGAGTGAGGACAAAGCATACTAAAAGGACCCCGTGTTGGTTTGTGGGGATAGTCTTCACTCTTGGAAGCAATTTAAGATGAGTATGGTGGCGTGGCCAGGTAGCAGGGGAATGTCGGGGGCCTTAGGTGTTGAAGCCGAATTTCGAATCCTGGGCCTGGGGCATTACATATGATCAGGCCCTCCGAAGGGATGGTCGCTCCAGGACAACACGTAGGCGTATCATAAGAATCTCACTGGGCGACTTAGGGTTGAAGACCATAGGATACGTTGACATGCATCCGTCTCCAACTTACTATAGACATTTTCCCCCATTCACCTTGTTATTAACCCATGCAAACACTTTCCGAAGGGAGGCCGTGCCAAATGTGACACAAAGCTGAACATGGATCTCATGGATGAACACAGGGGGGACATGAGAGTAAAAACTTGATATGAAAATCTTGTTTTTATATTTATCTGATAGGACCGAAATAGTCCTATTTTATCGCCTCTAATCTAAGCTTGTTAGAGTCATTTTATGCTTTACTTGTCCTATTTACAGGTTAATTGAGCATAGGCCGTGTCTGGAGCCGATCACGCTAATTGGTGTTAATTCGGGCAAATTATGGAGTTTTTGGAGTCGTCTCAATGTCTAGAAAGACGAGGAGGTGAAGTGACCCAATTGTGCTGAAGCGGGCCTGAATTGTGACACCGAATCATGAGGCTGGCATTGAGACGTCGGTCTTGGCGTCGAGACGCTGACGCGATTTCGAGCCGAAGACAAATGTTCGCAGCGTCGCGACGCTGCGCCTTGGCGTCTCGACGCAGACGTGTTTTCTATATATATGTAGTCTCTGTTTAGTCCGCCGTTAGGTTAGAATTTTGGTCCCTTTTATGATTTCTTTGCCTCTTTTACTTTCCAGCTCTCTTGTAGGCCATTGTTGGCCATATTCTATGGATTCTTTCATGTTATTTGTTGCTTTTACTTCACGTATGCGTAGCTAAACTCCTTTAGATAGTTGGACTGGATTTATGCCTTGATTCTAAATGATATTGGCTGAGTTTCCTGGTTTATACCTGCTGTTCTTGCTATGTTTTTATTAAGTTTTGCATGTAATCCCGTTTAAACCAATAAATGAGGCTAGTCAATTAGGATTGACGCCCTATGCGATTATTGCTTGTGTATTCTATCAGTTATTTGAGATAGCCACTAGGTTGAGGCAAGCCACTCTCTACGCAAGACGACCCTTGATAGGCCTAGGATGCATGTTAAAGGTTGTAGGAATTAGATTTAAATTGCATTTGAATTTAGTTCTTATGATTCTGGACCCACAATCCCAAAGCGGCTAGTTTTAATAGGTGGTTGCAAGATTGCTTGATAATAAACTAGTTAGATATAAGTAGTAACCGTTGTAGAGGTCTCGGATGGTTGCTACATTATGCATAAGGGGTGGTGAGCGATAGAGTCCATACTAATTAATCTTGTTAATTTTCGAATTCACGATTAGCGAGTTAATTAGCACAGGTTAGTGTAGGGGTCCTCCGAGTAACCTAGAAGCCAATCGGACTAATAAAATCAGTTTAGAATAATTATTAGAGAAAACTAGGAAGCCAATGAATTAGAATCAAGCATAGTAAATCCCAATCCAACGATCCCCTTTTATGTTATTGATCCTGTCTTATTTCTCCTTTGCATGTTTAGTTTTGTGTCATTTAAAATTCAGCATTTAAAATTCTACTCTTACTAGTTCCCCCTTCCATGTGTTCAACCCCGACCACTATTACAACGAAATTAGTAGTAGTGTCGTTGATTATAAATTTTATTTGACGACTTAGGGAGAATTCGACACCCTCCTGGCGGTCCCGTCAAGTTTGCGCTGTTGCCGGAGAAGGGCGTTTTCTAGTATATATAGGATTTTGTGCTCTTTTTGTGCTTTTTATTTTTCTTTTTGCAGAGCTTAATGATGAAATTGGCATAACCTTGGCGTGGTATGTTAGAGTGTCATGGCAAAGTGCATGATGCAAGATCTAGTAGCTCCTAGTTTGAGTCATCTCCCATCTCTTGGAGTCCTTGAAGTCACTAGAGAAATCATATACATCACCGAAGCACCTGAGGAAGAATTTCACAAGTATTGGGATCACTTCAAAAGGTTATGTGCACTTCCTCATCACCTATTGTCTGAGGAGTCCTTGTTGTTGCACTTCATTGAAGGATTAGCACCCGATGACAGAAGGATGTTAAATATAGCGAGTGGTGGTGATGCGCTGGAAAAGACACCGAGTGAAGCTAGAGAGATAATTTCGAGCCTGGCAACGTATGTTGGACTCATCATATGGCAAGCACAAAAGGTAAATTCTTCCCATTCCTCGATTAGCCAAACTCCTGAGCAACAGCAAAAAGGTAAGTCTAATGAGATTAGTGAGCTCGAGCTTGAACCCTCTTTAGATTCTGAGTCTAATTCTTGTGATACATCATGTATGATAGGAGAAATTTAAATAGGTGTTGAGTTAGCTTCGGTCGATTCTGTGCCACTTTATGTTTCCCCTGAGCTTATTAGTCCTGATTGCATGAGTTAGATTTTGTAATTCCAATAGTTGACCAGTCTATTGTCAGGAATAAAGGTATTTTGGTCGGTATGTTGGGGATGATTTGTGATCGGTTTAAATTTTCTCATACTTTGCACTTTGTGTGCAAGACTAATTTGTTTGTGCAGGAGCAAATCAAAAAGAAGAAAAATAAAAAGGATGTAATGAAAATCAAAAAGGTTGATTTCCGATGAGAAGAGAGGAGAGCGTGGTCGAGCAAATGTCCACGGATATTGACCAATAACAACAAGTTAGTCCTTCACAAGTGTTCGTAACGCTAGCAGGGTCAAATTACCATTTTACCCGTGGATTACCTCTACATTCTTAAGTACCAGTGCTCCTCTAATGAACAACTTGTTTGAGGTCTAACCATCCAACAGAAATCCCTCTCATGTCATTAAGAGGGTGGGGCCCTATGTTCAAGACCCGGAGACACCACTTAGGGGAACACTCGTCTACTTAGCCAAACATATTCAAAAAATACATTGCAATAGATTCAAAAGAAAGCATCTAAATTTATCCTAGAACTAAAGAAATTCTGAAAAAAAAAAAGTAAGAAAGAAGAAGGTGGAATCGAAGACTACCAAAAATTCTAACCTAACGACGCTGAAAAACGAAGCTAGGAATTTATAAAAAATGTCGCAGCGTTGAGATGTCATAAGAGAGCGTCGAGATGCTCTCGACTGGAAGGGTTAAAACAGTGGGTCATGCCTATAGCGTCGAGACGCTAAGGATAACAACTCAACACTTCGAAAATTTGAAGCGTCCTGGGTGTTGGGTAGCGTCGCAACACTACCCTCTTGGGTTTGCACACCAGTATTTTCATCTTTCCAGTGTTTTAACGCTCGTTTTGGGGTTGAAACGCTATAGCTTCTGCCTTTTCACTACTCTTTCACCCATGGACTCAAAAGTAGCTCCAAGACACACCCTAATTCATTCGAATTAACGTCAATTTGTACAATTGTTTTCTGAAACCTCTTATGCTCGATCCTCTAGAAAATAGACAAATTAAACATTAAAATCATACTAGCAAACTTAAAGTAACAATAATAAGATAACATTAAATAGGTGTTATCAATCATACATAATTTTCAAGAGACCACCAACTAAAAAATTGCAAAATTTATCATCATTAACATACATAATAAATTTTATACTTAAATAATTTCATACATTAAAAACTACATAAACATATGGAAGCACAAGCTAATTATGGAACACATGTGGGGATGTGAACTAGCTATGAAAGGAGGACGATGGGGAATTGGAAACGAAAAATCTATTGTCGTCTATGACGATCAGTTGATTCCGAGAACGAAAACGTTCAGGCTGTTGTCTCCTCAAAAATCGTTAACTGACCGTAAAGTTAACAGTCTCTTGTTAGGTAGTCAATCCTGCAATATTTTGTTACTAACAGATCTTTTTGTGCAGGATGACTGATAACTGCCCAAAAGGTAGTTATTTAGGCCTCGATTGTATAGGGATTTGTGTGTCCTTTATGCTTATTAGGGTTGGTTTTGAATAGATATTACATGATTTAACCCATTTGGAAGAATGGAAGCATTGGAAATTATTTTGTGCAGATTATGCTGCTGAGCGACTGGAGGGAGCAAATTCTATGCTGCAGCAAAACTGGGAACAGAAACTGCCACATCACAGCTCGTTAGCCAACTTCATGAACCGACTTCTGTTGAGTTATTTTCGTGATAAAGGATCAAGGAGAGCCTTACACGTGTCCTAGTTGACCTAATTCAAGCCTCCCATCCTTCTATAAAAGGAAGTAGCCGTCAAAGTCAAAGTCATTCCATGTTTCCCTTGGAAGCCGAATAGTATAGGGAGATTGAAGATCATCAAGAACACCATCTACCGCAAGCTGATTAGGGAGTTTATTTTCTTTATTAACTTGTGGTTATGGACATGCATACTCAGATTGTAATTCGTATTCCTATGCCTATTATGAACTAAGTAGCTTAGGGTGTTGGTTAGGAATAATGTGATTACTGTCCTTCATCTCTAGTAATAAATTGACTATCGCATTTTGGTTAATTGTTGTGCTTATTCTTATTTTATGCCCGCCTGGCCAGCCGGTATGGATAGCTCTCTCTAGTTTCAGAGATGATTTAGAGAGTGTGTGGCAATTATTCACACTACGATCATTGTGTATTCGTGAACGCCAGTGACTGAGCTAGGGATAGCCAGTTGCCTAGTGCTTGATCGGTCGCTCTTCATTGGGTTTGAAACATATCCCAAAAGATCCGGAGTTCCGGGAGGAATCCGCTAATAATACTGCGAGAAATGCATGATCAATAATATTGCTAGAGCATATCTTAAAACAATCACTAAATCCTAACCAGCGCCTGTCTTTAATCTGTCTATCTATTTGTTTACTTGTTGTTCTGTCATTTATTTTGCTTCAGCATAATTCCGATAAAACCAAATCATTTTACTATTCTTGAAACCATTGGAAAGTTACACAGAAATAGGTAGAGTGGAAACTAATTCAGGGCTCGGATTGATAATATTACTTGCTGCAGACTGTGTATACTTCCACAGGAATTCTAGAGTATTTTATATCATATTTTTACTCACTCTAGGAACCCGACAAGTTTTTGGCACCGTTGCCGGGAACTTGAATAATTTTTCATCTGATCTGTTTTGTGAATGTGTTTTAGTGGTTTGGTGCTAGAACTTTTTGATTGTTTCTTTTGTTTTTGAAGGTGTGATTTTGGTGCATGAGCGATCCGCCTGGGGTACGGTTTGAGCTTGATCCAGAAATTGAAAGGACATTTAGGAACAGAAGGAGGGAGCAGCGCAGAAACCAGATGGAGAACGTGCCGCAACTTCCACAGGTTCATGAAGGTCCAGCAGCAGCAAACCCCCAGCAGAATCCGTTGTTGCAGCAAAACCCACTGTTTGAGCAAAATGAGCAGCGAAATAATCAGGCTGAGAATCCTATCTTGATAGCGAACGATAGGACCAGAGCCATTCGAGCGTAGGCTGTCCCGATGTTTAATGAGTTGAATCCAGGGATTGCACGTCCCCAAATCCAAGCGGCGAATTTTGAAATGAAACCGATAATGTTTCAGATGTTGCAAACCGTGGGGCAATTCCATGGTTTGTCATCTAAAGACCCTCATTTACATCTTAAGTCTTTTCTAGGAGTTAGTGATTCTTTTGTAATTCAAGGAGTGCCTAGAAATGCTCTTAGATTAACTTTGTTCCCGTATTCTCTTAGAGATGGAGCAAATTCATGGTTAAACTCTTTTGCTCCAGGATCAATTAGGACGTGGGATGAGTTAGCTGAAAAATTTTTGAGTAAATATTTCCCACCTAATAGAAATGAAACTTGAGGATGAGACTTTTAGTGAGGCTTGGGAGAGGTTTAAGGAGCTTTTACGAAAGTGTCCCCACCATTGGTTACCTCATTGTATTCAAATGGAAACATTTTACAATGGTTTAAATGGAGTAACTCAAGGTATGGTCGATGCTTCGGCTGGAGGGGCCCTTTTGGCAAAAACTTTTGATGAAGCCTATGAAATTTTAGAAAGAATATCTATTAATAGTTATCAGTGGTCGGATGTTAGAGGCACAAATAAAAAGGTTAAGAGTGTATTAGAGGTTGATGGTGTGTCCACCATTAGGGTCGATCTTGCTATGATTGCTAACGCTCTTAAGAATGTGACAGTGATTAGTCATCAGCAGCCACTAGCTATGGAGCCTACAGCAGTGGTGAACCAAGTCACGGACGAAGCATGTGTCTATTGCGGTGAAGACCACAACTACGAGTTTTGCCCCAGCAATCCAGCGTCTGCGTTTTTTGTAGGTAATCAGAGGAACAACCCTTATTCTAACTTCTATAATCCAGGTTGGCGCAACCACCCCAACTTCTCATGGGGAGGTCAAGGAAATAACGTACAAACACAACAGAAGATGAACCAGCCAGGATTTGCTAAAACGCAGGTAATGCCCCAGCAAAATAAGCAGGCTTTGCCCCAGCAACATTCGGAGAATTCTCTCGAGGAAATGATGAAAGAATTTATGGCTCGCACAGACGCTGCAATTCTTTAAGTGGGAAGAGGGGTCTTGAAAATCAATGGTTAGCTAAATAATTGCTATAATTATCCTATCTCATTGCCCAACTAATTATAATCCTAGAATCTCCGTTAATCACATAGGATCTCCTGTCGGTTTCCCCTAATTGTAATTAATTCATTTTAACAACCTAAGTGTCCTTAGCGCCATTAAAAATCATTAATTATTACGCTCTGATTCATTTTAGGAATCTAAGTTTAATCAACTAATCCCGGTGTCACAACGGGCAATTAAACTAGTTGCATGGATTATGATCTATCCTAATTTCTCTCCGTCGAGTTTCCATTAAGAAACGAATCATTACACAATTGGCCAGATTGAGTAAAGCATTAAGCACATCCATACAAATAATTAGGACATGGGCAAGAGACAAGAAATTATAACAATATTTCAACTATCATTTCATTTCAAGACCCCAAATTGGGCTTTAGCTACACATAATATCCATAGTAATTACAAGGGAAAGCATATTAAATAGCATAAAAGGAAAGGAATTGACCGTCGAAAAACCCCTCGCTGACGCTTGGAGCCCCCGCTGACTACTCCTCGAGCCTCTAAGATTGCTCCCCAAAATTCCCAAAATTTTCCCACTAGAAGAATCCTATCAAAAGGCTTAAAAGCCTTGAGAGGGGCTCCAAAAAAGGAGCCTAAGAGAGGAAAGAAAGGATGAATTGGTTGATGGTTTGATTGATGAGAAATGAGGCACCCAAGGGCGCCTATTTATAGGCCTGGAATAGGGGTAGCGTCGCGACGCTGCCTTGCTAAGCGTCGCGACGCTGCTGCGCACGCGGCTTGGGCAACAAGAAAGGGCAGCGTCGCGACGCTGCCTTGCTAAGCGTCTCGACGCTGTCCAGATTTTCCAGATTTTTCAGCTTCCTTTTGGGCTGATTTTTGGGCCTTCTTCTTCATTTCTCTTGGTCTTTTCTTTATAGATGTCTTCTTTGGGCCTCCAATTGCATCAAGCTAGGATTTGGGCTATAATTACTTCAATTTTGGCTCTTTTTCTCCCAAAATCACCAACTTAGCTCCTAAGGACCAAATAACAAAATTCATTAAATATATTCATTAAAAACACGATTAAGGCACCAAAAAGCTTAATAAATTGAGACTAAAATAGCGACATTTCTGCTCGCTATCACACCCCCAAACTTAATCTTTTGCTAGTCCCGAGCAAAATAAATTCTAAAGATGCATGAAATAGAATCGCTCAACCCTCAATGATTTTGGAATTCTTAGGATCGAATGGAAAACATGCAAGTGGAATAAGCAAGCACCGCATACTCTTGAAGAAATATTAAACTAGTTTGAACTTAAGATTAATGAATAGCATGCTCAAGACTTATCTATTGATTCTTTTACTAACCTAGATTAGTCTTATGGTTTTCTCCATTTGTTTTCCCCCTACACTGGCTAAGAGCCCCTAATACTTCGGAGTCCTTCTATCATGCAAAAAAACGTAACTAGGGTGCCTGTTTTTCTTTTTTCATGGGGGAGTAGAATTCTCACATGATTTTTCTTTTTCTTTTCTTTTTCTTTTGCTCCTCCCCCAAACTTGCATTTTGATATCTAATGGTACTAGCTTTCACACTACGGTGCAGGGACCCTTAACCCGAATTTTATTCTCTGGTTGGCCTAACTGATCACACCGTAGGTAGCTCTTTTTACCCCTAGGCTTTTTTCTTTTTTGAGCAAGCAAAAATTCTTTTTCAACAGATTTTCTTTTTCTCACATTTTCTTTTGTTGCTTTTGCTTTTCTCTTAGCAGGCATAGCATTTTTTCCTACCTAGTTCTTTAGAGCAATCAAGCATGAACTTCCTAATATTAGAAACTAAGCCTATCGGGGTGACAACAACTTTGAAAACCATAATAAGAATCTAGATTTTCAAAGACGTCATTAGATAAGACTATTGCATGCTTTAGACATCAAAACTAAGTATCAAAAAATTTTAAAATTTCACAATTTCTGCCGTGCTCCCAGATTCCACAACATATAAACCATTTTCTCCCAAAATTTCAAAAATCACATCCTTGGCTATCATGGCTATCTATTCATGCATCCAACAGAATTTAAATATGCTCAACACAGCGGAAGCCTCCCCCCCAAACTTAAACTAAACATTGTCCCCAATGTTTTAAAACAGACAAGCATAAAGAGAGATACTGAAACTTCCCTGAGCTAGGAGCGCTTCATCCTTTTCCTTTGGATCCATGAAAAATGGGAAATGTGGAATTTTGGGATTTGCTAAGGTGATCCTGCAAAACAAAATTGGATCACGGAGCAAAGAAAATTATTTACCGCAAAAACAACTAACTACTTTAATCTTTGGGTTGCCTCCCAAGCAGCGCTTTCTTTAACGTCTTTAGCTAGACTAGGCTCGGCACGCTTACGGAGGCTCAAAATAAAAATTTTCATCATCCTCCGGGCCCTGCAAGAAATCACGCACCGAATTGCAAACTACAAACAGGGGAGAAAAACTTTCCCCTGGCCCATCTTCACTAAAGAGATTCTCATAATAACATTTCAGAAAATAATCCGCCGCATCAAATCTCTTTTCTAAATCTCTATTCTTAAAACAGTTGTTAACAGAGTCATCAAGCGTTATAATATCTACTGGTCTAGGATCTAGAGATGGCCTATCAATCATGCCAGTCCATTCATCAGAAAAAATATCTACATGCTCAGTAGATCCTTCAGACTCATAATTAAAAAAAATGATTCAACTAAGCTATCACATGACTCATCATCAGAAGAATTAAAGAATTCAAGAATTTCAGGATCAGATTCTATACTATGCACAGATTCAAGTTCTTCTGGGTCAGATTCTATGCTATACACATCATCAGGACATGAAAAGAAAGTATTCACATTGTCAGGATTCATGCATTCCGGAATGTCAAGATCAGACTCAATAGATTCACTGTAATCATGGTCAGACTCAAAATTATCTATCGAGCAATCTTTTTTATGTCTTTTATGTTCATGCTCAATGTCAGGCAATTCAATATCATCATCAAAATTATTCATTTCAGGCAATTCTAATTCATTTTCAAAGGAAGGTAAATCATCAACTGCAGATCTTTCATTTTCACAAGCAGGCAAGTCTAATTCATTTTCAAAGTCAGGCAGATCCAAATCATTTTCAAACAGAGGATTATCCATATATGCATCATGATCAAAATCCACATTATCAACAAGCATTTCTCCTAAGCCTAGGCCAAGATTATAGTCTACCTCTTCATCATCATCAGTCAAGTATTCAGGCCCAACAGAAAAACATGTATGCAAACTACAGACAGATTCCTCTTGGCCAAAAATACTAAACACGACTTTTTCATCATCAATGTTCAAGGTAAGCTTACCTGTATGCACGCTAATCTCGGCCTTACCAGTGGCTAGGAAAGGTCTGTCTAAGATAATTGGCACTTCTTTGTCCTCCTTCATGTCCAGTACCACGAAATCTACAGGGAAGATGAATTTGTTGACTTTCACCAACACGTCCTCCACCACACCCATCGGGTGGGTAATCGATCTATCAGCAAGCTGGAGAGTGACGTCAGTGTCTGTCATACCTGATAAACCAATCTTCCTGTACACAGAGTAGGGCATCAAATTTATACTTGCTCCTAAATCACATAAGGCCCTATCGAAGGATACTTCTCCTATGGTACAGGGAACAGTAAAACTCCCTGGGTCTTTCTGCTTAAAGGGTATCCTACCAGAAATAATGGTACTGCTACTCTTAGATAAATTAAAAACTTCTTTTTTCAGACTTTTCTTTTTAGAAAGCATTTCCTTCATGAATTTTCCATAATTTGGCATATTATACAAAGCTTCTACCAATGGAATATTCACAGACAACTTTTTAAACATTTCTAAAAAATTTTGAAATTGTTCATCTAATTTGACATTTTTAAATCTTTGAGGAAAAGGTAACTCCCTGTAATCAAAGGTTGGACATTCGCCCCTCCGCTTAGGCGGGCTAATATGCGAACCTCTGTCATGGTGGTTGCATGGAACTACTTCTTCCTCAGTCAGCTTCTTATTGACATTTTGTCTCTCTTCTTCTTTTCTACCTGCAAAGCTGTTAGAAAAATCACATTTTAATTCAATAGAGTTGGGAGGATGTTGGAACCTTTCAGAGGAGGCTTTTTGTGCCTCAGCCCCTTCATTTTCATCCCTTCTCTTTTCTTCTTCCTTTTTCTTCTCTGAACTGTCCTCCAGTCTTCTGCCACTTCTCAAAACCACCATCTTACACTGCTCTTTCGGGTTAGGCTCAGTATCACTTGGAAATTTTCCCTTTTGAAGAGCATTTACTGCTGAAGCAATCTGACCTATCTGTACTTCCATGTTCTTTAGAGCTGCGTCGTGGTTGTTTACTGATGTATGGAGATTCACATTCAATATTCTTTGTTCCTTGATGAATAAAGCCACCATCTCCTCCAGATTATTTTTCTTTTCAGGAGTACTCGTTGATGCAAAACCTGGGGGTGGCTGCAAAACATTCTTCGTATTTGCATATGAGAAGTTCTCGTGATTGCACAGACTGGGGTGGTAGAAGTTTGGTACTCCTTGAGTATATGATCGATTTCCTATGTATTGAACTTCTTCCACATCTTGACCTTCTTTCTTTGAATGACCTTCAGCTAAGGTGGAAATGGACTTAACCACCTCAGATGACGTCAATTTGTTTAGTGCATTGGTCAGAGATGCCAGTTGCGCTTTCAGTGAACTTGACTCATCCAATTCATATAATCCAGCCTTTTTTGTAACTGTTCCTCTTTCCGTCGGCCATTGATAACTTGTTGCCACCATTTCCTCAAGCAGGTCTTTGGCTTCTGTCACTGTTTTTGAAAGAAAACTCCCTTCTGCTGATGTGTCAAGGACTGTCTTTGTGGAGGGGTTTAATCCATTATAGAATAACTGTACCTGAAGCCAATCAGGATATCCGTGTTGGGGGCATCGCCTAAGCATTTCCTTATATCTTTCCCACGCTTCGTACAACTGCTCCTCGTCAAGCTGTCTGAATGTTCCAATTTCAGTCCGGAGCTTGGTAGTCTTAGCCAGTGGAAAAAATTTTGTCAGAAAAGCATGGGCAAGCTCGTCCCAAGTACTGATGCTGCCCGTCTCGACTGATTCGAGCCAATCTTTTGCTTTATCCTGTAGGGAAAATGGAAACAGCCTCAATCTGATCGCGTCGACCGGAACTCCGTTCATCTTTACCGTCCCACATATTTCTAGGAATGATCGCAGATTAGAGTGGGGGTCCTCGGAAGGATGTCCCTTGAACGAGTTATCGCGTGCCATCTGAATCAACCCTGTTTTTAGCTCAAAATTTGTAGCTTGGATGGGGGCGTAAACAATTCCAGAATTCTCGGTAGGAAGAACTGGCTGCAGAAAATCTCTAATTGCATTGGGAGCTTCTTCTTGGTGGGCCATCGTTTCTGCTAATCTTTTTTCTCTTCTAATGAATTTAAGAGTCCTGTTAATCTCAAGATCTAACGGAAACAAATCAACCACCTTGTTTCTTCGCATACAATGCTCCCAGATAACAAAAAAAACCAAACAATAAAAGAAATGAAAATAAAATAATATTCACAAAATGATGAAAGAAAGAAAAAAAATATTTACACCTAAATTTCCATTTACCCTTTTCTTTTCGATGTCAAGAAAAAATTAATTTTTGCTTAAAAAGTCAAGCCTCCCCGGCAACGGCGCCAAAAACTTGATGGACCGCAAAGTGCACAGGCCGCAAGTAATATAAAACGGAAAGTATTCCGAGTATCGAATCCTCAGGGAGGCGAAGCGAAACTTAAGCAAATAATTAAAATTCTCTTGAATACTGAAAATACTTAGGTGAAATAATATTTAGGGACCACTTTCATGCAATAAAAAGAACTTAAATTCAAGACAATTAATGAAAACAAATTGATCAATCGAAAAAAAAGTAAAATGCGGAGAAAAAGTTTTCTTTAAGTGGGAAGAGGGGTCTTGAAAATCAATGGTTAGCTAAATAATTGCTATAATTATCCTATCTCATTGCCCAACTAATTATAATCCTAGAATCTCCGTTAATCACATAGGATCTCCTGTTGGTTTCCCCTAATTGTAATTAATTCATTTTAACAACCTAAGTGTCCTTAGCGCCATTAAAAATCATTAATTATTACGCTCTGATTAATTTTAGGAATCTAAGTTTAATCAACTAATCCCGGTGTCACAACGAGCAATTAAACTAGTTGCATGGATTATGATCTATCCTAATTTCTCTCCGTCGAGTTTCCATTAAGAAACGAATCATTACACAATTGGCCAGATTGAGTAAAGCATTAAGCACATCCATACAAATAATTAGGACATGGGCAAGAGACAAGAAATTATAACAATATTTCAACTATCATTTCATTTCAAGACCCCAAATTGGGCTTTAGCTACACATAGTATCCATAGTAATTACAAGGGAAAGCATATTAAATAGCATAAAAGGAAAGGAATTGACCGTCGAAAAACCCCTCGCTGACGCTTGGAGCCCCCGCTGACTACTCCTCGAGCCTCTAAGATTGCTCCCCAAAATTCCCAAAATTTTCCCACTAGAAGAATCCTCTCAAAAGGCTTAAAAGCCTTGAGAGGGGCTCCAAAAAAGGAGCCTAAGAGAGGAAAGAAAGGATGAATTGGTTGATGGTTTGATTGATGAGAAATGAGGCACCCAAGGGCGCCTATTTATAGGCCTGGAATAGGGGTAGCGTCGCGACGCTGCCTTGCTAAGCGTCGCGACGCTGCTGCGCACGCGGCTTGGGCAACAAGAAAGGGCAGCGTCGCGACGCTGCCTTGCTAAGCGTCTCGACGCTGTCCAGATTTTCCAGATTTTTCAGCTTCCTTTTGGGCTGATTTTTGGGCCTTCTTCTTCATTTCTCTTGGTCTTTTCTTTATAGATGTCTTCTTTGGGCCTCCAATTGCATCAAGTTAGGATTTGGGCTATAATTACTTCAATTTTTGCAATTTTTCTCCCAAAATCACCAACTTAGCTCCTAAGGACCAAATAACAAAATTCATTAAATATATTCATTAAAAACACGATTAAGGCACAAAAAAGCTTAATAAATTGAGACTAAAATAGCGACATTTCTGCTCGCTATCACCCCCACCTTATGTACCACCTCTACCTTTTCCACAAAGGCAAAAGCCTAAGAATCAGGATGGTCAATTTAAAAAGTTTTTAGAGATTCTTAAGCAGTTGCATATAAATATCCCTTTAGTAGAAGCTATTGAGCAAATGCCTAATTATGCTAAATTTCTTAAGGAAATTTTGACTAAAAAGAAAAGATTAGGTGAGTTTGAAACTGTATCTCTTACTGAGGAGTGTAGTGCTATTCTTAAGAATGGGCTACCCCCCAAGGCTAAGGATCCACGGTCATTTACCATACCTGTGTCTATAGGTGGAAAGGAATTAGGTAGAGCACTCTGTGATTTAGGCGCAAGCATTAACCTTATGCCTCTTTCGGTCTATCGGAAGCTTGGTATTGGTGAAGCTAGGCCTACCACAGTCACACTCCAACTAGCTGATAGGTCTATCACATATCCAGAGGGTAAAATTGAGGATGTCTTAGTAAAAGTGGATAAATTCATATTTCCTGTTGATTTTATTATTTTAGACTATGAGGCTGATAAAGATGTCCCAATTATTCTAGGTCGTCCATTTTTGGCTACTGGTAGGGCGTTAATAGATGTTCAAAAAGGAGAATTAACAATGAGAGTCTGTAATGAGGAAGTAAAATTTAATGTGTTTAAAACCATGAAGTATCCAGACGAGATGGAAGATTGCTCTTTCATTAGGATTCTGGAGAACACAATTGTTGAGACAGCAATACAGGATTCAGCTGATAAGCATTCAGAAAAGCATGGAGAGGTTAGTGTAGAAGATTTTGAATTTTGTTCTTTAGATAGAAAAAATGAAAAATAATTGTTTAGGTGTGAGGATGTTTTTGAGTCTTTAGATTTAGATCAAAGAAAGGCTCCCCCAATTAAGCCATCCCTAATTGAGGCACCCACTTTAGATTTGAAACCTTTACCGGATCATCTAAAGTATGTGTATCTTGGGGAAAGTGAGATGTTGCCCATTATTGTTGCATCAGATTTAATGCCGGAGCATGAGGAGGCCTTAATAAAATTGCTGCAACAATACCGCAAAGCTATAGGTTGGACATTGGCTGATATTCAGGGAATTAGCCCATCTTTTTGTATGCACAAAATCACTCTAGAGGAGGGGCCCTTGAGGAGTATTGAGCAACAAAGAAGGCTTAACCCTGCAATGAAAGAAGTGGTTAAAAAGGAGGTGATTAAATGGTTGGATGCTGGGATCATTTATCCAATTGTCGATAGCAATTGGGTAAGCCCTGTCCAATGTGTTCCTAAGAAAGGAGGTGTCACTGTGGTGAGCAATAAAGATAATGAGTTCATTCCAACGAGGACAGTAACTGGATGGAGGGTTTGCATGGATTACAGAAGGCTTAATAAAGCTACCCGAAATGATCATTTCCCTCTACCATTTATCGACCAGATGTTGGATCGATTGGCTGGTCAGGCCTATTACTGTTTCTTGGATGGTTATTCTGGGTATAACCAGATTACTATTGCTCCTGAAGATCAGGAAAAAACCACTTTCACCTGCCCTTATGGGACGTTTGCTTTCAGGCGAATGCCTTTTGGCCTTTGCAATGCTCCAGCAACATTTCAGCGGTGTATGTTAGCAATTTTTTCTGATATGATTGAGTCCACTGTTGAGGTATTTATGGACGATTTTTCAGTGTTTGGAGGGTCTTTTCAGAATTGTTTAGATAATTTAGGAAAGGTGTTAAAAAGATGTGAGGATACCCATCTAGTTCTTAATTGGGAGAAGTGCCACTACATGGTGAAGGAGGGCATAGTGTTAGGTCATAGGATTTCTAAGAATGGTCTAGAAGTTGATAGAGCAAAAGTTGAGGTTATTGAAAGATTAGAATCACCAAATTCAGTGAAGGGAATTCGGAGCTTCTTAGGGCATGCTGGATTTTATAGGAGGTTCATAAAGGATTTTTCCAAAATCAGTAAACCTCTTTGTAACTTATTGTGCACTGATCATGTTTTTGACTTTAATGCAGATTGTAGGAAGGCTTTTGAAACATTGAAGGCTACATTAATCTCAGCACCCATTCTCTGCGCACCTAATTGGAATTTGCCATTCGAGGTAATGTGTGATGCGAGTGATGCTGCAGTAGGTGCAATGCTGGGGCAGAAGCAAGGCAAATTTATTCATCCTATATATTATGCAAGCAAGGTTTTAAATGAGGCACAGGTCAACTACACAACTACTGAAAAGGAGTTGTTAGCTGTTGTGTTTGCTTATGAGAAATTCCGGTCATATTTGGTTGAATCCAAAGTCACGGTGTTCACGGATCATGCAGCAATAAGGTATTTAATGTCAAAGAAAGATGCAAAGCCTAGACTAATTTGTTGGGTTTTATTACTGCAGGAATTCGACTTGGAGATAAAGGACAAGAAGGGATCAGAGAATGTCATTGCAGATCACTTGTCTCGTCTTGATCCATCATCATCTTTGCTGGAGCAATCTGCCATTTCCGATTCTTTTCCAGATGAACAGCTTTTTGCTGTTCAGGTAAAGGTAGTCAGGGATGTCCCTTGGTATGCTGATATTGCCAACTTTTTAGTGCAAGGAGTCACCCCTATTGATATGGATTTGAGGCAGAAGAAAAAGTTTAAGCATGATGCAAATTTTTTCTATTGGGATGAGCCATTTATGTATAAGCAATGCTCTGACGGTATTATTCGTAGGTGCGTTTCAGGTGATGAAGCAACCGAAATCCTGGAGCAATGTCACTCTTCGCCGTATGGAGGCCATTTCAGCGGTCAAAGGACAGCTATGAGGATTTTGCATTGCGGATTCTTCTAGCCTACCTTGTTTAAGGATGCCCACTGGTTCTACAAGCAATGTGACGCTTGTCAAAGGAGAGGAAACTTGGGGCCTAGAGATGAAATGCCTCTTACTTACATTTTAGAAGTTGAACTATTCGATGTATGGGGTATTGATTTTATGGGGTCATTTCCCCCTTCTAATGGCAATGTTTTTATCTTATTGGCAGTGGATTACGTGTCCAAGTGGGTGGAGGCCATCGCATGCCATCAGAGTGATGCCAAGACGGTTTCAAGGTTTCTCCAATCGCACATCTTTGCGCGGTTCGGGACACCTAGAGCTCTAATAAGTGATGAGGGTACACATTTTGTTAATAATATCTTAACTAAGCTTTTAGCTAAGTATGGAATCAAGCACAGGATAGCTACCCCCTGTCACCCACAGGCTAATGGTTAAGCTGAAATTAGTAATAGGGAAATTAAAGCTATTTTAGAGAAAGTAGTCCATCCATCTCGAAAGGATTGGTCCTTTAGGTTGGATGAGGCTCTTTGGGCTTATAGGACAGCTTATAAGACTCCTCTAGGTATGTCTCCCTATAGGTTAGTATATGGGAAAGCTTTCCATTTACCATTAGAGCTTGAGCATAAAACATTTTTGGCTTTGAAAAAGTTAAATTTTGATCTGAGTCGTGCAGGAGCAATAAGAATGCTGCAGCTTAATGAGTTAGAAGAATTTCGTCAATTTTCTTACGAAAATGCGAAAATGTATAAGGAAAAGACTAAGCTGTGGCATGACAAAAAAATTAAATCTAAGGAGTTTGTCAAGGGTCAAAAAGTTTTGCTTTATAATTCTAGATTAAAATTATTTCCTGGAAAATTAAAATCTAAATGGTCAGGACCGTTTATTATGATTGAGGTTTTCTCCAATGGAGCAATTACTTTGCAGGATGAAAAAGATGGGAGAATGTTCAAAGTGAATGGGCAGCGTGTGAAGCATTATTGGGGTGAGGAGTTTCAGTCAAAATATCCTTCCCTAAGGTTGGTTGATGATTGAGAGAGCAGGATTTTTGCGGGAGCATTTCACAGAGCAAAATTTTGAGCTCCCAGAAGTTTGTATTAATTTTATTTTTCGCTGATTTGATTTTCGGTTAGGTTAGATTTGATTCTACACGGTTTATTAGATTTTATCTTTAAGTATTTTTATTATTGTTGGTAGTTAGATTTTATCTATTTCGTTTTGAATTTGATTTGATTTTAGGATTATTTAATTAAATTATCTTTCAATTATCTTTTAATTTGTTAGATTTTATTAGATTTTATCTAGATTTTATTCTCAGTTATTTGAATTCTAGTTTTAATTAATTGAGATTTTCTCTAATTTATTCGGCTTCTTTTGAGAATAACAGATTAAGTTTGATTTGATCGGTTAAAGTTTAATTTGAATTTAAAAGATTTGATTTGCCTATTTTGAAATTTAAATTCCATATCTAAGATTCGGCAGGTTCAGAAGATTGTTGCAACAAAGATAATGCTGGAGCAAATTTCTCGTATGGATAGGAAGGATTTTAGTGTGAGTAATTATTTTTACCGTTGGGATTTTTGAATTTCTATGGGCAGGTGAATTGTAGGGATGTTGCCACATGTCGTGAAGGGACAATCCAACGGTTTAGCCGTTGACAGCATGCCGTTATTTCCCATAGATGATTGGAGTTCCACAATTTTACCGTTAGGGATTTGAATTGCAACTTAATTGTGAACGGTAAAACCATTTATTACGGAGCAAATCCTTTCGGTTAGGATTTCAAATTGCTGGAGCCTTATTTATTTGCAGACATTGGTAAGTCTTCGTTCTACTTCGTCTTCTTGATTCTATCTTGCCATCTACATTCTTTCTTTCTCCTTTTCATTCTTTGCAAAACCCTTTGAGTTATCCATGGCCAAAACAAGAGCGAGAAAGAAAGAGAGAGAGAGAGTGGAGAGGAAATACCCATTATCCCCGAAGTTCCGAAAGTGAAAACTAAGAAGAAAAGAACACCGGAGGAGAAAGAAGCTAAAAGAAGAAGACGACAACAGAGGGCGGAAGAACAGGAAAAAGTGACAGAGGATGAGGCTGCTGCAGTGGTTGAAGAAAACCTGGAAGAACTGCAAGAACAGACCCCAGGAGAGGCTGATCAGAGACTTGCGGATACAGATACGGCTCGAGAGGAAAATGTTGAGGAAAATCAAGAACAGCAAGCTGAGATGGTGAGAGACGAGCAGGTAGACGCAGTGTCTGAAAGAGGAAACGAGCAGGACCAAGAAGCTCGTGTTGAGGTAATCATGTCCGAACCGTCGAAACCCTGCCGCATAAAAAGAAAGGTCGGTCGTATTCAGGTGATTCGGACTAATACCCCATCACCACCATCATCAGATTCTGAGAGAGAAAAGGCAGAGCGAGAGGAAAGAGAGAAGAAAGAAGCTGAGGACAAAGAAAGAGACGAAACAGATAAGAAGACTGAGGAAGAGCAGTTGCTCAAGCGCAGGGCAGAAAAGGGCAAAAATGTTGCTGAAGCATCGGAAGAACACGAGGCGATAGAAGAGCAGCAGGTTCCATTTGATCGCTTCGTCAACAATTTTGCCAGAGCAAAATACGCTGAGCTTCTGAAAAGGGATTTCTTGTTCGAGCGCGGTTTCAGTGGTGATCTTCCACAGTTTCTGAGGACCGGTATTGCAGACCACGGCTGGGAGCTGTTTTGTGCGAAGCCGGAATCTATAAATGCACAGGTGGTGCATGAATTTTATGCTAACATTGTCAAGGAGGATGGTTTCCAGGTAATTGTCCGAGGAGTCGAGGTGGATTGGAGTCCAAGTGCTATCAATGCACTGTACAACGTTCAAAACTTCCCCCATGCGGCATATAATGAGATGGTTGTGGCGCCATCTGATGAGCAACTAAGTGAGGCTGTAAGGGAGGTAGGAATTGAAGGGGCACAGTGGCAGTTATCCAAGACTCAGAAGAGGACATTCCAGTCGGCTTATTTGAAAAGGGAAGCGAACACATGGATGGGATTTATTAGACAGAAGATGCTTCCAACAACACATGACTCGACAATCTCCAAGGAACGGGTTCTCCTAGCTTTTGCCATCTTACAGTCTCTCAGTATTAATGTAGGGAGGATCATTGCGAATGAGATTTCTGGATGTTGGAAAAAGAAGGTGGGGAAACTATTCTTTCCAAACACAATCACGATGTTGTGCAGAAGAGCAGGGGTTCCGGTGGATGAGGGAGATGTGATCCTGTTTGATAAGGGGATCATAGACACGCCCAATTTGGCACGGCTCCAGCGTGTGCAGGAGGTACGTCAAGGTGGGCTTATCCATGGCATCAACTCGATTATAGAACAACTGGCACTTTCGGCCAGTAGGCAGGAGTTTGCTGAAAGGCAAACTTTAACCTTCTGGAACTATGTTAAGAATCGGGATGCCAGCTTGAAGAAGGCGCTGCAAGAGAATTTTTCAAAACCTTATCCAGCCCTTCCAGCATTCCCTGACAATCTGTTGAACCCCTGGATTCCGCCCCCACCTGTTGAAAGAGGAGAAGAGGATGATGAAAATGAATCGGGCCAAGAGGACTGAAGGATGAAGTGGCCATGGGCGAGCATAATTTTTGTTCTTAAATTTTTGATTGCTCGTGCATTTTCTAACCTCCTTTTCTATTATTGTTATGTTTGCTTTTCTTTTTACTTTTCTGCTGCTTTAAAAAAAATATATCTGATGTGTAATTTCTTTTTAATGAAATTTCTTGATGTTCCGTTCCATGAGCATTAAGCAACTCTAACTTAACTAATTTTTCTCTGAATTTTTTAAGCTTGGACTGATTACGCTTAATTAGATCAAGGTATTCTGATCTCCAAAAACCTTTTGCTTGAGCATTTCTTCTAGCCTGGACTGTTGCTGCGGCAAAGAAGATTTTGAAGGTAGTATTGACTTATATGATCCACTTTAAGCTTAATCTAAGTCCCATGTTTAGTTTCCAAATTCAGATAGAAAAATTTAAGTTTGGGGGTATAATTGCTTATATAATGATTCATTGGGGACAATGAATAATTCAAGTTTGGGGGACTTTTTGCTACTCCAATTATGTTGCTCGAGCATTCCTCTCCTTCAAGTAAAAATTTGTTAGGTTATTGAATAACCGGGGACATTTGTGATACCCACAGTTTGTCTTCACGTCAAAAGATGACCTAGGAAATATGAAAAAAATGAGAATATGAGAAAAAATTATTTGCTGAAAAATTATTTATTGAAGAATTTGCTGAAAAGAATTGATAAAGCAAAAGTTTTGAAGGATGAATGATGATCCAGTAGTTTTTCTGTCTCCCAGAACTTAGGTGAGTTTCATCATAAAATGTTGCCATTCTGAGGGGCAAGAGATAGAATAACTAAGGATTTTTTAGCTTTATAATGAGTATTGAGCCTAGTTGGTGATGAGCTTGAGGCAAGGGTATACTGCATCATAAAGTAGGTCATCCCGTGCTTAAGAGCTTATGACTGTAAGGCTGTTTTGAGTCTGATAAATAATGATATAAACCCCTTTAAAAATATGTTTTGAAATGTCTGATAATAGAGCTAGGTTGTGGTGAGTTCTTAGAATTAAGTTGAAAAGTGGTGATTATTTGTCCATGCCAGAGGAATCATTTTGCTGCAGCAGAGCTTGGTTTTGCAGAGTGCTCAGGTAAAGGTTAAAGGTAGTATTGGATTGTCTGGTTTGATTAAGCTAATCTTTGTCTAAAGTTTAGAATTCTTGAAGGAAAGGTTGGTTAGTATTGCTCGGGACGCGCAATAATTTAAGTTTGGGGGTATGATAACTGCCCAAAAGGTAGTTATTTAGGCCTCGATTGTATAGGGATTTGTGTGTCCTTTATGCTTATTAGGGTTGGTTTTGAATAGATATTACATGATTTAACCCATTCGGAAGAATGGAAGCATTGGAAATTATTTTGTGCAGATTATGCTGCTGAGCGACTGGAGGGAGCAAATTCTATGCTGTAGCAAAACTGGGAACAGAAACTGCCACATCACAGCTCGTTAGCCAACTTCATGAACCGACTTCTGTTGAGTTATTTTCGTGATAAAGGATCAAGGAGAGCCTTACACGTGTCCTAGTGGACCTAATTCAAGCCTCCCATCCTTCTATAAAAGGAAGTAGCCGTCAAAGTCAAAGTCATTCCATGTTTTCCCTTGGAAGCCGAATAGTATAGGGAGATTGAAGATCATCAAGAACACCATCTACCGCAAGCTGATTAGGGAGTTTATTTTCTTTATTAACTTGTGGTTATGGACATGCATACTCAGATTGTAATTCGTATTCCTATGCCTATTATGAACTAAGTAGCTTAGGGTGTTGGTTAGGAATAATGTGATTATTGTGCTTCATCTCTAGTAATAAATTGACTATCGCATTTTGGTTAATTGTTGTGCTTATTCTTATTTTATGCCCGCCTGGCCAGCCGGTATGGATAGCTCTTTCTAGTTTCAGGGATGATTTAGAGAGTGTGTGGCAATTATCCACACTATGATCATTGTGTATTGGTGAACGCCAGTGACTGAGCTAGGGATAGCCAGTTGCCTAGTGCTTGATCGGTCGCTCTTCATTGGGTTTGAAACATATCCCAAAAGATCTGGAGTTCCGGGAGGAATCCGCTAATAATACTGCGAGAAATGCATGATCAATAATATTGCTAGAGCATATCTTAGAACAATCACTAAAGCCTAACCAGCGCCTGTCTTTAATCTGTCTATCTATTTGTTTACTTGTTGTTCTGTCATTTATTTTGCTTCAGCATAATTCCGATAAAACCAAATCATTTTACTATTCTTGAAACCATTGGAAAGTTACACAGAAATAGGTAGAGTGGAAACTAATTCAGGGCTCGGATTGATAATATTACTTGCTGCAGACTGTGTATACTTGCACATGAATTCTAGAGTATTTTATATCATATTTTTACTCACTCTAGGAACCCGACAATGACGTGGAAAAAATTAAGGATATCCTAACTGCAGTTGATAGTCTTCCAAATACTTTCTTCTGGCACTATGACAAAACAGGAAAGTATAAAGTCTGGTGCGGGTATAAACTTGCAATAGATGGATGTAATGAGGCGTTTTCATCAGCGGAGTCCTATTGCTGCTCTTGGTGGAAGACCTTATGGAGGCTAAACATCCCAACAAAAGCTTAAGATCTTCGCATGGCGGGCTAGCTTGAATATTCTCTCAACCAACATGAATCTTGTCACCCGTAGAGTCCATAATGACCCCCAATGCCCAAAGTGTGGGAAAGCAAATGAAACAACTCATCATGCTCTGTGGGCCTACACAAAGGTAAAAAAGCACTGGACCCGATGGAGCCCAGTGCAATCTCTTCTCAATATCCATTTTGATGATTCTCTTGATCTGTTTTGTAGGTTCCAGGAGAAACTAAGCTCTAGTGGCATGGCAATCTTTGTGGCAATACTATGGTCCACTTGGAACAGCAGAAATAAAGATGTTTTTCAAGGAAACTGGAACAACTACCAACAGGAAAAGGACCCTTTAGATTGGGCGTCAAGTTACATTTCAGAATTCGTGGAGGCCCAAACAAAGCGTGAGGGAAACTAGGAACGATCGGGAGAAACTGATGATTCCCGCACAGTAGAGTGAGTACCACCACCCCACAGCCATTACAAGTTAAATGTGGATGCATAGTTAGCAAACGGGGAGATGGGATCGGGCATGATTATCAGAAACTCAAAGGGAAGTGATGGTAGTCGCATAAAAGTTCAGGAGAACAAGTTGCAATGTAGAGTGGGCAGAAGCTCAGGGGTTGGTAGATGGAGTGCATCTAGCTATGGATTCGGGCTTATCACCAGTTTGGGCAGAGATGGGTTACAAAATTGTTTGGAATTTACTTCATGATCGAGATCAATATCTAAATGAACTAGCTTCGTTAATCCACCAACTAAGACTATTGGCCACATCAGCACATCAGGGGCTTCCTTCTAACCCCAAGGGATGGCAATAAAGTAGCTCATCAGTTAGCTACCCATGCTCACAGAACAAAACATTCTGAATTCTGGCTAGAATATTGTCCTATTTGGGCTCAAAGCAGTTTAGCTCAAGAAATGCAGTTGGTGGATGTCCCAACATTTTCTTTAGGCTCTTTGTAATTTTTGTTCTTGTTTTTCTTCTCCCAAAAAAAGAAAAAAAAAACTAATTATGGAACACATAATTTTAGGAAAACCAAGACTACACTCAATGGAAATTTCAACAATTAAGCCATTCATCTTGGCTTTAATTCCAAAGCTATAAACACACTAACTCTATACGCTTCTCTTTCATAACCTAATAGTAATTTCCAAAAGTTAATTGATCGGAGCTGCAACTACACAATTAACCTTTGAAGATTAAATCTTACTCAACTGAGCAGAGAAATTTTCCGAACACTCCCTGAATCGAAACCCCCTTTAAACGGTCCAAACTACACCAAAATGCCCAAACAATTTATTATTTAACTAGAAACTTCAAGCTGATTTTGATTGTCCTAAGAACGATTCTTGCCCACGAATTTTATTCCAAAATTAGTTCATTTCTCTTTGTTGAACAACACCCTTGATTTTGCAAATCACACAATTTTGTTTTTAGCAAATCACGCAATTAAAAGCTGCAAACACGACCAACAACAACAAGTTTGAAACGGAGTTGCACATTATGGGTTAGATCAATTCCACAAGCAAGCCCACCTAATAATCTTAGGACCCGTTTGAAATACCTTTTAGTTTAAATGTTTTTTAAGAATGCATTTTATTTTAAACATTTGGTAAAAAAATGGATCAAATTTTTACATTTTTCATAGTTTAAGGGTTTAATTTTTACATTGGAAAGTTTAGGGTCTAATTTTTACACTTTTGAAAGTTTAAGGGTTTAATTTTTACATTTAAAAGTTTAGGGGTGTAATTGTTACAACTACCATACTTTAGGGGTGGTTTTTGCAATGTTGTACAAATTCCAAATTGCACATCAAACTACTTAAATCATGAACTCATAAAAAAATCGAATGTGAAATTATCTTGGAATTAATTCAATGACCAGAATGAATTATTAATTGAAATTTGGGGTGTTAGAATATATATATGGATTATTAATTATATGAAGTTTTAAATGAATATAAAAAGGGAAATGATGCTGGATGACTAGAAAAAATAAGTCGTTCAGTTTTTTGGCTAAAATACTTTCGTTTTCTCGGATGTGGCTGACAGAAGTCGTCTATGTTGTAGTTACATGCCAAAGATTTTTTTTTCTCCACATTTTGTGGGATTCTCGAATGGTTTGTAACTGTTTCCCCCACATCTCGTTTTTTTTCTCCTTCTAACAGTCAAAATCGGTTTTTTGTTTATATTTCCTATTTCGGCGCATTCTCCAAGTCCTCTCTCAACTACTGTTTAAAGATTGCGCACGATCGTTGGGGATGGGGCTGCATACGGTCGTCAAAGATGGAGTTGCGAACAGTCGTCTGCACGAAGGATGGAGGAAGGCTGTACGAATTAAGAGATATTATATATAATAATTAAAACAATATAATTATATCTCATTCCAACAACGGTAATAGACCCTCCGTATGTGAATCAGGTTATTAACTATAAAAAATATATGACGATTAATGTTGATGCCAAAATCCGGACAGAAGACTCACTTGACCTTCACGTGACACCAACAGTGAATTTGTAGAAACTGGGGAAGACGTGACCTGCAAGACCAGCAAAAATCGCTGCACACCGGCGTGGTGTAGGCCACACCGCCTCCGATGCCTAAGTCAGAAAACCGAGGAGAAGCTACAAATAGTAAAGGGGAGAGTCAAGAATCGAGTTTCGGAACCCTTCTTCCGTGGTGAAGAGGGGGCTTTATACCTGTTTGCCCTCCTAGGGTTTTTAGGAATTCAGTGGTGTTTCGGGACGAACCAGGCGAAACCGGGGCGATTCAGGGCATCAGGGACCGAATAGAGGTCACCGGGCTCGGCCCGCGCAAACGGGCCGAATGGTCGGCCTCAGCCTTTTGCCGAGGCCGACCATATGGGTCGGGCCATTTTGGCCCGACCCGTTGGTCCAGTCTTCCTCTGGGTTGGTCTTTTGGTCCTACCTCTGCCCGATTGTCCTCATCAGCTCCTTGTCCATCTGTGTGGTCCAAAATCACCTATAACATTAAGCCCCCACTCTTGAATTGGGATTCAGGTGCGACTTTAATGCTATAGGCCGAGCTCCTTGAGCCCAATTTAAGAGTACAACTCTCGTCTCGTGCTGACTTTTGTATGACTTCTTTGTTATCCTGCAAGACAGGGCGAGCTATGCAAAGTAGAAACTCCCTGAGCAGGGGTTAGGTGAAACGGAAATGAGAAGAGTGAGAAGTTACAGAAGTGGCTGGAGGGCCTCTTTGGTCGGCCTCGGCCTCGGTAAGAGGCTGAGCACAACATTTTCCATTTTAGCTTAGGGGGCGTTGCCCCCGAACCCCCAGCGAGACCCCCGTACTTGGTCATTCGGAGTGCTTTATTCCAGATCTAGGGCTTGTCCATAATTAACAATAGGAAAAACAGAAAACTTCACAACCCTGCATTGAAAAGTTAATTTCTGCAAAAGAAAAACGAGGGAGGAGGCCAGGATCGGCCTTGGCCTCTAGCTCTAGTTAGCTCAGTGCTTAGCCCCCTGCATTCATATGTCAGTCCTTACTGGAAAGTAATGGGAAAATTGCATGACGATTACAACAAAGGAATGGAATAGCCTTAACCTATCCCTTATTCCCAGCCTCCACTCAACATGGGCATATATTACCTCAAGCGTTGCAGTTTTCGATCGAGAAGGACTAGTTCCATACCTGGCCTTTTCGAGGGTGGATGGTCGGCCTCGGCCTTGGCATGAGGCTAACCAGCAGCTCTGTACTATTTGCTCGCAGACGTCCAGGCTTATGTGCAGATTTGCCCGACCCTACCTTAAGCATCTCCCTGCGGCTTTGAGCGCCTTGACTGTGCTAAAAAGTAAAGTGACTGAGAACTCGAAACAATCACGCTGCTTTGAATGTGTGCCTGATGGTTGGCCTTGGAGTTGGGATGCTTGGCCTTGGCATGACGGTGCGTACACTCTTCTGGGGAAAAGGCTTGGGGAGGCCCAGGAAGTTCTCGAGCCTCTCTTCAAGCTGTCAGGGTCATCCCAGGGGTGCGTACACTCTTCTGGGGAAAGCTTGGGGAGGCCTAGGAAATTCCCGAGCCTCTCTTCAAGCTGTCACGGTAATCCCAGGGGTGCGTACACTCTTCTGGGGAAAAGCTTGGGGAGGCCTAGGAAATTCCCGAGCCTCTCTTCAAGCTGTCACGGTCATCCCAGGGGTGCGTACACTCTTCTGGGGAAAGCTTGGGGAGGCCAAGGAAATTCCCGAGCCTCTCTTCAAGCTGTCACGGTCATCCCAGGGGTGCGTACACTCTTCTGGGGAAAGCTTGGGGAGGCCAAGGAAAGTCCCGAGCCTCTCTTCAAGCTGTCACGGTCATCCCAGGGGTGCGTACACTCTTCTGGGGAAAGCTTGGGGAGGCCAAGGAAATTCCCGAGCCTCTCTTCAAGCTGTCACGGCCATCCCAGGGGTGCGTACACTCTTCTGGGGAAAAGCTTGGGGAGGCCCAGGAAATTCCCGAGCCTCTCTTCAAGCGTCATGGTCATCCCAGGGGTGCGTACACTCTTCTGGGGAAAAGCTTGGGGAGGCCCAGGAAATTCCCGAGCCTCTCTTCAAGAGTCATGGTCATCCCAGGGGTGCGTACACTCTTCTGGGGAAAGGCTTGGGGAGGCCCAGGAAATTCCCGAGCCTCTCTTCAAGCTGCTGTATTCATCCCGAGGGTGCGTACACTCAGTCGGGGGAAGTGCGGAAGTCTGGCCTCTACAAGGATCATTCTCGTCTGGCCACACGCGTTACATCCTATGGAAAAAGCACTTTATGCGAAACACAATGCAAAGAACTTCATTAAATTCGCAAGTGTCGACATCGTACCACGAAGAAGCGCCATGGACATGTGTTATACAAAACGAAAGGAAAATCAAAACTGTCGCCACATGACCATGGACTCGACCTGTCCTTACCCCTACCCCCCCACTCAAAATTTGCATTCAATATCTTGGACATGCATTTTTTGAGTAAGGAAAAACTAACTTCGTACCTGGGCCTCTAAGGGTGGAGCTCGGCCTTGGCCTCTGGATGGTCGGCCTCGGCTTTGGCATGAGGCCGACCAGCTCCTCTGTACTGTTCGTTTGCTTGTTTTCCATCCCAAGGGTGCATGCACTTAGTCGGAGAAAACTTGGGGAGGTCGAGGAAATTTTCGAGCCTCTCTTCAAGCTGTTGTATTCATCCCAGGAGGTGCATACATTCTGTTGGGGACCCTGGGAGGTTGAGGGCATGCGTCAACCTCTCTGCAAGAATTTTGTCTCTGCAAGAATCATTCTTATGCAAAACACAATATAATAGTTTTTATTGAATTTGCAAATGTTTGTGTGTTTTACAATGAGATAAATGACAGACAGTTTCTATGTAAAGTAAACATAAGTAGAGAAAGCCATTGTTCCTGGTCGGCCTCGGCCTTCCTGCAGTGGTGGCGTTGCCTGCCACTTGTTTCTGCTATGGCTACTGATAGTAAATCTTCAAGTGTTCTGCATTCCATGGGTGTGGAGTTGGTTTCCCGTTTTCATCAACCAAGGCATAGGTGCCGGGGCGGACCACTTTGCTAACTTGATAAGGTCCTTCCCATGCTGGTCCCAACGCACCTGCATTGGGATCTCTGGTGTTTTGCATAACTTTCCTCAGTACTAGGTCTCCTTCTTTGAAGGTGCGCCTTTTCACTCTTGCGTTATAATATCTGGCAACCCTGTTTTTATACTCTGCGACCCGGAGTTGAGCCATTTCACGATGCTCGTCTAGGAGGTCCAGGTTCAACCTCATTGCTCCATCATTCCCTTGCACACTAAACTGTTCTGTCCTGGGGGAGGGGATGCCGACCTCCACTGGGACTACCGCCTCTGCCCCGAATGAAAGGGAAAATGGTGTTTCTCCTGTTGAGGTTCGTGCTGTTGTCCGATACGCCCACAGTACACGTGGGAGCTCTTCGGCCCATGCCCCTTTTAGTCCTTCAAGCTTCGTTTTAAGATTCTGCTTGATTATTTTATTCACAGCCTCCACCTGGCCGTTAGCTTGCGGATGGGCTGGGGATGAACAACGATGTGCTATACCCAAATCTGAGCAGAACTTCCTGAAAGCGGCATTGTCGAACTGCCTACCATTATCTGATATAATGGTGTTAGGAATCCCAAAACGGCACACAATATTCTTCCATACAAAGTCAGTGACCTTCTTTTCAATTATAGTTGCTAGTGGTTCTGCCTCTGCCCATTTTGTGAAGTAATCCACAGCCACAACTGCATACTTGGTCTGCCCTTTACCTTGGGGGAGAGGTCCGATCAGATCGATTCCCCATTGCACGAACGGCCACGGGCTGATAATGCTCGTTAAAGGCTCAGGTGGTTGCCTTGGAGTGGGTGCAAACCTTTGGCATTGATCGCAAGATCTAGTGAAGTGCCTAGCGTCTTGCAACATGGTTGGCCAATAGTAACCTTGCCTGACTTTCTTGTGACACAACGACCTTGCTCCTGAGTGATTTCCACACAGCCCCTCATGTATCTCTCTCATAACGTAGTTAGCATCACTAGGGGGAAGGCACCTCAACAACGGCATCGAGTAGCCTCTTTTATACAGTCTCCCTTCCCTTAACACAAAATGCGATGCTCGCCTCTGAACCTTTTTAGCCTATGTCCTCTCTGTTGGCAGCTCGTCTTTCCCTAAGTAATCAAGGATCGGATCCATCCATGAAGCTTCCCCTGCTTCTGGGGAGGGCTTAGTTTCAATTGATGGGATACCCTCCCCATCTGCAGGATCACCGACCTCAAGCCTCGGATCTTCCGCCTCGGCCTCGGACTTATCCTCAAGCTCCGCCTCGGCCTCGGACTTATCCTCAAGCTCCGCCTCGGACTTATCCTCAGGCTCGGCCTCGGCCTCGACCTTGTCCTTAGGCTCGGCCTCGGCCTCTACTCGGCCATCTGTCTCGAGAATCTCCTCTGCACATACCGCAGGCTCTGACAAAACCTCAACTGGCACAGTCCTGCTCAACTCTGTATCATAGGCAGCCGCCAAGCGAGCCAGTGAATCTGCGTTGGCGTTCTGAGACCTCGGGATTTGTTTGATCTCCCACTTCTCAAAGTGGGACAGTAGTTCCCTGGCCTTGGATAAGTACCTACTCATTCTCTGTTCCCTAGTCTGGTATTCTGCCAACACCTGCTTCACGATTAGCTGTGAATCGCTTTGAACCATGATGTCTGAAACTCCGATCTCCCTTGCCAACTTCAATCCTGCTAGGAGTGCCTCGTATTCAGCCTCATTATTCGAGGCCTTGAAATTGAATCTCAGGGCATACTCAAATCTTCCTCCATCAGGGGATTCTAGCAAAATTCCTGCTCCACAACCCTTGGTGTTAGAAGACCCGTCTACAAAGAGTGTCCAAGTCTGTTTCACCTCCCTTACACTCAGCATATTGACCTCTGTGCCTGACTTACTCTACTCGGCCTCGGACCTCTGAGGGTCGGCCTTCTCCTCAGCAGTCGTTAATTCTGCCAGGAAATCTGCCACAGCTTGCCCTTTCATGGCAGTTCGAGGTTTGTAATGGATGTCATACTCACTCAGCTCAACTGCCCACTTCATGAGGCGACCCGAGGCTTCTGGCCTCTGCAACACCTGTTTTAGAGGAGAGTTGGTCAAAACTGTTACCTTATGGGCTTGGAAATACGGACGCAACCTTCTGGCCGACGTAACTAGGGCCAGAGCGAGCTTCTCCACTTGGGGGTATCTAGTCTCTGCTCCAACCATCGACTTGCTGGTGTAATACACAGGTCGTTGGAGCTTCTCTTCTTCTTTGATCAGTGCAGAACTTACAGCCGTATCCGAGGCCGCGACATAGAGCAACGGCTCGTCGCCAGGGAGCGGCTTGGCCAAGAGCGGGGCCGAGCTCAAATAGTCCTTCAACTCCTGGAAAGCCTTTTCGCATTCTCCAGTCCATTCGAAACGTGATCCCTGTCTCAAAATTTTAAAGAAGGGTAAACACCTGTCAGTTGATCTACTAACAAACCTGTTCAAGGCGGCGATCCTCCCGTTCAAGCTTTGAAGTTGCTTGAGATTGGTCGGGGAGGACATTTGCATGATTGCTCTGATCTTGTCTGGGTTTGCCTCTATCCCCCTCTGATGCACCATGAATCCTAGGAATTTTCCTGATGTCACCCCAAAAGCGCACTTACTCGGGTTTAGTTTCATTCGATACTTCCGGAGGATCTGGAAAGCTTCATTAAGGTCAGACTCATGGCATTGAGACTTCAAGCTCTTTACCAGCATATCATCCACGTACACCTCCATGTTCTTTCCCAGTAACGGAGCAAACATGCGGTTTACCATTCGCTGGTATGTCGCCCCAGCGTTCTTCAAACCGAACGGCATGACCTTATAGCAATACAACCCTCGGCTGGTGATGAATGAAGTCTTTTCCTGATCGGGCTCGTGCATTCTAATCTGGTTGTACCCTGAATATGCATCCATAAAACTCAGCATCTCGTGCCCTGCTGTTGCATCAACCAACTGGTCGATCATGGGCAAAGGATAGATGTCCTTTGGGCACGCCTTATTCAGGTCGGTGAAGTCGATGCACATCCGCCACTTCCCGTTAGCCTTCTTTACTAGTACCACATTGGACAACCATTGGGGATAATGAACTTCTCTGATGAACCCTGCTTTAAGCAGCTCATCTACTTGACTGGCAACAACCTCATTCCTCTCCGAGTTAAATGCCCTTCGCCTCTGCTTTACTGGCTTGAAATCCCTATCCACGTTCAACTGGTATACCATCACTCCCGGGTCAATTCCTGGCATATCCTCGTGTGACCACGCAAACAGATCCGCGTTAGCCCTCAAGAAATCAACCAGTCTACCCCTCTGCTCGGCCCCCAATTTGGTGCCGATGTTCACTCTCCTTTCCTCAGACGTTAGTGGTACAGATTCCAGTTCCTCCGCGGGCTGTCCCCTTGGGTCAAGTCCAGCAGCATCGCTGACATGCGGAACCTCGCAACAGCCTCCGGGGTTAGGGTCGGCTTTTTCCATACCGATGCCGACCTCAATCTGATTCAGCGCTTTCTGCTCGCAACAGCCTTCGGGGTTAGGGTCGGCGTTTTCCATACCGATGCCGACCTCAATCTTATTCGGCACTTTCTGCTCGCAACAGCCTTCGGGGTTAGGGTCGGCCTTTTCCATACCGAGGCCGACCTCAGTCTGGTTCGGCGCTTTCTGCTCATACCCGAGGTTTCCTTCTAGTTTCTGAACCCGATTCATCCTACAGAACACCACCGATGCGCACTCTTCCCCACAGACGGCGCCAACTGTTGATGCCAAAATCCGGACAGAAGACTCACCTGACCTTCACGTGACACCAACAGTGAATTTGTAGAAACTGGGGAAGACGTGACCTGCAAGACCAGCAAAAACCGCTGCACACCGGCGTGGTGTAGGGCACACCGCCTCCGATGCCTAAGTCAAAAAACCGAGGAGAAGCTACAGATAGTAAAGGGGAGAGTCAAGAATCGAGTTTCGGAACCCTTCTTCCGTGGTGAAGAGGGGGTTTTATACCTGTTTGCCCTCCTAGGGTTTTTAGGAATTCGGTGGTGTTTCGGAACGAACCAGGCGAAACCGGGGCGATTCGGGGCATCAGGGACCGAATAGAGGTCACCGGGCTCGACCCGCGCAAACGGGCCGAATGGTCGGCCTCGGCAAAAGGCCGAGGCCGACCATATGGGTCGGGCCATTTTGGCCCGACCCGTTGGTCCAGTCTTCCTCTGGGTTGGTCTTTTGGTCCTACCTCTGCCCAATTGTCCTTATCAGCTCCTTGTCCATCTGTGTGGTCCAAAATCACCTATAACAATTAACATATATCTTAATATATCTAGGATATATATATATATATATATATAATATCTAGGATTATACAATTACCGCTGAGCTATACTCACTTTGACAATAGGAATGGTTTAATTGGAAACTCTTGAACGAAGACGAAGTTGATATTTTTTTTTTTTTTCAAAAATAGACATTTGTGAAATATAAGTTCCAAAATGAGTAATTCCAATAATTTGTGTAAATTTAGGTTTCATTTGGAATACATTTTAATTTAAATGTTTTTCAAGAATGCATTTTTAAAAAAAAATTGTATAAAAATTGTTTAGAATTTAACCACTCATATGTTTGGTTACATTTTCTCATAAGTGTTTTTATACACAAATTATTATATACTTAAAAACTCTTTTTAAAAAATTTGGTTTTAAGTGTATCTCTCAAAATAGTTTATTTATCAATCTCATTTTTTAATAAGTCATTTTTAGTAGTTGTCAAACACTAGAATTCTTTTTTCAAAATTAAACACTTAGAAAGTTAAACCAAACATACCCTTAATCATTCGATCAAATGGTCAGACGACATATGACCTTAAAATTTAGGATTGTCCAACTTTGTCTTCCAATTAAGTTAGGACACTTGACCATCATAATTTGCTCCAAAAATAGAATCTATTCCTTTCCTTGCATTTTTTTTTTTTTTTTTTTTTTTTACAATCCTTTCCTTGCAAATTATGAGGTACATGTAATGGTATACCAAAGCAGCAAGCACAAAAGATTTATACCTCAGAAATTTTCATTAAAAATTCTACTTGCATAATCTAACATACATTCATTTTGAGCTACATCATCAACAAGAAGAATAACTAAATCCTTTTTACAATGTCTACAAGAGCTACATATGTGCCAACTATGGCAGCAACAACACCTAGCAATATGATACAAGTTATTATGACGGTCTCGAATCCAAACCTCTTGTAATTGCCCGAGATCTTCAAGTAACACACGCACGGCAGTATAACCGAAGCGGTGACGCTGAGAAATGCTCCGACGAGCGACATCAGGGAGCCGAAAAATGGAATTGTCAAAGCTACAATGACATTGCTGACTAACAAGCTGGTACTGATTAGCATAGTCAAGGGCTTTGTGTTGTAGTTCAATGGAAACCGATTCTTAATCGCGGTTACAATTGGAACAGTCATTAATGCATATTTGCAAATGGGATTCACTAATGTTGTGTAGATTGCAACCAAAGAGCTCACTTTTCCTGTCGGAAGATTTAAGGTTATTTGTGATTGAATGTCGGAGCCGAACATGGCGTATCCCATTACAGCCATGCTGGCATACCCAAAAGTGCAAATGATGAAGCAAAAAGTTAGAACCTGCACAAGTAGAAACAGCCAAAAGGGTCACCAAAAAGTCCAAGAAAAAGACGTTTTAAGGGAAAAATGCTGAGTAGATAATGTTCGAATTTTTCCAAATTTGGTCCCCAAAAGTTTTGAATATTCATTCCTCTGGTTTTTTTTTAATCTTTTTCAATTAAATTCTCATTACCACAACGCATTGAAATTAATCGATAAAATGATGATGTAATATCAAAACACAATTTATGAATCTAGAGTTTAACTGTCAACTAGAGCTTAGCTCAACTGGCATAAAACTTCTAAACTGATCAAGAGATCAAATGTTCAATCTCCTACCCCTACATGTTGTAAAAAAAAAAAAAAAAAATCTAGAGTTTAACTATTGTGCTTTTAAAAAACCTTTTCAAATCAAGAAAATCACCACATAACCATGGATAAGATCAAAACTTTTAAAAGACAAAATTAAAAAAAAAACAAAAAAAAAAAAAGCAAAGGAAATTGGTATGCACTTACATTGGAGAATTGGCGTTTGTTCTTCATGGAAGTGTACAAGGTTGGAAAAACGGGATGAGCACAATAACAGAAGGCAAATAAGCTGATGGAATTAGGAATCCCTTTCCAGTTGATGAGAGTTCCTTTCTGTTGGAATCCAATTCCATCAAAGGCACCACACCAGAAAACGGAGCCGATTATGATGGCCGATGCGAGAACTCCGCTCGCCGAGACGAACGACAGAAGACTCATGTTGTCAAGCCACACGGACGGCAAGATAACGAGAGCAACGACCAAAACAAAGAACGCTTGCCCGGCGATTCTAAAGCCGATGAGTTCGAACCCGACGTCCGGGAACATGTTGTTCAAGTCATCACCTTCAAGAATTAGAAATCCTGTGGCCACCAAGTACAGCTCCACGTACATGAAAACTGATACTATTATCTTCCCATTTCTTCCAAATGCAAGCTCTCCAACCTCTGGATAGGTTCTTATATCAGACTTCACATCCATACATCGCTGGATCAGTAGCCCGGTGTAAAACGTCGCAACCGCGATCACGAGAAGGAGTATTAGGCTTACCCATCCGCCCGACGCAAGGGCGTACGGAACTGATAGAATTCCTACTCCTGAAACGCAACAATCAAACCATCAGATTATTAGCATAAATATGCATGATACTACTTTTGAACCAAAAAAAGAAAATATCTAACAAGTTTTGGATAACATGTGGTGCTTGAGCCACACAAAATAGCAAAAAAAAACCCAAGTAGAACCTGATAGAGTATTGAGGAGGTTGAAAGAGGTTTGGAGGAAAGAAGTATTTTTTGAACTGCAAGAATTGTGAGTGTTATTTGATTCCACTTCCTCCAAAGTCAATACTTCACTCTCTAGCTTCTCTCCAAACAAGAGGGGTACCCTCAAAAAGGAATCTAAAAACATCTTCAACTTCATTTTTGTGTAGGAAAGAAAAAGGAAAAGCTACCAACGAGATCAACAGAGAGATTTTAGGATATTAGAGATGAGAAGTGTTTAACAGTTTTGCTCTCTTAAATACTTAAAAAAGATCTCAAAAAGTAGTACAAGTAATTCGAGGTGTTTGGAAGCTTATCTTGGCCTAAATAACTTAAAAACATTTAACATGTGCACAAGCTCCAATAATGAGAATTTTTGCACCAAATAGGCAAATACATGTGATTCAAACAAAAAAATGATGGAACCAAGGCTAATTTCCTTTTCTATTGTTTGTCCTCCATACATAAGCAATACTACTTATTGGAAACATGTTTTCATCATTTGCTTTAACATCTCTAAATAGGACAACAAGATAACAAGAATTTGTTGTTCAATAGCTAAATATATGTGAGTCATATCTGCATAATAAACAAAATTTTCACAATCACATCTATGACCTAAAATTCAAAGCAAGAACAATATACACCTAATCACACAAATTTCACATATTCGCCTAAAATTCAAAGCAAGAACAATATATATACACCTAAAATTCAATTTCCAGCACACCAATTACGCATATTTTCACCTTAAATTAAGTTTTCAGCACCTAAAATTCAATTTCCAACACCTAAAATTTAGTTTTCAGCACCTAAAATTTACATATATACACCTAAAATTCAATTTCCAGCACCTAAAATTCACATATGTACACCTAAAATTCAATCTCCAGCACCTAAACTTCAATTTCCAACACCTAAAATTCAGTTTCCAACACCTAAAATTCAATTTATAGCACACTAATTTCACATATTTTCACCTAAATTCAATTTCCAGCACACTAATTTCACATATTTTCACCTAAAATTCAATTTCCAACACACTAATTTCACAATAAAAAAACAGAAACCCAGA
The DNA here is from genome assembly GCA_036850905.1 of Luffa acutangula. Taxonomy (NCBI): domain Eukaryota; kingdom Viridiplantae; phylum Streptophyta; class Magnoliopsida; order Cucurbitales; family Cucurbitaceae; genus Luffa; species Luffa acutangula. Next base: position 13,089,609 of record CM072094.1, on the reverse strand, counting down.
AAACCAAAGAAGAACATAGAAAAAAAATTCAGCACACTAATTTTAAAGTACAAAAAGCAGAAACCCAAAAAACCAAATAAGAACACAAAAAAAACACAGAAAAGTTGTTATGACGAAAACAGTAACAACGTAACAAGAACGAAAGGGCGGAGAGAAACAACACACAGATATATGTGGTTCACTAACAGTGTGTTAGCTACATCCACAGGCAGAGGGAGAGAACGATCTTATTATGTGAGGAGTATTCAGAATACATAGATTAGGACAAAAATAGGTTAAGAGGGTTTATATATGGCACCACTCTTAACCCTAACATAATAGGCCCAAAATAAAAAAGCCCGAAACGGAAAAATCATATCTAATCCATATACATACAGCGAGACCCCCGTACTGGGTCGTTTAGAGCGCTTCATATCAGATTCAAGGCATATCAACAAAAGTAAAGAGCACCTAGAAACACAGAAAAGTAAAGAGCACCTAGAAACCCAAAAAACGTAAAATAATAATAATAATAATAATAATAAATTAAAAATAAAGAAAATAGAAACATAAAGAAAATGTTAAAAAAAGGGTAAAGGAAACCCAAAAAAACGTACAGAAAAATGTTAAAAAAACAAAAGAAAAAGAAACTGGAAATAAAGAATCTCCTGGATTGCTTTGCTACAGTACGTTTAATTAGCCTACATAAAAAATAAAAAAAAGAAACTGGAGAAAACCGTAAAAAAAAAAAAAAAAAAAAAAAAAAAAAGAGAGAGAAGAAGAAGATGTAAAAAAAAAAAAACCAAAGAAAAAGAAACTAGAAAAAAAACGTAAAAAAATGTAGACTCTAGCAACCCGTCTAAAAAATCCCTAACCTTTAGATCAAGGTTTAGGAGGGAGAAATATAGACTAAAAAGCTAGAGATTTATTAGAAACAGAGAGAAATATATATTTGCAAGAACTTAAGAAGTTAATTTGAATCCTACAGGAAACTCTAGCATCTTTCTAACATTGAATAATTGGTTTCTGAAGAAAAAATAACTGATTTCCCTGTGTAGATGAAACAATTATTTACAAACACAAAATGAAGAATGAATACACGCAACTACATGGCCACAAATGACAAATGGAATAATCACAATACATCACTCAGTGGTGTAATTAATTACACCAATGGTTGTGTAAACATTGTATAACCTTTGAACTTCCAAATTAAAACCATGGTTGTGGAAAAACTCTGCCACCAAAACGTTAATGTTCAAACTGGGTATACAAAAAATGAATTTAAAAACATACCCGACGCATTGATGCCATGTCAAATCGAGCTCAAAATTTGTCTCCCTCGGGATGAACTTGCGCCTGCCCCCAGTTGTGTATACCAGTATCTACACCCTGCACGTCGACAACTACACAACAATCCCTGTACATACCTGAGTTAACAAACTCAAAATTTGTCTCCCCCCTGGGATGAGCTTGCGACTGTCCCGATTGTGTATACCAGTATCTACATCCTGCACGTCGACAACTACACAACAATCCTGGTATGTAATATTCTAAAACTCGTTGACCATCCAAAAAAACATCCTTATCTTTTGAAAAGACTATATTGATCGTGTTGCTTGACCAATTCCTAAAGAGTGTTAACAGGCAGATACTATTACTGTCAGACAGATTGAGGTAGTTCGCAGCACATACCTTGATTTGAGAGAGGTTAGAATCACAAGGAACCGACACAGTTCCAGACTTGAAATCACTATAGAGTCTCGTGACATTCCAGACACCACCGAACAGAATTGTAATCTGTTGTACCGTCATTTTGTGTTATTGGAGAAGTTTTCAATCAAAGTATGACAAAGACAACATTTCCAACGTTTTATGAAAAGACCTAGATTAAGCTATATATTTGAACAAGGTTTAAACACTAATTGAGAGAGAGAAAATCCTCTTTGACGGTTGGAGAAGGAGAAGAAAACGGGAATATAAAGAAAATCATTTTTTATTGTTAGAATGGAGAAGAAATCAGAATCTATGGAATTCAGTTGGAGACCAAAACGACAAGGATCCCATGAAATTTGGAAAAAAGGATCTCGTTCATGTAACGACATTGTAAACGACGTCGGTATATACATGTATATACCAGGGGTAAAATGGGAAGAAAAAAACTGGTTGGTCGTTCTTAGGAGAATTTTGGCAGCATTTTAGATTGAAGAAGACCATCAATTTTCATCAGCTCATCCTCTATAAATAGAGGAAAAACATGCACAAGAATTGCACCAAAAATTGACAGCAATTTGGGAGTGATTTGAGTCATGGATTAGGTGGTGCAAGAAGGCTAACCTAAGGTGATTAGTCATTAAGCACCACCTCCAAAAATTACCAACTTTTTGAATTTCTATTAAATTCAAAATTTTGTAATTTTAAATATAAAATTTGAACAATCCCACTCAATTATGATTTTATTTTAAATTAAATTAAACTTTATTTAATTTTAAAAAAAAAAATCATTTAATTAAATATCTTATATTAAATTAATACCACTTGTGCAATCTTGGTTTTTTTTTCTTCTCCCAACAAAATTTCTCGAAGATGAATCTTTATTCATGTGTTTAATATTTAAATCATATTTAATACATCCAACTCTCATTTTAAAGTTCAATTTGTAATTAAACTAATATGTCGTTAAATATCACATATAATCGACTTTTGTATCATTTTCCGAATTTGAACGTTTCAAATTTTATCTTTTCATATTGTTCCAAGTTTTATTCCTATTGAGCTAGTAGAGGGACCTAATGGACCTATAGATCATGGTCTCCAACGAAATGATGATAACCGATTAATCTCATTAACCTAGTCATTCATCGTTTGTTAGCTTCTGGGACACTCCACTATACCTCGTAGCTACACTCCCCTCACTGTACATATATTTCTTGTCCACTTTAGATAACCATGATTAGTAAGTCAACCCTTCACCGGTTGTTCGTAACTAGAGCTAGGTTAAAAGTTCGTTTTACCCATGTAGTTACATCTTGTTCCTTAAGTTCCATTGATCCTCTAATAAACAACTAGTTCGCGATATAATCACTAAACCAAGTCCCTCTCAAGGTTATGAGAGGGTGGGGTCCCTTTGTTCAAGACTCGGAGTCAGCACTTAAGAGACCAACCTTTACTAACCCTAAAATGGGTAGTAGTGAATTCCATTCTTGCAAAGCTATGTCCCCAGCTATCCATTTAGTCTTATCCCCAAAATGGTAGGCTTATTGAGTCGGCGATGTTTGGCCACTCTCACCCATGCAAATCAAAGGATAATCCTAAATAAACAGGAGTTCATAGTTAGCTCAGGATTAAGATCGAGTTACCTAGGTTATATGTATGAGATGTTTAGTTTCAACAGTAAACGGTGTTGTAAAGTGAAAGTGACTTATCTCCTGGTCCGATCTCTATGCAACTCTTTGCATAAGACGCCCTCACTCACATGTCTTATACATGAACGATTAGGATCACATCGTCTGTCTTTAAAAAGACAAAGCGAGCCACGCCAATAGTGTCCCCAGGATTAAGGTACCCAACCTTATCCATATACTATAGATCGTTTAGACTATTTTCTTGAACTTGATCCATACTTATGTCACACATAAAACTTCAAGTATACATAATATAGTCATGGATTCTTAGTTTATTGGATTTGTGGTTATATTTAGGCAAAACAAATATATAGAAATAATACTTCATTGAAGTAAGTCAAATGTTACATTTACTATCTATGAGTTTTAGGGCATAAAACCCAACAAACTCCCACTTGCACTAAAACTCTAGTGAGCGTATATGCATTAAATAATACCAAAGCAAGGAAATGTTACAAATACAATAAACTAGGGCACTCATATACCCTGTACATCTCCTACTTGCCCTAGGTTATGCTATATACATATCTCATAGACCTAAGTTCTGCAGATGACCCTCAAACACTTTAGCCGAGAGAGTCTTTGTAAATGGACCAGTGGTATTGTGTTCTGAAGCGATCTTCGTGACTATCACATCTCCACGTTGCACTATCTCCCGAATTAGGTGATACTTCCTCTCAATGTGTTTGTCTCGTTTGTGACTGCGAGGCTCTTTAGAATTGGCTACTGCCCCACTGTTATCACAATATAAAGTGATGGTCAAGTTCATGTTTGGAACAACTTCTAAGTCTGTCAGGAACTTTCGTAGCCACACTGCTTCTTTGGCTGCTTCACATGCAGAAACATACTCTGCTTCCATGGTGGAGTCAGCAATGCATCCTTGTTTAATGCTTTGTCATACTACTGCTCCTCCATTCAGAGTAAACACTGACCTTGATGTAGATTTTCATGAATCGATGTCAGTTTGAAAGTCAGAGTCGGTGTAACCAATAAGGAGCAGATCCTTTGAACCATACACCAACATATAGTTCCTCGTTCTCCAGAGATACTTGAGGATGTTTTTAACGGCTGTCCAGTGGTCATACCCTGGATTAGATTGGTACCGACTAACTATTCCCTCTGCAAAACTAATTTCTGGCCTAGTGCAGAGCATAACATACACTAGGCTGCCGATAGCTGAGGCGTAGGAAATATGTCTCATATCCTCAATTTCTTGAGGTGTCTTAGGACATTGTTCTTTAGACAGATGAATTCCGTGCCTAAAAGGTAATAATCCTTTCTTGGAGTTCTGCATCGAATATCGAGCTAACATTTTGTCGATATACGTTGCTTGAGACGTGGCTAAGGTTTTGTTCCTGGGATCCCTAATGATCTGGATGTCAAGAACAAATTGTGTTTCTCCCAGATTCTTCATTTGGAATTGCGATTCTAGCAAGTTTTTAACGTTGGTAAGATATCCTACATTATTCTCAATAAGCAGAATATCATCTACATATAGTATTAAGAAAGCTACTTAATTCTTGATGATTTTCTTGTAAACACAAGGTTCATCAGGATTTTGGTCAAAGCCAAATGATTTGATCGTTGTATCAAATCGAAGATTCCAAGACCTTGAAGCTTGTTTTAATCCATAAATGGATCGTTTTAGTTTACAAACTTTTTGTTCTTCATTCATGAAAATGAACCCTTTAGGTTGAGATATATAGATATTCTCGTTAAGGTTGCCATTCAGAAAGGAAGTTTTGACGTCCATTTGCCATATTTCATAGTCATAATATGCGGCTATGGACAGGAGAATTCTAATGGACTTAAGCATAGTAATAGGGGAAAAAGTTTCTTCATAGTCAATTCCTTCCCTTTGGGTAAAACCTTTAGCTACGAGCCTACCTTTGAACGTTTGCACGTTTCCAACTGCGTCTCTCTTTCTCTTATAGATCCACTTGCATTCAATGGGTTTTATCCCTTTAGGTGGATCCACAAGATCCCATTTTGAATTGAAGTACATTGACTCCATTTCAAGGTCCATTGCTTTGACCCATTGGTCTCTATCAACGTCATTCATTGCTTTTTTAAAAGTCAATGGATCCTCGATGTCGTCATCTGGTATTACGACTTGTGTTTCAATTAAACTTAGGTAGCGGTCAGGTTGTATTATAATCCTCCCACTACGTCGAGGCATACTCAACATTTAAGCAGGACAAGGTTGACTAGAAGAACTAGCTCCAGCACTATCGTAAGCTGAAGAACTAGTTTGATCAACAACTTTTGTTGATTCTTCAGTAGCTTCTTTTAATACTAATTTGCTTCATGGTTTATGATCTCTCAAATAGTCTTCTTCTAAGAAAGTAGCGTTCGTAGAGACAAACACTCTGTTTGCTAGTGGGTCGTAGAAGAGACCACCTCTCGTTTCTTTTGGATAACCAAAAAATTGGCATAATGTTGAACGTGGTTCCAATTTCTTAGGATTCGTCACTAACACATAGGCAGGACATCCCCAGATCCGGAAATATCGTAAACTAGGTTTACGTCCTTTCAATAATTCGAAGGGTGTTTTTGAAACACTTTTCGAATGAACATTGTTCAATATCTCAACTGTAGTCATTACTACATGTCCCCAAAACGAGCTGGGCAACTGAGCATAACTCATCATCGATCGGACCATTTCCATCAATGTTCTATTTCTCATTTCGGATACACCGTTCTGTTGTGGTGTTTCTGGTGCTAAGAGTTGTGATTTGATTCCATGTTCTATCATATAGTCTTGGAATTGTAAATCCATATACTCTCCTCCTTGATCAGATCGAAGAGTTTTGATTGTTTTTCCTAATAGGTTTTCAACTTCAACTTTATATTCTTTGAACTTTTCAAGTGCTTCAGATTTGTGTGCCATTAGGTACAAGTAACCATATCTCGAATAATCATCTATGAAAGAGATGAAATATTTGTATCCTCCTCGAGCTTTTACATTCATTGGACCACAGAGGTCTGAATGTATAAGTTCTAGAGGTTCTTTGGCTCTATAACCTTTTTTCGTAAATGGTCTTTTAGTCATTTTTCCTTCTAGGAAGGATTCACATGGAGGTAATGAATCATCTTCTAACTCATTTAGAAGTTCATTCTTTACCAATCTTTTGATCCTATCAAGATTAATGTGGTGCCAAAGATAAGCATTACTATTTGGAGAAATGCGTTGCCTTTTTCTTTGAGTATCAGCAGTTCTAAATAACTCGTGATTTCAAACTGTTTTTGTTACGGTTGGTCTTATGACATACAAGTTGTTTTCTAATTTTGTTGAACAGGCAAACATTCCTTTTCGAGAGATGAACGCTTCATTAACTTCAAAATTTATAGAATATTCTTGTTCGATTAGACAGGAGATAGGTATAAGATTCCTACGTATTTTAGGAACTATATACAGATTTTCCAAAAGTAAAAACCTATCTCCTACAAACAACTTGACATCTCCCATTGCAGAAGCTGAAATGACGTCTTCTGTTCCAACCTTAAGCATCATTTCATCTTTCTTTAACTGTCGAAATGAACTATTTTCCTGCAAAGAAGAATAGACATGATTAGTAGCTCCAGAATCAAGTATCCAGGCATCTTGATGATGTTCTAAGAGAAAAGTTTCTAAGACGAGTAAATCGAATTTACCTTCTTTTTTCAGCGAGGTATTTGGGGCAATTTCTCACCCAATGCCCCTGAACGTTACAATGGAAGCATTTTCCTTTATCAGCCTTCTTTGCTTTCTTCTTTCCTCGATTAGCAGTAGCGGTAGCCTTTCCCTTTACTCCTTCCTTTTTCTGGATATTCTTTGATCCAACATGCGGAAGCAATTTTTGATCTTAGGCACACAATTTGATCAATTTAATCCTAGAAGACATGTTTGTCCATAAGAACAAAAAAATATAGTAATAAGGTGAAGGGAATAAAAGTCCCCAGGCAGTGGAAGCGCATCGATTGGACCTTACGCCGTATATTAATTAACATTAAAATACCGTTACGAAAACTCAAACAAACTTTAAACACTCTTTTAAGCTGCTGGAAAATTGGTTTAAACATGCTTAAAAATAAATCTAAATTTATTTTCATGTTTTTCTAAAGAAAAAGGAAAGAACCGTTACAAACCTTCGTTGTAGACTGGAAATTCCTTCTTGAATGACACAAGGTTACACCGGTATGACTCTAAGTCTAGGAGGCAAAAGAGTTGTGGGAGTCTTTCTCTAAGAGGAAGGCTAGAGAGAATTCTAGGGCTTGTCTTGAGAGTCTAAGAGCAAGAGCAAGAGTGTCAAGTGTCATGACCAATTAGGTCTAGTGTTCTATTTATAGAAGAGAGGTCATGAATAAAATATTCAATTAAATCAATCTTTTCCAAAATTGATTCAATCTTATTCCTTAATTAATCAATTATGATCAATCAATTCCATATTTGATTAATCTTTTCCACAAATGATTAATTACTTCCATAAGTGATTAGATCATTTCCATAAATGAAGTGATTAATTATTTCCATAATTGATTAATTCCCGGTTAATGAATTCTTTAATTAATTAACCACCAATTAAATATCACATATTTAATTTCCGGCCTAGAATTAATTAATTTGTCCAAACACATTTTAGGCCTTAAATTAATTCATTATTTGAACTTTTTCAAACTTTCATAAATTTATATTTGAACTTCTTCAAATATTAATTTCTCTCATAATATATATTATATTTGTTTCCCTTAGTAAATTGAACATTTTCAACTTACATTTATTACTTAGTTGCCTCAAATTACTTTATGAGCTACCAGTGGGACCTAATGGACCTGCAAATCAGAAGCTCCAACGATGTGAGATCAATTGGTCAAACTCATTAACCACATTAATCAATATTCGTTAACTGTGTGTTCATTCCACTATAGACTCACAATTGCACTCTTCTCACTGCAGACATATTTTCTGTGTCCACGGATATAGACTAATATCGACTAGTTAGTCCTTCACGAGTGTCCGTAACACCAGCTGGGTCAAATTACCGTTTTACCCCTGGGTTACCTCTATTTCCTTAAGTACCAATTCTCCTCTAATGAACAACTTGTTTGTGGTCCAACCATCAAACAGAAAACCCTCTCGTGCCATTGAGAGGGTAGGGCCCTTTGTTCAAGACTCGGAGTAACCACTTAAGGGAACACTCATCTGCTTCCCTAAAGTCGGGAAGGAGTGAATTCCATTTTGTACGATTATGTTCCCAGCTCCACATTTGGTCTTGTCCCCAAAGTGGTAGGCTTATTGAGTCGGCGTATTGGCCACTCTCACCCATACAAATCAAAGGACAATCTCTCATGAGCAGGAGTCCATAATCAACTCAGGATTAAGACTAAGTTGTCTAGGTCGTCCTAGTGAAATAGAAAACCAACTAGTTAACGGTGTTATAACCAGTGGTTACAATTTCACGGTCCGGTCTTATGCAAACTCATTGCATAGGATACCCCCACTCGCATGTCTCCTACACGAACGCGTTGGATCGCAGCGTTTGTATCAAATACAAAGTGGGTTGTATCCATAGTGTCACCAGGATAAGGCACCCAGTCTTATCCCTATACTATAGACCCTTTAGGCTGTTTCTTGAACAATGATCCCATATGTCGCTACATATAGTTCAAGACTCATATTACAACCTTGGATGTCTAGTTTATTTGATTAGGGTTATTATTAGGCAAAGACAAATATAAAATAACTAATAACAATTAATATATCAATATTATTTCATTAATATCCGGTCAACGGTTACATTCACTATCTACGAGTTTTAGGGCATAAAACCCAACATAAGGTACCTACCTCTTGTAGCTTCCAATTCGTATAATCTGATGCTTTATAATTCACACGAACTACTTTTGGACAACCACTTGGATCTTCTCTACTATCCTCAGGCCTTCGAACGGATTGTGGGATCCTCAATTGATAGGAATTGGAAAGGAAAGCTTATGGGTATAAGCAAACTTGAGAGTATGAACATAGAAGTTCTTGGGGAGAATTTTGGGTTCATTGTAAGACACAGAGGAATTGAAATCGATCAATCCAAAATTGAAGCAATTCAGAAAATGCCAAGTCCAAGAAACCTACATGAGTTGAGAAGTCTCCAGGGTCGTTTGGCTTACATTAGAAGATTCATATCCAACCTCGCTGGTCGATGTCAACCCTTTCATAGGTTGATGAGAAAGAATGCAAATTTTGAGTGGGATGATATGTGTCAGAATGCTCTAGATAGTATAAAAAGATACTTGCTCAATCCTCCTGTCTTAGGTGCCCCTAAGACAGGAAAGCCAGTAATATTGTATATCGCTGCACAAGACAAGTCTATTGGGGCACTATTGGCACAAGAAAGAGAAATTCACAAAGAACAGGCCCTTTATTACCTAAGTAGAACTTTAACAGGAGCTGAGTTAAATTACTCTCCAATCGAGAAGATGTGTCTCGCTCTCTTCTTTGCTATTGATAAGCTAAGACATTATATGCAAGCCTTCACTGTACATTTAGTGGCAAAAGTCGATCCTATCAAGTATATTCTATCTAGGCCTATCATTTCGGGACGCCTAGCCAAATGGGCAATCATACTTCAGCAATATGATATTGTGTATGTGCCCCAAAAAGCAATAAAAGGACAGGCATTGGCAGACTTCTTGGCCAATCATCCAATCCCATCAGATTGGAAATTATGCGAAGATTTTCCTGATGAAGAGGTATTGTATATTGAAATTATGAAACCCTGGATCATGTATTTCGATGGCGCAGCACGAAGGAGTGGGGCAGGAGTTGGCATTGTTTTTATCTCACCCGAGAAACACATGTTGCCCTACAGTTTCACACTTAATGAATTATGCTCAAATAATGTTGCTGAATATCAGGCACTCATCATTGGCCTTCAAATGGCTTTAGAGTTCGGGATAAAATGCATGGAAGTTTATGGCGATTCAAAATTGATAATAAATCAAATATTACTCGAATATGATGTAAAACACGAGGATTTAAAACCCTACTTCGGGTATGCAAGAAACTTACTGGAGAAGTTTGATAATTTAATACTAGAGCACGTTCCAAGATCAGAAAACAAAATGGCAGATGCGTTAGCAAGCTTGGCCACTGCTCTAACAATTTCAGGTGATATAGCCATAAATATTTTTCTTTGCCAGAAATGGATTGTTCCACCAAGTGCAAATAAGTGTGAAGAAGTTAATGTGACATCAGCTTATGAAATCGAAGAGGAAGACTGGCGGCAACCGATCATAGGTTACCTGCAGCATGGAAAGCTTCCCACAGATCTTCGACACAAAGCTGAGATACGAAGAAGGGCTGCCCAATTTGTCTATTATAAGGACACTCTTTATCGCCGCTCGTACGAAGGCCTCTTTCTTCGATGCTTAGGAAATGAAGAATCTAAAAAAGCATTGGAAGAGGCGCATTCAGGCATTTGTGGTGCCCATCAGTCTGGACCAAAACTTCAATTCCAGTTAAAAGAATGGGCTATTATTGGCCTACCATGATTCAAGACTCAATGCAATATGCCAAGAAATGTGAAGCTTGCCAGTTTCACGCCAATTTCATACATCAGCCTCCAGAGCCTCTTCATCCAACCGTAGCCTCGTGGCCTTTTGAAGCTTGGGGGCTCGATCTCGTTGGCCCTATAACACCAAAGTCTTCAGCAGGACATTCTTACATTCTTGCAGGGACAGATTACTTCTCAAGATGGGCTGAAGTTGTTGCGTTAAAAGAAGCCAAGAAGGAAAACATTGTAGATTTCGTCCGAACCCATATTATTTATCGATACGGTATCCCTCATCGTATTGTGACAGATAATGGAAGACAATTTTCCAATAGTTTAATGGACAAGTTGTGCGAGAAGTTTAACTTCAAGCAATACAAGTCATCTATATACAATGCTGCAGCAAATTGATTGGCAGAAGCATTCAATAAGACATTATGCAACCTACTGAAGAAAGTAGTCTCCAAGTCGAAGAGAGACTGGCAAGAAAAGATCGGTGAAGTGTTGTGGGCTTACCGAACTACTCACCGCACTCCTACAGGAGTCACACCTTATTCCCTCGTTTATGGGGTAGAAGTCGTGCTTCCATTAGAAAGAGAAATTTCGTCATTAAGAATGGCCATACAAGAAGGGTTGATAACAGAAGAGAATGCAAGGTTGCGTCTTCAAGAGTTAGAAGCGTTTGATGAGAGAAGATTAGAGGCTCAACAAGCACTAGAATGTTACCAAGCTCGAATGTCTAAAGCCTTCGATAAAAATGTGAAACTTCGATCATTTCAAGTTGGAGACCTAGTACTTGTTGTTCGAAGACCTATAATTACAACACGACACACGGGAAACAAATTCACACCTAAATGGGATGGACCCTATGTCGTCAAAGAAGTTTACTCGAATGGAGCATATAAGATCGTTGACAAAGATGGATTGAGGATCGGTCCAATTAACGGAAAGTTCCTTAAAAAATTCTATGCGTGAAATGTAAATACTCCTTATCGTAAGAGTCTAAACTGCATGATACTCCTGGCCCGCATGAGTTAAAAAGGTGAACGGCACAAAAAAAAAAGAAATCAAATTTGTATATTGAACTACGTTATGACTTGATCCCTTCCCATTTGAAGGGTACGTAGGCAGCTTAAGAAAATTCAAAAAAAAAAAAAACTTAAGTTCAGTCAAAGCATAAAAAAAAAACTATTTTGTGTTGCAAATAAAGCATTGAACTTTTATTATGGCATAGATAGTTGAAGCATAAATGTTTGATACAATGCATTGAAAGAGTTAAAAAAATATATTAAAAGAGAAGTCTTATAGGAGACAAGCTTTAAGGTAAATGAATGGAATCCTAACTTTTTATTTAATCTAGGAAACATCAATTGATTGACAATAAAAAAAAAAAGTGTCTTGACATCTAATCTAAAAAAAATGGTGGGGGCCATCGAATCAAATCCTCCACTTGAAGTTCCTCAGCTCTTCACGTAGACCCTCTAAGTTGGCACGAACTGTATCCAAAGACTTAGCATCCTCATTAGTCATGAGAGGGGCACATTCAATACTGGCAATCTCTTCACGGACTTTAGTGACTTCAAGTCTCTGTTGCTCCAAAGCCTTCTCTCCTTCACAAACCGAATTGGAAAGTTTCTCATGCTCGACCATTGCTGTCTCAAGTCTGGCCTCCAATTCCTTTATCTCTTCAGATGATCATGCTAGTTGTTGTTCGAACGTGTCCTGCTTCTTAAGCAAATGGTTCTCGGCAAGCAGTACTCTCTGTAAATCAGACTTTTTCTCCTCTAAGCGGTGGTTCCTACTCGTCGGAGTTAATTGTGTAGAATACGAAAGTTGCAGTTTGTTGTACATCTCTACACTCTTCAAGTAGTCATTCACGAAGTCTTGAGGGAAGGTCAGGTTGTTCGGATGAATCTCTGAAATACCGGCAAATATTTTGTGTATCTCTGGTTTAAGGGCAGCTACCTTGTTAAAAGCAGTGCGTACAATCTTTCGTTGTATGCTGTCCCACAAAGCTAGGGCTGTTTGTCGTCGATGGTCAGAGAGCAAGGTGTCAGCACAATAATGGGAAGCTTCAGGATCTGCATCAATTACTCTCTTTTGATTCTGCTGATAATTTTCAGAAGTCTTGGGAGGAGGATTAGAGCTCATGGCTTTCTCATTAGACAATGTCTTGGAGTTACTCATTTGCTTTGCAGTGTTGTCAAAAACATTTGGACTTGTTAGTGACTCCTCGTTGCATTGCTCCTCCACTCCTTCAAGGGGATCTTTCAGAGGTGACTATAAAAAAATATATTAAAATATATATATATACATAATAGTAATAATAAAAGGAGAGGAAGTTGCTAACCAAAATGGGAGGAGGACTAGGGAATTGAGAAGCCCTTGGAACCTCATCAAAAGAGTTATCTACATTCGTAGAGGACACCTTTGCTTTCTTGGTTGGTCTCTTCCAATGATGATCGTGAGAACTGCTGCAGCTTGATTCATCATGTTTTGAAGCATTTTGTACAGGAACAGAAGTATCATCCTCAGGCAAGCGAATTTTCTTTCCTCCGTGATTACCCTCATCATTTTTGGGTAGTTTAGGACGAGATGGAGAAGGAATGGCACTACCCACTAATTTATGCACGTTCACTGCAAGATAATCCCCATGTTTTGCCAACCACCACCTTTTATACCGTGAAGTAATCTGAGTATGAGGGTTTAGGGTACGGGCTGGTAAAAATACTTGAGAAGATGTTTTACCCTGGGTGCAAATTCTCCAAAGACGTAATACGTTATCCATGTCAGCCACAGGCGAGATATCATCTAAGTCGTTTGGTATGTCTTGGAAAAAGCCAAATTGTCGGCCAAATCGGTAAGGACTATATGACTCAATGATCACATGGTCCCCACACACGGATGATAAATAACATGATCGAAGGCTTGCAAAATAAGAGGATTGAGAAAATGACAAAGTATTGTTGTCCTTCAGAGTCTCATGTTTGTTTCTGCCTTGAATATTCACATTCCATAGGATGGAGGCACCCTTGTGGATCAGTTCATGAGCCTCATACTCTTCAAAGTATTTTGATCCGCCCTCACCAGAAAAATTAGCCATCCTCGGGCCTCGAACTTCCACTGGGACTGGATAGTGTGTATTAAAATAATGGGCTAACCATCCATGAACGTAATGCATGGGTAAGCAAACCTCCATGCGTCCGATTGGATTAGAAGCCATCGTTATCCGACCCAATCCATGGTATATGTTAGCCAAGGTTGGGACAGCAAGGCTAAAAATATGGCCATCAGCCATAAGGCTAGCAATTCTGAAGACTCCCGGGCGAATTAATTGGGTGCCCTTACGAGGAAATACAAAAAGACACAACCAGCAGGATAGGAAGGCAGCCAAATATGTATGCTCTTGCCATTCGTCTTCTACGCCAAGCTCATGAAACAACTTGTGCTCTTGGCCTGACCAATCCCGATATTTGATACTCGTGCCATCTGGATTGCGAGTAGATTTTGAGCGGGAGGTTTTCTTTGGTTTTCGCTGAGGGGGTTTCTCATACTTTTGAACTCCTCTAAACCAGAAAGATATCCAAGAGTTAATGCTAACATTGGGCTCATTCTTCGAAGATGAGCTGCGATCATTCTTTGATGTGGATATCCGATAAAAGGCTTTAAAGAGATACTCACAGCTCTTTGGAAGGTATCGATACTGCTTCCGCAAACCAGTCAACTCTTTAAAAGAAGGAATGACCTCCTCATAGAACTTACCCTTGATGGGGAGACCTCCAAACATCCATAGGTCCCAAAGAGAAATAGATAGTTCACCTGCTGCAGTATGAAGAGTATTGGTTGTGGGACACCAAGCTTCACAGAAGGCCCGAACCACATCATTATTCCGATCGTACGTATAAAGAGAGGCCATCACCGCATTAAATAAGCGAGTCTCATATAGCTTTTGCTCATTGCGACCAACTACCAACTCCAACCATTCCCAATAAAGTGAAGTGAAGGAGAAGTCTCCAGGAACCTTCATCACAGAATTCCAACGGGCTTGGCCATCTATCATTCGACGTCCTAGAGTCAACTCTGGATCTCGGTTGTAAGCTTTAGGATGGATTGAGGATTGCAAAAGCCACACCCGTTCTTCTTGGCTTAAAACCTTTTCCGTCGATAGTTCGGGTAAAAAGGCGACATCATTTAAATTTGGCCATAGGTCTGAAAGAGGGCCAGACTTTGGTTCCTCGACCAGGAGATTAAGCCCGTATTTAATAGGCTGATCTTTGTCCTTGAGAATGACAAGATATTTCTTCTCGGAGGAGATATGCTCAGCGAAGTATACCATGATCCTGTGAATAAAAAAAAATAAAAAAAATTAGGGTTCAGTTGTTAAAAAGATGGGGGCAAAGCAAATAAATTTCGTTGGAAGCTAGGCTGAGAATGAACATTGAGGGTCAAATCCCTACCTTATAAGTGTCACCCCCAACTTTCGCTTGGTTTCAGTTTTAAGGCTGGAAGCTAAGCTGAGGATGAACACTGAGGGTCAAAGCCCTACCTTATAAGTGTCACCCCCAACTTTCGCTTGGTTTCAGTTTCAAGGCTAGAAGCTAGGCTGAGGATGAACACTGAGGGTCAAAGCCCTACCTTATAAGTGTCACCCCCAACTTTCGCTTGGTTTCAGTTTCAAGGCTGGAAGCTAGGCTGAGGATGAACACTGAGGATCAAAGCCCTACCTTATAAGTGTCACCCCCAACTTTCGCTTGGTTTCAGTTTCAAGGTTGGAAGTTAGGCTGAGGATGAACACTGAGGGTCAAAGCCCTACCTTATAAGTGTCACCCCCAACATTCGCTTAGTTTCAGTTTCAAGACTGGAAGCTAAGTTGAGGATGAACACTGAGGGTCAAAGCCCTACCTTATAAGTGTCACCCCCAACTTTCGCTTGGTTTCAGTTTCAAGGCTGGAAGCTAAGCTGAGGATGAACACTGAGGGTCAAAGCCCTACCTTATAAGTGTCACCCCCAACTTTCGCTTGGTTTCAGTTTCAAGGCTGGAAGCTAGGCTGAGGATGAACACTGAGGGTCAAAGCCCTACCTTATAAGTGTCACCCCCAACTTTCGCTTGGTTTCAGTTTCAAGGCTGGAAGCTAGGCTGAGGATGAACATTGAGGGTCAAAGCCCTACCTTATAAGTGTCACCCCCAACTTTCGTTTGGCTTCGGTTTCAAGATTTTCAGTACCTGGATCGTGGATGAAAGCTACTGTGTTGGCAAGCAAATATCAGTTGTCGATGCAATCGTTCCATGAAATTAATAAAGAAAATAGTAGTTAGCATGATAAGTTACCATAAATGAAAAAAATAATAATAAAAAAATAAAAAAGAAAACAAAAAAACAAAAAAAATGGTGAATTGAAGAAAAGTGGAACTTGTCTTAAAAAAAAAGTGTTGAGATCAAAATTTTAAAAAAAAAAACAAAAAGAATTAGAAGATTGAATATATATATATATATATATATATATATATATATATATATATAGTAAGAAAAAAATAAACAACAAAAAAAATGTAAAAAAAAAAACTATTAAAGAATATGGGATGCATTTTCTTGAAAAAAAAAAAAGTGAAAGCAAAGTTGCAGCAAAAAGTTCACAAAGTTTGGGTATAAGAAACAATAAGTAAATAAATCAAATCGAATAAAAGGAGAATCAGTAAAAAAAAAAAAGTTTAAGAAGAAAAAAAAACAAGAACAAAAGGAAAGTCGAAGCTTTAAAAATAATAATACTAATAATATTAAAAAAAGGAGCGGTAAAAAAAATATATATGTTTATGAAATTTAAAGAAAAAAAATTAGAAACAAAAAAATCTTGAAAGTAGAATAAAACAAAAAAAAAAAAACAAAACAAAAGTTAATAATAATAAATAAAAAATTAAAAAAAAAAAACAAAACAAAACAGAAAGTAATATATATATATAAGAAAAAAAAAAGAAAGAAAAGAGTCTCAACACAATTAAAAGCCAAACAGAGAAATTATTATTATTTATTTATTATTATTAAAAATTAAAAAAAAAAACAAAAAAGCAAAACCCAGAAAATTAGAAAAGGGAATAAAAAAAACAAAACATAACAAAATCGTCAGAATGTTAAAAACAAATAAAAAAAATATAAAAAAAAAAAAGAAACTAAAACCAAAAGGAGGCGGGAGAATTTTTCACTAAAAGACAAAATTGATTTTTCAAAAAAAAAAAAAGAAAAGAAGAAGGAAAACACGTTTCCTCCCCATATTCTCTCTCTCCCACCATTTTCTCACCCTCTCTCCCACCATTTTCTCTCACATTTTTTTTCTTTCTCCCTCATTCTTTCTCTCTCAAGCTTTTCGTTTTTCTTTCTCACTCGCTCTTCTCCCTCTCGTCGTCGCCGCCACAGAGGGACTCGTCGTGCCGTGTTTCCAGCAAGCAGCGGCCTAACGTGCGCAAAAAAAAAAAAAACTCTTTGCCTCCCATTTCTCTCTCGTCGCTCTCCCCCTCTCGCCATCGTCGTGTTTCTGGAAGCAACAGCCTGACTCTCCTTCGCCTAAAGACGAAGTCCACCGCTGTCATCTCGCAGTACTCTTACAGACCCACACCGCTGACGCTCTGTCTCACAATGCACGGCGCAAAAAAACAAAAAGAAAGAAAAAAAAGGACCTTTAAACGTGAGGAAAGATCCCAACAAAGAAAATACATACCTTGCAAGTTCTTAGGTAGAGTGACGTCTATTAAGTTTTCAGTCTCAATTTATAGATTGAAAGAAGCTGTTACTCGGAAATCTTGAAGTTGTTATTTTGAATCTTTGAGGTTTGTTCGGTGTACACCCAAATCCAAATCCAAGACTGTTTTGATTTGGGATATAGTTAGTTTAAAATATTTCTTTTTAGAAAAAAAAAAAAAAAAAAAAAAGGTTTGTCGGTGTACACCCAAATCCAAATCCAAGACTGTTTTGATTTGGGATATGGTTAGTTTAAAATATTTCTTTTTAGGATTTTAAAATTAAAAAAAAAAAAAAAAAAAAAAAAAAAAAAAAAAAAAACTGAGCCATCTATTAATTGCTTAAATTTTGGTGATTCACTCCATTTGATTTTGAAATTCAAAATTATACACCAAATCAACTAGGGATAAAATTAAATTCTCAAGTCTGATAGATTATTCAAGAAGCATCGTTCCAAATTAAAGTTTGAGATGTGTTCAAGTTCAATTCCAAATTCAACCTCAATCAAGTTTTATTCGAAGTTAAATTCGTAATAAAGTTTCAATGGTGTCTCAAATCCAAATTTGGAGTACATCCCAAAGTTCGTAGCAATCGAGATTGGACTAAAATTCGAAGTTTAAAGTTCACTCGAATTCAAATCAAGATATAGAAGTGCAAAGTCAAAATCTTGGTTGAATTTAAGTTCCTCCCAAATAAAAAATTTGGGGATAATCCAAAATTTATCCTAAAATCAAGGTTGGACTTGAATCCTTGTTCAAATTAAAATCCCAAATTCAAGTTCATAATTTGAAATTTTATATCAAATCAAAATTTGGGGATAATCCAAAATTTATCCCAAAATCAAGGTTGGACTTGAATCCTGGTTCAAATTAAAATTCCAAATTCAAGTTCATAAATTGAAATTTTATATAAAATCAAAATTTGGGGATAATCCAAAATTTATCCCAAAATCAAGGTTGGACTTGAATCCTTGTTCAAATTAAAATTCCAAATTCAAGTTCATAAATTGAAAATTTATATAAAATCAAAATTTGGGGATAATCCAAAATTTATCCCAAAGTCAAGGTTGGACTTGAATCCTTGTTCAAATTAAAATTCCAAATTCAAGTTCATAATTTGAAATTTTATATCAAATCAAAATTTTGGGATAATCCAAAATTTATCCCAAAATCAAGGTTGGACTTGAATCCTTGTTCAAATTAAAATTCCAAATTCAAGTTCATAATTTGAAATTTTATATCAAATCAAAATTTGGGGATAATCCAAAATTTATCCCAAAATCAAGGTTGGACTTGAATCCTTGTTCAAATTAAAATTCCAAATTCAAGTTCATAAATTGAAATTTTATATAAAACCAAAATTTGGGGATAATCCAAAATTTATCCCAAAATCAAGGTTGGACTTGAATCCTTGTTCAAATTAAAATTCCAAATTCAAGTTCATAATTTGGAATTTTATATCAAATCAAAATTTGGACATAATCCAAATTTTATCCCAAATTAATTTATTCTACCAAGTTAAAATCAAGTAGAATTTTTACCTCAAATCCAAATTTTGGCTTGAAACAGGAGTGAACTAGAATTCAAATTTTATTCTAAGTTCAAACTAAACCTGAAAATAGCCTCAAATCATATTCCCAGTTCAAATAAAAATTGGGATAGTCAAAATCATGAAGAAAAAAAGTTCTCATGCATTTCATGCCAAATCATCTTTTTCGAGATTCACCCACACCTATTTGTGCATAAATCTCGAAAAGGGGGCATTTGTTGGCATAGAAATTTTCCAACCAATTAGAAATTGCCACGTCATTATTTAATTTTGGGGTGTCACGAATTAATACATATCTCAAAATTAATTATGGCAAAATAAGAAAGGCCACGTGTCCTTTTGTGGTTGTCTAATTGTGTTAACGGTCTTGATCGAATCCAACGATGATTAAACTCAAGATCAAATGATCATTTATTCAAGTTAGCCTAAAGTTCATAAAATTAAATTAAAGTAAGATTAAGTTTAGGTTAAATTTGGTTCAATTTAAACCCAATGTTATTAAGATAATTGGGCCTGAAATCCAAAAAAACTCATCCAGGCCCATAGATGGGCCCAAGCCCAATTCAAGCCCAAGCCCATTAAAGTCGTTGGGAACTCTATAAATAGGAGTCCTTGGCTCATTTGGAAGGGGCGGCAGAAGATTGAAGCTCTCAGAAGACTCTGAAGACTGAAGCTCTGATCCTCCTACAAGATTTGAAGACTGAAGCTTCATTCCTTCTACAAGACTTGAAGATTGAAGCTCCATTCCTCCTGCAAGAATCTTGAAGATTGAGGTCCAAATCCTGCTGCAAGACTCTGAAGATCGAAGCTTCTCCAAAGTTCAAAAGCTTGAAGCTTCCTCCAAGACTTTGAAGACTGAAGCCTATACAAGGTTCAGAAGATCAAAGCTTTATACAAGACCCTGAAGATTTAGAAGATTGAAGCTCTCTGCAAGATCCTGAAGATTGAAGCTCCAATCCTCCCACAAGACTTTGAAGACCAAAATCCAGATTTTCCTGCAAGCTTGAAGATTGAAGTGAAGTCATCTAAAGACTGAAGACTTGAAGCCTGAAGTCTACTTCAATCATCTAGGAGAATCCTTAAAAGGTGAACAAACCTTCAAGACTCCGAAGATTAAAGTTTCTTGAAGACTTTGTAGATCAAAGCTACCTTGAGAGAAAACATCAAAGGAGTGTAACTAGAGATTGTATTCCACAATTACTTATACATAGAAATCAATACATACAAGAAGTCGTTTCACGAATTAAATTTTCTCTTCGAATATCTCGTGTGAACACACGTGTTTAATATTTAAATAATATTTAAATACATCCAACTCTCATTTTAAAGTTCAATTTGTAATTAAACTAATATGTCGTTAAATATCGCATATAATCGACTTTTGTATCCTTCTACGAATTTGGACGTTTCAAATTTTATCTTATCATATTATTCCAAGTTTTATTCCTATTGAGCTAGTAGAGGGACCTAATGGACCTACAGATCATGGGTTCCAACAAAATGATGATAACCGGTTAATCTCATTAACCTAGTCATTCATCGTTTGTTAGCTTCCGGGACACTCCACTATAGCCCGTAGTTGCACTCCCCTCACTGTAGATATATTTCTTGTCCACTTTAGATAACCATGATTAGTAAGTCGACCCTTCACCGGTTGTTCGTAACTAGAGCTAGGTCAAAAGTCTGTTTTACCTCTATAGTTACATCTTATTCCTTAAGTTCCACTAATCCTCTAATAAACAACTAGTTCGCGATATAATCACTGAACCAAGTCCCTCTCAAGGTTATGAGAGTGCGGGGCCCCTTTGTTCAAGACTCGGAGTCAGCACATAAGAGAACAACCTTTACTGACCCTAAAATGGGTAGCAGTGAATTCCTTCTTGCAAAGCTATGTCCCCAGCTATCCATTTAGTCTTATCCCCAAAATGGTAGTCTTATTGAGTCGGCAATGTTTGGCCACTCTCACCCATGCAAATCAAAGGATAATCCTAAATAAACATGAGTTTATAGTTAGCTCAAGATTAAGATCGAGTTACCTAGGTTATATGTATGAGATGTTCAGTTTCAACAATAAACAGTGTTGTAAAGTGAAAGTGACTTATCTCCTGGTCCGATCTCTATGCAAACTCTTTGCATAGGACGCCCTCACTCACATGTCTTATACATGAACGATTAGGATCACATCGTCTGTCTTTAAAAGAACAAAACGAGCCATGCCAATAGTGTCCCTAGGATTAAGGTACCCAACCTTATCCATATACTATAGATCGTTTAGACTATTTACTTGAACTTGATCCATACTTATGTCACACATAAACTTCAAGTATACATAATATAGTCATGGGTTCTTAGTTTATAGGATTTGTGGTTATATTTAGGCAAAACAAAAATATATAGAAATAATACTTCATTGAAGCAAGTCAAATGTTACATTTACTATCTAAATGATGCTTTATATTACTTGAATACTTAATTGTTATACGCTTTCATCATCATTAGAAGCATGTTATAGGGCTAATTCATTAAAGATTGTAAAGAGTTATAAAAGTTAATGATAGAAACCGTCAACTTCTAACAAAGAATTGCATGCTAATATAGGATCTTAGGAAATGAGTTAAAATTTAATCGATTTAAAATTTTATTAGATCTAAGATAACAATTCTAATAGGATTAGAATGTCCTACTTAATATTTTAAATAGATTTGAAATATGATTAAGTATGATATAAGACTCTTGGTTATAAGGGAACTCTTCTGGTGCCTAGTCCGGAACCTGAGTTGAATTAACCACGGTCTTATTAGCATGCAATGTCACTAAGCAATATTAAAAACCCTAAACAAATTGATTGGATTAGGTAATGGGTTAAATATTAGACAACCAATTTAAAGTTTATTTGTTTGATTTCAACAATAAGTATAGGTTCTATAAATGCCTCTTTTATACCTATACGTCATAATTTGTTATTGGTATAAAAACATACAACTAAGAAAAGAAACTTAAACACTAAGATTGTGGTGAGTGATTTGGAGACGTCTTAAAAATGAGGAATGTCTTCAAGTTGCTATATCTAACTCACCCTCAAAATGTTCATAATAAATATGACTTAGAAAACTTCCTAGACAAAAGAACATGTCCCACTAATCACGTGTGTTCTTTTCAAGGAATAGAGATTCTACCTGAATATTAAAAACCCTAAACAAAATAGGACACTTTAGTGGGAGGAAAAGTAATAAAAAACGAGATATTTAAATCAAGTTTTTACTCCCACGTTCCCCTGTGTTCACACCGTGAGATACATGCTCGGCTTCGCGTCACCCTGGAAATGGCCTCCCTTCGGAAAGTATTAAGCATGCATCAATACCAAGGTGAATGAGGAAAGTGTTCATAGTAAGTGGGAGAATGACACGTGACAACGTATCCTACGGTCTCCAACTCTAGGTTGCACAGTGAGATTCCTATGATCCGCCTGCGCGTCGCCCTGGAAGCGACCATCCCTTCGGAGGGCCTGATCATAGGATTCAGAATGCCGCAAACTCCAGGAATGGATAGGGTTTCTTAGGTCAGTCACCAACAGTTGTCTTTTCCTAACGGTACCCTGTTGGTGCATACCTGTGGGATTTGAAAGTGGAAGGTCACACTTACAAGATTGAGTTCTTGACCAAAACAAACGATAGCTAGTAACTAAAAGAATATGAGATGTTCTGGTTTTAGATATTGGCTGAGATTAGTATCAATTTAGTGGAGGAGTAGTTGATCACCCTACGGTGGCTGTTATTCTAAACCTCTGAAGTATCGTTGCAAAACTATATCAATAGTTTATTAGGGTTTCTTTGATTAAATAGTTTTGCTAAAATTGATTGGATTATTTAAATAGTTAAAGGCAAAAACTAATATAGTCAATTGTTTATTTTCAGCATGTCTTCCTCAATATTACAACTGTTTAAAAATGATAAGTTAACCGGCACAAATTATGCAACGTGGAAATCTAACTTGAACACGGTTCTAGTTATTGATGATATGTGGTTTGTCTTGGCAGAGGAATGTCCTCCGGTCCCTATTCGTACTGCATCACAATCTGTTAAAGATGCATATGATCGCTGGATGAAGGCCAACGAAAAGGCCCGAGTTTATATTCTGGCTAGTTTATCTGAAATTTTAGCCAAGAAACATGAGGGAATGGTCTCAGCAAGAGAGATCATGAATTCACTTCAGGAAATGTTTGGACAGTCGTCCTTTCAACTCCATCATGAAGCCCTCAAATACATTTACAGTTGTCACATGAAAGAAGGCCAACCTGTACGAGAACATGTTCTTGATATGATGGTCCATTTCAATGTCGCTGAAGTAAATGGAGCAGTCATTGACGAACGTAGTCAAGTAGCATTTATAATATGGAGTCACTTCCTACAATTCCGAAGCAACGCTGTAATGAATAAGATTCAATACGCTATAAAAAAGTTGGCCTATTTCGACCATCTTTTATCGAAGGTTATAAAAAATCTTTGAAAAATATATACATTTATCGGAGGCATTGAAAAAACCTTTGAAAAAGATCTACGTTTTATCGAAGGTTCTTAAAAACCTTTGAAATGATATTGTATTTATCAAAAGACATTAAAAACCTTTGAAAATTATATTATCCTTTATCGAAGGTATTAAAAAAACTTTCGGTAAATATCACTTTTTATCGAAGGTTATTAAAAACCTTTGAAAAAGATATATATTTATCAAAGGATATTAAAAACCTTTGAAAAAAATATATTATCCTTTATTGAAGGTACTAAAAAAACCTTTGATAAATATCTACCTTTTATTGGAGGTTATTAAAAACGTTTGAAAAAGATATATATTTATCGAAGGATAATAAAAACCTTTGAAAAAAATATATTATCCTTTATTGAAGGTATTTAAAAAATCTTTGAAATATCTACTTTTTATTGAAGATTATCAAACACCTTTGAAAAAGATAATATATTTATCAAAGGACGTTAAAAACCTTTGAAAAAGATAATATATTTATCAAAGGGCATTAAAAACCTTCGAAAAATAGATTATCTTTTATTAAAAGGTTTTAAAAACCTTTGAAAAATGTCTGCTTTTTTTTCTGTAGGGTTGTTATAAACCTTTGAAATAGATTATGCTTTTTATCAAAGGTTTTCAAAAACGTTTGAAAAAGATGTATATTTATCAAAGGAAGTGGAAAACCTTTGAAAAAAATATTTTATTTTGAATTTTCAAATCCAATACTAATCCTTTGAAATTAATTCCAAAATCCCTCGAGGCTCAAGAAAACGTTTGTTCCTACACCTTCGCCAAAATCCATGGAATCCTAACAAATCCTCCATCGGCCTTGCACTCTGCGACGAAGGATGACGACAATGAAATTGCCATTGCAAAAGCGAGCTCTGGCGAAAAGGAGGTGGCAACAACAACAGTTTTTTATTCTCGGTCATTGCTGGTGGTTTGTGATCGATTTTCGCCATTCTTCGTGGTGGTAAGTCGTCAATCCTGAGTTCTGCACAACAAATGTGATTATCGATCAATCGTCGGTTCATCAGTTTTTGGACGATTGACAGGTGAGTTTTATACTTCGACTTTCACCCAAAATTTTTGCATGTCGGTGATTATCATTGTGGTCCATCGTTGAATCGCAAGGAGGTAATTCTTTGACTCATGCATGTGATTTCACTTATTTTTTGGTTTCTCTGTTATGCGAAAAAATGGTGGAAGTTCACGATAATGATTTTGATCTCTTGTCCTTGTTGTCTTAGGAAGATTACGAAAAGCTTAGAGGATTTGCAGAACTGGTGATGTTTATTGTGTTCTTTGTTTTAGTTTCAAATTCTAAAATAGTATTTTCTTTTCCGAAATCCGTTATTTGAGTTCTACAATCTCTTTCTGCTACTTTCGATTTTTCTACTTTCAAGTTTCAATTAGATTCCTCGTATGCCAAATTTGAGTGCATTTCATTTTTAGAATCTTTCCTCTTTAAATTTCTCCCTTCCAATTCTCTGCAATCTGTTTATTCATTTCTTATGTTACTCCACCCTCTCACATTGAAATTGACGATTTCTGGAGTCCAATCTAAGAGTTGAATGATTAGTTATTGGATGAAATTTCTTTATGTTTAATAGATGTGAATCAATTTTACAATACCAAAATGAAATAAAAACTTGTCTACTGAGCTTTTGAGCCTAAGAAAAGTTTAGACTCTGCAGCATAGAAGATGGAAAATTTGGGGCAATTTTGAAGCAATGCTCTGGTCCTTTCAAATAATTAGACTTCACATATTTTAGTTTTCTTTTACTATGGTTGTTGAATTGAGTTGTGATTCCATTCTAGTTTTAAAATTTTGGTGGTGAAATTGAATTGGGTACTAGGCAACATTGAAGAGCCTAAGTGATACTTCACTTTTACTAAATTTTCTCCTTGTAAAGGATGAGAGGTTCTTAAATTGTATAATCATGAAATTATTTTCCATACACAAGCTGATTGTCATTGTACACAAAAAAAAGTGTTTAATATTTCAAACAAACAATTGCTTGGTTTGTTTGAATGATTGGGTGATTAAGGAAGTGAAAGAGACAAGAAATGGAACCAATAGACAGCTTTAGGGTGGTATGAATTTTGAATCTATTGGAGGCAACCTTTCAATTTTTCTTCAAATCCCACTAGTTCTCTATCTTTCCGATGTACTTTTTTTTTTCTTTTCCATTATTGTAGATTTTTTTGTGTACAAAATAGAACATAACATTCTTGAGAGTGGAAATCCTTACAATCAAGTCATCAGGGTGGCCTGACCTTGCTCTTCCAGTTCCTGAGAGTGGAAATCCCAAAGGCCTCTAGTTTAACTTTAAAGGAAAGTAGACATTATAGCCTCAAGTTCGCTTTTCATGTTGTAAAATGTGCCAAACTGGTATCAAAGGTAAAAAAAATCTCTATCTCGCTCGCTCTCTGTATAGTTCATTGTACACCATATGATAGGAGATGGAACCTAATGGAGACAACTGACTTACAATGGAGACATTCTAATGAATAGTTAACATTCTAATCGGAACTTCAGAGATCATTGAAATTTTCATCATTGGGCTTCCCATGAACAGAGGGATGTTGGAATGAATTGGGTGAAGAAGGATGAGCTTTCTAAAGGTGCATAACGTACAGTCGATGAATTTGTGATTGGACTGGATCACAAGAAGATAGGTAATTTGGTGAATGCTTCCGTTCTTGGATTTGATTATCTTTGTGATTAATATTTGTATCTAAACTGATTCAATTACAAAATGGGACTTGCAGAAAGGAGTTGTTATGATGCTTATCAACAACTATTCATTTACAAAATTGGTTTGGTTCACTGTTTTTGAATTTCTCTGAGCTCATGTTGTAATGGGTTGTTTTCTATGTAAAATACAATTCAAAGAAAGGTCAGAAAACTGTATAAGAAGCAAATATGAAACTGATTTGATTAACCTTATGAAACTCCTTGTTATAATCTATTTTAGGATTTGATTGAAAAGAGCATTATTTCAATCAGTATCCATTTCATGATACAATTTCAAGAAATTAAATGAATGAAGATGTGGAAGTACAATTGTTGCCCAAGTTTCTATGCCCAATAGCTTTCTTTTCTTCCTTTTAAATTTGTTCATAAAGATTACACTTTCTCTGGATTGGGGTTGGTGTAACGAATGTTGATGAATTAATTTTAGTTGTGGCTGGTTTATACTATTGTAATCAAATGTTAAAATTTTTGCCAGAGCTTTTTCGAAGGATACACAAATGTCGATAAAAAAAAATATCTATTTTTGAAGGCTTTAAAAATGGTTGAAAATAACATTATAAGCCTTCAAAAATAAAGAAAACCTTCGAAAAAGATAGTTTGACAAAAAATAATTATCAACAAATAATTTGACAATTATCGAAGACTTGCAACCTTTGAAAATTAATATTTTTCAAAGGTTAATGTACCTTTGAAAAAGGTTTTTTCGATGGGGTTTATTTCTACATTTTTTTAAGGTTTTGTTAACCTTCGAAAAAAGATTTATTGAAGGTTTGTTTAATACTTTTTCGAAGGTTGTGACCTTCGAAAATAGTCAAGTTTCTTGTAGTGATACAATTTGACTACGCTCCTGAATGAGTTACAGACATTTCAATCTCTTATGAAAGGTAAGGAATTGAAAGAAGGAGAGGCAAATATAGCCCATTCCAAGAGAAAATTCTTGAACGGTTTATCCTCAGGAACAAAGCCTGCACCTCAAAATTCTGGATCTAAGAATATCAAAAAAAAAAGGAAGGAGTAAAGGGAAAGGCTCCCGCTACTGCTAATTGAGGAAAGAAGACAGTAAAGAAGACTGATAAAGGAAAATGCTTCCATTGCAAAGTTCAGGGGCATTGGAAGAGAAATTGCCCCAAATACATCGCTGAAAAGAAGAAAGAAAAAGAAGGTAAATTCGATTTACTCATCCTAGAAACTTGTCTCTTAGAACATGATCAAGATGCCTAGATACTTGATTCTGGAGCTACTAATCATGTCTATTCTTCTTTTGCAGGAAAATAGTTCATTTCGACAGTTAAAGAAAGATGAAATGATGCTCAAGGTTGGAACAGAAGACGTCATTTCAGCTTCTGCAGTGGGAGATGTCAAGTTATTTGTAGGAGATAGGTTTTTACTTTTGGAAAATCTGTATATAGTTCCTAAAATACGTAGGAATCTTATACTTATCTCATGTCTAATCGAACAAGAATATTCTGTAAATTTTGAAGTTAATGAAGCGTTCATCTCTCGAAAAGGAATGTTCGTCTGTTCGGCAAAATTAGAAAACAACTTGTATGTCATAACACCAACCGTAACAAAAACAGTTTTAAATCACGAGTTATTTAGAAGTGCTGATACTCAAAGAAAAAGGCAATGCATTTCTCTAAATAGTAATGCTTATCTTTGGCATCTAAGGATAGGACACATTAATCTTGATAGGATCAAAAGATTGGTAAAGAATGAACTTCTAAATGAGTTAGAAGACGATTCATTACCTCCATGTGAATCCTGCCTAGAAGGGAAAATGACTAAAAGACCGTTTACGGCAAAAGGTTATAGAGCCAAAGAACCTTTAGAACTTATACATTCAGACCTTTGTGGTCCAATGAATGTAAAAACTCGAGGAGGATACGAATATTTCATCTCTTTCATAGATAATTATTCAAGATATGGTTACTTGTACCTAATGGCGCACAAATTTGAAGCACTTGAAAAGTTCAAAGAATATAAAGTTGAAGTTGAAAACCTACTAGGAAAAACAATCAAAACTCTTTGATCATATCGAGGAGGAGAGTATATGGATTTACAATTCCAAGATTATATGATAGAACATGGAATCAAATCACAACTCTCAGCACCAGGAACAACACAACAGAACGGTGTATCCGAAAGGAGAAATAGAACATTGATGGAAATAGTTCGATCAATGATGAGCTACGCTCAGTTGTCCAGCTCGTTTTGGGGACATGTAGTAGAGACTGCAGTAGAAATTTTGAACAACGTTCCTTCGAAAAGTGTTTCCAAAACACCCTTCGAATTATGGAAAGGACGTAAACCTAGTTTGCGTTATTTTCGAATCTAGGGATGTCCTGCCTAAGTGTTAGTGATGAATCCTAAGAAATTGGAACCACGTTCAAAATTATGTCAATTTATTAGATATCCAAAAGAAACGAGAGGTGGTCTCTTCTTTGACCCACAAGATAATAGAGTGTGTTTCTACAAACACTACTTTCTTAGAAGAAGACTATTTGAGAGATCATAAACCACGAAGCAAATTAGTATTAAAAGAAACTACTGAAGAAACGACAGAAGTTGTTGATAAAACTAGTTCACCTACTTTTGAAAGTGTTGGAGCTAGTTCTTCTGGTCAATCTCGTCCTTCTCAATCATTGAGTATGCCTCGACGCAGTGGGAGGGTTATAATACAGCCTGACCGCTACCTAGGTTTAACTGAAACACAGGTCGTCATACCGGATGATGGCATCGAGGATCCATTGATTTTTTAAACATGCAATGAATGACGTTGATAAAAACCAATGGGTCAAAGCAATGGACCTTGAAATGGAGTCAACGTACTTCAATTCAGTATGGGATCTTGTGGATCCACCTAATGGGATAAAACCCATCGGATGCAAGTGGATCTATAAGAGAAAGAGAGACGCAGCTGGAAACGTGCAAACGTTCAAAGCTAGGCTCGTAGCAAAAGGTTTTACCCAAAGGAAAGGAATTGACTATGAAGAAACTTTTTCCCCTGTTGCTATGCTTAAGTCCATTAGAATTCTTCTGTCCATAGCCGCATATTATGACTATGAAATATGGCAAATGGACGTCAAAACTGCCTTTCTGAATGGCAACCTTGACGAGAATATCTATATGTCTTAACCCAAAGGGTTCATTTTCAAGAATGAAGAACAAAAAGTTTGTAAACTAAAACGATCCATTTATGGATTAAAACAAGCTTCAAGGTCTTGGAATCTTCGATTTGATACAATGATCAAATTATTTGGCTTTGACCAAAGTCCTGATGAACCTTGTGTTTACAAGAAAATCATCAAGAATTAAGTAGCTTCTTAATACTATATGTAGATGATATTCTTCTTATTGGGAATAATGTAGGATATCTTACCGACATTAAAAACTAGCTAGAATCGCAGTTCCAAATGAAGGATCTGTGAGAAGCACAATTTTTTCTTGGCATCCAGATCATTAGGGATCGCAGGAACAAAACCTTAGTCATGTCTCAGGCAGCGTATATCGACAAAATGTTAGCTTGATATTCGATGCAGAACTCCAAGAAAGGATTATTACCTTTCAGGCACGGAATTCATCTGTGTAAAAAACAATGTCCTAAGACACCTCAAGAAATTGAGGATATGAGACATATTCCCTACGCTTCAGCTGTCAGCAGCCTAATGTATGTTATGCTCTACACTAGGCCAGAAATTAGTTTTGTAGTGGGAATAGTTAGTCGGTACCAATCTAATCCAGGGTATGACCATTGGACAACCATTAAAAACATCCTCAAGTATCTCTGGAGAACGAGGAACTATATGTTGGTGTTAGTTCAAAGGATCTGATCCTTACTGGTTACACCGACTCTGACTTTCAAACTGACATCGATTCACGGAAATCTACATTAGGGTCAGTGTTTACTCTGAATGGAGGAGCAGTAGTATGACGAAGCATTAAACAAGGATGCAATGTTGATTCCACCATGGAAGCATAGTATGTTGCTGCATGTGATGCAGCCAAAGAAGCAGTGTGGCTACGAAAGTTCCTGACAGACTTAGAAGTTGTTCCAAACATGAACTTGCCCATCACTTTATATTGTGATAACAGTGGGGCAGTAGCCAATTCTAAAGAGCCTCGCATTCACAAACGAGGAAAACACATCGAGAGGAAGTATCACCTAATTTGGGAGATAGTGCAATGTGGAGATATGATAGTCAAGAAGATCGCTACAGAACACAACACCGTTGATCCATTTACAAAGACTCTCTCGGCTAAAGTGTTTGAAGGTCATCTGCAGAACTTAGGTCTACGAGATATGTATATAGCATAACCTAGGGCAAGTGGGAGATGTACAGGGTATAGGAGTGCCCTAGTTTATTGTATTTGTAATATTTCCTTGCTTTGGTATTATTTAATGCGTATACGCTCACTAGAGTTTTAGTGCAAGTGGGAGTTTGTTGGGTTTTATGCCCTAAAACTCGTAGATAGTAAATGTAACATTTGACTTAAAGTATTATTTCGATATATTTGTTTTGCCTAAATATAACCACAAATCCAATAAACTAAGAACCCATTATGTATACTTGAAGTTTTATGTGTGACATAAGTATGGATCAAGTTCAAGAAAATAGTCTAAACGATCTATAGTATATGGATAAGGTTGGGTACCTTAATCCTGGGGACACTATTAGCGTGGCTCGCTTTGTCCTTTTAAAGACAGACGATGTGAGCCTAATCGTTCATGTATAAGACATGTGAGTGAGGGCGTCCTATGCAAAGAGTTTGCATAGAGATCGAACTAGGAGATAAGTCACTTTCACTTTACAACACCGTTTACTGTTGAAACTGAACATCTCATACATATAACCTAGGTAACTCGATCTTAATCCTGAGCTAACTATGAACTCCTGTTTATTTAGGATTATCCAACTATGTCTTCAAATTAATTTAGGACATTTGTCAAGTTATAATTCGCAGCAAATTTAATCATTTATAATCTATTCATTAATTTTAAACAATGACGTGATAAAGTAAATATAAACTTAGTTTGGAATTGTTGTAGTTTATAAAATAATTGCAATGTGCTTTTAAAAACATCAGCAGCAGATTATCCAACTTTATCTTCAAATTTAGTTAGGACACTTGTCAATTTACCATTCGCTGCAAATTTAATCATTTATAATCTTGTCATAATCACCTTTAACGCTCCCAAAATCAATCCCAAAGCTAATTCTTATGAGTTTAAGATTCATGAAATCTCTCGATAAACCAAAAGTAAATTGATGTGAAATCGAGAGACACGGAATCTATTCCTCCTTGCAAATTATGAGGTACATGTAATGGCATACCAAGGCAGCAAGCACCAAAAATTTATACCTCAGAAATTTTCATTAAAATAATTCTACTGCATAATCTAACATACATTCATTTTGAGCTACATCATCAACAAGAAGAATAACTAAATCCTTTTTACAATGTCTACAAGAGCTACATATGTGCCAACTATGGCAGCAACAACACCTAGCAATATGATACAAGTTATTATGACGGTCTCGAATCCAAACCTCTTGTAATTGCCCGAGATCTTCAAGTAACACACGCACGGCAGTATAACCGAAGCGGTGACGCTGAGAAATGCTCCGACGAGCGACATCAGGGAGCCGAAAAATGGAATTGTCAAAGCTACAATGACATTGCTGACTAACAAGCTGGTACTGATTAGCATAGTCAAGGGCTTTGTGTTGTAGTTCAATGGAAACCGATTCTTAATCGCGGTTACAATTGGAACAGTCATTAATGCATATTTGCAAATGGGATTCACTAATGTTGTGTAGATTGCAACCAAAGAGCTCACTTTTCCTGTCGGAAGATTTAAGGTTATTTGTGATTGAATGTCGGAGCCGAACATGGCGTATCCCATTACAGCCATGCTGGCATACCCAAAAGTGCAAATGATGAAGCAAAAAGTTAGAACCTGCACAAGTAGAAACAGCCAAAAGGGTCACCAAAAAGTCCAAGAAAAAGACGTTTTAAGGGAAAAATGCTGAGTAGATAATGTTCGAATTTAACTGTCAACTAGAGCTTAGCTCAACTGACATAAAACTTCTAACCTGATCTAGAGACCAAATGTTCAATCTCCTACCCCTACATGTTGTCAAAAAAAAAAAAAAAAATCTAGAGTTTAACTATTGTCCTTTTAAAAAACCTTTTCAAATCAAGCAAATCACCACATAACCATGGATAAGATCAAAACTTTTAAAAGACAAAATTAAAAAAAACAAAAAAAAAAAAAAAAAGCAAAGGAAATTGGTATGCACTTACATTGGAGAATTGGCGTTTGTTCTTCATGGAAGTGTACAAGGTTGGAAAAACGGGATGAGCACAATAACAGAAGGCAAATAAGCTGATGGAATTAGGAATCCCTTTCCAGTTGATGAGAGTTCCTTTCTGTTGGAATCCAATTCCATCAAAGGCACCACACCAGAAAACGGAGCCGATTATGATGGCCGATGCGAGAACTCCGCTCGCCGAGACGAAAGACAGAAGACTCATGTTGTCAAGCCACACGGACGGCAAGATAACGAGAGCAACGACCAAAACAAAGAACGCTTGCCCGGCGATTCTAAAGCCGAGGAGTTCGAACCCGACGTCCGGGAACATGTTGTTCAAGTTATCACCTTCAAGAATTAGAAATCCTGTGGCCACCAAGTACAGCTCCACGTACATGAAAACTGATACTATTATCTTCCCATTTCTTCCAAATGCAAGCTCTCCAACCTCTGGATAGGTTCTTATATCAGACTTCACATCCATGCATCGCTGGATCAGTAGCCCGGTGTAAAACGTCGCAACCGCGATCACGAGAAGGAGTATTAGGCTTACCCATCCGCCCGACGCAAGGGCGTACGGAACTGATAGAATTCCTACTCCTGAAACGCAACAATCAAACCATCAGATTATTAGCATAAATATGCATGATACTACTTTTGAACCAAAAAAGAAAATATCTAACAAGTTTTGGATAACATGTGGTGCTTGAGCCACACAAAATAGCAAAAAAAAAACCCAAGTAGAACCTGATAGAGTATTGAGGAGGTTGAAAGAGGTTTGGAGGAAAGAAGTATTTTTTGAACTGCAAGAATTGTGAGTGTTATTTGATTCCACTTCCTCCAAAGTCAATACTTCACTCTCTAGCTTCTCTCCAAACAAGAGGGGTACCCTCAAAAATGAATCTAAAAACATCTTCACCTTCATTTTTGTGTAAGAAAGAAAAAGAAAAAGCTACCAACAAGATCAACAAAGAGATTTTGGGATTGGAGATGAGAAGTGTTTAAGAGTTTTGCTCTCTTAAATACTTGGAAAAGATCTCAAAAAGTAGGACAAGTAATTCGAGGTGCTTGGAAGCTTATCTTGGCCTAGATAACTTAAAAGCATTTAACATGTGCACAAGCTCCAATAATGAGAGTTTTTGCACCAAATACATGTGATTCAAACAGAAAAAAATCATGGAACCAAGGCTAATTTTGTATTTTAACATAAAGTACATCTGATGGTGATTTGTAGATGGAAGGGAAGTTGCCAATTGTTGTACAATGTATGGAGAGAGAAGTGGGAAAATTAAGATCACTCGGTTTTGAATATGAGAGATTGAATTGAATACGAACTAATTTGACGTAAAGTGTGAATGAGTAGTTGTTGAAGTTTATTTCATGTTAAAAAAACCTCGTGAAATGAAGTGTAATTTGCTATAATCTTTTATGATCACAACATATTATTATTAATACTAATTTCGAGTTCAACGAGTAGGGTAGAGTGATTTGAACCTCTGACCTCTTAGTTGAGAATATATTTCTTAACCAGTTGAATTATGTCCAAAACGGCCACTTGATAGTAATATTGATTGTATTATCTCTTTGTGGTCCACTTGTTTTTTTCTCTTTAATTCGTTTTTATATACGCGTATATATTTCTTTAAATGGACAGTGTTGATATTTAATGTTTGTGGTCCTAACTACTTTTTCAAGTAAACTTTTCTTAAATATTCTACTTGATTAATACCATTCAAAAACTTCCAATTTAGAATGGAGGGTTTTTAAATAGTTGGAATTCATTCCTAAACTGATTAAAAAAGTAAACAAGTTAGTTTCACTTTACTCAACCAGTCAATATATATACAGAAAAAAAAGGAAACCAACGTCAAAATAAACTTTCAAAGACCAACATGAGCATAGCTCAACTTAGGGGTGATCATCGGTCGGTCGGAGTCGGTTTTTGACAAAAACCGATTCCCATCACCGACACTTCGATTTTGCTCGGTCGGTGGTAGTCGGTTATTGGAGTTATTATGAAACCGACCGACCGACTATAAGAAAAAACCGGTCGGTTTCGGTCGGTTTTGTGAGTTCATGTGCAGAGAGAATCGTGGTTGTGGTGATTTGAACTCCAATGAAGAGATTTTCATGAAAAAAATGGAGAGAAAATAGAGAAGACGAGAATGAGACAGAGAAGAAAGGAAAGAGGAAAAAAATGGAATGAAATGTGTCGGCGCCGGCAGTGTAACAACGGAACGACGATGGTTTCCTTGAAATCTCAGTCTCTCAAACGAGAGAGTTGTTCTGATTAAGAAAAAAAAACAAGAAAAAAGAATGAAGATGAGATTCCTAAAAAAAACAAGAGAGAAAAGAAGAAAGATCAAGATGAGAAAGAGGGAGAGGAGGAGAGAGGATGAAGGGAAAAAAATCGAAAAATAGAGAGGAAAGATAGGGTTTGAGAAAAAAAAAAGAATTAAATTAAAAAAATTAAAAATAGGTAATGATTACCTATCAAACCAGCTGCTGGTTTTTTAATACCAGCCGTTGGTTTCTTATATTCACGGTAAAAAACTTAAAAACATGCGGGGTTTTTTTTTTTATTTAAAGAAATATCGGTCAGTTCGGTCGGTTTGAGCTCTATTGGGCTCACCGACCGACCGATTGGTCGGTTTTTCTTCAAGGAAAACCAACCCCGACCGATTCTATACAAAAATCGACCGACCGACATTTTCGGATTTATTTTGCTCACCCCTAGCTCAACTGGCACAAAACTTGTATTGATGACCAAGAGGTCTGTGGTTCGAGTCTCCCACCCCTACATGTTGTAAAGAAAACAAAAAATAAAAAAAGTAATAAAAAACTTTCAAAAGGATGGCCAAAATACTAACCAACCAAAACAAAGAGACGTTGATTAAAACAATGGCCAAGTCAACTAAAATATGTGACTAAATAAAGTTAAAAAAACATAAAAGAAAGAAAGAAGAACCAACTAAAATAATTTTTTTTTAAACAAATAATTTTTATTTTAAATTTTATAAAGAACCATCCAATATTTATTAAACCAAACTCAATTGAGTTTTCTCCAAAAAAAAAAATAACAAAAAAAAATTGAGAACTCAACTAATTTATAACATCAATAATCTTCTTTATTAATTGAAGGTTTACATTCATGTTCTCTATGTTCATAATGTTACATTCTAGTTTTTTCTTTTTTAAACTTAAACTCTTATTACTAATATAATAAGCCCTAGTGCACTAAACTAAACTACCTAAATTAATTTTTTTGAGGAGAGATGACAAGACTGAGAGAGTGAAAAAATGATTTTTTTTAAAAAAATAAAAAAAGAAAAAAAAAAGAAAAAGAAAAACCTGTACACAACCCAGCATATCCTCCCTTTCTCTCTTCCCACCCTGCCCCACCTTATCTTCTAAAATTTTTCTTTTTCTTTTTGAAACTTTATCCTCTAATTATTTTTTTTTTTAAATAAAAACAATCTATCCTCTAAACTTTAATATGTGAGGCTATATTTAATTGGTAGATTTATGATTTGTAATACTCAGTATAGTATAAGATGAAGTTCATAAATTTGAATTTTTAAGGTCCCATTTGAAAACCATTTGGTTTTTCGTTTTTGGTTTTTGAAAATTATACTTGTTTTTTCCTAAATTCCCTACCATGACTTTCAATTTTGTTAAGGATTCATTTGAATTTCTAACCAAATTCTAAAAACAAAAACAAGTTTTTTGAAAACTACTTGTTTTGTTTTCAAAACTGAACTTGGTTTTTGAAAACAATAAAGAAGATTGATACTAAAACAAAGAAATTTATAGGTGGAGGTAGGTGTATATAGGTTTAATTTTCAAAAACCAAAAACAAAAAACGAAATGGTTATCAAACGGAGCCTAAAATATGAGATTTACAAACTTATAATTTAAAATAGTTACACCAATAAATTTAGACCTTATATTGGTAATCACATTTATACTATGAATCTAACTCTCATTAGATTACATCAATGAGCGGAGTAACTCATATATCTTATCAATTTTAAAGTCTCCACCTATATATTCAATATGGGATCCTTAACATGCCCGCTCAAGATGGTGCTTATTTGGATCACCATTCTTGGATCGAATCTCATTTTTTTCTTGGACCGAATACCCGTTTGGATTTCATGGGCTTTGATACCATATTAGATTACATGGGGTCGTCCCATCTCAAAACTTATTGGCAATGAGTGAAGTAGTAACCCATGTATCTTATAAATTTTGAAGTCTCCACCTATCTATTCAATGTGGGATCCTCAACAACTCTCACTCTTCCAATACTTATACTATATTCTTACTCTTGCTCATTATATCCTCTTACTTTCGCTCTCACTCATTTTATCATTTCACTCGTGTATTTTATTCTCTCGCTCTTACTCATTTTTACTCTTGGCTATCAAATTCTTACTCTCGCTCTTGCTTTTGAAACCTAGAAAAAGGTCAAAGGATGTAGAGAAGCAATAGGGAGGATTGTAGAAATTCGATTTAGAACATATAATTATATTTATAAGGCAGAATATGTGAGAAAAGTAAATGTAATAAGTTAGTGAGAGGGAGAATTCCAAATAGCGAGAGAAACAAGAAAGGATAACAAAGGTGAGGTTCATACCTAAAGAGAAATTTCAGGAAAAAAATGCGCGTGGAGGAGAGAAAAAACACAAAGGGTGTAAAGTAAACAAAAAATGACGGTCTGGATATCATATAATAAGGAATGAGAATGAGACTTGTCACCTATTTGGATAAAATGAGAAATGGTAATGAGATTGCATATTTTGGAGTGGATCCTACGTTTTATTCTCCATTCCGTATTTTGGCAAACACAATCAAAGAGAATGAAGTGAGTCTCACAATTTTCATTCTCATTCCCTAATTATGGTCGGGGACAAGCAAACACGTCCTCGATACGATATCGAATTCAATCCATCCCGAACTCTACCCTTGTATTTTATGGTCGGGGACATTGGGTTGCTTAAATTAGACAAAAGGTTATCTCATAATGGGGCTGGTCGAGATCTCGATTTGAGCCCAAAGGCCAGCCCA
Source organism: Luffa acutangula (assembly GCA_036850905.1). Classification (NCBI taxonomy): domain Eukaryota; kingdom Viridiplantae; phylum Streptophyta; class Magnoliopsida; order Cucurbitales; family Cucurbitaceae; genus Luffa; species Luffa acutangula. Next base: position 13,051,753 of record CM072094.1, on the reverse strand, counting down.
AGTTCGCCTTGGGCCCAACCCAAAGTGAAAGTTTGACCCGTTCAACCCATCTATTCATTGGAATGGGAGGTTTGGCTGGCTTGTTTGGATCAAATTTAGATAAGCCCATCGGACTAGCTCAAAATACATATAAATGGGTCAATCCAAATATATATTATATTCTAATATTTTAATAAGTAAAATGTTTAATATACTTTCTTCTAAAATAATTTTTTATACTTTATATATCATAATTTTTAATTAATAAAAAAAAAAAAGAAGAAGAAGTGTCAAACACTAATACAAAGTTTGTTAAAAGAATAAAATACTAAAAAAAAAAACCCTTAAGATACCAATAATTTAACCGAGTAAATTAACAAAAATACCCTAGTGTTAAAAATAAATTCGAATATAAAATGTGAATATAATAAATTTAAACAAATTTTAGTTTACAAACCTTAAAATAAGTAGTTTTTAAAAACTTATTTTTGTTTTTGGAATTTGATTAGAAATTTAAATGTGTTATTAACAAAGATGAAAACTAAAGAAAATGTGTCCTTAAGCCTATCGGACATGGACTTTGTGTCAAGCTCCAACCTTATGATGTGGTTGAATGTGAAGGTCAAGGAGATTAAACTTTGAGAGGCGTGCTTGGAGTGCACGACATTGTGAGAAAGTACATTCTCTATTTCTGGAGAAATTTCTAGATGCTCCCAATGCAATGAAACTCATAGTTTTGTATCGTTGAATATAAGAGAGAGAAATAACAAAATACCTCGATTTTGTATCCAACGGTTATTAGAGGCAGAAAAATTTGAAAATTTACATCCAACGGTTTTTAAGAGGGATCTCATTGCATCTAGAACACCTAATAATTTTTCCTCTTTCTAGACAAGAGAAAAAGTCCAAAATGAAGTATTTGGGATCTAAAAAAACAAAACCTTGTCTATCTCATTAGATTATTACAATTACCATTAACTAAATTATTATGTATTTATATTACATATGGGTGAATTCAAATTGAACCTATTTTTATGAACCTAACAAAAAATTCAGTTCCATAAAAAATCGAACAAAATAGTGGGTTGTTCAATTTATTCCAAAACATCTCGTATTAGTCCAAAAAGTCTCTTAGGTCTATTAGACTTAGCTTGACCACACTTATAATTCAACCTAATAATCATTATTGTAACATGAGTATTCTTGTCCACATAATCATAAAATGATTGAATTCCAACTTTGGTACCTATGGTTTCAAGAAAATTAGAATTATTCCCTATAGTTTTTTAAATTAAAATTTCATTCCTATGGTTTGATAAAGCCTCAATTCGTTAGAATTTCATCAATTTTAAAACCATAAATTTTAAAAATTCTAATTTTTTTTATCCATAGGAACCAAAAATTGTAATTTAACTTGATAAAGTAGTTTAAAGATAGAAATTATGTACCAATTGAACACGTAACAATAAAATAATTTAATATGGAGACAACCATATGAAAGAAGCCAAAAAAAAAAAGAAAAGAAAAATAAAATAAAATAAGGCTGAAATCAAACATTTGGCAAAAAAAAGGTCTTTTTGAGGACCTCCATCATTATCACTTTATATAAGAGCCTTGTTTGGCACGTGACTACTTTTCCAAAAGCCATCGACGTTATCAAAATTTTGGCTACTATACAACAATCATCCTCCTAAAATTTCTTCTTTTCACTAATTTTTTTTTTCTTAAAAGGAAAATGCGAGGTTGGAATTTACTAACAGACAAAATACATCATTATCAGATTCTATCAATTATTGATTCATCTAGCTGATCTGAGGAAAAAAAAAAAGTTTTCTCATTTTTCTTAAATTACTGCTAAATTATTAATATTTTTAAATTTCTTAGACTATATATAGTTCATGTATATTTGTTCAATTTAGTCTCTCTTATTTAAAATTTTCAATTATAATTATACGTATCTCCTTTGATGAATGTTAATAAAAATTTAAAGGAGAAGTTAGATCATATAAAAGAGGTAAAGTCAAAATTTCGACTAATATAAAGTTTTTGAAAAGTATACATTTTTCTCTCTCATGTGACTTACCACCTATCATGTCAGATAAACTTATTATCACCCATTCAACATTGATTGACAAAAAATAAAATTGGAAGACTTAAAACATAAAGATCTTTTTTTAAAAAAAGAAGAAGAAGAAAACCTAAAGAATTAAATGGACTCAATAAGGAAAAAAAAATCAAATTATTAGGAATTGACATATATGTTTAGCCTAGTATTTTACTTTTATTTAATCCTTATTGTAAATATTCTTGATAAAGCACTCCGATACATTTCTCCTTTGGTGAATATTAAATTTGACTTATAATGAAATGACTGAATTTGATATTAAATGATTAATAAAAATTTAAAGGAGAAGTTAGATCATAAAAGAGAGGACAAGTCAAAATTTCGACCCATATAAATTTTTTGAGAACGTATAAATTTTTCTCTCTAAGGTGGTTTAGATTTTTCATTAAATTTCTAGACTTATCAACTATCATGTCATATAAACTTATTATCACCAATTCAACATTGATTGACAAAAAAAAAATTAAAAAAAAAAACTTCAAAAAAAAATTGAAAGTTTTAAAACATAAAGATTTTTTTTTTTTTTTTTTTAAAGAAAACATAAAGAATTAAACGGACTCAATAAAAAAAAAATCAAATTATTAGGAACTGAAATATATGTTTAGCCTCGTATTTTACTTTTAATTAATCCTTATTGTTCGTATTTTACTTTTAATTAATCCTTATTGTAAATATTCTTGATAAAGCACTCAGATACATTTTGTGTCCGTTTAGAATACCTTCTAGTTTAATTGTTTTTCAAAAATACATTTTCTTTTAAACAATTTGTATAAAAATTGTTTAGAATTTAAATATTCATATGTTTGGTCATATTTACTCATTAGTGTTTTATACTCAAATTACTATATACTAGATCAACATTTCGTGAGTGATATTTAATAATAGAGTAAATAAAAACGTGATTAAAAAATTAAGAAATAAAATAAAACTCCTCGGACTTCTAAGTCAAAAGGTTAATAAACACTCAGCTAAACCCACGAGGCTACTATTTAAAAATAATAATAAAAACAAAATGGCTAGCTTTTCGGGTTAATTGGACAAAAAAATACATTTAAAAAAAAAAATTGGCAAAAACACATACTTTTAAAAAAAATTGGCAAAAACGGGGCCTTTTTTTGTCCTTATTGGTTTCCGCGTGTTGAACACGCGGAAACAGCCGTTCAGCTGACTGGTCAAACTGACCAGTCAGCAAAGGTGGGCTGAATCCGTGGCTTGAAGCCACGGATTCAGCATTTTCATACAGTTTTTTTTTTCTTTTTTTTTTATTATTTAATTACAACATTGTTTCAGGCTTTCAGCCTTCCTTTATTTTTCATACAGTTTCTTTTTTTAATTTAATGTTTTTTTTTTTTAAATATAGACTTTGTCTCCTGTTTTCTTTATTTTAACTTTCTTTTATGTTTTCTTTATTTCAATTTTGTTTGATGTTTTCTTTTTCAATTTTGTTTTAAAAATCTATTTCTCAGATTTTTTTAAAATCTATTTTTATTTTTATTTATCTCAATTTTTCTTGTGCCCTAATTTTTTATGAATCAATTTTTATTAGCCTAATTTCTTTAAAAAAATAGTTGATAAAAATCATGAATCTGAAGTGATTGAAAATTGATCAATAATGTTGTAAATTTAGGAGACTATATTTTCAATTATATTGTTGTATGTTTTCGATTATAATATTCCAATAATTTGATTTATTGAATAAAAACAACAAAAATTTAAAAAAAAAAACATAAAGTTGAAAATTAACTAAAAAAATTGAAAAAGAATATTACAGAAAGTTGAAAATTATTCAGTTTTTTTTTAAAGTTAATTTCAACTTTATGTAATGTTTTTTTTTTCAATTTTTTTTTAGTTAATTTTCAACTTTATGTAATGTTTTTTTTTCAATTTTTTTTAGTTAATTTTCAATTTTATGGGTTTTTTTTCTTTTCAATTTTCTGTTTTTTCATGATGAGTAAATGTTATATATATTTTTAAATTTATATCTTTTTAATTTAATGATCATAAAATGATTGTATTTTCTTATTAATAATGACAAAATCATCTTTGAATCGATAATTTTTTTATTTTTCCTTAAAATTATGATAATTGAAGAGTTATTACCTTAATTTTTTTTTAAAACAGAATTATTATCTTAATTATTAATTTATTATAGTTTAATGATTTTTTTATTTTAAGGTAGAGTTATTTTAATCTATAGCCACAAATTGTAAGACTATATATTCCAAATGTGAAATTACAATCGGTAAAATTATGAAAGTACTTTAAAAAAAAATTGGAAGTTTAATTTTTGATTTTTAGTATTTTGTTTTTTTTATTCTACGAATCAAATTATTGGAATATGATAATCAATAACATACATTTAAATTTACAACGTTATTGATCCATTTTCAATCACTACACATTTCGATTCATAATTTTTATCAACTATTTTTTTTTTAAGAAATTAGGCTAATAAAAATTGATACATAAAAAATTAGAGGGACAAGAAAAATGGAGGTAAATAAGAATAAAAATAGATTTAAAAAAAAAAATCTAAGAATAAATAAAAACACTCATTTCTCTTTTTTTTTTTAAAAAAAAAAATCTATTTTTATGCTTAGATTTTTTTAAATATTTTTTTCTTAAGTTTTTGATTCTTAGATTTTAAAAACATGAAGTTTTCAAAAAAAAAAAACATGAAGTTAAAAAAAGAAACGATATGAAAATGGCTGAATGAAAAAAAAAATTAAAAAAAAAAACTGTATGAAAATGCTGAATCCGTGGCTTCAAGCCACGGATTCAGCCCACCTTTGCTGACTGGTCAGTTTGACCAGTCAGCTGAACGGTTGTTTCCGCGTGTTCAACACGCGGAAACCAATAAGGACAAAAAAAGGCCCCGTTTTTGCCAATTTTTTTCAAAAGTATGTGTTTTTGCCAATTTTTTTTTTAAAATGTATTTTTTGTCCAATTAACCCCTAGCTTTTCTTTATACTATTTTTTAAAAAATGAATTCACAACCATACTCGTATTAAATGTTTCTCAAAAAAAAAAGAAAAAAATACTCGTATTAAATCTCTAAAGATACATTGACATAAAAGCTTTTTCCACAAAAAAAAAAAAAAAAAAAAAAAAAAAAAAAAAAAACCCTAACTTCTAAAACCGATTTTAAAAATACAATCCTTTATTGAAAGGAATCGGTCTCTCTATCTCTACTCTAGTCTCTTTCATGGGAAATCTTGAATCCCACAAATTTATAAATTTATAAATTTATCGATTTTTTGTTTTTTTTGTTAAATCAACATCCTCTCTGATCCGATTTAGAGATGAATGATGTCTGAGTTTGAAACTTTTATTAAAATAATAATAATAATTACTTGTGGATTTTAGTGTTAAATATTTTATTCATCTGCACATGTTGCTTAACCGAAAGGTTCAATATTTTTTTTTTCATTTTTTATTATAAAATAGAAGGGCAAAATTATTACTTTTGCTTTAAGTTTCAGAAAAGTAAAATAAAAAAAAAAAAACATTTTAAGTCCTGAATTAATATGTAACATTTTAAGATTTATCTTCCGTATTTAGATTGATGAATTAATTACGAAACAATCTTTTTTTTTTTAAGGGAAGCACCAAGTTTTCCATTAAAAAAATTGAAATTTAATTACGACGGAATTTTTTAGGGTGGTTAAATTATTAATGTGAATTTTTTACAAGGTGATTATGTTACATACTAAAGGTGCAAGGAAAATCCAACATGAACATTGCTCAACTGTCATAAAATTTATACTAGATCAATAGGTCATAGGAAAAATTATTACAATTAAAAAGTAAATTGTGAGAACTAAAATAGTGTTTTTTTTTTTTAAAGAAGAAAAAACTTTTTAACTTCTAGGAAAAAGAATAAGCTCTTTTTTTACTATAATTACTCTAATTTATGTTTTATATAGTTTTAAAATGTTTTGGGAATTTAACTAAAGGGGTTTCTAGTCTTCTAAAAAAAAAAAAAAGGGTTTCTAGGAACTATTTTCTTTTTACTTTTTCATTTGTCTTTTCTGGTTTCTTTTCCAGCCACTTCAAAGCTCTAAGAAAGAAGACAAAAGGGAGGATCACATTAAAATGGTGTAAAAAACAAAAAGTAGGGGGAAGTATTGTCTACTAGCTTAATTTTTAAACCTTTAAAAAAAAAAAAAAAACTTAATTTTTAAACATAAAAAATGTAAAAATATTTAATAGAACTAAGATATATGGAAATATTGGTTTTTTTTTTTTTTAAATAGATAATAAGGCAAGAAAAGAAAAACTAAAAATGGAAAATATTATTAGAAGAAACTAGAACATCATGTATTGATTATTAGAAGGAGAGTCACATCCTGAAGGCTATATAATACTCGATAAGTTTTCCTAAAAAGCTATTTAGACTGTTCCTAAACCAACCAAAAAAGGAGAAAGGAAAAGTAAATAATCTAGGAATAATCTACTTCTCCGATATAAATCACATTCTTAAAATATAAAAACATTCCGGTTTGGGAACATTAAATAAAAGCAAAATTAAAACCAAATTAAATCTAATTTCCAAGATTATCTCTCCATCATCATTCACACTGAAACAAATTCTTATATATGCTATTCCTCAAAAAACAATAAATAAATAAATAAAAATTGTTATATGCCATAGACTATTGAATCTTTTGTTTTTATGAAAAAAGAAATTAATATATTCAAGTGGTGTCTACTTAATCTTATAAATTATTGCGTAATTCAACTAAAGAAACGAATGAATATTGTATAATGAAGCATTTTTAATTGCATCCATTTGGAATAAATAAAAAAGAGAGAGAAAGAGAGGATAAGAAATCGAAAACCCTAGAGGAAAAGAAAAGCAGAAGGGGGCGGCGGAAATGGAAATGGAAATGGAAATGGCAAAATGAAAGAAAAAAGAGAGAAATTAGAACCTGAGAGAGCGTTGAGTCCGTTGAAGCAAGTTTTGACGAAGGAGGTGGCGCCACCGGAATTGACGGCGGTGGTTTGTTGCAGTTCGACGTCGTTTTGCTTGTCTCCGATTAGAAGCGGCTCATCGAGGTGGGCTGATAATGTGGGATGGACCGACTCACCCATCGGAGAAAGAGAAGAAAGGAGCAATAAGGGTTAAGAATAGGACAATGGCTCTGCGGCTTTCGCTTTGGCTGCAATTATTCGCCTGAAATGAGGGCGGTATTTATGGACATTGGACAACCTCACCCTCGAACTTTATTGGAATTTCTTTTTTTCTTTTTTAAGTTAATTGGATTTTTAAATGAGCAAAGATGTTAAGAGGATGAGAAGGAAAAACAAAAAACAAAAAACAAACCATTTCCACATGGAAGCGGGTCAAAATGGGAAACGCACTCCATTTTCCTCTACCCTATGCCAGAATGTTTTGTCTATTAGAATAGTTTTTTTTTTTTTTTTTAATTCCACATGTGTTTTTGTTTGTTTTTTTTTTATTAGATCTAAGAGATTCCAACCTCTAACCTTAAGTTTAAATTTGATAGTTTCAAAAAAGGAAAAAAAAAAAATTAAATTCCATTGGTCAAGCAATTTATTTGTTACAATTTAATCTTTGCAATACTGTAAAAAAAATCATCAAAATTAAGTATTAATTTTTATTATGTGATGACTCAGTTTAGTTTTTAAATATATTTTTGTCTCTAATCAACTTATGGATCTACATATTTGAGAAATTTCATTAATCCTTAACAAAAATTTTCCACTATAGAGTCTAAACATATACAAATTTCAAAGTACATAGACTACATTGTTACATATTAAAATTAAGTGGACTAAATTGTTACAAAATTGGAACTACATGTGAAATAAAAAGTTATAAAATGAAGGAGCAACTAGATAAACGACTATATTTAATAGACTCGTTTGAAAAAAGACCAAACAAGATTTTATTTTGACAAATGACCAAATGTTAAATATAGAACGAATTTGCAAATACAACTAAAATACCCTCAATTTAAATTTGATTGTCTAAAATAAATAAAGATTATGTAAAGTCAAACAATATCTATGAATAGTTAAATCTAAACTATCCTATAATCCTCAGATAAAAATGTGAAGATTACAATATATCTTAACAACATAAATTCAACTATAAATTGATCAGCCACTCAAATTTAAAAATAATAAAACAAGTAAAATTTGATACAAATGTTATTGTGACGATAAAAAGGTGTTGTGGGCTTTATGCCCTAAAACTCTGTAACATTTGACAATTGTTTATAAATAAAGAGTTATTTCCTTTCAATAAAGCGTTTTGATTTTATAATGATTAGTCTTGCCTAAATAACCACAAATCCAATAAACTAAGAACCCGAAGGAGTGTACGAGACACTAGCGGAAGTGGTTTGGATCGAGAACCTCTCAATTTCATTAATTTTGCAAACTAAAACATGCATGAATAAAGAACCGAAAACATAGTTTATTTTCACCGACCTCTTTTGATGAAATTCAAGTACTCTGTGGATGTTTTGAGATCACAAACAGCTTGTGGACGACCATCGAAGTCTTCCCCGCTATTCTCTGGCCTTAGAACGAGTTGTGAGACTCTTAATCGTGATGAATTTGGAGCTAATAGGAGTATGAGAGAGTTTTTAAGAGGTGTGGGTTTTGAAACCAAAATCCAACAAGCATAAGCTGATTACTTTAATCTTGTGTCTTCTTCTCCTTACATAGAAGATGTAAGGTGGTACCTCTTCATTTTGTGAAGACAACACAATTTCATGAGGATTAGGTGCGCAAATCTTAGTAAATAATGGGCTTAGTCATACAAAAAGGCACCACCTCCTAAAATTGGAGAATTTTATATTTTTAAAAAATCCAAAAATTAATTTCTTAATTAATTTTAAATTAAAACTAATTTCAATAATTAATTATAAATAATATCAATTATTTAATCAATCGAATTGCATTAATCCCGATCTTTTCCAATGTCGATTTCTCGAACGTGAATCCTTATCCACGTGTATAATATTTAAATCATATTTAAAAATTTCCAACTCTCTCGATTATAGTTTAATCTCAAACAAACTATTATGCCAATGATATCGAATATACATGATGTTTATTCCTTAAATTGAGTACGAACAACTCAAACTCCATCATCACATTATTCTAAGGTTTATTCCGTATGAGGTAGCAGAGGGACCTAATGGACCTACAGATCATGGGCTCCAATGATCCGAGATTAACTGACTAAACTCTTTTAACCCAGTTAACCAACATTCGTTAACTACCGAGACACTCCACTATAGCTCGAAAGTTGAACTCCCCTCACAGTAGATATATTTCTGTCCACCCGATATAACCATGATTAGTAAGTCGACCCTTCATAGGTTGTTCGTAACTATAGTTGGGTCAAATGTCCGTTTTACCCCTAAAGTTACATCTGGTTCCTTTAGTCTCCATTGAGTCCCTAATGAATAATTGTTTTGTGGTCCGACCACTAAACTTGATACCTCTTGGGCCAATGAGAGGGTGAGATCCCTTTGTTCACATCCTGGAGTCAGCACTTAAGGGAACAACCACCTCTCTACTATCCCTAAATTGGGTAGGAGTGAATTTCTTCTTCCAAGACTATGTCCCCAGCTATCTACCCGGTCTTATCCCCAAAATGGTAGGCATATTGAGTCGGCGATGATGAGCCACTCTCACCCATGCAAATCAAAGGATAATCCCGAATAAACAGGAGTTCATACTTAGCTCAAGATTAAGATCGAGTTACCTAGATTATCGCATGAAATAGTTAGTTTCACAATAAACGACGTTATAAAGGAAAGTGACTTATTTCTCAGTCCTGGTATTATGCAAACTCATTTGCATAGGATGCCCCCACTCGCATGTCTCTACATGAACGATTCAGGATCACATCGTTTGTACTATATACAAAGTGGACCGCGTCACATAGTTTTCCTAGGATAAGGTACCCAGCCTTATCATATACTATAGACCGTTTAGGCTATTACTTGAACTTGATCCACTTTTATGTCACTACATAAAGTTCAAGTTTTCATAACATAGCCCGAGGTTCCTAGTTTATTGGATTTGTGGTTATTTAGGCAATACTAATCATCATACAATCAATAACGCTTTATTGAAAGGAAATAACTCTTTATTTATAAACAGTCGTCAAAATGTTACATTTACTATCTACGAGTTTTAGGACATAAAACCCAGTAGAACCCCAAGCTATGTTATGAAAACTTGAAATTTATGTAGTGACATAAAAGATGATCAAGTTCAAGCAATAGCCTAAATGGTCTATAGTACAGGGATAGGGTTGGGTACCTTATCCTGGAGACACTATGGACGCAACTCACTTTGTCTTTAGTACAAACAATGTAATCCTGAATCATTCATGGATTGACATGTGAGTGAGGGCATCCTATTCAATGAGTTTGCATAAGATCAGACCATGAGATGAGTCACTTTCACTTTATAACGCCGTTTACTAATGAAACTGACTATCTTATGCGATGACCTAGGTAACTCGATCTTAATCCTAAGCTAACTATGAACTCCTGTTTATTCGGGATTGTCCTTTGATTTGCATGGGTGAGAGTGGCCTGAGTCTGCCGACTCAATAAGCCTACCATTTTGGGGATGAAATAGGGTAAATAGCTTGGGGACATAGTCCTGCAAGATAGAATTCACTCTTGTTCCTTCTTGGGATAGTAGTGTTGGGGTTGGTGCCCTAAAACTTGTAGATAGTGAATGAAACAAATAATATACTTGTTCGATAAAGTCGTTATTGAGGTTTGTTCACTTATATAATTAAATAAGTGAATGGAACATTAAATAACCCAAATCCAATAAACTAAGATCCATTGCTATATAATATGAATACTTGAACTTTATGTAATGACATAAAAGTGGATCAAGTTCAAGTAATAGCCTAAACGGTCTATAGTATACGGATAAGGTTGGGTACCTTATCCTGGGTGAAGGGAATAAAAGCCCATACGCAGTGGAAGCGCATCGATTGGACCTTACGCCGTATATTAATTAACATTAAAATAGCGTTACGAAAAGGCAAAATATAAACTTTAAACATGCTTTAAAGTTGCTGTAAATAGCTATAAACATGCTTGAAAATTAAATCTAATTTATTTTCATGCTTTTCTAAAGAAACGGGAAAGAACCATTACAAACCTTCGTTGTAGACTTGACCGTTCTTTGCCAACGACGCTCCAACGGACAAAAACGCAGCAGCTCTCTTGTCTTTTAATCGCTGGAAATTTCTTCTTGAATGACATAATAACCACAGAGGTTACACCGGTATGTCTCTAAGTCTAGGAGGCAAAAGACTTGTGGGAGTCTTTCTCTAAGAGGGAGGTTAGAGAGAATTCTAGGTCTTGTCTTGTGAGTCTAAGAGCAAGAGGAGAGTACTGAACCAATTAGGTCTAGTGTTCTATTTATAGAAGAGAGGCCATGAATAAAATATTCAATTAAATCAATCTTTTCCAAAATTGATTCAATCTTATTCCTTATTTAATCAATCCATGATCTATCAATTCCATAATTGATTAATCTTTTCCACAAATGACTAATTACTTCTATAAGTGATTAGATCATTTCCATAAATGATTAATCACTTCCTTAAGTGATTAATTATTTCCATAATTGATTAACTCCCGGTTAATGAATTCTTTAATTAATTACCCACCAAATAAATATCACATATTTAATTTCCGACCTTGAATTAATTAATTTGCCCAAATAGATTTTAGGCCTTAAAATTAATTAACTCATTATTTGAACTCTTTCAAACTTCCATAAATTTAATGTTACTCAAATTTATATTAATATTTGAATTTCTTCAAATATTTTCAAATATTAATTTCTCACATAATAATATATCAATATATATTATATTGTTTCCCTTAGTAAATTGAGCATTTTCAATTTATATTTATTACTTAGTTGCCTCAAATTACTTTATGTGCTACCAGTGGGACCTGATGGACTTGCAGATCAGAACCTCCAAAAATGTGAGATTAATTGGTCAAACTCATTAACCACATTAATCAATATTCGTTAACTATGTGTGTAACGCCCCAGGATTTCCAATAACTACCCTAGCGACATTACCAACTCCTAACCAGAACTAACCGTGTCCACCAAAAATTTTGGCAGCATAACGGCGCACATCGGGCTATCCCAAAATTTTTCCTACATTTGCTGAAAAAGAAAAACACTTCTATAAAGCAATACTAAACTACTCCCCACTCCACAGCTCAGCAGAACATAAACAGAACCAACAGACAGACAGGTCTCGCATAATCAACTATTAGCTAAAACCAATCACATCTTTAAACAAAATCTTGAAACGACATCTCATACGAAACCAACTTATTTAACCACTAACGGAATGAATCAATGGAGTTCTTTAAAACAAAAACAACTAATTCCAGGGATTAACAAGAATGAACTAGGACTAACCAAACTTAACAACTTTCAAAAGTAGCAAACACAACTACCCTAACTAAAACCTAAGAAAGTAAAAGCAAGAACATTGTTGCTAATTATGGTTCCTCCTCATAAGCCTCCTCCGCATCACCATGGTCCACGCAGTCCTCATAACCTGCAAAATCTGGTAGTTGGGGAGAGAGAGGGGAGGGGGTTAGTACACTAAGGTACTGGTAAGCAGCCCCTACCTGAGAAGCCATCAAACAGCAAACAACAAACAACGTGTTTTTCATGCGCAAGCAACATGCTTTTAAAAGCAGTAAACATAATATCATGCTCAAAAGCTAGTAAACAAATGACTCTTCTAAGCCATAACTCATGCATCTCTCTATGTCACTCGCTAACCACACAAGCTCCACGAGCACACTCAACGCTCATATTTAGCCCTCACATGGATCTCCAAGGCTGATCCTTCGAGTCGCACTGTCCCCTGACCATTTGTACCTAGGGCCACAATGCTCTCCACGGAGCTCGGCGTTCGACCCTTGACCATTTGTACCCAAGGCCTCAAATTGTGCATCGCCCCTTGACCATTTGTACCCAAGGCGCACCGATGACTTAGCAAAGTATTGGCCATTCCCCAGGTGCCCAACACTCGCTTTCTAGATTCATCACACCGACCCTTGACCATTTGTACCCAAGGCCTCGATGCTCCTCTTAAAACCAATGGTGACGTGCCACCCCTCGACCATTTGTACCCGAGGTGCACTGACACTCACCCAACTTTCCTTTCTTTCACACTTTAGGTCCCTGACCTATATCTCACATCCACTAGAATGCATATGCCCTGCAACATGCTTCTAGACTCATGAATCATGCCCACTAAGCATTACACATGTGACCACATCTCTTAACTCATGCTTGACTCAGAAACGCAAATAGAACCAACATGCTTGCAACCATTCATCACACAACAACAATTCATGCTTTTCCACGGAATCATATACATACATATATATTCAAGGAATAGGAACAAGAGAACAGTTATAAAGCAAGAAAACATTCAGCATGCACCACACAGTCAAACAGACGTCAGCAAGTAAGAACTACTTACTAGAAGCTCTAACGCTCCTAAACGATCCTAAAGGACTAATGGAAAGAACCGGAAAAGCCTCAAGAGCTCCAACTACAAGCAACAATTACCAAGGGTTAGAAAACAACTTAGAGCACCTAATAAACTTGAGGAAATTAGGATCTAGGGATGCTGGAATTTATCGTTCAGCGTCCGAAAGACCTCGAACACATGCTGTCCAACAAGTGAAGAGGTTTAAAACCACTTGCTTAGAGGCCCTAAGCACTGGGTGTTCAAGTTTAAGGCTCCACGGACGATGGGTCACTAAACAGGGATGATTTCGAACCTAAAACGGCTCCGAACAGCGCTGGAAAAACAAGAAACCAATCATGACACTGAATTCTGAGGCCGAACAAGAGTGGGTAATCTAAATTTGAATTCGAATAAGCATGGGTCACGACGAAAACTTACCGAAAACGCTAAACGATGTCGCAATGACCTAAAATGGGGTCGAACACCACTGGACAGAAGTGAAATCGCGAATGATGGGACCCCGAGCTACTACCTGAGCGAGATTTAACCAAAACCACGCAAGGATTCTTAGATCGGGCCTTAATCAACCTATAATGAGGAGGAAAGCGGCTTACCCACGAGCTTCCAAGGCTGAAACGTAGAAGAAGGAGAAGGAAACCACGGATCTGACGAACCAATGGACAGAAACGTGCGGAGCATAAGACCCATGTTGCGGCGGCGCTCGGCTACGACGGCCGACGTCTTAGGCGATGGCGGCTCAGCTGTTGGCGGCTGCGACACACACACAAGAGGGGCGGACGACGCAGACAAGCCCACGGAAGAGAGAGAGGCGCGCGCGGAGAGGGAAGAGGACCTCGCGAGTCCTGCAACCAGCGGACGAACGCGCGAGAGGAAGGAAGAGATCGACGGCGGCAGCGCGACGTGCACAGACGACGAACTCGAGCAGTGGCTGGAGGAGGTTGGCCGGTGCTGGAGCTTCACGGAAGAGCTCAATTAAGGCCCTTCAAGCCCAAATCGACTCTTAGAACCTCTATAAGGATTAGGCCATATTCTTAAAATTAAATTCACGAAGGAAAAAGAATTTCTTGGCCTAAATACAAATTACCCACTCCAAGCAACCACCAAAAACAATAAATAATAATCAACCTTAAGCAACCAACAGGTACTAAAACTCCGAATTAAATAGAAATTTAACAGAATTATTTGCACCTGGAAATGCGGGGCGTTACAGAGTGTACATTCCACTATAGACTCACAGTTGCACTCTTCTCACTGCAGACATATTTTCTGTGTCCACGGATCTAGACCAATATCGACTAGTTAGTCCTTCACGAGTGTCCGTAACACCAGCTGGGTCAAATTACCGTTTTACCCATGGGTTACTTCTGTTTCCTTAAGTACCAGTTCTCCTCTAATGAACAACCTGTTTGTGGTCCAACCATCAAACAGAAAACCCTCTCGTGCCATTGAGAGGGTAGGGCCCTTTGTTCAAGACTCGGAGTAACCCCTTAAGGGAACACTCATCTGCTTCCCTAAAGTCGGGAAGGAGTGAATTCCATCTTGTACGATTATGTTCCCAGCTCCCCACTCGGTCTTGTCCCCAAAATGGTAGGCTTATTGAGTCGGCGTATTGGCCACTCTCACCCATACAAATCAAAGGACAATCTCTCATGAGCAGGAGTCCATAATCAACTCAGGATTAAGACCAAGTTGTCTAGGTCGTCCTAGTGAAATAGAAAACCAACTAGCTAACGGTGTTAAAACCAGTGGTTACTATTTCGTGGTCCAGTCTTATGCAAACTCATTGCATAGGATACCCCATTTCTCTGGTGGCCTGACATTTCTCTGGGCCATGTTGTCGAACATGGTCTGGAGGGCTTCTGGGGTGATCAACATGGGAGCCGCAGGAGGGGCCGGAGGAAGAGGGAGAGGTGGAAGGTCGTCTCCGTGCTGAACGGGGGGAATCAGAGGATTAACTTCCTGCATCAGAAGAAATGGAGGATTGGCCCCCTGCTGAGCGTTGACATCACCTACTAGATTTTCTTGCGCATCAGCTGGAATTCCAAGTCCACGACCACGACCACGAGCCATCGACTGGAAAGACGGTGCTAAGGTCAAGAACAGATAGCAACGAGGATTACAACTCTAACCTAAAAACTAGGCGGCAACCTAACCCTAAAATCAGGCAATAATCACGCATCAAGGACAACTATCTAACCACCTAAAGAGAGCATCCTAAACCTAGCTACTAAATAACAAGCAACATAGGAAAACAACATGCTCAGACAAGGCAAACAAGTCATGCAATAGGAAATCAAGCAAGCCACAATAATTATGCAAACAATAGAGTAAATCAGAACAATCATGGCAACATAATAATATCTTAACCAGACCAACGTACCTGGTGATGGAGAGGAGAACGAGGAAGACCATAACCCTAAACATCCAAACAACCTAGATTTCCTAGGTCAGTCTACAGGAACAACTCTGCTCTGATACCAACTGTAACGCCCAAGGATTTCCAATAACTACCCTAGCGACATTACCAACTCCTAACCAGAACTAACCGTGTGCACCGAAAATTTCGGCAGCATAACGGCGCACATAGGGCTATCCCAAAATTTTTCCTACACCTGCTGAACAAGAAAAACACTTCTATAAAACAATACTAAACTACTCCCCACTCCACAGCTTAGCAGAACATAAACAGAACCAACAAACAGACAGGTCTCGCATAATCAACTATTAGCTAAAACCAATCACATCTTTAAACAAAATCTTGAAACGACATCTCATACGAAACAAACTTATTTAACCACTAACTGAATGAATCAATGGAGTTCTTTAAAACAAAAACAACTAATATCAGGGATTAACAAGAATGAACTAGGACTAACCAAACTTAACAACTTTCAAAAGTAGCAAACACAACTACCCTAACTAAAACCTAAGAAAGTAAAAGCAAGAACATTGCCGCTAATTATGGTTCCTCCTTATAAGCCTCCTCCGCATCACCATGGTCCAAGCAGTCCTCATAACCTGCAAAATCTGGTAGTTGGGGGGAGAGAGAGGAGAGGGGGTCAGTACACTAAGGTACTAGTAAGCAACCCCTACTTGATAAGCCATCAAACAACAAACAACAAACAACGTGCTTTTCATGCGCAAGCAACATGCTTTTAAAAGCAGTAAACATAATATCATGCTCAAAAGCTAGTAAACAAATGACTCTTCTAAGCCATAACTCATGCATCTCTCTATGCCACTCGCTAACCACATAAGCTCCATGAGCGCACTCAACACTCATATTTAGCCCTCACATGGCTCTCCAAGACTGATCCTTCGAGTCGTACAGGCAACGAACTCGAGCAGTGGCTGGAGAAGGTTGGCCGGCGCTGGAGCTTCACGGAAGAGGGCTGGGTGGCTGCGTAAGGGAGAAGAAAAAAACGAGATTTTCTTTTGAGGGGGGGGGGCGACGACTGACTAAGAAAAAGAGAGGGAAAATAGTGTATTCATAGGGTTTCCTTGCTCCCTCTTTTCTTAAGACTTGAATTAAAAATATAACATTCCCTCACATTTAAAGACTCAATTAAGGCCCTTCAAGCCCAAATCGACTCTTAGAACCTCTATAAGGATTATGCCATATTCTTAAAATTAAATTCACGAAGGAAAAAGAATTTCTTGGCCTAAATACAAATTACCCACTCCAAGAAACCACCAAAAACAATAAATAATAATCAACCTTAAGCAACCAACAGGTACTAAAACTCCGAATTAAATAGAAATTTAACAGAATTATTTGCACCTGGAAATGTGGGGCGTTACAGTGTGTACATTCCACTATAGACTCACAGTTGCACTCTTCTCACTGCAGACATATTTTCTGTGTCCACGGATCTAGACCAATATCGACTAGTTAGTCCTTCACGAGTGTCCGTAACACCAGCTGGGTCAAATTACCGTTTTACCCATGGGTTACTTCTGTTTCCTTAAGTACCAGTTCTCCTCTAATGAACAACCTGTTTGTGGTCCAACCATCAAACAGAAAACCCTCTCGTGCCATTGAGAGGGTAGGGCCCTTTGTTCAAGACTCGGAGTAACCCCTTAAGGGAACACTCATCTGCTTCCCTAAAGTCGGGAAGGAATGAATTCCATCTTGTACGATTATGTTCCCAGCTCCCCACTCGGTCTTGTCCCCAAAATGGTAGGCTTATTGAGTCGGCGTATTGGCCACTCTCACCCATACAAATCAAAGGACAATCTCTCATGAGCAGGAGTCCATAATCAACTCAGGATTAAGACCAAGTTGTCTAGGTCGTCCTAGTGAAATAGAAAACCAACTAGTTAACGGTGTTATAACCAGTGGTTATTATTTCGTGGTCCGGTCTTATACAAACTCATTGCATAGGATACCCCCACTCGCATGTCTCCTACACGAATGCGTTGGATCATAGTGTTTGTATCAAATACAAAGTGGGTTGTATCCATAGTGTCGCCAGGATAAGGCACCCAGTCTTATCCCTATACTATAGACCTTTTAGGCTGTTTCTTGAACAATGATCCCATATGTCGCTACATATAGTTCAAGACTCATATTACAGTCTAGGATGTCTAGTTTATTGGATTAGAGTTATTTTTAGGCAAAGACAAATATAAAATAACTAATAACATTTAATGGAAAAATATATCAATATTATTTCATTAATATCCGGTCAACGGTTACATCCACTATCTACAAGTTTTAGGGCATAAAACCCAACACTTGGGACACTATGTGACGCAGTCCACTTTGTAGTTAGTGCAAACGATGTGATCCTAAATCGTTCAAGTAGAGACATGCGAGTGGGGGTGTTTTATGAATTGAGTTTGCATAAGACCAGGACCAAGAAATAAATCACTTTCCTTTATAACGTCGTTTACTATTGAAACTGACTTATTTTAGTGCGATGACCTAGGTAACTCGATCTTGATCCTGAGTTAACTATGAAGTCTTGTTTATTCGGGATTATCCTTTGATTTGCTTGGGTGAGAGTGGCCCATCATCGCTGACTCAATAAGCCTATAATTTTGGGGATAAGACCGGGTAGATAGCTGAGGATATAGTCCTGCAAGACGAAATTCATTCCTACCCAATTTAGGGATAGTAGAGAGGTTGTTCCCTAAATCCTACCCTCTCATTGGCCCGAGAGGTATTAGGTTTGGTGGTTGGACCACAAACCAATTGTTCATTAGATGATTAGTGGGACTTAAGGAACTAGAAGTAACTTCAGGGGTAAAACAAACTTTTGATCTAGCTGTAATTACGAACAACCTATGAGGGGAGTGCAACTATCAGGCTATAGTGGAGTGTGTCGGTAGTTAACGAAGGTTGGTTAACTAGGTTAAAGAGTTTTAGTCGATTAATCTCGCATTGTTGGAGCCAGGTCCCTCTGCTAGCTCATACGAAGTAAACCTTAGAATAATGTGATGAAAGAATTTGAAGCATTCAAATTCGATTTAGGGAATTGATGTTATTTATATTTGATATGCTTAACGTGTTATGGTTTAATTTTGAATCAAACTATAGAGAGAGAGTTGGAGAAAATTAAATATGATTTAAATATCGTTGATATGTATGGGATGCATATTTTAGTTTGATATTTAATATGAACAAGAGTTCACATTCAATCGACCGAATTTTGAGAGACTGGGATTAGTTCAATATTTAATTTGGTACGTGGTATTAAATTAAATAAATTATTATATAATTAATTAGAGTTGTTTAATTAATTATATGAATTTTGAATAATTATGATTATTCAAAAAATCAAATTGTAAATACAATTTTTGGTGTCACATTTTTCAAAAGACACCTTAATGAGGTTTTGGTGGCAAAATTGATGGATGACACAAAATTGAGTAACTAATCCATGTGGGGCTTGTTGTCTTCTTTAGCTTACTGAAGGTTGCATGTTTAAGGTCTTTAAAAGAGATCAAAAGCTGAAGAAGCAACTGCTGGCTGGTTTTCTCTAAAAAATTGAACATATTGAAACTCTCTCAAGGATATATTCTTCTCTCTTCAAATTTCATCACTCCTAATGCTCCCACAAGCCGTTCTAAGGCCGGAGGATAACGGAGAAGACATCGGTGGTCGTCCATGCACCGATTGAGATAAAATAAACAGCAAAGTAGCTCTTTGATTTCGACACCAAAGGTTGGTTTCCAAAGCTCTTTGTTTTTCGTTTTTCTTAATTGCATGTTTTCTTTCTAAAATTAAAAGAAATTTGAGTTGTTTCGATCCAAATCACTTCTGCTAGTGTATCGTACACTCATTCAATTGGTATTAGAGCATGATTTGGCCACTCAATTTCGGTTAATTTTGAAAGTGTTAATATCTAAACTACGAAAGCAATTTTGGATCTTAGGCACACAAGAAGCTCAATTTGATCAATTAAGACATGTTGTTCATATGGAGAAAAACAAAGACAAAATACCAACCTTGATTCAATGGAGAAATTGGTTGGATTTTCTTCTTGCTTTTCTTCACCAACGATTCACGAACCACCAAAGGATCTTCCTTGCTATCCTCAAGCCTTTGGAATGGATTGTGGGATCCTCAAGTGATGGAATTTAAGAGAGAAAGCTTGAAAAACAAGCATATAAAGATGGGTGATGTGAGTATGTATTTTGGCAGAATTTCAGTACCTTTCAAGCTAATTTCTTTCAGCCTTCTTCTTCAATTATATAAAGGGAACACTAAACCCTAAACCCAATTTAGTGGAGTATTGAGTGGCTTAAGAGAGGGGAGTGCATGGGTTTAGTCACCATGCACTCCACCTCCAAAAAATCAAATTTTAATTTGATTTTAATTAATTCAAGTTTATCTTGAATTAATCCACTAACTAATTAATTTTAAATAATCTGAAATTTGAAAAATCATTTTCAATTTCTTAATTTTAAATTAATTCAAAATTAATCTAAAAAATAATTATTAATTTAATATCTTAATATTAAATTAATATTTTGTCACTATTCCCTAACATTTTCGAAATGTTATTTTCCCTATCATGAATCCCTATTGATTAAGGAACTAGAAGTAACTTCAGGGTAGAACAAACATTTGACCCAGCTGTAGTTACGAATAACCTTTGAAGGGTCGCCTTACCAAGCATTGTTATATCGGGTGGACAAAAATATATCTACAGTGAAGGGAGTGCAACTATCGGGCTATAGTGGAGTGTTCAGTAGTTAACGAATGTTGGTTAGCAAGGTTAGAGAGTTTTAGCCGATTAATCTCGCATCGTTGGAGCCCATGATTTGTAGGTTCATTAGGTCCCTCTACTAGCTCATACGGACTAAACCTTAGAACAATGTGATGAAAGAATTTGAAGCTTTCCAATTCGATTTAGGGAATTTACGTTATTCATATTCGATATGCTTAATGTGTTATGGTTTAATTTTGAATCAAACTATAAAGAGAGAGTTGGAGAAAATTAAATATGATTTAAATATCGTTGATATGTATGAGATGCATATTTCGGTTTGATATTTAATATGAATAAGAGTTCACATTCAATCAGCCGAATTTTGAGAGACCAAGATTAGTTCAATATTTAATTTGATATGTGGTATTAAATTAAATAAACTGATATATAATTAATTAGAGCTATTTAGTTAAATATATGAATTTTGAATACTTATGATTATTCAAAAAATCGAATTGTAAATACAATTTTTGGAGTCACATTCTTCGAAAGACCTTAATGAGATTTTCGTGGCAAAATTGATGGCTGATAGTGTTGGAGGGCGATTATCCACAACGCACGGGTCGTCACAAGTAATAGTAAAACGGAAGAATTCCGAGTATCGAATTCACAGGGAGGCGAAGCAAAATTTAAGGAAGCAAAGATTCTTTGAACACTAAAAATACTTAGGATAAATAATATCTAGGGACCAAAACATGCAATTATAGAGAATTTTAAAAATCAAAGCAATTAAAGAAATCAATTTTGATCAATCAAGGAAAATAAAATATGGAGAAAGAGTTTTTAACGGGAAGTGGGGTCTTGAAAATCAATTATTAGCTAAACAATTATTATAATTATCCTATCTCGATGCCCAACTAATTATAATCCTAGAATCTCCGTTAATCACATAGGTTCTCCTGTCGGTCTCTCCTAATTGTAATTAATTCATTATAACAGCCTAAATGTCCTTAGCGCCATTAAAATTCATTAATTATTATGCTCTGATTTATTTTAGGAATCTAAGTTTAATCAAGTAATCCCGTTGTCACAACGGACAATTAAAATAGTTGCATGGATTATGATCTATCCTAACTTCTCTCCGTCGAGTCTCCATTAAGAATCAGATCAATATACAATTGGCCAGATTGCATACAACATTAAGCACATCCATACAAATAATTAGTAAAAAAGGGCAAGAGATAGGCTATTATAAGAACATTTAAACTATAATTTCATTTCAAGACCCCAAATTGGGGTTTAGCTATACATAGCTAAAATATCCACAAAATTTACAATGAAAAGCATAATTATGAGCATAATAAAAGGGAAGGAATTGACCGTCGAAGACCCCGTCGCTGGAGCTTGGAGTCCCTCCGAACACTCTTTGAGCCTCCTAGAATGCTCCCCAAAACTCCCCAAAATTTTTCCACTAAAGAAACTCTCAAAAAGGCTAGAAAACCTTGAGAGAGGCTCCAAAGGAGCCAAGGAAAGAAATAAAAGAATGAGGGAAATGATGATTGATCCTAAAAAATGGATCCAAGGGGTGCTATTTATAGGCTCGAAAATGGGGTAGCGTTGCGATGCTATTGGCACAGCGTCGCGACGCTGTGACGTCATCGACTTGCCGACCAAGAAATGGGATCAGCGTCGCGACGCTGTCCCTACACCATCTCGACGTTAAGCGAATTCCAGAAATTTTTGGCGCGATTTTGGGCTTGAATTTGGGTCTCTCTTCATTTCTTTTTGGCCTTTACTTCATGGTTGACCTTCATGGCTTCCCCTTGACCCAAGTATGGAAATTGGGCTTGAATGGCTTATTTTTTTGGCATTTTTTCACCAAAATCCACAATTTTGCTCCTAAAGACCAAATAACAAAATATAATAAATATCTTCAATAAAAACACAATTAAAGCACTAAAAAGCTTAATATTTTAGGACTAAAATAGTGACATTTCTTCTCGCTATCACACCCCCAAACTTAAGGTTTTTCTAGTCCCGAGCAAAATAAATTCAAAGGATGCATAAAATAGAATCTTTCAAGCCTCAATGATTTTGGAACTCTTAAGATAGAATGGAAAAAATGCAAGTGGAATAAGCAAGCACTGCATACTCTTGAAGAAATCTTAAAATAGATTGAACTTAAGATTAATGAATAGCATGCTCAAGACTTTTCTATTGATTCTTTTACTAACCTAGATTAGTCTTATGACTTTCTCCATTTGTTTTCCCCCTACACTGGCTAAGAGCCCCTAATAGGTCGGAGTTCTTCTATCATGCAAAAAAAAAAAAAAAAAAAGAAACTAGGACGCCTGCCATTTTTTTTTCTTTTTCATGGGGGAGCAAAACTCACGAATATCTATCTTTTTCTTTTTCTTTTGCTACTCCCCCTAACTTGCATTTTGATATCTAATGGTACTAGCTTTCACACTACGGTGCAGGGACCCTTAACCCGAATTTTATTCTCTGGTTGGCCTAACTGATCACACCGCAGGTATCTCTTTTTACCCCTAGGCTTTTTTCTTTTGTGCAAGCAAAATTTTTCTTTTTCAACAAAATTTTCTTTTCTCATTTTCTTTTGTTGCTTTTGCTTTTCTCTCAGCAGGCATAACATTTGTTTAGAACAATCAAGCATGAACTTCCTAATATTAGAAACTAAGCCTATCAGGGTGACAACAAACTTTAAAAACCATAATAAGAATCTAGATTTTCAAAGATGTCATTAGATAAGTCTATTGCATGCTTTAGACATCAAAACTAAGTATCAAAAAATTTTAAAATTTCACAATTTCTACTGTGCTCCCAAATTCCACAACATATAAACCATTTTCTCCCAAAACTTCTAAAATCACATCCTTGGCTATCATAGCTAACTATTCATGCATCCTACAGAACTTAAATATGCTCAACACAGCGAAAGCCTTCTCCCCAAACTTAAACTAAACATTGTCCCTAATGTTTAAAAATAGTAAAGCATAAAGAGGGATACTGAGACTTTCCTGAGCTAGGAGAGATTCATCCTCTACATTTGGATCCAAAAAAATGGGATTTTTGGAGCTTTGGGATTTGCTTAAGGTGATCCTGCAAAACAAAATTGGATCACGAAGCAAAGAAAATTATTTACCGCAAAAACAACTACCTAAACTTAATCCTTGGGTTGCCTCCCAAGCAGCGCTTTCTTTAACGTCTTTAGCTAGACGAGGCTCGACACGCTCACGGAGGATCGAAATAAAAGTTTTCATCATCCTCCGGGCATTGCAGAAAATCACGCACCGAATTGCACACTGCAAACAGAGGAGAAAAAAACTTTCCCCTGGCCCATCATCACTAAAGAGATTGTTATAATAACATTTCAGAAAATATGTAACCGCATCAAATCTCTTTTCAAAATCTCTATTCACAAAAAAATTGTTAACAGAGTCATCAAGCGTTATGATATCTACCGGTCTGGGATCTAAAGGTGGCCTTTCAATCATGTCAGTCCATTCATCAGATTCAATATCTACATGCTCAGAAGATTCCTCAGACTCAGAATTAAAAAATGATTCAACTAAGCTGTCATATGACTCACTATCAGAAGAATTAAAGAATATAAGCTTTTCTGGGTCAGATTTTGTACTATCTAAATCATCAGGACCCAAATCAACATGATTCACACTTTCAGGGTCTGACTCTATATACTCATCTGGATCAGACTCGATAGTTTCAGTATTATCATGATCAGACTCTAAATTATCATCTATCAAATAATCATCTCCATGCAAATTATGCACATTATCAGACAAATCATGCTCGTTTTCAAAGTCAGACAATTCAATATCATCATCGAAATCATCAATTTCAGGTCATTCTAACTCATTCTCAAAAGAAGGTAAGTCATCAACTATAGATATTTCATTCTCAAAAGCAGGCAATTCTAATTCATTTTCAAAGTCAGGCAAATCTAAATCATTCAGCTCATTCTCAAACAGATGGTCATCAAAAAATGCTTTATGATTGAAATCCCCATCATCCATAGGTACCTCTCATAATCCTAGGCCAAGATTATACTCTACCTCTTCATCATCGTCAGTTAAGTATTCAGGACCAATAGAAAAACAAGTATGCAGACTACATACAGACTCATCTTGGCCAAAAATACTAAAAACGACTTTTTCATCATCTATGTTCAAGGTAAGCTTACCTGTATGCACACTAATCTCAGCCTTACCAGTTGCTAAGAAAGGTCTGTCTAGAATAATGGGTAACTCTCTGTCTTCCTACATGTCGAGTACCACAAAGTCTACAGGGAAGATAAATTTATTGACCTTTACCAACACGTCCTCCACAACATCCATCAGGTGGGTAATCGATTTATCAGCCAGCTGGAGAGTGACGTCGGTGTCCTTCATTCCTATTAAACCAATCTTCCTGTAAACAGAATAAGGCATCAAATTTATACTAGCACCTAAATCACACGAGGCCCTATTGAAAGATACTTCTCCTATAATGCAGGGAACAATAAAACTCCCTGGGTCTTTTTGTTTAGAAGGCATCTTTCCAGAAACTATGGTACTACTACTTTCAGACAATTGAAAAACTTCTTTTTTCAAACTTTTCTTCCTAGAAAGCATTTCTTTCATGAATTTCCCATAATTAGGCATGTTATACAAAACATTTACTAAGGGAATATTCACAGACAATTTTCTAAACATTTCTAGGAATTTCTGAAACTGCTCATCTAATTTAACATTTTTAAAGCATTGAGGAAACGGTAACTCCCTGTAGTCAAAGGTTGGACATTCGTCCCTCCGCTTGGGTGGGCTAATGTGTGAGCCTTTGTCATGATGGTTGCATGGAACCACTTCTTCCTCGTTCAGTTTCTCTTTATGCCTGTCATTTTTTTTCTTTCCTGCAAAAGAGTTAGAAAAACCACAATTCAAATCAATAGAGTTAGGAGGATGTTGGGACCTTTCAAAGGAGGCTTTTTGTGCCTCACCCCTTTCATCTTCATCCATGCTTTTTTCTTCTTTCTTTTTCTTTTCTGAACTGCTCTCCAACTGTCTACCACTTCTTAGTGTCACCATTTTGCATTGCTCTCTTGGGTTGGGTTCAGTGTCGCTTGGAAATTTTTCCTTCTGAAGGGCGTTTACCACTGAAGCGATCTGACCTATCTGAACTTAAATATTTTTCAGAGCTGTGTCGTGGTTATTTACTGCTGTTTGGAGATTCACATTCAACACTTTTTGTTCTTTGATAAACATAGCCACCATCTCCTCCAGATTACTCTTCTTTTCAGGCATACTGGTTGATGCAAAACCTGGTGGTGGCTACAAAACATTCTCCGTGTTCAAGTATGAGAAGTTCTCATGATTGTGCAGACTGGGGTGGTAGAAGTTCGGTACTCCTTGAGTAAATGGTCTGTTTCCTACATATTGAACTTCTTCCACATCTTGACCTTCCTTATTTGAATACCCTTCAACTAAGGTGGAAATGGATTTGACCACCTCAGATGAAGCCAACTTGTTCAGAGTGTTTGTCAAGGATGTCATCTGTGCCTTCAACGAACTTGACTCATCTAATTCATAAATTCCAACCTTTTTAGAAATCGTTCCCCTCTCGGTCGGCCACTGATAACTAGTTGCTGCCATTTCCTCTAGCAAATCCTTAGCTTCCGTCACTGTCTTGGAACGAAAACTTCCTCATGCTGATGTGTCCAAAACTGTCTTGGTGGAGGGATTCAATCCATTGTAAAACAACTGCACGTGGAGCCAATCTGGATATCCATGTTGCGGACATCGCCTAAGCATTTCCTTATATCTCTCCCATGCCTTGTACAACTGCTCCTCGTCAAGCTGTCTAAACGTCCCGATCTCAGTTCAAAGCTTTGTAGTCTTGGCAGGCGGGAAAAATTTCGTCAGGAATGCCTGGGCAAGCTCGTCCCATGTGCTAATACTGCCCGTCTCGACTGATTCAAGCCAATCCTTTGCCTTGTCTTGCAGAGAAAATGGGAATAACCTCAATCTTATAGCGTCGGTCGAAACTCCATTCATCTTTACCGTCCCGCATATCTCCAAGAATGATCGTAGATGTGAGTGTGGATCCTCAGAACGATGTCCTTTAAATGAATTATCGCATGCCATCTGAATCAATCCTGTCTTCAACTCAAAATTGTTAGCTTGGATCGGGACGTAAACGATGCCTGAATTTTTGGTGAGGAGAACTGGCTGTAAAAAGTCTCTCATTGCCTTGGGAGCTTCATCTTGATGGGCCATTGCTTCCGTTAATCTTTTCTCTCTGCGAATAGATCTGAGTGTCCTGGTAATTTCAAGATCTAAAGGAAACAATTCAACCACCTTATGTCTTCGCATGCAATACTCCCAATGAATTAAAAGAACCAAACAAAAAAATAAATAAATAAAATGATATTCACAAAATAATAAAAGAAAAAATATTTACACCTAATTACTATTTATCCCTTTCCTTTCGATGTCAAGAAAAATTGATTTGCTTAAAAATCAAGCCTCCCCGACAATGGAACCAAAAACTTGTTGGAGGGCGATTATCAGGAAGCGCACGGGTCGTCACAAGTAATAGTAAAACGGAAGAATTCCGAGTATCGAATCCACAGGGAGACGAAGCGAAATTTAAGCAAGGAAAGATTCTTTGAACACTAAAAATACTTGGGATAAATAATATCTAGGGACCAAAACATGCAATTAAAGAGAATTTTAAAAATCAAAGCAATTAAAGAAATCAATTTTGATCAATCAAGGAAAATAAAATATGGAGAAAGAGTTTTTTTAATGGGAAGTGGGGTCTTGAAAATCAATTATTAGCTAAACAATTATTATAATTATCCTATCTCGATGCCCAACTAATTATAATCCTAGAATCTCCATTAATCACATAGGTTCTCCTGTCGGTCTCCCCTAATTGTAATTAATTCATTTTAACAACCTAAGTGTCCTTAGCGCCATTAAAATTCATTAATTATTACGCTCTGA
Source organism: Luffa acutangula (assembly GCA_036850905.1). Taxonomy (NCBI): domain Eukaryota; kingdom Viridiplantae; phylum Streptophyta; class Magnoliopsida; order Cucurbitales; family Cucurbitaceae; genus Luffa; species Luffa acutangula. The sequence goes on along the minus strand of CM072094.1, from coordinate 13,023,907 downwards.
TTCATTTTAGGAATCTAAGTTTAATCAAGTAATCCCGTTGTCACGACGGACAATTAAACTAGTTGCATGGATTATGATCTATCCTAACTTCTCTCCGTCGAGTCTCCATTAAGAATCAGATCAATATACAATTGGCCAGATTGCATACAACATTAAGCACATCCATACAAATAATTAGTAAAAAGGGCAAGAGATAGGCAATTATAACAACATTTAAACTATAATTTCATTTCAAGACCCCAAATTGGAGTTTAGCTATACATAGCTAAAATATCCACAAAATTTACAATGAAAAGTATAATTATGAGCACAATAAAAGGGAAGGAATTGATCGTCGAAGACCCCGTCGCTGGCGCTTGGAGTCCCTCCGGACACTCCTTGAGCCTCCTAAAATGCTCCCCAAAACTCCCCAAAATTTTCCCACTAAAGAAACTCTCAAAAAGGTTAGAAAGCCTTGAGTGAGGCTCCAAAGGAGCCGAGGAAAGAAAGAAAAGAATGAGAGAAATGATGATTGATCCTAAAAATGGATCCTAGAGGTGCTATTTATAGGCTCGGAAATGGGGTAGCGTCGCGACGCTGTGACGTCATCGACTTGCCGACCAAGAAATGAGATTAGTGTCGCGACGCTATCCCTATAGTGTCTCGACACTAGGCGAATTCCAGAAATTTCTGGCTCGATTTTGGGCTTGAATTTTGGTCTCTCTTCATTTCTTTTGGGCCTTTACTTGATGGTTGACCTTCATGGCTTCCCCCTTGACCCAAGTATGGAAATTGGGCTTGAATGGCTTCTTTTTGGGCATTTTTTCACCAAAATCCACAATTTTCCTCCTAATGACCAAATAACAAAATATGATAAATATCTTCAATAAAAACACAATTAAAGCACAAAAAAGCTTAATATTTTAGGACTAAAATAGCGACATTTCTGCTTGCTATCAGATAGCACCTGAAATGTGCTATTTAATTACCTTTAATTTAATCTGGTTAGTTTGTGTTTTATGGTTTAATTGTTTATTTTGTAAGATTTCGAGCACAAGAGGATAATTAGGCGAATTTGTCAATTGGACGCTAATTCGAGAGTTTTAGGATGTTTTCGGGCTAATTTGGAGTTTCTGAGATGACATGGAGCTAAAGAACGTGACCGGAGTGTTCGAACCTCGAGATTGGAGTCAAACAGATCAAAAAGGTGTTGTTGAATTTTGTCTACTTGAGAGGTAGCATCGAGACGCTACAATCTCATTATCTCAGCGCTACCACGATCCCAGGCCCGCGGATAGAAGCGCTAGTGTCAAGACACTGGCCTTGCATCTCGACGCTATGATTAGTATTTAAGTGCATTTTTCCGATTTTAGGTCATTCTTATGTTTGTCTCCAGCTGTTTTTCTCTTTTTCTCACCGATTCCTTTATGTTTTCTTACTTTCTCTTAGTTTAGGCTTAGTTAGAGATGGTTAATCAAGCCTTGGGGCTTAGATTAGGCTTGTCTATGGTCGTTTAAGCGTCGTTCGCTGTAATCGGAACCTCGGTTGTAAGTTTATTTCAATTTTCATGAGATTTCTGTTCTGTTCTTGAGATTTTTTAAAATGTTTATGTTGCATCGTATGATTCTTGTTTAAAAAATCTTGTCTGCAAATTAGTTTAAGAATTGACGCCTCTTAAATTGAATACAAGCATGATTTATCCGTTATTTTTAGATAGCCACTAGGTTGAGGCAGATCCATCACTAGTTTGACGGTAGCCTAGCGTAGACTTCCGATAGGCCTAAGAACATAGGAGAAATTGATTTAATTAAATTAGAGAATTTTAATTCCTAATTCAATTAGAAAATTCCGGGCCTTAAGCGGTAATGCAATTAGCTAATTAATATGTTTGAGGACTCATCTGAATATTAATCTAGTTAATTAAACTAGATTGAGGATTTGTCGATCTAAGTATGAGGGGCAGCAGACGTAATTAAATAACTAATCAATTAAAGAATTCGTGGAGTATCAGATAATTTAATTGGTTAGACATAGGCTTAGTAGGTGGACTATCTGAAAAATCCAAGAAGCACTCCGGGCTCATAATTATTCAGTAAAATTAATCTTTAGATAATCAATGAATGAATTTGAATAAACTAACACCGAGTAATTCCGATTGCAGTGAACACCAAGGTATGATTAGCCTACCCACCTTTTATTTTCCTTCTTTTACCTTTCCTGCCATTTAATATTCAGTATTATGTTTTTTCCTTGCATCTTATTTTATCCAAATCCAACCTCCCTTGTAGTCCCATCATCACAATAAACCTGATTTAGACGAATTAACAATTGTGCTCCCTGTGTTTGACCCCGACCACTACTGCTACAAGCTAGCTTTAAGAGTTGTGGACTATAAATTTATTTTGCCCGGAGGTTGGAGAATTCGACACTTTACCGTGTCTCGATCAATGGATGACACAAAATTGAGTGACTAATCCATGATGGGGCTTGCTGTCTTCTTTAGCTTACTCAAGATTGCATGTTTAAGGTCTTTAAAAGAGATCAAAAGCTGAAGAAGATGCTGCTGGTTGGTTTTCTCTAAAAAACTGAACATATTCAAACTCTCTCAAGGATATATTCTTCTCTCTTCCAATTTCAGCACTCCTAAGGCTCCCACAAGCCGTTCTTGAAGGATTGGAATTTCCAATTCCGTTACAGCAGAAGCAATTGGACCGAATCGTATTTTAATTTCTTTTAACAAAATACCCATACATTGACAAATTTCATAAATCAAGGCTAAGCAATGAGAAGCGTACCTCCGTTGACAACTCTGAATTCAAGAACACCTTCTTGATTGTTCTTCAATGGCGAACACCACCATAAAGCCTTCCCCGTTATCCTCTAAGATCAGGAACGAGATTGTGGGATCTCTGAATCTCGAATTTGGGATGAATAGATAAGAGATTTTTCATTTTCTCTTCTCTGTATTGAGAGAGAATTGAGAGAATAAGAGAGATTTTGGGAGAGGGGAATTCTGCAGAATGAGAGAGAGATCTTATGACCCCTGCAACCTGAGTGTTTAAGTGAGAGAAAAAGTAATATTAATATAATAATTAATTAAATAAAATTTAATTAATTAAATATATTAATTAATTAATTAACAGTTTAATTAATTAATAATATAATTAAATATATAATATTTAATTACATGTGCATTAAATCGTATTAAATGCACATCCCTCACTTAATATATAGTTTTAATTAAGTTTAATTAAATCAAATTTAATTATATTAATTAAACTAAACAATTAATTAATTCATAATTAATTAATTCTTTGACCAGTTAAATATCATATATTCAAATGTGCATATCTCTTATAACCTATAGTTTTAATATGAATCATATTCACATTAAAATTAATCTATAATTATTAATTTAATTAAATCACATTTAATTAAATTAAATTGAACAATTAATTAATTCAAAATTAATTAATTATTGTGATTAATTAAATATCAAATATTTAATTAATTACATATTAGAATCGTATTCTAATTTAATCTCCCTTATTTCTCAAAAAAAAAAAAAAATTAATCTCCCTTATTATATAGTTTAATTAAATCACATTTAATATAAACTAAATTGAATAATTAATTAATTCATAATTAATAAATTAATTTACTAATTAAATATCACATACTTAATTAGCTATATATTTGAACTCTTTCAACTATATAATTCTCTCATATAATAAAGTTTAATCACACATTAAACTTTATATTATAATGTATCACCATACATTATATTAATTGTATCTCATACAATTAACTTGATTCCCAAGATGAATTTGAACTATTCAAATTCTTTCCAGATTAATTGTTCCCAATTACTCTTTACGAGCTAGCAGGGGGACCTAATGAACCTACAGATCAGAAGCTCCAATGATATGAGGTTAACTAACTAAACTCATTAATCGAGTTAACCAATATTCATTAACTGTGGGTCACTCCACTAAAGACCCATAGTTGCACTCTTCTCACTGTAGAATGTTTCTGTGTCCACGGATATTGACCAATAACGGTAAGTCAATCCTTCACGAGTGTTCGTAACTACAGTTGGGTCAAATTACTGTTTTACCCCTGAGCAGAAATGTCGCTATTTTAGTCCTAAAATATTAAGTTTTTTAGTGCTTTAATTGTGTTTTTATTGAAGATATTTAATATATTTTGTTATTTGGTCTTTAGGAGCAAACTATGGAATTTGGTGAAAAAATGCCCAAATAGAAGTCATTTAAGCCCAATTTCCATACATGGGTCAAGGGGGAAGCCAAAAAGGTCAACCATGAAGATGAGGCCCAAAAGAAATGAAAAGAGGCCCAAATTCAAGCCCAAAATCGTGCCAGAAAGTTCTGGAATTCGCCTAGTGTCGAGACGTTATAGGGACAGCGTCGCGACGCTGATACTATTTCTTGGCCGGCAAGTCGATGACGTCACAGTGTCGTGACGCTGCCCCATTTCCGAGCCTATAAATAGCGCCCCTTGGATCCAATTTTTACAATCAATCATCATTTCCCTCATTCTTTCCTTTCTCTCTTTGGCTCCTTTGGAGCCTCTCTCAAGGCTTTCTAGCCTTTTTTAGAGTTCTTTAAGTGGAAAAATTTTGGAGAGTTTTGGAGAGCACTTTATGAGGCTCAAGGAGTGCTCGGAGGGACTCCAAGTGCCAGCGACGGGGTCTTCGACGGTCAATTCCTTCCCTTTTATTGTGTTCATATTTATGCTTTCCATTGTAAATTTTGTGGATATTTTATCTATGTATAGCTAAACCCCAATTTGGGGTAGTGAAATGAAATTATAGTTAAAATGTTGTTATAATTGCCTATCCCTTGCCCTTTTTCACTAATTATTTGTATGGATGTGCTTAATGCTGTATGCACTCTGGCCAATTGTGTATTGATTTGATTCTTAATGGAGACTCGACGGAGAGAAGTTAGGATAGATCATAATCCATGCAACTAGTTTAATTGCATGTTGTGACACCAAGATTAGTTGATTAAACTTAGATTCCTAAAATGAATTAGAGTGCAATAATTAATGAATTTTAATGGCGCGAAGGACACTTAGGTTGTTAAAGTGAATTGATTTCAATTAGGGGAGACCGACAGGAGAACCTATGTGATTTACGGAGATTCTAGGATTATAATTAGTTGGGCATCGAGATAGGATAATTATAATAATTGTTTAGCTAATAATTGATTTTCAAGACCCCACTTCCCATTAAAGACTCTTTCTCCATATTTTGTTTTCCTTGATTTATCAAATGAATTTCTTTAATTTCTTGATTTTTTAAATTCTCTTTAATTGCATGTTTTGGTCCCTAGATATTATTTCTCCCAAGTATTTTTAGTGTTCAAAAGAATTTTTGCTTTGCTTAATTTTTGCTTCGCCTCCCTATGGATTCAATACTCAGAATTTTTTCATTTTACTATTACTTGTGACGACCCGTGCGCTTGCGACACTGTTGGTATCAACCCGTCTACGAATAGTCTTGTCCCCAAGAAGGTAGGCTTATTGAGTCGGTGTGCAGGTCACTCTCACCCATACTAATCAAAGGACAATCCCTCGTGAGAAGGAGTTCATGACATACTCAGGATTAAGACTGAGTTACCTAGGTCATCCTATTGAACTAGTAACCTAACTAGTTAAAGGTGTTACATCTAGTGGTTTACTATTTCGTGGTCCGGTCTTATGCAAACTCATTGCATAGGATACCCCCGCTCGCATGTCTCTTACATGGACGCCTTGGATCAACACGTCTGTAACGAATACAAAGCGGGCCGTATCACATAGTGTTATCGGGATAAGGTACCCAACCTTATCCCTATACTATAGACCTTTTAGGTTGTTCCTTGAACACCGATCCCCGTATGTCCCCACATACTAGTTCAAGTTACATATAAACAACCTTGGATCTTAGTTTATTGAATTTGGGTTATATTGTGCAATTTTAGACTTAAAATGACAATAACACTTTATTGCATAAACCTCAATAACACTTTATTGATACAAGTGTATAATTAGTTAACATTCACTATCTACGAGTTTTAGGACATAAAACCCAACTGTTCTAAGGCCGGAGGATAACGGGGAAGACATGGGTGGTCGTTCATGCATCGATCGTGATCCAAAAACAGCAAAGGTTGGTTTCCAAAGCTCTCTGTTTTTTGTTTTTCTTGATTGCATGTTTTCTTTCTAAAATTAAAAGAAACTTGAGTTGTTTCAATCCAAATCGCTTCTGCAAGTGTATCGTACACTCCTTCAATTGGTATCAGAGCATGATTTGGTCACTCAATTTCGGTTAAAAGTCGTCTGTCATAAAAAGTCCATCATGAAAGGATATTTTCCAACCAACCAGATCTTTAATGACGGGCAATGCCCGTCATTAAAAGACGTCCGTCATGAAAAGTCCGTCATTAAAGGATATTTTGCAACCAAATGTCCGTCATTAAAGGTGTCCGTCATTAAAAGTCCGTCATTAAAAGTCCGTCATTAAATATATTTTTTAATGACAAGCATTGCCCGTCATCATTTTGTTCATAATTTAATAAAAAAAATTTTTTGGTTGCCCGGTGGCATACCAACAATATTTTCTTCATTTGTCTACCTATAAAGAAAGTAATCTTAATCTTATCTTAAATGTGCAAAATTGTATAGAAATCAAATATTTGTCAAATTTCATTCCAATAAGCCAATAAACCAAATTTGTTCATACAATTTTTATTCATATAAGTTTGATATATGAATAAAATTACAAACACTTACAATTAAAAGCCTCAAAATTACTAAACACCTATGATTAAAAATCTACACCTACACCAAAAAACAAAAATTCTCGTACATGCCACTTTCATTCTTGTCACCACAATCTTGCTCGTACATCAAACTTGAAGAACCTAAGAAAAACAAATTGTAATTAGGTTCGATACAACACCAAAACAAGAACTGACATAACAAACATGTAATTATCACATAACAAACTTAACCTAGAGACATTACTAAATCATCTATCCTAATTCTAACCGGTTTCTCTAGAAATTTCGACAGCATAACAACATACATATGACTAACCCAAAAATTTTTAAACCTGTTAAACAAGAGAAACACACTTCTATACAAAAAAATCACCCAACTACAGCCTCACAACACTTCAGGTTCACAATAAGACCACGAATATCTTAAAACTAAGCAAGTTAGTTTTAACATGAAAAACTAATAAGTGACAGACTTTTAATGATAGAAAACTATAAATATCCATCGCCTTACAACCGAAACAAAGAATCCTACATTTAAAAGAAATGAGCTTAACATTGAAACTAATAAGTGTACAACCAGAACAAGCACATCCTACACTAAAAAGAAATTTTCTTCTCCCTTTTATTTTAACTTACATAGTAAACTCTTTATACAAGAAACAAAATTCCCTTCATATTGAAAAAGTGTACAAAAGCTACTAAGTACCAACTAAAGGGCCAAAGAGAAGATCTTGAGCATACACAAAGGTTTTGAATGGTTTGTTGTTTTTGAGTCGCTTGCAACGGGTAGGTTGGAATTAGGCTTATTCTAGGGAGAGAACAAACCTTTTCAAACTGTCTTCCTTCTTTTATCTTTCTATTTCGGTAATATTTCAGTACAAAGTTTATTTTTTCTATCAATTGGCAACAATAGAATTCCATAATATTCTCTCCAATGAAAATTAATTTCCTGTAAAAAAAAGAAAATTTTCAGGTGTATTAACTCACGCGAGGGTTCGAAATATTTATCTTCTTGTGCTTCAGATCAAATTTAAAGCCCAAATCCTTAGCAACATTTGAGAAATCCTGCAGAGAGTTCAGGTCATCCACGATCATGTTACAAAGAAATAAAACAGCATTAAGATACTGACATTAAGTGCATTTTCTTACTTCAAAGATTTGCTTGATGTAGGCATTTTTTGGAGGCTTGGAGACATGCAGCCATAATTTTTCATCCCATGAGCCAATATTATATAAGCAAATAGTATAGTCAATACTCTCACGGAGACGGTGATCAAAGCCTTGAAGCAACTGGAAAAGCAATACTTTACATTAGTGGACATCAAATAGAAACAGTGACAAAAGAAAATAACTAAATGGAATACATTGTAATGATAAAATGTACTAATTGTGATGATCCTATGTACATAGAAAGGATGAGAACCTTGTGAGTCCCATTATACCTTCTTGGCTTCTTAGGGTTGGAATAAATTAAGAAGAGAAAATAACCTTGCAATTTCAAGAAGTGCAACAATTCCACCTCCCCACAGATAATTCCTACAACCAGAGAGACTATCCATATTATCTAACAAAAAATGGTTGACATTGTTAGTGCGTTAAACAAATAACATATAGGATCACCGTCGAATGTATCATATGATGCTACAATAGCAATTGTTGGGAGTTGACTAGCATCTCCATCAAATTTTAATCCAGGCAGCCAACCCTGACAGCATGCGACACTATTAGAAAGAATTAGACACAAAATATGAGAGGAGAATAAAGATCATCAAAGACTTTTCAAAAACTATATATAAATAACAAACACCTCATGTACAACCAGTGCCATTTTAAACCTCAACTTTCATTGGCTTATGCTTCTTACCGCTGCAAGCACAATTTACGTATACAAGCATATCAAAGCCAAGAATCACAAAGTTTGATAGCTAAACTAGAGATACCTTCTTTTCTTTTCATTTCTCTTTTTATTAGTTACTAAAAAGAGAACTACAAAAGGACTGTTTAGTTCTAGATGGAATTTCTTGATGTTGGTCTCGAACAAAGAGAACTAGGATTATGAACATTGCACTTTTGCTGCTCTATAACTAAAGATTAGATATGGATCAATAAATAATGTACATGTAAACCAAACTCTATTCAGCAATGGGGCCACACAAATTCAGCTGACTCTCTCTATATATGCCCAATGCAATGTTCTCCCAACAGACCCAAACCAATACCTTTTGTTGTAAGTTGTAGCTTAGAAGGAGGCTGAACTAGTTCTACACAGCTGATACTTCGGTTCCGAGATTGCTTCACTTTGCATCTTGTTCTCGAATTCCTACTTGGTTAGAAGAAAAAGGGTCAGTTAAGCAAATGATAAATCAATTTAACACGAAAATGCAGGAGACCAGTTAAGTTATCTACCTGGAGAATCCATTGGCAGAGGAGTCTCATTCATTGGTGTTTTACCTTCTGCTTCTGGTGCACTTGGTGAAATCAATGGTGCATTTGGTTGAACTAGTAAAGGTGGATGAGGCATGCTATTAAATGGTGGCAACTCAGTCGAAGCACCAGGTGATGCGGACGGTATAAACCCTTTGATCGTGTCAGGCAATGGAACTGGTGCAGTTGGCGGTAACATGAGTGGTGATTGCGAAGTAGACTCTACATTGTCAAAATGGGAATGTTAACAGTCTGAAGAAATAACAATGTAAAAGTTACCAAGTTTATGGATTCTACCATTCTGTTGGGGCGCTGTGCTTAGTCCATTGCTTATCAATGACTTATCATGTTGGACTGGACCAGGTGTTCCTCCAACTAGAGGAAATGCAGAAAAAGTTGAAGGGGGTGGAGAGTTGCTGAATCCTACAACATGGGAAGTGGCCAAACCAGCACAATTATTTAGAACACCAATGAACAAATTGATAAATTAAGAAACACAAATAGTTCAGAACATCACAATATCTCACAAACATCAGTCCACCCACACACAGTTTCCAACTAGGTTTCACTTTCAACTTCAGCAAGAGTAACAAAAAAAGACATCAACATCAAAACCACCATCAACAGAAATATCAGATACACAAGATGCATTCACAACGACAAAAAACATAGCATAATTTCAACACTTGAAATTGTAAAATCAATTGAAAGAATCGCAAAGCTTCACAGTGGAAAAAAAGTCGTAGCTAGAAGAGAATGAGATTCAAGGATAAACAAAGAAAGCAAAGAATAAGAAACAAGACTCCCCAGTGGCACGAACAACTTCAGTGCTGGTGTTTGAACTTTCATGGAAGAGTTACTATTGCTTCCGTGAAAACATTTCAGCAACTCCCTTTGAATGGTTTAAAAAAAAAACAACTTTCTTTGAACGAATTTCAACCCTCCTTTTTATATAAAGAATTAATTAAGAATTAAAAAATATTAAACAACGAGAGGTTTACTTAAAAATAGCGACACTTTCTATTTTAACAAAAAAAAAAAAAAAAAGCAAAAGCAACCGACCTAATAAAGCAAAATGCAAAACAAAAAAGAAGAAGAAGTCGCATTTCAGAGAAGCGTCTCTGCCGTACGAGCCAACCACTTGAGATTACATTTGACAATGGTATCGGCAAACAAAACTGTATCTTCTTTAGAACTGCTGGAGGGAACATCCACCACATACGACACTACCACCACCGTCTTCCCCGTCGTTGCCTCCACACAAGAACATGAGAAGATCATCCTTCAATTTGGAAAAGTGGGGAAGGATTTATTCACAATGGATTATCGTTACCCGATTTCCGCTTTCTAGGCTTTTGCAATCTGCCTCAGCAGCTTTGACACCAAGATTGCTTGTGAATGACAGACTTAATCTTTTACAGGGAAGGGATGCTCAGTTTGAAGGTCTACTAATGGCTTGTGGCAATAAAATCGTATATAAATGGTAAGTTAACGCGATAGCGGAAGAAGGGTATGTCCCGAAACTCGTAAGAACCTTATCTAGCCGACGTTTATGGAGTTTAGATCATTGCAAAGGTTTGGATCCGATCAGACGAGGGGGAGAAGACGAGAGAGAGATCGATAGGAAGGGGAAAGAGGCACGCGAGGGAGAAAAGTGTTAGGGTTTTTTCGGGGAGAGAGAAAGTTGATTTAAAAAATCTACCGTTTTTAAAAATAAAAAATAAAAAAAACATGTTCAATGACGGGCATTTAAAAGAAACTATTAATGACGGGCAATGCCTGTCATGAAAAGTCTGAAACTTTTTAAAAACCCGTGTCCGACATTAAAAGGTCGCACGTTTTTCGTCCGTCATTAAAAGGTCCGTGAATTTTTTTTCGTCCGTCATTAAAAGCCATTTTTGTAGTAGTGGATGAAATTACTCTCTTTGAAACAAAAGAAAAAAACACTTTCTCACTTTGAACAAACAAACCCTTAATCCCAAATTCATCTCAAATCGAGTCCCACAACTCGTTCTAAGACCGAAAATAGCAGGGAAGGCTTCGGTGGTATCCATAGCCTGTTCGTGATCAAAATTCAGCAACGATTTTGGAGAATTGAGCACCAAAAGATTGGTTCAACCCCTTCCTTTCTCACTTGTTGGGGTCCTAGAGTGAGTAAAATATAGTATAAAATACTCTAGAATTCCTGTGCAAGTATACACAGTCTGCAGCAAGTAATATTATCAATACAAGGTCTGAATGAGCTTCCACTTTATCTATTTTGCGTAACTTCCTAATGGTTTCGAAGATAATAAAAATGTTGGGTTTTATAAGAATTATGCTGAAGCAAAATAAATGACAGAACAACGAGTAAACAAATAGATAGACAGATTAAAGACAGGCGTTGGTTAGGTTTTAGTGATTGTTCTAAGATATGCTCTAGCAATAATATTGATCATGCATTTCTCGCAGTATTATTAGCGGATTCCTCCCGGAACTCCGAATCTTTTGGGATATGTTTCAAACCCAATGAAGAGCGACCGATCAAGCACTAGGCAACTGGCTATCCCTAGCTCAGTCACTGGCGTTCACCAATACACAATGATCGTAGTGTGGATAATTGCCACACACTCTCTAAATCATCCCTGAAACTAGAGAGAGCTATTCACACCGGCTGGCCAAGCGGGCATAAAATAAGAAGAAGCACAACAATTAACCAAAATGCGATAGTAAATATATTACTAGAGATGAAGCACAGTAATCACATTATTCCTGACCAACACCCTAAAGCTACTTAGTTCATAATAGGCATAGGAATACGAATTACAATCTGAGTATGCATATCCTTAACCACAAGTTAATAAAGAAAATAAACTCCCTAATCAGCTTGCGGATGATGGTGTTCTTGATGATCTTCAATCTCCCTATACTATTCGGCTTCCAAGGGAAAACATGGAATGACTTTGACTTTGACGGCTACTTCCTTTTATAGAAGGATGAGAGGCTTGAATTAGGTCAACTAGGACACGTGTAAGGCTCTCCTTGATCCTTTATCACGAAAATAACTCAACAGAAGTCGGTTCATGAAGTTGGCTAACGAGCTGTGATGTGGCAGTTTCTGTTCGCAGTTTTGCTGCAGCATAGAATTTGCTCCCTCCAGTCGCTCAGCAGCATAATCTGCACAAAATAATTTCCAATGCTTCCATTCTTCCAAATGGGTTAAAACATGTAATATCTATCCAAAACCAACCCTAATAAACATAAAGGACACACAAATCCCTATATAATTGAGGCCTAAATAACTACCTTTTGGGCAGTTATCATACCCCCAAACTTGAACTATTGCGCGTCCCGAGCAGTACTAACCAACCTTCCTTCAAGAATTTAAAAACATTAGACAAAGAATTAGCTTAATCAAATCAGACAGTCCAACACTACCTTTAACCTTTACCTGAGCACTCTGCAAAACCAAGCTCTGCTGCAGCAAAATGATTCCTTCAGCAGGGACAAATAATCACCACTTTTCAACTTAATTCTAAGAACTCACCACAGCCTAGCTCTATTATCAGACATTTCAAAACATATTTTTAAAGGGGTTTATATCATTGTTTATTAGACTTAACGCAGCCTTACAGTCATAAACTCTTAAGCATGGGATGACCCACTTTATGGTGCAGTATACCCTTACCTCAAGCTCATCACCAACTAGGCCCAATACTCATTATAAAGCTAAAAAATCCTTAGTTATTCCATCTCTTGCCCCTCAGAATGGCGACATTTTGTGATGAAGCGCACCTAAGTTCTGGGAGACAGAAAAACTGCTGGATCATCATTCATCCCTCAAAACTTTTGCTCTGTCAATTTTTTTCAGCAAAATCTTCAACAAATAATTTTTCAGCAAATAATTTTTCTCATCATTTTTTTCACATTTCCTAGGTCGTCTTTTGACGCTAAGACAAACTGTGGGTATCACAAATGTCCCCGGTTACTCAATAACCTAGCAAATTTTAATTTTGAAGGAGAGGAATGCTCGAGCAAAATAATTGGAGTAGCAAAAAGTCCCCCAAACTTGAATTATTCATTGTCCCCAATGAATAATTAATTAAGCAATTATACCCCCAAACTTAAATCTTTCTTTCTGAATTTTTTAAACTAAACATGGGACTCAGATTAAGCTTAAAGTGGATCATATAAGTCAATACTACCTTCAAAATCTTCTTGCCACAGCAATAGTCCAGGCTAGAAGAAATGCTCAAGCAAAAGGTTTCTGGAGATCAGAATACCTTGATCTAATTAAGCGTAAATCAGTCCAAGCTTCAAAAATTCAGAAGAGAATTAGTTAAGTTAGAGTTAGTCAGTGCTCATGGAATAGAAACATTCAGAAATTTCATTAAAATCATAGAAAAAACATTACAAAGTAGATATATTTTTTTTCGCAATAAAAAATTAAAAAGAAACAAGACAAGCAGTTATAACAGTGAGCAGGTTCAATATGCGCGAGCAAACAAAAATGGAGAAACAAAAGTAATGCTCGCTCCAGGTCATCCCATCAGTCAGTCTTCCTGACCCTGCTCCTCATCAACATCCTCTTCTCGTTCAACAGGCGGGGGTGGTATCCAAAGATTAAACAAATCATCGGGAAACACTGGAAAGGCCGGATACGGTGTTGAGAAATTGGTTTGCAAGGCCCCCCTGAGCACATCATCTCTCCTTTTAGCATAAGTCTAGTAGGTCTGAGCTTGCCTTTCAGCAAATTCTAACCTACTGGCCAACACTGACAGTTGCTCTAGGATCTGATTAACGCCATACACAAGTCCACCCTGGCGAACCTCTTGCATACGCTGAAGCCGCGCCAGATTAGGTGTGTCAATGATTCCCTTATCAGTCATGATCATATCTTCTGGAACCGTGGGCACTCCTGCCCTGCTGCATAACATTGTGATAGTGTTTGGAAATAACAGCTTCCCCACCTTCTTTTTATAGCAATCAACAATTTCAGAAGAAATAATTTTTCCTACATCAATACTCATCGAGCGAAGAATGGCAAAGGCAAGCAATACCCTGTCCCGAGATACTATGGAGTCGTGTGTTGTCGGCAGCAAGCGTAGCCTGATGAAACCCATCCAAGTGTTGGCTTCACTCTTCAAATAAGCAGCTTGAAACGTATGCTTCCGCGTCTGCGACACCCTCCATTGAGCCCCCTCAATGCCTACCTCCCGGACAGCCGCACTCAGTTGATCACTAGATGGTGCAACCACCATCTCATTAAAAACGGCATGCGGAAAATCCTGGAGATCGACAATTCATTAATGGCCTCAGGACTCCACTGTACAGGCACTCCTCGAACGATAACCTCAAAATCATTCTTAATGTCAAGATTGGCATAAAACTCTCGAACAATGTTGGAATTAACAAGTTCTGGTTTCGCACAAAATTGCCTCCATCCGAGGTTCACTATTCCAGACTCCAAGAACCTGGGCAAATCACTGCCAAATCCTCGTTCGAACAAGAAGTCCCGTTTCAACACCTCCTGGTATTTTGCTCGAGCAAGATCGTTGACGAAGCGAATGAATGGTGCCCTCGGCTCCTCAATTTCTCCCGATGCTTCGGCAATTCCTTTGCCCTTGCCTTCTCTCTGTTCGCGCAAACGCTCTTCTTCTGCCTTTCTTGCCTCTTCTTCTTTTTCCTTATTCTTAGCTTCCCTTTTTTCTTCCTCAGAGTCCGACGTCGGAGGTGATGGCGTGTTTTGAATAACCCTCACGCGACCCGCCTTCCTCTTGATGCGGCGGCGCTTGGGCGGTTCAGGCATAATGATTTCAACATGAGCCTCCTGCACCGGTTCTGGTGTTTTCTCCTTGCTAAGCTCACCTTCAGCCTGCTCTTCAACCTCTGTTTCTTGATTTTTCTCAGCAATCTTTTCTTGAACCGTATCTGGGTTTTGTACTTCAGGTTCTTGAGTACTTCCTTCCTCCGCAGTAGTGGCAACAACATCTGCCACCTCCTGAACTTCCTCCTGTTCTGCAGCCCTTTGCTGCCTTCTCATTTTCTTTGCTTCCTTTTCCTCTGGCGTTCTTTTCTTTTTGGTTTTCCCTTTTTGCACTTCCGGTGTGACCGACACCTCCTCTTCTTCACTCTCCCTCTCTTTCCTAGCTCTTTTTTTGGCCATAGATAACTCAAAGGGTTTTGCAGAGAATGTAAAGGAGAAAGAAAGAACGTAGATGGCAAGATTGAAACAAGAAGGCGAAGTAGAAAGAAGACTTACCAATGTCTGCAAATAAATAAGGCTCCAGCAATCTGAAATCCTAACCGAAAGGATTTGCTCCGTAATAAATGGTTTTACCGTTCACAATTAAGTTGCAATTCAAATCCCTAACGGTAAAATTGTGGAACTCCAATCATCTATGGGAAATAATGGCATGCTGTCAACGGCTAAACCGTTGGATTATCCCTGCACGACATGCGGCAGCATCCCTGCAATTCACCTGCCCATAGAAATTCAAAAATCTCAACGGTAAAAATAATTACTCACATCAAAATCCTTCCTATTCGTGCGGAAAATTTGCTCCAGCATTATCTTTGCTGCAACAATCTTTTGAACCTGCCGAATCTTAGATACGGAATTTAAATTTCAAAATAAGAAAAATCAAAAGATTTTTTTCTTTTAAATTCAAATTGAATTTTAACCAATCATCCCAATCTTTCATTTTCAAAAGAAGCCGAATAAACAAAACAGAATTCAAATAACTGAAAAAAAAAACTAGATCAAATCTAATAAAAATCAAACCAATTAAAAGATAATACAAAGATAATCTAAGAAAATAAAATCAAATCAAATTTAAAAATGGAATAGATAAAACCTAAACTACCAACAATAATAAAAGTACTTAAAAGATAAAATCTAATAAATCAACGAAAAATAAAATCAATACAAATCCTGGGAGCTCAAAATTTTGCTCTGTGAAATGCTCCCGCAAAAATCTTGCTCTCTCAAACATCGACGAACCTTAGGGAAGGATATTTCATCCGAAACTCCTCACCCCAATAATGCTTCACACGCTGTCCATTCACCTTGAACACTCTCCCATCTTTTTCATCCTGCAAAGTAATTGCTCCATTGGGGAAAACCTCAATCACAATAAACGGTCCTGACCATTTGGATTTTAATTTTCCAGGAAATAGTTTTAATCTAGAATTATAAAGCAAAACTTTCTGACACTTGACAAACTCCTTAGATTTTATTTTCTTGTCATGCCACAGCTTAGTCTTTTCTTTATACATTTTTGCATTTTCGTAAGAAAATTGACGAAATTCTTCTAGCTCATTAAGCTGCAGCATTCTTATTGCTCCTGCACGACTCAAATAAAAATTTAACTTTTTCAAAGCCCAAAATGTTTTATGCTCAAGCTTTAATGGTAAATGGAAAGCTTTCCCATATATTAACCTATAGGGAGACATACCTAGAGGAGTCTTATAAGCTGTCCTATAAGCCCAAAGAGCCTCATCCAACCTAAAGGACCAATCCTTTCGAGATGGATGGACTACTTTCTCTAAAATAGCTTTAATTTCCCTATTACTAATTTCAGCTTGACCATTTGCTTGTGGGTGATAAGGGGTAGCTATCCTATGCTTAATCCCATACTTAGCTAAAAGCTTAGTTAAGATATTATTAACAAAATGTGTACCCTCATCACTCACTAGAGCCCTAGGTGTCCCAAACCGCACAAAGATGTGCGATTGAAGAAACCTTGCAACTGTCTTGGCGTCACTCTGATGGCATGCAATGGCCTCCACCCACTTGGACACGTAATCAACTGCTAATAAGATAAAAACATTTCCATTAGAAGGGGGAAATGGCCCCATAAAGTCAATACCCCATACATCGAATAGTTCAACTTCTAAAATGTAAGTAAGAGGCATTTCATCTCTAGGCCCCAAGTTTCCTCTCCTTTGACAAGCATCACATTGCTTGTAGAACCAGTGGGCATCCTTGAATAACGTAGGCCAGAAAAATCCGCAATGCAAAATCCTCATAGCCGTCTTCTGACTGCTGAAATGACCTCCATACGGCGAAGAGTGACATTGCTCCAGGATTTCCTTTGCTTCAGCACCTGAAACGCACCTACGAATAATACCATCAGAGCATTGCTTATACATAAATGGCTCATCCCAAAAGAAAAATTTCGCATCATGCTTAAACTTTTTCTTCTGCCTCCATTCCATGTCAATAGGGGTGACTCCCTTTACCAAAAAGTTGGCAATATCAGCATACCAAGGGACATCCCTAACTACCTTCACTTGAACAGCAAAAAGCTGTTCATCTGGAAAAGAATCGGAAATGGCAGATTGCTCCAGCAAAGATGATGATGGATCAAGACGAGATAAATGATCTGCAATGACATTCTCTCATCCCTTCTTGTCCTTTATCTCCAAGTCAAATTCCTGCAATAGTAAAATCCAATGAATTAGTCTAGGCTTTGCATCTTTCTTTGACAGTAAATACCTTATTGCTGCATGATCCGTGAACACCGTGACTTTGGATCCAACCAAATATGGCTGAAACTTCTCAAAAGCGAACACCACAGCTAACAACTCCTTTTCAGTAGTTGTGTAGTTGACTTGTGCCTCATTTAAAACCTTGCTTGCATAATATATAGGATGGATAAATTTGCCTTGCTTTTGCCCCAGCATCGCACCTACTGCAGCATCACTCGCATCACACATTACCTCGAATGGCAAATTCCAATTAGGTGCGCAGAGAATGGGTGCTGAGATTAAAGCAGCCTTCAATGTTTCAAAAGCCTTCCTACAATCTGCATTAAAGTAAAAAACATGATCAGTGCACAATAAGTTACAAAAAGGTTTACTGATTTTGGAAAAATCCTTTATGAACCTCCTGTAAAATCCAGCATGCCCTAAGAAGCTCCGAATTCCCTTCACTGAATTCGGTGGCTCTAGCCTTTCAATAACCTCAACTTTTGCTCTATCAACTTCTAGACCATTTTTAGAAATTTTATGACCTAACACTATGCCTTCCTTCACCATGAAGTGGCACTTCTCCCAATGAAGAACTAGATGGGTATCCTCACATCTTTTTAATACCTTACCTAAATTATCTAAACAACTCTAAAAAGACCCTCCAAAAACTGAAAAATCGTCCATAAAGACCTCAACAGTGGACTCAATCATATCAGAAAAAATTGCTAACATACACCGCTGAAATGTTGCTGGCAAAGGCCAAAAGGAATTCTCCTAAAAGCGAATGTCCCATAAGGGCAGGTGAAAGTGGTTTTCTCCTGATCCTCAGGAGCAATAGTAATCTGGTTATACCTAGAATAACCATCCAAGAAACAGTAATAGGCCTGACCAGCCAATCGATCCAACATCTGGTCGATAAATGGTAGAGGGAAATGATCCTTTCGGGTGGCTTTATTAAGCCTTCTGTAATCCATACAAACCCTCCAGCCAGTTACTGTCCTTGTGGGGATCAACTCTATCTTTATTGCACACCACAGTGACACCTCCTTTCTTAGGAACACATTGGACAGGGCTTACCCAATTGTTATCGGCAATTGGATAGATGATCCCAACATCCAACCATTTAATTACCTCCTTTTTAACAACCTCTTTCATTGCAGGGTTAAGCCTTCTTTGTTGCTCAATACTCCTAAAGGATCCCTCCTCTAGAGTGATTTTATGCATACAAAAAGATGGGCTAATCCCCTGAATATCAGCCAATGTCCAACCTATAGCTTTGCGGTATTGCTGCAGCAATTTTATTAAGGCCTCCTCATGCTCCGGCATTAAATCTGATGCAACAATAATGGGCAACGTCTCACTTTCCCCA
Source organism: Luffa acutangula (assembly GCA_036850905.1). NCBI lineage: Eukaryota > Viridiplantae > Streptophyta > Magnoliopsida > Cucurbitales > Cucurbitaceae > Luffa > Luffa acutangula. The sequence goes on along the minus strand of CM072094.1, from coordinate 13,004,893 downwards.
AGATACACATACTTTAGATGATCCGGTAAAGGCTTCAAATCTAAAGTAGGTGCCTCAATCAGGGATGGCTTAATTGGGGGAGCCTTTCTTTGATCTAAATCTAAAGACTCAAAAACATCCTCACACCTAAACAATTCTTTTTCATTTTTTCTATCTAAAGAACAAAATTCAAAATCTTCTACACTAACCTCTCCATGCTTTTCTGAATGCTTATCAGCCGAATCCTGTATTGCTGTCTCAATAACTGTGCTCTCCAGAATCCTAATGAAGGAGCAATCCTCCATTTCGTCTGGATATTTCATGGCTTTAAAGACATTAAATTTTACTTCCTCATTACAGACTCTCATTGTTAATTCTCCTTTTTGAACATCTATTAATGTCCTACCAGTAGCCAAAAATGGACGGCCTAGAATAATCGGGACATCTTTATCAGCCTCATAGTCTAAAATAATAAAATCAACAGGAAATATGAATTTATCAACTTTTACTAAGACATCCTCAATTTTACCCTCTAGATATGTGATAGACCTATCAGCTAGTTGGAGTGTAACTGTGGTAGGTCTAGCTTCACCAATACCTAACTTCCGATAGACCGAAAGAGGCATAAGGTTAATCCTTGCACCCAAATCACAGAGTGCTCTACCTAACTCCTTTCCACCTATAGACACAGGTATAGTAAATGACCCTAGATCCTTAGCCTTGGGGGGTAGCCCATTCTTAAGAATAGCACTACACTCCTCAGTAAGAGATACAGTTTCAAACTCACCTAACCTTTTCTTTTTAGTCAAAATATCCTTAAGAAATTTAGCATAATTAGGCATTTGCTCTATAGCTTCTACTAAAGGGATATTTATATGCAACTGCTTAAGAATCTCTAAAAACTTTTTAAATTGACCATCCTGATTCTTAGGCTTTTGCCTTTGTGGAAAAGGTAGAGGTGGCACATAAGGTGGGGGCGACACATAAGGTGGTTCTACATCTGGCACAGAACCAGATGCTCCAGCATTTTCTTTGCTGCCTCCAGCACCCTGACCAGACTCCAACTCTTTCTCAACAACAACATTATTATCACTATTACCATTTAAATCCTGGGTCTTTCTAGACTCTTCTAGTGGCTTACCACTCCTAAGAGTAACTGCCTTTACCTGCTCCTTACCTTCCCTTCTAGGGTGTTCAGTATCTGATGGAAGTTTCCCTTGAGGCCTTGCCTTGAGCTCATTAGCTAGCTGACCCACTTGCAATTCCAGGGCTCTCATCGAAGCTTGATTACTTTGAATTGCAGCATCTGTGCGAGCCATAAATTCTTTCATCATCGCCTCGAGAGAATTTCCCGAATTTTGCTGGGGCAAAGCCGGCTTATTTTGCTGGGGCATTACCTGCGCTTTAGCAAATCCCGGCTGGTTCATCTTTTGTTGCGCTTGTACGTTATTTCCTTGACCTCCCCATGAGAAGTTGGGGTGGTTGCGCCAACCTGGATTATAGAAGTTAGAATAAGGGTTGTTCCTCTGATTACCTACAAAAAACACAGAAGCTGGATTGCTGGGGCAAAACTCGTAGTTGTGGTCTTCACCATAATAGACACATGCTTCGTCCGTGACTTGGTTCACCACTGCTGCAGGCTCTATAGCTGGTGGCTGCTGATGACTAATCACTGTCACATTCTTAAGAGCGTTAGCAATCATAGCAAGATCGACCCTAATGGTAGACACACCATCAACCTCTAGTACACTCTTAACCTTTTTATTTGTGCCTCTAACATCCGACCACTGACAACTATTAATAGATATTCTTTCTAAAATTTCATAGGCTTCATAAAAAGTTTTTGCCAAAAGGGCCCCTCCAGCCGAAGCATCGACCATACCTTGGGTTACTCCATTTAAACCATTGTAAAATGTTTCCATTTGAATACAATGAGGTAACCCATGGTGGGGACACTTTCGTAAAAGCTCCTTAAACCTCTCCCAAGCCTCACTAAAAGTCTCATCCTCAAGTTGCCTGAACCTTACTATTTCACTCCTTAATTTAGCATTTCTATTAGGTGGGAAATATTTACTCAAAAATTTTTCAGCTAACTCATCGCACGTCATAATTGATCCTGGAGCAAAAGAGTTTAACCATGAATTTGCTCCATCTCTAAGAGAATACGGGAACAAAGTTAATCTAAGAGCATCTCTAGGCACTCCTTGAATTACAAAAGAATCACTAACTCCTAGAAAAGACTTAAGATGTAAATGAGGGTCTTCAGATGACAAACAATGGAATTGCCCCACGGTTTGCAACATCTAAAACATTACCGGTTTCATTTCAAAATTCGTCGCTTGGATTTGGGGACGTGCAATCCCTGGATTCAACTCATTAAACATCGGGACAGCATATGCTCGAATGGCTCTGGTCCTATCGTTCGCTATCAAGATAGGATTCTCAGCCTGATTATTTCGCTGCTCATTTTGCTCAAACAGTGGGTTTTGCTGCAACAATGGATTCTGCTGGGGGTTCACTGCTACTGGACCTTCAGGAACCTGCGGAAGTTGCGGGGCGTTCTCCATCTGGTTTCTGCGCTGCTCCCTCCTTCTGTTCCTAAATGTCCTTTCAATTTCTGGATCAAGCTCAAACCGTACCCCAGGCGGATCGCTCATGCACCAAAATCACACCTGCAAAAACAAAAGAAACAATCAAAAAGTTCTAGCACCAAACCACTAAAACACATACACAAAACAGATCAGATAAAAACTTATCCAAGTCCCCGGCAACGGCGCCAAAAACTTGTTGGGGTCCTAGAGTGAGTAAAAATATAGTATAAAATACTCTAGAATTCCTGTGCACGTATACACAGTCTACAGCAAGTAATATTATCAATCAAAGGTCTGAATGAGCTTCCACTTTATCTATTTTGCGTAACTTCCTAATGGTTTCGAAGATAATAAAAATGTTGGGTTTTATAAGAATTATGCTGAAGCAAAATAAATGACAGAACAACGAGTAAACAAATAGATAGACAGATTAAAGACAGGCGTTGGTTAGGTTTTAGTGATTGTTCTAAGATATGCTCTAGCAATATTATTGATCATGCATTTCTCGCAGTATTATTAGCAGATTCCTCCCGGAACTCCGGATCTTTTGGGATATGTTTCAAACCCAATGAAGAGCGACCGATCAAGCACTAGGCAACTGGCTATCCCTAGCTCAGTCACTGGCGTTCACCAATACACAATGATCGTAGTGTGGATAATTGCCACACACTCTCTAAATCATCCCTGAAACTAAAGAGAGCTATTCACACCGGCTGGCCAGGCGGGCATAAAATAAGAAGAAGCACAACAATTAACCAAAATGCGATAGTCAATATATTACTAGAGATGAAGCACAATAATCACATTATTCCTGACCAACACCCTAAAGCTACTTAGTTCATAATAGGCATAGGAATACGAATTACAATCTGAGTATGCATGTCCTTAACAACAAGTTAATAAAGAAAATAAACTCCCTAATCAGCTTGCGGATGATGGTGTTCTTGATGATCTTCAATCTCCCTATACTATTCGGCTTCCAAGGGAAAACATGGAATGACTTTGACTTTGACGGCTACTTCCTTTTATAGAAGGATGAGAGGCTTGAATTAGGTCAACTAGGACACGTGTAAGGCTCTCCTTGATCCTTTATCACGAAAATAACTCAACAGAAGTCGGTTCATGAAGTTGGCTAACGAGCTGTGATGTGGCAGTTTCTGCTCCCAGTTTTGCTGCAGCATAGAATTTGCTCCCTCCAGTCGCTCAGCAGCATAATCTGCACAAAATAATTTCCAATGCTTCCATTCTTCCAAATGGGTTAAAACATGTAATATCTATCCAAAACCAACCCTAATAAACATAAAGGACACACAAATCCCTATATAATTGAGGCCTAAATAACTACCTTTTGGGCAGTTATCAGTTATCTTTGCCTTAACCCATCATACAAGCAAACAATTGCACACAATCCAATCAATTTTAGCAAAACAGACAATCATAGAACCGTAAAACTATTGATTTAGTTTTGCAATGATGTTTCAAAGATTTAGTATATTAGCCACCGAAGGGTGATCAGGCACTCCTTCTCTGAAATGAGACATCTCTCAACTAATTCTAATTCCAAAATAACTCATATTCCTATAGACATTAGCCACCGTTGTTCGGTCAAGGATTAGTTAACACTTTTAACTCATCCTCGTAAGTGTAACCCTCCCACTTTAAGATCTCAGAGGCATGCACCAATAGGCTACCAAAGGGAAAGACAACTGTTGGTGATTAGCCTAAGAGCTTCTATCCTATTTAGGAGTTCACGATGTTCCGAATCTTATGATCAGGCCCTCCGAAGGGATGGTTGCGCCAGGACAACCTGCAGGCGGATCATAGGATTCTCACGGTGTGAACTATGGGCGGAGACTGAGGGATACGTTGACACGTGTTCCGCTCCCACTTACTCTAGACATTTTTCCCATTCACCTTGACATTGATTCATGCAAACACTTTCTGAAGGGAGGTTGCTCCTATGGCGACTCAAAGCCGAACATTAATCTCACGTTGTGAATATAGGGACGTAGGAGCAAAACTTGATTTAAATCTCGTTTTGTAATTTTCCTCCCACTGAAAATGTCCTAAGGTTAATATAGGGTTGTTTAATTTAGATAGAATTCGGCTAAGTCAATCTATCTAAGTCTGATCCTATTATAACAATTATGGAAAGGATTCAACTGCAATCTTTTGGGTGAATTAAACTTCTTTTAATAAACCCAACATTGTGTTGCACGATTTTCCATTCCGCAAGCGCACGGGTCGTGACAAGTAATATAGTGATTTTGAGTATAGAGTATTGTCTCCACAGGGATTGGATTTATTCAATTAAGTACCACGAATAGTCTTGCTTAGCTTTATTTAGAGAACAAAATCTAATGCCAAAAAGAATAATAAAAAGCTAATCTAGAAAGCAAAAGATAAATGGTGACACAATTTGATGGGATAATTCTAGAGTTATTGATTTCAACAATTGGACCTTTAATCGCTTAATCAATTAACTAATTTGGATTAACAAATCATTTGATTCATAAGTCTAGAAGCCTAATTTCAGGGACTCTCCTGTCGGTCTCCTCCTATCTCATACCTTTCAATAAAGAATCTCCTTTCAGTCTCATCTTTATTTACTTAGCATGGCATTACGACCCTTCAGTACAACCTCTAACGTTATTTATTTTATCCCGTGTCACCCGGGTAAATAACCGTTAGTCATGCATTCAGTTCTAGTCTAAGCTTCTCTCCGTCGAGTTTCCACTTAGTAACGATTCATTTAATCAGTGATCAGTTGATTAAAAGCATTACGGACAAAATGCATAAATGAACAATAATGACAATTAAACCACATCAATTCATTAATTCAGCAGAGGTTCAACATCTAAATCAATCTCATAGAATTTAGGAATTTACTACTCATAATCACCAAAATTCAATAATTCCTAATCACAACAATTCTAGAAACTAAAACATAAAGGAAAAGGGAAGAGAAATGCTCATAAAAGTGTCGATCTCCTCGATCCCGCGCCGACCTCCTTCGATCCCGAGCTCCAAAGATCTTCAACAAAGCTCCAAAACTCTCCCAAAAATCCCAAATTTTAGTGTAAACTCTAGAATGGGGTGAAAACCCACAAATTGGCACACAATCTTCATTGCAAAAGGCTCCTTTTATAGGCTCCCAGCAGGCACAGCGTCGAGACGCTACAAGGACAGCGTCGAGACGCTCTGACGTCATCTTTTCTTGGGCTCCAAGACGTCTCAGCGTCGAGACGCTACTTGGACAGCGTCGCGACGCTCTCGCGATTATGGATCTTTCCACGCAGCTGCCTAGCGTCGGGACGCTCTAGGCTTAGCGTCGAGACGCTAGGCCCTGAATTTTCAATAATGGCCCGATTTTGACTCAATTTTTGGGCCTCCAACTTTCTTTTGGCCCAAATACTTCTTGTAATAGATTTTGGGCACTCTTCTTGACCCAAATTGATAATTTTAAGGCTTGGACTTCATGAATTTGGGCTTCTAATTCATTCTTCTTGGCTTTTTGGACTCGGATCTTCAATGTAATTCTCCAAATTGCTCAAAAAGTCTCCAAAATCATCCAAATTCTCTCAAAATTCCGATTTTACTTCTTTGGCTCGGTTTTCTGAAATTTAAACAGAAAATAGCATTAAAGTACACAATTCAAGCATAAAACTAGCTAAAATTACTAGGAAAACGATGACATTTTTGCATGTCATCACATTGCAAGTCAACATTACTATGGTTAATTCAACTAAATGTTCGGATCAGTTCCCAAGTAGGAGGTGTTCCGTAAACCGTCAACTTAAATACCCCCAACCTTAGACAGAACTTTACCGAGAGAGTTCCCTTATAACCTCAGTAATGATAGGTCTTTACTCTAAAGATCTAGGTGCATTAAACACTTTTAATAAACCTAGTGACATTGCATGCTAACATTTAACTATGATTAATTCAACTTCGGTATTCTAGGTCAGTTCCCAAGTAGGAGGTGTTCCGTAAACCGTCAACTTAAATACCCCCACCCGTAGACAGAACATTACCGGTGGAGTTCCCTTATAATCACAACAATGTTTTTCCTACTTAGTCAATTAAAACTATTTTTCATTCTAAGTAAGAAAAGATTCTAATTCTATTAGAAACTGATCTAGGTCTAATTAATTTAAAACAATTTAAAATTAATCCAATTTATCCTATGATCTTATGTTTGCATGCAAATCTTGACTATAGATTGACGGTTTCTAATCATTAATATTAAAGAACTATTTCAAATTTTAATGATTAATCCTATAATCAAGAATCTATAATTTAATTCATTCAACAATCTCATTCAAATTAAATAATTAAACCACACTAATTGCATGGATAATATAACAATTATATTATTAACTATGGATGTTTCATGCTTCATGCAATATTGATTTTCTCTTAATATAACAATTATAAGCTAATCAAGAAAATCAATCAAGCATGCTTCATTCATCACATTGAACATAACTATTTATATTTAATTTAAGTAATGACATGCTTCATGCTTTCCAATATTTCATATAATTAATATACACTTATATTAAAAATATGAAAACAATTCCATGTATTTAAACATACATTATAACAATTTATAATATATAAAAAATGCATGAGCATGTTTATAACCCAAGGTGGGATTAAATATTCTATATGACATCCATAAAGCATATAAATAGAAATTGAACCGGTTAATTTTGGCCCATATGATAAAATAAAGCATTAAATTACAATAATTTTAGCTAAATTCTATCCTAAAATCCTTCTGCAGCTCCAAAAGTTGGTCTAGACAACACGAACCGCCCCGAACCACCTCGAACTGGCCTCCAAAATCACGAACCATGCCAAAAGTTGGCTGAACCGGACCAAATAGGTCCCAACCTAGCCGAACCGGACCAGCCATCAGCTTGAACCGCGCCTGTTGAAGCCCTAACGCGCGTCGCCATCGTAACAGCGTCAAGACGCTATCAACACAGCATCCCGACGCTGTGCGCTTTCCTTACCGAGCGCCTTAGGTATCGGGACAGCGTCGAGACGCTGTTGAAGTAGCGTCCCGACGCTGCAGCGTCTGGAAGCAAATTCTTGGCAGAAACAACAACGAATCTTCGGTTTTGGCCTCGATTTAAGTGCCAATTTCTCTGATTTTCATCTCATAAAAACCTATTCTAGACCCGGACTTACATAGGACTCGATTTTACTTAAAATACCCGAAACACCGAGCCTTACATTATCAAAATCACATAAAAATAAAATCTATGGCCATAAAATTAACCCAAACAGTTCAACGCAAACCGAACATACATTATGCATAAATCCCACCTATTAGAGCCTATTGCAACTTTTAATATTAATTAATAGGGACAGCAATGACTCTGATGCCGATTGAAGGGAATAAAAGTCCCCACGCAGCGGAAGCGCATCGATTGGACCTTACGCCGTATATTAATTAACATTAAAATACGGTTACGAAAATTCAAACAAACTTAAAACACACTTTAAAGTTGTTGGAAAATTGGTTTAAACATGCTGAAAAATAAATCTAAATTTATTTTCATGCTTTTCTAAAGAAAAGGGGAAGAACCGTTACAAACCTTCGTTGTAGACTTGACCGTTCTTCGCCAACGACGCTCCAACAAACAAAAACGCAGCACCCTCCTTTGTGTTTCTTCGCTCGAAAATTCTTCTTTATAGACACAATAACCACAGAGGTTACACCGGTATGTCTCTAAGTCTAGGAGGCAAAAGACTTGTGGGAGTCTTTCTCTAAGAGGGAGGCTAGAGAGAATTCTAGGTCTTGTCTTGAGAGTCTAAGAGCAAGAGCAGAGTGTCGTGGACCAATTAGGTCTAGTGTTCCATTTATAGAAGAGAGGCCATCAATAAAATATTCAATTAAATCAATCTTTTCCAAAATTGATTCAATCTTATTCCTTATTTAATCAATCATGATCAATCAATTCCATAATTGATTAATCTTTTCCACAAATGACTAATTACTTACATAAATGATTAGATCATTTCCATAAATGATTAATCACTTCCTTAAGTGATTAATTATTTCCATAATTGATTAATTCCCGGTTAATGAATTCTTTAATTAATTAACCACCAATTAAATATCACATATTTAATTTCCGACCTTGAATTAATTAATTTGACCAAATAGATTTTAGGCCTTAAATTAATTAATTCATTATTTGAACTCTTTCAAACTTCCATAAATTTATATTAATATTTGAATTTCTTCAAATATTAGTTTCTCTCATAATAATATATCAATATATATTATATTTGTTTCCCTTAGTAAATTGAACATTTTCAATTTACATTTATTACTTAGTGGCCTCAAATTACTTTATGAGCTACCAGTGGGACCTAATGGACCTGCAGATCAGAAGCTCCAACGATGTGAGATTAATTGGTCAAATTCATTAATCACATTAATCAATATTCGTTAACTGTGTGTTCATTCCACTATAGACTCACAGTTGCACTATTCTCACTGCAGACATATTTTCTGTCCACGGATCTAGACCAATATCGACTAGTTAGTCCTTCACGAGTGTCTGTAACACCAGCTGGGTCAAATTACCGTTTTACCCCTGGGTTACTTCTATTTCCTTAAGTACCAGTTCTCCTCTAATGAACAACCTGTTTGTGGTCCAACCATCAAACAGAAAACCCTCTCGTGCCATTGAGAGAGTAGGACCCTTTGCTCAAGACTCGGAGTAACCACTTAAGGGAACACTCATCTGCTTCCCTAAAGTCGGGAAGGAGTGAATTCCATCTTGTACGATTATGCTCCCAGCTCCCCATTCGGTCTTGTCCCCAAAATGGTAGGCTTATTGAGTCGGCTTATTGGTCACTCTCACCCATACAAATCAAAGGACAATCTCTCATGAACAGGAGTCCATAATCAACTCAGGATTAAGACTAAGTTGTCTAGGTCGTCCTAGTGAAATAGAAAACCAACTAGTTAACGGTGTTATAAGCAGTGGTTACTATTTCGCGGTCTGGTCTTATGCAAACTCATTGCATAGGATACCCCCACTCGCATGTCTCCTACACGAACGCGTTGGATCGCAACGTTTGTATCAAATACAAAGTGGGTCGTATCCATAGTGTCACCTGGATAAGGCACCCAATCTTATCCCTATACTATAGACCCTTTAGGCTGTTTCTTGAACAATGATACCATATGTCGCTACATGTAGTTCAAGACTCATATTACAGCCTTGGATGTCTAGTTTATTGGATTATGGTTATTTTTAGGCAAAGACAAATATAAAATAACTAATAACAATTAATGGAAAAAATATATCAATATTATTTCATTAATATCCAGTCAACAGTTACATTCACTATCTATGAGTTTTAGGGCATAAAACCCAACTATTTTAACCAAAAAGAAGAGGTTAGGTGAGTTTGAAACTGTATCTCTTACTGAGGAATGTAGTGCTATTCTTAAGAATGGGCTACCAACCAAGGTTAAGGATCCAGGATCATTCACTATACCTATGTCAATAGGTGGAAAAGAGTTAGGCAGAGCACTCTGTGATTTAGTCGCAAGCATTAACCTTATGCCTCTTTCGGTCTATCAAAAGCTAGGTATTGGAGAAGCTAGGCCTACCACAGTCACACTCCAACTAGCTGATAGGTCTGTCACATATCCAGAGGGAAAAATTGAGGATGTCTTAGTAAAGGTAGATAAGTTCATATTTCCTATTGATTCTATTATCTTAGACTATGAGGCTGATAAAGATGTCCCAATTATTCTAGGTCATCCATTTTTTGCTATTGGTAGGCCATTGATAAATGTTCAAAAAGGGGAATTAACAATGAGAGTCTGTAATGAGGAAGCAAAATTTAATGTGTTTAAGGCCATGAAGCGTCCAGACGAGATGGAAGATTGCTCTTTCATTAGGATTCTGGAGAACACAATTGTCGAGACAGCAATACAGGATTCGACAAACAAACACTTGGAAGATCATGGAGAGGTTAGTGTAGAGGATCTAGAAGATTGTTATTTACAAAGAAAACATGAAAAAGAAGTGTTTAAGTATGAGGATGTTTTTGAGTCTTTAGATTTAGATCAAAGGAAAGCTCCTCCTATTAAGCTATCCCTGATTGAGGCACCCACTTTAGATTTGAAGCCCTTGTCGGATCATCTAAAGTATGTGTATCTTGGGGAAGGTGAGACGTTGTCCATTATTGTTGCATCAGATTTAATGCCGGAGCATGAAGAGGCCTTAATTAAATTGCTGCAGCAATATCACAAAGCAATAGATTGGACATTGACTGACATTTAGGTTATTAGCCCATTTTTTTGTATGCACAAAATTACTCTAGAGGAGGGATCCTTTAGGAGTATTGAGCAACAAAGAAGGCTTAACCTTGCAATCAAAGAGGTTGTTAAAAATGAGGTGATTAAATGGTTGGATGCTGACATTATTTATCAAATTGCAGACAGCAATTGGGTAAGCCCGATCCAATGTGTTCCTAAGAAAGGAGGTGTCACTGTGGTGAGCAATAAAGACAATGAGTTGATCCCAACCAGGACAGTAACTGGCTGGAGGGTTTGCATGGATTACAGGAGGCTTAATAAAGCTACCTGTAAGGACCCTTTCCCTCTACCATTTATTGACCAAATGTTGGATAGGTTGGTTGGTCAGGCCTACAACTGTTTCGTAGATGGTTATTCTAGGTATAACAATATTACCATTGCTCCTGAGGATCAGAAAAAAACCATTTTCACCTGCCCTTATGGGACGTTTGCTTTTAGGCGAATGCCTTTTGGCCTTTGCAATGCTCCAACAACATTTCAGCGGTGTATGCTAGCAATTTTTTCTGATATGATTGAGTCCACTGTTGAGGTATTTATGGATGATTTTTCAGTTTTTGGAGGGTCTTTTCAGAGTTGTTTGGATAATTTAGGTAAGGTGTTAAAAAGGTGTGAGGATACCCATCTAGTTCTTAATTGGGAGAAATGCCACTTCATGGTGAAGGAGGGCATAGTGTTAGGTCATAGGATTTGTAAGAATGGTCTAGAAGTTGATCGAGCAAAAATTGAGGTTATTGAAAGATTAGAACCACCGAGTTCAGTGAAAGGGATTCAGAGTTTTTTAGGATTGTAGGAAGGCTTTTTAGACTTTAAAGGCTTCTTTAATCTCAACACCCATTCTTTGTGCACCTAATTGGAGTTTACCATTCGAGGTAATGTGTGATGCGAGTGATGCTGCGGTAGGTGCTATGCTGGGGAAAAAGCAGGAGAAATTTATCCATCCTATATATTATGCAAGCAGGGTTTTAAACGAGGCACAAGTCAACTACACAATTACTGAGAAGGAGTTGTTAGCTGTTGTGTTTGCTTTTGAGAAATTCTGGCCATATTTGGTTGGATCCAAAGTCACGGTGTTCACAGATCATGCAGCAATAAGGTACTTAATGTCTAAGAAGGATGCAAAGCCTAGACTAATTCGTTGAGTTTTATTATTGTGGGAATTCGACTTGGAGATAAAGGATAAGAAGGGATCAGAAAATGTCATTGCAGATCATTTGTTTCGTCTCGATCCATCATCATCTTTGCTGTAGCAATCTGCGATTTCAGATTCTTTTCCAAATGAACAGCTTTTTGCTGTTGAGGTAAGGGTAGTCAAGGATGTCCCTTGGTATGCTGATATTGCCAACTATTTGGTAAAGGGGGTCACTCCTATTGATATGGACTAAAGACAGAAGAAAAAAGTTTAAGCATGATGCAAAATTTTTCTATTGGGATGAGCCATTTATTTATAAGCAATGCTCTGCTGGTATTATTCGTAGGTGTGTTTTAGGTGACGAAGTAAAGGAAATCCTAGAGCAATGTCACTCTTCGTCGTATGGAGGCCATTTCAGCGGTCAGAGGACAACTATGAAGATTTTGCATTGTGGATTCTTCTGGCCTACCTTATTTAAGGATGCCCATTGGTTCTACGAGCAATGTGATGCTTGCCAAAGGAGAGGAAACTTAGAGCCTAGAGATGAAATGCCTCTTACTTACATTTTGGAAGTAGAGTTATTTGATGTATGGGGTATTTACTTCATGGGGTCATTTCCCCCTTCTAATTGCAATATTTTTATTTTATTGGCTGTTGATTATGTGTCCATGTGGGTGGAGGCCATCGCATGCCATCAGAATGATGCCAAGACAGTAGCAAGGTTTCTTCAATCGCACATCTTTGCGCGGTTTGGGACACCTAGGGCTTTAGTAAGTGATGAGGGTACACATTTTGTTATTAATATCTTAACTAAGCTTTTAGCTAAGTATGGAGTTAAGCATAGGATAGTTACCCCTTATCACCCATAAGCAAATGGTCATGCTGAGATTAGCAATAGGGAGATAAAATCTATTCTAGAGAAAGTAGTCCATCCATCTAAGAAGGATTGGTATTTTAGGTTGGATGAGGCTCTTTGGGCTTATAGGACAGCCTATAAGACTCCTTTAGGTATGTCTCCCTATAGGTTAGTATATGGGAAAGTTTGCCATTTACCATTAGAGCATGAGCATAAAACGTTTTGGGCTTTGAAAAAGTTAAATTTTGATCTGAGTCGTGTAGGAGCAATAAGAATGCTGCAGCTTAATGAATTAGAGGAATTTCGGCAATTTTCTTATGAAAATGCGAAAATGTACAAAGAAAAGACTAAGCTGTGGCATGACAAGAAAATTAAGTCTAATGAGTTTATCAAAGGTCAAAGAGTTTTGCTTTATAATTCTAGATTAAAATTGTTTCTTGGGAAACTAAAATCTAAATGGTCAGGGCCATTTATTGTGGTTGAGGTTTTCCCCCATGGAGCAGTTACTTTGCAGGATGAAAAAGATGGGAGAGTGTTCAAAGTAAATGGACAGCGTGTGAAACATTATTGGGGAGAGGAGTTCCAGTCGAAATATCCTTCCCTGAAGCTGGTTGATGAATGAGAGAGCAAGATTTTTGCGGCAGCATTTCACAGAGGAAAATTTTAAGCTCCTAGTGGTTGTTTTTATTTTATTTCTCGCTGATTTGATTTGATTTTAATTCAAGTATTTAAAATTTGTTTTGTTTAAAATTTTCATAATTTATTTTAAATTCGTTGTTTTTGAATTCCATAGATTTTATCGTAATTTTAAATATTTTTATTATTTCGAGTAATTTAGTTTTTATTTATTCCGGTTAGTTTAAATTTTATTTTCGGTTTTGATTTCTGTTTAAATTAGATTTAATAAAGATTTTTTTTCCTGATTTATTCAGCTTCAAATGGAAATAAAAGATAAGATTTGATTTGAGCGGTTAATTTAAATTTGAATTTCTTGATTTGATTTGTAATTTGAATTCTTCTGTATCTACGGTTCGTTTTGTTCAGAAGGTTGTTGCGGTAATTTTATGGCTGAAGCAAATCTTCCATCCGAGTAGAAAGGGATTTATTGAGAATTAATTACTTTTACCGTTTGGATTTTGAATTTTCTGTGGGCAGGTTAATTGCATGAGCCATCTGATGAAGCCACGTGTCACGCAGGGAAGATCAAAGGGTTTAACCGTTGACAGCGCATAATTATTTACCATGGGCGATTGAAATTTATGATTTTACTGTTGATGGTTTTGATTTTCCAGATTGCATGCGATTAAAATAAAACGGTAATATTATTTAATGCAGAGCAAATCCTTTCGGTTAAGATTTTATCTTGCTGAAACCTTATTTATTCACAGACATCAGTAAGTTTCTTTTCACTTCACCTTCACGTTTCATTCCTTTGCTATTCGTATTTCTCCTTTCTTTTGCTGTTCGCTGTAAAAGAAAAAAAAACCCTTGGGTCTTTAATGGCGAAAACGAGAGCAAGAAAAGAAAGAAACAACGAGGAAGAAGAGGTGTTTGTCACCCATGAGGCACAGAAAGTGAAAACGAAGAAGAAGAAGACACCGGAGGAGAAAGAAGCTAAAAGGAGGAGACAGCAGTAGAGGGCTGAGGACCAAGAAGTTGTCCAGAAAGCGACAAAAGATGTTGCTGCTGCGGTAGTGAGAGAAGAAGATCCGAAGGAACCAGAGGAACAAAATACAGAGCAGACTGAGCCGAGAGTTGGGGATATAGAGGAGGTTCAAGAAGGAAATACCGAAAAGATTCAAGAAAAAAGGAATAAGAAGCCAGTGCAGGAGGCTCGAGTGGAGGTGATCATGTCGGAAGTTCCCAAACGTTGCCGCATTAAGCGAAAAGCGGGTCGCGTCAGGGTAGTCCGAACTGATACCCCCTCGCCTCCAACTACTAATTCTGAAAGAGAGAATGAAGAGAAGGAAGAGCGAGCGAAAAAGGAGGTCGAGGAAAAAGTAAGAGAAGAAGAATAGAAAAAGGTTGAGGAAGAGCGGTTGCTCAAGCGAAGGGAAGACAAGGGCAAGGGTATTGCTGAAGCATCGGTCAAAACTGACGAGACTGAGGAACCACGATTGTCGTACAACCGCTTCATCAATAATCTTGCTCGGGCAAAATACATAGAGATGCTGAAACGAGACTTTCTGTTCGAACGAGATTTTGGAGATGATCTGCCACAGTTCTTGAGGACGAGAATAGCGAACCATGGTTGGAGTCAGTTCTGTTTGAGGCCGGAGTCGGTCAATTCCAACATTGTTCGAGAGTTTTATGCGAATGTTGATAATGCAGAGGAATTTTAGGCTATAGTTTGAGGAGTACCCGTTGACTGGAGCCTAGGAGCTATTAATTCGTTATTCAACCACCAGGACTTTCCGCACGTAGGATTTAATGAGATGGTGGTGGCACCATCGAGCGATCAATTGAATGCGGCTGTCCAAGAGGTTGGCATTGAGGGGGCTCAATGGAGATTGTCGAAGATAGAAAAGCGTACATTTCAAGCTGTTTATCTGAAGAGCGAGACCAATACATGGATGTGCTTCATCAAGCTACGCTTACTGCTAAGAACTCATGATTCAACGGTGTCTCAGGACCGGGTACTGCTTGTGTTTGCCATTCTTCGTTTGATGAGTATTGATGTGGGTAAAATAATTTCTTATGAGATTTATGATTGCTGGCGGAAAAAGGTTGGGAAGCTGTTTTTTCCCAACACTATCACGATGCTATGCCGAAGGACAGGGGTTTCAGAGAATGAGGATGATGTGACTCTGATAGACAAGGGAATAATCGACACACCAAATTTGGCCAGGCTTCAAAGGACACAAGTAGCATGCCAAGGAGGATTGGTGTGCGGCATCCACCAAATACAAGAGCAATTACATATGCATTCAAGTAGAATGGAGTTTGCCGAAAGGCAATTCCAGACTTTCTAGAATTATGTGAAAAGAAGGGATGTTGCGTTGAGGGTAGCCTTACAATCGAATTTTTCCAAACCATATTCGGCTTTACCCATATTCCCTGATGGCCTACTAAACCTCTGGATTCCGCCCCCACCGATGGAAAGAGAAGAAGAGGATGATGGAAATGAGCTGGGCCAAGAGGACTGACGAATGAAGTGGCCCTGAGTGAGCAAAATTTTTTTCTGGACTTTTTGTTTGCTTGCGCATTTTCTAACCTTCTTTTCTATTGATGTTATGTTGCTTCTGTTTAATTTTAATTTTTATTTTTTTTCTGTTGCAGAAAAAATATATCTACCTATGTAATTTCTTTTCTATGTTTTTAATGAAATTTCTAAAGTTCTTTCCATTCTATAAGCATTGAGTAATTCTAACTTAACCAATGTTTCTTCTGAATTTTTGAAGCTTGGACTGAATTAGCTTAATTAGATCAAGGTATTCTGATCTCCAGAAACCTTTTGCGTGAGCATTTCTTCTAGCCTGATCGTTGCTGCGACAAGAAGATTTTGGAGGTAGCATTGACTTATATGTTCCACTTTAAGCTTAGTTCTAGTCCCACACTCAGTTTAAAATTCAGATAGGAAAATTTAAGTTTGGGGGTATCATTTAAAATGTTAATGATTCATTGGGGACGATGAATAATTCAAGTTTGGGGGACTTTTTGCTACTCCAATTGTTTTGCTCGAGCATTCCTCTCCTTTATTAAATGATTTGCTAGGTTATTGAGTAACCGGGGACATTTGTGATACCCACAGTTTGTCTTCGCGTGAAAAGATGACCTAGAAAATAGGAAAAATGAGAAAAAATTATTTCCTGAAAAAAATCGATTGTTGAAAATTTTGTTGAGAAAATTCATGGAGCAAAAGTTTTGAAGGATGAATGATAATCCAACAGTTTTTCTATCTCCCAGAACTTAGATGAGCTTCATCATAAAATGTCGCCATTTTGAGGGGCAATAGATCTAATAACTAAGGATTTTTTAGCTTTACAATGAGTATTTAGCCTAGTTGGTGATGAGTTTGAGGCAACGATATATTGCACCATAAAGTGGGTCATCCCATGCGTAAGAACTTATGACCGTAGGGCTGCTTTAAGTCTGAAAAACAAAAATATAAACCCCTTAAAAATGTGTGTTTTAATGTATCAGATAATAGAGCTAGGCTGTGGTAAGTTCTTAGAATTGAGTTAAAAGTGGTGATTATTTGTTCATGCCGGAAGAATTATTTTGCTTCTGCAGAGCTTGGTTTTGCAGAATGCTCAGGTAAAGGTTGAAAGGTAGTGTTGGATTGTCTGGTTTGATTAAGCTATTCTTTATCTAACGTTTTGAATTCTTATGGGAAGGTTGGTCAGTATTGCTCGGGACGCGCAATAGTTCAAGTTTGGGGGTATGATAACTCTCCAAAAGGGAGTTATTTAGGCCTTATTTCTATAGGGATTTGTGTGTCTTTTGTGCTTAATAGGGTTGCTTTTAGATATATGTTATATGTTTTAACCCATCTGGAAGAATGGGAGCTTTGGAAATTATTTTGTGCAGAATATGTTGCTGGGCGACTTAAGGGAGCAAATTCTGTGTTGGAGCAAAGCGAGAAGAAAAACTTCTACGTCACAGCTCGTTAGCCAATTTAACAAACCGAATTCTGTTAAGTTATTCTCGGGATAAAGGAGCAAGGAGAGCCATCCACGTGTCTAGGTCAACCTAATTCAAGCCTCCTATCACTCTATAAAATGCGATGGCCACCCAAGTCAAAGTCATTCCATCCTTGGGAGAAACATTCCATTCTTGGAGAGTTACTTCCACCTTTGGGAGCCAAATAGAGGAGAGAGATTGGAGACCATCAAGGAAACCATCATTTGCAAGTTGATCAAGGGAATTAATCTTTTCTTGTATTACCTTGTAGTTATGGACATGCTTACTCAGATTATAGCGTGTGGTTCTATTCATCTTATGAACTAAGTAGCTTTAGGCGTTGGTTAGGGAACATGTGATTGTTGTGCTTAATTCCTAGTAATAAATATTGATTTAATGCATCTTGGTTAATTGTTGTGCTCATTTATATTTTATGCTAGTCTGGCCAGCCGGTATGAATACCTCTTTCTAGTTTCAGGGATGATTTAGGGAGTGTGTGGCGGTTAATCACACTAGATCATTGTGTATTGGTGAACGCCAGTGACTGAGCTAGGGATAGCCAGTTGCCTAGTGCTTGATCGGTAGAGCTTCATTGCAATTGAAACATATTCTAAAAAATCCGGAGTTCCAGGAGGAATGTGCTAGTAAGATTGTGAGATTTTTGCATGATCAATAATATTGTTTGAGCATCTTTTAAAACAATTACTAAATCTTGACCAGCGCCTGTTTCTAATCTGTCTGCCTATTTGTTTATTTTATGTTCTGTCATTTCTTTTGTTTCAACATCTTATCAAAAAGCAATCATTTTTACCACTTTTGAAACCATTGAAAAACTGAACAAAATAGACCAAGTGAAAGCTAATTCATACCTTGGATTCGATAAATACTTATTACTTGTTGCATACTGTGTATACTTGCACAGAGTTCTAGAGACTTTTTATATCATGTTTTTACTCACTCTAGGAACCCAACAAGATAGTAGAGAGGTTGTTTCCTTAAGTTCTGACCCCGGGACGTGAACAAAGGGATCCCGCCCTCTCATTGGCCCGAGAGGTATTAAGCTTAGTGGTCAGACCACAAACAAATTGTTCATTAGGGAATCAGTGGGGACTTAAGGAACTAGATGTAACTTTAGGGGTAAAACGAACATTTGACCCAGCCGTAGTTACGAACAACCTGTGAAGGGTCGACTTACTAATTATGGTTATATCGGGTGGATATAAATATACCTACAGTGAGGGGAGTTAAACTATCGGGCTATAGTTGAGTGTTCCGATAGTTAACGAATGTTGGTTAACTAGGTCGAAAGAGTTTAGCCGGTTAATCTTGGATCGTTGGAGCTCATGATCTGTAGGTCCATTAGGTCCCCCAGCTAGCTCATATGGAATAAACTTTAGAACATAGTGATGAGAGAATTTGAAACGTTCAAATTCGAATTAGGGAAGCTGTCGTTAAATTATGTTCGATATATTTAACGTTAGAGTTTAATTACGAATTAAACTATGAAATAGAGAGAGTTGGTAATATTTAATTACGATTTAAATATAGTCGGTATATTATGTATTTAATACACATTGTTGTTGAAACGTGAGAAGAGATTCATGAACGAGCAATCGGTCTTGAGAGGTAATGGGATTTGTGTAATTATTTAATTTTATTAAATAATTATTAACTTAAATTAAAATTTTTAATTTAAATAAATTCCATTTATTTATGTAAAAACCTAATTTTGAATTAGTTATATGTAAATATGAAATTAAATAAAGATGAAATTCATTATTTGAATTTCATGTGTTTTTACAAAGCCCATTTCATGTTTCTTTAAGGTGAAGACACCTAATGTAATGACAAATCTCAAATTGCATGTAACCAATGTATAAAAGAAGAAGAAATGAGCTAAAAAAGAAGAAGGTTGCTGGATTTTTAAAACCAAAAGCTCAAAAGCTCTCTCTCAACATTAATACTTTCTCCTTCACAAACCCATCACAAATTCAAGTCCCAGAACCTGTTCTAAGGTCGGAGGATAGCGGGGAAGACCACGGTGGTTGTCCCAAGCCTGTTCGTGTTCAATTTCATCCATAGGAGTTGCTTGATTCGAGCTTCCAAGAGGTTGGTTTCTTAAACTCTGTTTTTCGGTTTCTTTTGTACATGTTTTGTGAACTAAAATTAAAGAAATTTGAGTTGCTTCGATCCAAATCTCTTTCGCTAGTTTCTCGTACACTTATTCACCCAGGTCATCGCATGAAATAGTCAGTCCATCAGTACACGACGTTATAAACTGAAAGGGACTTATTTCGCGGTTCGGTGTAATGTAAACTCATTGCATAGGACACCCCTACTCACATGTCTCCACATGAACGATTCAGGATCACATCATCTGTACGAAGTACAAAGTGATGCAACGATTACTACTTATATTTAACTAGATTATTAACAAACAATTTTACAATTACCTATTAAAACTAGCCGCTTTGGGATTGTGTGTCCGGAATTATAAGAACTAAATTCAAATGCAATTTAAATCTAGAACCTATAACCTTTAACATGCATCCTAGGCCTATCAAGGGTTGTCTCACGTAGAGAGTGGCTTGCCTCAACCTAGTGGCTATCTCAAATAACTGATTGGATACAAAAGCTATAATCGCATAGGCGTTGATAACTCTCCAAAAGGGAGTTATTTAGGCCTTAATTCTATAGGGATTTGTGTGTCTTTTGTGCTTAATAGGGTTACTTTTAGATATATATTATATGTTTTAACCCATTGGGAAGAATGGAAGCTTTGGAAATTATTTTGTGCAGAATATGTTGCTGGGCGACTTCAGGGAGCAAAATCTGTGCTGGAGCAAAGCGAGGAGCAAAACTGCCATGTCACAGCTCGTTAGCCAATTTAACAAACTGAATTCTGTCAAGTTATTCTCGGGATAAAGGAGCAAGGAGAGCCATCCACGTGTCTAGGTCAACCTAATTCAAGCCTCCTATCATTCTATAAAAGGAGATAGCTGTTTAAGTCAAAGTCATTCCATTTTTGGGGAAGAGATCATTCTCATTTCCATTTTGGAAGCTGAATAGAGGAGAGATTGGAGACCATCAAGAAGACCATCAATTACAAGCTGTTCAAGGGAATTAATCTTTTCTTGTATTACCTTGTAGTTATGGACATGTTTACTCAGATTGTAACGTGTGTTTCCATGCATTTTATGAACTAAGTAGCTTTAGGCATTGGGTTAGGGAACATGTGATTGTCGTGCTTAATTTCTAGTAATAAATATTGATTTAATGCATCTTGGTTAATTGTTGTGCTCATTTATATTTTGTGCCCGCCTGGCCATCCAGTATGAATACCTCTCTCTAGTTTCAGGGATGATTTAGGGAGTGTCTGGCGGTTAATCAAACTAAATCATTGTGTATTGGTGAACGCCAGTGACTGAGCTAGAGATAGCCAGTTGCCTAGTGCTTGATCGGTAAAGCTTCATTGGAGTTGAAACATATTCTAAAAAATCCGGAGTTCCGGGAGGAATCTAGTAATAAGACTGCGAGAGTTTTGCATGATTAATAATATTGCTAGAGGATCTTTTAAAACAATTACTAAATCCTGACCAACGCCTGTTTCTAATCTTTCTGCCTATTTGTTTACTTTATGTTTTGTCATTTCTTTTCCTTCAGCATTTTATCAAAAACCAATCATTTTTACCACTTTTGAAACCATTGAAAAACTAAACAAAATAGATAAAGTGAAAGCTAATTCAAACCTTGGATTCGATAAGTACTTATTACTTGCTGTGGACTGTGTATACTTGCACAGAGTTATAGAGTCTTTTTATATCTTATTTTTACTCACTCTAGGAACCCAACAAGTTTTTGGCGCCGTTGCTGGGGACTTGAATAAGTTTTTATCTCATCTATTTTGTGTATGTGTTTTAGTGGTTTTGTGCTAGAACTTTTTGATTGTTTATTTTGTTTTTGCAGGCGTGAGTTTGGTGCGTGAGTGATCTGCCTGGGGTAAGGTTCAAGTTTGATCCAGAAATCGAGAGGACATTCAGGAGAAGGAGGAGAGAGCAGCGTAGACAGCAGAATCAAATGGATAACGTGCCGCGTCTTCCGCAGGGTCCTAAAGATCCAGCGAACCCCCCAGCAGAATCATTTGCTGCATCAAAACCAGCTGTTGGTGCAAAATGAACAGCAAAATAATAAGACTGAGAATCCTATCTTAGTAACGAACGATAGGGCAAGAGACATTCGAGCGTATGCTTTTCCAATGTTTGATGAGTTAAATCTAGGAATTACACGTCCTCAAATTGAGGCAGCAAATTTTGAAATGAAACCGGTAATGTTTCAGATGTTGCAAACCTTGGGTCAATTCCATGGTTTGTCATCTGAAGATCCTCATTTACATCTTAAGTCTTTTCTAGGAGTTAGTGATTCTTTTGTAATTTAAGGAGTTCCTAGAGATGCCCTTAGATTAACTTTGTTCCCGTATTCTGTTAGAGACGGAGCAAAGACATGGTTAAATTCTTTTGCTCCAGGATCGATTAGGTCATGGAATGAATTAGCGGAAATTTTTTTTAGTAAATATTTCCCACCAAATAGAAATGCTAAATTGAGGAGTGAAATAGTAGGGTTTAGGCAACTTGAGGATGAAACTTTTAGTGAGGCTTGGGAGATGTTTAAGGAGCTTTTGCGAAAGTGTCCCCACCATGGTTTACCACATTGTATCCAAATGGAAACATTTTACAATGGGTTAAACGGAGCAACCCAGGGTATGGTTGATGTTTCGGCTAGAGGGGCCCTTTTGGCAAAAACTTTTAATGAAGCCCATGAAATTTTAGAAAGAATATCTACTAATAGTTGTCAGTGGTGGGATGTTAGAGGCACAAATAAAAAGTTAAGAGTGTGTTAGAGGTTGATGGTGTGTCCACCATTAGAGCTGATCTTGCAATGATAGCTAACGCTCTTAAGAATGTGACAGTGATTAGTCATCAACAGCCACCAGCTGTGTAGCCTGCTGCATTTGTGAACCAAGTTGCAGAGGAAGCATGTGTCTATTGTGGTGAAGATCACAGTTACGAGTTTTGTCCCAGCAATCCAGCTTCTGTGTTTTTTGTAGGTAATTAGAGGAATAACCCTTATTCTAACTTTTATAATCCAGGTTGGCGCAATCACCCCAACTTCTCATGGGGAGGACAAGGAAGTAACGTGCAAGCATAGCAAAAGGTGAACCAGTCAAGATTTGCCAAAGCGCAGGTATTGCCCCAACAAAATAAGCAAGCTTTGCCCCAGCAAAATTCAGAGAGTTCTCTTGAGGCAATGATGAAAGAATATATGGCTCGTACAGATGCCGCAATTCAAAGTAATCAAGCTTCAATGCGAGCCCTGAAATTGCAAGTGGGTCAGCTAGCTAATGAGCTGAAGGCAAGGCCTCAAGGGAAACATCCCTCAAATACTGAACACCCTAGAAGGGAAGGTAAGGAGCAAGTAAAGGCAGTGACTCTTAGGAGTGGTATGCCACTAGAGGAAAGGAAAGAGCCTAGTAAAACCTAGGATGTAGAAAATAATAGTGACAAAAATGTTGTTGTTGAGAAAGAGCTGGAGTCTGGTCAGGGTGTTGGAGGCAGCAATAATGATGCTGGAGCATCTGGTTCTGTTCCAGATGTTGAACGACCTTATATGTCGCCCCCACCTTATGTACCACCTCTACCTTTTCCACAAAGGCAAATACCTAAGAATCAGGATGGTCAATTTAAGAAGTTTTTAGAGATTCTTAAGCAATTGCACATAAATATCCCTTTAGTAGAAGCTATTGAGCAAATGCCTAATTATGCTAAATTTCTTAAGGATATTTTAATTAAAAAGAAGAGGTTAGGTGAGTTTGAAATTGTATCTCTTACTGAGGAATGTAGTGCTATTCTTAAGAATGGGCTATCAACCAAGGCTAAGGATCCAAGATCATTTACTATACCTATGTCAATAGGTGGAAAAGAGTTAGGTAGAGCACTCTGTGATTTAGGTGCGAGCATTAACCTTATGCCTCTTTTGGTCTATCGAAAGCTAGGTATTGGTGAACCTTAAAAATGAGAGTCTGTAATGAGGAAGTAAAATTTAATGTGTTTAAGGCCATGAAGTATCCAGACGAAATGGAAGATTGCTCTTTCATTAGGACTCTGGAGAACACAATAGTTGAGACAGCAATGCAGGATTCGGCTGACAAGCATTTGCAAAATCATGGAGAGGTTAGTGTAGAGGATTTAGAAGTTTGTTCTTTAGAAAGAAAAAATGAAAAAGAATTGTTTAGGTGTGATGATGTTTTTGAGTCTTTAGATTTAGATCAAAGGAAGGCTCCTCCTATTAAGCCATCCTTGATTGAGGCACCCACTTTAGATTTGAAACCCTTGCCGGATCATCTAAAGTATGTGTATCTTGGGGAAGGTGAGACGTTGCCCATTATTGTTGCATCAGATGTAATGCCGGAACATGAAGATGCCTTAATAAAACAATAGGTTGGACATTGGCTGACATTTAGGGTATTAGCCTATCTTTTTGTATGAACAAAATCACTCTGGAGGAGGGATCCTTTAGGAGTATTGAGCAAGAAAGAAGGTTTAACCCTGCAATGAAAGAGGTTGTTAAAAAGGAGGTGATTAAATGGTTGGATGCTGACATTATTTATCCAATTGCAGATAACAATTGGGTAAGCCCTGTCCAATGTATTCCTAGGAAAGGAGGTGTCATGTGGTGAGCAATAAAGACAATGAGTTGATCCCAATTAGGACAGTAACTGGCTGGAGGGTTTGCATGGATTACAGGAAGCTTAATAAAGCTACCCGTAAGGACCATTTCCCTCTACCATATATTGACCAGATGTTGGACAGATTGGTTGGTCAGGCCTACTACTGTTTCTTGGATGGTTATTCTGGGTATAACCAAATTACTATTGCTCCTGAGGATCAGGAAAAAACCACTTTCACCTGCCCTTATGGGACGTTTTCTTTTAGGCGAATGCCTTTTGGCCTTTACAATGCTCCAACAACATTTCAGCGGTGAATGTTAGCAATTTTTTCTAATATGATTGAGTCCATTTTTGAGGTATTTATGGTCGGTTTTTCAGTTTTTGGAGCGTCTTTTCAGAGTTGTTTAGATAATCTAGGTAAGGTGTTAAGAAGATGTGAGGATACCCATCTAGTTCTTAATTTGGAGAAATGCCACTTCATGGTGAAGGAGGGCATTGCGTTAGGTCATAGGATTTCTAAGAATGGTCTAGAAGTTGATAGAGCAAAAATAGAGGTAATTGAGAGATTAGAACCACCGAGTTCTTTTAAAGGGATTCGGAGTTTTCTAGGTCATGCTGGATTTTATAGAAGGTTCATAAAGGATGTTTAAAAAATTAGTAAACCTCTTTGTAACTTATTGTGTATTGATCATGTTTTTGAATTTAATGCAGATTGTAGGAAGGCTTTTGAAACATTAAAGGCCGCTTAAATCTCAGCACCCATTCTTTGTGCACCTAATTCGAATTTACCATTTGAGGTAATGTGTGATGCAAGTGATGTTGCATTAGGTGCTATGCTGGGGCAAAAGCAGGGCAAATTTATCCATCCTATATATTATGCAAGTAGGGTTTTAAATGAGGCACAAGTCAACTATACAAATACTGAAAAGGAGTTGGTAGCTGTGGTGTTTGCTTTTGAGAAATTCCGACCATATTTGGTTGGATCCAAAGTCACAGTGTTCACGGATCATGCAACAATAAGGTATTTAATGTCTAAAAAGATGCAAAGCCTAGATTAATTCGTTGGGTTTTATTATTGCAGGAATTCGACTTGGAGATAAAGAACACGAATGGATCAGAAAATGTCATTGCATATCATTTATCTCGTCTTGATCCATCATCATCTTTGCTGAAGCAATCTGCCATTTCCGATTGTTTTCCAGATGAACAACTCTTTGCTGTTGAGGTAAGGGTAGTCAAGGATGTCCCTTGGAATGCTGATATCGCCAACTTTTTGGTAAAGGGAGTCACTCCTATTGATATGGATTGGAGGCAGAAGAAAAATTTTAAGCATGATGCAAAATTTTTCTATTCGGATGAGCCATTTATGTATTAGCAATGCTCTGATGGTATTATTCGTAGGTGTGTTTCAGGTGATGAAGCAAAGGAACTCTTGGATCAATGTCACTCTTCGCCGTATGGAGGCCATTTCAGCGGTCACAGGACAACTATGAGGATTTTGCATTGTGGATTCTTCTGGCCTACCTTATTTAAGGATGCCCACTGGTTCTACACGCAATGTGATGCTTGCCAAAGGAGAGGAAACTTGGGGCCTAGAGATCATGAAATGCCTTTCACTTACATTTTGGAAGTGGAGTTATTCGACGTGTGGGGTATTGATTTTATGGGGCCATTTCCCCCTTCTAATGGCAATGTTATTATCTTATTGGCAGTTGATTATGTGTCCAAGTGGGTGGAGGCCATCGCATGCCATTAGAATGATGCCAAGACAGTAGCGAGGTTTCTTCAATCGCACATTTTTGCGCGGTTTGGGACACCTAGAGCTCTAGTGAGAGATGGGGGTACACATTTTGTTAATAATATCTTAATTAAGCTTTTAGCTAAGTATGAAATTAAGCATAGGATAGCTATCCCTTATCACCCATAAGCAAATGGTCAAGCTGAGATTAGCAATAGGGAAATAAAATATATTCTAGAGAAAGTAATCCATCCCTCTAGAAAGGATTGGTCTTTTAGGTTGGATGAGGCTCTTTGGGCTTATAGGACAGCCTATCAGACTCCTCTAGGCATGTCTCCCTATAGGTTAGCATATGGGAAAGCTTGCTATTTACCATTAGAGCTTGAGCATAAAACGTTTTAGGCTTTGAAAAAACTAAATTTTGATTTGAGTCATGTAGGGGCAATAAGAATGCTGCAGCTTAATGAATTAGCGGAATTTCGCCAATTTTCTTATGAAAATTCGAAAATATATAAAGAAAAGACTAAGCTGTGGCATGACAGGAGAATTAAGCATAAAGAGATTGTCAAAGGTCAAAAAGTTTTGCTTTATAATTCCAGATTGAAATTGTTTCCTGGGAAACTAAAATCTAAATTGAGGTTTTCCCCCATGGAGCAATTACTTTGTAGGATGAAAAAGATGGGAGAGTGTTCAAGGTGAATGGACAGCGTGTGAAACATTATTGGGGAAAGGAGTTCCAGTCGAAATATCCTTCCCTAAAGCTGGTTGATGAATGAGAGAGCAAGATTTTTCCGGGAGCATTACACAGAGCAAAATTTTGAACTCCCAATGGTTGTTTTAATTTTTTCTCTCTTTATGATTTGGTTGATTTTATTTTGAATTATTTTAGATTTGTTTTATTTAAATTTTGCATGATTTATTTTAAATTCGTTGTTTTTGAATTCCGTAGATTTTATTTTATTTTTGAGTATTTTTGGTTTTTATTTATTCCGATTAGTTTAGATTATATTAGATTTTATTTTTGGTTTTAATTTCTGTTTAGATTAGGATTTTTCCTGATTTATTCGGCTTCAAATAAAAATAAAAGATAAGATTTGATTTGAGCGGTTAATCTCAATTTAAATTTCCTGATTTCATTTTTCTATTTTGATTTGAATTCCGTATCCAAGATTCTTTAGGAAATCTTTTGTTCTGAAGGTTGTTGTGGCAAAGTTATGGCTGAAGCAAATCGTCCTAATAGGAAGGGTTTTGTTGAGAATTGATTATTTATACCGTTTGGATTTTGAATTTTCTATCGGCAGGTAAAATTACATGTGTTATCTGATGGAGCGACATGTCACACAGAGATGATCCAAGGGTTTGGTCGTTGGACAGCGAATAATTATTTACCAGGGGCAATTGGAATTCACGATTTTACCTTTGATGGTTTTGAATTTCCAGATTGCATGAATTAAAAAAAAAAAAGAAATGGTAATATCATTTAATGCGGAACAAATTTTTTCAGTTGAGATTTGATTTTGCTGAAGCCTTATTTATTCACAGACTGCAGTAAGTTCCTTTTCACTTCACATTCGCGTTTCATTCATTTATTGTTCGTGTTTTTCCTTCTTTCTCTGTGTGCGATAAACTTCATTTGAATCTCCAATGGCGAAAACGAGAGCAAGAAAAGAGAGGGATAATGAGGAAGAAGAGGTACCTGTTACCCTCGAGGCACAGAAAGTGATAACGAAGAAAAAGAAGACGCTGGAGGAAAAAGAAGCCAAAAGAAGGAGAAGGCAACAACGGGCTGAGGATCAAGAAGCTGTACAGAATGTTGTGGAAGATGTTGCTGCCACAGTGGGTGAAAAAGATCCGAAGGAACCAGAGGAACGCAATCCAGAGCAGATTGAGCCGAGAGTTGCGGATACAGAGGAAGTTCAAGAAAAGAATACCGAGGAAACTCAAGAAAAGCAGGTTGAGGAGGTGCAAGAACAACATGCAGAGGTTACACCTGAAAGAGGTGATGAACCATGATGGAAGAGATTGCCGAGGTCTCTTATCAAATAAATTTATAATCCACAACCTCTAAAGCTAACTTGTGGCAGTAGTGGTCGGGGTCGAACACAGGGAGCACGATTATAACTTGTTTATCTTAGATTTATTGTGATGACCGAACTAATGGGGGGTTTTTATATTTTGAAAAGAAAGTAAACAAGGAAAGAAAACTAATTATGGAAAATATTGTAAAAGGAAAGTAAGAGAATTAAAGAAAGAAGAAATGATAATACCTCAAAAGTCATGCAACCGGGATAGTCATGGTAAGTTCAATTCAATTAAATCATCAATTTCACTAATAAGTATAAAAAAGTTTAAGCCCGGAGTATTCCGGCAAAAAACCAAGAATCATGATCGACTATCACAAACATGCGAACGCTAAGTCTGATTCTAATTTAAACTAATTAATTATCCAATTAAGTAATCTAAACCGTATTGGGATCTAGCCGAATTAATTCACATGCAGCGGCAACAAACCACAATTACAATTGATTAAATCATTTAGTTCTAGGGACGTATGCGTATGGACATAACATTAACCTATATGCTACTGAGAATTAGCAAGTAAATTTAGAGAGGGCGCGGTCAAGGTTGTCAATCTTTCCTACTACAAACTAAATTTATAGAAAAAGAACTAAAATCACATAAACATGCTTTGATAATTAAAACAAGAAATTTCATTAATAGAATATGAACTTACTCTTGACTTCCCAGTTACATGAATGAAGAATCTAGCCTCTTATGGAGCAAGAACAAGCTTGATACATAAAGGAAAGCAAGAAAAACTAAGAAGAATGGTGGAAAGGGGGAGAGAGATGGACTACAATGTTGTAGTGAATTGTGTATTGAGGGATGATTCTAAACCTACACCAAAGGCCTCTATTTATAGGGATTCTTGGCCTTCAATTCGTGGTGGAATGGTGCTGAATTGGGTCTTCAAACAAGGAAAAATTCCAGCCAAAATAGGAAAATTTCAATTTTGGAAAACTACCCAGCATCGCGATGCTGTGCAGCAAGCGTCTTGACGTTGTCCCTTCAATTTTGGAAAATATTTCTCAGATTTCCCTAGCGTCGCGACACTGTTGAGCAAGCGTCTCGACTCTGTATGACGAGCGTCTCGACGCTGATGAGGCTCCAGGGGCAGAATTGTCATTTTACGCTCCAGTTTCGCTCGTTTAAGCCCCAAATTGCTTCCAAAGCTTCGGTGAGGACCTATAGACATATTATACTCATTTTAAAGCATTTTTCGCAAGGAATTCAACTAGGATAATGAAATTGGGAGATTCTAAGTGTATAATAAATTGGAATTATCAAATACCCCCAACCTAAACCTTGCTAGTCCTCGAGCAAGCATAGAATAAAATCAAGAATAATTGAGATTTATTGAGTTGCAATTCATATAGCTCCAACCTTAACATTCAAAAGAATCATTCAACTTATTCGAGTCATGCTAACACATTTAAGCAATAATTAAACAATTTAAAACTTTCATGAATTTCTCTTGCGTGTGTGTGTGGAGAGCTTTCCTAAGGTGTTTTTACTAACCCAGGATAACCATATGAGAACCTCAACTCATCTTTCCCCTACACTGGTCAAAGACCTAACCATTAAGTAATCCAAATAGTCAAACAAGTAATACATTACTAGGCGCCTGAAAATAGAAACAATTTATATTTTGCATTATAAGATGGCACTGGCTTTCACACACCTATTGCAGGGACCCATAACCCGAGTTTAACCCTTTAGTTGGCCTAACTGATCACAACAGGGGTAGCACTTTTTGCCTTAACATTTTTAAGCATTGCAGAGCGCTCATAAGACGTCTTTTCTTTTCTTTCATTTTTCTATATAATAATGATTTTTCTTTTAAGCACACTAGACATATTTTCTTTTATCATTCCTAAGCAAGGCATTACAAGCAATCATTTTTGAAATTACCATCTAGTTAGATCTAGCCTATCAAGGTGACAACGAACATATGGAACCCATAAGATGGTCTTAAGCTTTCAAAACTACCGAAGGAAAAGCTAAGTGGTAAATATGTGCAAGGAAAAATCTAGAAATTTTTTTAAAATTGGTCAATTTTTGGTAAATGCTTCACATTGCTTAAAACAAATAGAATAGTTCAATAGAATGTCTCATTGATCTTCATAACTAAACTTCAAGCAACCTAATAAACTCAACAATTCATCTCTTTTTAAAATTTCTCGAACTCCGATTCAGATCAGTTTCCAAGTAGGAGGTGTTCCGTAAACCGTCATCTTAAATACCCCAAACCTTAGACAGAACACCGATTCGAGTCAGTTCCCAGGTAGGAGGTGTTTCGTAAACCGTCATCTTAAATACCTCCAACCTTAGAAAAAACTTCGCCTATTTGGGTTCCTATTTTATTTATTATTTATATTTTTTTTTAATATTGCTTAAAATAATAGGTCCAATAAAGCATAAAGCAAACATGCATATGTTCCCACCCCCAACTTAAACATTTCATTGTCCTCAATGTAAACTAAGCATGCAACCTAAAGGACACAAAGTAAAAAAGGAACAGAAAACCTCCCCTGTTTAAGCACTAGATTGGAAAAGTTGGAAATTTCCACGATTGGCAAAAATTGTAGAGATTTGGTGCAGGGATCCTATAAAACAGTAAAGAAAGACAATTAAGAAAACATTAAAGGAATAAACTACTAAATTGAAAAGAAATGGATAGAACTAATTGGGTTGCCTCCCACAAGTACAATTTTTTAGCGTCGTTGCGCTTGAAGGGATTCTCATCTTCTTGTTAGGGTACATAAAATTTCTGATATTTCTTTGGGCCCTTCTTTCTCGAATCCACGAAATCTGCAAACAGAAGCAGGCTCGCCCATTTCTCATGGGACCCAGAAGATGCATTGTATTTTTTTAGTTTTTGAATATATGAAAAAGAGGAAAAATCAAAAGATAAAGACTAAAAGGATAAAATTTTATGAGACAACTTAGAAGATAAATTGGATGAAGGGAGATCAAGGGGAAGAACAAATTCAGACTCGTTAGCCTGAAACTCTATCACCTGAATTTCCTTGCAATCTGGTTTAGACTCTTCTTTAACCTCACATGATCGATCAAGAGATGGCAATGGACATCCAATTTCTTTATCATCAACGTTTGCAGCGAAGGGAACTTCTATTGTAAAGATTCTCTCGTGGGTCAGTTGTGCTTGTTGCTCTACATGCTTCTCCAGTTTGGTCACATATGTTTCTATCTTATCAATATTGATAGACATGTTTTTCAACTTAGCTCGAGTACTTTCCTGAAGCTAAAGAGTATTATTAGCAAGCTCATAAATTTGATCCTCAAGAGATTTACTTGAATTGGAAGGTCGATAGTGCTGATGTGGCTGTTTGATTTGATATCCATGCACCAATTGCTCGCATAGAGAAGTTAGTATTGATAGTTTATTGTCAAGCAATCCTACCTCTTTCACTAATTGTGCTGCTCTTTCCCTCCTCGAAGGATATGCACAAAAAAATTGACTCAATTAAAAACAAAGAAATAAGAAAAATTTAAAAGAAGATATCACAATAAACCTATGGTAAACAACTTAATCTTGGCTCCCCGGCAACGACGCCAATTTTATGGAAGAGATTGTCGAGGTCTTTTATCAAATAAATTTATAATCCACAACCTCTAAAGCTAACTTGTTGCAGTAGTGGCCGGGGTCGAACACAGGGAGCACGATTATAACTTGCTTATCTTAGATTTATTGTGATGACCAGACTAATGGGGTTTTTTTTTTATATTTGGAAAAGAAAGTAAACAAGGAAAGAAAACTAATTATGGAAAATTTTGTAAAAGGAAAGTAAGAGAATTAAAGAAAGAAGAAATAACAATACCTCAAAAGTCATGCAACCGGGATAGTCATGGTAAGTTCAATTCAATTATATCATCAATTTCACTAATAAGTCAAAACAAGTTTAAGCCTGTCGTATCCCAACAACAAACCGAGAATCATGATCCACTATCACAAACATGCAAATGCTAAGTTTGATTCTAATTTAAACTAATTAATTATCCAATTAACTAATCTAAACCGCATTGGGATCTAGCCGAATTAATTCACATGCAATGGGCAACAAACCACAATTACAATTGATTAAATCATTTAGTTATAGGGACGCATGCGTATGGACATAACGTTAACCTATATGCTACTAAGAATTAGCAAGTAAATTTAGAGAGGGCGCGATCAAGGTTGTCAATCTTTCCTACCAAAAACTTGAAGGGAATAAAAGTCCCCACGCAGCGGAAGCACATCGATTGGACCTTACGCCGTATATTAATTAACATTAAAATACCGTTACGAAAACTCAAACAAACTTAAAACACACTTTAAAGTTGCTGGAAAATTGGTTTAAACATGCTGAAAAATAAATCTAAATTTATTTTCATGCTTTTCTAAAGAAAAGGGGAAGAACCGTTACAAACCTTCGTTGTAGACTTGACCGTTCTTCGCCAACGATGCTCCAACGAACAAAAACGCAGCAGCCTCTTTTGTGTTTCTTCGCTGGAAAATTCTTCTTTAAAGACACAATAACAACAGAGGTTACACCGGTATATCTCTAAGTCTAGGAGGCAAAAGACTTGTTGGAGTTTTTCTCTAAGAGGGAGGCTAGAGAGAATTCTAGGTATTGTATTGAGAGTCTAAGAGTAAGAGTAGAGTGTCATGGACCAATTAGGTCTAGTGTTCTATTTATAGAAGAGAGGCCATGAATAAAATATTCAATTAAATCAATCTTTTCCAAAATTGATTCAATCTTATTCCTTATTTAATCAATCATGATCAATCAATTCCATAATTGATCAATCTTTTCCACAAACGACTAATTACTTCCATAAGTGATTAGATCAGTTCCATAAATGATTAATCACTTCCTTAAGTGATTAATTATTTCCATAATTGATTAATTCCCGGTTAATGAATTCTTCAATTAATTAACCACCAATTAAATATCACATATTTAGTTTTCGGCCTTGAATTAATTAATTCGCCCAAATAGATTTTAGGCCTTAAATTAATTAATTCATTATTTGAACTCTTTCAAACTTCCATAAATTTATATTTGAATTTCTTCAAATATTAATTTATCTCATAATAATATATCAATATATATTATATTTGTTTCCCTCAGTAAATTGAACATTTTCAATTTACATTTATTGCTTAGTTGCCTCAAATTACTTTATGAGCTACCAGTGGGACCTAATGGACCTGCAGATCAGAAGTTCCAACGATGTGAGATTAATTGGTCAAACTCATTAACCACATTAATCAATATTCGTTAACTGTGTGTACATTCCACTATAGACTCACAAATGCACTCTTCTCACTGCAGACATATTTTCTGTGTCCACGGATCTAGACCAATATCGACTAGTTAGTCCTTCACGAGTGTCTGTAACACCAGCTGGGTCAAATTACCATTTTACCCCTGGGTTACTTCTATTTCCTTAACTACCAGTTCTCCTCTATTGAACAACCTGTTTGTGGTCCAACCATCAAACAGAAAACCCTCTCGTGCCATTGAGAGGGTAGGGCCCTTTGTTCAAGACTCGGAGTAACCACTTAAGGGAACACTCATCTACTTCCCTAAAGTCGGGAAGGAGTGAATTCCATCTTGTACGATTATGTTCCCAGCTCCCCATTCGGTCTTGTCCCCAAAATGGTAGGCTTATTGAGTCGGCGTATTGGCCACTCTCACCCATACAAATCAAAGGAAAATCTCTCATGAGCAGGAGTCCATAATCAACTCAGGATTAAGACTAAGTTGTCTAGGTCGTCCTAGTGAAATAGAAAACCAACTAGTTAACAGTGTTATAACCAGTGGTTACTATTTCGCGGTCCGGTCTTATGCAAACTCATTGCATAGGATACCCCCAGTCGCATGTCTCATACACGAATGCGTTGGATTGCAGCGTTTGTATCAAAGACAAAGTGGGCCGTATCCATAGTGTCACCAAGATAAGGCACCCAGTCTTATCCCTATATTATAGACCCTTTAGGCTATTTCTTGAACAATGATCCCATATGTCGCTACATATAGTTCAAGACTCATATTACAGCCTTGGATGTCTAGTTTATTTTATTAGGGTTATTTTTAGGCAAAGACAAATATAAAATAACTAGTAACAATTAATGGAAAAAATATATCAATATTATTTCATTAATATCCGGTCAATAGTTACATTCACTATCTACGAGTTTTAGGGCATAAAACCCAACAAACTCCCACTTGAACTAAAACACTAGTTAGTGGGATGTAAATGCAATAATCTAAAACTGAAAATGTCATGTATAATAATACAATGAACTAGGGCATCCTTATACCCATTATACATTTCTCCCACTTGCCCTAGATTAGATGGCATACATATCTCGTGGACCTAGACCTTCTAGATGACCCTCAAACACTTTAGCCGTGAGAGCCTTCGTAAATGGATCAGCGATGTTGTGCTCCGAAGCGATCTTAGTGACGATCACATCTCCTCGTTGCACAACCTCCCGTATCAGGTGATACTTCCTCTCGATGTGTTTACCCCGTTTGTGGCTTCGAGGTTCTTTTGAATTGGCTACAGCCCCACTGTTGTCGCATTATAGTGTTATGGGCACGTTCATATTCAGAACCACTTCCAAATCAGTCAAGAACTTTCTAAGCCATACTGCCTCTTTAGCTGCTTAGCAAGCTGCTACATACTCAGCCTCCATGGTTGAGTCTGCTATGCTTTGATGCTTCTCCACACTACTGCTCCTCCATTGAGGGTGAATACTGACCCTGATGTGGATTTCCTTGAATCCTTATCAGCTTGAAAGTCAGAGTCAGTGTATCCAGTAAGAATCAAATCCTTAGCTCCATACACAAGCATGTAGTCCCTCGTTCTCCGAAGATACTTGAGGATATTCTTAACCACTCTCCAATGGTCCAACCCTGGATTAGACTGATACCTACTAACTACTCCCACTGCATAACATATGTCAGGCCTAGTGTAGAGCATAGCATACTGATAACTGTCCGAAAGGTAGTTATTTAGGTCTTAATTCTATAGGGATTTGTGTGTCTTTTGTGCTTAATAGAGTTGGTTTTAGATATATATTATATGTTTTAACCCATTTGGAAGAATGGAGGCTTTGAAAGTTATTATGTGCAGAAAATACTACTGAGCGACGTGAGGGAGCAAATTCTGTGCTGTAGCAAAACTGGGAGCAAAACTGCCACATCACAATTCGTTAGCCAAGTTGACAAACCGACTTCTATTGAGTTATTTTCGGGATAAAGGAGCGAGGAGAGCCTGCCATGTGTCCAATTTAACCTAATTCTCATCTTATAAAAGGAGGAGCCGTCAAAGATAAAGGCATTCACGATTTGGAGACCGAATCAATCGGCCGGAGGCCGAATTGACGGCGAAATGGAGATCTAAGAAGACCATTTGCGATTCCACTCAAGGAGACGAAGTTCTTCCATGTTCTTGGTGGTTTGGAGCAGCCGTTTCATCCCCATTTGCTGAAAAGGATTAGTACTTCTTGTTTATTTCGCTTTATGGATGTGCTTATCAAGATTGCAACGTATTTTATGTCTTCAATCATGAACTAATTGCTTTGTAGGCATAGGTTAAGAATTATGTGATTGTTATATTTATAAATCTGGAAATTCTATTTGATCATGATCGTCTTGAATTATTGTTGATCTTTATTTTCATTATGTGCCCGCCTAGCTAGCCGGTATGTATAGCTTCTCCTAGTTTCAGGGATGATTTAGGAGTTGTGTGGCGATAATTCACGCTAGATCATTGTGTATTGGTGAACGCCAGTGACTGAGTTAGGGATAGCCAGTTGCCTAGTGCTTGATCGGTAGAGCTTCATTGGTTTTGAAACATATTCCAAAAAATCCGGAGTTTCGGGAGGATCTCGCTGATAATACTGCAGGAGATTGACGGATCAAAAGAATTGCTGGAGCATCTTTATAACAATTACAGAAGTCTTAATCTGTGTCTGTTTCCATTCTGTTTTCTCTAGTCGTAATCACTTACTGCTTCCGCATATCTTTTGTTTCAGCATTTTAAGAACCCAATCAATTTAACCAACCATTTGAAATCACTAAAAAGGCAAATTAAATCAATAGAGGTAGGCATTTAAAGACTCTGTGGATACGATAAATACTTATCACTTGCTGCTAGATTGTGTATACTTGCACAGTATTTTGGAGTCAATTTATCTCATATTTTTAACCACTCCAGAATTGCAACACATACATTAAGCTGCCCACATCTGAGGTGTAGGGAATGTGTCTCATGTTCTCAACTTCTTGAGGTGTCTTAGGAGATTGTTCCTTAGACAGGTGTATCCCATGTCTGAAGGGTAGAAGTCCCTTCTTGGAGTTTTGCATCGAATATCGAGACAACATTTCTTCAATATACGTTGCTTGAGACAGTGCTAGCGTTTTGTTCTTACGATCCCTTATGATTTGGATTCCCAGAACATATTGAGCCTCTCCCAGATCTATCATTTCGAATTGGGTTGCTAGCCATTTCTTAATGTCAGTGAGGTATCCTACATCATTCCCAATGAGCAGGATATCGTCTACATAAAGTATTAGAAAAACTACTTTCCTTTAGTTGACTTTCTTGTACACACAAAGCTCATCAACATTTTGGTCAAAACCAAAAGATTTTATTGCAGTATCAAATCTAATGTTCCAAGATCTGGACGCTTGTTTCAATCCGTAAATGGATCGATTGAGCTTACAAACCTTTTGTTCCTGACCTTTGGCTATGAACCCTTCGGGTTGAGACATGAAGATATTCTCTTCAAGATTACCATTCAGAAAGGCAATCTTGACATCCATTTGCCATATTTCATAGTCATAATCTACTGGTAGGGCATTAATAGATGTTCAAAAAGGGGAATTAACAATGAGAGTCTGTAATGAGGAGGTGAAATTTAATGTGTTTAAAGCCATGAAATATCCAGACGAAATGGAGGATTACTCCTTCATCAGGATTTTGGAGAGCACAATTATTGAGACATCAATACAGAATTCGGCTAGTAAGCATTCGGAAAAGCATGGAGAGGTTAGTGTAGAGGATTTTGAAATTTGTTCTTTAGATAGAAAAAATGAAAAAAAGTTGTTTAGGTGTGAGGATGTTTTTGAGTCTTTAGATTTAGATCAAAGGAAAGGCTCCTCCCATTAAGCCATCCCTGATTGAGGCACCTACTTTAGATTTGAAGCCCTTGCCGAATCATCTGAAGTATGTGTATCTTGGGGAAAGTGAGACGTTGCCCATTATTGTTGCATCAGATTTAATGCCAGAGCATGAAGAGGCCTTAATAAAATTGCTGCAGCAATATCGCAAGGCTATAGGTTGGACATTGGCTGATATTCAGGGAATTAGCCCATCTTTTTGTATGCACAAAATCACTCTAGAGGAGGGATCCTTTAGGAGTATTGACCAACAAAGAAGGCTTAACCCTGCAATGAAAGAGGTTGTTAAAAAGGAGGTAATTAAATGGTTGGATGCTGGGATCATTTATCCAATTGCCGATAGCAATTGGGTAAGCCCTGTCCAATGTGTTCCTAAGAAGGGAGGTGTCACTGTGGTGAGTAATAAAGACAATGAGTTGATCCCAACCAGGACAGTAACTGGCTGGAGGGTTTGCATGGATTACAGGAGGCTTAATAAAGCTACCCGTAAGGACCATTTCCCTCTACCATTTATCGACCAAATGTTGGATCGATTGGCTGGTCAGGCCTACTATAGTTTCTTGGATGGTTATTCTGGGTACAACCATATTACTATTGCTCCTGAGGATCAGGAGAAAACCACTTTCACATGTCCTTATGGGACATTCGCTTTTAGGAGAATGCCTTTTGGCCTCTGCAATGCTCTAGCAATATTTCAGCGGTGTATGCTAGCAATTTTTTCTGATATGATTGAGTCCAATGTTGAGGTATTCATGGACGATTTTTCAGTGTTTGGAGGGTCTTTTCAGAGTTGTTTAGATAATTTAGGTCAGGTATTAAAGAGATGTGAGGATACCCATCTAGTTCTTAATTGGGAAAAATGCCACTTCATGGTGAAGGAGGACATAGTGTTAGGACATAAAATTTCTAAAAATGGTCTATAAGTTGATAGAGCAAAAGTAGAGGTTATTGAAAGACTAGAGCCACCGAATTCAGTGAAGCGAATTCGGAGTTTTTTAGGACATGCTGGATTTTATAGGAGGTTCATAAAGGATTTTTCCAAAATCAGTAAACCTCTTTGTAACTTGTTGTGCACTGATCATGTTTTTGACTTTAATGCAGATTGTAGGAAGGCTTTTGAGACTTTAAAAGCTGCTTTAATCTCAGCACCCATTCTTTGCGCACCTAATTGGAGTTTACCATTCGAGGTAATGTGTGATGCGAGTGATGTTGCGGTAGGTGCGATACTGGGGCAAAAGCAGGGCAAATTTATCCTTCCTATATATTATGCAAGCAAGGTTTTAAATGAAGCACAAGTCAACTATACAACTACTGAAAAGGAGTTGTTAGCTGTGGTGTTCGCTTTTGAGAAGTTCCGGCCATATTTGGTTGGATCCAAAGTCACGGTTTTTACGGATCATGCAGCAATAAGGTATTTAATGTATAAGAAAGATGCAAAGCCTAGACTAATTCGTTGGATTTTACTGTTGCAGAAATTCGACTTGGAGATAAAGGACAAGAAAGGATCAGAAAACGTCATTACAGATCATTTATCTCGTCTTGATCCGTCATCATCTTTGCTGGAGCAATCTGAAATTTTTGATTCTTTTCTAGATGAACAGCTCTTTGTTGTTGAGGTAAAGGTAGTTAGGGATGTCCCTTGGTATGCTGATATTGCCAACTTTCTGGTAAAGCGAGTCACCCCTATTGACATGGATTGGAGGCAGAAGAAGAAATTTAAGCATGATGCAAAATTTTTCTATTGGGATGAGCCATTTATGTATAAGCAATGCTTTGACGGTATTATTCGTAGGTGTGTTTCAGGTGCTGAAGCAAAGGAAATCCTGGAGCAATGTAACGCTTCGCCGTATGGAGGTCATTTCAGCGGTCAGAGCACAACTATGAGGATTTTGCATTGCGAATTCTTCTGGCCTACGTTATTTAAGGATGCCCATTGGTTCTACAAGCAATGTGATGCTTGCCAAAGGAGAGGAAATCTAGGGCCTAGAGATGAAATGCCTCTTACTTACATTTTAGAAGTTGAATTATTCGATGTATGGGGTATTGACTTTATGGAACCATTTCCCCCTTCTAATGGCAATGTTTTTATCTCCTTGGCAGTTGATTATGTGTCCAAATGGGTGGAGGCCATCACATGACATCAGAGTGATGCCAAGACAGTAGCAAGGTTTCTTCAATCGCACATCTTTGCGCGGTTTGGGACACCTAGGGCTCTAGTGAGTGATGAAGGTACACATTTTGTTAATAATATCTTAACTAAGCTCTTAGCTAAGTATGAGATTAAGCATAGGATAGCTACCCCTTATCACCCACAAGCAAATAGTCAAGCTGAAATTAGTAATAGGAAAATTAAAGCTATTTTAGAGAAAGTAGTCCATCCATCTAGAAAGGATTGGTCCTTTAGGTTGGATGAGGCTCTTTGGGCTTATAGAACAGCTTATAAGACTCCCCTAGGTAGGTCTTCCTAAAGGTTAGTATATGGGAAAGCTTGCCATTTACCATTGGAGCTTGAGCATAAAACATTTTGGGCTTTGAAAAAGTCAAATTTTGATATGAGTCGTGCAGGAGCAATAAGAACGCTGCAGCTTAATGAGTTAGAAGAATTTCGTCAATTTTCTTATGAGAATGCGAAAATGTACAAGGAAAAGACTAAGCTGTGGCATGATAAGAAAATAAAATCTAAGGAGTTTGTCAAGGGTCAAAAAGTTTTGCTTTATAACTCTAGATTAAAATTATTTCCTGGAAAATTAAAATCTAAGTGGTCAGGACAATTTATTGTGATTGAGGTTTTCCCCAATGGAGCAATTACTTTGCAAGATGAAAAAGATGGGAGAGTGTTCAAGGTGAATGGACAGCGTGTGAAGCATTATTGGGGTGAGGAGTTTCGGTCGAAATATCCTTCCCTAAGGTTGGTTGATGATTGAAAGAGCAGGACTTTTGCGGGAGCATTTCACAGAGCAAAAATTTTAAGCTCCCAGACTTTGTATTAATTGTATTTTTTGCTGATTTGATTTTAATTTCGAATAAATTTTGCATGATTTATTAGATTTTATCTTTAAAATATTGGTATTTTTGGCAGTTTAGATTTTATATA
This sequence comes from Luffa acutangula, assembly GCA_036850905.1. Classification (NCBI taxonomy): domain Eukaryota; kingdom Viridiplantae; phylum Streptophyta; class Magnoliopsida; order Cucurbitales; family Cucurbitaceae; genus Luffa; species Luffa acutangula. The sequence goes on along the minus strand of CM072094.1, from coordinate 12,964,536 downwards.
TTTTTTAATTTAGTTTGATTTTATTTTTGGGTTATTTAGATTATCTTTGAATTATCTTTTAATTAATCAGATTTTTAGGATTAGATTCTATTTCTGGTTATTTAATTCTGTTTAATTTGAATTAATAAAAATTTTCTATAATTTATTCGGCTTCTCTTGAGAATAAAAGATTAAATTTGATTTGGTTGGTTAAATTTAAATTTAAAAGATGTGATTTTCCCATTTTTTTGAAATTTAAATTTTGTATCAAAGATTCTGCAGGGTCAGAAGGTTGTTGCAGCAAGATTATGGCTGAAGCAAAATAATCCGAATTAAAAGGGTTTCCGTTGGAAATTTAATTATTTTTACCGTTGAGATTTGGCTTTAAATTTCTGCAGGTAAATTTGCATGCATCATCTAATGAAGCCACATGTCGCAGAGCAATCATCCGAAGGCTTCAATGATGGACAACACATCAATTTTTATCATGGGCGTTTGGAATCCACGATTTTACTGTTGTTGGTTTCAAATTTTCAGGTTACATTCACTTCAAATTAAAGGGTAATATTATTTAATGCAGAGCAAATCATTTTGGTTAGGATTGCATTTTGCTAGAGCCTTAGTTATTCACAACCGCTGGTAAGTTTCTTTCCACTTCGTCTTCTTGATCCAATTTTGCCGTCTGCATTCTTTTTTTTTCCCCTTCCATTCTCTGTAAAACCGTTGAGTCCTCCATGGAAAAGACTAGAGCTAGGAAAGAAAGAGAGAGTGAAGATGAGGAAACACCGGTTACTCCGGAAGTGCAGAAAGGGAAAACTAAGAAAAAGAGAATGTCAGAAGAAAAAGAGGCTAAACAAAGAAGGAGGCAGCAGAGGGCTACGGAGCAAGAAGCCATTCAAGAAGAAACAGTGAATGTCGTGGATACGGAGGGAACTCAAAATCCTGAGAAAGAACCTATAATTTCTGATACGGTTCAAGAAGAGAATGCTGGGAAGAATCAAGAAACAGAGGCTGAGGAGCAGGCCGCGGGTATGCCTGAAAAAGAGAAAACACCGGAGCCGGTGCAGGAGGCTCATGTTGAGGTCATAATGCCTGAACCACCAAAGCGCCGCCGCATCAAACGGAAGGCGGGTCGTGTCATGGTGATTCAGAATACCCCGTCGCCTCCGTCGTCGGACTTTGAGGAAGAAAGAAGGGAACAAGAAAAGAGCGAAGCTGAAGACAAGGCAAATGAAGAAGAGGCAAAGAAGGCTGAGGAAGAGATTTTGCGAAAACAAAGAGAAGACAAGGGCAAAGGAATTGCTGAAGCATCGGGTGAGACTGGCGAGATTGAGGAACCAAGGGTGCCTTTTATTCGCTTCGTCAACGATCTTGCTCAAGCAAAATACCAGGAGGTACTGAAACGTGATTTCTTGTTCGAACGAGGATTTGGCAATGAGTTGCCCAGGTTCTTAGAGTCTGGAATAGCGAACCTCGGGTGGAGGCAGTTTTGTGCGAAACCAGAACCTGTAAATTCCGACATTGTTCGGGAATTTTATGCCAATCTGAACGTTAAGGATGATTTTGAGGTTATCGTTCGAGGAGTGCCTATACAGTGGATCCCTGAGGCCATTAATGAATTGTTCAATCTCCAGGATTTTCCTCATGCGGCTTTTAATGAGATGGTGGTTGCACCATCTAGTGATCAATTAAGTGTGGCTGTCCGGGAGGTTGGCATTGAGGGGGCTTAATGGAGGGTGTCGCAGACGCGGAAGCACACGTTTCAAGCTGCTTATTTGAAGAGTGAAGCCAACACTTGGATGGGTTTCATTAGGCTACACTTACTGCCGACAACACACGACTCCACAGTATCTCAGGATCGGGTATTGCTTGCCTTTGCCATTCTTCGCTCGATGAGTATTGATGTAGGAAAAATTATTTCTTCTGAGATTGTTTATTGCTGGAAAAAGAAGGTGGAGAAGTTGTTCTTCCCGAATACAATTACTATGTTGTGCAGAAACGCAGAGGTTCCAATGGATGAGAATGATGTCATTTTATTTGATAAGGGGATCATTGACACGCCCAATTTGGCGCGGCTCCAGCGTACGCAGGAGATACGACAAGGAGGGTTAATTTATGGCATGAATACGATTCTAGAACAACTGGCACTGTTGGCCAGTAGGCAGGAGTTTGCTGAAAGGCAAACTTTAACCTTCTGGACCTATGTTAGGAATCGTGATGCTGGTTTGAAGAGGGCGCTGCAAGAAAACTTGTCAAAGCCATATCCAGCCCTCCCTGCATTCCCCGAAGACTTACTGAACCCCTGGATTCCACCGCCGCGTGCTGAAAAGGAAGATGAAGAAGAAGATTTGGGTCAGGAAGATTGAAGGAGGATGTGAGCCCGCAATATTTTTGATGACATATTTTGTTTGCTGGCGCATTCTTGACCGCATCTTCTTATATAATTGTTTGTCTGTTTCTTTTTAATTTTTCTGATGCTAAAAAATATATCTCTGCTATGTAATTTTTCTTTGAATATTTTTAATGAAAATTCTGAATGTTTCTGTTCCATGAGCACTGAGCAACTCTAACTTAACTAATTTTCTTCTAAATTTTTGAAGCTATGACTGATTACGCTTAATTAGATCAAGGTATTCTGATCTCCAGAAACCTTTTGCTTGAGCATTTCTTCTAGCCTGGACTGTTGCTGCGACAAAGAAGATTTTGAAGGTAGTATTGACTTATATGATCCACTTTAAGCTTAATCTGAGTCCCATGTTTAGTTTAAAAATTCAGATAGAAAAATTTAAGTTTGGGGATATAATTGTTAAATTAATGATTCATTGGGGACAAAGAATAATTTAAGTTTGGGGGACTTTTTGCTACTCCAATTGTTTTGCTCAAGCATTCCTCTCCTTCAAGTAAAAATTTGCTAGGTTTTTGAGTAACCGGGGACATTTGTGATACCCACAGTTTGTCTTCGCGTTAATAGATGACCTAGGAAATGTGAAAAATGAGAAAAATTATTTGCTGAAAAAATTATTTGTTGAAGATTTTGCTGAAAAATTGATGGAGCAAAAGTTTTGAAGGATGAGTGATGATCTAGCAGTTTTTCTGTCTCCCAGAACTTAGGTGAGCTTCATCACAAAATGTTGCCATTCTGAGGGGCAAGAGATAGAATAATTAAGGATTTTTTAGCTTTATAATGAGTATTGAGCCTAGTTGGTGATTAGCTTGAGGCAAGGGTATACTGCACCATAAAGTGGGTCATCCCATGCTTAAGAGCTTATGACTGTAAGGCTGCTTTAAGTCTGATAAACAAGGATATAAACCCCTTTAAAAATATGTTTTGAAATGTCTGATAATAGAGCTAGGTTGTGGTGAGTTCTTAGAATTAAGTTGAAAAGTGGTGATTATTTGTCCATGTCGGAGGAATCATTTTGCTGCAGCAGAGCTTGGTTTTGCAGAGTGCTCAGGTAAAGGTTAAAGGTAGTGTTTGACTGTCTGGTTTGATTAAGCTATTCTTTGTCTGATGTTTGAATTCTTGAAGGAAGGTTTGTTAGTATTGCTCGAGACGCGCAATAGTTCAAGTTTGGGGTATGATAACTGCTCAAAAGGTAGTTATTTAGGCCTCAATTATATAGGGATTTGTGTGTCCTTTATGCTTATTAGGGTTAGTTTTGGAAAGATATTACATGTTTTAACCCATTTGGAAGAATGGAAGCATTGGAAATTATTTTGTGTAGATTATGCTGCTGGGCGACTGGAGGGAGCAAATTCTATCCTGCAGCAAAACTGGAAGCAAAAACTGCCACGTCACAGCTCGTTAGCCAACTTCATGAACCAACTTATGTTGAGTAATTTTCGTGATAAAGGAGCAAAGAGAGCCATACACGTGTCCAAGTTGACCTAATTCAAGCCTCCTATCCTTCTATAAAAGGAAGTAGCCACCCAAGTCAAATGCATTCCATGTTACCCCTTGGAAGCCGAATAGTATAGAGAGATTGAAGATCATCAAGAACACCATCATCCGCAAGCTGATTAAGGAGTTTATTTTCTTTATTAACTTGTGATTATGGACATGCCTACTCAGATTGTGATTTGTATTTCCATGCCTATTATGAACTAAGTAGCTTAGGTGTTGGTTAGGACTAATGTGATTGTCGTGCTTTATCTTTAGTAATATATTGACTATCGCATTTTGGTTAATTGTTGTACTTATTTCCATTTTATGCTCGCCTGGCCAGCCGGTGTGAATACCTCTCTCTAGTTTCAGGGATGATTTAGAGAGTGTGTGGCAATTATCCACACTACGATCATTGTGTATTGGTGAACGCCAGTGACTGAGCTAGGGATAGCCAGTTGCCTAGTGCTTGATCGGTCGTACTTCATTGGGGTTGAAACACATCCCAAAAGATCCGGAGTTCCGGGAGGAATCCGCTAATAATACTGTGAGAAATGCATAATCAATAATATTGCTAGAGCATCTTTTAGAACAATCACTAAATCATAACCAGTGCCTGTCTTTAATCTGTCTATCTATTTGTTTACTCGTTGTTCTGTCATTTATTTTGCTTCAGCACAATTCTTATAAAACCAAATCATTTTACCATCTTTGAAACCATTAGAAAGTTACACAAAATAGGTAGAGTGGAAACTAATTCAGGACTCGGATTGATAATATTACTTGCTGCAGACTGTGTATACTTGCACATGAATTCTAGAGTCTTTTATACCATATTTTTACTCACTCTAGGAACCCAACAATAAGCAATGAGTTAAGTTTGAGGGTGTGATAAGGGTAAAAAATTGATAGCGAGCATAGCTAGCTATTTTTCCCTATTTAATTCAGCTAGTCTTTTATGATTTATTGGTCATTTTACTGCACTTAATTGTTTATTTTGTAGGAAAGCGTTGATTAGAGCTAAAACGTGGAATTGGAGTTAATCGGGTGTTCGGGACGTGAAAATATGCCATAGAACCGGAAAGTTCAAGCAACAAGGAGCCAAGAGAGGGCATTCTACCCATCAGCGTCGAGACGCCACTCTTGGAGGGTCTCGACGCTGGTTTTCCTTAATTAGAAGAGGCGGCAGCATTACAGCATCGAGACGCTGTGACAATAGCGTCTCGACGCTACCGTTATTTCCATTCCAGGCGCGCGTGTTTTAGAGGCAGCGTCGAGACGCTGTCTTGATAGCGTCTCGACGCTACGATGAAAAAACAGAATAAAAGCTTATTTTCGGCTAGATTTTAGGGGAGTCGTTTTTTGGGACTTCTTGGAGCCGTAAACAAGGCAGAAACAGAGACATTTGGAGCTGAATCAAAGGGAGCAAGTTGGAAATCAACCCATTGTTCGTGGGGATCGTGACGGGGACACATCATCATATGAGGCTGAAAAGCCTAAACCTGAGCCTCCTATTCCTTCTCCCACACTGATGGTTCCCAAGGAAAAGAAAAAGAAAAAGAAGAAAAAAAACAATCAGGTTCAGTTTGATAAATTTATGAATGCTTTTATGAATCTAAACATTAATATTCCTTTTGCAGAGGCATTAGAGATGCCCCAATACAACAGGTTCATGAAGGAGTGGTTAGCAAAGCAGCGAAAGGAAAAGAAGGTTGACACTGTATATATTGCTTCCACATGCAGCACCAGAGTACAACCGAAGGTACCTGAAAAAGTAGCAGATCTAGGGAGTTTTTCTGTTCCTTGTAGTTTTGGTACTTACTCTTTTAGAGCATTATGTAATTTAGGTGCTAGCATTAATATTATTCCTTTGTCATTGTGTAAAAAATTAGATATAGGTGAGATTAAATCTACTCCTGTAAAGCTCCAATTGGCTGATCAGTTTGTGGTTAGACCAGTTGGCATTGTAGAAAATGTTTTAATCAGAGTAGGTAGATTTTTCCTCCCTATTGATTTGTATGTTATTTACATGATAGAAAATCCTTCAATGCCTGTCATACTAGGAAGACCATTCCTCGCTACTGGGCGAGTGATTATTGATATTGAGCGCAGGGAGCTCACTCTTAGAGTCAGGAACGAAAAAGAAATTTTTAAAGTAGTTGAAGACTCTAAAGGACAATCTGAAGTGCTTTTCATGGGCTATAAGAAAGGTGCAAGAAAGAGCACCTCTGTTGGATTCACAGAAAAGAAGCCTCCTTGAAGCACGGTCAACACGTCGAGCTAATGACGTTAAACAAACGCTTATGGGAGGCAACCCAAGTAAGTTAGTTGTGTCTTTCTTTTGAGTTTTATTTATTGTTTGTGTCTGTTTTGTAGGTCTTGTTTTCTGTCTCTCCTTTGCTTTCAAGCTTTCAAGATCTCAATCAAGAAGTCAGCATCATTCCAGGCCAGTATTATTCACTCCTCTCATTCTTTTTTTGTTCACATGCTTGTTTATGCCTTATTTCCTTTATACATTGAGGACAATGCATGTTTTAAGTTTGGGGGTGGATTAGCATGTTTGTGGAGCCCTTGAGCATCTGAGTTCGGGCTATAGTTTTGAGCTTTCTTTGAATTGAGCATATGGTTATTTTTTGGATGCTACTTTTGCATGATTATGATGTCCTAGGATAGGCTTTCTTGTCAATTTTCAAGCTTGCGATGAGTTGTAAGCATGAGTGCCCAAAAAGGGAGACTTTTTAAACTTTTTCTAGGAGATGACTTGCATGAGTAGAGTATTTGTCTTGGCTAGATTTGGATTTGAATACTTAGGAGCGAATTATTGGGTTCATATGCTTGTTGTCACCTCGATAGGTGTAAGGAAGAGCTAAAGAGTTAATTGTCTGCAAATTAGCATGTTTGATCTTGCTTAGGAGGAACGAAAAGAATATATGCTATGTATGCTCATAAAGAAAAATCATTATTGTTGTTACTACTGGGAAAAAAAATTATTATGCCATGGCGTGTGCACAGTTTGCAATGTTTAATAAAGTTTAGGCAAAAAGAGCTACCCCTGTTGTGATCAGTTAGGCCAACCAGAGAAATCTCACGTTAAGGGTCCCTACAATAGGTGTATGAAAGCTAGTGCCACATATACATGCTTAATTTAATTGTAATTTATAAGCACCTAAGTATGGAGGAAAACAAATTAATTTGTTCCATTAACTCATTAGTGAGACCTTAGTGCCAGTGTAGAGGGAAGATGAGCTGAGGGTTTAATAATCCAATCCCGGGCTAGTAGAGTCTGATTTTGTTGAGTTAGATCTCGCTTATGCAAGTTAATTTTGGAAAAATTTTAATTTGTCTCCCTCATTGGTCCTTGTGTGCATGTCTCTTGCTTGCTTGTCTATTGACTTTTGAGCCTTAAGCATTGAGTTATGATTGTTGCATCCATTATTCTATTGTATGTTTGATTTGTAGTTTGCTCGAGGACTAGGAAAAGCTTAAGTTTGGGGGTATTTGATAGCGAGCATAGCTAGCTATTTTTCCCTATTTAATTCAGCTAGTCTTTTATGATTTATTGGTCATTTTACTGCACTTAATTGTTTATTTTGTAGGAAAGCATTTATTAGAGCTAAAACGTGGAATTGGAGTTAATCGGGTGTTCGAGACGTGAAAATATGCCAAAGAACCGGAAAGTTCAAGCAACAAGGAGCCAAGAGAGGGCATTCTACCCATCAGCGTCGAGACGCCACTCTTGGAGGGTCTCGACGTTGGTTTTCCTTAATTAGAAGAGGCGGCAGCATTACAGCGTCTCGACGCCGTGACAATAGCGTCTCGACGCTACCGTTATTTCCATTCCAGGCGAGCGTGTTTTAGAGGCAGCGTCGAGACGCTGTCTTGATAGCGTCTCGACGCTACGACGAAAAAATAGAATAAAAGCTTATTTTCGGCTAGGTTTTAGGGGAGTCATTTTTTGGGACTTCTTGGAGCCGTAAACAGGGCAGAAACAGAGACATTTGGAGCTGAATCAAAGGGAACAAGTTGGAAATCAACCCATTGTTCGTGGGGATCGTGACGGGGACGCTCGGTCTCAGCCTACATTGAGTTTTTCTTCCCTTTTCCTTTTGTTTAGCTAGATTTTATGGCTTTTCCATGTTTAATTGAGCTTGTAATTTCATTCATGAGTAGCTAAACTTGTAACTTAGGGATTGATGTAGTTGATTTGGTTTATGGATTGATTTATGGTTTAAGTTGTGCAATGATTATTATGTTTGCAATCTTGATTTAATGCTTTCAATTAATTGGCCATTAGCTTGATGATTTGAGTTTTTATTCTTGCTCGGGAGAGGGGATTAAATGTAGACTTACTCAAGATTGCATGACTAAGGTTTATTTTCTAATTCGTGACGGTTTTAGATTAACTTTAGAATTGGTCAAAAGATCTCATTGCCTTGCATGTTAATAAACTTAGATAGGGATATCAAGTAGATTAATTTGCACGAGAATCAATTATACTCGGGAGAGGTAGTTGTGATTAAAGGGTCTTAGGCTCATGATTTCATTGTGCATAATAACTTATTCCTTAAAATCAATCATAGACTAAATTGGCGAAATCAATTCCCTAAGTGTTGTCTCAATTGCTTTTCCACTTTTTACTTGCTTTGATTTAGTTTTCATATCATTCACTCGCTACTTTTTGATCCCTAAATAAAATTGAGCAAGATAATTCACAATACTTGATTTGCTTAAAAATCCAATCCAGAGGACGACATTCAAATTACATTCACTATATTATTACTTGACCCGTGCGCTTGCGATAGGAAAAGTCCACATAAAAAATATACCTATTTTGCCCTTATATTTAGCTAATTTCATTGTTAAAAGTTGCATGTTTAGATCAATTTTACTGTTCTCGAGCTCAAAATATGTTACAATTGATAAGTCAGGGAGTTGAGAGTCACATTTGTCAAATTATGCTTATTTGTGCTTAAAAAGACTCAATTTGATACGAATTTGACTAAGTTTGTTACTGTGCAGAAAAACAAAGGAAGCTAGAATTTACCAAGAAATGTGACCGCATTTATGGGTAGGAAAAAATGGAATACGATCGCATTTCTGGAAAAACAAAGGCAATTCTGAGTCTGTCGCAGGTTGTTTTGAACGAGACTAATGTGTACCTAACCAGCCGTTTTGACCCCGAAATCGACTGGGCTACCTACCAGCACCATTTTTGCAGCTCCTCAACCACTTCCAACACTATATAAGCTCGTGATTCGAAGTCAAATGCAAGTAGCACTCATTTGGAAGAAGAGGGTGGTGACAAAACCCTAGTTGATGCTTATTAGTAGAGATGCTTGAGGTCCATCTTTGATGACTAAATTCTAACCTTAGTTAGACATCAAACCTTAGGGTTTGTAGGGATTTTCATCCATTCCCACTTGTAAAAGTGAGAGAGTGGAGTGTCGAGCGAACTCTAGAAGGATTGGATAAAAGAGAAAAAATCCTAGTATTTAGCTACTGTCATTACTTCAAGTTCTTGTTACTTTTCATTTATGTGTATTATTTATTCTTTATTTCAATGAAAAAAATATTCATTTGCACTTTATCCCACCATGAGTAGCTAAATTCCGCTGAGGGGTTCAATATGGTGAATTCCCTTATGGTCCAATAGCTTGAAAGTGTTTATTTGCTTAAGTTTCTCTTCAATGCATGTCATTCTTTATTGATTATCATTTTGATCTTGCTGAGTTTAAATTGATCACTTAGACTTTGCATGCCATGTGTGTTTGATCTTGAAAGGGACAGACAATATCGGTTCTCATAAAGGTGATATAGGAGAAAAAACTAGAAAGAGATTGTTCGGTGGTATAGGGCAAGCTGCCTAAGGCACGCTATACAACTATAGGGTTATAGATTGCATTCGTGAATTATCTATGTCGGAGTCGAGTCACAGAAATGTGCATAACGGTACTCGCTTAGTCTTCTAACGGTTCTTGGGAGCAAGGCCAAATAGAAGTTAAATCTGACCCAATGCATTGTTTAGGCTTAAGTTGAATAATCTATGATTAAAGTTATTGACCTTTGGGATGAAACTATATTGAATACCTCGTCTTGTTTATTATTGTTATTTCATTATTTAATTATTTGTTTTGTTTAATTTCTAAAAATCACTCATCAACTATTTCTTTGGTTACCTATTTTAAGAAATCATTTGAGCAGTTTCTTCTTCAAATCTGAATTTCCAATTTAGTCCTCGTGGGATCAATACCCTTGGAATACTTCTAAGGTTTTTATTACTATGTGCGATAGTGTATACTTGCACTAAGGTTGGCTGAATTTATCATTATTATTATCTATCATCTTATCTAACATCCATCATTCAGCCTCTGCCGCACCAACCATCTTTGCTTATCTCATTGTTTTCATTGAATTGTAAGCATGTTGCCTAGAAATTGAGCCTTTTTTAAACTTTTCTAGTACTTTTCTTGCAAGAGTAAACCTTAGCATGCCTAGGATTAGTTTGAAAGCTTAGGAGCGAATTATAACATCAATATGCTTGTTGTCACCTCAATAGGTGTAGGGATGAGCTAGAGAGTCAAATGCCTACAAATTGGAATGTAATATCTTTCCTAGGAAAATAGAAAGAAAATATGCCTAATGAAAAGAAAAAAGAAGAATGAGTTAGTGAGCTTGAACTTAAAAGAAAAATCATATGCTCGTCCATCTTGTTTTTATTTTTGAGAAAAAGCATGATTTGCAATGTTCATGAGCGATAAGGGGTAAAAAGAGCCGCCTACGGTGTGATCAGTTAGGCCAGTGAAGGATTAAACTCGTAATGTGAAAGCTAATGCCCCACCTAAAAAGAATGCAGAAAGAAAATGTCTTTTATTTTTTAGGCACCTAGGTAACGAGAAAAATAGTCTAATTTTTTTTGTTTGCTCCTTGGTTAGTTCCTAGTGGCAGTGTAGAGGGAAGATAGGTTGAGGGTTATATAATCCAATCCAGAGTCAGCAAAATTGGTCCTAAGTAGGCTAAGTGTAAGCTTTAGCGAGAAACTTCATGAACAATTTTAACTTGTCTCTTTAGTGGGCTATGTGTGCATGATTCTTAATTGCAATGATTTTAGCATTTCTAGCATTGAGATTTGAGTTTAAGAACTGGAACTTTTGAATCCTGTATTTAGGTTTGTTTGTTTTGCTTGAGGACTAGCAAGGTTTAGGTTGGGGGTATTTGATAGGACCAAATTAGTCCTATTTATTTGTTGTTAATCTAAGCCTGTTCGAGTCCACTTTACGGTTTATTTGTCTATTTTGTAGATAATTTGTGCATTGAAGGCATCAGGGACAAATCACACAAATTGGAGCTAATTCGAGAGATTTAGAGATTTTTCGAGCTAACTTGAAGTCCGTGGATCTCAAGGAGGTGAGAAGACCGTGAGGATCGTGACAAGCCTAAAGAATGGTTCCAAGAAGTCAAAGGTTCAAGACCCAAGTGGAGCAAGCAACAAAGAAGACCAATAAAAGAGTGAAGGCACATTGGACAGTGGCCAAGCATCGAGACACTGGCCCGATTTCGAACCCTAGGCCCAGACGTTATAGTGTTGAGACGCCATACCCAGCATCTCGACGTGACAACTAATTTCTTAATAAATACCCTCGTTTTATTCCATCGTTTAGGTTAGAAGGTTGTAATTTGTGGTCCCTTTTACGATTTCTCTCCGTCTTTTACATTCAGACCTCTGTATTGTATGTTTTCTAGCTGAATTCTCTTGTATTTCTTCATTATTATTGCATAGGGTCGCGGGTTTTTAGTCGGCTTTTCCGCCGTCTAAACCACTTGTCGTCGATTGGATGATTGTTGGGTTATAGAATGGGTTTCTTTGAGAGTATTCTGTTCTAATTTCATCTTTTAATTTACTTTGCAATTGTATTATGGATTCGGTTTGTAGAATAAGCATGCGCAGTAGGTTAGATTGATGCCCTAACTTGCAACTCGTATGTTTGTTATATGCTAATGCTTGTAGTGTTGGGTTTTATGCCCTAAAACTCGTAGATAGTGAATGTAAAAAAATTTTATACTTGTGTTTAATAAAATGTTATTTAGTTTCTACAATAAAATGTTATTGTTTAATATTGCACTATTTGACCCAAATCCAATAAACTAAGATCCAAGGTTGTTTGTATGTAACTTGAACTAGTATGTGGAGACATACAGGGATCGATGTTCAAGTAACAACCTAAAAGGTCTATAGTATACGGATAAGGATGGATACCTTATCCTGGTGACACTATGGATACGACCCGCTTTGTATTATGATACAAACGCTATAATCCAACGTGTTCATGTACTTGACATGCAAGTGGGGGTATCCTATGCAATGAGTTTGCATAAGACCGGATCGCGAAATAGTTAAGCATTAACTGTAACACCGTTAGTTGGCTTAGTTTCTATTTTACAAGGACGACCTAGACAACTCAGTCTCAATTCTGAGTGGATTATGGACTCCTGTTCACGAGGGGTTGTCCTTTTATTTGTATGGGTGAGAGTGGCCAGCAAGCTGACTCAATATGCCTACAATTTTGGGGACAATACCAAGTGGGGAGCTGGGAACATAATCACACAAGATGAAATTCACTCCTTCTCGACTCTAGGGTAAGTAGAGGTGTGTTCCCTTAAGTGGTGTCTCCGGGACTTGAACAATGGGCCCAACCCTCTCTATGGCACGAGAGGGACTTCTGTTTGTTGGTTGGACCTCAAACAGGTTGTTCATTAGATGAGCATTGGGGACTTAAGGACAACGATGTAAACCAGGGGTAAAACGGTAATTTGACCCAGCTGGGATACGAACACACGTGAAGGACTGACTTGTAGTATTGGTCGATATCCGTGGACACAGAAATATTATGCAGTGAGAAGAGTGCAGTTGTGGGTCTTTAGTGGAGTGACCCACAGTTAACGAATGGAGACTAACTTGGTTAATGAGTTTAAGCTGGTTAGTCTCGTATCGTTGGAGCTTCTGATCTGTAGGTCCATTAGGTCCCACTGGTAGCTCGTAAAAAGACTTGAAGCAAATAAATATAAATTGTAAATTGAAAGTGTTCAATTTATTTGGGGAATCATATAATGTATATTGATGCATTATAATATAAAGTTTATGAAACTTTATAGTATAATTTTTGAATTAATTTAAAAAATTAATTCATGAGATAAGATATTTGAAAAGTTCAAATAATTTTAATATGAATAGGATTCATATTAATTTTAATTTTAATAAAATTCCTAAGATTAAATATGTGATATTTAATTGGGTAATTAATTAATTATGAAATTAATTAATTATTTATTAAAATTAGATATTGTTCAGATAATAGATTTGAACTTATTCCTAGACCTTTACCTATATATAGGACCCTTGGGGTGGGGTGAAAGGCCTCCCATTGTCTCTTCTTCTCTCAGAGATCTCTCCCAAAAGACTCCTACAAGTTTCCTGCATCAAGAAGTCTTAGAGATATACCGGTGTAGCCGATTGGTAGTGTTCGCACAAGAGGGTTGTTGCGTTTTTAATCTCATTGGTAAGAAAAGGTGAATTGATCAAGGTTTTCTACAAAAGTAAGTTTTCTATGAAATCCTTGATCACTAGGATCAATCTAGTTGATCTTTTAGCATGTTTATAGCTTATGTACAACCCATTAAATATAGATTTATTGTTGTAATATTTTTCAAATTTTATTGGTATTTCAATTTGAATCTAAGACTCTAAGTAGGTTCGGTAATACTTTCCGCGACGTGGGGCTTTTATCTCTTCATGTAGTGCATAGACCGATTCATGGGCACGGGTCCCAAGAGCAATTCTCTAACTTTGTTGCTTTGCATGATACGTCTAGGTTCTAAAATAGCGTTAGAAGTAATCTAGGCCTAATTATTTCTAATGTCCTAATCAATCCACTAGACTTAAGGCAATTGGTTAATTGTTTGGTTTGATGGCTTGATCGAATTAATTAGTTAATCAACTAGGGTCTAATTCGATGAACGGTGTATAATCAGATTAGATGGCTTAGGTGGATTTAGGGTCCTTTCTGGGTTCAGATTAGATCGATTGGGCAATTAAGCAATGTGAATTTAGCCTTTAATAGGTAGGAATACGATGATCAAAGTGATGAGCAATTTGCTTACCGCAAGTGTACGGGTCAAGTAATAATATAGTGTTTTCGTGTAAAACGAGTGTCATCCTCTGGATTGGTTTTCTAGCAAATTAAGTATCGCGAATACTTTTGTCCAATTTTATTTAGGGAGCAAAACTCAATGATAAAGATAAATCTAAAGACAAAAAGCATAAAATAAAAGTGGAGACTCAAATGGAAAGATTCTTAGGGAATTGATTTCATTGATTAAGATTGAGGATTAATTAATGGGATGAATTTAGCATGCAATTATTCTACCAAGTCTAGGAACCTTTTATCACAACTATCTCTCCCGAGCATAATTGATTCTCATGCATGCAACCAACTTGATATCCCTATCTAAGTTCATTAACATGCAAGGCTTTTAGTTTAGTTCTTCAAGCAACTTCTAAAGTTATTCCAAATCCCGTCACAAACTTAGAATTTCTACTTTAGTCATGCAATTAAATAAAGTAAGTCTTAGGCCAAATTTCCTCTCCCGAGCAAGATTCAACACTCAAATCATTCAACTAGTGATCAAGTAATTGAAAGCATTTAACCATAATTGCATAGGTAAAATAAATGCATATTCATACCACAAATCAATCCAACAAACTAAAACAACTACATCAATCCCTAAGACAAACAACTAGCAATTCATAGTCTTTAAACTACAAACACTAATTGAAAGAAAAGCCATAAAAACTACAAAAGGTAAGGGAAAGAGAAAGGAAAACTCGATTCCGTCGAAACCGGCACGTCCCCGTCACGATCTCCACGACTTCTCGCTTGATTCCCGCTCCTTGGCCTTGCTTTAGCTCCCACCAAAGGTCTCTAGTCGAAATTAGGGCTAAAATCTAACCAATTGGGCTCCCCAAATCTATAGCTGAAAAGAGGAATTTATAGAAAATCTGGCGACAGCGTCGAGACGCTATGGACAGCGTCGCGACGCTGTCGCGATACCGCGTTTTTGGAAAATTTGTCGATAGCGTCGCGACGCTATTTTTTTTTTTTTTTTTTTTTTAAGATTGGAAGCTCCATTTGACTCCAATGGCTGAATTAAGCTTCAAGCACATGCTTCCTACAAATAAAACATAAAAAATGCATAAATTTGGGCAAATAATTGTAAAAGACTAGCTTAATTAATCAGAGAAAAATAGCTAGCTATGCTCGCTATCACAAAGCAAACCATTCAACCCCAAGAATCTCCTTAATTGGCGTTGTTAGTTTAATTAATTTTCCTGCAATTTAATTTCCTGTCTTTTAAATTCTTGTTATTTAAATTCCTTGCATGTTGATCTCCCTAGCATTGCAATCCCCCTTTTACTGCTTTCCAACTCAAAGTAATTATTAAATAGTTAACCAACCGCCACTCCCTGTGATCGACCCCGACCAATACTACTGCAAGTAGTTTAGTGATCATGGATATATATCAATTTATTTGACACGAGTCCCGACAGCTCGTCCCGTCAGTCATGCAGTCTTTATCGCTGCTTCACAAGCAGCTACCTTTTTGTCCTTTATGGTCGAGACTACAACTATGCCATACTATAGCTACTCCGATAAGAGTGAACACAGATACTGATGTAGATTTCCTCAAATCATTATCAGTTTGAAAATGATGTGGAATTTTCCTACCGCAAGTGTACGGGTCAAGTAATAATATAGTGTTTTCGTGTTAAACGAGTGTCGTCCTCCGGATTGGTTTTCTAGCAAATCAAGTACCGTGAATAATCTTATCCAATTTTATTTAGAGAGAAAAACTCAATGATAAAAGACAAATCTAAAGACAAAAAGCATAAAATAAAGGTGGAGACTCAAATGGAAAGACTCTTAGAGAATTGATTTCATTGTTGAGATTGAGGATAAATTAATGGGATGAATTTAACATGCAATTATTCTACCAAGTCTAGGAACCTTTTATTTTAACTATCTCTCTCGAGCATAATTGATTCTCACATATGCAGTCAACTTGATATCCCTATCTAAGTTCATTAACATGCAAGGCTTTGAGTTTAGTTCTTCAAGCAACTTCTAAAGTTATTCCAAATCCCATCACAAACTTAGAATTTCTACTTTAGTCATGCAATTAAATAAAGTAAGTCTTAGGCCAAATCCCCTCTCCCGAGCAAGATTCAACACTCAAATCATTCAACCAGTGATCAAGTAATTGAAAGCATTTAACAATAATTGCATAGGTATAATAAATGCATATTCATACCACAAATCAATCCAACAAACTAAAACAACTACATCAATCCCTAAGACAAACAACTAGCAATTCATAGTCTTCAAACTACAAACACTAATTGAAATAAAAGCCATAAAAACTACAAGAGTTAAGAGAAAGAGAAAGGAAAACTCGAATCCGCCGACACCGCACGTCCCCGTCACGATCTCCACGTCTTCTCGCTTGATTCCCACTCCTTGGCCTTGCCTTTAGCTCCCACAAAAGGTCTCTAGTTGAAATTAGGGCTAAAATCTCACCAATTGGGCTCCCCAAATCCGTAACTGAAAAGAGAAATATATAGAAAATCTGCGGATAGCGTCGCGACGCTGTGTGACGCTATGATTTTATTTATTTATTTATTTATTATTATTTTTTTTGGATTGAACTCCATTTGACTCCAATTGCTGAATTAAACTTCAAGCACATACTTCCTACAAATAAAACATAAAAATGCATAAATTTGGGCAAATAATTGTAAAATACTAACTTAATTAATCAGAGAAAAATAGCTAGCTATGCTCGCTATCAGAAAACATGTGTGAGTGTATCTAGTAAGGAGCAAATCCTTAGCATCATACACGAGCATATAGTCCTTCGTTCTCCTAAGATACTTGAGGATATACTTAACGGCTCTTCAGTGATAAAATCCTTGACTGGATTGATTCTTACTAACAATCCCTACTATCTAGGGCATTCGTCTCATGTCCTCAACTTCTTGAGGTGGTTAATGAAACAGTTTCTTATACTAAAGAATTTTATGTCTAAAAGGTAGTGAACCCTTCTTGGAATTCTGTATCTTATATCTAATTAACATCTTGTAGACATAAGACGCTTGAGACAAGGCTAGCCTTTTTTTCTTACGGTTCCTAACAATTTGGATCCCCAGAAAAAACTCAGCTTCTCCCAAATTTTCATTTGGAAATGAGCTGCTAGCCTCTTTTAATGTCAGTGAGACAACCTACATCATTCCTAATGACTAGGATATCAATCATATACAACACTAATAAAGCTACTAAACTATTGATGATCTTCTCAAGAAGTAAGACTCATCAATGTTCTGATTAAAGCCCAAAAGATTTCATCGCAGTATCAAATCTTCTATTCCAATATCGAAATGCTTTAATCAATCCATGAATGGATTGATTAAGCTCACAAACCTTTTGCTCTTGACCTTGCTAAATGAACTCTTATGGTTGAGGCATGTAGATACTCTCTTCAAGATTAACCTTTCATAAAGGGTCGTCTTGACATCCATTCAAATCGGACAACAATTCTAATAGATGATAGCGAGCATAGCTAGCTATCTTTACTTATTTAATTTAGCTAGTCTTTTATGATTTTTGGGCCATTTTATTGTGCTTTATTGTTTATTTTATAGGAAATGGTTGATTGGAGCTATAATGCCATATTAGAGTTAATCGGGTGCTCGGGGCGTGAAAAGATGCAAAGGAATGAAAAGAGTAAAAGAGGAAAAAAGACAAATCTCGGTCAACAGCAGGCTAGCGTCGAGACGCTAGCTCTTGAGCGTCGAGACGCTCACATTCCATATCAGATTAGGCGCGTAAAGCTCACAACGTCGAGACGCTATGATAGGAAGCGTCCCGACGCTACCGTTTTTCCTTATTCAGAATGCGCGTATAAGAGGCAGCGTCGCGACACTGTCTTGACAGCGTCTCGACGCTAAGACGAAAAATCAGAATAAAAGCTTATTTTCGGCTAGGTTTTTGGGGAGTTCGATTTGGGACCTTTGAGAGCCGTAAACAGGGCAGAACAGAGCACTTGGAGGCTGAAAACAAAGGGAGAGATTTGGAAATCAACCCATTGTTCGTGGGGATAGTGACGGGGACGTCGGACTCGGCCTACATTGAGTTTTCTTTTCCCTTTCCTTTCTTTAGTTAGATTTATGGCTTTCACATGTTTAGTTGAGCTTGTATTTACATTCATGAGTAGCTAAACTTTTAGCTTAGGGATTGATGTAGTTGATTAAGTTTATGGATTGATTTATGGTTTAAGTTGTGCAATGTTATTGTGTTTGTAATCTTGATTTAATGCTTTCAATTAATTGGCCATTAGTTGAATGATTTAAGTTTCGAATCTAGCTCGGGAGAGGGGATTTGATTTAGACTTACTCAAGATTGCATGAATAAAGTTTATTTTCTAATTCGTGACGGTTTTAGATTAACTTTAGAATTGGTTAAAAGATCTCATTGCCTTGCATGTTTAATAAACTTAGATAGGGATATCAAGTTGGTTAATTTGCATGAGAATCAATTATACTCGGGAGAGGTAGTTGTGATTAAAGGGTCTTTGGCTCATAATTTCATTGTGCATAATAACTTATTCCTTAAAATCAATCCTAAACTAAATCGGCAAAATCAATTCCCTAAGTAGTTTTCCCAATTGAATTCCCATTCTTTTTACTTGCTTTGATTTGGTTTTATTATCATTCATTCATCACTTTTTAATCCCTAAATAAAATTGAGCAAGATTATTCACAATACTTGATTTGCTTAAAAATCCAATCCAGAGGACGACATTCGAATTTACTTTCACTATAGTATTACTTGACCCGTGCGCTTGCGGTAGGAAAAGTCCACATCAAGTTTTTGGCGCCGTTGCCGGGGATTGGCACATTTAGCTAGATTGATATTGTGGAAAAATTGCTTGATCTTAATTTAGGGTGTATTGTTATTTTTTTAGGTTGATTGCATTTTTTCCGTATTTATTTTTCTTTCCATATTTGATTTTCTAGGTTAGTTTCTTTATTTGTGCTTTGCCATATTTATTTTTGTGCATTCCATATTAGGTTAGTTTGTTTCCTTTTCTAGATTATACTTTCCATTCTTAACTTTGTTGTTTTCTTTTCTTTATATTTCATTCCATAATTGTTCTCTTTCCTTTTTAGGGTAGTTTTGATTTTTGCATGCGTAATAGTAGAGAAGTAGCACCATTTGATCCCGAGATAGAAAGAACAATTCATAGGCTTCGTAGGGAAACTAGAGAAAATTTTCAAATGGCTGACCAAAATCAACCTGAGGAGCCTAGGCCTATTAGAGATTATTTTCAGCCTGTGTTTCAGGGGCAACAGTCGGGGATTGTCTATGCACCGATTAATGCCAACAACTTTGAGCTGAAAACCGGTCTCATTAAGATGGCTCGAGACTGTGCATACAGAGGATCGCCCACTGAGGATCCAAATTCTCATCTTAAATCATTTTTGGATATTTGTGGGACGGTAAAGATTAATGGAGTCTCTGAGGATGCTATTCGCTTATGTTTATTTCCCTTTTCTTTGCAGGATAAAGCACGAGATTGGTTGCAGTCTATTACTCCTGGGAGCATCACCACCTGGGATGCTTTGGTCCAGGCCTTTTTAAAGAAATTTTTCCCTCCTGCAAAGACGGTCAAGCTGAGGACCGAGATAGGGACATTCCAGCAACAATATGATGAGCAGCTGTTTGAAGCTTGGGAGCGATTCAAAGAGCTACTGAGGAAGTGTCCTCAGCACGGTTACCCCGATTGGCTTCAGGTACAGTTGTTTTATAATGGTTTAACTCCTAGTACAAAAACGATTGTTGATGCAGTTGCAGGTGGGACTCTGTTGTCCAAGACCGTAGAAAACGCTCGCACACTTTTAGAGGATATGGCCACCAACAGCTATCAGTGGCCATCTGAGCGGTCTACACCTAAAAAGATTGCTGCTGGAGTGTTCGAGGTTGATAAAGTAAGTGCACTCCAAGCCCAGATGACCTCCCTTGCTAATGCTTTTATGAAATTTTCAGGTACAGGGAGTGCTCAATCAATTGAATCAGCTGCTGCTTTAGCATCTAGACCTCAGGAGGAGACTATTGAGCAGGTTCAGTATGTATCAAATTTTAATTCTAGGGGATATAATAATAGTTCTACACCTACACATTATCACCCTAACAATAGGAACCATGAAAATTTCTCTTATGCTAACACCAAGAATGTTCTTAATCCTCCTGGTTTTGCCCCTCAAACTCAAGATAATAAAAAGTTAGAAGATCTTGTTGGAGCTTTCATTGCAGAGTCAAGTAACAGGACAACCAAACTAGAGGAGGCAGTCATTGCTATCAATACCACAGTGAATGGCCACAGTGCTGCCATCAAGAACATTGAGACTCAACTGGGACAGTTGGTGAATGTTGTAAGCACCATGAACAAAATTAAGGCCCCAGTTGAGCAAGAGAAATCCCAGATGGAGTATTATAAGGCAATCACTGTTCACCAGGAGGGATCTGAAGAGGAACCTGAATCTGAGGACTATGAAACGCCTACAGGGGAAGCTGAGGAGGACACATCATCTGATGAGGATGAAAAACCTAACCCTGAGCCTCCTATTCCTTCTCCCACACTGTTGGTTCCCAAGGAAAGGAAAAAGAAAAAGAAGAAAAAGAACAATCAGGTTCAGTTTGATAAATTTATGAATGCTTTTATGAATCTGAATATTAATATTCCTTTTGCAGAGGCATTAGAGATGCCCCAATACAACAGGTTCATGAAGGAGTGGCTAGCAAATAAGCGAAAAGAAAAGAAAGTTGACACTGTCTATCTTGCTTCCACATGCAGCACCAGAGTACAACAGAAAGTACCTGAAAAAGTAGCAGATCCAGGGAGTTTTTTTGTTCCTTGTAGTTTTGGTACTTATTCTTTCAGAGCATTATGTGATTTAGGTGCTAGCATTAATATCATTCCTCTATCGTTGTGTAAAAAGTTAGATATAGGTGAGATTAAGTCTACTCCTGTAAAGCTCCAATTGGCTGATGAATCTGTGGTGAGACCAGTTGGTATTGTAGAAAATGTGTTAATCAGAGTAGGTAGATTTTTCCTCCCTATTGATTTATATGTTATGGACATGATAGAAAATCCTTCGATGCCTGTTATATTAGGACGACCATTCCTCGCTACTGGGCGAGTGATTATAGATATTGAGCGCAGGGAGCTCACTATTAGAGTCAAGAACGAAAAAGAAATCTTTAAAGCAGTTGAAGACTCTAAAGATGAAGTGCTTTTCATGGGATATAGGAAAGGTGCAAGAAAGAGCACCTATGTTGGTTTCACAGAACAAAAGCCCCCTTGAAGCACGATCAACACGTCGAGCTAATGACGTTAAACAAGCTCTTATGGGAGGCAACCCAAGTAAGTTTAGTGTGTTTTCTTTTTGTCTTTGATTTATTGTTTGCTTTTGTTTTGTAGGTCTTGTTTTCTTTATCTCCTTTGCTTTCAAGCTTTCAAGATTCGAAGCTCTCAAGCAAGTCATCATCATTCCAGGCCAGTATTGTTCACTCCTTTCATTCGTTTTTTGTTCTCATGCTAGTTTATGCCTTATTTTCTTTATACATTGAGGACAATGCATATTTTAAGTTTGGGGGTGGATTAGCATGTTTGTGGAGCCCTTGAGCATCTGAGTTCGGGCTATAGTTTTGAGCTTTCTTTGAATTATGCATATGGTTGTTTTCTGGATGCTACTTTTGCATGATTATGATGTCCTAGGATAGGCTTTCTTGCCAATTTTCAAGCTTGTGATGAGATGTAAGCATAAGTGCCCAAAAAGGGAGACTTTGTAAAAATTTTCTAGGAGATGGCTTGCATGAGTAGAGTATTTGTCTTGGCTAGATTGGGATTCGAATGCTTAGGAGCGAATTATTGAGTTCATATGCTTGTTGTCACCTCGATAGGTGTAGGGTAGAGCTAAAGAGTTAATTTTTTGCAAATTAGCATGTTTGATCTTGCTTAGGAGAAAAGAAAAGAATATCTGCTTATCATGTTTATAACGAAAAATCATTCTTGTTGTTATTGTTGAAAAAGAAAAAAAGTCATGACTTATGCGTGCAATATGCAATGGTTAATAAAGATTAAGGCAAAAAGAGCTACCCCTGTTGTGATTAGTTAGGCCAACCAGAGAAAACTCAGGTTAAGGGTCCCTACAATGGGTGTGTGAAAGCTAGTGCCACATATAAATGCTTAATTCATTTGTTAATTAAAAGCACCTAAGCTGGAGATAAAACAAACTAATTTGTTGCATTAACTCATTAGTGAAGCCTTAGTGCCAGTGTAGAGGGAAGATGAGCTGAGAGTTTAATAATCCAATCCCGAGCTAGTAGAGTCTGATCTTGTTGAGTTAGATCTCGCTTGTGCAAGTTAATTTTGGAAAAATTTTTAATGAAAATTCTGAATGTTTCTGTTCCATGAGCACTGAGCAACTCTAACTTAACTAATTTTCTTCTAAATTTTTGAAGCTATGACTGATTACGCTTAATTAGATCAAGGTATTCTGATCTCCAGAAACCTTTTGCTTGAGCATTTCTTCTAGCCTGGACTGTTGCTGCGACAAAGAAGATTTTGAAGGTAGTATTGACTTATATGATCCACTTTAAGCTTAATCTGAGTCCCATGTTTAGTTTAAAAATTCAGATAGAAAAATTTAAGTTTGGGGATATAATTGTTAAATTAATGATTCATTGGGGACAAAGAATAATTTAAGTTTGGGGGACTTTTTGCTACTCCAATTATTTTGCTCAAGCATTCCTCTCCTTCAAGTAAAAATTTGCTAGGTTTTTGAGTAACCGGGGACATTTGTGATACCCACAGTTTGTCTTCGCGTTAATAGATGACCTAGGAAATGTGAAAAATGAGAAAAATTATTTGCTGAAAAAATTATTTGTTGAAGATTTTGCTGAAAAATTGATGGAGCAAAAGTTTTGAAGGATGAGTGATGATCTAGCAGTTTTTCTGTCTCCCAGAACTTAGGTGAGCTTCATCACAAAATGTTGCCATTCTGAGGGGCAAGAGATAGAATAATTAAGGATTTTTTAGCTTTATAATGAGTATTGAGCCTAGTTGGTGATTAGCTTGAGGCAAGGGTATACTGCACCATAAAGTGGGTCATCCCATGCTTAAGAGCTTATGACTGTAAGGCTGCTTTAAGTCTGATAAACAAGGATATAAACCCCTTTAAAAATATGTTTTGAAATGTCTGATAATAGAGCTAGGTTGTGGTGAGTTCTTAGAATTAAGTTGAAAAGTGGTGATTATTTGTCCATGTCGGAGGAATCATTTTGCTGCAGCAGAGCTTGGTTTTGCAGAGTGCTCAGGTAAAGGTTAAAGGTAGTGTTTGACTGTCTGGTTTGATTAAGCTATTCTTTGTCTGATGTTTGAATTCTTGAAGGAAGGTTTGTTAGTATTGCTCGAGACGCGCAATAGTTCAAGTTTGGGGTATGATAACTGCTCAAAAGGTAGTTATTTAGGCCTCAATTATATAGGGATTTGTGTGTCCTTTATGCTTATTAGGGTTAGTTTTGGAAAGATATTACATGTTTTAACCCATTTGGAAGAATGGAAGCATTGGAAATTATTTTGTGTAGATTATGCTGCTGGGCGACTGGAGGGAGCAAATTCTATCCTGCAGCAAAACTGGAAGCAAAAACTGCCACGTCACAGCTCGTTAGCCAACTTCATGAACCAACTTATGTTGAGTAATTTTCGTGATAAAGGAGCAAAGAGAGCCATACACGTGTCCAAGTTGACCTAATTCAAGCCTCCTATCCTTCTATAAAAGGAAGTAGCCACCCAAGTCAAATGCATTCCATGTTACCCCTTGGAAGCCGAATAGTATAGAGAGATTGAAGATCATCAAGAACACCATCATCCGCAAGCTGATTAAGGAGTTTATTTTCTTTATTAACTTGTGATTATGGACATGCCTACTCAGATTGTGATTTGTATTTCCATGCCTATTATGAACTAAGTAGCTTAGGTGTTGGTTAGGACTAATGTGATTGTCGTGCTTTATCTTTAGTAATATATTGACTATCGCATTTTGGTTAATTGTTGTACTTATTTCCATTTTATGCTCGCCTGGCCAGCCGGTGTGAATACCTCTCTCTAGTTTCAGGGATGATTTAGAGAGTGTGTGGCAATTATCCACACTACGATCATTGTGTATTGGTGAACGCCAGTGACTGAGCTAGGGATAGCCAGTTGCCTAGTGCTTGATCGGTCGTACTTCATTGGGGTTGAAACACATCCCAAAAGATCCGGAGTTCCGGGAGGAATCCGCTAATAATACTGTGAGAAATGCATAATCAATAATATTGCTAGAGCATCTTTTAGAACAATCACTAAATCATAACCAGTGCCTGTCTTTAATCTGTCTATCTATTTGTTTACTCGTTGTTCTGTCATTTATTTTGCTTCAGCACAATTCTTATAAAACCAAATCATTTTACCATCTTTGAAACCATTAGAAAGTTACACAAAATAGGTAGAGTGGAAACTAATTCAGGACTCGGATTGATAATATTACTTGCTGCAGACTGTGTATACTTGCACATGAATTCTAGAGTCTTTTATACCATATTTTTACTCACTCTAGGAACCCAACAATAAGCAATGAGTTAAGTTTGAGGGTGTGATAAGGGTAAAAAATTGATAGCGAGCATAGCTAGCTATTTTTCCCTATTTAATTCAGCTAGTCTTTTATGATTTATTGGTCATTTTACTGCACTTAATTGTTTATTTTGTAGGAAAGCGTTGATTAGAGCTAAAACGTGGAATTGGAGTTAATCGGGTGTTCGGGACGTGAAAATATGCCATAGAACCGGAAAGTTCAAGCAACAAGGAGCCAAGAGAGGGCATTCTACCCATCAGCGTCGAGACGCCACTCTTGGAGGGTCTCGACGCTGGTTTTCCTTAATTAGAAGAGGCGGCAGCATTACAGCATCGAGACGCTGTGACAATAGCGTCTCGACGCTACCGTTATTTCCATTCCAGGCGCGCGTGTTTTAGAGGCAGCGTCGAGACGCTGTCTTGATAGCGTCTCGACGCTACGATGAAAAAACAGAATAAAAGCTTATTTTCGGCTAGGTTTTAGGGGAGTCGTTTTTTGGGACTTCTTGGAGCCGTAAACAAGGCAGAAACAGAGACATTTGGAGCTGAATCAAAGGGAGCAAGTTGGAAATCAACCCATTGTTCGTGGGGATCGTGACGGGGACACATCATCATATGAGGCTGAAAAGCCTAAACCTGAGCCTCCTATTCCTTCTCCCACACTGATGGTTCCCAAGGAAAAGAAAAAGAAAAAGAAGAAAAAAAACAATCAGGTTCAGTTTGATAAATTTATGAATGCTTTTATGAATCTAAACATTAATATTCCTTTTGCAGAGGCATTAGAGATGCCCCAATACAACAGGTTCATGAAGGAGTGGTTAGCAAAGAAGCGAAAGGAAAAGAAGGTTGACACTGTATATATTGCTTCCACATGCAGCACCAGAGTACAACCGAAGGTACCTGAAAAAGTAGCAGATCTAGGGAGTTTTTCTGTTCCTTGTAGTTTTGGTACTTACTCTTTTAGAGCATTATGTAATTTAGGTGCTAGCATTAATATTATTCCTTTGTCATTGTGTAAAAAATTAGATATAGGTGAGATTAAATCTACTCCTGTAAAGCTCCAATTGGCTGATCAGTTTGTGGTTAGACCAGTTGGCATTGTAGAAAATGTTTTAATCAGAGTAGGTAGATTTTTCCTCCCTATTGATTTGTATGTTATTTACATGATAGAAAATCCTTCAATGCCTGTCATACTAGGAAGACCATTCCTCGCTACTGGGCGAGTGATTATTGATATTGAGCGCAGGGAGCTCACTCTTAGAGTCAGGAACGAAAAAGAAATTTTTAAAGTAGTTGAAGACTCTAAAGGACAATCTGAAGTGCTTTTCATGGGCTATAAGAAAGGTGCAAGAAAGAGCACCTCTGTTGGATTCACAGAAAAGAAGCCTCCTTGAAGCACGGTCAACACGTCGAGCTAATGACGTTAAACAAACGCTTATGGGAGGCAACCCAAGTAAGTTAGTTGTGTCTTTCTTTTGAGTTTTATTTATTGTTTGTGTCTGTTTTGTAGGTCTTGTTTTCTGTCTCTCCTTTGCTTTCAAGCTTTCAAGATCTCAATCAAGAAGTCAGCATCATTCCAGGCCAGTATTATTCACTCCTCTCATTCTTTTTTTGTTCACATGCTTGTTTATGCCTTATTTCCTTTATACATTGAGGACAATGCATGTTTTAAGTTTGGGGGTGGATTAGCATGTTTGTGGAGCCCTTGAGCATCTGAGTTCGGGCTATAGTTTTGAGCTTTCTTTGAATTGAGCATATGGTTATTTTTTGGATGCTACTTTTGCATGATTATGATGTCCTAGGATAGGCTTTCTTGTCAATTTTCAAGCTTGCGATGAGTTGTAAGCATGAGTGCCCAAAAAGGGAGACTTTTTAAACTTTTTCTAGGAGATGACTTGCATGAGTAGAGTATTTGTCTTGGCTAGATTTGGATTTGAATACTTAGGAGCGAATTATTGGGTTCATATGCTTGTTGTCACCTCGATAGGTGTAAGGAAGAGCTAAAGAGTTAATTGTCTGCAAATTAGCATGTTTGATCTTGCTTAGGAGGAACGAAAAGAATATATGCTATGTATGCTCATAAAGAAAAATCATTATTGTTGTTACTACTGGGAAAAAAAATTATTATGCCATGGCGTGTGCACAGTTTGCAATGTTTAATAAAGTTTAGGCAAAAAGAGCTACCCCTGTTGTGATCAGTTAGGCCAACCAGAGAAATCTCACGTTAAGGGTCCCTACAATAGGTGTATGAAAGCTAGTGCCACATATACATGCTTAATTTAATTGTAATTTATAAGCACCTAAGTATGGAGGAAAACAAATTAATTTGTTCCATTAACTCATTAGTGAGACCTTAGTGCCAGTGTAGAGGGAAGATGAGCTGAGGGTTTAATAATCCAATCCCGGGCTAGTAGAGTCTGATTTTGTTGAGTTAGATCTCGCTTATGCAAGTTAATTTTGGAAAAATTTTAATTTGTCTCCCTCATTGGTCCTTGTGTGCATGTCTCTTGCTTGCTTGTCTATTGACTTTTGAGCCTTAAGCATTGAGTTATGATTGTTGCATCCATTATTCTATTGTATGTTTGATTTGTAGTTTGCTCGAGGACTAGGAAAAGCTTAAGTTTGGGGGTATTTGATAGCGAGCATAGCTAGCTATTTTTCCCTATTTAATTCAGCTAGTCTTTTATGATTTATTGGTCATTTTACTGCACTTAATTGTTTATTTTGTAGGAAAGCATTTATTAGAGCTAAAACGTGGAATTGGAGTTAATCGGGTGTTCGAGACGTGAAAATATGCCAAAGAACCGGAAAGTTCAAGCAACAAGGAGCCAAGAGAGGGCATTCTACCCATCAGCGTCGAGACGCCACTCTTGGAGGGTCTCGACGTTGGTTTTCCTTAATTAGAAGAGGCGGCAGCATTACAGCGTCTCGACGCCGTGACAATAGCGTCTCGACGCTACCGTTATTTCCATTCCAGGCGAGCGTGTTTTAGAGGCAGCGTCGAGACGCTGTCTTGATAGCGTCTCGACGCTACGACGAAAAAATAGAATAAAAGCTTATTTTCGGCTAGGTTTTAGGGGAGTCATTTTTTGGGACTTCTTGGAGCCGTAAACAGGGCAGAAACAGAGACATTTGGAGCTGAATCAAAGGGAACAAGTTGGAAATCAACCCATTGTTCGTGGGGATCGTGACGGGGACGCTCGGTCTCAGCCTACATTGAGTTTTTCTTCCCTTTTCCTTTTGTTTAGCTAGATTTTATGGCTTTTCCATGTTTAATTGAGCTTGTAATTTCATTCATGAGTAGCTAAACTTGTAACTTAGGGATTGATGTAGTTGATTTGGTTTATGGATTGATTTATGGTTTAAGTTGTGCAATGATTATTATGTTTGCAATCTTGATTTAATGCTTTCAATTAATTGGCCATTAGCTTGATGATTTGAGTTTTTATTCTTGCTCGGGAGAGGGGATTAAATGTAGACTTACTCAAGATTGCATGACTAAGGTTTATTTTCTAATTCGTGACGGTTTTAGATTAACTTTAGAATTGGTCAAAAGATCTCATTGCCTTGCATGTTAATAAACTTAGATAGGGATATCAAGTAGATTAATTTGCACGAGAATCAATTATACTCGGGAGAGGTAGTTGTGATTAAAGGGTCTTAGGCTCATGATTTCATTGTGCATAATAACTTATTCCTTAAAATCAATCATAGACTAAATTGGCGAAATCAATTCCCTAAGTGTTGTCTCAATTGCTTTTCCACTTTTTACTTGCTTTGATTTAGTTTTCATATCATTCACTCGCTACTTTTTGATCCCTAAATAAAATTGAGCAAGATAATTCACAATACTTGATTTGCTTAAAAATCCAATCCAGAGGACGACATTCAAATTACATTCACTATATTATTACTTGACCCGTGCGCTTGCGATAGGAAAAGTCCACATAAAAAATATACCTATTTTGCCCTTATATTTAGCTAATTTCATTGTTAAAAGTTGCATGTTTAGATCAATTTTACTGTTCTCGAGCTCAAAATATGTTACAATTGATAAGTCAGGGAGTTGAGAGTCACATTTGTCAAATTATGCTTATTTGTGCTTAAAAAGACTCAATTTGATACGAATTTGACTAAGTTTGTTACTGTGCAGAAAAACAAAGGAAGCTAGAATTTACCAAGAAATGTGACCGCATTTATGGGTAGGAAAAAATGGAATACGATCGCATTTCTGGAAAAACAAAGGCAATTCTGAGTCTGTCGCAGGTTGTTTTGAACGAGACTAATGTGTACCTAACCAGCCGTTTTGACCCCGAAATCGACTGGGCTACCTACCAGCACCATTTTTGCAGCTCCTCAACCACTTCCAACACTATATAAGCTCGTGATTCGAAGTCAAATGCAAGTAGCACTCATTTGGAAGAAGAGGGTGGTGACAAAACCCTAGTTGATGCTTATTAGTAGAGATGCTTGAGGTCCATCTTTGATGACTAAATTCTAACCTTAGTTAGACATCAAACCTTAGGGTTTGTAGGGATTTTCATCCATTCCCACTTGTAAAAGTGAGAGAGTGGAGTGTCGAGCGAACTCTAGAAGGATTGGATAAAAGAGAAAAAATCCTAGTATTTAGCTACTGTCATTACTTCAAGT
This sequence comes from Luffa acutangula, assembly GCA_036850905.1. Lineage (NCBI taxonomy): Eukaryota > Viridiplantae > Streptophyta > Magnoliopsida > Cucurbitales > Cucurbitaceae > Luffa > Luffa acutangula. The sequence goes on along the minus strand of CM072094.1, from coordinate 12,935,243 downwards.
TCTTGTTACTTTTCATTTATGTGTATTATTTATTCTTTATTTCAATGAAAAAAATATTCATTTGCACTTTATCCCACCATGAGTAGCTAAATTCCGCTGAGGGGTTCAATATGGTGAATTCCCTTATGGTCCAATAGCTTGAAAGTGTTTATTTGCTTAAGTTTCTCTTCAATGCATGTCATTCTTTATTGATTATCATTTTGATCTTGCTGAGTTTAAATTGATCACTTAGACTTTGCATGCCATGTGTGTTTGATCTTGAAAGGGACAGACAATATCGGTTCTCATAAAGGTGATATAGGAGAAAAAACTAGAAAGAGATTGTTCGGTGGTATAGGGCAAGCTGCCTAAGGCACGCTATACAACTATAGGGTTATAGATTGCATTCGTGAATTATCTATGTCGGAGTCGAGTCACAGAAATGTGCATAACGGTACTCGCTTAGTCTTCTAACGGTTCTTGGGAGCAAGGCCAAATAGAAGTTAAATCTGACCCAATGCATTGTTTAGGCTTAAGTTGAATAATCTATGATTAAAGTTATTGACCTTTGGGATGAAACTATATTGAATACCTCGTCTTGTTTATTATTGTTATTTCATTATTTAATTATTTGTTTTGTTTAATTTCTAAAAATCACTCATCAACTATTTCTTTGGTTACCTATTTTAAGAAATCATTTGAGCAGTTTCTTCTTCAAATCTGAATTTCCAATTTAGTCCTCGTGGGATCAATACCCTTGGAATACTTCTAAGGTTTTTATTACTATGTGCGATAGTGTATACTTGCACTAAGGTTGGCTGAATTTATCATTATTATTATCTATCATCTTATCTAACATCCATCATTCAGCCTCTGCCGCACCAACCATCTTTGCTTATCTCATTGTTTTCATTGAATTGTAAGCATGTTGCCTAGAAATTGAGCCTTTTTTAAACTTTTCTAGTACTTTTCTTGCAAGAGTAAACCTTAGCATGCCTAGGATTAGTTTGAAAGCTTAGGAGCGAATTATAACATCAATATGCTTGTTGTCACCTCAATAGGTGTAGGGATGAGCTAGAGAGTCAAATGCCTACAAATTGGAATGTAATATCTTTCCTAGGAAAATAGAAAGAAAATATGCCTAATGAAAAGAAAAAAGAAGAATGAGTTAGTGAGCTTGAACTTAAAAGAAAAATCATATGCTCGTCCATCTTGTTTTTATTTTTGAGAAAAAGCATGATTTGCAATGTTCATGAGCGATAAGGGGTAAAAAGAGCCGCCTACGGTGTGATCAGTTAGGCCAGTGAAGGATTAAACTCGTAATGTGAAAGCTAATGCCCCACCTAAAAAGAATGCAGAAAGAAAATGTCTTTTATTTTTTAGGCACCTAGGTAACGAGAAAAATAGTCTAATTTTTTTTGTTTGCTCCTTGGTTAGTTCCTAGTGGCAGTGTAGAGGGAAGATAGGTTGAGGGTTATATAATCCAATCCAGAGTCAGCAAAATTGGTCCTAAGTAGGCTAAGTGTAAGCTTTAGCGAGAAACTTCATGAACAATTTTAACTTGTCTCTTTAGTGGGCTATGTGTGCATGATTCTTAATTGCAATGATTTTAGCATTTCTAGCATTGAGATTTGAGTTTAAGAACTGGAACTTTTGAATCCTGTATTTAGGTTTGTTTGTTTTGCTTGAGGACTAGCAAGGTTTAGGTTGGGGGTATTTGATAGGACCAAATTAGTCCTATTTATTTGTTGTTAATCTAAGCCTGTTCGAGTCCACTTTACGGTTTATTTGTCTATTTTGTAGATAATTTGTGCATTGAAGGCATCAGGGACAAATCACACAAATTGGAGCTAATTCGAGAGATTTAGAGATTTTTCGAGCTAACTTGAAGTCCGTGGATCTCAAGGAGGTGAGAAGACCGTGAGGATCGTGACAAGCCTAAAGAATGGTTCCAAGAAGTCAAAGGTTCAAGACCCAAGTGGAGCAAGCAACAAAGAAGACCAATAAAAGAGTGAAGGCACATTGGACAGTGGCCAAGCATCGAGACACTGGCCCGATTTCGAACCCTAGGCCCAGACGTTATAGTGTTGAGACGCCATACCCAGCATCTCGACGTGACAACTAATTTCTTAATAAATACCCTCGTTTTATTCCATCGTTTAGGTTAGAAGGTTGTAATTTGTGGTCCCTTTTACGATTTCTCTCCGTCTTTTACATTCAGACCTCTGTATTGTATGTTTTCTAGCTGAATTCTCTTGTATTTCTTCATTATTATTGCATAGGGTCGCGGGTTTTAGTCGGCTTTTCCGCCGTCTAAACCACTTGTCGTCGATTGGATGATTGTTGGGTTATAGAATGGGTTTCTTTGAGAGTATTCTGTTCTAATTTCATCTTTTAATTTACTTTGCAATTGTATTATGGATTCGGTTTGTAGAATAAGCATGCGCAGTAGGTTAGATTGATGCCCTAACTTGCAACTCGTATGTTTGTTATATGCTAATGCTTGTAGTGTTGGGTTTTATGCCCTAAAACTCGTAGATAGTGAATGTAAAAAAATTTTATACTTGTGTTTAATAAAATGTTATTTAGTTTCTACAATAAAATGTTATTGTTTAATATTGCACTATTTGACCCAAATCCAATAAACTAAGATCCAAGGTTGTTTGTATGTAACTTGAACTAGTATGTGGAGACATACAGGGATCGATGTTCAAGTAACAACCTAAAAGGTCTATAGTATACGGATAAGGATGGATACCTTATCCTGGTGACACTATGGATACGACCCGCTTTGTATTATGATACAAACGCTATAATCCAACGTGTTCATGTACTTGACATGCAAGTGGGGGTATCCTATGCAATGAGTTTGCATAAGACCGGATCGCGAAATAGTTAAGCATTAACTGTAACACCGTTAGTTGGCTTAGTTTCTATTTTACAAGGACGACCTAGACAACTCAGTCTCAATTCTGAGTGGATTATGGACTCCTGTTCACGAGGGGTTGTCCTTTTATTTGTATGGGTGAGAGTGGCCAGCAAGCTGACTCAATATGCCTACAATTTTGGGGACAATACCAAGTGGGGAGCTGGGAACATAATCACACAAGATGAAATTCACTCCTTCTCGACTCTAGGGTAAGTAGAGGTGTGTTCCCTTAAGTGGTGTCTCCGGGACTTGAACAATGGGCCCAACCCTCTCTATGGCACGAGAGGGACTTCTGTTTGTTGGTTGGACCTCAAACAGGTTGTTCATTAGATGAGCATTGGGGACTTAAGGACAACGATGTAAACCAGGGGTAAAACGGTAATTTGACCCAGCTGGGATACGAACACACGTGAAGGACTGACTTGTAGTATTGGTCGATATCCGTGGACACAGAAATATTATGCAGTGAGAAGAGTGCAGTTGTGGGTCTTTAGTGGAGTGACCCACAGTTAACGAATGGAGACTAACTTGGTTAATGAGTTTAAGCTGGTTAGTCTCGTATCGTTGGAGCTTCTGATCTGTAGGTCCATTAGGTCCCACTGGTAGCTCGTAAAAAGACTTGAAGCAAATAAATATAAATTGTAAATTGAAAGTGTTCAATTTATTTGGGGAATCATATAATGTATATTGATGCATTATAATATAAAGTTTATGAAACTTTATAGTATAATTTTTGAATTAATTTAAAAAATTAATTCATGAGATAAGATATTTGAAAAGTTCAAATAATTTTAATATGAATAGGATTCATATTAATTTTAATTTTAATAAAATTCCTAAGATTAAATATGTGATATTTAATTGGGTAATTAATTAATTATGAAATTAATTAATTATTTATTAAAATTAGATATTGTTCAGATAATAGATTTGAACTTATTCCTAGACCTTTACCTATATATAGGACCCTTGGGGTGGGGTGAAAGGCCTCCCATTGTCTCTTCTTCTCTCAGAGATCTCTCCCAAAAGACTCCTACAAGTTTCCTGCATCAAGAAGTCTTAGAGATATACCGGTGTAGCCGATTGGTAGTGTTCGCACAAGAGGGTTGTTGCGTTTTTAATCTCATTGGTAAGAAAAGGTGAATTGATCAAGGTTTTCTACAAAAGTAAGTTTTCTATGAAATCCTTGATCACTAGGATCAATCTAGTTGATCTTTTAGCATGTTTATAGCTTATGTACAACCCATTAAATATAGATTTATTGTTGTAATATTTTTCAAATTTTATTGGTATTTCAATTTGAATCTAAGACTCTAAGTAGGTTCGGTAATACTTTCCGCGACGTGGGGCTTTTATCTCTTCATGTAGTGCATAGACCGATTCATGGGCACGGGTCCCAAGAGCAATTCTCTAACTTTGTTGCTTTGCATGATACGTCTAGGTTCTAAAATAGCGTTAGAAGTAATCTAGGCCTAATTATTTCTAATGTCCTAATCAATCCACTAGACTTAAGGCAATTGGTTAATTGTTTGGTTTGATGGCTTGATCGAATTAATTAGTTAATCAACTAGGGTCTAATTCGATGAACGGTGTATAATCAGATTAGATGGCTTAGGTGGATTTAGGGTCCTTTCTGGGTTCAGATTAGATCGATTGGGCAATTAAGCAATGTGAATTTAGCCTTTAATAGGTAGGAATACGATGATCAAAGTGATGAGCAATTTGCTTACCGCAAGTGTACGGGTCAAGTAATAATATAGTGTTTTCGTGTAAAACGAGTGTCATCCTCTGGATTGGTTTTCTAGCAAATTAAGTATCGCGAATACTTTTGTCCAATTTTATTTAGGGAGCAAAACTCAATGATAAAGATAAATCTAAAGACAAAAAGCATAAAATAAAAGTGGAGACTCAAATGGAAAGATTCTTAGGGAATTGATTTCATTGATTAAGATTGAGGATTAATTAATGGGATGAATTTAGCATGCAATTATTCTACCAAGTCTAGGAACCTTTTATCACAACTATCTCTCCCGAGCATAATTGATTCTCATGCATGCAACCAACTTGATATCCCTATCTAAGTTCATTAACATGCAAGGCTTTTAGTTTAGTTCTTCAAGCAACTTCTAAAGTTATTCCAAATCCCGTCACAAACTTAGAATTTCTACTTTAGTCATGCAATTAAATAAAGTAAGTCTTAGGCCAAATTTCCTCTCCCGAGCAAGATTCAACACTCAAATCATTCAACTAGTGATCAAGTAATTGAAAGCATTTAACCATAATTGCATAGGTAAAATAAATGCATATTCATACCACAAATCAATCCAACAAACTAAAACAACTACATCAATCCCTAAGACAAACAACTAGCAATTCATAGTCTTTAAACTACAAACACTAATTGAAAGAAAAGCCATAAAAACTACAAAAGGTAAGGGAAAGAGAAAGGAAAACTCGATTCCGTCGAAACCGGCACGTCCCCGTCACGATCTCCACGACTTCTCGCTTGATTCCCGCTCCTTGGCCTTGCTTTAGCTCCCACCAAAGGTCTCTAGTCGAAATTAGGGCTAAAATCTAACCAATTGGGCTCCCCAAATCTATAGCTGAAAAGAGGAATTTATAGAAAATCTGGCGACAGCGTCGAGACGCTATGGACAGCGTCGCGACGCTGTCGCGATACCGCGTTTTTGGAAAATTTGTCGATAGCGTCGCGACGCTATTTTTTTTTTTTTTTTTTTTTAAGATTGGAAGCTCCATTTGACTCCAATGGCTGAATTAAGCTTCAAGCACATGCTTCCTACAAATAAAACATAAAAAATGAAAAATTTGGGCAAATAATTGTAAAAGACTAGCTTAATTAATCAGAGAAAAATAGCTAGCTATGCTCGCTATCACAAAGCAAACCATTCAACCCCAAGAATCTCCTTAATTGGCGTTGTTAGTTTAATTAATTTTCCTGCAATTTAATTTCCTGTCTTTTAAATTCTTGTTATTTAAATTCCTTGCATGTTGATCTCCCTAGCATTGCAATCCCCCTTTTACTGCTTTCCAACTCAAAGTAATTATTAAATAGTTAACCAACCGCCACTCCCTGTGATCGACCCCGACCAATACTACTGCAAGTAGTTTAGTGATCATGGATATATATCAATTTATTTGACACGAGTCCCGACAGCTCGTCCCGTCAGTCATGCAGTCTTTATCGCTGCTTCACAAGCAGCTACCTTTTTGTCCTTTATGGTCGAGACTACAACTATGCCATACTATAGCTACTCCGATAAGAGTGAACACAGATACTGATGTAGATTTCCTCAAATCATTATCAGTTTGAAAATGATGTGGAATTTTCCTACCGCAAGTGTACGGGTCAAGTAATAATATAGTGTTTTCGTGTTAAACGAGTGTCGTCCTCCGGATTGGTTTTCTAGCAAATCAAGTACCGTGAATAATCTTATCCAATTTTATTTAGAGAGAAAAACTCAATGATAAAAGACAAATCTAAAGACAAAAAGCATAAAATAAAGGTGGAGACTCAAATGGAAAGACTCTTAGAGAATTGATTTCATTGTTGAGATTGAGGATAAATTAATGGGATGAATTTAACATGCAATTATTCTACCAAGTCTAGGAACCTTTTATTTTAACTATCTCTCTCGAGCATAATTGATTCTCACATATGCAGTCAACTTGATATCCCTATCTAAGTTCATTAACATGCAAGGCTTTGAGTTTAGTTCTTCAAGCAACTTCTAAAGTTATTCCAAATCCCATCACAAACTTAGAATTTCTACTTTAGTCATGCAATTAAATAAAGTAAGTCTTAGGCCAAATCCCCTCTCCCGAGCAAGATTCAACACTCAAATCATTCAACCAGTGATCAAGTAATTGAAAGCATTTAACAATAATTGCATAGGTATAATAAATGCATATTCATACCACAAATCAATCCAACAAACTAAAACAACTACATCAATCCCTAAGACAAACAACTAGCAATTCATAGTCTTCAAACTACAAACACTAATTGAAATAAAAGCCATAAAAACTACAAGAGTTAAGAGAAAGAGAAAGGAAAACTCGAATCCGCCGACACCGCACGTCCCCGTCACGATCTCCACGTCTTCTCGCTTGATTCCCACTCCTTGGCCTTGCCTTTAGCTCCCACAAAAGGTCTCTAGTTGAAATTAGGGCTAAAATCTCACCAATTGGGCTCCCCAAATCCGTAACTGAAAAGAGAAATATATAGAAAATCTGCGGATAGCGTCGCGACGCTGTGTGACGCTATGATTTTATTTATTTATTTATTTATTATTATTTTTTTTGGATTGAACTCCATTTGACTCCAATTGCTGAATTAAACTTCAAGCACATACTTCCTACAAATAAAACATAAAAATGCATAAATTTGGGCAAATAATTGTAAAATACTAACTTAATTAATCAGAGAAAAATAGCTAGCTATGCTCGCTATCAGAAAACATGTGTGAGTGTATCTAGTAAGGAGCAAATCCTTAGCATCATACACGAGCATATAGTCCTTCGTTCTCCTAAGATACTTGAGGATATACTTAACGGCTCTTCAGTGATAAAATCCTTGACTGGATTGATTCTTACTAACAATCCCTACTATCTAGGGCATTCGTCTCATGTCCTCAACTTCTTGAGGTGGTTAATGAAACAGTTTCTTATACTAAAGAATTTTATGTCTAAAAGGTAGTGAACCCTTCTTGGAATTCTGTATCTTATATCTAATTAACATCTTGTAGACATAAGACGCTTGAGACAAGGCTAGCCTTTTTTTCTTACGGTTCCTAACAATTTGGATCCCCAGAAAAAACTCAGCTTCTCCCAAATTTTCATTTGGAAATGAGCTGCTAGCCTCTTTTAATGTCAGTGAGACAACCTACATCATTCCTAATGACTAGGATATCAATCATATACAACACTAATAAAGCTACTAAACTATTGATGATCTTCTCAAGAAGTAAGACTCATCAATGTTCTGATTAAAGCCCAAAAGATTTCATCGCAGTATCAAATCTTCTATTCCAATATCGAAATGCTTTAATCAATCCATGAATGGATTGATTAAGCTCACAAACCTTTTGCTCTTGACCTTGCTAAATGAACTCTTATGGTTGAGGCATGTAGATACTCTCTTCAAGATTAACCTTTCATAAAGGGTCGTCTTGACATCCATTCAAATCGGACAACAATTCTAATAGATGATAGCGAGCATAGCTAGCTATCTTTACTTATTTAATTTAGCTAGTCTTTTATGATTTTTGGGCCATTTTATTGTGCTTTATTGTTTATTTTATAGGAAATGGTTGATTGGAGCTATAATGCCATATTAGAGTTAATCGGGTGCTCGGGGCGTGAAAAGATGCAAAGGAATGAAAAGAGTAAAAGAGGAAAAAAGACAAATCTCGGTCAACAGCAGGCTAGCGTCGAGACGCTAGCTCTTGAGCGTCGAGACGCTCACATTCCATATCAGATTAGGCGCGTAAAGCTCACAACGTCGAGACGCTATGATAGGAAGCGTCCCGACGCTACCGTTTTTCCTTATTCAGAATGCGCGTATAAGAGGCAGCGTCGCGACACTGTCTTGACAGCGTCTCGACGCTAAGACGAAAAATCAGAATAAAAGCTTATTTTCGGCTAGGTTTTTGGGGAGTTCGATTTGGGACCTTTGAGAGCCGTAAACAGGGCAGAACAGAGCACTTGGAGGCTGAAAACAAAGGGAGAGATTTGGAAATCAACCCATTGTTCGTGGGGATAGTGACGGGGACGTCGGACTCGGCCTACATTGAGTTTTCTTTTCCCTTTCCTTTCTTTAGTTAGATTTATGGCTTTCACATGTTTAGTTGAGCTTGTATTTACATTCATGAGTAGCTAAACTTTTAGCTTAGGGATTGATGTAGTTGATTAAGTTTATGGATTGATTTATGGTTTAAGTTGTGCAATGTTATTGTGTTTGTAATCTTGATTTAATGCTTTCAATTAATTGGCCATTAGTTGAATGATTTAAGTTTCGAATCTAGCTCGGGAGAGGGGATTTGATTTAGACTTACTCAAGATTGCATGAATAAAGTTTATTTTCTAATTCGTGACGGTTTTAGATTAACTTTAGAATTGGTTAAAAGATCTCATTGCCTTGCATGTTTAATAAACTTAGATAGGGATATCAAGTTGGTTAATTTGCATGAGAATCAATTATACTCGGGAGAGGTAGTTGTGATTAAAGGGTCTTTGGCTCATAATTTCATTGTGCATAATAACTTATTCCTTAAAATCAATCCTAAACTAAATCGGCAAAATCAATTCCCTAAGTAGTTTTCCCAATTGAATTCCCATTCTTTTTACTTGCTTTGATTTGGTTTTATTATCATTCATTCATCACTTTTTAATCCCTAAATAAAATTGAGCAAGATTATTCACAATACTTGATTTGCTTAAAAATCCAATCCAGAGGACGACATTCGAATTTACTTTCACTATAGTATTACTTGACCCGTGCGCTTGCGGTAGGAAAAGTCCACATCAAGTTTTTGGCGCCGTTGCCGGGGATTGGCACATTTAGCTAGATTGATATTGTGGAAAAATTGCTTGATCTTAATTTAGGGTGTATTGTTATTTTTTTAGGTTGATTGCATTTTTTCCGTATTTATTTTTCTTTCCATATTTGATTTTCTAGGTTAGTTTCTTTATTTGTGCTTTGCCATATTTATTTTTGTGCATTCCATATTAGGTTAGTTTGTTTCCTTTTCTAGATTATACTTTCCATTCTTAACTTTGTTGTTTTCTTTTCTTTATATTTCATTCCATAATTGTTCTCTTTCCTTTTTAGGGTAGTTTTGATTTTTGCATGCGTAATAGTAGAGAAGTAGCACCATTTGATCCCGAGATAGAAAGAACAATTCATAGGCTTCGTAGGGAAACTAGAGAAAATTTTCAAATGGCTGACCAAAATCAACCTGAGGAGCCTAGGCCTATTAGAGATTATTTTCAGCCTGTGTTTCAGGGGCAACAGTCGGGGATTGTCTATGCACCGATTAATGCCAACAACTTTGAGCTGAAAACCGGTCTCATTAAGATGGCTCGAGACTGTGCATACAGAGGATCGCCCACTGAGGATCCAAATTCTCATCTTAAATCATTTTTGGATATTTGTGGGACGGTAAAGATTAATGGAGTCTCTGAGGATGCTATTCGCTTATGTTTATTTCCCTTTTCTTTGCAGGATAAAGCACGAGATTGGTTGCAGTCTATTACTCCTGGGAGCATCACCACCTGGGATGCTTTGGTCCAGGCCTTTTTAAAGAAATTTTTCCCTCCTGCAAAGACGGTCAAGCTGAGGACCGAGATAGGGACATTCCAGCAACAATATGATGAGCAGCTGTTTGAAGCTTGGGAGCGATTCAAAGAGCTACTGAGGAAGTGTCCTCAGCACGGTTACCCCGATTGGCTTCAGGTACAGTTGTTTTATAATGGTTTAACTCCTAGTACAAAAACGATTGTTGATGCAGTTGCAGGTGGGACTCTGTTGTCCAAGACCGTAGAAAACGCTCGCACACTTTTAGAGGATATGGCCACCAACAGCTATCAGTGGCCATCTGAGCGGTCTACACCTAAAAAGATTGCTGCTGGAGTGTTCGAGGTTGATAAAGTAAGTGCACTCCAAGCCCAGATGACCTCCCTTGCTAATGCTTTTATGAAATTTTCAGGTACAGGGAGTGCTCAATCAATTGAATCAGCTGCTGCTTTAGCATCTAGACCTCAGGAGGAGACTATTGAGCAGGTTCAGTATGTATCAAATTTTAATTCTAGGGGATATAATAATAGTTCTACACCTACACATTATCACCCTAACAATAGGAACCATGAAAATTTCTCTTATGCTAACACCAAGAATGTTCTTAATCCTCCTGGTTTTGCCCCTCAAACTCAAGATAATAAAAAGTTAGAAGATCTTGTTGGAGCTTTCATTGCAGAGTCAAGTAACAGGACAACCAAACTAGAGGAGGCAGTCATTGCTATCAATACCACAGTGAATGGCCACAGTGCTGCCATCAAGAACATTGAGACTCAACTGGGACAGTTGGTGAATGTTGTAAGCACCATGAACAAAATTAAGGCCCCAGTTGAGCAAGAGAAATCCCAGATGGAGTATTATAAGGCAATCACTGTTCACCAGGAGGGATCTGAAGAGGAACCTGAATCTGAGGACTATGAAACGCCTACAGGGGAAGCTGAGGAGGACACATCATCTGATGAGGATGAAAAACCTAACCCTGAGCCTCCTATTCCTTCTCCCACACTGTTGGTTCCCAAGGAAAGGAAAAAGAAAAAGAAGAAAAAGAACAATCAGGTTCAGTTTGATAAATTTATGAATGCTTTTATGAATCTGAATATTAATATTCCTTTTGCAGAGGCATTAGAGATGCCCCAATACAACAGGTTCATGAAGGAGTGGCTAGCAAATAAGCGAAAAGAAAAGAAAGTTGACACTGTCTATCTTGCTTCCACATGCAGCACCAGAGTACAACAGAAAGTACCTGAAAAAGTAGCAGATCCAGGGAGTTTTTTTGTTCCTTGTAGTTTTGGTACTTATTCTTTCAGAGCATTATGTGATTTAGGTGCTAGCATTAATATCATTCCTCTATCGTTGTGTAAAAAGTTAGATATAGGTGAGATTAAGTCTACTCCTGTAAAGCTCCAATTGGCTGATGAATCTGTGGTGAGACCAGTTGGTATTGTAGAAAATGTGTTAATCAGAGTAGGTAGATTTTTCCTCCCTATTGATTTATATGTTATGGACATGATAGAAAATCCTTCGATGCCTGTTATATTAGGACGACCATTCCTCGCTACTGGGCGAGTGATTATAGATATTGAGCGCAGGGAGCTCACTATTAGAGTCAAGAACGAAAAAGAAATCTTTAAAGCAGTTGAAGACTCTAAAGATGAAGTGCTTTTCATGGGATATAGGAAAGGTGCAAGAAAGAGCACCTATGTTGGTTTCACAGAACAAAAGCCCCCTTGAAGCACGATCAACACGTCGAGCTAATGACGTTAAACAAGCTCTTATGGGAGGCAACCCAAGTAAGTTTAGTGTGTTTTCTTTTTGTCTTTGATTTATTGTTTGCTTTTGTTTTGTAGGTCTTGTTTTCTTTATCTCCTTTGCTTTCAAGCTTTCAAGATTCGAAGCTCTCAAGCAAGTCATCATCATTCCAGGCCAGTATTGTTCACTCCTTTCATTCGTTTTTTGTTCTCATGCTAGTTTATGCCTTATTTTCTTTATACATTGAGGACAATGCATATTTTAAGTTTGGGGGTGGATTAGCATGTTTGTGGAGCCCTTGAGCATCTGAGTTCGGGCTATAGTTTTGAGCTTTCTTTGAATTATGCATATGGTTGTTTTCTGGATGCTACTTTTGCATGATTATGATGTCCTAGGATAGGCTTTCTTGCCAATTTTCAAGCTTGTGATGAGATGTAAGCATAAGTGCCCAAAAAGGGAGACTTTGTAAAAATTTTCTAGGAGATGGCTTGCATGAGTAGAGTATTTGTCTTGGCTAGATTGGGATTCGAATGCTTAGGAGCGAATTATTGAGTTCATATGCTTGTTGTCACCTCGATAGGTGTAGGGTAGAGCTAAAGAGTTAATTTTTTGCAAATTAGCATGTTTGATCTTGCTTAGGAGAAAAGAAAAGAATATCTGCTTATCATGTTTATAACGAAAAATCATTCTTGTTGTTATTGTTGAAAAAGAAAAAAAGTCATGACTTATGCGTGCAATATGCAATGGTTAATAAAGATTAAGGCAAAAAGAGCTACCCCTGTTGTGATTAGTTAGGCCAACCAGAGAAAACTCAGGTTAAGGGTCCCTACAATGGGTGTGTGAAAGCTAGTGCCACATATAAATGCTTAATTCATTTGTTAATTAAAAGCACCTAAGCTGGAGATAAAACAAACTAATTTGTTGCATTAACTCATTAGTGAAGCCTTAGTGCCAGTGTAGAGGGAAGATGAGCTGAGAGTTTAATAATCCAATCCCGAGCTAGTAGAGTCTGATCTTGTTGAGTTAGATCTCGCTTGTGCAAGTTAATTTTGGAAAAATTTTTAATGAAAATTCTGAATGTTTCTGTTCCATGAGCACTGAGCAACTCTAACTTAACTAATTTTCTTCTAAATTTTTGAAGCTATGACTGATTACGCTTAATTAGATCAAGGTATTCTGATCTCCAGAAACCTTTTGCTTGAGCATTTCTTCTAGCCTGGACTGTTGCTGCGACAAAGAAGATTTTGAAGGTAGTATTGACTTATATGATCCACTTTAAGCTTAATCTGAGTCCCATGTTTAGTTTAAAAATTCAGATAGAAAAATTTAAGTTTGGGGATATAATTGTTAAATTAATGATTCATTGGGGACAAAGAATAATTTAAGTTTGGGGGACTTTTTGCTACTCCAATTATTTTGCTCAAGCATTCCTCTCCTTCAAGTAAAAATTTGCTAGGTTTTTGAGTAACCGGGGACATTTGTGATACCCACAGTTTGTCTTCGCGTTAATAGATGACCTAGGAAATGTGAAAAATGAGAAAAATTATTTGCTGAAAAAATTATTTGTTGAAGATTTTGCTGAAAAATTGATGGAGCAAAAGTTTTGAAGGATGAGTGATGATCTAGCAGTTTTTCTGTCTCCCAGAACTTAGGTGAGCTTCATCACAAAATGTTGCCATTCTGAGGGGCAAGAGATAGAATAATTAAGGATTTTTTAGCTTTATAATGAGTATTGAGCCTAGTTGGTGATTAGCTTGAGGCAAGGGTATACTGCACCATAAAGTGGGTCATCCCATGCTTAAGAGCTTATGACTGTAAGGCTGCTTTAAGTCTGATAAACAAGGATATAAACCCCTTTAAAAATATGTTTTGAAATGTCTGATAATAGAGCTAGGTTGTGGTGAGTTCTTAGAATTAAGTTGAAAAGTGGTGATTATTTGTCCATGTCGGAGGAATCATTTTGCTGCAGCAGAGCTTGGTTTTGCAGAGTGCTCAGGTAAAGGTTAAAGGTAGTGTTTGACTGTCTGGTTTGATTAAGCTATTCTTTGTCTGATGTTTGAATTCTTGAAGGAAGGTTTGTTAGTATTGCTCGAGACGCGCAATAGTTCAAGTTTGGGGTATGATAACTGCTCAAAAGGTAGTTATTTAGGCCTCAATTATATAGGGATTTGTGTGTCCTTTATGCTTATTAGGGTTAGTTTTGGAAAGATATTACATGTTTTAACCCATTTGGAAGAATGGAAGCATTGGAAATTATTTTGTGTAGATTATGCTGCTGGGCGACTGGAGGGAGCAAATTCTATCCTGCAGCAAAACTGGAAGCAAAAACTGCCACGTCACAGCTCGTTAGCCAACTTCATGAACCAACTTATGTTGAGTAATTTTCGTGATAAAGGAGCAAAGAGAGCCATACACGTGTCCAAGTTGACCTAATTCAAGCCTCCTATCCTTCTATAAAAGGAAGTAGCCACCCAAGTCAAATGCATTCCATGTTACCCCTTGGAAGCCGAATAGTATAGAGAGATTGAAGATCATCAAGAACACCATCATCCGCAAGCTGATTAAGGAGTTTATTTTCTTTATTAACTTGTGATTATGGACATGCCTACTCAGATTGTGATTTGTATTTCCATGCCTATTATGAACTAAGTAGCTTAGGTGTTGGTTAGGACTAATGTGATTGTCGTGCTTTATCTTTAGTAATATATTGACTATCGCATTTTGGTTAATTGTTGTACTTATTTCCATTTTATGCCCGCCTGGCCAGCCGGTGTGAATACCTCTCTCTAGTTTCAGGGATGATTTAGAGAGTGTGTGGCAATTATCCACACTACGATCATTGTGTATTGGTGAACGCCAGTGACTGAGCTAGGGATAGCCAGTTGCCTAGTGCTTGATCGGTCGTACTTCATTGGGGTTGAAACACATCCCAAAAGATCCGGAGTTCCGGGAGGAATCCGCTAATAATATTGTGAGAAATGCATAATCAATAATATTGTTAGAGCATCTTTTAGAACAATCACTAAATCATAACCAGTGCCTGTCTTTAATCTGTCTATCTATTTGTTTACTCGTTGTTCTGTCATTTATTTTGCTTCAGCACAATTCTTATAAAACCAAATCATTTTACCATCTTTGAAACCATTAGAAAGTTACACAAAATAGGTAGAGTGGAAACTAATTCAGGACTCGGATTGATAATATTACTTGCTGCAGACTGTGTATACTTGCACATGAATTCTAGAGTCTTTTATACCATATTTTTACTCACTCTAGGAACCCAACAATAAGCAATGAGTTAAGTTTGAGGGTGTGATAAGGGTAAAAAATTGATAGCGAGCATAGCTAGCTATTTTTCCCTATTTAATTCAGCTAGTCTTTTATGATTTATTGGTCATTTTACTGCACTTAATTGTTTATTTTGTAGGAAAGCGTTGATTAGAGCTAAAACGTGGAATTGGAGTTAATCGGGTGTTCGGGACGTGAAAATATGCCATAGAACCGGAAAGTTCAAGCAACAAGGAGCCAAGAGAGGGCATTCTACCCATCAGCGTCGAGACGCCACTCTTGGAGGGTCTCGACGCTGGTTTTCCTTAATTAGAAGAGGCGGCAGCATTACAGCATCGAGACGCTGTGACAATAGCGTCTCGACGCTACCGTTATTTCCATTCCAGGCGCGCGTGTTTTAGAGGCAGCGTCGAGACGCTGTCTTGATAGCGTCTCGACGCTACGATGAAAAAACAGAATAAAAGCTTATTTTCGGCTAGGTTTTAGGGGAGTCGTTTTTTGGGACTTCTTGGAGCCGTAAACAAGGCAGAAACAGAGACATTTGGAGCTGAATCAAAGGGAGCAAGTTGGAAATCAACCCATTGTTCGTGGGGATCGTGACGGGGACACATCATCATATGAGGCTGAAAAGCCTAAACCTGAGCCTCCTATTCCTTCTCCCACACTGATGGTTCCCAAGGAAAAGAAAAAGAAAAAGAAGAAAAAAAACAATCAGGTTCAGTTTGATAAATTTATGAATGCTTTTATGAATCTAAACATTAATATTCCTTTTGCAGAGGCATTAGAGATGCCCCAATACAACAGGTTCATGAAGGAGTGGTTAGCAAAGAAGCGAAAGGAAAAGAAGGTTGACACTGTATATATTGCTTCCACATGCAGCACCAGAGTACAACCGAAGGTACCTGAAAAAGTAGCAGATCTAGGGAGTTTTTCTGTTCCTTGTAGTTTTGGTACTTACTCTTTTAGAGCATTATGTAATTTAGGTGCTAGCATTAATATTATTCCTTTGTCCTTGTGTAAAAAATTAGATATAGGTGAGATTAAATCTACTCCTGTAAAGCTCCAATTGGCTGATCAGTTTGTGGTTAGACCAGTTGGCATTGTAGAAAATGTTTTAATCAGAGTAGGTAGATTTTTCCTCCCTATTGATTTGTATGTTATTTACATGATAGAAAATCCTTCAATGCATGTCATACTAGGAAGACCATTCCTCGCTACTGGGCGAGTGATTATTGATATTGAGCGCAGGGAGCTCACTCTTAGAGTCAGGAACGAAAAAGAAATTTTTAAAGTAGTTGAAGACTCTAAAGGACAATCTGAAGTGCTTTTCATGGGCTATAAGAAAGGTGCAAGAAAGAGCACCTCTGTTGGATTCACAGAAAAGAAGCGCTTATGGGAGGCAACCCAAGTAAGTTAGTTGTGTCTTTCTTTTGAGTTTTATTTATTGTTTGTGTCTGTTTTGTAGGTCTTGTTTTCTGTCTCTCCTTTGCTTTCAAGCTTTCAAGATCTCAATCAAGAAGTCAGCATCATTCCAGGCCAGTATTATTCACTCCTCTCATTCTTTTTTTGTTCACATGCTTGTTTATGCCTTATTTCCTTTATACATTGAGGACAATGCATGTTTTAAGTTTGGGGGTGGATTAGCATGTTTGTGGAGCCCTTGAGCATCTGAGTTCGGGCTATAGTTTTGAGCTTTCTTTGAATTGAGCATATGGTTATTTTTTGGATGCTACTTTTGCATGATTATGATGTCCTAGGATAGGCTTTCTTGTCAATTTTCAAGCTTGCGATGAGTTGTAAGCATGAGTGCCCAAAAAGGAAGACTTTTTAAACTTTTTCTAGGAGATGACTTGCATGAGTAGAGTATTTGTCTTGGCTAGATTTGGATTTGAATACTTAGGAGCGAATTATTGGGTTCATATGCTTGTTGTCACCTCGATAGGTGTAAGGAAGAGCTAAAGAGTTAATTGTCTGCAAATTAGCATGTTTGATCTTGCTTAGGAGGAACGAAAAGAATATATGCTATGTATGCTCATAAAGAAAAATCATTATTGTTGTTACTACTGGGAAAAAAAATTATTATGCCATGGCGTGTGCACAGTTTGCAATGTTTAATAAAGTTTAGGCAAAAAGAGCTACCCCTGTTGTGATCAGTTAGGCCAACCAGAGAAATCTCACGTTAAGGGTCCCTACAATAGGTGTATGAAAGCTAGTGCCACATATACATGCTTAATTTAATTGTAATTTATAAGCACCTAAGTATGGAGGAAAACAAATTAATTTGTTCCATTAACTCATTAGTGAGACCTTAGTGCCAGTGTAGAGGGAAGATGAGCTGAGGGTTTAATAATCCAATCCCGGGCTAGTAGAGTCTGATTTTGTTGAGTTAGATCTCGCTTATGCAAGTTAATTTTGGAAAAATTTTAATTTGTCTCCCTCATTGGTCCTTGTGTGCATGTCTCTTGCTTGCTTGTCTATTGACTTTTGAGCCTTAAGCATTGAGTTATGATTGTTGCATCCATTATTCTATTGTATGTTTGATTTGTAGTTTGCTCGAGGACTAGGAAAAGCTTAAGTTTGGGGGTATTTGATAGCGAGCATAGCTAGCTATTTTTCCCTATTTAATTCAGCTAGTCTTTTATGATTTATTGGTCATTTTACTGCACTTAATTGTTTATTTTGTAGGAAAGCATTTATTAGAGCTAAAACGTGGAATTGGAGTTAATCGGGTGTTCGAGACGTGAAAATATGCCAAAGAACCGGAAAGTTCAAGCAACAAGGAGCCAAGAGAGGGCATTCTACCCATCAGCGTCGAGACGCCACTCTTGGAGGGTCTCGACGTTGGTTTTCCTTAATTAGAAGAGGCGGCAGCATTACAGCGTCTCGACGCCGTGACAATAGCGTCTCGACGCTACCGTTATTTCCATTCCAGGCGAGCGTGTTTTAGAGGCAGCGTCGAGACGCTGTCTTGATAGCGTCTCGACGCTACGACGAAAAAATAGAATAAAAGCTTATTTTCGGCTAGGTTTTAGGGGAGTCATTTTTTGGGACTTCTTGGAGCCGTAAACAGGGCAGAAACAGAGACATTTGGAGCTGAATCAAAGGGAACAAGTTGGAAATCAACCCATTGTTCGTGGGGATCGTGACGGGGACGCTCGGTCTCAGCCTACATTGAGTTTTTCTTCCCTTTTCCTTTTGTTTAGCTAGATTTTATGGCTTTTCCATGTTTAATTGAGCTTGTAATTTCATTCATGAGTAGCTAAACTTGTAACTTAGGGATTGATGTAGTTGATTTGGTTTATGGATTGATTTATGGTTTAAGTTGTGCAATGATTATTATGTTTGCAATCTTGATTTAATGCTTTCAATTAATTGGCCATTAGCTTGATGATTTGAGTTTTTATTCTTGCTCGGGAGAGGGGATTAAATGTAGACTTACTCAAGATTGCATGACTAAGGTTTATTTTCTAATTCGTGACGGTTTTAGATTAACTTTAGAATTGGTCAAAAGATCTCATTGCCTTGCATGTTAATAAACTTAGATAGGGATATCAAGTAGATTAATTTGCACGAGAATCAATTATACTCGGGAGAGGTAGTTGTGATTAAAGGGTCTTAGGCTCATGATTTCATTGTGCATAATAACTTATTCCTTAAAATCAATCATAGACTAAATTGGCGAAATCAATTCCCTAAGTGTTGTCTCAATTGCTTTTCCACTTTTTACTTGCTTTGATTTAGTTTTCATATCATTCACTCGCTACTTTTTGATCCCTAAATAAAATTGAGCAAGATAATTCACAATACTTGATTTGCTTAAAAATCCAATCCAGAGGACGACATTCAAATTACATTCACTATATTATTACTTGACCCGTGCGCTTGCGATAGGAAAAGTCCACATAAAAAATATACCTATTTTGCCCTTATATTTAGCTAATTTCATTGTTAAAAGTTGCATGTTTAGATCAATTTTACTGTTCTCGAGCTCAAAATATGTTACAATTGATAAGTCAGGGAGTTGAGAGTCACATTTGTCAAATTATGCTTATTTGTGCTTAAAAAGACTCAATTTGATACGAATTTGACTAAGTTTGTTACTGTGCAGAAAAACAAAGGAAGCTAGAATTTACCAAGAAATGTGACCGCATTTATGGGTAGGAAAAAATGGAATACGATCGCATTTCTGGAAAAACAAAGGCAATTCTGAGTCTGTCGCAGGTTGTTTTGAACGAGACTAATGTGTACCTAACCAGCCGTTTTGACCCCGAAATCGACTGGGCTACCTACCAGCACCATTTTTGCAGCTCCTCAACCACTTCCAACACTATATAAGCTCGTGATTCGAAGTCAAATGCAAGTAGCACTCATTTGGAAGAAGAGGGTGGTGACAAAACCCTAGTTGATGCTTATTAGTAGAGATGCTTGAGGTCCATCTTTGATGACTAAATTCTAACCTTAGTTAGACATCAAACCTTAGGGTTTGTAGGGATTTTCATCCATTCCCACTTGTAAAAGTGAGAGAGTGGAGTGTCGAGCGAACTCTAGAAGGATTGGATAAAAGAGAAAAAATCCTAGTATTTAGCTACTGTCATTACTTCAAGTTCTTGTTACTTTTCATTTATGTGTATTATTTATTCTTTATTTCAATGAAAAAAATATTCATTTGCACTTTATCCCACCATGAGTAGCTAAATTCCGCTGAGGGGTTCAATATGGTGAATTCCCTTATGGTCCAATAGCTTGAAAGTGTTTATTTGCTTAAGTTTCTCTTCAATGCATGTCATTCTTTATTGATTATCATTTTGATCTTGCTGAGTTTAAATTGATCACTTAGACTTTGCATGCCATGTGTGTTTGATCTTGAAAGGGACAGACAATATCGGTTCTCATAAAGGTGATATAGGAGAAAAAACTAGAAAGAGATTGTTCGGTGGTATAGGGCAAGCTGCCTAAGGCACGCTATACAACTATAGGGTTATAGATTGCATTCGTGAATTATCTATGTCGGAGTCGAGTCACAGAAATGTGCATAACGGTACTCGCTTAGTCTTCTAACGGTTCTTGGGAGCAAGGCCAAATAGAAGTTAAATCTGACCCAATGCATTGTTTAGGCTTAAGTTGAATAATCTATGATTAAAGTTATTGACCTTTGGGATGAAACTATATTGAATACCTCGTCTTGTTTATTATTGTTATTTCATTATTTAATTATTTGCTTTGTTTAATTTCTAAAAATCACTCATCAACTATTTCTTTGGTTACCTATTTTAAGAAATCATTTGAGCAGTTTCTTCTTCAAATCTGAATTTCCAATTTAGTCCTCGTGGGATCAATACCCTTGGAATACTTCTAAGGTTTTTATTACTATGTGCGATAGTGTATACTTGCACTAAGGTTGGCTGAATTTATCATTATTATTATCTATCATCTTATCTAACATCCATCATTCAGCCTCTGCCGCACCAACCATCTTTGCTTATCTCATTGTTTTCATTGAATTGTAAGCATGTTGCCTAGAAATTGAGCCTTTTTTAAACTTTTCTAGTACTTTTCTTGCAAGAGTAAACCTTAGCATGCCTAGGATTAGTTTGAAAGCTTAGGAGCGAATTATAACATCAATATGCTTGTTGTCACCTCAATAGGTGTAGGGATGAGCTAGAGAGTCAAATGCCTACAAATTGGAATGTAATATCTTTCCTAGGAAAATAGAAAGAAAATATGCCTAATGAAAAGAAAAAAGAAGAATGAGTTAGTGAGCTTGAACTTAAAAGAAAAATCATATGCTCGTCCATCTTGTTTTTATTTTTGAGAAAAAGCATGATTTGCAATGTTCATGAGCGATAAGGGGTAAAAAGAGCCGCCTACGGTGTGATCAGTTAGGCCAGTGAAGGATTAAACTCGTAATGTGAAAGCTAATGCCCCACCTAAAAAGAATGCAGAAAGAAAATGTCTTTTATTTTTTAGGCACCTAGGTAACGAGAAAAATAGTCTAATTTGTTTTGTTTGCTCCTTGGTTAGTTCCTAGTGGCAGTGTAGAGGGAAGATAGGTTGAGGGTTATATAATCCAATCCAGAGTCAGCAAAATTGGTCCTAAGTAGGCTAAGTGTAAGCTTTAGCGAGAAACTTCATGAACAATTTTAACTTGTCTCTTTAGTGGGCTATGTGTGCATGATTCTTAATTGCAATGATTTTAGCATTTCTAGCATTGAGATTTGAGTTTAAGAACTGGAACTTTTGAATCCTGTATTTAGGTTTGTTTGTTTTGCTTGAGGACTAGCAAGGTTTAGGTTGGGGGTATTTGATAGGACCAAATTAGTCCTATTTATTTGTTGTTAATCTAAGCCTGTTCGAGTCCACTTTACGGTTTATTTGTCTATTTTGTAGATAATTTGTGCATTGAAGGCATCAGGGACAAATCACACAAATTGGAGCTAATTCGAGAGATTTAGAGATTTTTCGAGCTAACTTGAAGTCCGTGGATCTCAAGGAGGTGAGAAGACCGTGAGGATCGTGACAAGCCTAAAGAATGGTTCCAAGAAGTCAAATGTTCAAGACCCAAGTGGAGCAAGCAACAAAGAAGACCAATAAAAGAGTGAAGGCACATTGGACAGTGGCCAAGCATCGAGACACTGGCCCGATTTCGAACCCTAGGCCCAGACGTTATAGTGTTGAGACGCCATACCCAGCATCTCGACGTGACAACTAATTTCTTAATAAATACCCTCGTTTTATTCCATCGTTTAGGTTAGAAGGTTGTAATTTGTGGTCCCTTTTACGATTTCTCTCCGTCTTTTACATTCAGACCTCTGTATTGTATGTTTTCTAGCTGAATTCTCTTGTATTTCTTCATTATTATTGCATAGGGTCGCGGGTTTTAGTCGGCTTTTCCGCCGTCTAAACCACTTGTCGTCGATTGGATGATTGTTGGGTTATAGAATGGGTTTCTTTGAGAGTATTCTGTTCTAATTTCATCTTTTAATTTACTTTGCAATTGTATTATGGATTCGGTTTGTAGAATAAGCATGCGCAGTAGGTTAGATTGACGCCCTAACTTGCAACTCGTATGTTTGTTATATGCTAATGCTTGTAGTGTTGGGTTTTATGCCCTAAAACTCGTAGATAGTGAATGTAAAAAAATTTTATACTTGTGTTTAATAAAATGTTATTTAGTTTCTACAATAAAATGTTATTGTTTAATATTGCACTATTTGACCCAAATCCAATAAACTAAGATCCAAGGTTGTTTGTATGTAACTTGAACTAGTATGTGGAGACATACAGGGATCGATGTTCAAGTAACAACCTAAAAGGTCTATAGTATACGGATAAGGATGGATACCTTATCCTGGTGACACTATGGATACGACCCGCTTTGTATTATGATACAAACGCTATAATCCAACGTGTTCATGTACTTGACATGCAAGTGGGGGTATCCTATGCAATGAGTTTGCATAAGACCGGATCGCGAAATAGTTAAGCATTAACTGTAACACCGTTAGTTGGCTTAGTTTCTATTTTACAAGGACGACCTAGACAACTCAGTCTCAATTCTGAGTGGATTATGGACTCCTGTTCACGAGGGGTTGTCCTTTTATTTGTATGGGTGAGAGTGGCCAGCAAGCTGACTCAATATGCCTACAATTTTGGGGACAATACCAAGTGGGGAGCTGGGAACATAATCACACAAGATGAAATTCACTCCTTCTCGACTCTAGGGTAAGTAGGGGTGTGTTCCCTTAAGTGGTGTCTCCGGGACTTGAACAATGGGCCCAACCCTCTCTATGGCACGAGAGGGACTTCTGTTTGTTGGTTGGACCTCAAACAGGTTGTTCATTAGATGAGCATTGGGGACTTAAGGACAACGATGTAAACCAGGGGTAAAACGGTAATTTGACCCAGCTGGGATACGAACACACGTGAAGGACTGACTTGTAGTATTGGTCGATATCCGTGGACACAGAAATATTATGCAGTGAGAAGAGTGCAGTTGTGGGTCTTTAGTGGAGTGACCCACAGTTAACGAATGGAGACTAACTTGGTTAATGAGTTTAAGCTGGTTAGTCTCGTATCGTTGGAGCTTCTGATCTGTAGGTCCATTAGGTCCCACTGGTAGCTCGTAAAAAGACTTGAAGCAAATAAATATAAATTGTAAATTGAAAGTGTTCAATTTATTTGGGGAATCATATAATGTATATTGATGCATTATAATATAAAGTTTATGAAACTTTATAGTATAATTTTTGAATTAATTTAAAAAATTAATTCATGAGATAAGATATTTGAAAAGTTCAAATAATTTTAATATGAATAGGATTCATATTAATTTTAATTTTAATAAAATTCCTAAGATTAAATATGTGATATTTAATTGGGTAATTAATTAATTATGAAATTAATTAATTATTTATTAAAATTAGATATTGTTCAGATAATAGATTTGAACTTATTCCTAGACCTTTACCTATATATAGGACCCTTGGGGTGGGGTGAAAGGCCTCCCATTGTCTCTTCTTCTCTCAGAGATCTCTCCCAAAAGACTCCTACAAGTTTCCTGCATCAAGAAGTCTTAGAGATATACCGGTGTAGCCGATTGGTAGTGTTCGCACAAGAGGGTTGTTGCGTTTTTAATCTCATTGGTAAGAAAAGGTGAATTGATCAAGGTTTTCTACAAAAGTAAGTTTTCTATGAAATCCTTGATCACTAGGATCAATCTAGTTGATCTTTTAGCATGTTTATAGCTTATGTACAACCCATTAAATATAGATTTATTGTTGTAATATTTTTCAAATTTTATTGGTATTTCAATTTGAATCTAAGACTCTAAGTAGGTTCGGTAATACTTTCCGCGACGTGGGGCTTTTATCTCTTCATGTAGTGCATAGACCGATTCATGGGCACGGGTCCCAAGAGCAATTCTCTAACTTTGTTGCTTTGCATGATACGTCTAGGTTCTAAAATAGCGTTAGAAGTAATCTAGGCCTAATTATTTCTAATGTCCTAATCAATCCACTAGACTTAAGGCAATTGGTTAATTGTTTGGTTTGATGGCTTGATCGAATTAATTAGTTAATCAACTAGGGTCTAATTCGATGAACGGTGTATAATCAGATTAGATGGCTTAGGTGGATTTAGGGTCCTTTCTGGGTTCAGATTAGATCGATTGGGCAATTAAGCAATGTGAATTTAGCCTTTAATAGGTAGGAATACGATGATCAAAGTGATGAGCAATTTGCTTACCGCAAGTGTACGGGTCAAGTAATAATATAGTGTTTTCGTGTAAAACGAGTGTCGTCCTCTGGATTGGTTTTCTAGCAAATTAAGTATCGCGAATACTTTTGTCCAATTTTATTTAGGGAGCAAAACTCAATGATAAAGATAAATCTAAAGACAAAAAGCATAAAATAAAAGTGGAGACTCAAATGGAAAGATTCTTAGGGAATTGATTTCATTGATTAAGATTGAGGATTAATTAATGGGATGAATTTAGCATGCAATTATTCTACCAAGTCTAGGAACCTTTTATCACAACTATCTCTCCCGAGCATAATTGATTCTCATGCATGCAACCAACTTGATATCCCTATCTAAGTTCATTAACATGCAAGGCTTTTAGTTTAGTTCTTCAAGCAACTTCTAAAGTTATTCCAAATCCCGTCACAAACTTAGAATTTCTACTTTAGTCATGCAATTAAATAAAGTATGTCTTAGGCCAAATTTCCTCTCCCGAGCAAGATTCAACACTCAAATCATTCAACTAGTGATCAAGTAATTGAAAGCATTTAACCATAATTGCATAGGTAAAATAAATGCATATTCATACCACAAATCAATCCAACAAACTAAAACAACTACATCAATCCCTAAGACAAACAACTAGCAATTCATCGTCTTTTGATAGCGAGCATAGCTAGCTATTTTTCTCTGATTAATTAAGCTAGTCTTTTTCAATTATTTGCCCAAATTTATGCATTTTTATGTTTTATTTGTAGGAAGTATGTGCTTGAAGCTTAATTCATCAATTGGAGTCAAATGGAGCTTCCAATCTAAAAAAAAAAAAAAAAAAAAAAAAAAAAAAAAAAAAAAAAAAATTCATAGCGTCGCGACGCTAGGCCCAGCGCCGCAACGCTATCGACAAAATTTCCAAAAATGCGGATCTCGACAGCGTCGCGACGCTGCCTTGACAGCGTCTCGACGCTACGACGAAATTTTGCTATTTAAGCATCCTTTCGGCTAGGTTTTTGGGGGAGATCAATTTGGGACCTTTTGGAGCCGTAAAGAGGACAGAATAGAGGGCTTTTGGAGCTGAAAACAAAGGAGGAACTTGGAAATCAACCCATTGTTCGTGGGGATCGTGACGGGGACGTCGGGACTCGGCCTACATTGAGTTTTCTTTTCCCTTTTCTTCCTTTAGTTAGATTTATGGCTTTGATATGTTTAGTTGAGTTTGTATTTCAAATCATGAGTAGCTAAACTTGTAGCTTAGGGATTGATGTAGTTGATTAAGTTTATGGATTGATTTATGGTTTAAGTTGTGCAATGTTATTGTGTTTGTAATCTTGATTTAATGCTTTCAATTAATTGGCCATTAGTTGGATGATTTAAGTTTCGAATCTAGCTCGGGAGAGGGGATTTGATTTAGACTTACTCAAGATTGCATGAATAAAGTTTAATTTCTAATTCTTGACGGTTTTAGATTAACTTTAGAATTGGTTAAAAGATCTCATTGCCTTGCTTTTTAATAAACTTAGATAGGGATATCAAGTTGGTTAATTTGCATGAGAATCAATTATACTCGGGAGAGGTAGTTGTGATTAAAGGGTCTTTGGCTCATAATTCCATTGTGCATAATAACTTATTCTTTAAAATCAATCCTAAACGAAATCGGCGAAATCAATTCCCTAAGTAGTTTTCCCAATTGAATTTCCATACTTTTTACTTGCTTTGATTTGTTTTTATCATCATCTTTTCATCACTTTTTGATCCCTAAATAAAATTGGGCAAGATAATTCACAATACTTGATTTGCTTAAAAAGCCAATCCAGAGGACGACATTCGAATTTACTATTCACTATATTATTACTTGACCCGTGCGCTTGCGGTGTTAGTTTAATTAATTTTCCTGCAATTTAATTTCCTGTCTTTTAAATTCTTGTTATTTAAATTCCTTGCATGTTGATCTCCCTAGCATTGCAATCCCCCTTTTACTGCTTTCCAACTCAAAGTAATTATTAAATAGTTAACCAACCGCCACTCCCTGTGATCGACCCCGACCAATACTACTGCAAGTAGTTTAGTGATCATGGATATATATCAATTTATTTGACACGAGTCCCGACAGCTCGTCCCGTCAGTCATGCAGTCTTTATCGCTGCTTCACAAGCAGCTACCTTTTTGTCCTTTATGGTCGAGACTACAACTATGCCATACTATAGCTACTCCGATAAGAGTGAACACAGATACTGATGTAGATTTCCTCAAATCATTATCAGTTTGAAAATGATGTGGAATTTTCCTACCGCAAGTGTACGGGTCAAGTAATAATATAGTGTTTTCGTGTTAAACGAGTGTCGTCCTCCGGATTGGTTTTCTAGCAAATCAAGTACCGTGAATAATCTTATCCAATTTTATTTAGAGAGAAAAACTCAATGATAAAAGACAAATCTAAAGACAAAAAGCATAAAATAAAGGTGGAGACTCAAATGGAAAGACTCTTAGAGAATTGATTTCATTGTTGAGATTGAGGATAAATTAATGGGATGAATTTAACATGCAATTATTCTACCAAGTCTAGGAACCTTTTATTTTAACTATCTCTCTCGAGCATAATTGATTCTCACATATGCAGTCAACTTGATATCCCTATCTAAGTTCATTAACATGCAAGGCTTTGAGTTTAGTTCTTCAAGCAACTTCTAAAGTTATTCCAAATCCCGTCACAAACTTAGAATTTCTACTTTAGTCATGCAATTAAATAAAGTATGTCTTAGGCCAAATTTCCTCTCCCGAGCAAGATTCAACACTCAAATCATTCAACTAGTGATCAAGTAATTGAAAGCATTTAACCATAATTGCATAGGTAAAATAAATGCATATTCATACCACAAATCAATCCAACAAACTAAAACAACTACATCAATCCCTAAGACAAACAACTAGCAATTCATCGTCTTTTGATAGCGAGCATAGCTAGCTATTTTTCTCTGATTAATTAAGCTAGTCTTTTTCAATTATTTGCCCAAATTTATGCATTTTTATGTTTTATTTGTAGGAAGTATGTGCTTGAAGCTTAATTCATCAATTGGAGTCAAATGGAGCTTCCAATCTAAAAAAAAAAAAAAAAAAAAAAAAAAAAAAAAAAAAAAAAATTCATAGCGTCGCGACGCTAGGACCAGCGCCGCGACGCTATCGACAAAATTTCCAAAAATGCGGATCTCGACAGCGTCGCGACGCTGCCTTGACAGCGTCTCGACGCTACGACGAAATTTTGCTATTTAAGCATCCTTTCGGCTAGGTTTTTGGGGGAGATCAATTTGGGACCTTTTGGAGCCGTAAAGAGGACAGAATAGAGGGCTTTTGGAGCTGAAAACAAAGGAGGAACTTGGAAATCAACCCATTGTTCGTGGGGATCGTGACGGGGACGTCGGGACTCGGCCTACATTGAGTTTTCTTTTCCCTTTTCTTCCTTTAGTTAGATTTATGGCTTTGATATGTTTAGTTGAGTTTGTATTTCAAATCATGAGTAGCTAAACTTGTAGCTTAGGGATTGATGTAGTTGATTAAGTTTATGGATTGATTTATGGTTTAAGTTGTGCAATGTTATTGTGTTTGTAATCTTGATTTAATGCTTTCAATTAATTGGCCATTAGTTGGATGATTTAAGTTTCGAATCTAGCTCGGGAGAGGGGATTTGATTTAGACTTACTCAAGATTGCATGAATAAAGTTTAATTTCTAATTCTTGACGGTTTTAGATTAACTTTAGAATTGGTTAAAAGATCTCATTGCCTTGCTTTTTAATAAACTTAGATAGGGATATCAAGTTGGTTAATTTGCATGAGAATCAATTATACTCGGGAGAGGTAGTTGTGATTAAAGGGTCTTTGGCTCATAATTCCATTGTGCATAATAACTTATTCTTTAAAATCAATCCTAAACGAAATCGGCGAAATCAATTCCCTAAGTAGTTTTCCCAATTGAATTTCCATACTTTTTACTTGCTTTGATTTGTTTTTATCATCATCTTTTCATCACTTTTTGATCCCTAAATAAAATTGGGCAAGATAATTCACAATACTTGATTTGCTTAAAAAGCCAATCCAGAGGACGACATTCGAATTTACTATTCACTATATTATTACTTGACCCGTGCGCTTGCGGTAGGAAAAGTCCACATCAAGTTTTTGGCGCCGTTGCCGGGGATTGGCACATTTAGCTAGATTGATATTGTGGAAAAATTGCTTGATCTTAATTTAGGGTGTATTGTTACTTTTTTAGGTTTGTTGCATTTTTTTCCTTATTTGTTTTTCTTTCCATATTTGATTTTCTAGGTTAGTTTCCTTTTAGTTGTGTAATCTTTTCCTTATTTGTTCTTGTTTTTCCTTTTCTAGGTTAGTTTCCTTATTTGCATTTTGTCATATTTATTTTTGCATTTCATATTAGGTTAGTTTGTTTCATTTTTCTTGATTATATTTTCCATATTTAGATTTGTTGTTTCCTTTTCTTTATTTATTTCCATATTTGTTTTTTTTTCTTTTCTTTTTAAGGTATTTTTAATTTTGCATGCGTAGTAGTAGAGAAGTGATACCATTTGATCCCGAGATAGAAAGAACAATTCTTAGGCTTCGAAGGGAAAATAGAGAAATTATTCAAATGGCAGACCAAAATCTACCTGAGGAGCCTAGGCCTATTAGAGATTATTTTCAGCCTGTGTTTCAGGGGCAACAGTCGGGAATTGTCTATGCACCGATTAATGCCAACAACTTTGAGCTGAAAACCGGTCTTATTCAAATGGCTCGAGACTGTGCATACAGAGGATCGCCCACTGAGGATCCAAATTCTCATCTTAAATCATTTTTGGATATTTGTGGGACGGTAAAGATTAATGGAGTCTCTGAGGATGCTATTCGCTTACGTTTATTTCCCTTTTCTTTGCAGGATAAAGCACGAGATTGGTTGCAGTCTATTACTCCTGGGAGCATCACCACCTGGGATGCTTTGGTCCAGGCCTTTTTAAAGAAATTTTTCCCTCCTGCAAAGACGGTCAAGCTGAGGACCGAGATTGGGACATTCCAACAACAATATGATGAGCAGCTGTTCGAAGCTTGGGAACGATTCAAAGAGCTACTGAGGAAGTGTCCTCAACATGGTTACCCCGATTGGCTTCAGGTACAGTTGTTTTATAATGGTTTAACTCCTAGTACAAAAACGATTGTTGATGCAGCTGCAGGTGGGACTCTGTTGTCCAAGACCGTGGAAAACGCTCGCACACTTTTAGAGGATATGGCCACCAACAGCTATCAGTGGCCATCCGAGCGGTCTACACCTAAAAAGATTGCTGCTGGAGTGTTTGAGGTTGATAAAGTAAGTGCACTCCAGGCCCAGATGACTTCCCTTGCCAATGCTTTTATGAAATTTTCAGGTACAGGGAGTGCACAGTCAATTGAATCAGCTGCTGCTTTAGCATCTAGACCTCAGGAGGAGACCATTGAACAGGTTCAGTATGTATCAAATTTTAATTCTAGGGGATATAATAATAGTTCTACACCTACACATTATCACCCTAACAATAGGAACCATGAAAATTTCTCGTATGCTAATACTAAGAATGCTCTTAATCCTCCTGGTTTTGCCCCTCAAACTCAAGATAATAAAAAGTTAGAAGATCTTGTTGGAGCTTTCATTGCAGAGTCTAGTAACAGGACAACCAAGTTAGAGGAGGCAGTCATTACTATCAACACCACGGTGAATGGCCACAGTGCAGCTATAAAGAACATTGAGACTCAGCTGGGACAGTTGGTGAATGTTGTAAGTACAATGAACAAAGGTAAGGCCCCAGCTGAACAAGAAAAACTTCAGATGGAGTACTGTAAGGCAATCACTGTGCACCAGGAAGAATCTGAAGAGGAACCTGAATCTGAGGACTATGAAACGCCTACAGGGGAAGCTGAGGAGGACACATCATCTGATGAGGCTGAACAGCCTAACCTTGAGCCTCCTATTCCTTCTCCCACACTGATGGTTCCCAAGGAAAAGAAAAAGAAAAAGAAGAAAAAGAACAATCAGGTTCAGTTTGATAAATTTATGAATGCTTTTATGAATCTGAATATTAATATTCCATTTGCAGAGGCATTAGAGATGCCCCAATACAACATGTTTATGAAGGAGTGGTTAGCAAAGAAGCGAAAAGAAAAGAAGGTTGACACTGTTTATCTTGCTTCCACATGCAGCACCAGAGTACAACAAAAAGTACCTGAAAAAGTAGCAGATCCAGGGAGTTTTTCTGTTCCTTGTAGTTTTGGTACTTATTCTTTCAGAGCATTATGTGATTTAGGTGCTAGCATTAATATCATTCCTCTATCGTTGTGTAAAAAGTTAGATATAGGTGAGATTAAGTCTACTCCTGTAAAGCTCCAATTGGCTGATCAATCTGTGGTGAGACCAGTTGGTATTGTAGAAAATGTGTTAATCAGAGTAGGTAGATTTTTCCTCCCTATTGACTTGTATGTTATGGACATGATAGAAAATCCTTCAATGCCTGTCATATTAGGACGACCATTCCTCGCTACTGGGCGAGCGATCATAGATATTGAGCGCAGGGAGCTCACTATTAGAGTCAAGAACGAAAAAGAAATCTTTAAAGCAGTTGAAGACTCTAAAGATGAAGTGCTTTACATGGGCTACAGGAAAGGTGCAAGAAAGAGCACCTCTGTTGGATTCACAGAACAAAAGCCTCCTTGAAGCACGTGCAACACGTCGAGCTAATGACGTTAAACAAGCGCTTATGGGAGGCAACCCAAGTAAGTTTAGTGTGTTTTCTTTTTCTTTTTGATTTATTGTTTGTTTTTGTTTTGTAGGTCTTGTTTTCTTTCTCTCCTTTGCTTTCAAGCTTTCAAGATTCCAAGCTCTCAAGCAAGAAGTCATCATCATTCCAGGCCAGTATTGTTCACTCCTGTCATTCTTTTATTGTTCTCATGCTTGTGTATGCCTTATTTTCTTTATACATTGAGGACAATGCATACTTTAAGTTTGGGGGTGGATTAGCATGTTTGTGGAGCCCTTGAGCATCTGAGTTCGGGCTATAGTTTTGAGCTTTCTTTGAATTATGCATATGGTTGTTTTCTGGATGCTACTTTTGCATGATTATGATGTCCTAGGATAGGCTTTCTTGTCAATTTTCAAGCTTGTGATGAGATGTAAGCATAAGTGCCCAAAAAGGGAGACTTTTTAAAATTTTTCTAGGAGATGGCTTGCATGAGTAGAGTATCTGTCTTAGCTTGACTTGGATTTGAATGCTTAGGAGCGAATTATTGGGTTCATATGTTTGTTGTCACCTCGATAGGTGTAGGGAAGAGCTAAAAAGTTAATGTTTTGCAAATTAGCATGTTTGATCTTGCTTAGGAGGAAAGAAAAGAATATATGCTATTTATGCTCATAAAGAAAAATCATTCTTGTTGTTACTGTTGAAAAGAAAATTATTATGCCATGGCCTGTGCACAGTTTGCAATGTTTAATAATGTTTAGGCAAAAAGAGCTACCCCTGTTGTGATCAGTTAGGCCAACCAGAGAAAACTCAGGTTAAGGGTCCCTGCAATGGGTGTGTGAAAGCTAGTGCCACATATACATGCTTAATTAAATTGTTAATTATAAGCACCTAAGTTTGGAGAAAAACAAACTAATTTGTTCCATTAACTCATTAGTGAAACCTTAGTTCCAGTGTAGAGGGAAGATGAGCTGAGAGTTTAATAATCCAATCCCGGGCTAGTAGAGTCTGGTCTCGTTGAGTTAGATCTCGCTTGTGCAAGTTAATTTTGGAAAAATTTTAATTTGTCTCCCTCATTGGTCCTTATGTGCATGTCTCTTGCTTGCTTGACTATTGACCTTTGAGCCTTGAGGATTGAGTTATGATTATTGCATCCATTCTTCTACTGTATGCTTAATTTTTAGTTTGCTCGAGGACTAGCAAAAGCTTAAGTTTGGGGGTATTTGATAGCGAGCATAGCTAGCTATTTTTCTCTGATTAATTAAGCTAGTCTTTTTCAATTATTTGCCCAAATTTATGCATTTTTATGTTTTATTTGTAGGAAGTATGTGCTTGAAGCTTAATTCATCAATTGGAGTCAAATGGAGCTTCCAATCTAAAAAAAAAAAAAAAAAAAAAAAAAAAAAAAAAAAAAAAAAAAAAAAAAAAATTCATAGCGTCGCGACGCTAGGACCAGCGTCGCGACGCTATCGACAAAATTTCCAAAAATGCGGATCTCGACAGCGTCGCGACGCTGTCTTGACAGCGTCTCGACGCTACGACGAAATTTTGCTATTTAAGCATCCTTTCGGCTAGGTTTTTGGGGGAGATCAATTTGGGACCTTTTGGAGCCGTAAAGAGGACAGAATAGAGGGCTTTTGGAGCTGAAAACAAAGGAGGAACTTGGAAATCAACCCATTGTTCGTGGGGATCGTGACG
Organism: Luffa acutangula; assembly: GCA_036850905.1. Classification (NCBI taxonomy): domain Eukaryota; kingdom Viridiplantae; phylum Streptophyta; class Magnoliopsida; order Cucurbitales; family Cucurbitaceae; genus Luffa; species Luffa acutangula. Next base: position 12,902,301 of record CM072094.1, on the reverse strand, counting down.
GGGACGTCGGGACTCGGCCTACATTGAGTTTTCTTTTCCCTTTTCTTCCTTTAGTTAGATTTATGGCTTTGATATGTTTAGTTGAGTTTGTATTTCAAATCATGAGTAGCTAAACTTGTAGCTTAGGGATTGATGTAGTTGATTAAGTTTATGGATTGATTTATGGTTTAAGTTGTGCAATGTTATTGTGTTTGTAATCTTGATTTAATGCTTTCAATTAATTGGCCATTAGTTGGATGATTTAAGTTTCGAATCTAGCTCGGGAGAGGGGATTTGATTTAGACTTACTCAAGATTGCATGAATAAAGTTTAATTTCTAATTCTTGACGGTTTTAGATTAACTTTAGAATTGGTTAAAAGATCTCATTGCCTTGCTTTTTAATAAACTTAGATAGGGATATCAAGTTGGTTAATTTGCATGAGAATCAATTATACTCGGGAGAGGTAGTTGTGATTAAAGGGTCTTTGGCTCATAATTCCATTGTGCATAATAACTTATTCTTTAAAATCAATCCTAAACGAAATCGGCGAAATCAATTCCCTAAGTAGTTTTCCCAATTGAATTTCCATACTTTTTACTTGCTTTGATTTGTTTTTATCATCATCTTTTCATCACTTTTTGATCCCTAAATAAAATTGGGCAAGATAATTCACAATACTTGATTTGCTTAAAAAGCCAATCCAGAGGACGACATTCGAATTTACTATTCACTATATTATTACTTGACCCGTGCGCTTGCGGTGTTAGTTTAATTAATTTTCCTGCAATTTAATTTCCTGTCTTTTAAATTCTTGTTATTTAAATTCCTTGCATGTTGATCTCCCTAGCATTGCAATCCCCCTTTTACTGCTTTCCAACTCAAAGTAATTATTAAATAGTTAACCAACCGCCACTCCCAGTGATCGACCCCGACCAATACTACTGCAAGTAGTTTAGTGATCATGGATATATATCAATTTATTTGACACGAGTCCCGACAGCTCGTCCCGTCAGTCATGCAGTCTTTATCGCTGCTTCACAAGCAGCTACCTTTTTGTCCTTTATGGTCGAGACTACAACTATGCCATACTATAGCTACTCCGATAAGAGTGAACACAGATACTGATGTAGATTTCCTCAAATCATTATCAGTTTGAAAATGATGTGGAATTTTCCTACCGCAAGTGTACGGGTCAAGTAATAATATAGTGTTTTCGTGTTAAACGAGTGTCGTCCTCCGGATTGGTTTTCTAGCAAATCAAGTACCGTGAATAATCTTATCCAATTTTATTTAGAGAGAAAAACTCAATGATAAAAGACAAATCTAAAGACAAAAAGCATAAAATAAAGGTGGAGACTCAAATGGAAAGACTCTTAGAGAATTGATTTCATTGTTGAGATTGAGGATAAATTAATGGGATGAATTTAACATGCAATTATTCTACCAAGTCTAGGAACCTTTTATTTTAACTATCTCTCTCGAGCATAATTGATTCTCACATATGCAGTCAACTTGATATCCCTATCTAAGTTCATTAACATGCAAGGCTTTGAGTTTAGTTCTTCAAGCAACTTCTAAAGTTATTCCAAATCCCATCACAAACTTAGAATTTCGACTTTAGTCATGCAATTAAATAAAGTAAGTCTTAGGCCAAATCCCCTCTCCCGAGCAAGATTCAACACTCAAATCATTCAACCAGTGATCAAGTAATTGAAAGCATTTAACAATAATTGCATAGGTATAATAAATGCATATTCATACCACAAATCAATCCAACAAACTAAAACAACTACATCAATCCCTAAGACAAACAACTAGCAATTCATAGTCTTCAAACTACAAACACTAATTGAAATAAAAGCCATAAAAACTACAAGAGTTAAGAGAAAGAGAAAGGAAAACTCGAATCCGCCGACACCGCACGTCCCCGTCACGATCTCCACGTCTTCTCGCTTGATTCCCACTCCTTGGCCTTGCCTTTAGCTCCCACAAAAGGTCTCTAGTTGAAATTAGGGCTAAAATCTCACCAATTGGGCTCCCCAAATCCGTAACTGAAAAGAGGAATATATAGAAAATCTGCGGATAGCGTCGCGACGCTGTGTGACGCTATGATTTTTTTTATTTATTTATTTATTATTATTTTTTTTTGGATTGAACTCCATTTGACTCCAATTGCTGAATTAAACTTCAAGCACATACTTCCTACAAATAAAACATAAAAATGCATAAATTTGGGCAAATAATTGTAAAATACTAACTTAATTAATCAGAGAAAAATAGCTAGCTATGCTCGCTATCAGAAAACATGTGTGAGTGTATCTAGTAAGGAGCAAATCCTTAGCATCATACACGAGCATATAGTCCTTCGTTCTCCTAAGATACTTGAGGATATACTTAACGGCTCTTCAGTGATAAAATCCTTGACTGGATTGATTCTTACTAACAATCCCTACTATCTAGGGCATTCGTCTCATGTCCTCAACTTCTTGAGGTGGTTAATGAAACAGTTTCTTATACTAAAGAATTTTATGTCTAAAAGGTAGTGAACCCTTCTTGGAATTCTGTATCTTATATCTAATTAACATCTTGTAGACATAAGACGCTTGAGACAAGGCTAGCCTTTTTTTCTTACGGTTCCTAACAATTTGGATCCCCAGAAAAAACTCAGCTTCTCCCAAATTTTCATTTGGAAATGAGCTGCTAGCCTCTTTTAATGTCAGTGAGACAACCTACATCATTCCTAATGACTAGGATATCAATCATATACAACACTAATAAAGCTACTAAACTATTGATGATCTTCTCAAGAAGTAAGACTCATCAATGTTCTGATTAAAGCCCAAAAGATTTCATCGCAGTATCAAATCTTCTATTCCAATATCGAAATGCTTTAATCAATCCATGAATGGATTGATTAAGCTCACAAACCTTTTGCTCTTGACCTTGCTAAATGAACTCTTATGGTTGAGGCATGTAGATACTCTCTTCAAGATTAACCTTTCATAAAGGGTCGTCTTGACATCCATTCAAATCGGACAACAATTCTAATAGATGATAGCGAGCATAGCTAGCTATCTTTACTTATTTAATTTAGCTAGTCTTTTATGATTTTTGGGCCATTTTATTGTGCTTTATTGTTTATTTTATAGGAAATGGTTGATTGGAGCTATAATGCCATATTAGAGTTAATCGGGTGCTCGGGGCGTGAAAAGATGCAAAGGAATGAAAAGAGTAAAAGAGGAAAAAAGACAAATCTCGGTCAACAGCAGGCTAGCGTCGAGACGCTAGCTCTTGAGCGTCGAGACGCTCACATTCCATATCAGATTAGGCGCGTAAAGCTCACAACGTCGAGACGCTATGATAGGAAGCGTCCCGACGCTACCGTTTTTCCTTATTCAGAATGCGCGTATAAGAGGCAGCGTCGCGACACTGTCTTGACAGCGTCTCGACGCTAAGACGAAAAATCAGAATAAAAGCTTATTTTCGGCTAGGTTTTTGGGGAGTTCGATTTGGGACCTTTGAGAGCCGTAAACAGGGCAGAACAGAGCACTTGGAGGCTGAAAACAAAGGGAGAGATTTGGAAATCAACCCATTGTTCGTGGGGATAGTGACGGGGACGTCGGACTCGGCCTACATTGAGTTTTCTTTTCCCTTTCCTTTCTTTAGTTAGATTTATGGCTTTCACATGTTTAGTTGAGCTTGTATTTACATTCATGAGTAGCTAAACTTTTAGCTTAGGGATTGATGTAGTTGATTAAGTTTATGGATTGATTTATGGTTTAAGTTGTGCAATGTTATTGTGTTTGTAATCTTGATTTAATGCTTTCAATTAATTGGCCATTAGTTGAATGATTTAAGTTTCGAATCTAGCTCGGGAGAGGGGATTTGATTTAGACTTACTCAAGATTGCATGAATAAAGTTTATTTTCTAATTCGTGACGGTTTTAGATTAACTTTAGAATTGGTTAAAAGATCTCATTGCCTTGCATGTTTAATAAACTTAGATAGGGATATCAAGTTGGTTAATTTGCATGAGAATCAATTATACTCGGGAGAGGTAGTTGTGATTAAAGGGTCTTTGGCTCATAATTTCATTGTGCATAATAACTTATTCCTTAAAATCAATCCTAAACTAAATCGGCAAAATCAATTCCCTAAGTAGTTTTCCCAATTGAATTCCCATTCTTTTTACTTGCTTTGATTTGGTTTTATTATCATTCATTCATCACTTTTTAATCCCTAAATAAAATTGAGCAAGATTATTCACAATACTTGATTTGCTTAAAAATCCAATCCAGAGGACGACATTCGAATTTACTTTCACTATAGTATTACTTGACCCGTGCGCTTGCGGTAGGAAAAGTCCACATCAAGTTTTTGGCGCCGTTGCCGGGGATTGGCACATTTAGCTAGATTGATATTGTGGAAAAATTGCTTGATCTTAATTTAGGGTGTATTGTTATTTTTTTAGGTTGATTGCATTTTTTCCGTATTTATTTTTCTTTCCATATTTGATTTTCTAGGTTAGTTTCTTTATTTGTGCTTTGCCATATTTATTTTTGTGCATTCCATATTAGGTTAGTTTGTTTCCTTTTCTAGATTATACTTTCCATTCTTAACTTTGTTGTTTTCTTTTCTTTAATTATTTCATTCCATAATTGTTCTCTTTCCTTTTTAGGGTAGTTTTGATTTTTGCATGCGTAATAGTAGAGAAGTAGCACCATTTGATCCCGAGATAGAAAGAACAATTCATAGGCTTCGTAGGGAAACTAGAGAAAATTTTCAAATGGCTGACCAAAATCAACCTGAGGAGCCTAGGCCTATTAGAGATTATTTTCAGCCTGTGTTTCAGGGGCAACAGTCGGGGATTGTCTATGCACCGATTAATGCCAACAACTTTGAGCTGAAAACCGGTCTCATTAAGATGGCTCGAGACTGTGCATACAGAGGATCGCCCACTGAGGATCCAAATTCTCATCTTAAATCATTTTTGGATATTTGTGGGACGGTAAAGATTAATGGAGTCTCTGAGGATGCTATTCGCTTACGTTTATTTCCCTTTTCTTTGCAGGATAAAGCACGAGATTGGTTGCAGTCTATTACTCCTGGGAGCATCACCACCTGGGATGCTTTGGTCCAGGCCTTTTTAAAGAAATTTTTCCCTCCTGCAAAGACGGTCAAGCTGAGGACCGAGATAGGGACATTCCAGCAACAATATGATGAGCAGCTGTTTGAAGCTTGGGAGCGATTCAAAGAGCTACTGAGGAAGTGTCCTCAGCACGGTTACCCCGATTGGCTTCAGGTACAGTTGTTTTATAATGGTTTAACTCCTAGTACAAAAACGATTGTTGATGCAGTTGCAGGTGGGACTCTGTTGTCCAAGACCGTAGAAAACGCTCGCACACTTTTAGAGGATATGGCCACCAACAGCTATCAGTGGCCATCTGAGCGGTCTACACCTAAAAAGATTGCTGCTGGAGTGTTCGAGGTTGATAAAGTAAGTGCACTCCAAGCCCAGATGACCTCCCTTGCTAATGCTTTTATGAAATTTTCAGGTACAGGGAGTGCTCAATCAATTGAATCAGCTGCTGCTTTAGCATCTAGACCTCAGGAGGAGACTATTGAGCAGGTTCAGTATGTATCAAATTTTAATTCTAGGGGATATAATAATAGTTCTACACCTACACATTATCACCCTAACAATAGGAACCATGAAAATTTCTCTTATGCTAACACCAAGAATGTTCTTAATCCTCCTGGTTTTGCCCCTCAAACTCAAGATAATAAAAAGTTAGAAGATCTTGTTGGAGCTTTCATTGCAGAGTCAAGTAACAGGACAACCAAACTAGAGGAGGCAGTCATTGCTATCAACACCACAGTGAATGGCCACAGTGCTGCCATCAAGAACATTGGGACTCAACTGGGACAGTTGGTGAATGTTGTAAGCACCATGAACAAAGTTAAGGCCCCAGTTGAGCAAGAGAAATCCCAGATGGAGTATTATAAGGCAATCACTGTTCACCAGGAGGGATCTGAAGAGGAACCTGAATCTGAGGACTATGAAACGCCTACAGGGGAAGCTGAGGAGGACACATCATCTGATGAGGATGAAAAACCTAACCCTGAGCCTCCTATTCCTTCTCCCACACTGTTGGTTCCCAAGGAAAGGAAAAAGAAAAAGAAGAAAAAGAACAATCAGGTTCAGTTTGATAAATTTATGAATGCTTTTATGAATCTGAATATTAATATTCCTTTTGCAGAGGCATTAGAGATGCCCCAATACAACAGGTTCATGAAGGAGTGGCTAGCAAAGAAGCGAAAAGAAAAGAAAGTTGACACTGTCTATCTTGCTTCCACATGCAGCACCAGAGTACAACAGAAAGTACCTGAAAAAGTAGCAGATCCAGGGAGTTTTTTTGTTCCTTGTAGTTTTGGTACTTATTCTTTCAGAGCATTATGTGATTTAGGTGCTAGCATTAATATCATTCCTCTATCGTTGTGTAAAAAGTTAGATATAGGTGAGATTAAGTCTACTCCTGTAAAGCTCCAATTGGCTGATGAATCTGTGGTGAGACCAGTTGGTATTGTAGAAAATGTGTTAATAAGAGTAGGTAGATTTTTCCTCCCTATTGATTTATATGTTATGGACATGATAGAAAATCCTTTGATGCCTGTTATATTAGGACGACCATTCCTCGCTACTGGGCGAGTGATTATAGATATTGAGCGCAGGGAGCTCACTATTAGAGTCAAGAACGAAAAAGAAATCTTTAAAGCAGTTGAAGACTCTAAAGATGAAGTGCTTTTCATGGGATATAGGAAAGGTGCAAGAAAGAGCACCTATGTTGGTTTCACAGAACAAAAGCCCCCTTGAAGCACGATCAACACGTCGAGCTAATGACGTTAAACAAGCTCTTATGGGAGGCAACCCAAGTAAGTTTAGTGTGTTTTCTTTTTGTCTTTGATTTATTGTTTGCTTTTGTTTTGTAGGTCTTGTTTTCTTTATCTCCTTTGCTTTCAAGCTTTCAAGATTCGAAGCTCTCAAGCAAGTCATCATCATTCCAGGCCAGTATTGTTCACTCCTTTCATTCGTTTTTTGTTCTCATGCTAGTTTATGCCTTATTTTCTTTATACATTGAGGACAATGCATATTTTAAGTTTGGGGGTGGATTAGCATGTTTGTGGAGCCCTTGAGCATCTGAGTTCGGGCTATAGTTTTGAGCTTTCTTTGAATTATGCATATGGTTGTTTTCTGGATGCTACTTTTGCATGATTATGATGTCCTAGGATAGGCTTTCTTGTCAATTTTCAAGCTTGTGATGAGATGTAAGCATAAGTGCCCAAAAAGGGAGACTTTTTAAAAATTTTCTAGGAGATGGCTTGCATGAGTAGAGTATTTGTCTTGGCTAGATTGGGATTCGAATGCTTAGGAGCGAATTATTGAGTTCATATGCTTGTTGTCACCTCGATAGGTGTAGGGTAGAGCTAAAGAGTTAATTTTTTGCAAATTAGCATGTTTGATCTTGCTTAGGAGAAAAGAAAAGAATATCTGCTTATCATGTTTATAACGAAAAATCATTCTTGTTGTTATTGTTGAAAAAGAAAAAAAGTCATGACTTATGCGTGCAATATGCAATGGTTAATAAAGATTAAGGCAAAAAGAGCTACCCCTGTTGTGATTAGTTAGGCCAACCAGAGAAAACTCAGGTTAAGGGTCCCTACAATGGGTGTGTGAAAGCTAGTGCCACATATAAATGCTTAATTCATTTGTTAATTAAAAGCACCTAAGCTGGAGATAAAACAAACTAATTTGTTGCATTAACTCATTAGTGAAGCCTTAGTGCCAGTGTAGAGGGAAGATGAGCTGAGAGTTTAATAATCCAATCCCGAGCTAGTAGAGTCTGATCTTGTTGAGTTAGATCTCGCTTGTGCAAGTTAATTTTGGAAAAATTTTAATTTGTCTCCCTCATTGGTCCTTGTGTGCATATCTCTTGCTTGCTTGGTTATTGACTTTTGAGCCTTGAGGATTGAGTTATGAGTGTTGCATCCATTCTTCCATTGTATGTCTGATTTAGAGTTTGCTCGAGGACTAGCAAAAGCTTAAGTTTGGGGGTATTTGCTAGCGAGCATAGCTAGCTATCTTTACTTATTTAATTTAGCTAGTCTTTTATGATTTTTGGGCCATTTTATTGTGCTTTATTGTTTATTTTATAGGAAATGGTTGATTGGAGCTATAATGCCATATTAGAGTTAATCGGGTGCTCGGGGCGTGAAAAGATGCAAAGGAATGAAAAGAGTAAAAGAGGAAAAAAGACAAATCTCGGTCAACAGCAGGCTAGCGTCGAGCCGCTAGCTCTTGAGCGTCTCGACGTTCACATTCCAGTTGAGAGTAGATGTAACTAACCAGTTGTATCGGCCCCATCAACAATTCTCGTTGAAGTCCAGCCTCATCAACAACCCTTGTTGACTTATCAACAACTCTTGTTGATGTTTCAGTAGCTTCTTCAGTTTATTTACTTAAAATGACCTTACTTCGTGGCTTATTATTTCTCATGTGGACTTCTTCTAACAATGTAGCATTTATCGATACAAATTCTTTATTCTCTTGGGGATTAAAGAAGTATGCACTTTTCGTTTCCATGGGGTGGCTTACAAATAGGCATAATTTTGAACAGTGTTCCAGTTTCTTTTGGGTTAGTCACAAGCACGTGTGCTGGACACCCCAAAAAACTAAAATAACGCAAACCACCATTACGTTTTATCCACAATTCAAAAGATGTTTCAGAAACTCTTTTGATGGAACATTATTCAAAATATGTTCTATAGTGAACACTGCATGACCCAAAACGAGTTAGGAAAATGAGCATAGCTCATAATGAATCGAACCATATCCAATAGAGTTCTATTTCTCCTATCTAATACACCGTTCTGCTAAGGTGTTCTAGGGGTTAAGAGTTAGGATGTGATTCCATATACTATGGAATAGTGTTGGAATCTTAAGTCCATATACTCTACACTTTGATCAGATCGAAGTGCTTTTATAGTCTCACCTAACAGGTTTTCAACTTTAGTCTTAAGCCCCTTCGAATTTTTCAAGAGGTTCAAATTTAAGTTGCATTAGGTAGAGACAGTCATACCTTGAATAATTATATCTATAATATAGATGAATTATTCATACCCTCCTATTGCTTTAACATATTGGACCACAAGGATCCAAATGTATAAGCTTCAATGGCTCTTTGGCTCTTTATTTCTTTTCAGTAAAAAACCTATTTGTCATCTTACCCTTCAGGCATGACCTACATGTTCGGTTTTATGTCCTAAAACTCGTAGATAGTAAATGTAACAAAGTTAATCGATAAAACGTTATTGACATTATTCAATAAGTTATTATTGAATGGTTGTTTATATTATGCATTAATTAACCCAAATTCAATAAACTAGAACCCATGGCTATATAATGAACACTTGAACTTTATGTGTAAACATAAAATCGGGTCAAGTTCAAGTTATATAAAAAAATTGTCTATAGTATAGGGATAGAGGTTGGGTGCCTTATTAGGACACTATGTGACCCGACTCGCTTTGTATTTAATACAAATGATGTGATCCTAAATCGTTCATGTAAAGACATGCGAGTGGAGGCGTCCTATGCAAAGAGTTTGCATAAGACCAGGACCGAGAAATAAGTCAATTTCCTTTATAACACCGTTTAGTGTGAAACTGACTATTTCATGCGATGACCAAGGTAACTCGATCTTAATCCTGAGCTAACTATGAACTCCATTTTATTCGGGATTATTCTTTGATTTGCATGGGTGAGAGTGGCCCAACATCACCGACTCAATAAGCCTACCATTTTGGAGATAAGACCTAGTAGATAGTTGGGAACATAGTCTTGAAAGAAGAAATTCACTCCTACCCGCCTGTAGGGATAGTAGACGTTTTTCCCTTAAGTGATGACTCCGGATCTAGAACAAAGGCGTGACATCCTCTTTTGGCACGAGAGGATTTTCTGTTTAATGGTTGGACCATAAACAATTGTTCATCATAGGATCAGTGGAACTTAAGGATTAAGATGTGACTTAACGGTTAAAACAGACTTTTGACCTGCTGCAGTTACGAACAACCTGTGAAGGGTCAACTTACTGATTATGGTTGTATCGGGTGGATAGAAATATATCTACAGTGAGGGGAGTGCAACTACGGGCTATAGTGGAGTGTCCCGTTAGTTAACAAATGTTGGTTAACTAGGTTAATGAGTTTAGCCGGTTGATCTCGGATCGTTGGAGCCCATGATCTGTAGGTCCATTAAGTCCCCCTGTTAGCTAATACAGGTCAAACCTTAGAACAAAATGATAACAAGTTTGAAACGTTCAAATTCAATTTAGGAAGATGATGTCAATTATATAACAATATATTCAACATAATGGTTTAATTTTGAGTTAAACTATAATTTTGAGAGAGTTGAAGTATTTAAATATGGTTTAAATACTATTTATGAATGAAGATTCATATTTAAGAAAAGTTGGGTTTAGGTGCAAAATATTAATTTAGTTAAAATTAAATTTATTTAAAATTGATTATTTGAATTAATTTTATTTAAAATTAAAACTTGAAATTCCTTTTAAATTAAAATTTTAAAATTCAAATATTGGAATTTCATGGATGGTGATTTATGACTCAAGCATAAAGAACTCACCATATTTAGCCAGCTAAACACTTTTCTTTGAGTCATACATTTCGTGTCTTGATTTGCAAGACTCATTATACATGTAAACTCCATATATATAAAAGGCTGAGATTTTGATGGAAGTGTCTGGTGATGTTCATGCAAAATGAAGAAATTCAAAATCTCCCTCTCAAAACTGTGGCCTCCAACCTCTCTCAAAACCCATTATTTCTTCCTTTTAATTCATCACATTTTAGGTCCCACAAGCTAGTTCTATGGCCGAAGAATAGCGGGGATGATCTCGATGGTAGTCCAAGATGTGTTCGTGTGAAGAATTGATAGGACCAAAATAGCCCAATCTAGACTTGTTAGGGTGCACTTTACACTTTATATGTCTGTTTTGTAGATAATTCGTGCATTTATGGTATTAGGGTCGAACCACACAAATTGGAGTTAATTCGGGCAATTTAAGAAGTTTTCAAACTTACTTGAGGGCCATGGATCTCGAGGAAGTGAGAAGACCGTGAGAATCGTGACGAGCACGAGGAATAGTTCCAAGGAGTCAAAAGTTCGAGCCCAAATCGAGCAAAAAATGACGAGAATTAAAGTCGAAGCACTCTAAAAGAAAGCACGGCGTCGAGAGACCGTGACCAGCGTCTCGACGCCAGCACGTTTTCAGCCCGAGGCCCATATGGCACGGCGTCGAAACACCGTGACAAGAGTCTCGACACCGCGAAAGATTTTCCTATAACAACCCCTCTTTTAATTATGTCGAATGTATCATCTTTTAGGGTTTATTTTGCTCCTCCTCTCGGTTCTCTTTGTCCCAGAAGACCAAAATTAAAGGTGTAAGTTCCCCCTTTTGATTTCCTTTGTATTTAGTTGTTATTAGCGTTGGGTCGCGAGTTTTAGTCGGCTCAACCGCCGTCTAGAACCGTTCATGCCGATTGAATGATTTTTGGGTTATAGAATGTATTTCTTTGTGAGTTTCATGTTCTGAATGCTTGTTTAATTTCATATTGCAATTGTATTTTGGATTCAGTTTGTATTATTTGCATGCGCAGTAGGTTAAATTGACACCCTAACTCGCAGCTCGTATGTTAACAATTTGATAAGAAATTTATTTCCAAGTAGCTAATGGTATATCAGTTTAATAGTTAGCGCATAGAATGATTAGTGGGCACGGGTCCCAAGAGCAGACTCTGACTTTGTTGCTTGACACGATAGGTTTAGAATCTAAAATAGCGTTAGAAGTAATAAAGGCCTAATTATTTCTAATGTCCTAATCAATCTACTGTACTTAAGGCAATTGGTTAATTGTTTAATTTGACAAGTCCAATCGGATTAATTAATTTATCAATTAGTGTCTAATTCGGTGGATGTTGTATGATCGGGTTAGATGGTTTAGGTGGGCTTTGGGTCTTTTCTGGGTTCAGATTAGGTCGATTGGGCGATTAAGCAATTCAAACTAACCCTTAGTAGGTAGAGATTCAATGATCAATGCAAATCATTCAAACCCAATAATCATTCAAATCGGTGTCGCCTAATTTAATTAATCTTCTCGCCTTTTTATGATCCTTGCAGTTTATTTTCTTGTCCTTTGATTTTCTTGCTTGTTTAAATTCTTGCACTTTAAATTCCTCACACGTTCATTCATCCAATTTTCAAATCCCCCCATTTACCGTTTTCACAACTCAAAATAAATAGAAAATAAATAATCAACTGCCACTCCCTGTGATAGACCCAAGCCACTATTTCTACAAAATTAGTTTTAGTGTCGAGGAATTATAAATTTTATTTGATGACTTAGGGAGAATTCAACATCCTCCTGGCGGTCCTGTCAAATTGACGTCGTTGTCGAGGAGTGCAAACGGTTAATTATTTTCTTTCTATTTTGAGTTTTTAAATTTTAGTTTGACTTTTATTTTCCTTTGTTATGGCTGAGAGAGCAAGTGCAGACAGTGAGGTAAGCAAGTTCAAATCATAAATGTTTGAGCTTAAGGCTCTCATTAATCAGTTGGCTGCAGAGAAGGGATTTCCACCTAAGCATAATGCATATGAAGGATTTCCAACAATGCAAAGCCAACAGACACCAAACCATTACTTCCAGAACAATCAAAGCCCGAATATGCAACATGGATAAAGTTCAAGTACTTTAGTGTTTTCTGGTTAAAAATTTATCTGATGGCATTCGAGTTTTACATGAAGGTCAACTAAAATTCGCAGAGGAGACCAGAACTGAGATGCAACAATTGAGAGCCCAAGTTTCTCAGCTGGCTGACACCGTCAGAAAGTTAGAGGTCAAAATTAAAAAACTGCCTGTGCAATATGAGATTCCAAAGAGAGAAGAAGTATGTTCGACCACGTTAACGAGTGGGACAGTCCTGAATCCTGGGGCGTTAAGCATAGAAAACACACTTCTATATAACAATCAGCCCTCAACTTCACATTCGCAACATAGATTCACGACAGAACTCCATCCTCCAGTTACACAACCACAACACGAGTCAGACCTCGCATTCTCATATAGCCACAACCAAACTACAGAATCTCAACTTACTTAATTAAAGCTTACAACTAAGTTACTGGAAACAACTTCACTTTATTAAACTAAATGAGGAGACAAGTTTCGATAAAACTAACACAATTGAAGCATAGCCCTTCAGCAAGAATAATTTACAAAACTAAGCATTCAGCAAAAACAACTATCCAGCTAGCAAGAACTACCCTAACCAACAAGGCAATAAAAGAAAGCTTAGCGAGCTAGCTACGGTCCTTCCTCATACGCCTACTCCTCTGCATCACTGGGCTCATAACAGTCTTTATCACCCGCATCATCTAAAAATGTTGGGGGAGAAAGGGGAGGGGGTCAGTACAACCACGGTACTGTTGGGTTTTATGCCCTAAAACTCGTAGATAGTAAATGTACATTTGACCGAACATTAATAAAGTGATGTCTTATTCAATGTTTGTATTATATCTTGTCTTATTAACCCTAATCCAATAAACTAAACATCCATGGCTAATATAATGAGGCTTGAACTAGTATGTAGGGACATACGGGGATCAATGTTCAAGTTTTAGCCTAAAGGGTCTGTAGTATAGGGATAAGGCTGGGTACCTTATCCTGGTGACACTATGGATACGGCCCGCTTTGTATATTGATACAAACGTAATGATCCAACGCGTTCATGTGGTTGACATGCGAGTGGGGGTATCCTGTGCAATGAGTTTGCACAAAGATCGGACCGCGAAATAGTTAACCACTAACTCTAACACCGTTGGTTAGCTCGGTTTCTATTTCACTAGAATGACCTAGGCAACTTGGCCTTAATCCTGAGTGGATTATGGACTCCTGTCCATGAGGGATTGTCCTTTGATTTGTACGGGTGAGAGTGGCCAGTTCGCCAACTCAATAAGCCTACCATTTTGGGGACAAGACCGAGTGGGGAGCTGGGAACGTAGTCTTAGAAGATGGAATTCACTCCTTCCTGATATGAGGGTAAGTAGAGGTGTGTTCCCTTAAGTGGTGTCTCCGGGTCTTGAACAATGGGCCCTACCCTCTTTATGGCACGAGAGGGTTTTCTGTTTGATGGTTGGACCACAAACAGGTTGTTCATTAGAGGAGCACTGGTACTTAAGGATCAAGAGGTAGCCAAGGGGTAAAACAGTAATTTGACCTAGTTGGGGTACGAACACACGTGAAGGGCTAACTTGCTGTTGACGGTCAATATCCGTGGACATAGAAATATATCTGCAGTGAGAAGAGTGCAGCTGTGGTTCTTTAGTGGAGTGAACCACAGTTAACGAATATTGATTAACTTGGTTAATGAGTTTAACCAACTAATCTCATATCGTTGGAGCTTCTGATCTGTATGTCCATTAGGTCCCACCGGTAGCTCATTTAGGGCGTTGAGGTAAAATTCTAAGGATGGATTGAATATTCGAAGGTGTTCGAATATTAAACTAAAATATGAATTTGATTCATATTAAAACTATAGGTTATAATTAATGTACATTGGATGTATATTAATATTATAGTTTTGAGAGAGAGAATAGTAATTGAATATATGTGATGTTCAATTTCATTTTATTAATTAATTTCGAATTAATTAATTGATTTAGTTTAATTAAATTTGATTTAATTAAACTATAAGATAAGAGGGATAGTAATTTAAATTGGATTTAAATTAATGTTATTTTAATTAATTTAGATTAATTAAAATATAATTAATTGTAATTTAAAATTATGATTTTAAAATTATAATTAATTAAAATATCAGATAACTGATATTTCAGTTATCTGATATTATGGTTTTTTAAAAGAGACGTGGTCAGTGCAGTTGCTGGGATCTCTCTCAGTCTCACGTCTCTCACGCCCATCTCTCCCTCTCTATCGCTCTCTCTCACTCTGGACTCTCTCTCAGAGAATACAGAACGATTGATTCAGAGAAAATCCTTAGATTTTTTGGCTCCCACAAGCACCTAACGCAATATCCTATTGGAGAATACCGGTGTATCCTTGTGGTGGTGTTCGTGCAATTTTTCCAGCAAAATCAAGGTGTGATCGCTGCTGTTTTTGGGAGAAATTCAGAGAGAATTTGGCGAAAAGTTCAAGGATTTCTTCAAAGGTAAATTGTTCTTGAACTAGGGTCAATAGGACCCAATTCTAGATTAGATCTAGAATTTTTCCTCTTGTTTTAAGCATGCTTGTATCTATTTTACAGCAGTGAATTGTATATTGTTGTCGCTGTAAAATTTATTTCTTTTTGCCGTCGTATTGGTATCCCAATCGACGTTTTATTCGAAAAGGTCTTTGTGTTTTTTCCGCTGCGCAAAGGGCTATTATCCCTTCAGGTACTGGTAAGCAGCTCACACCTAGTGAGCCATCAAGCAACAAACAACAAAATCAATATGCTAGGCACACGTATCCAACATACTTTTTAACAATAAACAAATCACATACTTCTTAAAGAGATAAACCAACAACAAGACTCATGCTGACTCAACAGGATGCCTTCATGCATATACACAACATGCTATGCAACCCCTCATGGTTTCCACGCCATGCTCGCTTTCTTAGCACATGATTTACGCGTCATGCCTTGCACCAAAAAACATGAACTATGCATCATGCAACGCAACTTAACACGTGATTTACTCGTCACGCTCCGCACCAAAACATGAATTCCGCGTCATGTAGCACACTCACGCCCATCACATAAATTACGCGTCATGCAGAGCGCACACTCACACATGATTTATGTGTCACGCTCCGCACCAATAACATGATTTTCACGTCATGTAGCGCAATCTTAACACGTGATTTTCGCGTCTCGCTCCGCCCTCACAACCCACACGTGATTTACGCGTCACGCTCCACACCAATAACATGATTTCCACGTCATGTAATGCAATCTTAACACGTGATTTCCGTGTCACGCTCCGCCTTCACAACCCACACGTGATTTACGCGTCACGCTCCACACCAATAACATGATTTCTCCGTCATGTAGCGCAATCTTAACACGTGGTTTCCGCATCACGCTCCGCACACATACCCAACTCACCTCTCCATGAGCACACAAACTATGCAACCATGACACACATGCAACATAGCCCGAAAGCGATAACACAACATGCTTAAAACACCAACAGATCATCATGCTCTAAATCGATAAGAACAACATGCTTATCACATATCACAAGATATATATCAACCACAAAGCTTACTAAACGGCAAACACGCTCATGCAGTGAAACAGACTCAACCAAATAGAAACTACTTACCAAAAGCTTACGAGCGCTCCTAAAGAACTCCTTAAACAGCTCAAAAGATCTAGATAAACTCCTAAACAACAAGGATAACTTCTAAAAATTAGAACCAACCTACTGAATACTTTAAACATGCTAGAAAGGCATGAATCATCTAAGGAAAGTCTATTTCCTTACTGGAAAACCACTCAAAATTCCCTGAAATAAAAACCCAAAACCTTTTGACCATGGGCAACCATGTCTAAGGCATAATAGAAAATGGGTATTCACCGAATGGCTATATTCAAGGCTTTTTAGCCGTTGGACAACAATTAAAAACACATATTTTCACATTCTAAGAACCTATAGGAGGTGGGCAACGCTTTTAAAGCCTAAATAACCCATGGGTATCGAATAAACATGCTTTTAAGGCTTTAACCTTTAATGGGTATCAAACCTTTAAGCTATTAAACTAAAAACAACAATGAATCTTACCCAACGAACCCAAATTCACGCAAGACGGGTTATATTAACCTTAAACAACACACTAGAACGATCCTTTGGTAGTGGGTATTCGAGCTTATAGTGATTCGAACCCAATCGATCACTTAGACGGCGCTGCAGAATAGAAATTTCAATATTAACTTAAATTTCCAGCACATAAAAAACATGGGTATTCTAATTCTAACACTAACCAAGAATGGGTAAGTGCTTAAACTCACCGGAATCGCTAAGCGACGATGAAATACCCAAGAACGCTGCTGGAAAGAGGTAAAAACGCGAGGAAAACGGAATACCCGCTGCTGGATGCGCACAAAACTGATTGGAATGAGAGAAGGGAGTTAGATCGAGCCTTAAATCAACTAGAACGAGGGAAGAGAGGCTTACCCATAGAAAATACCTCGCTAGACAACACATGAAAGGGAGATTTGAGCCATGAAACCCACCGAAACGAGCCTAAAACTACAGATCAGAACAGCGGCTCGGTCTGGCGGTGAAGCGGCGATGACGACACACCTGCTGTAACGGTGGTGGCGCGTCGAGGCGGCGGTGGCAGGCTTCACAGCAAAGAGAAGAAACCGAGAGGGGGAGGGAGAGAACCACGAGAGAGAGATCGCGAAGAGATGGAGAAAGAGACCCATGCGAGAGAGACTTGCGAAGAAGATGGCCCACGCGGCGACACCTGCTTGCTACGACGGCACTGACACGACCTTTGACGATGGCAGCGGGCGAAACTCCGGTGGTGGCTGGGTAGAACATGCAAGAGGAAGATGAGAGGGGAAGGAATATCTTGCGTGAGATGAGAGGGAGAAAGAGAGAGGAAAAGATTTAGGGCTTTTTTTATTATATTAAACTTAATTCCATTCCTTTTCTTTTAAATAGAAACTAAGAATGAAACACCCATTCTAATTAGGAGTTAGGATTCTAATTAGAATATTAACTCCTAAAAGGTTTGGGAAAGAAAACAATCCAATTGATTTAGGATTTGGGTCTTTTGATTTTTAAAATAAATATCAAATATTAAACCTCCAATCTTTAGGAAATTTAAAGATTTAATAGAAAATCTTTTTTCCCTAAATTATAGAAATTTAATTTAAAAACCCAAGGCTAAGCTTAAATTGAAAATTTTTAAATTAGAATAAAATTGCCCAATAAATTCCAAAATAGCTCGATTTCGAAACGAGGGGCGTTACAAAGAAGAAGCGAGGGGTATATTTCGATCCTCCTATTGATTTTAGTTCTTATGTCCATAACGCTCCTTTCCCTAGCAGGTTAGAGCTGCAGCCTGAACCGCCCAAGGAAGAGGAAGAAAAGGACATACTTGACCCATTCAAGAAGGTGGAGGTCAACATCTCGCTTATGGACACTGTAAAACAAATTCCTAAGGTAGGGAAATTTCTAAAGAAGTGGTGCTCCAGGAAAGGTAAGCCTAAGGTGTGTAATAATGTTTTTTCTATGTTGAAGAAATTACTCAATGAGTGTCTAGATCATGGTATTTATACCTTGCCATGCATTTCAGGGGATTTAAAAATTAAGCATGCCATGTTAGATTTAGGATCCTCTATTAATGTCATGTCTCATGCGCTCACTAATGAACTTAATCTTTCCCATATTGAGAAAACTAGTAATTTGATTCAATTGGCAGACAGATCTTTAATTAGACCTCTAGGGCTTGTTGAAAATGTTTTAGTTAAGATGGATGAGCTTATATTTCCTGCTGATAACAAGCAGAAATGTCGCTATTTTAGTCCCAATTTATTAGGCTTTTCTGTGCTTTAATCGTGTTTTTAATGATAATATTTAATGTATTTCGTTATTTGGTCTTTAGGAGCAAAGTTGAGGATTTTGGGAAAAAAATGCCCAAAATGAAGCCAATCAAGCCCAAAATCCAAGCTTGGACCAAAAGAGGAGTCAAAGAGGCCAATCATGAAGAAAAAGCCCAAAAAGAAATGAAGAGAATGCCCAAAAAGAAGCCCAAACCAAAGCTGGAAATGCTAGAAAATGGCACAGCATCGCGATGCTGTGCCATGTAGCGTTGCGACGCTGACCCCAATCCGAGCCTATAAAAGGCACCCCATGGTGCCTCTTTTTACCATCAATCAATTCCCATTTCTTCCATTCTCTCCTTCCTTTGGCTCCTTTGGAGCCTCTCTCAAGGCTTTCCAGCCTTTTTGAGAGATTTCTTTAGTCTGAAAAATTTTGGAGAATTTTGGGGAGCATCTTAGGAGGCTCAAGGAGTGTTCGGCGGGACTCCGAGCGTTAGTGAAGGGGTTTTTCGACTGTCAATTCCTTTCCTTTTATGCTCTTAATTATGCTTTTCATTGTAAATGTAGTGGATATCTTAGCTATGTGTAGCTAAACCCCAATTTGGGGTCTTGAAATGAAATTATAGTCAAAATGTTGTTATAATTTCCTGTCTGTTGCCCTTTTTCCTCTTTATTTGTATGGGCATGCTTAATGCTTTATTCAATATGGCCAATTGTGTAATGATTTGATTCTTAATGGAAACTCGAGGGAGAGAAATTAGGATAGATCGTAATCCATGCAACTAGTTTAATTGCTCGTCGTGACAACGAGATTAGTTGATTAAACTTAGATTCCTAAAATGAATCAGAGCGTAATAATTAATGATTTTTAATGGCGCTAAGGACACTTAGGTTGTTAAAATGAATTAATTACAATTAGGGGAAACCGACAGGAGAACCTATGTGATTAACGGAGATTCTAGGATTATAATTAGTTGGGCAATGAGATAAGATAATTATAACAATTGTTTAGCTAATAATTGATTTTCAAGACCCCTCTTCCCATTTAAAGAAAACTCTTTCTCCATATTTGTTTCGATTGATCAAATTATTTTCTTTAATTGCTTTAATTTTTGAATCCTTTTTATTTGCATGAGTTGTTCCCTAAATATTATTTCACCCAAGTATTTTTAGTGCTCAAGAGATTTTATTTTTGCTTAATTTTTTCTTTGCCTCCCTATGGATTCGATACTCGGTATTACCTATCGTTTTATATTACTTGTGACGACTCGTGCGCTTCTGGTAATCGCTCGGCAGTGAGCAACACCTGCAGACTTCTTTATAATGGATATGCATGAAAATGGTTCGCCTAATGCCACATCTATAATTTTGGGTCGTCCATTCATGAAAACGACCGAAGTTAAAATGAATCTAGGCAAGGGAATCATCTCTGTCGAATTTAATGGAAAAAGAAGTTGCTTTATATCTGACATTCTAGGTCACCTTAACCCTTCTCTTAGCTGTTCAAATATTTCCCATGAGATACAGGTAAACAAGTACAAAGCCACTAGATCCAGGAGAATAAATGTTTTGGAGTGCGAAAATTTAGATCCCGGTTGAGTTCATGAAGGACTCTGTCGAGTTCAAGACGTTAAACAGGACGCTTTTTGGGAGGCAACCCAAATTTCCTAAGTTTTATTTTCCTTTTCCTTTTTATTTTGCTTAGGTTCATTTATTTTGATTTTAAAACCCAATTTAGTGCTTTCTTTCTTTCTCGATTCTCTTAAGTTTTAAATTTATTAAAAGAGAAAAATAATTACTAAATAAAAAAAAGTGTGAATTTAGGCAAACTCGAGAGCCGACGTCGAGATGTGGAATCTGGGGTAAAAACCCCATATTTTGACCCCTCGGTAAAACACTCCTTTTGAGCCCTAATTTTTACTCTCTACTATTTTCACTTCTCCCTCATTCTACCACCAATTTCGACCAAGAATCTTCATCTTTTTGCAAATCATTCACGATTTCAAGGCTCATTCATAAAAAAAAAAAATTAGATTTCAATCCTTGATTTCGTGGGTTTTGTTGCTTGGAGCAATTTTCTTGAAGATTTGGGTGATTTTTTCATTTCCAAGAGTGGGTAAAACGATTTTCTCTTCTCATTCTTTTCTTTACATGAATTTTCCATGTTTAGATACATTAGATTAAAACTAGAAGTTGAATAGGCTTGATTTGAGCTTTATTTTTACACTATCTAGGTAAAAAACGTTGGGAAATTTATTGTTGCTGCTGTATTTTTTTTCAATTTTTCTACTATTCTTCTTGGGATTTTGTTGTTTGGCAGGTTAAATTTGATTTATAAGGAGTAAGACTTTTTAAGTGTTGGAGTTTTTAGACCCATTATTCTAGGATCATTAGTTTTCTTAACATCCAACATATTTTAGATTTTTGTTTGGAGTCCTTTTTCCATTCCCTTTAGATATTTATACTCTTCCTACCCATTCCACCATGAGTGCCAAGAGATCTAGGAAATCAACAGCTTCTTCATCCTTTGCTCCTTTTGACAGGAGAAGATTTATTAGCAAGGATGCTGAAGATGTATATAAGTAAGTAGGGGGATAGTTTCTGAAAGAGGGTTAGTTCCTAATGCCCAAAATAACCTTGAGCTCACCCATGGTATAGCTGAGAGAGGTTGGGGCACATTTACTAGGCACCCCCAGGCCGCTGTAGTCCCTATCGTTAGGGAATTTTATACTAACATGACAGAAGGATCCACTACTTCCTTTGGTAGAGGTAAAACAGTCTCTTTCAATTCAGCCTCTATTAAAAAATTTTATGGTCTTCCCAATATTGATAGGGATGGGTACAATGATTACGCAAGTAATCACTTTGATACCCATGAAATTATAGAGCATCTATGTAGCTACAAATTAGCATGTAATATCTTGCTTAGGAGAAAATAAAGAAAATATGACACAAAAAAAAGGAAAAAAAAAATGAGCTCGAGCTTAAAAGAAAATCATATGCTCGTTTACATTACTTTTATTTTTGAGAAAAAGCATGCTATAAAGGGGGTAAAAAGAGCTACATGCGGTGTGATCAGTTAGGCCAAACAAGAGTTAAACTCGGGTTATGGGTCCCTGCATTATAGTGTGAAAGCTAGTGCCTTGCAAAAAAAAAAAAAAATGCACAAAAAGAAAATGTCTTTTATTTTTCAGGCACCTTATTAAAGAGAAAAACAGTCTAATTTGTCTTGTTTGCTCCTTGGTAAGTTCCTAGTGCCAGTGTAGAGGGAAGATGAGTTGAGCTCTAATTCTAATCTTCCTCCCCAATCAGATATTATGGTGCCGGTATAGACTGAAATTCCTTTATGGTCCAATTCTGACCGGTAATAGATACGGGGGCTTTGCAATATTTGGCTGATAACAATTTTGTATAGTCCATTTACTATAGAAGTTCCCAGGGAATTCATTAGAGGAATGTTTCCAATAAAAATTGTTTGTTCTTGCATATCCATATGGGTTTTCCAAATTAATCCTGTGGATACGTATAATTCAGAAGAATATGTGAGTGATTCATATACAACATCTCTTTCTTTTATCAATGGTTCTACCACCACAAATAATTGAAATTCAATTTCCTGACCTGTATCTTCAATTTTTGGAAACTTAGAAAGTTCTTCTGTTAAGCCATGATCAATGAACCTACAAAACCCTTCAAATTGTATCTGATTAAACCCATGTATTGTAGACATTCTCTAATTTCCACCCCCAAGCATTTTATTTATTTACCATTTATAAAAAAATACCATTATTTGCTTATTCATCATAACATGGATCGATGACGCAATGATGGAATTTATATTATGTTTAATGAATCACATGAAATTTTACCTAACTTCATAGGTGTAATAGATGTAATGCATGAAATACATATGAACGTAGGAATAAAGAGATTTTGATACTCAAATTGGAATTTTCAACAACTACAAATGAAATACAAAGGAAGTGGTAAATTCTATTTAGACTTATGGAGTTTTGTATAGAATATCTATATCCAAACAAAAGTGAGTAAATTTCAACCATTATTATGATATTCCAATCAGATTGGTACTATACATAGATTTGGGTTTGATATTTAGGTTTCTCTTCCCACAGGAAAAGGGAGATGTTACTAAGCTTTTGGGCAAGTCCGTTTCTTTTAGCGAGAGGAGATTCCTCACATAACAAGATAATAACCGATTTGCTGTTAGATTGGACCATTGTTCCTCCTTTTCTATATGTCTTATATGTAGGTGGGGAGTACATACCGAATGTTGCATTAAACCAATGTTTATTGAAGTTAATGTGTACGCGAATGCTCGCTTCCTTACTTCAGTTTGAGGATCCTCGATATGTTGATCCCCTATCAGCTCATGATATTATTTCAGTATGTTCTTGGTCAGAGATACATATATCCTCCAGGCAACGAAGCATATTAGGGCTATCGAGTTGGGTTTTTTTCCGCATTGCAGCTTTGTTGGGATGTTGGACGGCAGTCGGGTCCACGTCGAGAATGGCTTGGGGTAGCAGTGCCCAAAAATCAAAAGCACCTACTATAAGGGACATGGTGAGCATAAAATCGAGGGAGCCCTTATAAGGCGAGTGAATAAGGTTCGAAACCCAATATGAAAACATATTCGCTAACCCTCGATCAGGTATTTCTCGAAAGATCCTTCTAGCTCGCGCTGCACTAGGTAGACCCGCCAGAATACTTCCCGATTTGAAGGGGCCGCTTTGGCTGACCCGTGGTCAAGAAATCCATAGGCCAAGGTTGTATATGTTTCCACTCTCTCCTCAAAGATGGAATCTTTTTTAGACCCTCTCGTTCATGATCGAATAAGATAGTTGTCGTCCTTTTGAATTTCCCACGTTCTAGTGGACCTGCTTTAAATACATTTAAGGTTCTTGTACGTTCTTTGCTTACACCAGAAGAAGAGGAAACCCACTATCTTCTTTCTTCTTTTTTAGAACCGTCGAAGTCCTTGAAGCCATAATAACAATTATGTTATGAAACTTGTTCGTTAAGAATTTTATGGATCTCGTTAGATAAAAATTGTCGAGCCCAACCAAAAAAGATGGGGCTCGGTATAGCCACAGTCCGTTTCCCAGGGTTAGAGTATTCCTTATTAGAAGCCTACTCAAATCTGAACTAAACTAGTAGATTCTCTTTCGCTTATCGGCCAACCAGCTTTCATTGTTGCAACCTTCACATTTCCTGCTGAGATCTCAAGTCTCTAAGTGGGCCCTCCTGGCCACCCGCGACCTTGGCTTTTTAGAGAATCCCGCTCCTGTGTCGTGGGACTTGTAGCTCGGCAGTCCACCGGGTGGGTTTGTTTATCCTTCTAGTTTCGAGTGTCTTCTTGGATAGTTATAGCGACCCATGGGCGCAAGATGTACCTTGTGTGGGGTTTGCCTCCTTGTTCCCTTTTACCTATGCCATGATGCTCATGGGTAGCTTATCTCTAATTGGATTTCCTTTTCTAACTGGATTCTATTCAAAAGATGTGATCTTAGAGCTCGCTTACATTAAGTATACCATCAGTGGGAACTTTGCTTTCTGGTTGGGAAGTGTCTCTGTCCTTCTCACTTCTTATTACTCTTTTCGTTCACTTTTTCTAACATTTCTAGTACCAACTAATTCATTCGAGCGAGACATCTGTTGGGTTTAATGTCCCATAAACTCGTAGTTTTTAAATCATTAAACATATTCTATTTCCAATAAAGACGTTATTGAGGTTATTAGTAAAAGATGTTATTTGAATATGTAAATTGCAAATGATTAACCTAAATCCAATAAACTAAGATCCTTGGCTATAAAATGAATACTCAAACTATATGTAGAAACATATCAAAGGATCAAGATCAAGTTTATAGTCAAAATTGTCTATAGTATAAGGATACGGTTGGGTGCCTTATCCTTGGGACACTATGGACGCGGCCCACTTTGTATTAAGTACAAACGATGAGATCCTAAGTCGTTCATGTGGAGACATGCAAGTGGGGGCGTCCTATGCAATGAGTTTGCATAAGACAGGACCACGAAATAAGTCACTTTCTCTTTATAACGCCGTTTACTAAAGAAACTGACTATTTCTCATAGATGACCTAGGTAACTCGTTCTTAATCCTGAGCTAACTATGAACTCCTTTTTATACGAGATTATCCTTTGATCTGCATGGGTGAGAGTGGCCAACATCGCCGACTCAACAAGCCTACAATTTTGGGGATAAGATCGAATAGATAGATGGGGACATAGTTTTGCAAGACGGAATTCACTCCTACCCATTTCAGGGATAGCAGAGAGGTTGTTCCCTTAAGTACTAACTCCAGGACTTGAACAAGGGGCCCCACCCTCTCGTTGGATCGAGAGGGACTTAGGTTTGTTGCTTCGACCACAAATCGAATGTTCATTAGAGGATTAGTGAAACTTAAGGAACAAGAAGTACTATAGGGGTGAAACGATTATTTGACTTAGTTATAGCTACGAACAACCTGTGAAGGAACGACTTACTAAACATGGTTAAATCAAGTGGACGGAAATATATCTATAGTGAGGGGACTGCAACTATCGAGCTATAGTGGAGTGTCCCGGTAGTTAACGAATGTTGGCTTGCATAGATAAAGAGATTAGTCGGTTAGCCTCGAATCGTTGGACCCCATGATCTATAGGTCCATTAGGTCCCCCTACTAGCTCATGTCGGAATTAAGCCTAGAATACTTTGATAGGAATCTTTGAATCGTTCAAAAACGGGAAATAGGGTTTTATCGTAAAAAGTGTTTGACACAATGATTTAATTATGAATTAAATTAGGAATTGAGAGATAAGGTATTTAAAAGTGTTTTAAATACCATATATATATGTATTAGGAATCATATACAATTCATGGCACTAGGTGATAAAGATTAATTGGGTTAATCATGTCAAAATTACGTGGAAAACAACACAACAATGCACTAGATGCATGTGTTGTAAAATAAACACCTAGAATCCACTTTGAGTTGGATTTTGACCATGTGTCTAGTGTCATGAAGCTTGTCTCTGCATGGTTTATGTCTATATAAGGAGCTCTGATCAGATTCATCTGAGTAGAGAGTGATTTGCTTAAGGTCATGCTGCTGGAATTTACTCTCAAACACAAAGACCTCCATAGATCTCTCAAGAGCTTGTACCTTCAAGCATTCCCTTTCCTTTCCCTATCACTATAGACTCCCACAAGTCATTCTTGGCCCAAGAGAATAGTAGGGAAGACATTAAAGGTTGTCCAAGAGAAGTTGGAGAAGGAAAACACCACAAGGAGTTCCTTTCAAGTGAGCTTCAAAGAGGTTGGTACTTCTTTTTCCTTCTGTTCTGTTTTTAGAACATGCATGCTTTAGGAGTAAGATTGAATGTCTTAAGTGCTTTCGATCTTCAATTGCTTCCGAATGTGTTATATGAACACCTTCAACATCTTACGATGTCATGATGCGCCCATTCCTATGGCCATTCCTTCAATACTTTTGGCTCTCGAGAGCCTCTTTGTAGGATATTTGGCCAAAGTGTGACCCGTTAGCCCATAAGTCGGTAATGTGACGAAGCGGTTGTTGCTCACCCGACATGATCGTACGAGGTGACAATTCACCTAACACGATCATCAGGGGTGAACAAGAATTGGGGATCGGATGTGGGAGCTTCAACAAGAAACTTCATGAAAAAATTTGATTTGTCTCTTTATTTGGCAATGTGTGCATGATTCTTAATTGCAATGATTTCGACATCTTTAGCATTGAGATTTGAGTTTATAAGAACGGTAACTTTTGAATCCTATATTGTGGATTTAAATGCTTGCTCGAGGACTAGCAATGTTTAGGCTGGGGGTATTTGATAGGACAAAAATAGCCCTATTTATTTGTTGTTAATCTAGACTTGTTAGGGTGCACTTTAAGCTTTATTTGTCTGTTTTGTAGATAATTCGTGCATTTAAGGTATCAGTGTCGAACCACACAAATTGGAGTTAATTCGGGCAATTTAAGGAGTTTACAAACTTACTTGAGAGCCATGGATCTTGAGGAAGTGAGAAGACCGTGAGAATCATGACAAGCTCAAGGAATAGTTCTAAGGAGTCAAAGGTTCGAGGACAAAATCGAGCAAGAAACGACGAGAATTAAAGTCGACGCATGCTAAAAGAAGGCACGTCGTCGAGACGCCGTGACCACCATCTCGACACCAGCATGTTTTCAGCCCGAGTCCCATATGGCAGGACATCGAAACGTCGTGACCAGCATCTCGACGACGCGACAGATTTTCCTAAAAAAATCTCCTCTTTTAATTCCGCCGAATGTATCATCTTTTATGCTTTATTTCTCTCCTCCTCTCGGTTCTCTCTGTCCTAGAAGACCAGAATTAAGAGGTGTAAGTTCCCTCCTTTCATTTCCTTTGTAATTAGTTGTTATTGTTGCATTGGGTCGCGGGTTTTAGTTGGGTCAACCGCCGTCTAAACCCGTTGACGCCAATTGGATGATTTTTGGGTTATAGAATGTATTTCTTTGTGAGTTTCATATTCAGAATGCTTGTTTAATTTCATATTGATATTTTATTTTGGATTCAGTTCGTATTATTTGCATGCGCAGAAGGTTAGATTGACGCCCTAACTCGCAGCTCGTATGTTAATAATTAGCTAAGAAATTGATTTCCAAGTAGTTAATGGTATATCAGTTTAATAGTTAGCATATAGACTGATTCGTGGGCACAGGTCCCAAGAGCAAACTCGACTTTGTTGCTTGACACGATAGGTTTAGAATCCAAAATAACATTAGAAGTTATAAAGGCCTAATTATTTATAATGTCATAATCAATCCACTAGACTTAAGGCAATTGGTTAATTGTTTAATTTGACAAGTCCAATCAAATTAATTAATTAATCAATTAGTGTCTAATTCGGTGGACGTTGTATGATCGAGTTAGATGGTTTAGGTGGGCTTTGGGTCTTTTCTGGGTTCAGATTAGATCGATTGGGCAATTGAGCAATTCAAACTAACCCTTAGTAGGTAGAGATTCAGTGATCAACGCAAATCATTCAAACCGAATAATCATTCCAATTGGTGTCGCCTAATTTAATTAATCTTCTCCCCTTTTTATGATCCTTGCAGTTTATTTTCTTGTCCTTTAATTTTCTTGCTTGTTTAAATTCTTGCACTTTAAATTCCTCGCACGTTTATTCATCCAATTTTCCAATCCCCCAATTTACCGTTTTCATAACTCAAAATAAATAGAAAATAAACAACCAACCACCACTCCCTGTGATCTACCCCAGCCACTATTTCTACAAAATTAGTTGTAGTGTCGTGGAATTATAAATTTTATTTGACGACTTAGGGAGAATTCGACACCCTCCTGGAGGTCCCGTCAAGAATCATCCATGGAAACACAAAATTTCGAGCTCCAAGAGGTATTTATTCATTCCTCTGTTTTTCAATTCAAAAAACAACATGTTTTTATTTTCTAAAATTGATGTAGTTAAGTGCCTTCGATCCTAAAATTGCTTCCGCACGTGTTATATGAACACCTCCACTACAAGGTTGTAGAGATTTCACCCTATTCCCACCTTGTAAATGGAGAGTATAGTGTCGTGAGAACTCTAGAAGGATTGGATGAAAGTGAAAAAACCCTAGTTTTATCTACTGCACTTTATTTTTCCAGCACTTGTTTTTTTTCATTATTTTGTATTCTTTATTCATTATTTCAGTGAAAAGTTGTTCATTTGCATTATATTCCATCATGCAGCAGCTAAATTCCATTGAGGGGTTCGGTATAGTGAATTCCCTTATGGTTTAAATGGCTTGAAACTGCTTATTTGTCTAAGTTCTATTTATTGCATGTCATCCTTTATTGATTATCATTCTAAATCTTGTTGAGTTTAAATTGATCACTTACACTTCGTACTTGAAACGGTCAAACAACATCGGTTCTCATAAAGGTGATATAGGACAAAGGGCTTGAGAGAGTGTATTCGGTGGTATAGGGGAAGGTCACCTTATAACAACTAAAAGAGTTATAAGTTGCATGCATGAACAATCTATGTTGGAGTCGAGTCACAGAAATGTGCGTAACGATACTTGTTTAGCCTTCTAACGGTTCTTGGGAGCAAGGCCAAATAGGAGTTAAACCTGACCCAATCCATAATTAGACTCAGGTTAAATAAGCCATTACTAGAGTTATTCGCCTTAGGGTTGAAGCAATATTGAGCACCTTGCTTTTATTATTATTGTTTTTTTCTTTACTTGTTTGCTTATTTACTTTTCAAAACCCAACATCAACTATTTTTCTTGGCTACCTTTCAAAGCAAGTTAAGAGCAATTTCATCTTCAAATCTGTGTTTCAAAACTTAGCCTCTATGGGATTGATACCTTTGGAATACTTCCAGAGTTTTTATTACTACATGCGATAGTGTATACTTGTATTTGGTTTTCTGAATTCATTCTTATTCATTATTTACCATCTTTTCCAACATCCACCTTCAGTCCAGATCGCATCAAGTTTTTGGCGCCACTGTCGTGGACCAAAACTGAAACCATTTTTTTTTGTTTGTTGAGATTGTTGTTCAATTGTGACCGCATTTCTTTCTCAAGAAGGTTTGACTTTGATTTGCAGTTCTTTTTCTTTTGCAGGTTAAAGTTAGTGCATGAGCAAGGGGTGTCAACTCCTTGATATAGATCCTAAGATAGAAAGAACCTTTCGTCGTTGTCATTTAGAGTAGAGACGAAAGAAGAGGGAACAACAACAGTTGAGCGCGCACGGGAACCTCTTGAAGAAGCTTCTTTTATATAAGAACTTCTGATGGACCAACCTGGAGTCGATCCTCAAGTTGACCCACAAAATCGTGGAATGGATCAGAATGGTGGGAGAATACCACCAGTTCCACCGGTGCTACAAAATTAAAATCCAATTTATATTGCAGAAGACCGCAATAGAGCAATAAGGGATCATGCCTTACCAGTTATCCAAACACTGAATCCAGGAACTCTTGAGCCACCGATTGAAGCTCCACAGTTTGAGCTGAAACCTGTGATGTTTCAAATGCTCAACACCATGAGTCAGTTTTTAGGACTTCCGAGTGAAGATCCACATAAGCATGTCAAGCAAGTTTTAAGAATGTGTAGTTCTTTTAAAGTAACAGGAGTACCAGAAGACACATTGAAACTAAAACTTTTTCCTTTTTCATTGTAGGGAGATGCTGAAGCTTGGTTAGATTCATTTCCACCAAACTCCGTCACATCTTGGAAGGACTTGGCAGAAAAGTTTTTAGAGAAGTTTTTTTCGTCTAACAAGAATGCTAAGCATAGAGCATAAATCATTTCCTTCAGACAATCATATAATGAGACTTTAGATGCAGCTTGGGAGAGATTCCAAAGGCTGGTCCGAAAGTGTCCTCATCATAGATTGCCTGCTTGTATCATTATTGAGCATTTCTATAGTGGCTTGGATCAAGCTTCAAAAGCTTTAGTCAATGCATCTGCGATTGGATATTTTCTGAAGAAATCCGCGAACGAAGCACGTGCCATATTAGATACAAATGCCATAAATAACCGACATTGGGGGAGACTGAACCTACAATTTTGAAGAATCCAATAAAAGCTATAGAGACAGAAGTGAATTCAACTATGCAAGCTCAGATTAAAGCCATTCACAACATGATGATGGGTTTGACTATGGGAAACCAAACAAACATCGCTCCCGCAAATGTTATCTCTTCTCCTTGTTGTGATATTTGTGTTGGGTTTTATGCCCTAAAACTCGTAGATAGTGAATGTAACTGTTGACCGGATATTAATGAAATAATATTGATATATTTTTTCCATTAATTGTTATTAGTTATTTTATGTTTGTCTTTTGCTAAAAATAACTCTAATCCAATAAACTAGACATCCAAGGCTGTAATATGAGTCTTGAACTATACGTAGCGACATATGGGATCATTGTTCAAGAAACAGCCTAAAGGGTCTATAGTATAGGGATAAGACTGGGTGCCTTATCCTCGTGACACTATGGATACGACCCACTTTGTATTTGATACAAACGTTGTGATCCAACGCGTTCGTGTAGGAGACATGCGAGTGGGGGTATCCTATGCAATGAGTTTGCATAAGACCGGACCGCGAAATAGTAACCACTAGTTATAACACAGTTAACTAGTTGGTTTTCTATTTCACTAGGACGACCTAGACAACTTAGTCTTAATCCTGAGTTGATTATGGACTCCTGCTCATGAGAGACTATCCTTTGATTTGTATGGGTGAGAGTGGCCAATACGCCGACTGAATAAGCCTACCATTTTGGGGACAAGACCGAATGGGGAGCTGGGAACATAATCGTACAAGATGGAATTCACTCCTTCCCAACTTTAGGGAAGCGGATGAGTGTTCCCTTAAGTGGTTACTCCGAGTCTTGAACAAAGGGCCCTACCCTCTCAATGGCAGGAGAGGGTTTTATGTTTGATGGTTGGACCACAAACAGATTGTTAATTTGAGGAGAACTGGTACTTAAGGAAATAGAAGTAACCCATGGGTAAAACGGTAATTTGACCCAACCGGTGTTACGGACACTCGTGAAGGACTAACTAGTCGATATTGGTCTAGATCCGTGGACATAGAAAATATGTCTGCAGTGAGAATAGTGCAATTGTGAGTCTATAGTGGAATGTACACACAGTTAACGAATATTGATTAATGTGGTTAATGAGTTTGACAAATTAACCTCACATCGTTGGAGCTTCTGATCTGCAGGTCCCACTGGTAATCTCATAAAGTAATTTGAGGGAACTAAGTAATAAATGTAAATCGAAAATGTTCAATTTACTGAGGGAAACAAATATAATATATATTGATATATTATTATGAGAGAAATTAATATTTGAAGAAATTCAAATATAAATTTATGGAAGTTTGAAAGAGTTCAAATAATGAATTAATTAATTTTAGGCCTAAAATCTATTTGGGCGAATTAATTAATTCAAGGCCGGAAATTAAATATGTGATATTTAATTGGTGGTTAATTAATTGAAGAATTCATTAACCGGGAATTAATCAATTATGGAAATAATTAATCACTTAAGGAAGTGAATAATCATTTATGGAAATGATCTAATCACTTATGGAAGTAATTAGTCATTTGTGGAAAAGATTAATCAATTATGGAATTGATTGATCATGATTGATTAAATAAGGAATAAGATTGAATCAATTTTGGAAAAGATTGATTTAATTGAATATTTTATTCATGGCCTCTCTTCTATAAATAGAACACTAGACCTAATTGGTCCAGGATACTCTGCTCTTGCTCTTAGACTCTCAAGACAAGACCTAGAATTCTCTCTAGCCTCCCTCTTAGAGAAAGACTCCCACAAGTCTTTTGCCTCCTAGACTTAGAGACATACCGGTGTAACCTCTGTGGTTATTGTGTCTTTAAAGAATAATCTTCCAGCGAAGAAACACAAAGGAGGCTGCTGCGTTTTTGTTCGTTGAAGCGTCGTTGGCGAAGAACGGTCAAGTCTACAACGAAGGTTTGTAACGGTTCTTCCCCTTTTCTTTAGAAAAGCATGAAAATAAATTTAGATTTATTTTTCAGCATGTTTAAACCAATTTTCTAGCAACTTTAAAGTGTGTTTAAAGTTTTTTTGAGTTTTTGTAACGGTATTTTAATGTTAATTAATATATGGCGTAAGGTCCAATCAATGCGCTTCCGCTGCGTGGGGACTTTTATTCCCTTCAATTTGTAGTGGGGAGCATATCACTAACAATTGTCCATTAAACCCTACATCTGTGTTTTATGTAGGACCACATGGAAATAAAATTGATGGAATCCGTATGAAGCTACGTACAACCCAAGGTGGAGATAACATCCAAACTTCTCCTCGGGAGGACAAGCTAGTATCGGTAACACCAGTACAAATCAATTCGGAAAAGCTTCAACAGGATTTAATTCCCAACCTAGACAACAACAACAACATAAGAATTTCAAACCAGTCCAAGTTCAGAACGCTAGCCAAGAGTCAAATCTCGAGGCTCTAATCAAAGAATACATGACAATGAATGATGCCACTGTAAGGAACTTGGAAGTGCATATTGGAAAAATAGCTCAAGAGATCAAGAACAAACCACAAGGGACATTGCCCAGAAAAACTTAAAATCCTCACCGTGAAGGCAAGGAACAGTGCAAGGCCTTGAGAAGCGGATTGGAGTATGATGGACTAGAATATCCTGTAAATCAAGAAGTTAAGAGAATCCCAAAAGAAGTTTCAGAGAAATCCACAGAAAAAGACCCAGAAGTCAGTACAAAAGTTTGTTAGAATAAAGAGAATTCATAAAAGACTAGGGAGCCAGAAGCCTTGGAAGAAAAAATTGAAAGTTCAAGTACAAAGAAAAAGTAGGAAAATGCGACCGAAAAACCTAAAAAGTTCATAATTCAACCAGATTACAGACCACCACCACCTTATCCTCAAAGATTCAAGTACGCGTCACAAGATACACAGTTTCAAAAGTTCTTAGACATTCTAAAGCAACTCCACATCAACATGTCGTTGGTGGAGGCACTTGAGCAAATGCCGAATGACGTGAAATTCCTGAGAGACATCCTGTCTAAGAAGAGATGGTTGGGAGAGTACAAAACAGTTGCACCAATAGAATGCTCCAGTGCATTAGTTAAAATCAAGGTTCCTCCCTAGTTAAAAGATTCAGGAAGTTTCACTATCCCTTGGTCCATTAGAGGGAGGAACGTCGGTAGAGCACTATGCGACCTGGGAGCAAGTATAAATCTGATGTTGTGTTCAGTTTTCAACCACTTAGGAATAGAAGAAGCTAGACCTACAACTGTCACCTTGCAACTAGCAGACAAATCATTAACACATCCCATTGGGAAGATTGAGGATGTGCTAGTTAAGGTTGACAAGTTCATATTCCCAGCAGACTTTATCATATTGGATTTTGAAGCAGACAAAGAAGTGCCTATTATTTTAGGTCGACCATTCTTAGCGACTGGTAGGACCTTGATCAACGTACGAAAGGGAGATTTGACCATGAGGGTCAAAGATCAACAAGTTACCTTCAATGTCATGAACGCGCTCAAATATCCATGAGATTTTGAGGAATGTTCAGTAATTGATGAGATTGACGAGCTTTCTTTATCTAGTCTACAGGAATTGCTCAAAGGAGAGACACTGGAAGACTTGCTAGGAAATGAAGAACAAGAGGAGGTAGGTGGAAAAAAAGATTGAAGAAATATAAGGATCGATCAAGAATGGCTCTATAGTAGCCTGAATAGAAGCATTGAGAGACTCCTTGGAGTCAAGCCAAAACGAGATCAAGCCGTTGCAGTCGTCCATGATTAGCCCTCCGGAACTAGAACTTAAACCGTTACTATAACATCTGAATTACAATTACCTTGGGAAAAATAAAACCTCATCAGTTATTATCTCAACTTACTTCACTGGTGAAGATGAAATGTCTTTGCTACAAGTCCCATCCAGCCACAAAAAGGATGAATAGGATATTTAGGGAATCAGCCCGTCGTTTTGTATGAATAGGATCAACCTTGAGAAGGTGCTAAAAATCCCATTAAAAGTCAACGAAGGTTGAACCCCATCATGAAAGAGGTCGTCAGAAAGGAAATTCTCAAATGGCTGGACACAGGAGTTATATATCTTATTTCAGACAGTAGTTGGGTCAGCCCAGTACAATACAACCCAAGAAAGGAGGGATGACTGTAGTAGAGAATGAGAAGAATGAATTGATTCCAATGAGAACGATCACGGGATGGCGAGTCTGCATAGACTATCGCCGACTTAACAAAGTAACCAGAAAGGACCCTTTCCCATTACCGTTTTTAGATCAAATGTTGGACAGATTAGCAAGAAACGATTATTACTGTTTCCTTGATGGCTACTCAGGTTACAAATTGTAAACCCGAGACTTCTTTTTGATTATTTGCTCTTGTCACATATTGTGGGAAGTTGGATTAAAGTTGTTGTTCATTGTTGAAGAAAAATGGCAAAGCTTTGTGGTTTCATTGTTGGATTAAAGTTGATGGAATTTACTAATTTAAAAGAAGAAAGAAAAGAAAAGAGGAAAAGGGAAAAAACCAAAAGAAAAAAAAAAGAAAGTGGAAAGATTGTCAATCGGTGCTAGTGGTTTAAGTAAAGTTGTCGGTACCCAAGGTCATTTCAACCCACTTTCTTTTTCATTACCCCATTAGATTTTCAGAGCATTTCGAGAGAGAGAGTGACGGAAGAGGAAGAAGAAGCTTGCTGCAGGTTGGAGGTTGAAGAAGAGAGGAAAAAGTTCATGCAAGTGAAACCATGGCAGAATCTGGGTTCAATCTTCCTATCTCTTGTTTTTAATTCGGTTTGAGCTACACAAGAAGAACTAGGAGGTGCAACCTGTCTTTCTTGACAGTTAATTCATTTTCTAACAAATTTCATGAAGCAAGCTTGAGCTAAATCTAATGTTAAGTTAATGGTTTTTGAAGAGGAAAACAGAGCACAAAAGTTTCGTGAAAATCAGAAGGATCTCTGATTTTATCTGGGTTTTCGAACATTCTGTGGTGTACAAGTTGATTTAGAAGCTCAATTCGGTATGGTTGGAAAGATTATTTTATTTCCTATAACTTTCATGAAGAATTCGTGAACCACAAATGACTAGAAGTAGGTTTAATTTAAGGAGAAAGGTAGAGGGTAGTAGAGAATCACGAATCTGTATTTGCTAGGTTTGGGGGATTTGTGGACCCATTGATTGGGAATCTCACTTTCATTTCTTCATCTAAATTGTAGAGGCTTCGAAAAGGAAGAGTTTGATATATAGTACATTAATTTTGGTCAATTATTGTGGAAGTTATGAGTATTTAAAGTTAGGGTATTGAATCTGGAAAATCTGGGAAAAATGTGGAATGTGATTTTAATTCTAGAGTTTAGAATTCATGAGCATAGAAAGACAAAACTACTTATGGTTCTGATGCTTGGTTTTGGTTTGTTTCACAAGCCAAGAGGAAATAGGCCGAGTCTACAGGCCAGGGAACTAGCCAAGACTGTGAGTGACAAAACAAATTTGGAAAATGATTTCTAAATTGTTGTTTATGATTAGAAGTTTTACATGAATTCTATGAATGGTTTCTAGCATAAGTTTTGAGCTTAGATTTTCCAATGAGATTTACATACGAGCACGTGATTTTTGACTTTCTAAAAATTAGTTGAAATGATATCATTTTAAGCAAAGTATGTATTAGCAAGTATTGTTTAAAGATTTTTAGTTTTTTCACGAGCAAGCTAAGTAATCTTGAGTTTTACGAAAGATAAAGATAAGCAGGCATGTTTTAATGTTTTCATGTGATTTTTTGAGACTTCTAATGACTACATGACTGAGATATTGAGCCCGAGGCTAGATGGTATCGTGTGCACACAGGTTATATTCCGTTGTTGACGTTGAGTGTACTCCGTGACAACGATGTTGTCGTGAGTGCTGGGCGGGCCCCACTACGACAAAGACGATGGGAGTGTTGGGTGGGCCCACTACATCGTAGTGCTACTAAACGTTGGTTGTACTGGGCGTGCCCTACACAACGTAGATCAGTCATGTTAGTTAAAACATTTAATATACTTGATATGTCTTGCTAGATTTTAATGACGTACTTGCGGAGTATTTGAGAAAGCTTTTATCTTTACACGTTTATGTTTAACGCTTTGATTGATCAAATTTATACGCTAAAAGGTTTATCTCGTGTTTTGATTTGCTGATACAGTTTTAAATTTAGTGACTCACTAGGCTTCGTAGCTCACTCTTTCAAAATGTTTTCCCACTTTCAAGGTAGAGATCGAGCTCCCGGTGCCTGATAATCTGCCATAGTCTGCTAAAAGCTCCCAGATGAAGTTCCAGTACGTGGGTGGAGTTGTTGTTCGCACGATTTTTAATCCGCAAGCGTACGCGTCGTCACAAGTAATATAGTGATTTTGAGTATAGAGTATTGTCTCCACAGGGATTGGATTTATTCAAATAATTACTACGAATAATCTTACTTAGCTTTATTTAGAGAACAAAATCTAATGCTGAAAAGATAAAATAAAAAGCTAATCTAGAAAGCAAAAGATAAATGGAGACACAATTTGGAGGGATAATTCTAGAGTGGTTGATTTCATCAATTGGACCTTTAATGCTTAATCAATTAACTAATATGGATTAACTAGTCATTTGATTCATAAGTCTAGAAGCCTAATGACAAGGACTCTCTTGTTGGTCTCCTTCTATCTCATACCTTTTAATAAAGAATCTCCTTTCAGTCTCATCTTTATTTACTTAGCATGGCATTATGACCCTTCAGTACAATCTCTAACGTTATTTATTCTATCCCGTGTCACCCGGGTAAATAACCATTAGTCATGCATTTAGTTCTAGTATAGGCTTCTCTTCGTCGAGTTTCCACTTAGTAACGATTCATTTAATCAGTGATTAGTTGATTAAAAGCATTAAGGACAAAATGCACAAATGAACAATAATGACAATTAAACCAAATCAATTCATTAATTCAGCAGAGGTTCAACAACTAAATCAATCTCAAAGAATTTAGGAATTAACTACTCATAATCACTAAAATCCAATAATTCCTAATCACAACAATTCTAGAAACTAAAACATAAAGGAAAAGGGAAGAAAAATGCTCATAAAAGTGTCGATCTCCTCGATCCCGCGCCGACCTCCTTCGATCCCGAGCTCCAAAGATCTTCAACAAAGCTCCAAAACTCCCAAAAATCCCCAATTTTAGTGTGGATTCAAGAATGGGGAGAAAACCCACAAATTGGCACACAAAACTTGGTTGCAAAAGGCTCCTTTTATAGGCTCCCAGCAGGCGTAGCGTCACGACGCTCTGACGTCATCTTTTCTTGGTCTCCAAGTCGTCATAGCGTCGTGACGCTGTCCATGACGCTACATGGACAGCGTCGCGACGCTACCCCCTTTCTGAATCTTTCCACATCGCTGCCTAGCGTCGGGACATTCAAGGATTAACGTCTCGACGCTAGGCTCTGAATCTTCTGGAATGGCCTGATTTTGAATCAATTTTTGGGCCTCCATCTTTCTTTTGGCCCAAATGCTTCTTGTAATGGATTTTGGGCACTTTTCTTGACCCAATTTGATAATTTAAGGCTTGGAATTCATGAATTATGGCTTCTAACTCATTCTTTTTGGGGTCTTGGACTTGGATCTTTTAATGTAATTCTTCAAATTGCTCAAAAAAGCCTCCAAATTCATCCAAAATCTCTCAAAACTCCGGTTTTGCTTCCTTGGCTCGGTTTTCTGAAATTTAAACATAAAATAGCATTAAAGTTCACAATTCATGCACAAAACTACCGAAAAATAAAAGAAAAATGATAACATATATGCATGTCATCAGTTGTAAATCGAGTATGTTTATATTGTAAATGCTTTTGTAAGAATTGGATAGTTTTAGGTTGTGTAAGCACTAGATGTCGTGGTTGTGTAAACCCTTGTTGGATATGTTTTTGGTTGTGATGTCTCTAACAGGTTATTTCTCAAACTGAGTTATGCTAGGGCTGCACTTCATGTATGTCTAAAGGTTTTCAAGGATTCCGTTGTGTTGTGTTACATGTAATGTATTCCATATCTAAGATTAGCATGTTTATCAGGTTCAACGATTCAGCAGGGTCAACAGGTATCGTTAGAGGAGGACGATGTCTGTTGGCTTCACGCCATCTTTCGGACTAAGTTAGCAGGTAGTTCGAGAGGGGGTGTGACACAACTAGATTACGATAGCCCAGAAGATCAAGAAAAGACCACATTTACATGCCCATACGGGACGTTCGCTTTGAGAAGAATGCCATTAAGACTTTGCAACGCTCCAGCCACCTTTCAAAGGTGTATGATGGCAATATTCTCAGATATGGTAGAGCGAACTTTAGAAGTTTTTATGGATGATTTCTCCGTCTTTGGATAAACTTTTGCAAATTGTTTAAAGAATCTTGACCGCATATTGGAAAGATGCGAAAAAACAAACCTGATGTTAAATTGGGAAAAGTGTCATTTTATGGTACGAGAAGGAATAGTTCTTGGACACAAGATTTCCAGTTGGACAAAGATCGAGTTGATATCCAAGCTACCTTTCCCCAAGAAAGTACGAGACATTAGGAGTTTTTTAGGCCGTGCGGGCTTTTTCCGAAGATTTATTAAAGACTTTTCTAAAATTTCTAAACCTTTGTGCAGGATGCTCGAGGTAGATAGACCTTTTGAATTTGGTGAAGATTGCAAGCAAGCTTTTGAAACTTTGAAGAGTGCACTCAGCACATCTTCGATCATAATTGAACCGGACTGGACTCAGCCATTCGAGCTAATGTGCGATGCTAGTGACTTTACAGTAGGAGCTGTGTTATGCCAGACAAGAGGGAAGATTGTGCAACAAATCTATTTTGCAAGCAAAACGCTTAACGAAGCTCAGTTGAACTATACAGTAACAGAAAAAGAACTACTTGCAGTAGTTTTTGCGTTTGATAAATTTAGATCTTACCTAGTAGGAACTAAAGTTATAGTTCATACTGATCACTCAACCCTTAAACACTTGTTATCCTAGAAGGATGCTAAACCCCGACTAATCAGTTGGATTTTTCTCTTGCATGAGTTTCATATTGAAATCTAGGACAGTAAAGGAACTGAAAATCAAGTGGCAGATCATCTGTCAAGGCTTGGGGTAGAGGCTTAGGTGGAGAAGAGGCTGGGCATTCGAGGGTCGTTTGGAGATGAACAGATACTGCCAATAAAGGCAATTGAGATTCCATGGTTTGCAGATTACGTAAACTACTTAGTCAGTGGACTAAAGCCTCTGGAAGCCACAACTCAACAACTAAAAAAGTTTCTGAAAGATGTAAAAGAATATTACTGGGATGAGCCGTATCTATACAAGCTAGGTCCAGATCAAATACTTAGACGATGTGTAACAGAGGAGGAAGTACCATTCATTTTGGAAGCCTGTCACTCGGCTCCATATAGAGGGCGCTTTGCAGGACTCAATACTACAACCAAAGTCCTTCAATCAGGATACTTTTGCCCTACTCTTTTCAACGATGCACATCTATTTACTAAGAACTGCGATCAGTGCCAGAGAATCGAGAATTTAACAGCTAAGAGTGAAATGCCACTAAGCTTCATACTTGAAGTGGAAATCTTTGACATATGGGGAATAGATTTCATGGGCCCATTCCCACCGTCCTTTGTAAATATTTATATTCTGCTTGCAGTTGATTATCTATCAAAGTGGATCGAGGCCATAGCCACATCAACCAATGATGCAAGCGTAGTAAAGAAATTCTTTATGAAGAACATTTTCACAAGATACCAGACTCCTCGATTCATCATAAGCGATGAAGGTACAAACTTTTTAAACAAGATGATAGCCAACTTGTTTTCCAAATACAATATCAGGCATAGGGTTGCAGCTGCTTACCATCCTCATACGAATGGACAATCAAAGCTCTCTAACCAAGAGATCAAAGCAATTTTGGAGAAAACAGTACACCCTTCTCGAGATTAGTCGCTACGTCTTGATGAGGCACTATGGGCACATAGAACAACATATAAAGCACCCTTAGGAATGTTTCCGAACCGAATAATATTTGGAAAAGCTTGTCATTTACCTCTTGAATTGGAACACAAAGCTTACTGGGCATTGAAGAAGTTCAATTTCAATCTGGGCAAAGCTGGAATTAAGAGAAAGTTACAAATGAATGAATTGGAAGAGCTCCGCCATTTTCCTATGAAAATTCAAAATTATATAAGGAAAAGGTCAAGAGGTGGCATGATCGAAGGATACATCCAAAAGAATTCCATACGAGCCAGCAGGTGCTGCTCTTTAATTCAAGACTGAAGTTGTTTCCAGGGAAGCTGAAATCAAGATGGTCACCAAGGTACACATTTTAAGGTAAATGGACAAAGAATTAAGCCATATTGGGGAAGGATTCTTAGGGTAGAAGAAGCCCTTGTGTCCGTAATACACCTAGTATGATTTCTATTTCTAAGAAATTTTTGTATACTATGTGGATTGTTATGAAAAGAAAAAACATAGAATAACAAAATATATGGACAAGAGTAAACTCTGTCTAGGAAAATCCTGTTAGGAAAAGGTATTTAGCTGACCGTAAGGAACACCTTTTCCTATGGATTTACCTGGAAAATGAAATGCCCAAGTTATTTTGTATTTGTCTAAGGAAGGAAAATATGGATAATCATGTTTAAGTGTGTGAACATTCTAATAAGTTTGTTATTGTTTATGCCAATAAATGGAAGGAAGAAAAACCAACAAAAGCAAATGAAGTAAGAAAAAAAATAAAGAAGGCATTTCTCTCTAGTTCATTTGGAAATGCGACCGCATTTTCCAAATGGCCGAGGGTAGTGACGTCATTGAGTGACAGTCACGTGACCTAATTTTTGGAAACCTACAAATAGCTGACTTATGGTTTATTTTCTTCACAACTCACTTAGACCTCCTTGCATTCAAGTCAAACCTACCAACTCTCCATATTCTCTCTTTGAAACTGCAAGACCCACGCCAAGAACCATGAAGAACACTCCCAAATCTTCCATCCTGAGCAAGATTACTCGATCTTTGAGTAATAGAA
Source organism: Luffa acutangula (assembly GCA_036850905.1). Lineage (NCBI taxonomy): Eukaryota > Viridiplantae > Streptophyta > Magnoliopsida > Cucurbitales > Cucurbitaceae > Luffa > Luffa acutangula. The sequence goes on along the minus strand of CM072094.1, from coordinate 12,860,973 downwards.
GTGTTCAACAAGATGATCGGCGCCAAGGAGAAGGGTCTACCCCACACATGCACGAGGCAAGAATCGAGAGACCCTCGGGTTTTCCACAAGCGCTGTGCAACGAAGACCCATGACTTCAACTCCCTCATCCACAACAATGTCGACTACTACAAGGGAGAATCCGAGCGGTTCTCGTCACAAGAAGCCCACACCTACCGATTCTCTCCACCAAACCAAAAAATCAGTGGAAAACGTCTTAGGAAATGCTCCAAGGAGTGGTTTGCCATGATTTGTGAGATGGAAGCCAAGCGGCATGCGACTATTGATGAAGAGGCACGGTTGCATGAAGCTGAAGATTTATTGCCTAAAGTAAGGGAGAGCTCTCGATAACGAGAAACTTCAATGGGTAAAACCTCTAACTTTCAACTGTCCATACTTCTTGCAGGAACAAACCATTTGTGACTTACAATACTAAGAAGAAAAGTGTCGAGACTGAGAAGCCCCTGATCATTAAGCCTCTTAAAACAACAAGGATGTCAGGGAACGTGTTTGAAGACATGATTCGGCAAGCTATTGCATGGGCCCTTTTAATCGCTGAAGGATATCGGGCTGAGCAAGATGCACTCAATGAGATAATGGCTGAAAGATAAAGAGGGTTACTGAGCATGAGGGCTGAAGATGACTTGGCAAGAAAAAAAGATTCGGAGGATGAGAAGGAGAAGGAATAACCTGAGAAAAAGAAAGAAGAGGAAAAACAAGAGGCTGAGAGGGCCATTCGGGCTGAAAAAGAAAGAAAAGAAGATGAGGAATTAAGGAGGTTGGCTGCTGAAATCCAACTCCTTGAGAAAAAGATGGCAAGAAGAGAAATCTTTCGAGAAGAAGAAAACCAAAGGAAAGAAGCGGAGGAATTTCTTACAGCTTTTGAGCCTCTGCACAATGCTCAAAGTGAAGTTGAACAGCTTTAAGAAGTAGAAGAAAAGGCCCCTGAAGGGCCAAGTATCGAAGAATTAGAAAGAGAAGAGAAAGAAGACAATGAGAGGCAGAATGCGACCGCATCTAGGCTGCATTCTAAGGAAAGCAAAGCAGAGGCTGTGGATATACAACAAGCTGATGAGCCCTTCGATCCTTTGTTCGAGTATGACATTAGGGGACCTTCACCAGCTGCTGAAAGTTCTTCTTCGGAAGAGAAAAACGAAGTAAAAGAGGTCGAGACCTCTAGTGACAGTGAGACTGAGACAAATTCTGAAATCGAGGAATTGGACGATGACCAAATTTCAAAGAATCCATTTCCTGAGGTCCCTAAAGATTTTAATTTCCATAAGAGAATGAAGATTATGAGAAAGAGGGACTTCTTGAACGAGAAGGGATTCCCAAGCCGAGCAGGGACCTTGCCTGACTTCGTGACTAAAGTCATCACCCAATACAAATGGCAAGAGTTTTGCGCTCACCTCAAGAGTCTGTGGTGCCTCTTGTTCGAGAGTTTTATGCAGAACTCAGAGAGGAAAACATGAGCTTGGCGGTTGTACGTGGGAAGATGGTGAGCTTCTCCTCAGTGGATATCGACAGGGTATATTAGATCAAAACTCCTTTGCACTCGAGAGGGGAGGATGCCATTAAGAATCTTTCGGCCAAACAGTTAAACGAAGCATTGAAAGTAGTGGCCAGAAAGGGAGTCGAATGGATGGAGTCTCAGACCAAAGTGAAGACACTTGTGCCAAGTGACTTAAAGCCAGAACCGACAATGTGGCTTCACTTCATCAAAAATAGATTGATGCCCACCACCCACGATAGTACAATTTCGATAGAGAGTGTAATCCTTCTCTAAAGCATAATGAAAGGGTTGTAGATCAATATAGGGAGCATCATCAGAGAAGAGATCCTATCATGTGGAGAAAGAGAGTAGGGAAGTTGTTTTTTGGGTCTCTCATAACCAACCTTTGTCAGAGAGTCAAGTTTGTTCCTGGAAAAGATGAGGAACGACACTTTTTTCAAGCCGACCATTGACTTGCCTTTGATCGGGAAGCTTCAACAAAACAATGCTCAATAGAAAGATAAGGCTTCCACATCCCATGCTACTCCATCTCCGGGGCTGACATCTGTTTCACCTCCAACACACACTCTAGTTTTAGGACCTACACCATCCTCAGAGGCCCTTGCTTTTGTCTACCACAAGCTAGACCGCATTGAAGATAAATTGAAAACATATTTGGTCTATGCAAAGGAAAGAGATGAAGCAATTAGACAGTTCTCTCTATCGCCCCAAGTATCGCTTCTGTTTTCCCTAACTTTCCTCAAGCCCTGCTGCCTCAAGAAGAAGAAGAATATGAAGATGAAGATGAAGAAGTTGAAGAGAGCTCCTCGGAAGAGGAATAGGGGAGTTTGTTGATCCCCTACACTTTTAAATTATGTTTTGTGTAGTTGTTGTTTTTCTATTTTTAGCATGTGTAATTTTCTGTTTCCTAGCTTTATTTTGTTTTGAGTTGTTGCTTATATTGTTCTTAATGAGTAGTAGTTGTTTATTTTATGTTTCTAGATTAGTTTAATAATAGCTTGCTGTTAGATTAGGCTTAGAATAACTTGGGTTTTAAGCTTTCTGAAAAAATCTGTTTGCTGTTTTTTTTAACTAAATCTATGAAATTTTGGAAAAAACCAACTTTACGAAAACTTTTTGGCTTAAAAAATGTTTTGAATAAACATGTTTTCATTTGAGTTTTCTTTTAAGTCCTTGATGATGATAACTAGAGCTTATTTCTATCTCATTAAGTGTCGCCATCCCAACCTATTTGTTTTCTAGTCATAGGCTTTCCACTAGTCTTTTTCTTTACAAAATTTTCTTAAGTTTAAACTTCCTCATGTTTAACCTTTCTAGCACACTAAGAGAGTTTAGCCTTGATGCTGTGAAAAACAAAAAGTCTCATGTAAGCCCATGCCTCAAAAACAAAAGTCAACGAGGGCATTGCCTATCTTAAGTTTGGGGGGGGGGGGTGCCTTACTTTGTAAATATGCATTTTATGTAAGTTTGGACTGCTGGAAAAGATATATGCTCAGTATATATTGCAAAAAAGAAAAAATGAAAAAGAGAAAAATCGGGAGTTACTCCTCCTTCCTAGAGTTTACTGAGTAACCAGGGGCATTCATGACACTCATGGTTTGCCACTGCATGAAAGGTTTACTTAGGGAAATTAGTATTAATCCAAGTTTGTGATCTTTGCTCGTAGCTAGATATCTTCACCAAAGAATGTCGATAAGCTAGAACGAAGGATGAGGTGACAACGATGATTCTCTTGGGAGAAAAAGAAAGTTGAATAAAATGAGCACCAACAGTCAAATAAGTTTGGGGGAGATAGAAAATGTCTAGAAAACTCATGTATGCTCAAGAAACCTCAACTTTAGTTTTCCTTAACTAAAAGGACCACCCTAGACTCTATGAGTAGTAGTTAGATAGTTTAAACTTATTGGTTAGGATGGACTAGGGAGAGTTTTGATTTGAAAAAGAAAAGTAGAAATCTTCATGCCTAGGAAACTTAGAAGTTGTGACTGACAGTAGAGTAGAAACCTCTCTTGAAAGGCAACTTTTTAGAAAACGATCTTGAGAAGCATGTTTACTTGATTACTGATAACTCTCAAAAAGGTAGTTATTTAGGCCTCGTTTCTATGGGGATTTGTGTGTCTTTTGTGCTTAATAGGGTTGGTTTTAGATATATATTATATGTTTTAAACCATTTGGAAGAATGGAAGCTTTGGAAGTTATTTTATTCAGAATGTGTTGCTGAACGACTGGAGGAAGCAAATTATGTGCTAGAGCAAAGCGAAGAGCAAAACTGCCACGTCACAGCGTGTTAGCCAATTTAACAAACTGAATTTTGTTAAGCTATTCACGGGATAAAGGAGCAAAGAGAGCCATCCACGTGTTTAGGTCAACCTAATTTGAGCCCCATATCCTTCTATAAAAGGAGATAGTCGCCTAAGTCAAAAGCATTCCATCCTTGGGAGAAAACATTCCATTATTTGAAAGTTACTTCCACTTTTGGGAGCCGAATAGAGGAAGATTGGAGACCACCAAGAAGACCATCAATTACAAGTTGTTCAAGGGAATTAATCTTTTCTTGTATTACCTTGTAGTTATGGACATGCTTACTCAGATTGTAACGTGTGTTTCCATACATTTTATGAACTAAGTAGTTTAGGCGTTGGTTAGGGAACATGTGATTGTCGTGCTTAATTTCTAGTAATAAATATTGCTTCTATGCATCTTGATTGATTGTTGTACTCATTTATATTTTGTGCCCGCCTGGCCAGCCGGTACGAATATCTCTCTCTAGTTTTAGAGATGATTTAGGGAGTGTGTGGCATTTAATCACACTAGATTATTGTGTATTGGTGAACGCCAGTGACTGAGCTAGGGATAGCCAGTTGCCTAGTGCTTGATCGGGAGTACTTCATTGGGGTTGAAACACATTCCAAAAGATCCAGAGTTTCAAGAGGAATCTGCTAATAAGACTGCGAGAGTTTTGCATGATCAATAATATTTCTAGAGCATCTTTTAAAACAATTACTAAATCCTGACCAACGCCTGTTTCTAATCTGTCTGCCTATTTATTTGCTTTATGTTCTGTCATTTCTTTTGCTTCAGCATTTCTATAAAAACCAATCATTTTTACCATTTTTGAAACCATTGAAAAACTACACAAAATAGATAAAGTGAAAGCTAATTAAGACCTTGGATTCGATAAATACTTATTACTTGTTGCGGACTATGTATACTTGCACAAAGTTCTAGAGTCTTTTTGTATCATATTTTTACTCACTCTGGAAACCCAACAAGTTTTTGGCGCCATTGCCGGGGACTTGAATAAGTTTTTATTTGATATGTTTTGTGTATGTGTTTTAGTGGTTTGGTGCTAGAACTTTTTTTATTGTTTCTTTTGTTTTTGCAAGTGTGAGTTTGGTGCATGAGCGATCCGCGTGAGGTTCGGTTCGAGCTTGATCCAGAAATCGAGAGGACATTCAGGAGAAGAAGGAGAGAGTAGCACATAAACTATAATCAAATGGATAACGTGTCGTGTCTCCTGCAGGGTCCTGAAGATCCAGTGAACCCCCAGCAGAATCGTTTGCTGCAGAAAAATCCGCCGCTGGAGCAAAATGAGCAGCAAAATAATCAGGCTGGGAATCCTATCTTGGTAGCAAACGATAGGGCCAGAGCCATTCAAGCGTATGCTTTTCCAATGTTTGATGAGTTAAATCCAGGGATTGCATGTCCTCAAATTCAAGCAGCAAAATTTGAAATGAAACCGGTAATGTTTCAGATGTTGCAAACCGTGGGTCAATTCCATGGTTTGTCATCTGAAGATCCTCACTTGCATCTTAAGTCTTTTCTAGGAGTTAGTGATTCTTTTGTAATTCAAGGAGTGCCTAGAGATGCCCTTAGATTAACTTTGTTCCCGTATTCTCTTAGAGACGGAGCAAAGGCATGGTTAAATTCTTTTGCTCCAGGATCGATTAGGACATGGAATGAATTAGCGAAAAAAAATTTGAGTAAATATTTCCCACCAAATAGAAATGTTAAATTGAGGAGTGAAATAGTAGGGTTAAGGCAACTTGAGGATGAAACTTTTAGTGAGGCTTGGGAGATGTTTAAGGAGCTTTTGCGAAAGTGTCCCCACCATGGTTTACAATGGGTTAAATGGTGTAACTCAAGGTATGGTTGATGCTTCGGTTGGCGAGGCCCTTTTGGCAAAAACTTTCAATGAAGCCCATGAAATTTTAGAAATAATATCTACCAATAATTGTCAGTGGTCGGATGTTAGAGGCACAAATAAAAAGGTTAAGAGTGTATTAGAGGTTGATGGTGTGTCCACCATTAGGGCTGATCTTGCAATGATTGCTAACGCTCTTAAGAATGTGACATTGATTAGCCATCAGCATCCACCAGCTGTGGAGCCTGCTGCAGTGGTGAACCAAGTTGCACAGGAAACATGTGTCTATTGTGGTGAATATCACAACTACGAGTTTTGCCCCATCAATCCAGCTTCAATGTTTTTTGTAGGTAATCAGAGGAATAACCCTTATTCTTACTTTTATAATTCAGGTTGGCGCAACCACCCCAACTTTGCATGGGGAGGACAAGGAAATAATGTGCAAACACAGCAAAAGGTGAACTAATCGAGATTTGCTAAAGTGCATGTATTGCCCCAGCAAAATACGTAGGCTTTGCCTCAGCAAAATTCGGGGAGTTCTCTTGAGGCAATGATGAAAGAATATATGGCTCGTACAGATGCAACAATTCAAAGTAATCAAGCTTCAATGAGAGCCCTAGAATTGCAAGTGGGTCAGCTAGCTAATGAGTTGAAGGCAAGGCCTCAAGGGAAACTTCCATCAGATACTGAACACCCTAGAAGGGAAGGTAAGGAGCAGGTAAAAGCAGTGACTCTTAGGAGTGGTAAGCCACTAGAAGAAAGAAAGGAGCCTAGGAAGCCCCAGGATATAGAAAGAAATTGTGATAAAAATGGTTTTGCTGAGAAAGAGTTGGAGACTGGTTAGGGTGCTGGAGGAAACAAAATGATGCTGAAGCATCTGGTTTTGTTCCAGATGTGGAACCACCTTATGTGCCGCCCCCACCTTATGTACCACCTTTACCTTTTCCACAAAGGCAATGGCCTAAGAATCAGAATGGTCAATTTAAAAAGGTTTTAGAGATTCTTAAGCAGTTACACATAAATATCCCTTTAGTAGAAGCTATTGAGAAAATGTCTAATTATGTTAAATTTCTTAAAGACATTTTAACTAAAAAGAGGAGGTTAGGTGAGTTTGAAACTGTATCTCTTACTGAGGAATGTAGCGTTATTCTTAAGAATGGGCTACCAACCAAAGCTAAGGATCCAGGATCATTTACCATACCTGTGTCAATAGGTGGAAAAGAGTTAGGTAGAGCACTTTGTGATTTAGGTGCAATCATTAACCTTATGCCTCTTTCGGTCTATCGGAAGTTAGGTAATGGTGAAGCTAGACCTACCACAGTCACACTCCAATTAGCTGATAGGTCTATCACATATCCAGAGTGTAAAATTGAGGATGTCTTAGTAAAAGTAGATAAATTCATATTTCCTGTTGATTTTATTATTTTAGACTATGAGGCTGATAAAGATGTTCTAATTATTCTAGGTTGTCCATTTTTGGCCACTGGTAGGGCATTGATAGATGTTCAAAAAGGGGAATTAACAATGAGAGTTTGTAATGAGGAAGTAAAATTTAATGTGTTTAAGGCCATGAAGTATCCAGAAAAAATTGAAGATTGCTCTTTCATTAGGATTCTGGAGAACACAATTGTTGAGACAGCAATTCAGGATTCGGCTGACAAGCATTTTGAAGATCATGGAGAGGTTAGTGTAACGGATTTAGAAGCTTGTTCTTTAGAAAGAAAAAAAAAATGAAAAAGAGGTGTTTAGGTGTGAGGATGTTTTTGACTCTTTAGATTTAAATCAGAGGAAAGCTCCTCCTATTAAACCATCCCTGATTGAGGCACCCACTTTAGATTTGAAGCCCTTGCCAGATCATCTAAAGTATGTGTATCTTGGGGTAGGCGAGACGTTGCCCATTATTGTTGCATTAGATTTAATGTCAGAGCATGAAGATGCCTTAATTAAGTTGCTGTAGCAATACCGCAAAGCTATCGGTTGGACATTTGCTGACATTCAGGGGATTAGCCCGTCTTTTTGTATGCACAAAATCACTCTAGAGGAGGGATCCTTTAGGAGTATTGAGCAACAAAGAAGGCTTAACCCTGCAATGAAAGAGGTTTTTAAAAAGGAGGTGATTAAATTGTTGGATGCTTGCATTATTTATCCAATTGCATATAGCAATTGGGTAAGCCCTGTCCAATGTGTTCCTAAGAAAGGAGGTGTCACTGTGGTGAGCAATAAAGATAATGGATTGATCCCAACCAGCACAGTAACTGGCTGGAGGGTTTGTATGGATTACAGAAGGATTAATAAAGTTACCCATAAGGACCATTTCCCTCTACCATTTATTGACCAAATGTTGGATAGATTGGCGGGTCAAGCCTACTACTGTTTCTTAGATGGTTATTCTGGGTGTAACCAGATTACTATTGCTCCTGAGGATCAGGAAAAAAACCACTTTTACCTGCCCTTATGGGATGTTTACTTTCAGGCGAATGCCTTTTGGCCTTTGCAAAGCTCCAGCAACATTTCAGCGGTGTATGTTAGCAACTTTTTCAGATATGATTGAGTTCACTATTGAGGTATTTATGGACGATTTTTCAGTTTTTGTAAGGTCTTTTCAGAGTTGTTTGGATAATTTAGGTAAGGTGTTAAAAAGATGTAAGGATACCCATCTAGTCCTTAATTGTGAGAAATGCCACTTCATGCTGAAGGAGGGCATAGTGTTAGGTCATAGGATTTCTAAGAATTCTAAGAATGGTCTAGAAGTTGAGAGAGCAAAAATTGAGGTTACTGGGAGATTAAAACCACTGAATTCAGTGAAAGGGATTCGGAGTTTTCTAGGTCATGCAGGGTTCTTCAGGAGGTTCATAAAGGATTTTTCAAAAATCAGTAAACCTCTTTGTAACTTATTATGTACTGATCATGTTTTTTACTTTAATGCAGATTGTATGAAGGCTTTTGAAACTTTAAAAGTTGCTTTAATCTCAACACCCATTCACTGTGCACCTAATTTGAATTTAGCATTTGAGGTAATGTGTGATGCGAGTGATGTTGCAGTAGGTGCTATGCTAGGGCAAAAGCAGGGAAAATTTATCCATCCTATATATTTTGCAAGCAAGGTTTTAAATGAGGCACAAGTCAACTATACAACTACTGAAAAAGAAGTTGTTAGTTGTTGTGTTTGCTTTTGAGAAATTCCGGCCATATTTGGTTGGATCCAAAGTCAGAGTGTTCACAGATCATGCAACAATAAGGTACTTAATGTCTAAAAAAGATGCAAAGCCTAAACTAATTCGTTGGGTTTTATTATTACAGGAATTCGACTTGGAGATAATGGATAAGAAGGGATCACAGAATGTCATTGCAGATCATTTGTCTCGTCTTGATCCATCATCATCTTTTATGAAGCAATCTGCCATCTTAGATTCTTTTCCAGATGAACAACGTTTTGCTGTTGAGGTAAACGTAGTCAAGGATGTCCCTTGGTATGCTGATATTGCCAACTTTTTGGTCAAAGGAGTCACTCCTATTGATATGGATTGGAGGCTGAAGAAAAAGTTTTTGTAGGTGTGTTTCAAGTGATGAAGCAAAGGAAATCCTGGAGCAATGTCACTCTTCGTCGTATGGAAGCCATTTCAGCGGTCAGAGGACAGCCATAAGGATTTTGCATTGTGGATTTTTTTGGCCTACCTTATATAAGGATGCTCATTGGTTCTACAAGAAATGTTATGCTTGCCAAAGGAGAGGAAACTTGTGGCCTAGAGATGAAATGCCTCTTACTTACATTTTGGAAGTAGAATTATTCGATGTATGGGGTATTGATTTTATGGGGTCATTTCTCCCTTCTAATGGTAATTTTTTTTATCTTATTGGCAGTTGATTACGTGTCCAAGTGGGTGGAAGCCATCGCATGCCATCAGAATGATACCAAGACAGTAGCAAGGTTTCTTCAATCACACATCTTTGTGCGGTTTGGGACACCTGGAGCGCTAGTGAGTGATGAGGGAACACATTTTGTTAATAAAATCTTAACTAATCTTCTAGCTAAGTATGGAATTAAGCATAGGATCGCTACCCCTTATCACCCGCAAGCAAATGGTCAAGCTGAAATTAGCAATAGGGGAAATAAGTCTTTTCTAGAGAAAGTAGTCCATCCATCTTGAAATGATTGGTCTTTCAGGTTGGATGAGGCTCTTTGGGCTTAGAGGAGAGCTTATAAGACTCCTCTAGGTATGTCTCCCTATAGGTTAGTATATGGGAAAGCTTGTCATTTACCATTAGAGCTAGAGCATAAAACGTTTTGGGCTTTGAAGAAATTAAGTTTTGATCTGAGTCGGGCAGGATGAATGAGAATGCTGCAGCTTAATAAATTGGAGGAATTTCGTCAATTTTCTTATGAAAATTCGAAAATGTATAAAGAAAAGACTAAGTTGTGGAATGACAAAAGAATGAAGCCGAAAGAGTTTGTCAAAGGTCAGAAAGTTTTGCTTTATAATTCTAGATTGAAATTATTTCCTGGGAAGCTAAAATCTAAATGGTCAGGTCCGTTTGTGGTAATTGAGGTTTTCCCCCATGGAGCAATTACTTTGCAGCATGAAAAAGATGGGAGAGTGTTCAAAGTTAATGGGCAGCGTGTGAAACATTATTGGGGAGAGGAGTTCCACACGGAATATCCTTCCCTAAAGCTAGTTGATGATTAAGAGAGCAAGATTTTTGTGGGAGCATTTCATAGAGCAATATTTTGAGCTCCCAGTATTTGTTGTGATTTTATTTCTCGCTGATTTGATTTGATTTTAATTTGAATTATTGTAGATTTAGGTTATTTAAATTTTGCATAATTTATTTTAAGTTCGTTAATATTTTTAATTCAGTAGCTTTTATTTTCGAGTATTTTTATTATTTTTGCCAGTTAGTTTTATTTTTCGATTTAGATTTAATTAGATTTTTATGTAAGTTTTTTTTTTGTTATTTAAATTTCTGTTTAGATTAGTTTGAATAAAGATCTTTCCTGATTTATTCGGTTTTTGAATAATAAAAATAAAAGATAAGACTTGATTTCAAAGGTTAAATTTGAATTTCCTGATTTGATTTTTAATTTGAATTCTTCCGTATCGAAGATTCGTTTTGTTCAGAGGGTTGTTGCGGCAATTTGATGGCTGAAGCAAATATTTCGTCTAAATAGGAAGGGTTCAGTTGAGGATTAATTGTTTTTACCATTTGAATTTTGAATTTCCGTGTGCAGGAAAATTGCATGAGGAATTATGATGCTGCAACATGGCGCGCAGGGACAATCCAAGGGCTTAATCATTAGACAACACATAATTATTTACCATGGGCTGATTGGAATTCCGATTTTACTGTTGGATGGTTTTAATTCTACTAAGCTGCATGCGATTTATAACGGTAACGTTAATTAATAAGAGAAAGATCTTTCGGTTAAGATTTTATTTTGCTAAAGCCCTATTTGTTGACAACCCTCGATACGTTTTTCTCAATTCATCTTCTTGTTGTCGTCTTTTGTTGTTTCTATTTTTCCTTTTCACTTCCATTTACTCTGTTGGGTTTTATGCCCTAAAACTCGTAGATAGTGAATGTAACTGTTGACCGTATATTAATGAAATAATATTGATATATTTTTCCATTAAATGTTATTAGTTATTTTATATTTTATATTTGTCTTTGCCTAATAATAACCTTAATCCAACAAACTAGACATCCTAGGCTGTAATATGAGTCTTGAACTATATGTAGCGACATATGGGATCATTGTTCAAGAAACAGCCTAAATGGTCTATAGTATAGGGATAAGACTGGGTGCCTTATCCTGGTGACACTATGGATACGGCCCACTTTGTATTTGATACAAACGCTGCGATCCAACGCGTTCGTGTAGGAGACATGCGAGTGGGGGTATCCTATGCAATGAGTTTGCATAAGACCGGACCGCGAAATAGTAACCACTAGTTATAACACCGTTAACTAGTCGGATTTCTATTTCACTAGGACGACCTAGACGACTTAGTCTTAATCCTGAGTTGATTATGGACTCCTGCTCATGAGAGATTGTCCTTTGATTTGTATGGGTCAGAGTGGCCAATACGCCGACTCAATAAGCCTACCATTTTGGGGACAAGACCGAATGGGGAGCTGGGAACATAATCGTACAAGATGGAATTCACTCCTTCCCGACTTTAGGGAAGCAGATGAGTGTTCCCTTAAATGGTTACTCCGAGTCTTGAACAAAGGGCCCTACCCTCTCAATGGCACGAGAGGGTTTTCTGTTTGATGGTTGGACCACAAACAGGTTGTTCATTGGAGGAGAATTGGTACTTAAGGAAATAGAGGTAACCCAGGGGTAAAACGGTAATTTGACCCAGCTGGTGTTACGGACACTCGTGAAGGACTAACTAGTCGATATTGGTCTAGATCCGTGGACACAGAAAATATGTCTGCAGTGAGAAGAGTGCAACTGTGAATCTATAGTGGAATGTACACACAGTTAACGAATATTGATTAATGTGGTTAATGAGTTTGACCAATTAATCTCACATCGTTGGAGCTTCTGATCTGCAGGTCCATTAGGTCCCACTGGTAGCTCATACAGTAATTTGAGGCAGCTAAGTAATAAATGTAAATTGAAAATGTTCAATTTACTAAGGGAAACAAATATAATATATATTTATATATTATTATGAGAGAAATTAATATTTGAAGAAGTTCAAATATAAATTTATGGAAGTTTGAAAGAGTTCAAATAATGAATTAATTTAAGGCCTAAAATGTTTTTGGGGAAATTAATTAATTCTAGGCCGGAAATTAAATATGTGATATTTAATTGGTGGTTAATTAATTAAAGAATTCATTAACCGGGAATTAATCAATTATGGAAATAATTAATTACTTAAGGAAGTGATTAATCATTTATGGAAATGATCTAATCACTTATGGAAGTAATTAGTTATTTGTGGAAAAGATCAATCAATTATGGAATTGATTGATCATGATTGATTAGTTAAGGAATAAGATTGAATCAATTTTGGAAAAGATTAATTTAATTGAATATTTTATTCATGGCCTCTCTTTTATAAATAGAACACTAGACCTAATTGGTCATGACACTTGAAATTTTGCTCTTGCTCTTAGACTTTCAAAGACAAGACCTAAAATTCTCTCTAGCCTCCCTCTTAGAGAAAGACTCCCACAAGTCTTTTGCCTCCTAGACCTAGAGTCATACCGGTGTAACCTTTGTGTTTATTGTGTCAATCAAGAAGAAAATTCCAGCGATCAAGAGGCGAAGAGACTGCTGCGTTTTCGTTCGTTGGAGCGTTGTTGGCGAAGAACGGTCAAGTCTACAACGAAGGTATGTGACGGTTCTTCCCCTTTTCTTTAGAAAAGCATGAAAATAAATTTAGATTTATTTTTAAGCATGTTTAAACTGAATTTCCAGCAACTTTAAAGAGTGTTTAAAGTTTGTTTGAGTTTTCGTAACGGTATTTTAATATTAATTAGTATACGGCGTAAGGTCCAATCGATGCGCTTCCGCTGCGTGGGGACTTTTATTCCCTTCATACCCTACATCCCTCTAAGTTTGCAATGGCAAAAACAAGGGGAAATAAGGATCGGGAAAATGAGGAAAAAGAGGTTCCAGTCACTCCTAAGGTAATGAAAGCAAAGGCAAAGATCAAGAAACTATACAGAAGGTGGTAGAAGATATTGTCGCTGAGGTGATTGAGGAAGAAAATGTAAAGGAACCTGAAAATCAGAACCCTGAACAGACTGAGCCGAGAGTTGAAGATACAGAGGAAGTGCGAGAAGGAAATACAGAGTGTTGGGATTGGTGTCCTAAAACTCGTAGACAGTCAATGTTAAACGAATTATATACTTATTCGATAAAGGTGTTATCGAGATTGATTCAGTAAAAGTCAATACTGAATAAAGTAAATTGCACTTTTAATAACCCAAATCCAATAAACTAAGATTCATGGCTATAGGATGAACACTTGAGCTTTATGTAGAGATATAAAAGTAGATCAAGCTCGAGTAATAGCCAAAACAGTCTATAGTATAGGGATAGGGCTGGGTACCTGATGTGGACTTTTCCTAACCGCAAGTGCACGGGTCAAGTAATAATAAAGTGTTCGTAAATACGAGTGTCGTCCTCTGGATCTGATTTTTAAGCAAATCAAGTATTGTGAATAATCTCGCTCAATTTTATTTAGGGATTAAAAAGTGATGAATAGGTGATGATAAAAACCAAATCAAAACAAGTAAAAAGAACGAAAATTCAATTGGGAAAACTACTTAGGGAATTGACTTCGACGATTTAGTTTAGGATTGATTTTAAGGAATAAGTTATTATGCACAATGAAATTATGAGCCAAAGACCCTTTAATCACAACTACCTCTCCCGAGTATAATTGATTCTCATGCAAATTAACCAACTTGATATCCCTATCTAAGTTTATTAATCATGCAAGGCAATGAGATCTTTTAACCAATTCTAAAGTTAATCTAAAACCGTCATGAATTAGAAAATAAACTCTAGTCATGCAATCTTGAGTAAGTCTAAATCAAATCCCCTCTCCCGAGCTAGATTCGAAACTCAAATCATTCAACCAATGGCCAATTAATTGAAAGCATTAAATCAAGATTACAAACATAATAACATTGCACAACTTAAACCATAAATCAATCCATAAATTAATCAACTACATCAATCCCTAAGCTACAAGCTTAGCTACTCATGAATGTAAATACAAGCTCAACTAAACATGTGAAAGCCATAAATCTAACTAAAGAAACAAAAGGGAAAAGAAAACTCAATGTAGGCCGAGTCCGACGTCCCCGTCACGATCCCCACGAACAATGGGTTGATTTCCAAATCTCTCCCTTTGTTTTCAGCCTCCAAGTGCTCTGTTCTGCCCTGTTTTCGGCTCTCCAAGGTCCCAAATCGAACTCCCCAAAACCTAGCCAAAAATAAGCCTTTATTCTGTTTTTTTCGTCTTAGCGTCGAGACGCTGCCTCTTATACGCGCGTTCTGAATAAGGGAAAAACGGTAGCGTCGGGACGCTTCCTATCACAGCGTCTTGACGCTGTAAGCTTTACGCGCCTAATCTGATATGGAATGTGAGCGTCGAGACGCTCAAGAGCTAGCGTCTCGACGCTAGCCTGCTGTTGACCGAGATTTGACTTTTTTCCTCTTTTACTCTTTTCATTCCTTTGCAACTTTTCACGCCCCAAGCACCCGATTAACTCTAATACGGCATTATAGCTCCAATCAACCATTTCCTACAAAATAAACAATAAAGCACAATAAAATGGCCCAAACATCATAAAAGACTAGCTAAATTAGATAAGTAAAAGTAGCTAGCAATGCTCGCTATCAGTACCTTATTCTGGAGACACTATGAGACGCGACCCACTTTATAGATGGTATAGACGATGTGATCCTAAATCGCCCATGTAGACACATGTGAGTGTGATATGAACCAAGATGTCTTGTGTTATGCCAAAAACATATTCAAAATTACGTTGCATTAAATGAAGTCAAATTGAAGTCAACTAGCATTGAAGGAACTCAAGTTGTATCGAATGAACTCAACTACATGTCAAGTTCATTTAGTGCAAGTCAAACATCAATGATGGAACCATACTTCAAGCTACTTTCAAAATACATCAAGTAGAGCTTCATTTAAACTTTGGGAGGTTACAAGACTTAGTTGGTTGATGGGGTTTTTAATTCTCGGATTTAAGGGAGTTTCTATGTAATTTTCAGTTTTTAAGTTTTGTTATCAATGTTTTAGGTTACAATTTAGGTAGTGGTCATTATAGTATTAATGAGGATGAGAGTTACAACTCTTCAAATGACCATAGGTTACTCTAGAGTTTCATTTTGAGGCTATAAAAAGCCATGTATGTTGTATTTGAAAAGGAAGACTTGGAAATGTAGTAAAAAGAGCCTTTGAGCTTTTCCATTAGCCTAGAGCTAAGTTTCTTTGCAATTCTATGTAGTTTAGGTTGCATGCTGAGAATCATTCAAGCTTGACTTGATCAATCATGCTTGTGGAGTGATTCGAATCTCAAGCAAGCTTCTTGCCTTGAGATATTTGATCGACAAGGTAATCCGATTTTTACTTTCCTTGGGTTGATTTTCAAATCAGTTTTGAGGTTTTTCAGATTTGAGATCTAAAGGTCTTGTTTTTCAACAAGGTTGTTAGATACATTTCTTGGGGGTTTCACAACAGAGTGGGGGCGTCCTATGCAATGAGTTTGCATAAGACCAGGACCGAGAAATAAGTCGCTCTCGCTTTATAACACCGTTTACTGACGAGACTGACTATTTCATGTGATGACCTAGGTAACTCGATCTTAATCCTGAGCTAACTATGAACTCCTGTTTATTTGGGATTATCTTTAGATCTGCATAGGTGAGAGTGGCTCAGTATCGCCGACTCAATTAGCCTCCCATTTCAGGGATAGGAACGGGTAGATAAATGGGGACATAGACATGCAAGAAGGAATTCACTCCTACCCGAATTAGGGATAGTAGAGAGGTTGTTCCCTTAAGTGCTGACTCTGGGGCTTGAAAAAAGGGATCTCGCCCTCTCATTTTCCCGAGAGGGACTCGGTTTATTAGTTGGACCATAAACCAATTGTTTATTAGAGGATCAGTGGGACTTAAGGAACTAGAAGTACTATGGGGGTGAAACGACTTTTTGACCTAGCTATAGCTACGAACAATCTGTGAAGGATAGACTTACTAATCATGGTGAAATCACGTGGACGGAAATATATCTATAGTGAGGGGAGTGCAACTATCGGGCTAAAGTGGAGTGTCCCGATAGTTAACGAATGTTGGCTAGCTTGGATAAAGAGATTAGTCGGTTAGCCTCGAATTGTTGGAGCCCATGATCTATAGGTCCATTTAGGTCCCCCTACTAGCTCATATTGGAATTAAGCCTAGAACAAAAGATAGGAATCTTTGAATCGTTCAAAATCGAGAAAAAGGGTATTATCATAAATTATGTTTGACACAATAATTTAATTATGAATAAAATTAGAAAATCAGAGGTGAAGTATTTAAAAGTGTTTTAAATACCATATATAGGTATTAGGAATCATATATAATTAATGGCACTAGGTGATAAAGATTAATTGGATTAATCAATTACTTGGAAATGTCCCAATTAATTGCCTAGAAATCAATTTCAATTTTTAATTGAAATTGGAATCAATTGCAAGCTGAAAATTCAGAATTAAGATTCAAATCATAATGGATTTAGTGGCATTCTCACTCTTGAATGATGATGCATAGTGGAAAACAACACAACCATGCACTAGTTGCATGTGTTGTGAATTAAACACCTAGAATCCACTTTGAGTTGCATTTTCACCATGTGTCTAGTGTCATGAAGCTTGTCTTTGCATGGAAGAGGTCTATTTAAAAGCTTGAATCAGATTCAAAGCTAAAGAGAGCCTTTTCCTTTACTGTTATGCTGCTGGAATTTAGACTCAAGCTCTCTCATCTCTCATACTTCTCCATTGCTTGATCCTTCAAGCATTCCCTTCCCATTCCCCATCTTTATAAACTCCCACAAGTCGTTCTTGGCCTGGAGGATAGTAGGGAATTCTCTAAGGGTTGTCCTAAGAAGATTGGAGAAGAAAATAATCCAAGAAGGTCCACCAATTGAGCTACAAAAAGGTTGGTACTTTCACTCTCTCTGTTTTTGGATTCTTAGAACATGCATGCTTTAGGAGTAAAATTGATGTAGTTAGATGCTTCCAATCTTCAATTGCTTCCGCATGTGTTATATGAACACCTTCAATTGGTATCAGAGCATGATTTAGCACTTAACTAGTTTTAATTTTTTTGTGGTGTGTACCATTTTGAAATTGAATTTTCTATGTGCTAAAATGGATACTTTGTGGTTTGGCTATTTTTTGAGGTTTCAATCCTTTATGAAAATGTAATTGCTCGGAAATGTATGATCTTTAATGTGTGTACTAGAGTCTGTAATTTTTATAGAGTCATTAGAGTCCATATAGGCTGTAAAATCGAAGAAGAACGGGAGAAGACGCAGCAGAAAACAGCAGCAGAATGCTGCTGTTCGTGACAGCGTCGGGACGCTCTTCAAGTAGTGTCCCGACGCTGATGCATAAAAATTCCAGCAAGCAGTTTTTTTTCCAGATTTTTTGTTCGGTCGAACTGCTGTCCTTGGTCCGGTTCGGTTTGCCTGCAGCCTGTTCAACCCCTAAGCACACATTTGAAGGCCAGTTCACTCCATGGAGGTTTGGTTCGGGTTTGTTCGTGAAGCTCGGGATCGCTACAAGCAATTTTTATTAATTATTATTGTAATAATTAGTTAATTGTTTGTTTTAAATTGCCAAACCATTCCATTTAAGCTTGATTTAATTTCTTTATGCATTGTTGAATGTGTATTAAATTAAATGGATGTATGTGCATTATGAGCATGCCATATAGTTTAAAATCCCACCATAGGAAAGCATGATCATGCATTTTTAATTTTAATAAGTGTTATTACTAATTCAAATGCATGAGGGAAATTTCATGTTTAATTGATATAAATGTTGTATTAATTTAGGGAGATTCATGCTTGTATGGTTAATTTCCAAATTGATTAATTCTTATAATTGTTATAATTATTAAAGGATAAAATTAACCAAGCATGAAGCATGAAATTTCTTTAGTTTGTTTATAAGTGTTATATTCAAATTGAAGACTTGTTATGGATTGTTTTTATAGCTGTTATAAAAGAGATAGAAATCTAAAATCTATAACAAGATTAAGTGCATGCTCACTTAGGTTAATGAACCTCCAAATCGATCAACGTGCATAGTTTAGGTAGATATCTTGTAAAACAACGGTTACGAGAGAACTCACCCGACAAGATTCTGTCTAAGGCTGGAGGTATTTAAGTTGACGGTTTACGGAACACCACCTACCTGGGCATCGAGTTGGTTCTTGAGTTATGTTAACTTGAGTTTTATGACCATGCGTGAGCGGTGTGAGGTTTTAAAGTGTTATCACCTAGACATCGTAGTATAAAGAGTTATACAAACCTAGACATAGGATGTTTCTAAATGGTGCTTTTCTTATAACTTGAATGATTGATTGTTATATGCTTTTAAAAAACCATTAGAAAGCATGTTATAGGGTTAATTCATTAAAAGTTATAAGAGTTATAATAGTTAATGAATAGAATCCATAAAACCTATAACAAAGAGTTGCATGCTAACATAGGATCTTAGGATCTTGTCATTTTTTAAATGGTTTAAAATGAAATAGACCTAAGATCGCCTTTTCTAATAGGATTAGAATTGTGTCTTACTTAGTTTTTAAAATAGTTTTAAAATTCGAGTAAGTAGGACACAAGACCTTGGTTATAAGGGAACTCTCCTGTCAAATGGTTCCGAACCTGAGTTGAATTAACCATAGTCTTTCTAGCATGCAATGTCACTAGGTTATTAAAAGTGTTTAATCACCTAGACATTTAGTGTAAAGACCTTGTTTAATAAGGCATAGAGTTAGATAGATTAATTTAGTTGGAATTTACCTAAGTAATAAGACCCTAAACCTTTACAACACTTTAATGGGAGGAAAAGTATAGAAACGAAATAATCATATTAAGTTTCTACTCTCACGTCCCCCTGAGTTCACACCGTGAGATCCATGCTTGGCCTCGAGGCGCCCTGGGAGCGTCCCCCTAGGGATAGTGTTTGCATGGGTTAATATCAAGGTGAATGGGGAAAGTGTTCATAGTAAGTGGGAGAAGAAAACGTGTCAAACATTTCCTGCGGTCTCCATCATTAGGTTGCCCTGTGAGATTCCTATGCGCTGCCTGCGAGTCGCCATGGGAGCGATCACCCTACGGAGGGCTTGCGCAAGGGATTCGGAACAACGCAAACTCCAGAAATGGATAGGGTTTCCTAGGGTCATTCCCAACATTAGCTCTTCCCTACGGTGGCATTGTTGGGGTCGCCCTCTACAATCTGAAATTGATGTGTAACACTTACAAGATGGTCTTGACCAAATTAACGGTAGCTAATAACTATTGGAGTAAGAGTTATTATGGGAATAGTATTTGGCCGAGATTGTCTCGATTCAGAGGAGGAGTAGCTGACTGCCCTACGGTAGCGGTTATTCTAAACCCCTAAAGTACCGTTGCAAATAAATCAATTGTGTATATGGGTCGATGATTGCTTTTGCTAAAATCTGATTGGATAATATGATTAATGGGTTTAGTGTATGATTCTAAGAGAGATTAATTTTTTTATTTCAGCAATATGTCGAAAAACGTATGTGCTTTGTCAAATGCCAAATTAAACAGTTTAGTACATAAGACTAAGAATACTTACTTAAACGCTAAACACGTGGCAAAGAATTTAAGTTTAGTCTCAACTGAGGAATGTCCTCAAACTAACTGCATAGCCAAGAAAAAAATGATCCACGACTCTAAATGCGATTTATTAGTCTTGGAAACGTGTTTAGTGGAAAACGACGATTCTGCCTGGATACTCGATTCAGGTGCCACTAATCACGTATGTTCTTCATTTCAAGGAATGAGTTCCTGGCAACAGCTAAAAGCCTTGAGAGATGACTCTTAAAGTTGGAACAGGAGAAGTTATCTCGGTTATTGCAGTGGGAGACATAAAATTATTCTTCACCAAGGAACGTTACATGATATTAGATAATGTGTACATAGTTCCAAAAATTAAAAGAAATTTAATTTCTTTATCTTGTTTATTGGAACAAGGTTACTCTATTTTTTTTTTCTGTTAATGAAGCATTCATCACTAAAAGAGGTATTAATGTTTGCTCTGTAAACTTGAAGAATAAATTGTATGTTTTGAGACCAATTGAGTCTAAAGCTATTTTAAATCACGAGATGTTTAAAACTGCTGAGAATCAACCTAAAAAACGAAGAGTTTCTCAAGATACCTATCTCTGGCACTTGAGGTTAGGCCATATCAACCTCAATAGGATTGGGAGATTGGTCAAGAGTGGACTTCTAAACAAGTTAGAAGACGACTCGTTGTCTCCTTGTGAGTCATGCCTTGAGGGCAAGATGACAAAACGACCTTTTACCGGAAAAGGTTATCGTGCCAAAGAGCCCCTAGAGCTCATTCATTCGGACCTCCGTGGACCAATGAACATTAGAGCTCGAGGAGGGTTCGAATATTTCATCAGTTTCATTGATGATTATTCGAGGTATGGCTATCTCTACCTGATGCATCATAAGTCCGAAGCTTTTGAAAAGTTCAAGGAGTACAAGGCTGAGGTTGAGAACCTATTGGGTAAGGCGATAAAAACACTTCGACCCGATCGAGGTGGAGAGTATATGGACTCAAGTTTTCAAGACTATTTGATAAAGCATGGAATTACGTCCCAACTCTCAGCCTCTGGTACACCTCAGCAAAACGGTGTATCGAAAAGGAGAAACAGAACCTTGTTGGACATGGTTCGTTCGATGATGAGTTATGCTCAGTTGCCTAACTCGTTTTGGGGTTATGCAGTAGAGATTGCAGATTATATCTTGAACGTAGTTTCCTCAAAGAGTGTTTTTGAAACACCGTTTGAGCTCTGGAAAGGTCGTAAAGCTAGTTTACGACATTTCAGAATTTGAGGATGCCCTGCATACGTGCTAGAAGCAAACCCAAAGAAATTAGAGCCTCGTTCTAGATTTTGCCTATTTGTAGGCTATCCCAAAGAAACGAGAGGTGGATACTTCTTCGATCGAGAGGAAAATACAGTACTTGTATCGACAAATGCTACATTCCTAAAAGAAGACCACCTCAGAGATCACAAGCCACGAAGTAAAGTCATTTTAAGTGAACTATTTAACGAAGCTACAGAAATATCAACAAGAGTTGTTGATGATGCTGACACCTCGAGTCAATCATGTCCTTCTCAAGAAATAAGAGAACCTCGACGTAATGGGAGGGTTATTAGACAACCTGATCGCTATTTGGGTTTAACTGAAACTCCAGTCATCATACCTGATGACGGGATCGAGGATCCATTAACCTTTAAATAGGCAATGGATGATGTTGACAAGAACGAGTGGATTAAAGCCATGGACTTAGAAATCGAGTCCATGCATTTTAATTCAGTATGGGATCTTGTAGATCAACCTGAAGGGGTTCGACCCATAGGGTGCAAATGGATCTACAAGAGAAAACGAGACGCTGCTGGAAAGGTACAGACCTTTAAGGCACGACTTGTGGCAAAGGGTTTTACCCAGCGGGAGGGGATTGACTATGAAGAAACCTTCTCCCCTGTTGCCATGTTGAAGTCGATCCGGATACTTTTGTCCATTGCCACGTTTTACGATTATGAAATATGGCAAATGGACGTCAAGACTGCCTTTCTGAACGACAATCTTGAAGAAAGTATCTACATGTCTCAGCCAGAGGGGTTCATTGCTCAGAATCGAGAGCAAAACGTTTGCAAGCTTAAACGATCCATTTATGGATTAAAACAAGCGTCTAGATCCTGGAATATGAGATTTGATACTGCGATCAAATCTTATGGCTTTGAACAAAACGTTGATGAGCCTTGTGTTTACAAAAGGATCATCAACAACTCCGTAACTTTCTTAGTACTGTATGTGGATGATATCCTACTCATCGGGAATGATGTAGGTTATCTAACTGACATTAAACTATGGCTAGCAATTCAATTCCAAATGAATGATTTGGGTGAGGCACAATTTGTTCTAGGGATCCAAATTGTTCGAAACCGAAAAAACAAAACGCTAGCGCTGTCTCAAGCGTCTTATATCGACAAATTATTAGTTAGATATAAAATGCAAAATTCCAAGAAAGGACTATTACCTTTCAGGCGCGGAATTAACCTATCTAAGGAACAGTGTCCTCAGACACCTCAAGAAGTTAAGCACATGAGACATATTCCCTATGCCTCTGCAGTAGGTAGCCTAATGTATGCCATGTTGTCTACAAGGCCTGACATTTTTTATGCAGTAGGGATTGTCAGTAGATATCAATCAAATCCAGGATTCAATCACTGGACAGCCGTTAAAAATATCCTCAAGTATCTAAGGGGAACGAGGGACTTTAGGCTCGTGTATGGTTCGAAGGATTTGATCCTTATAGGTGATGTGGAATTTTCCTACCGCAAGCGCACGGGTCAAGTAATAATAAAGTGATCGTATAAACGAGTGTCGTCCTTTGGATTGGATTTTTAAGCTAAATCAAGTATTGTGAATTATCTTGCTCAATTTTATTTAGGGAACACAAAGTGATGGTGGATATGCAATTGAGATAACACTTAGGGAATTGATTTCGCCAATTTAGTCTAGGATTGATTTTAAGGAATAAGTTATTATGCACAATGGAATTATGAGCCTAAGAACCTTTAGTCACAATTACCTCTCCCAAGTATAATTGTTTCTCATGCAAATTAACCAACTTGATATCCCTATCTAAATTTATTAACATGCAAGGCAATGAGTTCTTTTGACCAATTCTAAAGTTACTCTAAAAACCGTCACGAATTTAGAAAATAAACTTTAGTCATGCAATCTTGAATAAGCCTACATTAAATCCCCTCTCCCGAGCAACACTCAACACTTAAATCATTCAACTAATGGTCAATTAATTGAAAGCATTAAATCAAGATTGCATACATAATAATCATTGCACAACTTAAAACATAAATCAATCCATAAACTAAATCAACTCCATCGATCCCTAAGCGACAAGTTTAGCTACTCATACATGGCGTTACAAGCTCAACTAAACATGAAAAAGCCATTAAATCTAGCTAGGGATAAGGAAAAAGAAAGGAAACACTTAGTGTCGTCGAACCCGGCACGTCCCCGTCTCGATATCCGCGTCACCAAGTGAGATTTCTGGTCCTCGTCCTTGCTTCAGCTCCCACAGTAGGTCTCTAGTCGAAATTAGGGCTAAAATCTCTCAATTTGGCCTCCTCCAATCCTTAGCATGAAAAGAAAGTTAAATAGGAAAATCTGTCGATAGCGTCGAGACGCAGCCTCTTTAACGCGCGTTCTGAATAAGGGAAAAACGATAGAGTCGAGACGCTCTTCTCACAGCGTCGAGACGCTGAGACTGCTGCCGCCCAAAATAAACAAGGAAAACGAGCGTTGAGACACTCCAAGAGTGGCGTCTCGACGCTGATAGGCAGATTGCCCTCTCTTGGCTCCTTGTTGCTTGAATCTTTCCGGTTCTTTGGCATCTTTTCACGTCCCGAACACCTGATAAACTCTAATTCCATGCTTTAGCTCTAATCGACACTTTCCTACAAAATAATCAATTAAGTGCAATAAAATGGCCAATAAATCATAAAAGCCTAGTTGAATTAAATAGGAAAAAATAGCTAGCTATGCTCGCTATCAAATACCCCCAAACTTAAGCTTTTGCTAGTCCTCGAGCAAACTACAAATCAAACATACAGTAGAAGAATGGATGTAACAATCATGACTCAATCCTCCAGGCTCAAAAGTCAATAGTCAAGCAAGCAAGAGATATGCACATAAGGACCAATGAGGCAGACAAATTAAAATTTTTCAAAAATTAACTTGCACAAGCGAGATCTAACTCAACGAGACCAGACTCTACTAACTTGGGATTGGATTATTAAACTCTCAGCTCATCTTCCCTCTACACTGGCACTAAGGTTTCACTATTGAGTTAATGGAACAAATTAGTTTGTTTTCCTCCATACTTAGGTGCTTAAAAATTACAATTAAATTTAGCATTTATATGTGGCACTAGCTTTCACACACCTATTGCAGGGACCCTTAACCTGAGATTTCTCTGGTTGGCCTAACTTATCACAACAGGGGTAGCTCTTTTTGCCTAAACTTTATTAAATATTGGAAACTGTGCACAGGCCATGGCATAATAATTTTGTTTTTTTTTCTCAACAGTAACAACAAGAATGGTTTTTCTTTATGAACATGATAAGCATATATTCTTTTCTTTCCTCCTAAGCAAGATCAAACATGCTAATTTGCAAAAAAATTAACTCTTTAGCTCTTCCCTACACATATCGAGGTGACAACAAGCATATGAACCTAATAATTCGCTCCTAAGCATTCAAAACTATAGCCCGAACTTAGATGCTCAAGGGCTCCACAAACATGCTATTCCACCCCCAAGTTTAAAACTTGCATTGTCCTCAATGTATAAAGAAAATAAGGCATAATCAAACATGAGAACAAAGAAAGAATGAAAGGAGTGAACAATACTGCCCTGGAATGATGATGACCTTTCTCATGGAAGCTTGAAAGCAAAGGAGAAACTGGAACCAAGACCTACAACACAAAAGCAAACAATAAATCAAAAGCAAACAGAAAAGCACAACTACACTTACTTGGGTTGCCTCCCATAAGCGCTTGTTTAACGTCATTAGCTCGACGTGTCGACCGTGCTTCAAGGAGGCTTCTTTTCTGTGAATCCAACAGAGGTGCTCTTTCTTGCACCTTTCTTGTAGCCCATGAAAAGCACTTCAGAGTGTCCCTTAGAGTCTTCAACTGCTTTAAATATTTCTTTTTCATTCCGGACTCTAATAGTGAGCTCCCTGCGCTCAATATCGATAATCACTCGCCCAGTAGCGAGGAATGGTCTTCCTAGTATGACAGGCATTGAAGGATTTTCCACCATATCCATAACATATAAATCAATAGGGAGGAAAAATCTACCTACTCTGATTCAAACATTTTCTATAATTCCAACTAGTCTAACCACAGACTGATCAGCCAATTGGAGCCTAACAGGAGTAGATTTAATCTCACCTATATCTAACTTTTTGCACAGAGATAGAGGAATAATATTAATGCTAGCACCTAAATCACATAATGCTCTGAAAGAATAAATACCAAAACTGCAAGGAACAGAAAAACTCCCAAGATCTGCCACTTTTTCAGGTACCTTCTGTTGTACTCTGGTGCTGCATGTGGAAGCGAGATATACGGTGTCAACCTTCTTTTCCTTTCGCTTCTTAGCTAACCATTCCTTCATGAACCTGTTGTACTCGGGCATCTATAATGCTTCGGCAAAAGGAATGTTAATGTTCAGACTCATAAAAGCATTCATAAATTTATCAAACTGTACCTGATTGTTCTTTTTCTTCTTTTTCTTTTTCTTTTCCTTGGGAACCATGAGTGTGGGAGAAGGAATAGGAGGCTCAGGTACAGGCTTTTCAGCCTCATCTGATGATGTGTCCTCCTCAGCTTCCCCTGTAGGCGTGTCATAATCTTCAGACTCAGACTCCTCTTCAGCTTCCTCCTGGTGCACAGTGATTTCTTTACAGTACTCCATCTGGGTTTTCTCCTGCTCAGCTGGGGCCTTACCTTTATTCATGGTGCTTACAACACTTACCAACTATCTCAGCTGAGTCTCAATGTTCTTGATGGCAGCACTGTGGCCATTCACTGTTGAGTTGATGGCAATGACTGCCTCCTCCGATTTGGTTGTCCTGTTACTAGACTATGCAATGAAAGCTCCAACAAGATCTTCTAACTTTTTATTTTCTTGAGGTCGAGGGGCAAAACCAGGAGGATTAAGAACATTCTTAGTATTAGCATAGGAGAAATTTTCATGGTTCCTATTGTTAGGGTGATAATTTGTAGGTGTGGCATTATTATTATATCCCCTAGAATTAAAATTTGATACATAATGAACATGCTCGATGGTCTCCTCCTGAGATCTAGATGCTAAAGCAACAGCTGATTGAATTGACTGTGCACTCCCTGTACCTGAAAATTTCATAAAAGCATTAGCAAGGGAGGTCATCTAGGCTTAGAGTGCACTTACCTTGTCAACCTCAGACACTCCAGCAACAATCTTTTTAGGTGCAGACCGCTCAGATGGCCACTGATAACTGTTGGTGGCCATATCCTCTAGAAGTGTGCGAGCATTCTCCACGGTCTTGGACAACAGAGTCCCACCTGCAGCTGCATCAACAATCGTTTTTGTACTAGGAGTTAAACCATTATAAAACAATTGAACCTGAAGTCAGTCGGGATATCCATGTTGAGGGCACTTCCTCAGTAACTCTTTAAATCGCTCCCAAGCTTCGAACAGCTGCTCATCATATTGTTGTTGGAATGACCCAATCTTGGTCCTCAGCTTGACCGTCTTTGCAGGAGGGAAAAATTTCTTCAAAAAGGCCTGAACCAAAGCATCCCAGGTGGTGATGCTCCTAGGGGAAAAAGATTGCAACCAATCTCGTGCTTTATCCTGCAAAGAAAAAGGAAATAAGTGTAAGTGAATAGCATCCTCATAAACTCCATTAATTTTTACCGTCCCACAAATGTCTAAAAATGATTTTAGATGAGAGTTTGGGTCCTCGGTGGGTGATCCTCTATAAGCACAATCTCGAGCCATCTGAATGAGACTGGTCTTCAGCTCAAAGTTGTTGGCATTGATCAGAGCATAGACAATCCCCGATTGTTGCCCCTGAAACACGGGCTGAAAGTAGTCTATAATAGGCCTAGGCTCCTCAGGTGGATTTTGGTCAGCCATTTGAATAATTTCTCTATTTTCTCTTCAAATCCTATGAATTGTTCTTTCGATCTCGGGATCCAACAGTATCAATTCTCTACTACTACGCATACAAAAACAAAACTACCCTAAAAAGGAAAGAAACAAAGAAAAGAAAACAACTAATCTAAAAAAGGAAAATATAATCTAGAAAAAGGGAAGTACAATCTAATATGGGATTCAAAAATAAATATGGCAAACACAAAGAAGGAAACTAACAAATAAGGAAAAACTAATCTAAAAAAAAGAAAAAAAAAACAAGAAACAAATAAGGAAAAGATTACACAACTAAAAGAAAAACTAAACTAGAAAAACAAATATGGAAAGAAACACAAATAAGGAAAAAAATGCAAACGACCTAGAAAAATAAAAATACACCCTAAATTAAGACCGAACAATTTTTTACAATATTGATCTAACTAAATGTGCCAATCCCCGGCAACGGCGCCAAAAACTTGATGTGGAATTTTCCTTACCGCAAGCGCAAGGGTCAAGTAATAATAAAGTGTTCATATAAACGAGTGTTGTCCTCTGGATTGGATGTTTAAGCTAAATCAAGTATTGTGAATTATCTTGCTCAATTTTATTTAGGGAACACAAAGTAATGAGTGATAGATCGAAAACTAAATCAAAACAAGTAAAAAGTGGAAATTCAATTGGAAGAATACTTAGGGAATTGATTTCGCCGAATTAGTCTAGGATTGATTTTAAAGAATAAGTTATTATGCACAATGGAATTATGAGCCTAAGAACCTTTAATCACAATTACCTCTCCCGAGTATAATTGATTCTCATGCAAATTAACCAACTTGATATCTCTATCTAAGTTTATTAAAATGCAAGGCAATGAGTTCTTTTGACCAATTCTAAAGTTAATCTAAAAATCGTCACGAATTGGAAAATAAACTTTAGTCATGCAATCTTGAGTAATTCTACATTTAATCCCCTCTCCCGAGCAAGAATCAAAACTCAAATCATTCAAATAAAGGCCAATTAGTTGAAAGCATTAAATCAAGATTGCATACATAATAACAATTGCACAACCTTAAACCATAAATCAATCCATAAACTAAATCAACTACATCAATCCCTAAGCCACAAGTTTAGCTACTCATGAATGGTATTACAAGCTCAACTAAACATGACAAAACCATAAAATCTAGCTAGAGAAGAGGAAAAGGAAAGGAAATACTCAATGTAGGTCGAGACTGAACGTCCCCGTCACGATCCCCACGAACAATGGGTTGATTTCCATCTTGATCTACTTTGTTCAGCCTCAATCCTCTGTTTTCTCCTCTGTTTTACGGCTCCAAATGTGTCCAAAAGAATCTCCCTTCAGCCCTAGCCGAAAATAACTTATATTGCAGATTTTTGTCGTAGTGTCGAGACGCTGCCTCTAAAACACGCGTGTCTGGAAATGAAATTACACAGCGTCGAGACGCTAAGGTCGCAGCGTCTCAACACTGTGACCGTTTCACGCCTATTCAGATAAGGAATGCTAACGTTGAGACGCTCAAGGGCTAGCGTCGAGATGCTAGTCTGCGTTTGACCCTATTTTGACTTTTTTTTCTCTTTGACTCTTTTTCATTCCTTTGCATCTTTTCGCGTCCCAAGCACCCGATTAACTCCACTATTGCGTTTTAGCTCCAATCAACCATTTCCTACAGAATAAACATTAAAGCACAATAAAATGGCCAAAAAATCATAAAAGACTAGCTAAATTGAATAGGGAAAACTAGCTAGCTATGCTCGCTATCAATGCTTTAGGAGTAAAATTGATGTAGTTAGGTGCTTCCGATCTTTAATTGCTTCTGCATGTGTTATATGAACACCTTCACAGAGGAAGTTCAAGAAAAGCAATAAGAGGATGTGCAAGAAGAACAGGCAGAGGATGTGCCTACATAAGGTAATGAGCAAGAACATGAGTCTCGAGTGGAGGTGATCATGCCAGAGGTGCCTAAACATCGCCACATAAAGCAAAAAGCCGGTCGTGTTCAGGTAGTCCGAACTAATACTCCCTCGCCTCCAACCACTGATTTTGAAAGAGAAAATGTTGAAAGAGAGGAATAATAGAAGAAGGAGGCTGAGGAGGCAGGAAAGAAAGCAGTGGAAGAAACTTTGACACAACGTCAAAAGGACAGAGGCAAAAGAATTGTTGAGGCATCGGATGAACCTGAAGAGGAAGCAGAAGGACCGTTCATCCGCTTCATCAATGAACTTTCTCAGGCAAAATACCGGGAGATGTTAAAAAGAGATTTCTTATTCGAAGGAGGGTTTGGTGAGGATCTACCACATTTCTTGAGGGCAGGGATCGCGAATCACGACTGGAGTCAGTTTTGTGCGAAACCATACCTAGTGAATTCGAACATTGTTCGAGAGTTTTATGTGAATGTTGATAATGTAAAGAAATTTCAAGCCATAGTCCGAGGAGTAGCTGTTGACTGGAGCCCAGGGGCGATCAATTCATTATTCAACCTTCAGGACTTCCCACACGCAAGTTTCAACGAGATGGTGGTGGCACCATCGGGTGATCAATTGAATGCGGCGGTCCGAGAGGTTGGCATTGAGGGGGCTCAATGGAGGCTATCAAAGACGGAAAAGCGAACTTTTCATGCTGCCTATCTAAAGAGTGAAGCCAATACTTGGTTGGGCTTCGTCAAGCTACGTTTGCTTCCGACTACGCATGATTCAACAGTGTCTCGCGATCGAGTACTTCTGTTATTCGCAATTCTTCGACCCGTAAGTATTGATGTTGGAAAAATCATCTCAAATGAAATCTTTAATTGCTGACGCAAAAAGGTGGGGAAGCTGTTTTTCCCAAATACGAACACGATGCTATGCAGTACGGAAGGAGTGCCCACGGTTCAAAAGGATGTTGTTTTGCTTAATAAGGGAATCATCGATACGTCTAATCTGGCGCAGCTCCAACGAACGCAAGAGGCACGTCGGGGTGGGCTTATGTGTGGAATTCATCAAGTCCTAGAGCAACTGACACTATCGACCAGTAGGCAAGAGTTTGCTGAAAGGCAAGCTCAAACCTATTGGACCTATGCTAAAAGGAGAGACGACACACTCCAGAGGGCCTTACAATCCAATTTCTCCAAGCCATATCAGGCCTTCCCTGTGTTTCCCGATGATTTATTTAACCCCTGGATTCTGCTGCTGCCTGTTGAAAGAGAAGGAGACTATGAAGAAGATCCTGGTCAGGAGGATTGAAGGAGGAAAATTTGGGCTTGCAAACTTTTTTATGAATTAATTGTGTTGTCGCGCATTCGTGACCGCATCTTCTTCTATCTTTGCTTATTGTTTGCTTCTTTTTAATTTTTCTATTTCTGAAAAAATATATCTACTAATGTAATTTCTTTTCTATGTTTTTAATGAAATTTCTAAAGTTGTTTTCATTCTATAAGCATTGAGTAATTCTAACTTAACCAATGTTTCTTCTAAATTTTTGAAGCTTGGACTTAATTAGCTTAATTAGTTCAAGGTATTCTGATCTCCAAAAACCTTTTGCTTGAGCAATTCTTCTAGCCTTGTCATAGCTGCGGCAAAGAAGGTTCTTAGGTAGTGTTGATTTATTTGATCCCCTTTAAGCTTAGTCCTAATCCCACGCATAGGTTGAAAATTCAGATAGAAAAATTTAAGTTTGGGGGTATACTTCACAAAATAATGATTCATCGGGGACAATGAATAATTCAAGTTTGGGAGACTTTTTGCTACTCCAATTGTTTTGATCGAGCATTCCTCTCCTTCATTAAATGATTTGCTTGGTTATTGAGTAACCGAGGACATTTGTGATACCCACAGTTTGTATTTGCGTCAAAAGATGACCTAGAAAATAGGAAAAATGAAAAAAATTTTGTTGAAAATTTTGCTGAGAAAATTCATGGAGCAAAAGTTTTGAAGGATGAATGATAATCCAGCAGTTTTTCTGTCTCCCAAAACTTAAGTGAGCTTCATCATAAAATGTCGCCATTCTGAGGGGCAAGAGATGGAATAACTAAGGATTTTTTAGCTTTTCAAAGAGTATTGAGCCTAGTTGGTGATGAGTTTGAGACAAGGGTATAGTGCACCATAAAGTGGGTCATCCCATGCTTAAGAGCCTATGACTGTAGGGCTGCTTAAAGTCTGAAAAAAAAAATATAAACCCCTTAAAAATGTGTTTTCAAATGTCTGATAATAGAGCTAGGCTGTGGTGAGTTCTTAAAATTGAGTTAAAAGTGGTGATTATTTGTCCATGACGGAAGAATTATTTTGCTGCAGCAGAGCTTGGTTTTGTAGAATGCTCAGGTAGAGGTTAAAGGTAGTGTTGGATTGTCTGGTTTGATTAATCTATTATTTGTCTAATGTTTTGAATTCTTAAGGAAAGGTTGGTTAGTATTGCTCGGGACACGCAATAGTTCAAGTTTGGGGGTGTGATAACTCTCCAAAAGGTAGTTATTTAGGCCTCATTTCTATAGGGATTTGTGTGTCTTTTGTGCTTAATAGGGTTGGTTTTAGATATATATTATATGTTTTAACCCATTTGGAAGAATGGAAGCTTTGGAAGTTATTTTATGCATAGTGTATTGCTGAGCGACTGGAGAGAGCAAATTCTGTGCTGGAGCAAAACGAGGAGTAAAACTGCCACGTCACAGCTCGTTAGCCAATTTAACAAACTGAATTCTGTTAAGCTATTTTCGGGATAAAGGAGCAAGGAGAGCCATCCACGTGTTTAGGTCAACCTAATTTGAGCCCCCTATCCTTCTATAAAAGGAGATAGCCGCCTAAGTCAAAAGCATTCCATCCTTGGGAGAAAACATTCCATTATTAGAAAGTTACTTCCACTTTTGGGAGCCAAATAGAGGAAGATTGGAGACCACCAAGAAGACCATCAATTACAAGTTGTTCAAGGGAATTAATCTTTTCTTGTATTACCTTGTAGTTATGGACATGCTTACTCAGATTGTAACGTGTGTTTCCATGCATTTTATGAACTAGTAGCTTAGGCGTTGGTTAGGGAACATGTGATTGTCGTGCTTAATTTCTAGTAATAAATATTGTTTCTATGCATCTTGATTGATTGTTGTGCTCATTTATATTTAGTGCCCGTCTGGCCAGCCCGTATGAATACCTCTCTCTAGTTTTAGGGATGATTTAGGGAGTGTGTGACATTTAATCACACTAGATCATTGTTTATTGGTGAACGCCAGTGACTGAGCTAGGGATAGGCAGTTGCCTAGTGCTTGATCGGTAGTACTTCATTGGGGTTGAAACACATTCCAAAAGATCTGGAGTTTCGAGATGAATCTGCTAATAACACTGCGAAAGTTTTGCATGATCAATAATATTACTAGAGCATCTTTTAAAACAATCACTAAATCCTGACCAGCGCCTGTTTCTAATTTGTCTACCTATTTGTTTACTTTTTGTTCTGTCATTTCTTTTGCTTCAGCATTTCTATAAAAACCAATCATTTTTACCACTTTTGAAACCATTGAAAAACTAAACAAAATAGATAAAGTGAAAGCTAATTCAGACCTTGGATTCGATAAATACTTATTACTTGTTGCTGACTGTGTATACTTGCACAGAGTTCTAGAGTCTTTTTATATCATATTTTTACTCACTCTGGAAACCCAACAATTACACATGGTTTATTCATGACATTTTGATTTGCAATTAAGTTAGACTCTAGCATTATGATTGGCAATTACAAGTGATCTATAATATTTTGATTTGCAATTACAAAGTGAGCTCTAACATTCTGATTGGAAATATGAGTTGGTCTTTAACATTATGATTTGTTATTGCTTGAGGACAAGCAATGAGTTAAGTTTGGGGGTATGATAAGGGTAAAAAATATACCGATTTTACCCTTATATTTAGCTCATTTCCTTGTCAACACTTTTATGTTTTAGATCAAAACACTATTCTCGAGCCTAAAAAGTGCATAAGTTGATAAGTTAGGATGTTGAGAGTCATGTTGGTCAAATTATGCATATTTGTGCTTAAAAGAACTCATTTTGGTAAGAATTTGACTTGGTTTTGGTGTTTTGCAGAAAACAGAGGAATCTGGAATTTCCCAAAAATGTGACCGCATTTCTGGCAAGGCAAAAACCAATTGCGACCGCATTTCTCGGCAGATGAAGACCATTTCGAGTCCATTGCGGGTCGTTTGGAACGAGTGTTTTGCACACCTAACCGGCTGTTTTGACTCTAAAATTGACTGGGCCACCTACTAGCACCATTTTCGTGACTCCTCAACCAATGCCCACACTATAAAATGCCTCAATTCGATGGGAAATTCAAGCAGAACTCACTCGGAGGAAGAGGGTGGTGACAAAACCCTAGTAGATGCCCATGAGTAGGGATGTCGAAGGTCCTTGCTAGAAGACTAATTTCTAACCCTTAGTTAGACATCAAACTTGAGTGTTTGTAGAGATTTCACCCTATTCCCATCTTGTAAAAGGAGAGTAGAGTGTCGTGAGAACTCTAGAAGGATTTGATAAAAGTGAAAAACCCTAGTTTTAGCTACTACACTTTATTTTTCCAACACTTGTTTCTTTTCATTATTCTGTATTCTTTATTCATTATTTCAATGAAAAGTTGTTCATTTGCATTATATTCCATCATGCGTAGCTAAATTCCATTGAGGCGTTCAGTATAGTGAATTCCCTTATGGTTTAAATTGCTTGAAAGTGGTTATTTGCCTAAGTTCTATTTATTGCATGACATCCTTTATTGATTATCATTCTAAATCTTGCTGAGTCTTACTTGATCACTTAGACTTTGCATGCTATTTGAGTTTGTACTTGAAAGGGTCAAACATTGGTTCTCATAAAGGTGATATAGGATAAAGGGCTCAAGAGAGTGTATTCGGTGTTATAGGGGAATGTCACTGATGTGGACTTTTCCTAACCGCAAGCGCACGGGTCAAGTAATAATAAAGTGTTCGTATAAACGAGTTTCGTCCTCTGGCTTGGATTTTTAAGCAAATCAAGTATTGTGAATTATCTTGCCCAATTTTATTTAGGGATCAAAAAGTGATGATTGAATAATAAGAAAACTAAATCAAAGCAAGAACAAAAAGTGTGGAATTTCAATTGGGAAAACTACTTAGGGAATTGATTTCGTCGATTTAGTCTAGGATTGATTTTAAGGAGTAAGTTATTATGCACAATGGAATTATGAGCCAAAGACCCTTTAATCACAACTACCTCTCCCGAGTATAATTGATTCTCATGCAAATTAACCAACTTGATATCTCTATCTAAGTTTATTAATCATGCAAGGCAATGAGATCTTTTAACCAATTCTAAAGTTAATCTAAAACCGTCACGAATTAGAAACTAAACTATAGTCATGCAATCTTGAGTAAGTCTAAATCAAATCCCCTCTCCCGAGCTAGATTCGAAACTTAAATCATCCAACTAATGACCAATTAATTGAAAGCATTAAATCAAGATTACAAACATAATAACATTGCACAACTTAAACCATAAATTAATCCATAAACACAATCAACTACATCAATCCCTAAGCTTACAAGTTTAGCTACTCATGATTAAAATTACAAGCTCAACTAAACATGTAAAAGCCATAAAAATCTAACTAAAGTGAGGGAAAGAAGAATTAAACTCGTTGTAGGCCGAGACCGAACGTCCCCATCACGATCCCCACGAACAATGGGTTGCTTTCTGAATTTCCCTCTTTGCTTCAGCCTTGAATTCCTCTGTTTTTCCCCTGTTTACGGCTCCAAGAAGTCCCAAAATTGGTTCCCCCAAAAACCTAGCCAAAAAGAATTATTTATTCTGAAATTTCATCGTAGAGTCGAGACGCTGCCTCTAAACACGCGCGTTCTGGAAAGGAAATTACGGTAGCGTCGAGACGCTAAGGTCGCAGCGTCTCGACACTGCGATGATTTCTCGCCTATCCGAATAAGGAATGCTAGCGTCAAGACGCCTAAGGGCTAGCGTCGAGACGCTAGTCACCTTTTGACCGAATTTTGACTTTTTTCCCTTTTGATTCTTTTCCTTCCTTTGCATCTTTTCGCGTTCCGAGCACCCGATTAACTCCACTATTTCATTTTAGCTCCAATCAACCTTTTCCTACAAAATAAACATTAAAGCACAATAAAATGGCCCAAAAATCATAAAAGACTAGCTAAATTAAATAATTAAAGATAGCTAGCTATGCTCGCTATCAAATACCCCCAAACTTAAGCTTTTGCTAGTCCTCGAGCAAACTACAAATCAAACATACAGTAGAAAAATGGATGCAACAATCATAACTCAATCCTCAAGGCCCAAAAGTCAATAACCAAGCAAGCAAGAGACATGCACATAAGGACCAATGAGGGAGACAAATTAAAATTTTTCCAAAATTAACTTGCATAAGCGAGATCTAACTCAACAAGATTAGACTCTACTAGCTCGGGATTGGATTATTAAACTCTCAGCTCATCTTCCCTCTACACTGGCACTAAGGCTTCACTAATGGGTTAATGGAACAAATTAGATTGTTTTCCTCCAAACTTAGGTGCTTATAATTAACAATTAAATTAAGCATGTATATGTGGCACTAGCTTTCACACACCCATTGCAGGGACCCTTAACCTGAGTTTTCTCTGGTTGGCCTAACTGATCACAACAGGGGTAGCTCTTTTTGCCTTAATCTTGATTAAACATTGCAAACTGTGCCCAGGCCATGGCATAATAATTTTTTTCAACAGTAACAACAAGAATGATTTTTCTTTATGAGCATAAATAGCATATATTCTTTTCTTTCCTCCTAAGCAAGATCAAATATGCTAATTTGCAAAACATTAACTTTTTAGCTCTTCCCTACACCTATCGAGGTGACAACAAGCATATGAACCTAATAATTCGCTCCTAAGCATTCAAATCCAAATCTAGCAAAGACAAATACTCTACTCATTCAAGTCATCTCCTAGAAAAATTTTAAAAAGTCTCCCTTTTTGAGCACTCATGCTTACAACTCATCACAAGCTTGAAAATTGACAAGAAAGCCTATCCTAGGACATCATAATCATGCAAAAGTAGCATCCAGAAAACAACCATATGCAAAATTCAAAGAAAGCTCAAAACTATAGCCCGAACTCAGATGCTCAACGGCTCTACAAACATGCTAATCCACCCCCAAACTTAAAACATGCATTGTCCTCAATGTATACAGAAAATAAGGCATAAACAAGCATGGGAACAATAAAAGAATGAAAGGAGTGAACAATACTGGCCTGAAATAATGATGACTTCTTGACTGAAAGCTTGGAATCTTGAAAGCTTGAAAGCAAAGGAGAGAAAGAAAACAAGACCTACAAAACAAAAACAAACAATAAATCAAAAACAAAAAGAAAACACACTAAACTTACTTGGGTTGCCTCCCATAAGCACTTGTTTAACGTCATTAGCTCGACGTGTTGATCGTGCTTCAAGGGGGCTTTTGTTCTGTGAATCCAACAGAGGTGCTCTTTCTTGCACCTTTCTTATATCCCATGAAAAGCACTTCATCTTTAGAGTCTTCAACTGCTTTAAAGATTTCTTTTTCG
Source organism: Luffa acutangula (assembly GCA_036850905.1). Classification (NCBI taxonomy): domain Eukaryota; kingdom Viridiplantae; phylum Streptophyta; class Magnoliopsida; order Cucurbitales; family Cucurbitaceae; genus Luffa; species Luffa acutangula. The sequence goes on along the minus strand of CM072094.1, from coordinate 12,824,217 downwards.
TTCTTGACTCTAATAGTGAGCTCCCTGCGCTCAATATCTATAATCACTCGCCCAGTAGCGAGGAATGGTCTTCCTAATATGATAGGCATTGAAGGATTTTCTATCGTGTCCATGACATATAAATCAATAGGGAGGAAAAATCTACCTACTCTGATTAACACATTTTCTACAATACCAACTGGTCTCACCACAGATTGATCAGCCAATTGGAGCTTTACAGGAGTAGATTTAATCTCACCTATGTCTAACTTTTTACACAGGGACAAAGGAATAATATTAATGCTAGCACCTAAGTCACATAATGGTCTAAAAGAGTAAGTACCAAAACTACAAGGAACAGAAAAACTCCCTGGATCTGCTACTTTTTCAGGTACCTTCTGTTGGACTCTAGTGCTGCATGTGGAAGCAAGATATACAGTGTCAACCTTCTTTTCTTTTCACTTCTTTGCTAACCACTCCTTCATGAACCTGTTGTATTGGGGCATCTCTAATGCCTCTGCAAAAGGAATATTAATATTCAGATTCATAAAAGCATTCATAAATTTATCAAACTGAACCTGATTGTTCTTTTTCTTCTTTTTCTTTTTCTTTTCCTTGGGAACCATCAGTGTGGGAGAAGGAATAGTTGGCTCAAGGTTAGGCTTTTCAGCCTCATCTGATGATGTGTCCTCCTTAGCTTCCCCTGTAGACGTTTCATAGTCCTCAGATTCAAGTTCCTCTTCAGATTCCTCCTGGTGCACAGTGATTGCCTTACACTACTCCATCTGAGTTTTCTCCTGTTCAACTGGGGTCTTACCTTTATTCATAGTACTTACAACATTTACCAACTATCCCAACTGAGTCTCAATGTTCTTTATGGCTGCACTGTGGCCATTCATCGTGGTGTTGATAGCAATGACTGCCTCCTCTAGTTTGGTTGTCCTGTTACTTGACTCTGCAATGAAAGCTCCAACAAGATCTTCTAACTTTTTATTTTCTTGAGTTTGAGGTGCAAAAACAGGAGGGTTAAGAACATTCTTGGTATTTGCATAAGAGAAATTTTCATGGTTCCTATTGTTAGGGTGATAATGTGTAGGTGTAGAATTATTATTATACCCCCTAAAATTTGAATTTGAAACATACTGAACCTGTTCAATAGTCTCCTCCTGAGGTCTAGCTGCCAAAGCAGCAGCTGATTCAATTGACTGTGCACTCCCTGTACCTGAAAATTTCATAAAAGCATTAGCAAAGGAAGTCATTTGGGCCTGGAGTGCACCTCAAACACTCCAGGAGCAATCTTTTTTGGTGTAGACCGCTCACATGGCCACTGATAGCTGTTGGTGGCCATATCCTCTAGAAGTATGCGAGCATTTTCCACGGTCTTAGACAATAGAGTCCCACCTGCAGCTGCATCAACAATCGTTTTTGTACTAGGAGTTAAACCATTATAAAACAATTGAACCTGAAGCCAGTCGGGATATCCATGCTGAGGGCACTTCCTCAATAACTCTTTAAATCGCTCCCAAGCTTTGAACAGCTGCTCATCATATTGTTGTTGGAATGTCCCAATCTCGGTCCTCAGCTTGACCGTCTTTGCAAGAGGGAAAATTTTCTTCAAAAAGGCCTGGACCAAAGCATCCCAAGTGGTAATGCTCCCATGGGGAATGGACTGCAACCAATCTCATGCTTTATCCTGCAAAGAAAAAGGAAATAAACGTAAGCGAATAGCATCCTCAGACACTCCATTAATTTTTACCGTCCCACATATGTCCATAAATGATTTAAGATGAGAATTTGGATCCTCGGTGGGCGATCCTTTATATGCACAGTCTCGAGCCATCTGAATGAGACCAGTCTTCAGCTCAAAGTTGTTGGCATTACTCGGGGCAAAGACAATCCCCGATTGTTGCCCCTGGAACACGGGCTGAAAGTAATCTCTAATAGGCCTAGGCTCCTCAGGTGGATTTTGGTCAGCCATTTGAACATTTTCTCTATTCTCCCTTTGAAGCCTATGGATGGTTCTTTCGATCTCGGGATCCAACGGTATCAATTCTCTACTACAACGCATGCAATAAACAAAACTACCCTAAAAAGGAAAAAAAAAACAATTAAGGAAAGAAATCAAGAAAAGAAAACAACTAATCTAAATATGGAAAATATAATCTAGAAAAAGGAAAGAAAATAACCTAATATGGAATGCAAAAATAAATATGGCAAAACACAAATAAGGAAACTAAAAAATAAGGAAAAACTAATCAAAAAAGGAATAACAAGAAACAAATAAGGAAAAGATTACACAATTAAAAGAAAAATTAAGCTAGAAAAACAAATATGGAAAGAAACACAAATAAGGAAAAAAAATGCAATCAACCTAAAAAAGTAAAAATACACCCTAAATTAAGATCAAAATTTTTTTTCACAATATCAATCTAGCTAAATGTGCCAATCCCCGGCAACGGCACCAAAAACTTGATGTGGACTTTTCCTAACTGCAAGCGCACGGGTCAAGTAATAATAAAGTGTTCGTATAAACGAGTGTCGACCTCTGGATTGGATTTTTAAGCAAATCAAGTATTGTGAATTATCTTGCCCAATTTTATTTAGGGATCAAAAAGTGATGATTGAATAATAAGAAAACTAAATCAAAGCAAGAACAAAAAGTGTGGAATTTCAATTGGGAAAACTACTTAGGGAATTGATTTCGCCGATTTAGTCTAGGATTGATTTTAAGGAGTAAGTTATTATGCACAATGGAATTATGAGCCAAAGACCCTTTAATCACAACTACCTCTCCCGAGTATAATTGATTCTCATGCAAATTAACCAACTTGATATCCCTATCTAAGTTTATTAATCATGCAAGGCAATGAGATCTTTTAACCAATTCTAAAGTTAATCTAAAACCGTCACGAATTAGAAACTAAACTTTAGTCATGCAATCTTGAGTAAGTCTAAATCAAATCCCCTCTCCCGAGCTAGATTCGAAACTTAAATCATCCAACTAATGGCCAATTAATTGAAAGCATTAAATCAAGATTACAAACATAATAACATTGCACAACTTAAACCATAAATTAATCCATAAACACACTCAACTACATCAATCCCTAAGCTTACAAGTTTAGCTACTCATGATTAAAATTACAAGCTCAACTAAACATGTAAAAGCCATAAAAATCTAACTAAAGTGAGGGAAAGAAGAATTAAACTCGTTGTAGGCCGAGATCGAACGTCCCCGTCACGATCCCCACGAACAATGGGTTGATTTCTGAATTTCCCTCTTTGCTTCAGCCTTGAATTCCTCTGTTTTTCCTCTGTTTACGGCTCCAAGAAGTCCCAAAATTGGTTCCCCCAAAAACCTAGCCGAAAAGAACTATTTATTATGAAATTTCATCGTAGCGTCGAGACCCTGTCAAGACAGCGTCTCGACGCTGCCTCTAAACACGAGCGTTCTGGAAAGGAAATTACGATAGCGTCGAGACGCTAAGGTCGCAGCGTCTCGACACTGCGACGATTTCGCACCTATCCGAATAAGGAATGCTAGCGTCGAGACGCCTAAGGGCTAACGTCGAGACGCTAGTCACCTTTTGACCGAATTTTGACTTTTTTCCCTTTTGATTCTTTCCCTTCCTTTGCATCTTTTTGCGTCTCGAGCACCCGATTAACTCCACTATTGCATTTTAGCTCCAATCAACCTTTTCCTACAAAATAAACATTAAAGCACAATAAAATGGCCCAAAAATCATAAAAGACTAGCTAAATTAAATAATTAAAGATAGCTAGCTATGCTCGCTATCAGTCGCCTTATAACAACTATAGGGTTATTATAGGTTGCATGCACGAACAATCTATGTTGGAGTCAAGTCACAAAAATGTGCATAACGGTACTCGCTTAGCCTTCTAACGTTTCTTGGAAGCAAGGCCAAGTAGGAGTTAAACCTGACCCAATGCATAATTAGACTTAGGGGTTAAATAAGCCATTATAGAGTTATTTGCCTAAGGGTTGAAGTTATATTTGAAGGGAATAAAAGTCCCCACGCAGCGGAAGCGCATCGATTGGACCTTACGCCGTATATTAATGAACATTAAAATACCGTTATGATAACTCATACAAAACTTTAAACAACCTTTAAAGCCGCTGTAAAATTGGTTTAAACATGCTAAAATAAATCTAAATTTATTTTTAATACTTTTCTAAAGAAAAGAGGAAGAACCGTTACAAACCTTCATTGAAGACCTGACCATTCTTCGCCAACGACGCTCCACGAACGAAAACGCAGCAGCCACCTTTGTTCTTCTTCGCTGGAAATTTCTTCTTTGATTGACACAATCACCACAGAGGTTACACCGGTATGTCTCTAAGTCTAGGAGGCAAAAAACTTGTGGGAGTCTTTCTCTAAGAGGGAGGCTAGAGAGAATTCTAGGTCTTGTCTTTCAAGAGTGTCAAGTGTCATGACCAATTAGGTCTAGTGTTCTATTTATAGAAGAGAGACCATGAATAAAATATTCAATTAAATCAATCTTTTCCATAATTGATTCAATCTTATTTCCTTAATTAATCAATCATGATCAATCAATTCCATAATTGATTAATCTTTTCCACAAATGACTAATTACTTCCATAAGTGATTAGATCATTTCCATAAATGATTAATCACTTCCTTAAGTGATTAATTATTTCCATAATTGATTAATTCCCGGTTAATGAATTCTTTAATTAATTAACCACCAATTAAATATCACATATTTAATTCCCGACCTAGAATTAATTAATTTGCCCAAACACATTTTAGGCCTTAAATTAATTAATTCATTATTTTGAACTCTTTCAAACTTCCATAAATTTATATTTGAACTTTTCAAATATTAATTTCTCTCATAATAATATATCAATATATATTATATTTTTTTCCCTTAATAAATTGAACATTTTCAATTTACTTTTATTACTTAGTTGCCTCAAATTACTTTACGAGCTACCAGTGGGACCTAATGGACCTGCAGATCAGAAGCTCCAACGATGTGAGATTAATTGGTCAAACTCATTAACCACATTAATCAATATTCGTTAACTGTGTGTACATTCCACTATAGACTCACAGTTGCACTCTTCTCACTGCAGACATATTTTCTGTGTCCACGGATCTAGACCAATATCGACTAGTTAGTCCTTCACGAGTGTCCGTAACACCAGCTAGGTCAAATTACCGTTGTACCCCTAGGTTACCTCTATTTCCTTAAGTACCAATTCTCCTCTAATGAACAACCTGTTTGTGGTCCAACCATCAAACAGAAAACCCTCTCGTGCCATTGAGAGGGTAGGGTCCTTTGTTCAAGACTCGGAGTAACCACTTAAGGGAACACTCATATGTTTCCCTAAAGTCTGGAAGGAGTGAATTCCTTCTTGTACGATTATGTTCCCAGCTCCCCATTCGGTCTTGTCCCCAAAGTGGTAGGCTTATTGAGTCGGCGTATTGGCCACTCTCACCCATACAAATCAAAGGACAATCTCTCATGAGCAGGAGTCCATAATCAACTCAGGATTAAGACTAAGTTGTCTAGGTCGTCCTAGTGAAATAGAAAACCAACTAGTTAACGGTGTTATAACCAGTGGTTACTATTTCGCGGTCCGGTCTTATGCAAACTCATTGCATAGGATACCCCCACTCGCATGTCTCCTACACGAACGCGTTGGATCGTAGCGTTTGTATCAAATACAAAGTGGGCCGTATCCATAGTGTCACCAGGATAAGGCACCCAGTCTTATCCCTATACTATGGACCCTTTAGGCTGTTTCTTGAACAATGATCCCATATGTCGCTACATATAGTTCAAGACTCATATTACAACCTTGGATGCCTAGTTTATTGGATTAGGGTTATTATTTGGCAAAGACAAATATAAAATAACTAATAACAATTAATGAAAAAATATATCAATATTATTTCATTAATATCCGGTCAACGGTTACATTCACTATTTACGAGTTTTAGGGCATAAAACCCAACAAACTCCCACTTGAACTAAAACACTAGTTAGTGGGATGTAAATGTAATAATCTAAAGGTGGAAATGTCATGTATATTAATACAATGAACTAGGGCATCCTTATACCCATTATACATTTCTCCCAGTTGCCCTAAATTAGATGGCATACATATCTCGTAGACCTAGACCCTCTAGATGACCCTCAAACACTTTAGCCTTGAGAACCTTCGTAAATGGATCAGCGATGTTGTGTTCTGAGGCGATCTTAGTGACGATCACATCTCCTCTTTGCACAATCTCCCGTATCAGGTGATACTTCCTGTCGATGTGTTTACCCCGTTTGTGGCTTCGAGGTTCTTTTGAGTTGGCTACAGCCCCATTGTTGTCACAGTATAGTGTTATTGACACGTTCATATTCGGAACCACTTCCAAATCAGTCAAGAACTTTCTGAGCCATACTGCCTCCTTAGCTGCTTCGCAAGCTGCTACATACTCAGCCTTCATGGTTGAGTCTGCTATGCATCCTTGTTTGATGATTCTCCACACTACTGCTCCTCCATTGAGGTTGAATACTGACCCTGATGTGGATTTCCTTGAATCCTTATCAGCTTGAAAGTCAGAGTCAGTGTATCCAGTAAGAATCAAATCCTTAGCTCCATACACAAGCATGTAGTCCTTCGTTCTCCGAAGATACTTGAGGATATTCTTAACCGCTCCCCAGTGGTCCAACCCTGGATTAGAATGATACCTACTGACTACTCCCACTGCATAACATATGTCAGTCCTAGTGTAGAGCATAGCATACATTAAGCTGCCCATAGCTGAGGCGTAGGGAATGTGTCTCATGTTCTCAATTTCTTGAGGTGTCTTAGGAGACTGTTCCTTAGACAGGTGTACCCCATGTCTGAAGGATAGTAGTCCCTTCTTGGAGTTTTGCATCGAATATCGAGACAACATCTTGTCAATATACGTTGCTTGAGACAGAGCTAGCGTTTTGTTCTTACGATCCCTAATGATTTGGATTCCCAGAACATATTGAGCCTCTCCCAGATCTTTCATTTGGAATTGGGCTGCTAGCCATTTCTTAATGTTAGTGAGGTATCCTACATCATTCCCAATGAGTAGAATATCGTCTACATAAAGTATTAGAAAAGCTACTTTCATTTTGTTGACTTTATTGTACACACAAGGCTCATCAACGTTTTGGTCAAAGCCAAAAGATTTGATTGCATTATCAAATCTAATGTTCCATGATCTGGACGCTTGTTTCAATACATAAATGGATCGATTGAGCTTACAAACCTTTTGTTCCTGACCTTGGGCTATGAACCCTTCAGGTTGAGACATGAAGATATTCTCTTCAAGATTACCATTCAGAAAGGCAGTCTTGACGTCCATTTGCCATATTTCATAGTCATAATATGTGGCTATGGATAAGAGAATTCTTATGGACTTTAACATGGCTACAGGAGAAAAGGTTTCCTCATAGTCAACCCCTTCCTTTTGGGTATAACCCTTTGCCACCAGTCTAGTTTTGAAGGTCTGTACCTTTCCAGCTGCATCTCTTTTTCTCTTATAGATCCATTTGCACCCTATGGGTTTTACCCCATTTTGTAGATCTGTAAGTTCCCATACAGAATTGGAGTACATTGACTCCATTTCCAGGTTCATGGCTTTGACCCATTCATCCTTATCTTCGTCATTCATTGCTTGTCGATAGGACAATGGATCCTCAATGCCATCATTAGGTATGACAACCTGAGTTTCAGTTAAACCCAAGTAGCGGTCAGGTTGTAATACAACCACTACAACAAATATGGCTTTTAATAGCATTTTAGAATAGCATTTTAGAAAAAAAAAGCTATTAAAAAAAGTGAAAAAGAAGCGGGAAGTAAAAATGAAACACGCGCTCATATTACTCTTTTGTTTTTCTTTCCACAGCCATTTGCAAGGAAGATCAAAACCTTTCCCCCCGATTTCCCTCCCTCTCTAACCTCTCTATTTCTCCTTCTCAATCACGAGTAAGTGCCGCCACTTCCCTTTCCTCTCGTCTTCGATCGAACTCCAGCGTTCACAGAGAGCGTTGGCGGCACTCCTCCCTCCCGTCTCCGATGTCGCGTGCGTGAATACTAATCCTTTCTCTTCTCTTCGGTCTTCTTTTTCTTCTTCGATGATCTTATTCTTGTAGTTCAGACTTTTCATCTCTGTTTCTATTTGCTTTGCTTTATGCTCTTAACTATGGTAGTCGATCTGATGAGTTTTCCTAAGATGGATGATCAGATGGCTATACAAGAGGCTGCATCACAAGGATTGAAGAGTATGGAGCATCTGATCCGTCTTCTTTCTCACAAACAACCTTCAAGCCATGTCGATTGCTCTGACCTAATTGATGCAACCGTTTCGAAATTCAAGAAAGTGATCTCTCTTCTCAATTGGACCGATCATGCGTGCTTCCGACGAGGTTCGATTTCTATTTCGACCTCCTCCTCGTCATCCACGTTCGACATAGGCAGCAGCGACAATAAGTTCTTCTGGTGTGGATTTTGTTTTTGTGTGTTTCCGGTGATCCAAGTGGCTCCGACGTTGTTTCCTCAATGATCAACCAAAAGAGTCGTGAGTTGGAGTGGCGTGCTTTTTGGATAGTATCATAGTGCGAACATAGCATTTCGACAAATTTTCGGCAACTCCTTCGCAAATAACTGCGTTCTTCTTCATCTTTCCAGAGACTTCGATCAATTCGAGCAGTGGGTAAGCAAGATTTAGTAAATTTAAAGTTTATTAAGTCTCCTAGTGAAATACCCATTAATGTTTGGGTCTAAATTTTAAGGTACCCATTGAGATTGGAGCTCGAGTCATCGAAATTGGACCCTTTCAGAACCAGACCAGCAAGGTTAAAGGTTTAAGTTTGGTGAGCATTTTTGATTTAATAGGACGTTGTATCTCATATTACATAAATCGTACAATGTATGTTTCTTCCTATAGTAGGTTCTTTCGAGTCCCTTTTTTGTGTTTCCTTTAAAGTCGAAAGTGGGTTTCAAATGCCACACCAAGGGAGACTATGAGAAAATGGAGGAACGGTAAGTTGAATTTGCTTCTAAAACAATATGGACTCTGTTTTGATGGTTCCCTTGAGGAGAAAAGGGCGTTTGCTATGGGAACCTTCTTGTGGCCTGACCAACTTTGAGTCCACCCACCAAATGTTTGATGAAATGCCCCACTGAAAAAGTAGCTCAATTTTGAGAGTATACTTTTGAAATTTGGTGTTTGTATAGTTAGGTTATAGATGTGATGTTAGTTTAAGATGCAGAGATATTGGTAGCTGTGTCTTTTTTGGTTGAAATAGCTGTGTCTTTTTTTTTCAACCAAGCTTTAGTTTGGTTGTATCTGCTTATCTTGGTGGGATTGTACTGAGTCTTGTAAAAACCTTGCTTTGTATAATGGTATATTAAACAACCCTTTTCTAATAAAAAAATAGTGTCTTCACATTTGTTTTTCTCATGTAACCTTCTTTCATTGTTTTACTTAGCTTGCAATGGCTCATGTCCTGGTCTATCTGATGGGATTTCACCCATATATTCATTATGGGCTACATTCATTGGCCTTTACATTGCAAACTATGTGGTGGAGCGCTCAACAGGGTAAGTCATTAGTGGTTGTCCTACTTGATAAGCCCTTCTAAATAATATTTAACTATCATTTTTTCACTGTAATAGGAGTCTAGGAGCTGAGCTTGAATATATCTTGATTAGGTTAAGTAATAGTTCTGATTTTATGTTTTTTAGCCTTTCTTAAAAGAAGTAAAGTTAATAGTTATTTTAGGTAATATATACTTTGAAGTAAATCTTAGGTAATATATACTTTTGTTGGGCATCATTTCACGAAGTTTTATGTTTGAACTTTCGTTTTTTTTTTCAACTTGGAACTGTCTATGTGTCGATTGATTTCCCGCTTTTGGGGATTTTGTTTTTAGTTCGAGATGTTTTTGTAAGTAGATGATCGTCATTTCTGGTTGGCTTGTGTAATTGAATCAGTTTGTTAATTCTTGGATTCTTGTAGGTGTTTGGAAGAACTTCATTAATTAGCACTTGCAGTTGTGAATGATGAATAGTATGATGTCTTGGTGGGTTGTTAGGGATTTTGTTTAGGTTAATCAGTTTCAGTTGATGTACGTGTTGTTTTTATAGGAAACGATTATTTGAATGAAAAGGAACACACTCTAATCGGAGACTATGGAGAAAGGGGAATAAATACAAAGGGAAAGAGAAAATGACCATAATTAGTTTTATATTTTTTTTCTCTCTAAATTGTTGATTTCTTGCCAACAATTATTAAAGGCCAAACCATAGCTCAGTTATATGGTTAATGGGGAGATTCATACATTATCAATGTATTATTGTAACACAATATATATCAATACATGGGAACACAATAATTGTTCGTCTGTTGTTTTTTCCAAAGTAGATATTAGTATTGATAAGGGCTCTTGAAGTTTAATCTTCCTAGTCTAGGATTTAGTGGATATTCCCAACTTATATTGGAAGAAATGTTTTAGAACTTGAAAGAATCCTTTGGGAGCCTTTCTTTCCCCAACTTCCTGGAGTTGCAAACATCATCACTATATTGATATAAAGCACAAGTTTCATCCATTGTTTTAAGAACTTGAACCATTATGATTTTGCTTTTTAAACATTAAGTTTGTTTATTAAAAGCATTCTTTAATTGTTCGGTTTAATTAATTGTGTTATGTTTAATGATCGATGGTTAGCATTTTCAGTATTTAGAAAAAATTTTCATTTAATATAATAAGACAAGGAAAGATTGACATATATGTTTGTTTGTGGATGTGTCTTTTGATTCATGTTTCAAATATTTTCTTTTTCCCATGTTTGTCATCTTTAAGAAAGCATAATTGCATTGTTTTAAGAACTTGATCCATTATAATTGTGTTTTCTAAACATTAAGTTTGTATATTCAAAGCTTTATTTATCTGGGTATTGGTGGGTTTTCAATGTGTTCTTTACGGGTTGAGAAAAAGCTGTAAGACTAGGGAAGGAGAAGCATTTGCATTTGGTGGAAATGTGTTGTGTGATGATTTCTTTGATGATTTTGGTTATAGGGTTGTTTGTGTTGTCCCCTTTTTGTGTTTGATGGAAAAATTTTGGTTTATATAGTTGGAGGTATCTACAAATCAGGAGCTAAATCCGAAACTTCCTTTGTTTATTCTTTGTCATGTTGTTGATGTTCAGTTGCTGGTACTTTCTCTGCGTAATCATTTTTTGTTGTTGTTATTTCTTTGTTTGGATTATGAGAAAATGGGTTAGAAAATAAAAGCCTCTTGTATTTTCTGAGAAACCAAACAGGTGAGGAAGCCTTCTAGTTTGGATTTTTTACCTCTAAATATAAGCCACTTTGCTTGTCCCTGTCTTAAAATTTTAGGCAGAGTAGGAAACAGATGAGGTTTTTGCACAGATAGCTTTAATGCCAGAATCAAAGGTAAGAACTCTTTCTACAGTTTGTGTTACTTGTCTATTTTGCTAATTTTGGCAAACAAATTTTAGTCTCGGACTATTTTATTTCACTAAATTTTGATCGCTATCTAGCAAAAGGAACCTACAAATCTTGATCCTTCACGTCTGGAGAGTCGAAAACCAAAAGTCCATTTGTTTTGCAAGGTTTCGATTGCTTCTAATACTTGTGCCCATGGGGGGTTCTCCGTGCTCCGTAAAAATCTCTGAATGCTTGACTCCATTGGTAATTCTACTTTACTGAGTTATCTTTACTTTTCACTTATTTCATCCCTCAAATATCATTATGTTTTCTAATCTTGTTGCATGGATTTTCTTCAGGATGACCCAGCAAACCCTGACTCAGGTACTTGTAGCCAAAGATCTTCATGGTTACGAGTGGTGATTCAAGCATATTTTTAGGGGTGAGTTTACTATGATTACAACCACATGTGTAAGAACAGTTAGCTTCAGCATATAGGCAATTCCAATTCAATTTGTATGCAGTTTTGTGCTTATAATAGTAATCTATGCTACGTTGAATGAACAGGTCAACCACATAGGCATTTGGTAAAGATCGGATGGAACACCTTTGTTATTTCTAAGAGACTAGTTGCTGGAGATTCTTTTGCATTCTTGAGGTATCTTGGTTTTCCTTTTATGGAAGGTTGTCAGGTTATATTTCTGATGTTAACTCCTTATTATATGGTTTCTTAGGGGAGAAAATGGAGGGTTGCGAGTTGGAGTGAGACGTCCTGCTCGCCAACAAAGGAGCATGCCCTTGTCTGTGATTTTGAGTCACAACATGCACTTATGAGTGCTCGCTACTGCATCTCATGTTGTGGCAACTCAAACTCGCTTTGTTGTCTATTATAAGCCAAGGTGATATATTATTTTTGTTCTATGTACTTAAATGAGGTTGATCCTTCCAAGTTATTCAATCGAGATTCTCATGTCATCCATTTATTTACATTTGGTGTCTGATTATACCAAGGCGAGGCAATTTATCGCCAGCTTGAATAAGTACTTGGAAGCGATGAACAATAAGTTCTTTGTGAGGATGAGGTTCAAGGATGAGGTTTGAGGGAGATGAGGTTCAAGGATGTACTTAAATGAGGTTGATCCTTTCTTGATTGTTGGAAAGCTGGATAATTAGAGCTTAGGGCCAGTGTAGGGGGAAGATGAACTGAGGATTCTATAAACCTTTTCTAGGCTAGTAAAGACCTAATAAGGAGGCTCGCACACACACACGCAATGGATAAAGAGTTTAAATTTAAATTTCGTGATGAATGAATATGTTTTAATATTTCCTTTAATTGTTAGAGTTCATTATTTGGATCATTGAGCTTAGAGTCATGCGTTTGCAATAGTTGATTAATATATATGGTTTTAGCTTTGCTCGGGACTAGCAAAGACTTAAGTTTGGGGGTGTGATGACAGGCAAAAATGTCATCATTTTCCTATTAATTTTAGCTAGTTTTATGCTTGAATTGTGTACTTTAAAGCTATTTTCTGTTTAAATTTCAGAAAACCGAGTCAAAGAAGAAAAACCGGAATTTTGAGAGATTTTGGATGATTTTGGAGACTTTTTGAGAAATTTGGAGAATTACATTGAAGATTCAAGTCCAAAGAGCCAAGAAGCCCAAATTCATGAAGTCCAAGCCTTAAAATTATCAATTTGGGTCAAGAAAAGTGCCCAAAATCCATTACAAGAAGTATTCGGGCCAAAAGAAAGTTGGAGGCCCAAAAATGGAGTTAAAATCGGGCCTTTATTGAAGATTCAGGGCCTAGCGTCTCGACGCTAAGCCTGGAGCGTCTCGACGCTAGGCAGCTGCGTGGAAAGATCCAGAATCGCGAGAGCGTCGCGACGCTGTCCAAGTAGCGTCTCGACGCTGCGACGTCTTGGAGCCCAAGAAAAGATGACGTCAGAGCGTCTCGACGCTGTCCTTGTAGCGTCTCGACGCTGTGCCTGCTGGGAGCCTATAAAAGGAGCCTTTTGCATCCATATTTGATGTGCCAATTTGTGGGTTTTCACCCCATTCTAGAGTTTACACTAAAATTTGGGATTTTTGGGAGAGTTTTGGAGCTTTGTTGAAGATCTTTGGAGCTCGGGATCGAAGGAGGTCGGCGCGGGATCGAGGAGATCGACACTTTTATGAGCATTTCTCTTCCCTTTTCCTTTATGTTTTAGTTTCTAGAATTGTTGTGATTATGAATTATTGAATTTTAGTGATTATGAGTAGCAAATTCCTAAATTCTATGAGATTGATTTAGATGTTGAACCTCTGCTGAATTAATGAATTGATGTGGTTTAATTGTCATTATTGTTCATTTGTGCATTTTGTCCGTAATGCTTTTAATCAACTGATCACTGATTAAATGAATTGTTACTATGTGGAAACTCGACGGAGAGAAGCTTAGACTAGAACTGAATGCATGACTAACTGTTATTTACCCGGGTGACACGGGATAAAGTAAATAACGTTAGAGGTTGTACTGAAGGGTCGTCATGCCATGCTAAGTAAATAAAGATGAGACTGAAAGAAGATTCTTTATTGAAAGGTATGAGATGGGAGGAGACCGACAAGAGAGTCCTTGTCATTAGGCTTCTAGACTTATGAATCAAATGATTAGTTAATCCATGTTAGTTAATTGATTAAGCATTAAAGGTCCAATTGTCGAAATCAACAACTCTAGAATTATCCCATCAAATTGTGTCTCCATTTATCTTTTGCTTTCTAGTTTAGCTTTTTGTTATTCTTTTCGGCATTAGATTTTGTTCTCTAAATAAAGCTAAGCAAGATTATTCGCGGTACTTAATTGAATAAATCCAATCCCTGTGGAGACGATACTCTATACTCAAAATCACTATATTACTTGTGACGACCCGTTCGCTTGCGGATTAAAATCGTGCACCATTCATCTTCCTCTTCCTCTTCTTGCCTCGACGTTGGGGTGAGATCGTTGGAGTTGAAGAAGATGAGTGTCGAGCAATGTGCTAATGAAATCTTGTATAAATCTAGTGTATTAAGTTTAAACGAAGCGAATGTTTCTTGAATTTGAGTTTTAAAAGCCAATACCTCTTTCTTGGAAGACAAAGGACGTATATATCAGGAAGTTGAAAGATGACGGTAGCTTAAGATAAATTTTAGGTCCTTTCAATCACTTTTGCTATTTTCAAATATGTGCCTCAGTCTATTAATTTCTTTCTTATCTACTCAACTTCCATGGCTGAGGACATTTGATCTCTAGTTCTATCTTTTTCCTATTCTGTTTGTTTTTGTTATGTATATCTCTTGGAGGAATACCTTGCAACTGTGGTCAAATGAAAGTTTTAAAGAATGGTTGTAACTGTGATCAAATGAAATAGTTTGTTAGTTTAGTTGTTGAGTTCAATTTTTTGTTTGGAAATAGTTTGTTAGTTTAGTTGTTTCCTTAACATATTTGACAGATATGTACTATTTGGTTCAATTTCTTCACATTCTAATATTTTTCCCTTTATTTAATGTTAGGTGTTTAAATAATAACCTTCTTATCGGAGAAATACCTAATAGCTCAAATAGAGAATAGTTGTTACATTTGTTCACTATAATTGAAATACTCTTTTTCTCATAAATGTTAAACTAATTTAAATGTTTTATATGATAAAAAAGTATGCTTCAATAGATGAAGCATGCCTAAAATTATAAAAGAAGCATGAAAGAAATATACAGGATTTAAAAATTATTACACAGACTTCTTGAGGGTTGTTTCTCTATGCCAACTCTAACTCTCTCTTCACAGGTGTCGACTCAACAATCTAACTCAAAGGTTTTCAAAAGTAGGCAGTAGTCTTGCTAATTGTCAAGGTAAATACGGTTGATAAGTATATTCTTTTTAGATTACTGTGTTTCACTTTATATGCATAACGGTTTGGAAATCTTGAAGAATACCATTTGAATAACATTTTCTTAGCTTACTTTAATAAATCATGATGTGCATAAATTTAATAAATTGAAATGTATAGAACATGGATAGTTAAAGGATCTCTTTTAGTTGTGTTTAAATTATATTTAATGCGAGATCTGACTCACTTTGTTTTGTGGAAGTTCAAAGTCTATTTGTTGACCTGAAGTGGTATGGAAGTTTGCAGTTGAGCAGTTTTGAATATAAAAATGTGTTCTCTTGTTTAGCAGGTGTTAAGAAAATTTTGGATTAGCCATATGTATGTTGTCATGCTGCCGAAATTTTCGGAGCATCTGGTTAGAATTAGGATAGAGGCTTTAGAGAAGCAGATTTCTATTATTTGTGAGGGTTGATTTGGTGAAAGAAACAATTAATGAGATTTTCAGAATTATTAGCTACTTTGAAGGCATCTAAGTTTACATTCATCTTAAATCACTTTAGTAATAGCTACTATCTCTTTGCAAATTCTTTCTATTCTATTTCTTTGTACTTGGCAATTCAGGATACCATTAGATACCAATAATAAGCTGAAAATTGGTTTATACTATTGTATTCAAATGCTAAATTGATAAGTTTAGTATTTACGTTCATGATAAGTGTAGTTAGGTTTCCAAGTTTAAACTTTGATAAATTTTGTTTAGTAAGTTTAAGGTTTGGTTAGTTTTGAAATTTTGGTTTAATGGTTTGAGATCTTAGCTTAAATTATAGGTTACAAGGGTGGTTTGGATTTGTCGATGTGCCTAGCTATCGTATTTTCAGTGACTTGGTTTGTGATTCTGGAAGGTCAGATTTAACAACTTAAACATGATCATTTCTCTATAAGCTATTTGCTTTTCTTGAGTTATCTGACCTTAGTTTATAAAATTTCATTAGTGAATTATCAAGTTTTGTTTGTCAAGATTGTTCATGTTCTTAGGAATTTATCAAGTTTTGTTTTCTTTGGTCTTATGGGCATACAAGTTTATAAAAATTCGAGCGTAATATGAAAGTAGAAGCATATTGTGTATTTCCTTTTATAATGCAACCTTTTAGTCAATTTTCATTTTGCTTGGTTTGGGGGAGGGGTGAAGAGTTTAGGAGACACCTTGTGACTTTGTTGTGATCTCTTACTTGTAGTATGGGTAAAATATGGTCAAAAAATGACTCCAAGATTTTTTTTTTTTTGGGGGGAGGGAGTTTAGAAGTGTTATGCTTGTGGTTTTATTACAATATTTTGCAATGCATATTATACTACACTTGTAGAATAAGTGAAATTTTGTTGAAAAAGACTCAAAGGGTTTTGCTTTATTATTTTGTTGGTAATCCTAGAAGTGTTATGTTGGTTGCTTGTCATGTACATAAAACATGTTTAATTGTGTTTGAAAAGTATGAGGTTGCTCTATTTGTTTTATGTTGTTTGATGGCTTTTCAGGTGTGAGCCACTTACTTAGTACCTTGGTTTGTACTGACCTACGTACCATCAAATTTTGTAGGTGATGAGGATTACTACAACCCAG
The DNA here is from genome assembly GCA_036850905.1 of Luffa acutangula. Lineage (NCBI taxonomy): Eukaryota > Viridiplantae > Streptophyta > Magnoliopsida > Cucurbitales > Cucurbitaceae > Luffa > Luffa acutangula. The sequence goes on along the minus strand of CM072094.1, from coordinate 12,807,306 downwards.
GTGATGCTGAGGAAGGAGGTCTGAGGAAGAATAACTTTCTAAGTCTTAATTTCATTGTTGTCTTTTGCTTAAATAGTGGTTATTAGAAGGACGTAGTCATCTTATTTAGTTGGGTGTTATTTAATTCGAGGGATGCATCTTATTTTTGTGGTTAGCATTGTGTTAGACCTATAAGTTTATTCGAGTTATATATAAATGAAATTTGTTATGAGCTTTGACTCTTAATTCTATTTGGAATTCTCTGGAGTTATATGTTGTCTTAGTAGGTGGTTGAAATTTTTGTGTTAGTTATAGTTATGTTGTTATGCTGTTGAAAATTTTTGTAGTGTTTCAGCAAATAATAGGGTAATGTCACTTATAATAGGTAAATTTTGGGGGTGTTACACTATACAGGAAAAGGCAAGCGACTTTGATAGATATATATGTTATTACTTGTGCAAAAGTATTTAAATACATTGTAAACTAATTTAAGTTGATTTTTTAATATAATAACATTTGAAACAAATGAGACAAATGTAAACAAAACAATATAATATATATAGATATATATATATATATATATATATATATATATATAAACCAACTAAAAGTCAATTAGTGTGTCTATCATAGCAAGATTAAAAATATTGTATTATATTTTCTATAGCATTATTTTAGTGTTATAAAAAATGTTATTAAAGACCTACCATAGCTTTTTTCTAACGCTATGAAATTTTTCCATAACATTAGTATTACGCAATTAAAAATGGATTTTTTATAGCATTTTTTATAGCGTTAAAAAAACGCTATGAAAAGTTAGAGACGTTCAATAACATCAGCTACAACAACGTGAAAAAAAACGCTATGATATGTCTTTTATAGCACTTTTTCGCAGCTATAAAAAGTGCTATAAAAGAGAAACCATAGCGTTTGTTTAACGCAATGAAAAGATTTCATAACATTAAAATAACGCAATAAAAATAGACTTTCTACAGCGTTTTGGATAGCGATAAAAAAACGCTATTAAAAGTCCAATACTTTCAATAACGTGGGCTACGACAGCGTTTCATAAAACGCTATCGTAGCCTTACGATAGCGTTTTTTGAATGCTATCGTATGTGATTTTTCTTGTAGTGAACCCTCCCACTGCGTCGAGGCATTTCCCAACGTTTGAGATGGACGGGATGGATCTGAAGAACTAGTTCCTTCATCAACCCTTGTTGAAGGTCCAACTTCATCCACAACTCTTGATGATTCTTCAGTAGCTTCTCCTAATATTATTTTGCTGCGTGGTTTATGATCTCTCATGTGGTCTTCCTCTAAGAAAGTGGCGTTTGTCGATACAATCACCTTATTTTCTTGTGGGTCGTAGAAATAACCACCTCTCGTTTCTTTAGGGTAACCAACAAATTGGCATAGTTTTGAACGAGGTTCCAGTTTCTTAGGATTTATCACAAGCACGTGTGCTGGACAACCCCATATGCGAAACTGATGCAAACTAGGTTTACGCCCCTTCCATAATTCGAAAGGTGTTTCAGAAACACTTTTCGAGGGAACATTGTTCAAGATGTATACTGCAGTCTCTACTGCATACCCCCAAAACGAGCTAGGCAATTGAGCATAGCTCATCATTGATCGAACCATGTCCAACAAGGTTCTATTTCTCCTTTCTGACACACCATTCTGTTGAGGTGTACCAGGGGCTGAGAGTTGAGATTGGATTCCATGTTCTATCATATAATCCTGGAATCTTTGATCCATATACTCCCCTCCTCGATCAGATCGAAGTACTTTAATAGATTTACCTAATAGGTTTTCAACTTCAGCCTTAAACTCCTTAAACTTTTCAAGGGCTTCAGACTTATGTCCCATTAGGTACAAGTAACCATATCTTGAATAATCATCTATAAATGAGATGAAATATTCGTACCCTCCTCGAGCTTTTACATTCATTGGACCACACAGATCCGAATGTATTAACTCTAAGGGTTCTTTGGCTCTGTAACCTTTTCCAGTAAAGGGTCTCTTGGTCATTTTTCCCTCGAGACAAGATTCACAAGGTGGTAGTGAATCATCTTCTAACTTGCTTAGAAGTCCATTCTGTACCAAACGACCGATCCTATCGATGTTTATATGACCAAGTCTAAGATGCCAAAGATTAGTATTGTTACTTGATGGAGAAATCTTTTGCCTTTTACTTTGAGTTTCAGCAGTTTTAAATAATTCGTGATTTAAAAGTGCTTTGTTTTCGGTTGGTCTTAAAACATACAAGTTATTTTCCAATTTGGCTGAACAAATAAGTACACCATTTTTATAAATGAACGCTTCATTCATATCAAAAGTAACTGTATACGATTGTTCAATCAAACATGAAATAGAAATTAAGTTCCTTTTAATCTTGGGACGATTAACAAACTTTCTAAAAGTAAGAATCTATTTCTAAAAAATAACTTCACAGCTCCCACTGCTTTAGCTGAAAGGACTTCTCCAGTTCCGACCCTGAGTGTCATTTCCCCATCGTTCAACTGCCGAAAGGAACTATTTTCCTGAAAAGAAGAGCAAACATGATTAGTTGCTCCTGAATCAAGTATCCATGTAAACTCATCATGTTCTACCAGACGTGTTTCTAAAACAAGTAAATCAAATTTACCTTCCTTTTCCTTTTTTTTCTCAGCAAGGTACTTTGGGCAGTTTCTCTTTCAATGTCCATCTACATTGCAGTGGAAACACTTGCCCTTGTCTAGGATTTGAGGGAGAGAAAGGAAGACGGTGTGATGTAACAGGTGTCAAGGTCGGAGAGGAAACATGGGCGGTGGTTAGGGGAGCGGAGACACTGCTGGAAGTAGGAATCACCGGCAGAGTAGTATCATTTGAAGAAGATGAGCTCGACGTTGATGCCATTCAAGAAGAATACTAATCGGAGAAGAAGAATATCGAAAAAAAAACCTTAGAGCTCTGATACCATGTACAATATTCAGGGATGAAAAATGATATTGGAATTGCTCAGCACAAGGACAGAGCAACATCACTGTTCATTAAATAACAGAAAGAATGACACGCGTAGCATAACAACAGGCTAACAGCAAACGGAAAATTACAGACAAATAACTATGCAATTAGCAACAGATTACACGTTAATAATATAACTAACAGTAACTTGGTTAATGAGTTTAGCCAAATAGTCTCGTATCATTGGAGCTTCTGATATGTAGGTCCATTAGGTCCCACTAGTAGCTCGTAAAAAGACTTGAAGCAAACAAATATAAATTGTAAATTGAAAGTGTTCAATTTATTTGGGGAATCATATAATGTATATTGATGCATTATAATATAAAGTTTATGAAACTTTCTAATATAATTTTTTACTTAATTTAAAAAATTAATTCTTTAGAGAAAATATTTGAAAGAGTTCAAATAAATTTAATACGAATTTGATTCATATTAATTTTAATTTTAATAAAATCCCTAAGATTAAATATATGATATTTTATTGGGAAATTAATTAATAACGGAATTAATTAATTATTTATTAAAATTAGAGACCTTTTCCTATTAGGAAAAGGTCTTTGCTTTCCTATTAGGAAAAAAGGTGTTGGCCTTTACTATATATAGGACCCCTGGGGTGGGGTGAAAGGCAACTCATTGTCTCTCCTTCTCTCAGAGATCCCTCCCAAAAGACGCCCACAAGTCTCCTGCTTCAAGAAGTCTTAGAGATATATCGGTGTAGCCGATTGGTGGTGTTCGCACAAGAGGGTTGCTAAGTTTTCATTCTTATTGGCAAGAAAAGGCGAATTTATCAGGGCTTTCTACAAAAGTAAGTTTTCTATGAAATCCTTGATCAGTAGGATCAATCTAGTTGATCATTTAGCATGTTTACAGCCTACATACAACCCATTAAATATAGATTTATTGTTGTAATATTTTGCAAATTGTATTGATATTTCAATTAGAATATACGACTTTGAGTAGGTCCTGTTAAATTTTTCCGCTGCGTGGGGCTCTTATCCCTTCAATCTTTGCCTTCCTATTTTGCCCTTAAATTTTTAATATATTCTTGTTTTGCCCCTCCCTTCAAATAGTTCGCTTTGTCTACCTTTAAAATTTTATTAAAATAAAAATTTTATAATATTTATTTATTAAATATTACAAAACTATTATTTTCTCATATTTTAATTTAAAACTATAATATTTCACGTGCAATGCACGTGGTACTAAACTAGCTTATTTTAAATGCAAGTAAAAACAAGTATTATTTTAAATGCAATAATACAAGAAAAAATTCATATACTTATTTTTAAATTAATTGTATTTGAAATTGAATTGGAGATGTTGAAAGATTGTTAGTTTTTAAAATGTAATTGTGTTTTCTATGTATACATGAATTTAATTATGTTGTAACTCTATAAAGTGTTATTGAAAAATTTCTAAAACTAATGTACAATATATATTCAAAAAATATATTCATAACATTAGTTGAATTTAATATGTAGTGTTTTGTATTAAAAAAAAACCGATATAGATAAAAAAAAAATCAAACTTCAAAAGACATATATTAAAAATGAAAAATTTTAATTTTTTTTTAAAACAATCATTGAATAGTATATAATTATTTGGAAAAATAAATGAAAACTAATATTTATATAAAATTTTCAAAAAAATAAAAAAAATATTTATATAAAAAATTAGTAAACAAAAAAAATATATAATATAAAAAAATAATCCCTAAAGCTAATGTACAATAATTTTCGAAAAATTTATTCGAAACATTAGTTGAATTTAAAAGGTAGTGTTTTGTATTTAAAAAAAAAATGATATAGAAAAAAAATCAAACTTCAAATCATGTAAATTAAAGACATATATAAAAAATGAAAACTTAAATTTTTTTTTTTAAAAAAAAAAAATCATAGAAAGTATATGATTATTTGGAAAAAGAAATGAAAATTAATATTTATATAAAAATATTATTGAACATAATATATATAATATAATATAATATATATAATAATAATAATTAATTAATTTAATTAAAAAAAAAAAAGAGAAAAGTTTTGTCGTGTAGCACTAGGGGAGGTTGTCGCGTCTCTTGTAGAGACGCGATACCTCACATTTCTAAATTGTTTTGAAACTACCTTTATTGTCTAATTTTTCCCCTTTTTTTCTACTTTTCTAAAAAAATCAAGCTTGGGGGTACTTAAGTTGACGGTTTACGGAACACCTCCTACCTAGGAACTGACCTGGAGTACCAGAGTTGAATTAATCATGGTTAAATGTTGGCGTGCAATGTCACTAGGTTTATTAAAAGAGTTTAATACACCTAGATCTTTAGAGTAAGAACTTTACATTACTATGGTTAAAAGGGAACTCTCCCGGTTACGTTCTATCTAAGGCGGAAGGTATTTAAGCTGACAGTTTACGGAACACCTGCTACCTGGGAAGAAACCCGGAACCTGAGTTGAAATAACCATAGTCATGTTAGTATATGGTGTTGCTAGGTTTGTTAAAAGTGTTTAATTCACCTTGAACATTACAATTCTCATTATAATAGTTGTAATAGGATTAGACTTAGATAAATTGAATTAGCCAGATTTATCTAGGTTAATAAACCCTAAAATATACAGTAGGTCACTTTAGTGGGAGGTAAAATCAGAACTTGATTTAAATTGAGTTTTTACTCCTACATCCCTATATTCGTAACGTGAGATCCATGCTCGGCTTCGTGTCGTTTTAGTGTGACCTCCATTCGGAAAGTGTTTGCATGAGTCAATAACAAGGTGAATGTGGAAACTGCAGTGGGAGTGGGACATGTGTCAACGTATCCTTCGGTCTCCACCCATAGGTCACACCATGAGAGTCTTATGATCCGCCTTCGTGTTGTCCTGGAGCAACCATCCCTTCGGAGGGCCTGGTCAAAGGATTCGTAACACCGTGAACTCCTCGAAAGGATAGGGTCACTTGGGCTAATTACCAACAGTTGTCTTTCCCTTCGGTAGCTTGTTGGTGCGTGCCTCTGGGATTTGAATGTGGGAGGGTTACACTTACGAGGATGAGTTAAGTGTGTTAACAAATCTTTGACCAAATAACGGTGGCTAATGTCTATAGGAATATAAGTTATTCCGGAATTAGAATTGGTTGAGAAGTGTCTCATTCCAAAGGAGGAGTAGCTAATCACCCTTCGGTGGATGTTGCTCTAAACCTCTAAAACATCGTTGCAAAACTAAATCAATAGTCTTAGGGTTCTACGATTGCTTATTTTTGCTAAATTGATTCGATTGTATGCAAGTGTTTGTATTGCTCTTGTAATGGGTTAGTGCGATAAATAATCAAGTGATTTGTTATTTCAGCGATTCAATATTTTCATATGTGCATAGTTTTACGCCCATTTTATAAATAACAGTGATTATACAACAAATTTAAACGATTAATTTGTGGCGAATAATTTAAGATTAGTCTTAACAAAGAAATGTTCTCATGCCCCAAATGTTTAATTAATTAAGAAGTATCATTAATGAATGTGACATTGAGCCTTGCTCAGCCAAAGAAGACTTGTCCAAAGACAGTAAATTCGATTTACTAGTCTTAGAAGCGTAGTTTGTGAAAAGTGATGATTCTACCTGAATACTTTATTCATAGTCACAAATCACGTTTTTTCTTCTTATTAAAAAGAATGAATTCCTGGCAATAGCTTCGTGCTATTGAGATAACTCTCAAAATTTTGAATTAGAGAGGTTGTCTTGGCTGTAGCAATGAGGAACGTTAAGTTATTTTTCCCAGTGGGAGCAAATATATATTATTAGATAATGTGTATATAATTCCTAAGATCAAAAGAAATTTGATTTCTGTATCTTATTGGCTGGAACAATGTTACTGTTTACCTTTCCCTACTAACGCAGTTCATTTCAAGAAAGGGAGTTAACTTTTTGTTCAGCTGAACTGAAAAATAACATAAATGTTTTTAAGACTAATCAAGAGTAAGGCAGTCATAAACACTGTGTTGCCAGAGACGGCTTGATCGCTTATCAGTATGCTTAACAAATTAATATAAATTTTTCGTAGATATTTATCAATCCAAGTATAAATTGACAAAATCAAGTAATACCTAGTGAGTCTAGGGTTGAATCCACAGGGAAAGGTTATTTTTCAAAACTTCAACAATTTCTACTGATCTAAACTCAAAACGTGTGATATTATATAAAAGAATAAATAAGAGAGTTGGTGATTGTGAAAAATAAAATTTGCAAAAAGTGAAACATGCGACAAGAGTAAAAAAGAAGTATTAAGGAGATTTATATCAAGGTTGTCGTGGTGGCAATCGCATGCGTTTATAAGAACCTTGTAGCTCATACCATGACTAATTGATCCATTAATGCCTAAGTGAGAAAAAATCATAAATTTCCCTTCTGGTACTCCTTCTGCGTTTGGCATAAAACTATCAATTGGTTATTTGGTTAGTTCATGCGTGAGGCTTAGTTCTCTAAAACTTACAAGGGATTGCGTTAGTCTGAACGCAATCAAAGCTTATGCATGCACTATCTTTTAGCGGTAGTGTTTTAATGCTACCAAGACTACATGTCATGCGCTAACTTGTTCTACTTAGAGATGTCCGCATGCATTACCTGTCAGGGGTTTAGCATACTGCTACCACATCCGGCTGGCCAAGCGGGAGTTAGTAATGAAAATAGTATCACAACTAAGTAGTAGGCGATTAATGTTTCATTGAAATCAAAATATGCGCTTACAAAATATACTTATCACCGCATGGGTGCTTGCGCTAAGCCTTGAAGAAGAAAATTAGCCCATGTGAGCAAAACAGTACATCATGCAATAATACATTGCAAACGCAAGTCTACTCTTAATAACAGCTCTCTGTGATTTCTCTTTCTCCTTGCTATTCGTCCTCTCCTCTCGTTCCTCTATTCTTATGTATTCTGAGTTATGAGTTGTTGAGCAGGTGGCTTCTATTTATAGGTGAAGGAAACCAACTTCTCCAAGTTACTTGCTTCAGTAATCTACGACCCACTTGCAACTTTTCAACCCTTTTTTAGCCCACTTGCGTCAGTTGTGTCAGCGTTGTCCTTTCATCCATCTTGTTTGTCTCATGATCGTCTTGGGATGTGTGCCTGCGCTGAGAGAAACTTGGACAACAACAACTGAATTAACTGCCTTCGCGCCCTATTTTTATAATTTCTCACCGCATTCATGAATATAGCCCACCGCATAAAATCATCACATTTTCCTTTCTTATTGCGTTGAAGTAACGCATCATTGTATCTTTTGGCCTTGTTTTAGCTTAATTTTAAAGGACAAATAACTTGCTTTTTGCAAGTTATCACTGCTACTACTCAAAGAAATGAAAGGCAAATGTTTTCTCCTAAAGGAAAATACCTTTCTTTGGCACTTCAGGTTAGGGCATATTTATCTCAATATGATTGGGTAATTGGTCAAGAGTATACTTCTAAGCAAGTTAGAAGATAATTCTCTGCTACCTTATAGGTCATGCCTCAAGGGCAACATGACTAATAGATTCTTTTGCTTGAAAAGAACTATAGAGCCAAAGAGCCCTTAGAGCTTGTACATTTGGATCTGTGTGATCCAATATGTTAAAGCAGTGGGAGGACATGAATAATTCATCTACATTATAGATAATTATTCAAGGTATGGGTATCTCAACCTAATGCAACTTAAGTCTAAAGCTCTTGAGAAATTCAAAGTGGTTTGAGACTGAAGTTGGAAACTTGTTAGGTGAGATGATAAAAACACTTCAATCTGATCGAGGTATAAAGGATATGAGACTTGAGATTCCAAGAACTATTTGATAGAACATGGAATTACATCTCAACTACCCCTGAAGCACCTTGAGGAAACGATGTATCAGATAGGAGAAATTGAACCCTATTGGATACAATGCGATTCATTATGAGCTATGCTCATTTGCCTAATTCGTTTATGGGGTCATGTAGTGTTGACTGCATCACATATTTCGAAGGATGTTCCATCAAAAGTGTTTCGGAAACATCTTTTGAATTATGGATAAGACGTAAAAGTAGTTTACGTTATTTTTGGGGAGTTCAACACACCTGCTTGTGGCTAACCCAAAAAGAAATTGGAACATTGTTCAACAGTATACCTATTCATAGGCTACCTCATGAAAACGAAAGATGTGGATACTTCTTCAATCCGCAAGAGAATAAAGAATTTGTACCGGCAAATGCTACATTCTCGAAAGAAGACCACATAAGAAATAATAAGCCACAAAGTATGATCGTTTTAAGTAAATTAACTGATGAAGCTACAGAAATATCAACAAGAGTTGTTGATAATGGCAATACAACTGGTTAGTTACATCTATCTCAAGAGTTGAGAGTGCCTCCATGAAGTGGGAGGATTGTTCTACAATCTGACCATTACATGGGCTTAATTGAAGCCCAGATCGTCATACCTGATGATGATTTAGAGGATTCATTGTCTTAGAGCAAGACAATGAATGATGTTAACAAGAACCAATTGGATTAAAGTGATGGACCCGAAATTGAAATATGTGATTTCAATTCCATCTAGAATCTTTTAGATCTATCTAATGGTGTAACACCTATGGATTACAAATGAATCTACAAGAAGAAACGAGACATAATCTTATGGTTAGACTTATGGCAAAAGGGTTATACCTAGAGACAAGGGACTGTAAGAAATTCTTATCTCCTGTCGTCATGTTGAAGTCTGTTAGAACTCTTGCCCATTTAGAATGGATGTCAAGACTACCCTTTTTAATGGTAATCTTGAGAAGAGTATCTACATGTATCAAGCAGAATGGTTCATTTAGCAAGATCAGAAGCAAAAAGGGCTTTACAAGCTTAAGTGATCCATTCATGGATTGACCTAAGCAATTCAATCTTGGAATATAAGATTTGATAATGTGATCAAATCTTTTGGCTTTGATCAAGAACATTGATGAATCTTTGTTTACAAGAAGATCGTCAATAGTTTAGTAGTTTTATTAGTGTTGTATGTGATTGATATCCTAGTCATTGGGAATGATGTAGGTTATCTTACTAACTAGTAAAATAAACTAGCAGCTCATTTCAAAATGAAAATTTGGGAGAAGCTAAAGTTTGTTCTTCGGATCCAAATCGTTGGGAACCGTAAGAACAAAAAGCTAGCCTTGTCTCAAGTGTCTTATATCTACAAGTTGCTAGTTAGATATAAGATGCAGAATTCCAAGAAGGGTTCACTACCTTTCAGGCGTGGAATTCATTTTGTCTAAGAAACTGTCTCCTGAGACACCTCAAGAAGTTGAGGACATGAGACGAATGTCCTATGCAATAGGGATTGTCAGTAAGTATTAATCTAATCCAAGATTTGATCATTGGAAAACTGAATATCCTCAAGTATATGAGGAGAAAGAGGAACTATATGCTCGTGTATGGGACTAAGGATTTGATCCTTACAGGATACACTGACATGAATTTTAAGACTGATAAGGATTTCTGTCTAACATAAAATAATGGCTAGCGGCCCAATTCCAAATAAAAGATTTAGGAGAGGTCGAATATGTTCTTGGAATCCAAATAATCCAAGATCGGAAGAACAAAAGGCTAGCCCTGTCTCAAGCAACGTATATTGACAAAATGTTGTCGCACTATTCGATGCAAAGCTCCAAGAAGGGCTTATTGCCTTTCAAGCATGGGGTTCACTTGTCTAGGAAATAGTGTCCTAAGACACCTCAAGAGATTGAGGATATGAGACAGATTCCCTACGCCTCCACTAGGGGTAGCTTAATGTATGCAATGCTCTGCACGAGGCCTGACATCTGCTATGCCGTAGGGATAATCAGCAGATATCAATCAGTATCCATGGTCAAACTTTACAAAGGAGCTATAGTGTGGCATAATTACAGTCTTGATCATAAAGGCCGAAAATATAGCTGCTTGTGAAGCAGCGATAGATACTGTAAGGCTTAGAAAGTTCTTGACTGATTTGGAATGTGTTCCAAATGTGAACTTGCCCATCAGACTTTATAGTGATACAGTGGTGCTATGGCAAATTCATAAGAACTTTGCAGCCCAAGACAAACAAGCACATTGAATTAAATTGAAATATTCATGAAGGCTCTCTCGGCTAAAGGGTATGAGGGTCATCTAGAAGGTCTAGGTCTATGAGTTATGTACAAAGATGAAATCTAGGGCAAGTGGGAAAAATGTAATGGGTTTAGTGATGCCCTAGTTTATTGTATTTGTACATTGTATATGTTTTATACATGTATTTATACACCCACTGCTGAATAGATTGTTCTACATCTCACTAAACTAGAGTTTTAGTTCAAGTGGGAGTTTGTTGGGTTTTATGCTCTAAAACTCGTAGATAGAGAATGTAAACAAATTTTATACTTGTATTTAATAAAGTGTTATTTAGTTTCTGCAATAAAATGTTATTGTTAAATATTACACTATTTGACCCAATCCAATAAACTAAGATCCAAGGTTGTTTGTATGTAACTTGAACTAGTATGTGGGGGCGTACGGATCGTTGTTCAAGTAACAACCTAAAAGGTCTATAGTACAAGGATAAGTTTGGGTACCTTATCCTGGTGACACTATGGATTCTACCCGCTTTGTATTATGATACAAACGCAATGATCTAACGCGTTCATGTAGTTGACATGAGAATGAGGGTATCATATGCAATGAGTTTGTATAAGACCGGACCGCGAAATAGTTAACCACTAACTGTAAAACCGTTAGTTGGCTTGGTTTCTATTTTTCTAGGATGACCTAGACAACTCAGTCTCAGTCCTGAGTGGATTATGGACTCCTGTTCACGAGGGGTTGTCCTTTGATTTGTATGCGTGAGAGTGGCCAGCACGCCTTCCCGACTCTAGGGTAAGTAGTGGTGTGTTCCCTTTAGTGGTGCTTCTAGGACTTGAACAATGGGCCCAAATCCTCTCTATGGCACGAGAGGGACTTCTGTTTGTTGGTTGGACCACAAACAGGTTGTTCATTAGAGGAGCACTGGGGACTTAAGGACAAAGATGTAAACCAGGGGTAAAACGGTAATTTGACCCAGTTGGGATACGAACACACGTGAAGAACTGACTTGTAGTATTGGTCGATATCCGTGGACACAGAAATATTCTGCAGTGAGAAAAGTGCAACTGTGGGTCTTTAGTGGAGTGACCCACAGTTAACGAATGTTTACTAACTTGGTTAATGAGTTTAGCCAAATAGTCTTGTATCGTTGGAGTTTTTTATCTGTAGGTCCATTAGGTCGCACTGGTAGCTCGTAAAAAGACTTGAAGCAAACAAATATAAATTGTAAATTGAATGTGTTCAATTTATTCTTTGGAATCATATAATGTATATTGTTGCATTATAATTTAAAGTTTATGAAACTTTATAATATAATTTTTTAATTAATTTCAAAAATTATTTCTTGAGAGAAAATATTTGAAAGAGTTCAAATAAATTTTATATGAATTGGATTCATATTAATTTTAATTTTAATAAAATTTCTAAGATTAAAAATATGATATTTAATTGAGAAATTAATTAATTATGGAATTCATTAATTATTTATTAAAATTAGAGACCTTTTCATATTAGGAAAAAGTCTTCCTTTTCCTATTAGGAAAAAGGTCTTAGCCTTTACTATATATAGTACCCATGGGGTGGGGTGGAAGACATTTCATTGTCTCTCATTCTCTCAGAGATCTCTCCCAAAAGACTCCCACAGTCTCCTGCTTCAAGAAGTCTTAGAGATATACCGGTGCAGCCGATTGGTGGTGTTCGCACAAGAGGGTTGCTGCGTTTTCATTCTAATTGGCAAGAAAAGACGAAATGATCAAGGCTTTCTACAAAAGTAAGTTTTCTATGAAATCCTTGATCACTAAGATCAATCTAGTTGATCATTTAGCATGTTTACAGTCTACATACAACCCAATAAATATAGATTTATTGTTGTAATATTTTGCAAATTGTATTGATATTTCAATTAGAATCTAAGACTCTGAGTAGGTTCGACAATTCTTTCCGCTGCGTGGGGCTTTTATCTTTTCAAAAACAAGGTAATTGTATCGGCAAATGTCTGATTCCTTGAGGAATATCATATAAGAAATCATCAAACACGAACTAAAATAATACTTAAAGAGGTTTCCAGAGAATCTACAAACAAACAAACAAAAAATGTAAATGAAGTTGGTCCTTCCAAACAGTCTCAAGAAATGAGAGTACCTCGACGTAGTGGGAGGGTTATTGATGTGCAAATTACTTACCGCAAGTGTACGGGTCAAGTAATAATATAGTGTTTTCGTGTAAAACGAGTGTCGTCCTCTGGATTGGTTTTCTAGCAAATTAAGTATCGTGAATACTTTTGTTCAATTTTATTTAGGGAGCAAAACTCAATGATAAAAGATAAATCTAAAGACAAAAAGCATAAAATAAAAGTGGAGACTCAAATGGAAAGATTCTTAGGGAATTGATTTCATTGATTAAGATTGAGGATTAATTAATGGGATGAATTTAGCTTGCAATTATTCTACCAAGTCTAGGAACCTTTTATCACAAATATCTCTCCCGAGCATAATTGATTCTCATGCATGCAACCAACTTGATATCCCTATCTAAGTTCATTAACATGCAAGGCTTTGAGTTTAGTTCTTCAAGCAACTTCTAAAGTTATTCCAAATCCCGTCACAAACTTAGAAATTCTACTTTAGTCATGCAATTAAATAAAGTAAGTCTTAGGCCAAATCCCCTCTCCCGAGCAAGATTCAACACTCAAACCGTTCAACTAGTGATCAAGTAATTGAAAGCATTTAACCATAATTGCATAGGAAAAATAAATGCATATTCATACCACAAATCAATCCAACAAACTAAAACAACTACATCAATCCCTAAGACAAACAACTAGTAACTCATAGTCTTTAAACTACAAACACTAATTGAAAGAAAAGCCATAAAAACTACAAAAGGTAAGGGAAAGAGAAAGGAAAACTTGAATCTGTTGAAACCGGCACGTCCCCGTCACGATCTCCACGTCTTCTCGCTTGATTCCCGCTCCTTGGCCTTGCTTTAGCTCCCACCAAAGGTCTCTAGTCGAAATTAGGGCTAAAATCTAACCAATTGGGCTCCCCCAAATCCGTAGCTGAAAAGAGGAATTTATAGAAAATCTGCGGGTAGCGTCGCGACGCTGTGTACATAGCGTCGTGACGCTGTCTCTGTTGCCGCCCAATTCAGAAAAGGAAAGGCAGCGTCGAGACGCTCCAAAGCTGCGTCCCGACGCTGGCCTACGGATGGCTCTCTTTTGACTTCTTCTTGGTTGAATCTTTTCCGTTCTTTAGCCAATTTTCATGTCCCGAACACGTATTTAGCTCCAATTTCTCGATTTAACTCCGAAACATGATTCCTACAAAAAGAACATAAAATGCATAATTTTGGCCAATTAAATATAAAAGACTAGCTTAATTAATTAGGGAAACATAGCTAGCTATGCTCGCTATCAAATACCCCCAAACTTAAGCTTTTGCTAGTCCTCTAGCAAACTAAAAATCAAGCATACAGTGGAAGAATGGATGCAATAATCATAACTCAATCCTCAAGGCTCAAAAGTCAATAGTCAAGCAAGCAAGAGACATGCACATAAGGACCAATGAGGGAGACAAATTAAAATTTTTCCAAAATTAACTTGCACAAGCGAGATCTAACTCAACAAGATCAGACTCTACTAGCTCGGGATTGGATTATTAAACCCTCAGCTCATCTTCCCTCTACACTGGCACTAAGGCTTCACTAATGAGTTAATGGAACAAATTAGATTGTTTTCCTCCAAACTTAGGTGCTTATAATTAACAATTAAATTAAGCATGTATATGTGGCACTAGCTTTCACACACCCATTGCAGGGACCCTTAACCTGAGTTTTCTCTGGTTGGCCTAACTGATCACAACAGGGGTAGCTCTTTTTGCCTTAATCTTTATTAAACATTGCAAACTGTGCACAGGCCATGGCATAATATTTTTTTTCTAACAGTAACAACAAGAATGATTTTTTCTTTATGAGCATAAATAGCATATATTCTTTTCTTTCCTCCTAAGCAAGATCAAACATGCTAATTTGCAAAACATTAACTTTTTAGCTCTTCCCTACACCTATCGAGGTGACAACAAGCATATGAACCTAATAATTTGCTCCTAAGCATTCAAATCCAAATCTAGCCAAGACAAATACTCTACTCATGCAAGCCATCTCCTAGAAAAATTTTAAAAAGATCTCCCTTTTTGGGCACTTATGCTTACAACTCATCACAAGCTTGAAAATTGACAAGAAAGCCTATCCTAGGACATCATAATCATGCAAAAGTGGCATCCAGAAAACAACCATATGCATAATTCAAAGAAAGCTCAAAACTATAGCCCGAACTCAGATGCTCAAGGGCTCCACAAACATGCTAATCCACTCCCAAACTTAAAATATGCATTGTCCTCAATGTATAAAGAAAATAAAGCATAATCAATCATGAGAACAATAAAAGAGTAGGAGGAGTGAACGATGCTGCCCTGGAATGATGACCTTTTCATGATGGCTTGGCAAACACAAGAGCACGGGAACTCCTACAAAACAAAAACAACAAGACATAAAAAACAATAACAAAGTAACTTGGGTTGCCTCCCATAAGCGCTTGTTTATCGTCTTTAGCTCGACGTGCTCGTGCAGTCTGTCAAGGTACATAAAAATTCTCGTATTTCTTTGGGCCCTTCTTCCTTGAATCAATATGACCAACGATCGCTAGTAAGCTTACTAGTTTCTCATGGGCCCCTGAAACAGAATTATTTTTGGTATTTTTGAATAAAAGAAGCATAAAAGGAGAAATATCAAAATAAAGAGACTCTGACTCTAAAACTGACTCGTGAGAATAGAAAAAAGAACAATCAACATCTATAAAGGATGGAGAAGATAAAACAGACGAAGGCTTTTCAACCTCAAACTCTACCTCCTGAACCGTCACTACAAGCTCATTTTCTTTTTCTTCCTCACAAACATGTTCTTGAAAGGTGCTACAACTCTCCAATTCTTCTCTACTATCTATGCAACTCACCCCTAACTGCTCATCCTCATCAAGATTGAAAGAACTAAGCTCATGAATGGATGCCAGAGAATCATCGGCCACATGACTCACTAGACAACCTATGGAAGTGGATCCCACCTCACCAACTTCCTGTGGGGTTTGAAGTCCTCTTATGATTTCATCAATTTTTAGACTCCTCGCTCTAGACTCCTCTATATAATTTTGAATTATGCTTTCCAAGGAAGAATTTTCATTTAAAGGGGTATAACTTGAAGATGAAAAATTGGAATATGGTGTTGAATAAAAAGCCATTCAAATCAATTAAAGCAACAATGATAATTAGGCTTCCAATCAAACAATAACCCAACAAGAACAAATGACAAAGACTCAAACATAAAAAAAAAAAAAAAAAAAAAATTCTAATATGGAAAAAATCTAATATGGAAAAATCTAAATATGGAAAATATAATCTAGAAAAGGAAAGTACTATCTAATTAAGGAAAACAAGAAACAAATATGGAAAATTACAACTAAGGCAAAAGACTAACAAGGAAAAATATCTAAATAAAGAGAAAAAAAATCAAGAAAATAACACAAAAAAACAAATAAGGAAAAGATTACACAACTAAAAGAAAAACTAAATTAGAAAAGCAAATATGGAAAGAAAAACAAATTATAAGGAAAACACTAAAATAGGAATGCAACAAATATGAAAAATAAAAACAAACAGAGAAAAAATGCAATCTATCTACAAAATAAAAATAAATAAATAAATAAATAAATAAAATACACCCTAAATTAAGACCGAACAATTTTTCCACGATATTAATTTAACTAAATATACCAATCCCCGGCAACGGCGCCAAAAACTTGATGTGCAAATTGCTTACCGCAAGTGTACGGGTCAAGTAATAATATAGTGTTTTCGTGTAAAACGAGTGTCGTCCTCTGGATTGGTTTTCTAGCAAATTAAGTATCGTGAATACTTTTGTTCAATTTTATTTAGGGAGCAAAACTCAATGATAAAAGATAAATCTAAAGACAAAAAGCAAAAAATAAAAGTGGAGATTCAAATGGAAAGATTCTTAGGGAATTGATTTCATTGATTAAGATTGAGGATTAATTAATGGGATGAATTTAGCATGCAATTATTCTACCAAGTCTAGGAACCTTTTATCACAACTATCTCTCCCGAGCATAATTGATTCTCATGCTTGCAACCAACTTCATATCCCTATCTAAGTTCATTAACATGCAAGGCTTTGAGTTTCGTTCTTCAAGCAACTTCTAAAGTTATTCCAAATCCCGTCACAAACTTAGAAATTCTACTTTAGTCATGCAATTAAATAAAGTAAGTCTTAGGCCAAATCCCCTCTCCCGAGCAAGATTCAACACTCAAACCGTTCAACTAGTGATCAAGTAATTGAAAGCATTTAACCATAATTGCATAGGAAAAATAAATGCATATTCATACCACAAATCAATCCAACAAACTAAAACAACTACATCAATCCCTAAGACAAAAAACTAGTAACTCATAGTCTTTAAACTACAAACACTAATTGAAAGAAAAGCCACAAAAACTACAAAAGGTAAGGGAAAGAGAAAGGAAAACTCGAATCCGTTGAAACCGGCACGTCCCCGTCACGATCTCCACGTCTTCTCGCTTGATTCCCGCTCCTTGGCCTTGCTTTAGCTCCCACCAAAGGTCTCTAGTCGAAATTAGGGCTAAAATCTAAACAATTGGGCTCCCCCAAATCCGTAGCTGAAAAGAGGAATTTATAGAAAATCTGCGGGTAGCGTCGCGACGCTGTGTACATAGCGTCGGGACGCTGTCTCTGTTGATGCCCAATTCAGAAAAGGAAAGGCAGCGTCGAGACGCTCCAAGAGCAGCGTCCCGACGCTGGCCTACGGATGGCTCTCTTTTGACTTCTTATTGGTTGAATCTTTTCCGTTCTTTAGCCAATTTTCATGTCCCGAACATGTATTTAGCTCCAATTTCTCGATTTAACTCCGAAACATGATTCCTACAAAAAGAACATAAAATGCATAATTTTGGCCAATTAAATATAAAAGACTAGCTTAATTAATTAGGGAAACATAGCTAGCTATGTTCGCTATCAGTTATAATACAACCTGACCGTTACATGGATTTAATAGAAACTCGACTCATCATGCCTGATGATGAGATGGAGGATCCATTAACTAATAAACAAGCAATGGATGATAAAGATAAGGACCAGTGGATCAAAGCCATGAACCTTGAGATGGAATCGATGTATTTCATCTCAGTCATGGAACTTGTAGATCAACCGAAAGATGTAAAACCTATCAGTTGCAAGTGGATTTGCAAGAGAAAACGTGACCAAACTGGTAAGGTACAAACCTTCAAAGCACGAGTTGTTATGCAAAAGTCAATATGAATACTCTTTTCCATTGTCACTTTCTATGACTGTAAAATTTGGCAAATAGATGTCAAGACAGCGTTTCTGAATGGTAATCTTGACGAGAGTATTTATATGGTCCAACCAAAAGGGTCCATAATCCAGGGTGAGGAGCAAAAGGTTTGCAAGCTTAAACGATCAATCTATTGATTGAAGCAAGCCTCTAGGTCTTGGAATATAAGATTTGACATTACAATCAAGTCTTCTGGTTTTGAACAGAATACTGGCAAACCTTGTGTGTATAAAAGGATCGTCAATTCTACTGTATCTTTCTTAATTTTATACATAGACGATATCCTACTAGTTGGGATTGATGTCAGATTTCTGATTGACATTAAATAGTGGTTAGTAGATCAATTCCTAATGAATGATTTGGGTGAAGCTCAGTTTGTTATAGGGATTCAGATAATAAGGGATCGGAAGAACCAATTACTAGCACTGTCTCAAGCATCTTATATCGAAAATATTCTGGTTCGATATTCGATGCAAAATTCCAAATAGGGTTTGTTGCCCTTCATACATGAAATTCACCTATCAAAGGAACAAAGCCCAAAAACGCCTCAAGAAGTTGAGGATATGAAACAAGTTCCTTATGCATCAGCAGTCGGTAGCTTGATGTACGCAATGTTATGTACACGACCCGACATATGCTATGTTGTAGGTATTGCCAGCAGATATCAGTCCAATCCAGGTCAGGCTCATTGAACAAGAGACTTCTCTAGTGTATGGTTCTAAGGATTTGACCCTTACTGGATACACTGACTTAAATTTTCAAACCAACATAGATTCTAGGAAATCTACATCGGGATCTGTGTTTACTCTTAATGGAGGAGCGATAATGTGAAGAAGCATTAAGCAGGGATGTATTTCTGACTCCACAATGGAAGTTGAATATGTTGTCGCATGTGAAGCGTCAAACGAAGTAGTATGGCTTAGGAAATTTCTAACCAAGTTAGCACTACTAGAAAAGTAGTCTTACTTGACATTTCAGAATATTTATTAGTTGACATTTTTTCATCAAAATTTCATGAACTATATGTTTTAAACAAAAAATGTCAAGAAAATTACAGAAAACACGGAGTTTGATGAAAAATTTCGGATTTTTTCACGGTACAAGGAACTTAACATTTCTTAAGCGTCAAGAATTACATTAATTTACTTGACATCCGATAGCGCAATTTATTGTGCTATATTTTATATGATTTTATCGTTAGTCTCGGGTACTTTTTGGCAAATTTTATGTCGACTTGGTTTTGTTTTGTAGGAATCAAGTATTTCAATGGAAATTGACATTTTTGAAGATTACCGGTGATTTAGGAGTTAAAAAAATATTCGGGTCAAGAAAGCAGAAAAAGAAGATCAACTTTGGGCCTAGCGTTGAGACGCTAGCCCTTGGAGCATCTCAACGCTGGCCAACGATCAGGATAGGCGCGAGATCGAGGCAGCGTCTCGACGCTACCTCCACAGCGTCTCGACGCTGTGAACTTTCCAGATTTAATTAGGGCACGCGCGCGACAGCATCGTGACGTTGTGTCCTCAGTGTCTCGACCATGTCGCGCAGAATGGACAATATATAAAGAAAACGATGCTATCTGATTGAGGGAGCTCATTTGGAGAGAGAAACACGACTTCTAGAGAGAGAAAACTGACAGAATTGATAGAAAACACTGGGAGCTTGATTTTGGGAGCTTGGATCGGGAGGATCGTGACGGGAACGCACAGGAATCACGGCTAGCGAGTTTACTCTTTCTCCCTTATTTCTCGTACTAATTTCTAGCATGTTTGGGACTAATTTCGCTTGTATTTTAGAGACCATGTGTAACTAGATTTCGTTTCTTAGGGGCTTGATGTAGCCATTAGTTTGTATGAATTAATTTACGGCTTTTTAGGACGTTTCGTAACGCGGTTTATTTATGCAATTGTATGATTAATGCTTATAATCTCTTGATCACGGATTGTATATTGTTGTTTCTGAACTAATCACTCGGGAGAGGGTAGTTTAGATTAGACTCTCAATTGCATGACTTAGGTGATTCTTTAATCGGGAGATTTGGGATTGCTTGAGAAACTATCATGAGGATTGTTCTTATTGCTTATGCTTATTGTTGAAATTAGATAGGGATATCAATTTCTTAATTTGCATAAAGAATTAATTGCACTCGGGAGAGGCTTTTAAGTACTGAAAATCCTTGGTTTATAAACTTGTCACGAATTTGTTCCAAATTATTCTTTAAATTAATTCATGCATCTAATAGGTGAAATCAATTCCCTAAGGCCTTTCTCCATTGAGTTTCCATAATTTATTGTTTTGATTAGTTTTTCATTGATTTGCATATCTCTTGTTTATTTTCTCTAAATAAAATTGGGCGAATATACCTTTTATAATTAGGGGAACTAGAAAACCAATCCAGAGGACGAAATTCGATTTTAAATCACTATATTATAACTTGGGCCCGTACACTTGCGGTTAGCAATTTGCGTATCAAGTTTTTGGCACCGTTGCCGGGGATTGGCAATTATTTAGTTCGCTTAATATTTTGGGGAATTTTCTTGGTCTTACTTTAGAGTGTATTTTATTGTGTTTGTCTTATTTTTTCTTTTATTCTTTATTTTTGTTGTTTTTGTTTTTGTTTTATTTTTGGTTTTGTTTTTCATATTTAGGTTGTAATTTTGTATGCGAAAGGATAAGGACGCTCTGTTAGTGCCCTTTGATTTTGAAATCGAAAAGACTTGCAAAAAGAACAGGAAAGAGAAAAGGGAAAGACTTGCATCGATGGCCAATCCAAATCCACAAGATGAGCAGAAGCCGATATAGGACTATTTCAAGCCTACTTTTCCTGATCAACAATCTGGGATAACCTACGCGCCAATTAATGCAAACAACTTCGAGCTTAAAACTGGCCTCATCCAGATGGCTAGAGATAGTGCATTCAGAGGATTCCACTCTGTGGATCCTAACTCTCATTTAAAATCTTTTCTTGACATCTGTGGGACTGTGAAGTTGAATGGTGTTTCTGAAGATGCCATACGCTTACGATTATTTCCTTTCTCTTTGCAGGACAAGGCTAGAGACTGGCTCAGATCACTTCCATCTGGAAGCATCACTACGTGGGACGCGTTGGTTCAGGCTTTTCTTGTCAAAAATTTCCCACCTGCAAAGACAGTCAAGCTTAGGACAGAGATTGGGACATTCCAGCAGCTAGGCGATGAACAACTGTTTGAGGCTTGGCAGTGCTATAAGGAGTTACTGAGGAAGTGCCCTCAGCATGAATATCCAGATTGGCTGCAGATCCAGTTGTTTTACAATGGTCTAAATCCAAAATACTAAAACCATTGTTGATGCAGCTGCAGGTGGGACTCTGTTGTCCAAGATCGTAGAGAACGCACGTACTTTACTGGAGGATATGGCCACGAACTGCTACCAGTGGCCAACTGAGCGGTCTGCACCTAAGAAGATTGCAGCTGGGATCTATGAGATTGATAATGTAAGTTTTCTTCAAGCCCAGATGACCTCCCTTGCTAATGCTTTCTTGAAATTCTTAGGTACAGGGAGTGCACAATCTATTGAGTCAGCTGCTCTTGCATCTCAGTATCAGGAGGAGACCACTACTGAACAGGTTCATTATGTTGATAGAAATTCTAACTATAGGGGACACCATAATTCTGCACCCACACACTACCACCCTAATGTTAGAAATCATGAAAATTTCTCATATGCTAACAATAAGAATATCTTGAACCCTCTTGGATATACATCTCAAAAGGCTGAAAATAAACCTTCTCTTGAAGATATGGTTGGAGCTTTTATTGCAGAATCTAGCAAAAGGACCAACAAGCTGGAGGAAGCAGTGATTGCAATAAATACCACTGTGACAGGCCACGGCAGCAATTAAAAACATAGAAACTTAGTTGGGTCAGTTGGTGAATGTTGTAAACACTATGCAGAAAGGTAAATCCACAGCTGAGCCAGAGAAAACCCAAATGGAGTATTGCAAGGCCATGACCGTGCATCAAGTGGAGGAAGTTCAAGTAGCTGAGTCACAGGAGATTCATGAGCCTGAAGTAACTAAGGAAAAAGTTGAAGAGGGATCGTCTTCAAACGAAGCTGAAAAGCTTACTTCTGACCCTCTTATACCTTCGCCTACTATTCTGGTTCCAAAGCCCAAGAAAAAAAAAAAAAGAAAAAGAATTACTCAACTCAATTTAAGAAGTTTCTTGATATTTTTATGAGTTTAAATATTAATTTACCATTTGCAGAGGCTTTGGAGCAGATGCCCAAATATGTACAATTTATGAAGGAATGGCTTTCGAGGAAAAAAAAGGAAAAGAAAGTAGAGACAATATTCCTCACCTCTACATGCAGTGCCCAAATTCAGAGGAATGTGCGTGACAAACGTGTTGATCCAGGGAGTTTTTCTCTCCCCTGCAATTTTGGTACTCATTATTTTCGTGCTTTATGTGATTTAGGCGCTAGCATTAACATAATTCCCTTACCTTTATATAAAAAGTTAAACATAGGAGAGATTAAACCTACTGCAGTGAAACTCCAGTTAGCTGATCAATCGGTAGTTAGTCCATACGAAGTAGTAGAGAATGTTTTAATCCAAGTAGGGAAATTCTTTCTCCCTGTTGACTTTTTTGTGATGGATGTAAGGGAAAATCCGTTAGTGCCTGTTATTTTAGGGAGACCATTCCTCGCAACTCGACGAGTTATTATTGACATCGAGCGTAGGGAGCTGACTGTACGAGTTTTACATGGAAAAGAAGTTTTCAAAGCAGTCGGGACTTCTACAAATTGTTCTGAAGTTATGATGGTCGGTTACAGAAAAGGTG
This sequence comes from Luffa acutangula, assembly GCA_036850905.1. Classification (NCBI taxonomy): domain Eukaryota; kingdom Viridiplantae; phylum Streptophyta; class Magnoliopsida; order Cucurbitales; family Cucurbitaceae; genus Luffa; species Luffa acutangula. The sequence goes on along the minus strand of CM072094.1, from coordinate 12,783,994 downwards.
CAAGTAAGAGCACCTCTAGTGGGTCCTGGGACAATAGACCTCCTTGAAGCATACATGGTCAACACATCGAGCTAAAGACGTTAAACAAGCGCTTTTGGGAGGCAACCCAAGTGTTTTTATTCTTTTCTTTTCATTTTATTTGGTTTCTTTAGATTCGATTCTTTTAATTTTAATTTTAATTGTATTTTTATTTTTTATTTGTTTCTCACTTTTTCTTTCTTTTTGATATAGGTGAAGATGATTTTTTAATGAAGAAAAGAAGAGAAGGAAAAAAAATAGAGAAAAAATATTTGAAAAAGAAAAAAAAAAATCGCGAAAACGCTCGTTTTGGGTTAAAATCGTGACAGCGTCGCGACGCTTTAGCCCCCAGCGTCGCGACGCTGTCGCGATTCTGGAACCAAAAATTCCAGAATCGCTAATTTGGGGTTTTTTTTAATCTCTTTTCAAACCCTAGCGTCATTCACCTCTCCCCTTCTTCTCTCTGCTCTTTCTTCTTAGATTTCAAGTGTTTCTCTTCAAATTTCATGCTTAAACTCACAGATTTAGTACTCTCCATCCCGATTTTTACAGTTTTGAGGTGATTTGACTGTGGGTTTGCTTCATTTTCGGCCGTTTGAAGCCACATCCGCCGTGGGTCTCGTGTTCGTGAAGTTTTCGAACAGTTTCTGTACGTTAGCATCAATTTTGTCGTGGGTGTCGGTGTTTCCATCGATTTTTGGAGCATTTATTCGTGGGTGTGCTTGGTTTCGACCATTTACGCCGTGGGTGTGATTAGTTTCGGGATTTTGTGCATTTTTGTGGCGTTTTCTATCCTAGTTCACCGTGGGTACCTTAGTTTCAGGTCTTCAACACGTTGCACCCGATTATACAGCCGCGGATAGTGCGAGTTGGGTATTTTCCTTTAAATTTCAGTGCTGATTTCATATTTACTTATAGAGTGTGGGTTGTTTCTTCACTTTTACTTGATTGTTATGATGTTGAGCTGAAGTTTGAGTGGTTTTTGGTCTGATCTTCAAGTACTTTGGATGATTTAGTGGAATTTGTGTTGATTTTCGAGTATTAATTGTTGAGTTGTAGCAGTGCATTATAGTGTTGATTGCTGTTAACCTTCTTGCATTATTTCTAGCGTGTTGGGTTGTTGTGGCTGCTGTGGTTGCGGTATTGTATTGAGGCGGACGAGCTATTTTTGTAGTTGGTGGTTGTGTTTCTGTTGGTGTGGGACTGTTTATAGAAATATTTTCCTCCTAGATTTTTAGTACTTTTTCATTAGACATCATGAACAAAAGGTCTAGGAGACACGCTGCAGCTTCCTCCTCCTCCTCCACCCCTTTTGACCCAGATAGGTTCATTAGTAGCGAAACCTCAGAGAGATTTGACAAATATATGGAGAGTAGGAACTTTATTCCTGAGCGAGGTTTCAGCTCTGACCCTGAGATGCAACCAAACATAGTGAACAATATTGAGGGTGACTTTGTTCATCATCCTGCGCCCGGGGTAGCGTCTATAGTGAGGGAGTTCTATGCCAACATGGAAGACTCTTCTTCCTCATCCATTGTTCGAGGACACAGTGTCCCCTACGACTCCCTTACCATCAATAGGTTTTATGGACTGCCCGACTTCGAGAGGGATGACTATAGCACCTACCTACATGGCCACTTGGACGTTAATGAGGTCATTCAGACAGTTTGTAGGCCAGGGGCTGAATGGGCTATGACAGGAGCGGAGGTGGTGAGATTCAGGACCATCGATCTGTTTGTAGACTATAGGGTGTGGCACACTTTCCTCTGCGCCAAGTTGATGCCTGTGGCGCATCTAAGCGATGTTACCAAGAGTCGTGCCATCTTTCTTTTCGCTATCGCCACAGGTCGCTCAGTAAATGTCGGCCAAGTCATCCATCAGTCCATGTGTCACATCCGCCAACGTCACACGACAGTAGGGCTCGGACATCCTTCACTGATCACAACCCTTTGCCGAGCTGTTGGTGTCGTGTGGGACGCCCAGGAGGAGTTGGTCCACCCCGGGGCAATTATCGACAAGAATTTCATCAGTCGCTACCGAAGGCCTGGACCACAGGGTGCGCAGCTAGCTCTCCCCATCCACGCAGAGCTAGAGCATCATGAGCAGTCTGCAGAGCCTGAGCAGTAGGAGCATGAGGTTCCACATCCCACCATCGAGGAGCAACGGCAGCAGCTGCGCATGGAGTTCTAGAGCCACCGGTTGGAGTTCCAGACTCTCCAGCAGGGGTTTCAGAGTCATCAGCAGGAGCTCCAAAGTCAGCAGCGCGAGCACCAGAGAGAGAGAGGCGTAGAGATCGTCGTCATTTCCTCTACACGACGAGCATGCATGCCCACTCCTATCAGTGTCAGGTGGCTATTAGTACGGGTCAGCCTTTACTGCTACCTTTACCACCGTACGAGTCGCCTGAGGACGAGGACGAGGACGAGTGATGCTCTGTCGCCTTCCCTATGCACACGGTTGTCTCTTTCCCCCTCATTCCTATTTTTCATTATATTTGTTCTCATATTGGTCTGTATATCTTATTATTTTACATTGAGGACAATGTAATTCTTTAGTTTGGGGGTGGAAAGTTTTCACTTTTACTTTTGGTCTGTAATTATTATTTGTTATATCTCCTTTGACTATTTTACTATTTTTGGATTATCGAGTGAATTATGGTGATTTTATTTAGGTTTTCATTTTGGATCAATTTTTTTTTATTTCCATTGAGATCTGGGTTGATTGTGTTATCTGTCTGAGTTGTTTTTCTTTGAGGAGGTTGTTTTGATTATGACAACCGATGAGGATACCTAATTTCAGAAAACAAGTAAGTTATTTTGTGCATTAATAATTAAAGACAGGATTCAAGATATGTTGATTTTATTTCATGAATCTTTTGCACCATTTGAGCACGTAGTCTCCTGTCTTAGTTTGGCGAGCTTAGAGTAGGATTATGTGATCGAGACCTTGTTGTCACCTCGAAAGGTTTAGGGACTGATTTGATGGTTAATCTGCATGATAGTTAGTAATGTTACACTTAGGAGAAAATGATGCCATATCTTGCATGTGATTGAAAAGAAAAAAAATGATGAAAGTGAATGAATGAAAGAAAAAAAAAAGAAAAATGATGAGTTGAATAAAGAAAATATTGAATTAAGGTAAAAAAGAGCTACCCCTGTTGTGATCAGTTAGGCCAACCAGAGAAACTCAGGTTAAGGGTCCCTGCAATAGGTGTGTGAAAGCTAGTGACCACCATTATTGATTGTGAAAAAGCTCAAAATTTGGGGGTTGTGTACCCCATTTAGGCACCCTAGTGGCATATTACCATCTTGAGTGTGAAGAGGCTTGATGATTGGGACTTAGGACCAGAGTAGGGGGAAAACGAGCGAATGGCTGCATAAAACTGTTCCAGGCTTAAAGGATTGAGATAAGGAGGACTAGTCACACACACACGAGAGATGAATGAAATAAATGAGGCTTATCATGATGAATGTGTTTAATCATTAATGTTTTAGTGTGATTTATCTGTGATTTGGGATTCCTGAGGCAAGAGTCATTAGCAACACTCCCTCACATATTTTTGTTGACAGATTATTTTAATTCTTACTTTGCTCGGGACTAGCAAATGCTTAAGTTTCAAGACATCCTTTTTATCCTAACTTACTATAAATATTTTTTTTAAGAAATAGAGAAACCTAGGCCCACCTCTCTGCCTCTCTTCCTCTCTTTTCCTCATCTCTCTCGCGTGAACCAACAACCAACTAGCTATTCGTTGGGCTTCTTCTCCGATAGCAGGCGACGAAAAACCTCTTTTCCACAAACGACCAGATATGCTGCAGCGCAACATCAAGCTTCCAAATGACGTTCCTTGAACAACATTTACAACACCCATGCGACGACAAGTTCTCTTCAACGGCACAAGGACTACAACATTGACGTTGAGCAACAATAAGCCAGATCTACGACAGTGACCCACACAATTCCAACGAACTCACGCAACCCACGACAATAGCTAGTTCTACGGTCCGATATCAATGCTTTTTTTTCACAAAAATGAAGTTGCGGCTACATGTAAGAAATCAGGTCTGATTAATTTGATGCTTGTTCTTGCTATATTTTAATTTAATTTTTAATTAAGGGTATTGTTTGAGTGGTTGCTGAGTTTTTTTTTTTTTTTTTTTTTTTTATGATTTTGAACCCCTGTTTGATTGTAGGGCGAAGAGTAGTTGATAAATTATTTCCTAATGAATAAAAGCGCCAAGGCATTCTTCCCTAGGGAGGGCTTCATCTCGTTAGACCTTACCTTTCGCTGAGCTACCAAAAGAACATTCTTTGGGAAGCATTTTATGTTTTGTTTTGTTTTGTTTCCCACATTTTCTACAATAACATATTTGTTGTCCTGTTTTTCTCATCCATAGAACTGCATTTGTCATGTGGTTAAACATTCTCTTTAACCTTAGTGAATTGATATATATATATATATTTCTTTCTGAATGGCACAATCTATGTCTTTCATGTTTGGTTTTCCATCTTAACAAAATTTAAATCATAATGTTTATGCAGATAACAACCTTGCACACATCTTGCCTTTCTGCACGGATGCTCTGGAATGCAATCTCACTCGAGAATTCTATCAATGACTATAAAATGTTACGATTGCCAAATTTAAGGAATTCAAATAGATTGAGAGATGGAAAAAAATAGTCTACCAAAGGAGATTTATACATTTAACTCATTGGAGTAATAGGTTTTTTCCTCAGAATGAGAAAAGTCCATTTCTAAATCAAATATCATTCCTCTTTCACGGTTTCTTATTCGATTTTCTGTATTTGAGGATACCTATGCAGCTTCTCATTGAAAACCACTTGAGGGTCCTTCTCGATCAACTTGTCATTTTAAATTGTAAGTGTCCTTCAAGAAAACAACCCAATTCATTTTATTGTAACCTTAGTTGTGGTTAAAAGTAATTGTTTGTGTTCATTTTTTATGAGTTTAGTTGTTGGGTTCAAAACTAGGTTATTGAAATTTTCCCAATTCTTCTTTCTTTAAATTATAATAAGATGGCTCGTCTATAGGACCTAGTAAGGAAGATTTTGGTTGTCCATTATTTGGCTTAATGTGAGGCTTGATTCTTCCCCTTTTATTTTTCATTTCATGTTTTTGTTGTTTGTACTCAGAATGAATGTGTTTGGATGGTCAAGGCATGAGTGGTTATTCTTGCAAACTCTTGATTGAATTCTTTTTCGTTTAGATTGGTTTTTTTATGTCGGATTTGTCTTTTTTTTTTTTTTTTTTTGTTGAAAATCGTCTAACAGTTAGGTTGTCTATTGTTTAGGTTCTTCTACTGGCAAACAATGATTTGTGACTTATTTGTGTATGAAATGAATGATTTGGTTTGACCATGTCTAAAATGTATAAAAAAATCTTTTGATTTTGGTATAGCGGTTCTCGTTTGGAATATTTCATTGCTAATTTGGTATGAAGGTTTGAATGGAAAGCGTTAGACAGAGATGATGTTGATCTATCGGAGAAGGTGGAGTTCACCGTTGTGATGGAAAAGCCTCTTAAAGCCGACATAATTTCAAGGTTTTAAATTGAGATGGTTTTTCATAAACTCTACTATGTGTATTGTGTGCCTTGTGGTTATATTATGATGTCTAGGCAAACAAATTTAAAAATTAAAGAGAACTTGTGTTTTATTTTATTTTTTGGATTAGCTTATTGCAAACAAGAGGTGGGGATTTAGAGCTATTATTCATAAAGAAAAGGTATAAGTAATATATCCAAGCCTATGTGTTTTGTCATGTTTAGTGCTTCCATCATTTTATCATGTTTGGTGCTTTGAAATTTGTCCCGTAACGGTTTGGAATCACTCTTAGTACTCTTTTTCTTTAATTATTGCTACTGAGATAAAGTTTGTTTGCCAGACATATGACAAAAAAGTTCCAATGATCCGACATTAAAAGCCAAATTTGCAAATTTCCTTTGACATTATTTCAATTTCATGAATCTTTTGGTCATTCTTTGTCTAGGTTTATTAGAAACACGTTTGTTGGAAAGGTAATTTTTATACATGTGAAACACGTTTGTTGATTATAATTGAGATTCAAGCTTTACAATAGAAGATAGCTTGAGAATTCTCAGTGCATCCCTTTGAAATACAACTTGGAAGTCTTTTATAGACTCCGGAATCCAAACGATAATTGAATGCGGAAAATTAGAAGATAAGATTGAATCATCAGGATAGGACCCCTGACAGATTCGTCTTTTTGAAAAGTAAAAACGACAAAATTGAAAAAGGTAAAACTAAATTATTATTCCGACAGGACAGGACCCCTGAACGGATAGACATGACTTAAAGATAAATAATTATAGACAACGACAAAATGGAAAAGTAAAGATAAGAAATAATTGCTCTTCTGCCTCTTTACAGCTGTTGAAGGTGCTTCAGCTTTATCTCTTTTCAGAAGATAAGATTCTTTATCTTGTCGGCTGAATAATTGACTCTTGTCCTAATCCTCGATCACCCTAGGCGAATTACAGGCTTACCAACGGACTCACTGCTCTAATCTCTACGAGACTTACTGCCGGGAACACCAAACTAGGTCCTCACGATTTTTAGGAAAATTGCCAACTATCTTCGTCTTCAAAATACAGGATCTTTGATCTTGATCGCACTGCTGCTTCATCTTCTAAAGCTGTGGTTTAGCAGAAATGTATTTACAGTGTAAACTAGACTACTTACAGAGTTTACACCTTTTAAAACTAAAGGAGAGAATTTACACCTTTTTTTTTTTTTTTTTTTTTTTTTTTTTTCAGGAATTACTTCTTTATGAAGCATCCTTTATGAACACCATTTGTTTCTTTGTGAAACAAGATATTTTATTTGACTCGGAGCTCACATAGGCTGTGAGTCGAGGAAAGGGTCGTCTAGATCGTAATCCGGCTCGCTTTCTTCTTCTTCATGTGCTGAAGAAGCTGGTGAGGCGCTTCTGTCTGAAGCTGCTGCTTGAAGGATTCTTTGGAAGTCTGCATCAGATGTTGTCTGCGCGAGGGCTGCCAGGAGCTTTGATTTGTCATTGAGAAACTCTGCGTTTCTCTCAATATCAATGTCTTGAAGATATCCATTGGCTGCGAACCATTCTTTGACTTTGTTAATGGTTGCGTTCTGGAAATTGAACTTATCCCACCATTTGATCTTTAGGATTTTGGTGATGGTTTTGTATTGTGGCTGATTGCTGGTTGAGAAGTTCCAGCAAAATATCCATGGTATTTGAAAATATAGACAGAACCTCATTGAATTGTGAAATGCTGTCTTTTGAATATTTCTTGCAAAATGAAAATATGATTCTTGCAAGGGTGTTGGTAAAATATCATCCGTTAGACCGAATGTATTCCACCATTGAATGAACCATAAAGGAAATGTAATTTTATAAGCATTTTGACAAAAGGATATGAACCAAGAATGTTTGAAATGAGAATACCACATAACATTATACCAGGCTCTCACGTAATCCCGATATGAATATGTTTGTGGAACAAAAGGTTTTGAGAAAGATTTGTCTGTATATAAACCTTGATTCCAATGTGTTGGATTTAGGGCCTTGAAAATTTTGAATTTTGAATAAGCGATCTTCGAAGGATCATTTTTATCGGGGATATGAGTGATCTCAGCTGACTTGGTGTCAACGAGGATGAACTCATAGAAAGTTCTGGTTTTATTAAGATCCTCAGGCATGAAATTGAAACCTGTAGGATACATATTTGAAACGGTCTCTTCTAAGGTAAGACCTTGGAATTCAGGCTCTATGATTGGTTCATAGATGACCTGCGATTTTTGAAAGTAAGACTTAATCTCAGGGCGAGGTACAAACCTCTTTTCAGGTACTACTGCCTGAGAATAAGTTGAGGATGACGGGATCGATGATCCTGCTATTGAAGAAGGTGAGACAGGAGGTCTCATTTGAATAACTCCGCCAGAAGGACGGACAAGGTTGGCTGAAGGCCTTGGAGGTGGAGTGGATGACTCCATTGGAGACAAAGGGCGTATACCGCCTTGTCTTGATCTGGATCAGGTTACCGGAGTAAACCCTAGATCCATTGCATATTGATCAGCACTCATGGGAGGAGGTGCTGAGGAGGAAGAAGGTGGGCGACTGCCCCTTGAAGAGGAGGCTCTGCCTCTACTTCCACTCATTCACTCTTTTTCTTTTCTTTCGAGAGAGGGAGAGAGAGAGGAGAGAGTTTTTGAGTTAGAAACTCTCTTCAGAGATAATCAGCAAGAGGGTTTTGAGTGCCTTTTATAGGCAAAACTTCAAAATCAAAACACGATAAGATTGCTTGCCATCTGGCAAAATTTTGTTTTGAAACTAGATTTTTAACATCTTTTTCTAAAACGAATTTTGAAGCTCTTGAATCAGTTTTGATGGTAAACTTTTTGTTTATTAAATCACCTTGGAATTTTTGGACACAGAGGACTATTGCCAGTAATTCTTTTTTTGACGGTCGAGTAATTCTTTTGAGTATCATTCCAAATTCCTGAATGGAATCGGATAATTGATTCGTTCTTATCAAGACACTGTTTAAGGATTCCTCCATATCCAATGTCCGAAGCATCTGTCTCTACGATCAGATTTGCTTTTGGGTTGATGAGACTTAAACAGGGAATTGATTTGACTAAAGCTTTAATTTTTTGAACAGCTTTAGTATGCTCATCTTTCCATGGTTTTGGATTTTTCTTGAGCCTTTGAAAAAGTGGCTTGCAAATAGGTCTGAGATTTTGAATGAAATCAGACACGTAATTGAGACAGCCCAAAAACCTTTGAAGTTGGGTTTTGTCTGTGATTTGATCTGGAAAATTTGTAGCAAAGTTTATGGACCTCTGAATGGGTTTTATTAGGCCCATATTGATGTTGAAGCCCAAAAATTTGATTTGGGTTTGAAAAAGTTTGACTTTTGACAGAGATACTGCCAAACCATTTTGTTTAATAATATTGATAAACATATTTAAATGCTTGAAATGTTGATCGATGCTTGAAGAGAAAACCAAAACATCGTCAATATAAACAATTGTAAAATCCTGAAAATCATTGAAAATATCATTCATGATTTTTTGAAATTCTGAAGGGGCATTTTTAAGCCCAAATGGCATAACATTCCATTCGTATTGTCCGAATGGTACATTGAAAGCAGTTTTGTATTTGTCTTCTTCTGAAATTTGAATTTGCCAAAAACCTTACTTCATATCAAATTTTGAAAATACTTTTGCATTAGAAATACGCTTTAGTAAATCTTGTTTGTTGGGAATTCGATATCTTATCCATTCCAAAACTTTGTTTAAAGGTTTGTAATTGATTACTAACCTTGGCACACCACGCTCCTGTTCGGCTGCGTTGTTGACGTAGAATGCTGCACAAGACCATGGGTTTTTCGATGGTCGGATGAGCTTCTTATTGAGTAAATCCTGTATTTCTGATTTACAAAATGTTAGTAGCTCCGCATTCATTTGGATTGGTCTTGCCTTGGTGGGGATGTTTGATTCATCAAAATTTTTTGAATAAGGAAGATTGACAATATGTTTTTTTCTATCCCAAAAGGCGTTAGGAAGATTTGAGCAGATTTCTTTTTCAATTTTGTTTTCTATTTCTTTTATTCTGATTTTTACAGAAGGATTTTTAAGATTTTCTTCGATCTTTTTATAATTGATTTCCTCCTTTAGGAAAGAAATTTGTTTTTGTTTTCTTTGGATTTCGTCTAATTTTAACTCACTTACTTCCATTATGTCATATGGAAGAATTGGGGTAATAAATTCGAAAATGATTTCAGTGCCACCAAAATTTGAGACTAAACCTTTTTCGGTTATTTTAATAGGGTAGAGTTGGGTTAGGAATGGGGTTCCTAGAATCAACTCTTGCTTTAAATCTTTGACTAGGAGAAATGAGCAAATAACGCAAACATCGTTATTGCATATATGAACATTTGACAATTTATACTGGATGTTTAGGCTCTGGCCATTGGCGCTGCTTAGCCTTTGAGTAGTTTTTTCAAAATATTTGGTAGGGACAAGTCCTTGTTGGACACAATTTTGATCAGCCCCAGAGTCAATTAAGGCTTTGAGAGTTACTTGAAAGTCTTCTACTTTCAGGGTAATTAAACAATACCATTTTTGGAATTGAGTTTTGGTGATTTGATTTAAAAGGAAATCATCACCTTCATTGTCTGTATCGGTAGTTTTGAGTTTAAGATTATTGAGTTCGGTTTTTATCAAATCTATTTCATTTTTGTTTTCCCTTATCTCTTTTTTGAGATTGTTGATTTCAAATTGTAAATCTTGAATTGATGAAGGTTGAGAATCGATTTTTGGTTTAAAGAAATCATCTCTTTGAAGGATTTCTGAAAGGCTAGGTTGCCTATATTCAATTTTCTCTCTGACAAAATTTGAGGTACTTGGAGAAGACAAGGATTCCTTAAGGGTCTTCAGGATTGTCTTCTTCATCTCTTTATCTTCTATGTGATCAATAGAGTTAAAGAGAACTTCTTGTTCGTTAGTAAGACCATTTATGCAATGTCCTTCACAATCCTTTTTGCATACTTTGACGCCTTTTGATTGATCACTTTTGCTTTGACTAGAGTCATCTGAGTTGGTGTCGTCAAATTGAAATTCATTTAATTCTTGATCAGAGCTATCGTATTCAGAAGAATATTCTTCTTCTAACTCAAGCTCATTTATTCTTCTTGTTGGACACCGATTCGCATAGTGTCCTTCTTTCTGACATTTGAAGCAAAAGGTTTTTCCTTTGTTTTTGTAAGCATTTTGATTAGGCTTGGCGTGGTGTCTTGATTGTCTTTTCTTGTATCGAGGATTTGGAGTGTATTGCTTTCTGGGAATATACTTCCTCTGTTGCCTTTGATAGAACTGGGGTCTATCATTATATTGATTCTTGTAATATCTTCGGCTATTACGCCGACGGATGATTTTGCTTGAGGGGCGACTTGGTTCTTCAATTCGTTCGCACCCGTATTGAGAGCAGAAAGCATTCATTTCCCTTAATTTGTTCTTTTCATTCTTTTGAACTTTTCTTTGAACTTTGATTTCATTGCAGATTTGAAGACCACAGTTGATAACATATGATGTTAAATCACCGTAGGTCAAACTGTTCCAATTGATGTTACCCTTGAAGCGTTCTCGAAGATGTTGGGATTGGTGCCCTAAAACTCGTAGATAGTGAATGTTAAACGAATTATATACTTATTCGATAAAGGTGTTATCGAGATTGATTCAGTAAAAGTCATTACTGAATAAATTAAATTGCAGATATAATAACCCAAATCCAATAAACTAAGATCCATGGCTATAGGATGAACACTTGAGCTTTATGTAGAGACATAAAAGTGGATCAAGCTTGAGTGATAGCCAAAACGGTCTATAGTATAGGAATAGGGTTGGGTACCTTATTCTGGAGACACTATGAGACGCGGCCCACTTTATAGATGGTATAGACGATGTGATCCTAAATCGTCCATGTAGAGACATGCGAGTGGGGGCGTCCTATGCAATGAGTTTGCATACGACCAGGACCAAGAAATAAGTCGCTCTCGCTTTATAACACCGTTTACTGACGAGACTGACTATTTCATGTGATGACCTAGGTAACTCGATCTTAATCCTGAGCTAACTATGAACTCCTGTTTATTCGGGCTTATCCTTAGATCTGCATAGGTGAGAGTGGCTCAGTATCGCCGACTCAATAAGCCTCCCATTTCAGGGATAGGAACGGGTAGATAGCTGGGGACATAGTCGTGCAAGAAGGAATTCACTCCTACCCGAATAAGGGATAGTAGAGAGGTTGTTCCCTTAAGTGCTGACTCCGGGGCTTGAACAAAGGGATCTCGCCCTCTCATTGGCCCGAGAGGGACTCGGTTTATTGGTTGGACCATAAACCAATTGTTCATTAGAGGATCAGTGGGACTTAAGGAACTAGAAGTACTATAGGGGTAAAACGACTTATTGACCTAGCTATAGCTACGAACAACCTGTGAAGGATCGACTTACTAATCATGGTTAAATCAAGTGGACGGAAATATATCTATAGTGAGGGGAGTGCAACTATCAGGCTATAGTGGAGTGTCCCGATAGTTAACGAATGTTGGCTAGCTTGGACAATGAGATTAGTCGGTTAGCCTCGAATCGTTGGAGCCCATGATCTATAGGTCCATTAGGTCCCCCTACTAGCTCATATCGGAATTAAGCCTAGAACAAAAGATAGGAAGCTTTGAATCATTCAAAATCGGGAAAAAGGGTATTATCGTAAATTGTGTTTGACACAATAATTTAATTATGAATTAAATTAGAAAATGAGAGATGAAGTATTTAAAAGTGTTCTGAATACTATATATATGTATTAGGAATCATATATATGGAATTGCACAAGATAACAAAGATTAATTAGATTAATCATATCAAAATTAATTTGAAAATTTTCAAATTAATTACCAAACTATCAATTTCAATTTAGAATTGAAATTGGGGGTAATTTGCAAGCTTGAAATTTGATTTCAATTTGAATTTAGTGGATTTAGTTGGAAATCCACTTAATGCATGATCATTCAAAGTGGAAAGACAACTCACTCATGCATTGTTGCATGTCTTGTGTAATGTACACCTAGAATCCACTTGAGCTTGCAAATACACCATGTGTCTTGTGTCTTGAGGCTTGGCTTTGCATGGAGAATGTCTTTAAAAGGAGTTGGAATCATATTCAAAGATAAGAGAGCCATTTTCCTTAAGGTTATGCTGCTGGAATTTGGACTCAAAGTTCTCTCATCTCTCATTCTTCTCCATTGCTTGATGCTTCAAGCATTCCCTTCCATTCCCTATCTTATATAGACTCCCACAAGTCGTTCTTGGCCCGGAGTATAGTAGGGAAGACTCTAGAGGTTGTCCAAGGAGCATAGGAGAGGCAAACACCACAAGGAGTTCAACATAAGTGAGCTACAAAGGTTGGTGTTTTCTAAACTCTCTATTCTGTCTTTTCTAGAACATGCATGCTTTAGGAGTAAAATTGAATGTCTTAAGTGCTTTCGATCTTCAATTGCTTCCGCATGTGTAATATGTACACCTTCAATTGGTATCAGAGCATGATTAGAGCACTTAATTCGTTTTAATTTTGCTTTGGTGGGTACCATTTTGAAATTGAATTTTTTGTGTGCTAAAATGGAAGTGTTCTGGTTTGGCAATTTTTTGAGCATTCAAACCTTCATGAAATTGTAATTGCTCGGATATGTAAGAGCGTTAATGTGTGTACTATAGTCTGTAATTTTTATAGAGTCATTAGAGTCCATATAGGCTGTAAAATCGAAGAAAAACCGGAGAAGACGCAGTAGAAAATGAAAATTCCAGCAAGCAGTTTTTTTTTTCTTCTTCTATTCCAGATTTTTGGTCCGGTTCAGCTGCTGCCTTTTGGTCCGGTTCGGTCTGTCGCAGCCTCATTTCACTCATTGCATGGCCGGTTCATTGTTTGGATGAGCGGTTCGGGATGGTTCGTGAAGCTCGGGCGTGTTGCAAGTTTATTTATTAATTATTATTGTAATAATTAGTGAAATTGCTTGTGTTTTTTTTTTAAATTGCCAAACCATTCCATTTTAGCTTGATTTAATTACTTTATGCATTGTGAATGTATGATTTAATTAAATGGATGTATGTGCATTATGAGCATGCCATATAGATTAAAATCCCACCATAGGAAAGCGTGTTCATGCATTTGTTTAATTTGAATAAGTGTTATTGATTAATTCAAATGCATGAGGGAAATTTCATGTTTAATTAATATAAGTGTTGTATTAATTTAGGGAGATTCATGCTTGAATGGTTAATTAAAATTGATTATTCTTATAATAGTTATAATTATTAATTGATAAAATTAACCAAGCATGAAGCATGAAATTTCATTAGTTTGATTATAAGTGTTATTCTCAAATTAGGCTTGTTATGGATTGTTTTTATAATTGTTATAAAAAGAGATAGAAATCTAAAATCTATAACAAGATTAAGTGCATGCTCACTTAGGTTAATGAACCTTCAACGATTCGATCAACTTGCATAGTTTAGGTCGATATCTTGTAAAACAATGGTTACGAGAGAACTCACCCGACAAGATGCTGTCTAAGGCTGGAGGTATTTAAGTTGACGGTTTACGGAACACCTCCTACCTGGGCATCGAGTCGGTTCTTGAGTTAAGTTAACTCGAGTTTTATGAGCATGCGTGAGCGGTGTGAGGTTTTAAAGTGTTATCACCTAGACATCGTAGTATAAAGCGTTATACAAACCTAGACATAGGTTGTTTCTAAATGGTGCTTTTCTTATAACTTGAATGATTGATTGTTATATGCTTTTAAACACCATTAGAAAGCATGTTATAGGGTTAATTCATTAAAAGTTATAAGAGTTATAATAGTTAATGAATAGAATCCATAAAACCTATAACAAAGAGTTGCATGCTAACATAGGATCTTAGGATCTTATCATTCTTTAAATGGTTTAAAATGAAATAGATCTAAGATCGCCTTTTCTAATAGGATTAGAAATATGTCTTACTTAGTTTTTTTTAAAATAGTTTTAAAATTTGAGTAAGTAGGACATAAGACCTTGGTTATAAGGGAACTCTCCCGGCAAATGGTTCGGAACCTGAGTTGAATTAACCAAAGTCTTACAAGCATGCAATGTCACTAGGTTATTAAAAGAGTTTAATTCACCTAGACATTTAGTGTAAAGACCTTGTTTAATAAGGCATAGACTTAGATAGATTCATTTAGCCGGAATTTACCTAAGTAATAGACCCTAAAACTTTACGACACTTTAGTGGGAGGAAAAGTATAGAAACGAAATATTCATATTAAGTTTCTACTCTCACGTCCCCCTGAGTTCACACCGTGAGATCCATGCTTGGCCTCGAGGCGCCCTGGGAGCGTCCCCCTACGGATGGTGTTTGCATGGGTTAATATCAAGGTGAATGGGGAAAGTGTTCATAGTAAGTGGGAGAAGGAAACGTGTCAAACGTATCCTGTGGTCTCCATCGTTAGGTTGCACCGTGAGATTCCTATGCGCTGCCTGCGAGTCGTCCTGGGAGCGATCACCCTACGGAGGGCTTGCGCATGGGATTCGGAACAATGCAAACTCCAGAAGTGGATAGGGTTTCCTAGGGCCATTCCCAACATTAGCTCTTCCCTACGGTGGCATTGTTGGGGCCGCCCTCTGCAATCTGAAAATGATGGGTAACACTTACAAGATGGTCTTGACCAAATTAACGTTAGCTAATAACTATTGGAGTAAGAGTTATTCTGGGAATAGTATTTGGCCGAGATTGTCTCGATTCAGAGGAGGAGTAACTGACTGCCCTACGGTAGCGGTTATTCTAAACCCCTGAAGTATCGTTGCAAAATAAATCAATTGTATATATGGGTCGATGATTGCTTTTTCTAAATATGATTGGATAAATGTGATTAATGGGTTTAGTGCATGTTTCTAATAGAGATTAATTTGTTTGTTTCAGCAATATGTCGAAAAATGTATGTGCTTTGTCAAATGCCAAATTAAACGGTTTAGTACATTCGACTAAGAATACTTGCTTAAACGCTAAACACGTGGCAAAGAATTTAGGTTTGGTCTCAACTGAGGAATGTCCTCAAACTAACTGCGTAGCCAAGAAAAACATGATCAACGACTCTAAATGTGATTTATTAGTCTTGGAAACGTGTTTAGTGGAAAACGACGATTCTGCCTGGATACTTGATTCAGGTGCCACTAATCACGTATGTTCTTCATTTCAAGGAATGAGTTCCTGGCAACAGCTAATAGCTGGAGAGATGACTCTTAAAGTTGGAACAGGAGAAGTCATCTCGGCTATTGCAGTGGGAGACATAAAATTATTCTTCACCAAGGAACGCTACATGATATTAGATAATGTGTACATAGTTCCGAAGATTAAAAGAAATTTGATTTCTTTATCTTGTTTATTAGAACAAGGTTACTCAATTTCTTTTTCTGTTAATGAAGCGTTCATAACTAAAAGAGGTATTGATGTTTGCTCTACAAACTTGAAGAATAAATTATATGTTTTGAGACCAATTGAGTCTAAAGCTATTTTAAATCACGAGATGTTTAAAACCGCTGAGACTCAACCTAAAAAGCGAAGAGTTTCTCAAGATACCTATCTCTGGCACTTGAGGTTAGGCCATATCAACCTCAATAGGATTGGGAGATTGGTCAAGAGTGGACTTCTAAACAAGTTAGAAGACGACTCGTTGCCTCCTTGTGAATCATGCCTTGAGGGCAAGGTGACAAAACGATCTTTTACCGGAAAAGGTTATCGTGCCAAAGAGCCGTTAGAGCTCATTCATTCGGACCTCTGTGGACCAATGAACATTAGAGCTCGAGGAGGGTACGAATATTTCATCAGTTTCATTGATGATTATTCGAGGTATGGCTATCTCTACCTATTGCATCATAAGTCCGAAGCTTTTGAAAAGTTCAAGGAGTATAAGGCCGAGGTTGAGAACCTATTAGGTAAGACGATAAAAACACTTCGATCCGATCGAGGTGGAGAGTATATGGACTTAAGTTTTCAAGACTATTTGATAGAGCATGGAATTACGTTCCAACTCTCAGCCCCTGGTACACCTCAGCAAAACGGTGTATCAGAAAGGAGAAACAGAACCTTGTTGGACATGGTTCGTTCGATGATGAGTTATGCTCAGTTGCCTAACTCATTTTGGGGTTATGCAGTAGAGACTGCAGTTTATATCTTGAACGTAGTTCCCTCAAAGAGTGTTTCTGAAACACCATTTGAGCTCTCACTACAAGAAATAACAGATACGATAGCTAACCAAAAAAGCTATAAATGACCTATTATAGCCTTTTTCGAAGGTCCTGACAGCCCATGTTATTAAAAGTCTGGGACTTTTTATAGCGTTTTTGTAGAGCTATAATGAGTGCTATAATAGAGTATGGAGGTATAGCTTATATACATTGCTATTAAAACTTTTTATAGCATTTTGTATTAAAGCTATAATTTGTTTACATAGCTAAAATATTGTGCTATCTTTATCATAAAATAGCATTTTTTTAATGCTATAATATAATCTTTATAGCTTTAATATTATGCTATAACAAAGTTTTTAATGTTTTCTAATTACTTATTATTATTGTAATAACCATTTGGTAGCATTCCTTTTACAATTTTAATTTCATTTAAATTAATTAAATTTTGATAAAATTTACTTCACGTGCTCATTCTTAGCTAAATCCACACACAATAAATAATTCCTAACACATTAGATACCGTGATTTCCCTTCATAATTGAAATTTCATATTCTATTTACATTACAAAATAAAGCATTCAATAGTTTCCTAGAATAAAGAAGTTATCCAAATGATACAAGATGAAGTATTCATTGGATATAATTTCCAACAACATATACTAGTTCATAAAATACAAAAAAATTGCCAACAAGTCCATAAGCTAGTGAAGACCTCAAAAATATCGCCAACGAGTCCATAGTCAGCAACCTGCATATTAGAGTTCACCTTCCCTACATCCTTTGAGCAGCTTCATTGGCAAGGAGTTTCTCCTTTGCTTTGATTTTGGCCTATGGCTTAGAACCCATGATTCCACCACCCCACAACTTCCTATACTTGTCATGAAGTTTCCCTTAACAAATAGAACACAACAACAAAGGTATTAAAATTAAGCTATATACAGGGGTACTAGCCAAGTGTTACATTTATTTTAAGTGTGCTAGTCAACTTGATAGCTTCTAGGTTCTTGTTGATCCTATACTTCAAAAGCATCTTCAACAAGTTTGTTGCTGCATATGCATGAAAAGTCATTTAAGACCAACATTATGAACACTTTACAACAAATACCAAAGAAAGATAAACTAGAAAAGGAAAAATTACACTTACAATCCAACCAAAGCCACATGGAAGATGACCGGAAGGATTTGTCTACATTTGAAACTATTACATTTTTCCATACTAATAGTCACAATGATACCTCTCTTAAACTTCCCACTCCTCCCTCCTCTCTCCCAACATAACAATAACTTTATTTTCAATAAAATTTCATCTATTTCATAAGCAAAAGATCACAACATAATCAATATATCACAACAAGCCACAAAGATAAGTCTTTAAACTCCCCCAGCACAACAATAACTTTTAAGTCATTCTCAATCAAATGTCATCTATGTCCTAAGCAAAATATCACAACATAATCATTAGATTCACAACAAGTTACAAAGATAACTCTTTAAACTTCCTGCTCTCCCTCTAGCACATAATTACAAAAGAAACATTTCATTGCGGAGAAACTAGCAAGGGCTAGGAAACAAGTTCATCAATTACCAAGTTCAGTTACTAGCTCTACTAACTAATTAGTATGAACTCTGATGAAACTCAAGTACCTATATTTACTTATATAATTGCAAAACAGAGTGATTAAATAAAAGCTGAAAGAAGGCAACTATAGTATGCAGTCACCTAAAAAGAAAATTCAAAGGAGGCCCTTACCACATCTTGCCAGTGAACCTACTGCTTCATTGCCTGCAACCTCAACTTTAGTTCACTATTCTCAACACCTAATAGTTACATTTAATGCTAAAGGGACAATCATTAATCAAAACACAGGAAGATGCGAAATTAAAATCCCTTTTATTATATTCTCTAAAAAATCATGCAAGTTATACTTTTTTTGCAAAGTTGTGTACAAAGTAATTAACTAAGTAATACAAAGGTACCTTCAAAATACCATCATGAAAAGATTACAGTTTATCATAAATGAAGTAATACTTGCAGATGCATAAATACACACATTGTTGAAATGAGTATATATGAGAAGTTAACATGAACTCAAAAAGGGGAGAGATACCTTCTCATGTGGCCCTTCAATAGTCAAAATCAGAATTCCAGCCGCCCCAATAATCAAGTTTAAAAGCAAGAGCCAACCACCTTTCGCTAACATGTACGCTATGGAGACTTTACTATATTGAAAAACACCCAAAATGAAAAAGTTCAATGTTTTGAATGGTTGATTCACCAATTTCTAATTTTCAAGTTCTTGTTTCTGCCTTCTAGGAAGTTCTTCAAATTATAGAAAATTCATCAAGTAACAAAATGCAATATGTAGGACCCCAAGTTAGGATGAATATGACAGAATACTTGGTCCCATTAGTTCCACAAGAAGTCAAGTGAAAGCAACAACTAGAATGGTAATTCTCAAGACATAAGTCAAACGGAAGAAACAAGACCCAAATGCATTTCATTTCACTTTTGAGACTCCAACAGATCCATAACTAATATTCACATTTTCACATTTGTTTGAAATTGACAAGTATACCAATCAATCAATGCACTTTATTGCTCGTGAAGGAACTTTGTTAACACACTTCAACCAATCACCAGCCTCAAGTCTCTCATGAGCCAAATGATATCTTTATTATATACAATGATATCTTGCAATTTCTCATGAGCCAAATGAATGGGATTTTCACAGGGATAAAAACAAATTTAATTGGTCAACAAGAATCAAGTAGAACCGTGGTTTTAAAGATGTAAGAGCACTAAAGTAAATGATTAGAATACACTAAAAGTAGTAGCATGTTCTTGATATGCAAGACTCTAAAGTCACACAGAGTGTTATTTGAATAAAAAGTTGTAGTATATTTATCTAGACACAGATGCTACAAAGAATTGCAAGAAATGAAAAAACTTGATTAACCAAAAGAAAGAAAATTATATAGTCAGATAATTGAAGCATATCGTCACAACAAGATCATTATATAGTCACATGATCAAAAGAATATCAGCACAACTTATGGTTGTCAAATAATAGAAGCAAAAGGACACTGACAATCTGGAAGAGTAAATTAAAAAAAAACACAAGGCTATCCTCAATAATGAAGACTATAAAGCATGAACAAAAACGAGAGCTCATGGACTGCGTTTTTATTTTCCCCCAATATTGATGGTAGCATATATTGATAAGGAAGCCTTAAATCTATCAATTCTAAATAAATATAAAAAAGACTACATAGTTCCTATCACTTGTTTTGTCAGCTTCAGTAATCCGTGTTGTTCCACTAGACTCTCCTCACAACCATGAAATTTATAAAGCACGAACAAGAACAAACGTGTTGTTCCATTAGACTCTCCTCACGACAATGAAATTTATAAAGCATGAACAAGAATAAAAGCTCATGGACTGCATTATCATTTTCCCTCAATGGTGATGATAGCATTGATAATGAAGCCTTCAATCTATCAATTCTAAATAAAGAAATAAAAAGACTGTATACTTCCTATCAATTGTTTTGTCGACTTCCGTGATTCGTGGAGTTGGAACATAATCAATTTGGTAGTCACTTTTCCCCCTATTATCAACAATTTATACTGTGAGAAAAAGTAATAAGAGTGGCATACTTTGATAGTGTGAAAGAAGATACGAGAAAATGAAAATTTGGAAGAGAAGATGAAAATTTTGGTAAGTATAACTATTATGGTAAGCTAGAACTAGAACGATGTGCAACTTGAAGAATCCAAGATTGGTTTTAGATTCTAAATACTTTGTACTCAAGGTGTATTTCTATTTCTTATTTCTTATTTCTATTTTAGATTCTATAACTCTACTAAGAATATTATGTCTACTAAAATAAAGCATAACTTACTAACCTCAAAAATATTTTGATATCCACATTAGTCGTGATAACAATAACAAGAATAGAAATTTAGAGTCTTCTATGATTTCTGCCCGCTTTGATAGTGTGCTCCATACAAATGATTTGACAATTTTTATATTTGTAGCTAAAACCAGTAAAAGGAGACTGAATAAATGGCTCAAAGGTTAAACAACTTAAGAAAAGTCCTTACAATGTAGTCAAAAGAGAGCGTGCAACCTAAAGAGACAGCCATCATACCTCTTTGGTGAATATGGTTACAATCATATAACTTTTATACTAAAGTTTTTTACTTTTTTAAAAAAGAGAGCAGCAGCAATATTGATTGAGACTTGCACAAGTATTTTTCATAACTGTTTTGTGTTAGAAAAATTATAATTCACACCAATAACTTGAGCATAGTTCACCTAGTAAAGACATTATATTTTAAACTAAAAGATCAAAGGATTTGAATTCTCACCCTAACATATTGTTGAATTAAAAAGAAATGATAATTTACATTATCTTGTTCTAGGATAGCCGACTTCCGTTAAGCTTCTATTCTAAACTTTCTTCTTCTGATCCCTCCTCTTGTCGAAATGACGTTATGTCTAGCAGTCTATGATTACAGTCAATATATCCATCAATAATGTCAAAAACAAAATATGGAAAATTTTCCATGTGAAGCATGAGCAAGGGGTTTCAGAAGAAGACAAAAGAATCCACAGCCTACAATTCCCAACATTCATTCCACGAAAATCATCTCAAATTCTTCAACAGGAAATCACAAAAGAGAATGAATTAGTTGCATACCGTCCTGAAGGTAACAATAAACAATGAAAGCTCGAAAATCTAAAGAAAGAAAAACATATCACAGAGCAAGCCAAAAAAGTTAACCCATTGTTTCTCCACTTGAAATTGAGAAAAGGGAAGGCCGCCACTACTGGGCTTCCACTAATCGACTTCAAACCCTGTCGTCGAGAAAGATAGATTGAAATAGGAGAGAAAACATACCGATAAATTTCTACTACTGCACTTTTTAGGGCCGTTGCGCTCGCCGATGATGGTCAGAAGGAAGACAAGCGGCGACGTGCAGTACTGGACGGCGTGAGAGTTCGGAGAGGGAAGGGAGATGGCGGCGACGACTACTGACGTGAGAGGGAGGTTGGCGAGATGGCGGCGACGGCTACTGACACGAGAGGGAGAGTGGCGGTGTTGGGCGTCGGGTGAGAGAGAGGAAGCGACGGGAGAATCGGAGAGGGAAGAAGTTGTGTTCAGTCGAGGGAAAGACACAAAGAGGAATGAGAGAAATGTGGGTTTTGGGGAAAAAGAGAGAGGAGGGAAAGTCACGCGGGTTTTTGTTTTTTAACTTTTAAAATTTTTCTTTCATAGCCTATATTCAAAAAGGTTATAGTAAAAAGCTATTAAAAGCCCTTTTTCTTGTAGTGTCTGGAAAGGTCGTAAAGCTAGTTTACGAAATTTCAGAATTTGGGGATGTCCTGCATACGTGTTAGAAGCAAACCCAAAGAAATTGGAGCCTCGTTCTAGATTTTGCCTATTTATAGGCTATCCCAAAGAAACGAGAGGTGGATACTTCTTCGATCCAGAGGAAAATAAAGTACTTGTATCGACAAATGCTAAATTCCTAGAAGAAGACCACCTCAGAGATCACAAGCCACGTAATAAAGTCGTTTTAAGTGAACTATCTAACGAAGCTATAGAAACATCAACAAGAGTTGTTGATGATACTGGCACCTCGAGTCAATCACGTCCTTCTCAAGAAATAAGAGAACCTCGACGTGGTGGGAGGGTTGTTAGACAGCCTGATCGCTATTTGGGTTTAACTGAAACTCCAGTCGTCATACCTGATGACGGGATCGAGGATCCATTAACCTTTAAACAGGCAATGGATGACGTTGACAAGAACGAGTGGATTAAAGCCATGGACTTAGAGATCGAGTCCATGCATTTTAATTCAGTATGGGATCTTGTAGATCAACCTGAAGGGGTTAGACCCATAGGGTGCAAATGGATCTACAAGAGAAAACGAGACGCTGCTGGAAAGGTACAGACCTTTAAGGCACGACTTGTGGCAAAGGGTTTTACCCAGCGGGAGGGGATTGACTATGAAGAAACCTTCTCCCCTGTTGCCATGTTAAAGTCAATCCGGATACTTTTATCCATTGCCACGTTTTACGATTATGAAATATGGCAAATGGATGTCAAGACTGCCTTTCTGAACGGTAATCTTGTAGAAAGTATCTACATGTCCCAGCCAGAGGGGTTCATAGCTCAGGATCAAGAGCAAAAAGTTTGCAAGCTTAAACGATCCATTTATGGATTAAAACAAGCGTCTAGATCCTGGAATATGAGATTTGACACTGCGATCAAATCTTATGGCTTTGAACAAAACGTTGATGAGCCTTGTGTTTACAAAAGGATCATCAACAGCTCTATAGCTTTCTTAGTACTGTATGTGGATGATATCCTACTCATCGGGAATGATGTAAGTTATCTAACTGACATTAAACTATGGCTAGCAACTCAATTCCAAATGAAAGATTTGGGTGAGGCACAATTTGTTCTAGGAATCCAAATTGTTCGAAACCGAAAGAACAAAACGCTAGCCCTGTCTCAAGCGTCTTATATCGACAAATTGTTGGTTAGATATAAAATGCAAAATTCCAAGAAAGGACTATTACCTTTCAGGCACGGAATTAGCTTGTCTAAGGAACAGTGTCCTCAGACACCTCAAGAAGTTGAGGACATGAGACGTTTTCCCTATGCCTCTGCAGTAGGTAGCCTAATGTATGCCATGTTGTGTACAAGGCCTGACATTTGTTATGCAGTAGGGATTGTCAGTAGATATCAATCCAATCCAGGATTTGATCACTGGACAACCGTTAAAAGTATCCTCAAATATCTAAGGAGAACGAGGGACTATATGCTCGTGTATGGTTCGAAGGATTTGATCCTTACAGGATACACTGATTCTGACTTTCAAACTGATAAAGATTCGAGGAAATCTACATCGGGGTCAGTATTCACTCTAAATGGAGGAGCAATAGTATGGCGCAGCATCAAGCAAAGATGCATTGCAGACTCGACCATGGAGGCCGAATATGTAGCCGCTTGCGAAGCAGCAAAAGAGGCAGTATGGCTCAGGAAGTTCCTAACTGACTTGGAAGTCGTTCCAAATATGCATCTGCCTATCACCTTGTATTGTGATAATAGTGGCGCAGTTGCAAACTCAAAGGAACCTCGCAGCCATAAGAGAGGCAAGCACATCGAAAGGAAATACCATCTCATTAGGGAGATTGTGCATCGAGGAGACGTGATCGTCACGAAGATAGCGTCGGAGCACAACATTGCTGATCCATTCACGAAGGCTCTCACGACTAAAGTGTTTGAGAGACATCTAGAAGGTCTAGGTCTGCGAGATATGTACGAGAAATAATCTAGGTCAAGTGGGAGAATTGTAACCGGTATATCGATACCTTAGTATACTGGGTATTTAGATGCCCTAGTTTATTGTATTTTTACTCCGTTATTAATACAAGTATTTATTCATCCACTGCTGTTATAGATTATAGTACATCCCACTAAACTAGAGTTTTAGTTCAAGTGGGAGATTGTTGGGATTGGTGCCCTAAAACTCGTAGATAGTGAATGTTAAACGAATTATATACTTATTCGATAAAGGTGTTATCGAGATTGATTCAGTAAAAGTCATTACTGAATAAATTAAATTGCAGATATAATAACCCAAATCCAATAAACTAAGATCCATGGCTATAGGATGAACACTTGAGCTTTATGTAGAGACATAAAAGTGGATCAAGCTTGAGTGATAGCCAAAACGGTCTATAGTATAGGAATAGGGTTGGGTACCTTATTCTGGAGACACTATGAGACGCGGCCCACTTTATAGATGGTATAGACGATGTGATCCTAAATCGTCCATGTAGAGACATGCGAGTGGGGGCGTCCTATGCAATGAGTTTGCATAAGACCAGGACCAAGAAATAAGTCGCTCTCGCTTTATAACACCGTTTACTGACGAGACTGACTATTTCATGTGATGACCTAGGTAACTCGATCTTAATCCTGAGCTAACTATGAACTCCTGTTTATTCGGGCTTATCCTTAGATCTGCATAGGTGAGAGTGGCTCAGTATCGCCGACTCAATAAGCCTCCCATTTCAGGGATAGGAACGGGTAGATAGCTGGGGACATAGTCGTGCAAGAAGGAATTCACTCCTACCCGAATAAGGGATAGTAGAGAGGTTGTTCCCTTAAGTGCTGACTCCGGGGCTTGAACAAAGGGATCCCGCCCTCTCATTGGCCCGAGAGGGACTCGGTTTATTGGTTGGACCATAAACCAATTGTTCATTAGAGGATCAGTGGGACTCAAGGAACTAGAAGTACTATAGGGGTAAAACGACTTATTGACCTAGCTATAGCTACGAACAACCTGTGAAGGATCGACTTACTAATCATGGTTAAATCAAGTGGACAGAAATATATCTATAGTGAGGGGAGTGCAACTATCAGGCTATAGTGGAGTGTCCCGATAGTTAACGAATGTTGGCTAGCTTGGACAATGAGATTAGTCGGTTAGCCTCGAATCGTTGGAGCCCATGATCTATAGGTCCATTAGGTCCCCCTACTAGCTCATATTGGAATTAAGCCTAGAACAAAAGATAGGAAGCTTTGAATCGTTCAAAATCGGGAAAAAGGGTATTATCGTAAATTGTGTTTGACACAATAATTTAATTATGAATTAAATTAGAAAATGAGAGATGAAGTATTTAAAAGTGTTTTGAATACTATATATATGTATTAGGAATCATATATATGGAATTGCACAAGATAACAAAGATTAATTAGATTAATCATATCAAAATTAATTTGAAAATTTTCAAATTAATTACCAAACTATCAATTTCAATTTAGAATTGAAATTGGGAGTAATTTGCAAGCTTGAAATTTGATTTCAATTTGAATTTAGTGGATTTAGTTGGAAATCCACTTTATGCATGATCATTCAAAGTGGAAAGACAACTCACTCATGCATTGTTGCATGTCTTGTGTAATGTACACCTAGAATCCACTTGAGCTTGCAAATACAGCATGTGTCTTGTGTCTTGAGGCTTGGCGTTGCATGGAGAATGTCTTTAAAAGGAGTTGGAATCATATTCAAAGATAAGAGAGCCATTTTCCTTAAGGTTATGCTGCTGGAATTTGGACTCAAAGTTCTCTCATCTCTCATTCTTCTCCATTGTTTGATGCTTCAAGCATTCCCTTCCATTCCCTATCTTATATAGACTCCCACAAGTCGTTCTTGGCCCGGAGTATAGTAGGGAAGACTCTAGAGGTTGTCCAAGGAGCATAGGAGAGGCAAACACCACAAGGAGTTCAACATAAGTGAGCTACAAAGGTTGGTGTTTTCTAAACTCTCTATTCTGTCTTTTCTAGAACATGCATGCTTTAGGAGTAAAATTGAATGTCTTAAGTGCTTTCGATCTTCAATTGCTTCCGCATGTGTAATATGTACACCTTCAGAAGAGTCATATAAACTCTTTCGGAAACATAGTTAGGAAGTCCGTCTATGAACTTCTCTTTCCAATGGCTCCAATCAGAATCTTTCATATAAAAGACCCTAGAGATAAACATATCTCTATACCAATTGAAATTCCCAAGGTTTTTACATTTGAGGTTTTTTAGAATTGTTCTTTGAGTATCGTCATGTTTCACATTGTGAGCGGTCGTGAAATTCCAAGAGATAGCATAGATTAATGCTTCTACAGCATCTTGTTGTTCTACCTCTTCTTCTATGACTACCTTTTGAGGGGTTTTTGAGGTTTCAGGTTTCACGATAGGTTCTCCGCCTATCCTAATACCTGGATCTGCTTTGGCATCAGAGATTTCTCTCTTTATTTTAACCTTTGTGGAATGCAACTTGATTTCTAGCCTGAGTTCGGTACTAAGGCAATCCCACTATGCCTTTAAGACTCCTGTAAAACCATTGATTAAGGTTATACAGGCTGCATGATTTGAATTTCCACTTTCTTGATAAGCCGTTGCTGCTATAAGCATTTCTGATAACGTATCTTGAATCTGTCTATCAGATTTCCCGTCAATATTCCAAACAACGATTGACTGTCCGTCAAATTGTTTAGTCTTCATGAATTTGTGATTTTTTTCATAGTTGAGGTCTGGCATCGAAGGTCTTTGATACCAGTTTATTTGGTCTCCTGAATTTAGATAACCCATTTTGTTTATAGATTGAGGTTCATCTATCTGGAGTCCAGATAACTGTTCGATAATGGAGTCTATGTCACTGTCACTATCGTTAAGAACATTTATTTGGCTTGAGCTTTCTCCTTTTGCTATAGCAGAAAGTTTTTTGTCTATTTCTTCAAGGAATTTGGTTTTTGGAGTTTTGAGATTGACCTTCTCTAGAGGGCTAAATCTAGGTTTGATAGGCGTCGGAGGAGGATCAATTAAGTCTTCTAAACGATAGACTTGTTCGGCTATAGAGGTTAGCATTCGATTTGAGAAATTGTTTTGGACTTGAATGCTTTTGATTTCTCTGTTTGTAGGCGGTTGAGCCTCGTCAACCTCTCTTATGAGTTGGAAGGGTTTTGCGACAATTTTCTCATGGTAAAAACTGTCGAACTCGACGTCTTCCATCGGAGGGTAGTTTCCTTGAACTTCTCCTCTCCTCATATTGAACCATCTAAAAAAGGAAATATGCTCTTAAAGTTTATCTAGAGTTTGAAAGTACTCTTCTTTAATGACTTTTCTCTGTTCTTCAGAGTAAGTCTTAAAGAATTGTTTTCTTTCTTCTCTATTTTCTTTTGCCATAAATTCCTTTTGTAGGGCTTCTTTGTCAACTTTGAACTCGTTATCAGCAATGATAACATTTAACTGGCTTTTGAAGACGGAATCGATTTCCATGTCGGTTTGAGTTGGAGAAGAAGGTTTTTCTTCTTCATATTGGAGGTTCGGAACTCCGTGTTCTAATCTTACGGACCTAACTCTGAGTGAGTTAGTTCTGCCAATGTTTTGAATTGTCTCTGGCCTGATGCCGGAGGTACTAGGTCTGGAGCACATGAATTCCTTCCTGTTCATGTTCTCTTTGATCACAGGGAAACGAGCTTCTTCATCCTCGAATTTGATTTCTACTCTCCCATCTGAATGTTCAACAATATGGGAAAGCTCATTCTCTTTTTTCTTTGGGACAAAAGCATTATTTATTGTCCAAGAAGGATTTCTAGTAAGATCATCCTAAGAGAGCATTTTAGGGACACTTACTGAGGATTTATTGACGTTGGTTTCAATAAGCATGGTCTTCCCTTTAGGAGATTGAACCAGTGCCTTTGGTTCCATTGAAGAGGTAAGGGTTTTGTAGGTGATGATCTTGTATAAAAGTGTCATCTTCTTGACACCTTCTTCCAGATTCAAGCCTTGACCTGTAATTTCTAGGGTTAAGGTTTTGAGGATGTGGGGGTCATCTAGGGCCACCATAAAATTTGGGAAACAATTGAAATATATAGGGCCATCGGCAAGATTGGACTCTAAGATCCCTAGGAGAGAGTTAGAGAAGTCTTTGTGACGTCTATCTCTCAGGATTGCAAGAACATGGGTGTCAAGACCCGTTCTAAACATTGGTCGAAGAGCGACTTGAACAGCTCCTATATGGAGGAATTGAAAATCTTTACGATGATTTAGGATATCGTCTTTAGGAAATAGTTGAATAGAATCAATATTTCCATAGACTGGGATTTTGCGCTCAACAATCTTTATGCAATGTTGTTCTTTGAAATTGAACGTATTATGCATATAGATTGTCTTGTTGTCAAGCTTGGGTAGTCCCCAGGCTTGAAGGTTGTTTTCGATCTTTGCTATATGCAAAGCTTCGTTTGAGATGTCAGAGCCTGATGAGACCATATGTTGGTCTTTTATTTCATTTTGAGTAAGCTCCTTTGAAGAAGCTTGTTTTTTAGAAAGATTTTTAAATAAAATTTTCTTTATGAGAGACATTGATCAATTAAAGAAAAACATTTTTCTAAAATTCAAACAATAAGTTTGAAATCAAAAACTATTTTCTCAGATTCGAAGATCAAAAGGTATATACTTCCACTTACTCTTCTGGCAAGAAGGCAAGGTATGCTGACCAACGGATTCACTGCGCGTTCCTTGGCGACTTACGACCGGGACCACAAACCGCAACAGTCCTTCGCAAAAGTCCTTCTGAGCAAATGAATGTAAATAGCTTCTGACGATCTCTTCGTCGAAGATAGAATTGGACTTCAAAGATTACAGAATGAAGTTAAGAAAAATGATCTTTCTCTTCTTAGATCCCTTCTCCCCCAAGAAAAATTTGAAATCAACAATTGAGTAATTGAATGATCTTATTGAATGGCTCTGATACCAATTTGAAGTTACGAAGTTATGTTAGTATGAAATGTGGAGGAGCTTGAAAGAGAAATCCGCTTATAATTACTTCTAAGTTTATGAAATTGAAGATTATTAGTTACATGCATCCATGTAATTGAGCTACAAATCCAAGAAAGCTAGATAACACCCTAGGTCAAGTTCCCTTAATAGGATATTTCTTTTTAATTGCATGTTTCTTTTCATGAGTTGCTTTAATTTTTGCTTTATCATTCGTGATTGGACTTCTAAATAAAATTAAAACATGATGGTTCTTAAATCAATTTCCCTGAGGATTCGATACTCGGAATACTTCCCGTTTTATATTACTTGCAGCCCGTGCACTTTGCGGTCATCAAGTTTTTGGCGCCGTTGTCGGGAAAATTATTATTTTTTCATTAATATTGAGAACTAAGTGTTTGATTTTAATTTAGAAATTTATGTTTTTGCATTTTAACTTGCAAGTGGTGTGATAGCGAGCATAGCTAGCTAGTTTTCCCTAATTAATTTAGCTAGTCTTTTATGATTTATTGGCCATTTTATTGCACTTAAATGTTTACTTTGTAGGAAATTTTTGATTTGAACCAAAGCGTGAAATTGGAGTTAATCGGATGTTCGGAGGGCGAAAAGAGGTTAAAGAATGAAAAAGAATCAAAGTTGGGAGATTGAAGATAGGCTCATCCGCTGACATTCTATATTTCGAGTTTTCAATCTAAAAAAAAAATAATAAATCACAGCGTTGAGACGCTATGTGACTAGCGTCGCGACGCTAGGCGAACTTCCAGAATCCGTAATTTCGCGGTAACGTCGCGACGCTAGCTCGACAGCGTCGCGACGCTACGACCAATTTTTTCCTTATTTAAAGATTGCGATTAGGGCTTTTTGGGGGACTTCTTTTGGGAGATTTTAAGCCGTAAAACAGAGAGAAAAATCATATTTTGAAGTTGAAGCAAGCGGGCGAGCGTGGAATTGAAGAATTTGTTCGTGGAGATCGTAACGGGGACGTGCGGTCTCAGCCTCCATAGTGTTTAATCTTCTTTCCCCCTTACTTTAGTTAGTTCTTAATGGCTTTTTCCTACTTAGTTTATCTTGTAACGTCATGTATGAGTAACTAAGTTTGTTACTTAGGGATTGATGTAGTCTTTTTAGTTTATGGATTGATTTATGGGTTGAATTGTGCAATTTTTTTTATGTTTGCATTCTTAATTTAATGCTTTCAATTAATTGGCCACTAGTTGAATTATCTAAGTGTTGAGTCTTGCTCGGGAGAGAAGATTTAGCGTAGACTATATTAAGATTGCATGACTAAAGTAGAATCTCTAAAATCGTGACGGAATTTTTAGTAACTTTAGAATCGGTTAAAAAGAACTAATTGCCTTGCTTATTAAAGAACTTAGATAGGGATATCAAGATAGTTAATTTGCATGAGAATCAATTATACTCGGGAGAGGGTAGTTGTGATTAAAGGTTCTTAGACTCATAAAACCATTGTGCGTTATAATTCATTCCTTAAAATCAATCCTAGATTAAATTGACGAAATCAATTCCCTAAGTATTCTTTCAATTGAATTTCACATCTTTGATTTACATTACCTTGGTTTCTAAATTTCACTTCTTGTTGGTCCCTAAATAAAATTGAGCAAGATTATTCATGGTAATTGATTTAACTTAAAAATCCAATCTAGAAGACGACACTCGATTTCACGATCACTTTATTATTACTTGACCCGTACGCTTGCGGTAAGGAAAATTCCACATCAAGTTCTTGGCGCCGTTGCCGGGGATTGGCACATTTAGTTAGATTAATATTGTGAAAAAATTGTTTGGTCTTAATTTAGGGTGTATTTTTACTTTCTTAGATTGATTGCATTTTTTTCCTTATTTGTTTTTCTTTCCATATTTTTTTTTCTAGTTTAATGTTTTTCGTCGTTGTGTAATCTTTTCCTTATTTATTTTTGTTTTCCTCACTTAGATAGTATTTTCCTATTCTAGATTTTATTTTCCATTTTTAGATTAGTTGTTTCCTTTTCTAGTTTCTTTCCTTAATTGTTTTCTTTCTTTTTAGGGCAGTTCAGTTTGTGTATGCGTAGTAGTAGAGAATTGATATCGTTGGATCCCGAGATCGAGAGAAAAATTCGTAGGATTCGAAGAGAGAATAGAGAAAACATTCAAATGTCCGACCTAAACCAACCTGAGGAGCCTAGGCCTATTAGAGACTACTTTCAGCCCGTGTTTCAGGGGCAACAATCGGGGATTGTCTATGCCCCGATCAATGCCAATAACTTTGAGTTGAAGATCGGTCTCATTCAGATGGCTCGAGATTGTGCATAGAGAGGATCGGCCACCGAGGACCCAAGTTCTCACCTAAAATCATTTTTAGACATTTGTGGGACGGTAAAAATAAATGGAGTCTCTGAGGATGCCATTCGCTTTCGCTTATTTCCTTTTTCTTTGCAGGATAAAGCACGAGATTGGTTGCAGTCTATTCCCCCTGGGAGCATCACCAGGTGATGCTCTGATTCAGGCCATTCTGAAGAAATTTTTCCCTCCTGCAAAGACGGTCAAGCTGAGGATCGAGATTGGGACGTTCCAGCAGCAGTTTAATGAGCAGCTGTTCGAGGCCTGGGAGCAATTTAAAGAGTTACTGAGGATGTGCCCTCAGCACGGCTATCCCGGCTGGCTTCAAGTTCAATTATTTTATAATGGTTTAACTCCTAGTACAAAAACTATCGTTGATGCAGCTGCAGGTGGGACTCTGTTGTCCAAGACCGTAGAAAATGCTCACACACTTCAAGAGGATATGGCCACCAACAGCTATCAGTGGCCATCTGAGCAGTCTGCAGCTAAAAAGGTTGTTGCTGGAGTGTTTGAGGTTGACAAGGTAAGTGCACTCCAGGCCCAGATTACCTCCCTTGCTAATGCCTTTCTAAAATTTTCAGGTACAGGGAGTGCACCGTCAATTGAATCAGCTGCTGCTTTAGCATCTAAATCTCAGGAGGAGGCCACAGAACAGGTTCATTATGTGTCTAATTCTAATTTTAGGGGATATAACAATAATTCTACAACTACACATTATCACCCTAACAATAGGAACCATGAAAATTTCTCTTCTGCTAATAATAAGAATGTTCTTAATCCTCCTGGTTTTGCCTCTCAAACTCAAGAAAATAAAAAATCTTTAGAGGATCTTGTTGGAGCTTTCATTGCAGAGTCTAGTAACAGGACAAACAAATTGGAGGAGGCAGTCATTGCCATCAACACCACAGTGAACGACCACAGTACAGCCATTAAAAACATTGAGACTCAGTTGGGACAGTTAGTAAGTGTTGTAAACACCATGAGCAAAGGTAAGACTCCAGCTGAGCAGGAGAAAACCCAGATGGAGTACTGTAAGGCCATTACTGTGCACCATGAGGAAGTTGAAGAGGAGCCTGAGTCTGAGGAGTATGACACGCCTACTGGAGAAGCTGAGGAGGACACATCATCAGATGAAGCTGAAAAGCCTGAACCTGAGCCTCCTATTCCTTCTCCCACATTTATGGTCCTCAAAGACAAGAAAAAGAAAAAGAAAAAAAAAGAACAATCAGGTTCAGTTTGATAAATTTATGAATGCATTTATGAGTCTGAACATTAACATTCCTTTTGCAGAAGCATTAGAGATGCCCCAGTACAACAGGTTCATGAAGGAATGGTTAGCAAAGAAAAAGAAAAAGAAGAAGGTTGACATCGTATACCTTACTTCCACGTGTAGCACCAGAGTTCAACAGAAGGTACCTGAAAAAGTAGCAGATCCAGGGAGTTTTTCTGTTCCTTGTAGCTTTGGTACTTATTCTTTTAGAGCATTATGTGATTTAGGTGCTAGCATTAATATTATTCCTTTATCCTTGTGCAAAAAGTTAGATATAGGTGAGATTAAATCTACTCCTCTTAGGTTCCAATTGGCTGATCAGTCTGTGGTTAGACCAGTTGCCATTGTCGAAAATGTTTTAATCAGAGTAGGTAGATTTTTCCTCCCTATTGATTTATATGTTATGGATATGATGGAAAATCCTTCAATGCCTGTCATACTAGGAAGACCATTCCTCGCTACTGGGCAAGTGATTATTGATATTGAGTGCAAGAAGCTCACTGTTAGAGTCCAGAATGAAAAAGAGATATTCAAAGCAGTTGAGGACTCTAAGGATCGATCTGAAGTGCTCGTGATGGGCTACAAGAAAGGTGCACGCAAGCAAGAGCACCTTTGTTAGATTCACAAAAAAGAAGCCTCCTTGATGCACGATCAACACGTCGAGCTAATGACGTTAAACAAGCGCTTATGGGAGGCAACCCAAGTAAGTTTAGTTGTGCTTTTCTTTTTGCTTTTGATTTATTGTTTGTTTTTGTTTTGTAGGTCTTGGTTCCAGTTTCTCCTTTGCTTGCAAGCTTCCATGAGAACGTCATCATCATTCCAGGGCAGTATTGTTCACTCCTTTCATTCTTTTATGGTTCTCATGCTTGATTTTGCCTTATTTTTCTTTATACATTGAGGACAATGCATGTTTTATGTTTGGGGGTGGAACAACATGTTTGTGGAGCCCTTGAGCATCTGAGTTCGGGCTATAGTTTTGAGCTTTCTTTGAATTGAACATATGGTTGTTTTTCTGGATGCTATTTTTGCAAGACAATGACTTCCTAGGATAGGCTTTCTTGTCAATTTTCAAGCTTGCGATGAGTTGTAAGCATGAGTGCCCAAAAAGGAAGACTTTTTAAACTTTGTCTAGGAGATGTCTTGCATGAGTAGAGTATTTGTCTTGACTTGATTTGGATTTGAATGTTTGGGAGCGAATTATTGGGTTCAAATGCTTGTTGTCACCTCGATAGGTGTAGGGAAGAGCTAAAGAGTTAATTTTTTTTGCAAATTAGCATGTTTGATCTTGCTTAGGAGGAAAGAAAAGAATATTTCCTTATCATGCTCATAGAGAAAAATCATTTTTGTTGTTTCAATTTGAAAAAAAAAATAAAAGAGAAAGTCATGACTTATGCGCGCAATGCAATGGTTAATAAAGTTTAGGCAAAAAGAGCTACCCCTGTTGTGATCAGTTAGGCCAACCAGAGAAAACTCAGGTTCAGGGTCCCTGCAATAGGTGTGTGAAAGCTAGTGCCACTTATAAATGCTTAATTTAATTGTTAATCATAAGCACCTAAGTATGGAGGAAAACAAACTAATTTGTTCCATTAACTCATTAGTGAAACCTTAGTGCCAGTGTAGAGGGAAGATGAGCTGAGAGTTTAATAATCCAATCCCGGGCTAAAAGAGTCCGATCTCGTTGAGTTAGATCTCGCTTGTGCAAGTTAATTTCAAAAAAAATTTAATTTGTCTCCCTCATTGGTCCTTATGTGCATGTCTCTTGCTTGCTTGACTATTGACTTTTGAGCCTTGAGGATTGAGTCATGTTTGTTGCATCCATTCTTCCACTGTATGTTTGATTTTTAGTTTGCTCGAGGACTAGAAAAAGCTTAAGTTTGGGGGTGTTTGATAGCGAGCATAGCTAGCTAGTTTTCCCTAATTAATTTAGCTAGTCTTTTATGATTTATTGGCCATTTTATTGCACTTAAAAGTTTACTTTGTAGGAAATTGTTGATTTGAGCCAAAGAGAGAAATTGGAGTTAATCGGATGTTCGGAGGGAGAAAAGAGGTTAAAAAATGAAAAAGAATCAAAGTTGGAAGATTGAAGATAGGCTCATCTGCTGACATTCTATATTTCGAGTTTTCAATCTAAAAAATAAATAAATAAATCATAGCGTCGAGACGCTATGTGACTAGCGTCGCGACGCTAGGCGAACTTCCAGAATCCGTAATTTCGCGGTAGCGTCGTGACGCTACGACCAATTTTTGCCTTATTTAAAGATTTCGATTAGGGCTTTTGGGGGACTTATTTTGGGAGATTTAAAGCCGTAAAACAGAGAGAAAAATCATATTTTGAAGCTGAAGCAAGCTGGGGAGCGTGGAATTGAAGACTTTGTTCGTGGAGATCGTAACGGGGACGTGCGGTCTCGGCCTCCATAGTGTTTAATCTTCTTTTCCCCTTACTTTAGTTAGTTCTTAATGGCTTTTTCCTACTTAGTTTATCATGTAACGCCATGCATGAGTAACTAAGTTTGTTACTTAGGGATTGATGTAGTCTTTTTAGTTTGTGGATTGATTTATGGGTTGAATTGTGCAATTGTTTTATGTTTGCATTCTTAATTTAATGCTTTCAATTAATTGGCCACTAGTTGAATTATCTAAGTGTTGAGTCTTTCTCGGGAGAGAAGATTTAGCGTAGACTTTATTAAGATTGCATGACTAAAGTAGAATCTCTAAAATCGTGACAGAATTTAAAGTAACTTTAGAATCGGTTAAAAGGAACTAATTGCCTTGCTTATTAAAGAACTTAGATAGGGATATCAAGTTAGTTAATTTGCATGAGTATCAATTATACTCGGGAGAGGTAGTTGTGATTAAAGGTTCTTAGACTCATAAAACCATTGTGCGTTATAATTCATTCCTTAAAATCAATCCTAAATTAAATTGACGAAATCAATTCCCTAAGTATTCTTTCAATTGAATTTCACATCTTTGATTTGCATTACCTTGGTTTCTAAATTTCACTTCTTGTTGGTCCCTAAATAAAATTGAGCAAGATTATTCATGGTAATTGATTTAACTTAAAAATCCAATCCAGAGGACGACACTCGATTTCAAGATCACTTTATTATTACTTGACCGTGCGCTTGCGGTAAGGAAAATTCCACATCATGGTGGCAAAATTTGTGAAGATATAAGGTGGATAAATTGTTTCTTTGAGATTTAACCATGGCAGATCAAGAAGACAAAGCAATCCGAGATTACTTCTTGCATAAGTTTCCATTAAATTATTATGGAATAGCTTATGAGTCAATCTCTGTTGATAATTTTGAGCTCAAAGCTAGTCTCATTCAAATGGCACTACAATAAATTTGGCTTTTAATGTCAGGCATTGCCCGACATTAAAAACACCGACATTAAAAGTTTTAATGTCGATCGTTTTTAATGTCGGGCATTGTCCGACATTAAATGTGACTTTTAATGTAGGACACTTTTAATGTCGGGCAATGCCCGACATTAAAAGCTCTGGCCGACATTAAAAGAACTCTTTTAATGTCAGTCAACCATTCTTTGACCGACATTAAAAGTGAGGGTTTAATGTCGGTTAGTTTTTTATGTCAGTCATTGCCCGACATTAAAAGCTGTGACATTAAAAGTGTCCGACATTAAATGTGCGACATTAAAAGTGTCTGACATTAAATGTGCGATATTAAATTAAAAAAAAAAATCGGCTGCACAAGTAGCTAACCAACAATATTATTTCTTCCCTTTGTAAAAACATATAAACATTAAACAAAATAGAATTTCAACGGATACAAAATAAAATCCTGAAAGTATTTTTACACAACAACTAACTCAACGAGCATGGATTTAATTAATAAAATATAATAGTGTATATAATACATGAAACTTTCCGTTCATCCACAAATCACATACATTAACCAATTTACAAAGAAAAAGTAAAATTACTAAACAAAATAAGTACAAAATTCGTTAAACACTCTTTCCCTAGTTCCTCGTCGAGCTCCTTTTCGAGAATATATCCACTTCATTGATGTGGAATTTTCCTTACCGCAAGCGCACGGGTCAAGTAATAATAAAGTGTTCGTATAAACGAGTGTCGTCCTCTGGATTGGATTTTTAAGATAAATCAAGTATTGTGAATTATCTCGCTCAATTTTATTTAGGGAACACAAAGTAGTGAGTGAAAGATCGAAAACTAAATCAAAACAAGCAAACAATGGATATGCAATTGAGAGAACACTTAGGGAATTGATTTCGCCAATTTAGTCTAGGATTGATTTTAAGGAATAAGTTATTATGCACAATGGAATTATGAGCCTAAGAACCTTTAATCACAACTATCTCTCCCGAGT
This sequence comes from Luffa acutangula, assembly GCA_036850905.1. Taxonomy (NCBI): domain Eukaryota; kingdom Viridiplantae; phylum Streptophyta; class Magnoliopsida; order Cucurbitales; family Cucurbitaceae; genus Luffa; species Luffa acutangula. The sequence continues at coordinate 12,746,865 of CM072094.1, read as the reverse complement.
ATAATTGAATCTCATGCAAATTAACCAACTTGATATCCCTATCTAAGTTTATTAACATGCAAGGCAATGAGTTCTTTTGACCAATTCTAAAGTTAATCTAAAAACCGTCACGAAATTAGAAAGTAAACTTTAGTCATGCAATCTTGAGTAAGTCTATGCTAAATCCCCTCTCCCGAGCAAGAATCAACACTTAAATCATCCAACTAATGGCCAATTAATTGAAAGCATTAAATCAAGATTGCATACATATTACCATTGCACAACTTAAACCATAAATCAATCCATAAATTCAATTGACTACATCAATCCCTAAGCTACAAGTTTAGCTACCCATGATTGGTATTACAAGCTCAACTAAACATGAAAAAGCCATAAAATCTAGCGAGAGAAAAAGGGAAAGGAAAGGAAAAACTCAATGTAGGCCGATACCGAGCGTCCCCGTCACGATCCCCACGAACAATGGGTTGATTTCCAACTTGCCCCCTTTGCTTCAGCTCCAAAATGCTCTGTTTCTGCTCTGTTTACGGCTTCAAAACGTCCCAAAAGCAAATCCCCCAAAAACCTAGTAGCAATTTACTTTATATTCTGTTTTTTCGTCATAGCGTCGAGAAGCTGCCTTCAAAACGCGCGTTCTGGAAAAGGAAGGCTAGCAGCGTCGAGACGCTAAGGTCGCAGCGTCGAGACGCTGCGACATATGCGCGCCTAATAAAAAAAAGAATGCTAGCATCGAGACGCTCAAGGGCTGGCGTCTCGACGCTAGCCTGCGGTTGACCCAACTTTGACTTTTTTCCTCTTTGACTCTTTTTCATTCCTTTGCATCTTTTCGCGTCCCGAGCACCCGATTAACTCCAATATTGCGCTATAGCTCCAATCAACCATTTCCTTCAAAATAAACAATTAAGTGCAATAAAATGGCCAATAAATCATCAAAGACTAGCTAAATTAATTAGGGAAAACTAGCTAGTTATGCTCGCTATCAAAAACCCCCAAACTTAAGCTTTTGTTAGTCCTCGAGCAAACGAAAAATGAAGCATACAGTAGAAAACCGGATGCAACAAACATGACTCAATCCTCAAGGCTCAAAAGTCAATAGTCAAGCAAGCAAGAGACATGCACACAAGGACCAATGAGGGAGACAAATTAAAATTTTTCCAAAATTAACTTGCACGAGCGAGATCTAACTCAACGAGACCAGACTCTACTAGCCCGGGATTGGATTATTAAACTCTCAGCTCATCTTCCCTCTACACTGGCACTAAGGTTCCAGTAATGAGTTAATGGAACAAATTAGTTTGTTTTCCTCCAAACTTAGGTGCTTATAATTAACAATTAAATTAAGCATGTATATGTTGCACTAGCTTTCACACACACATTGTAGGGACCCTTAACCTGAGTTTTCTCTGGTTGGCCTAACTGATCACAACAGGGGTAGCTCTTTTTGCCTAAATCTTTATTAAACTTTGCAAACTGTGCACAGGCCATGGCATAATATTTTCTTCTCTACAGTAACAACAAGAATGGTTTTTCTTTATGAACAAGATAAGCATATATTCTTTTCCTTCCTCCTAAGCAAGATCAAACATGCTAATTTGCAAAAAATTAACTCTTTAGCTCTTCCCTACCCCTATCGAGGTGACAACAAGCATATAAACTCAATAATTCGCTCCTAAGCATTAAAATCCAAATGTAGCCAAGACAAATACTCTTCTCATGCAAGCCATCTCCTAGAAAAAGTTTAAAAAGTCTCCCTTTTTGGGCACTCATGCTTACAACTCATCGCAAGCTAAAAAATTGACAAGAAAGCCTATCCTAGGACATCATAGTCATGCAAAAATAGCATCCAGAAAACAACCATATGCTTTATTCAAAGAAAGCTCAAAACTATAGCCCAAACTCCGGTGCTCAAGGGCTCCACAAACATGCTATTCCACCCCCAAACTTAAAACATGCATTGTCCTCAATGTATAAAGAAAATAAGGCATAAACAAGCATGAGAACAATAAAAGAATGAGAGGAGTCAATAATACTGGCCTGGAATGATGATGACTTCTTGATTGAAATCTTGAAAGCTTGAAAGCAAAGGAGAGATAGAAAACAAGACCTACAAAACAGACACAAACGATAAATAAAACTCAAAAGAAAGACACAACTAACTTACTTGGGTTGCCTCCCATAAGCGCTTGTTTAACGTCATTAGCTCGACGTGTTGATCGTGCATCAATGAGGCTTCTTTTCTGTGAATCCAACAGAGGTGCTTTTTCTTGCACCTTTCTTGTAGCCCATGAAAAGCACTTCAGAATGTCCATTAGAGTCTTCAACTGCTTTAAATATTTCTTTATCATTCTTGACTCTTACAGTGAGCTCTCTGTGCTCAATATCAATAATCACTCGCCCAGTAGCGAGGAATGGTCTTCCTAGTATGACAGGCATTGAAGGCTTTTCCATCATATCCATAACATACAAATCAATAGGGAGGAAAAATCTACCTACTCTGATTAAAACATTTTCTATAATGCCAACTGGTCTAACCACAGACTGATCAGCCAATTGGAGCCTAACAGGAGTAGATTTAATCTCACCTATATCTAACTTTTTTCACAGAGATAGAGGAATAATATTAATGCTAGCACCTAAATCACATAATGCTCTGAAAGAATAAGTACCAAAACTGCAAGGAACAGAAAAACTCCCTGGGTCTGCTACTTTTTCAGGTACCTTCTGTTGTACTCTGGTGCTGCATGTGGAAACGAGATATACGGTGTCAACCTTCTTTTCCTTTCGCTTCTTCGCTAACCATTCCTTCATGAACCTGTTGTACTGGGGCATCTCTAAAGTTAATCTAAAAACTGTCACGAAATTAGAAAGTAAACTTTAGTCATGCAATCTTGAGTAAGTCTTTGCTAAATCCCCTCTCCCGAGCAAGAATCAACACTTAAATCATCCAACTAATGGCCAATTAATTGAAAGCATTAAATCAAGATTGCATACATATTACCATTGCACAACTTAAACCATAAATCAATCCATAAATTCAATTGACTACATCAATCCCTAAGCTACAAGTTTAGCTACTCATGATTGGTATTACAAGCTCAACTAAACATGAAAAAGCCATAAAACCTAGCTAGAGAAAAAGGGAAAGGAAAGGAAAAACTCAATGTAGGCCGAGACCGAGCGTCCCCGTCACGATCCCCACGAACAATGGGTTGATTTCCAACTTGCTCCCTTTGCTTCAGCTTCAAAATGCTCTGTTTCTGCTCTGTTTACGGCTCCAAAACGTCCCAAAAGTGAATCCCCCAAAAACCTAGCCGCAATTTACTTTATATTCTGTTTTTTCGTCATAGCGTCGAGACGCTGCCTTAAAAAAGCGCGTTCTGGAAAAGGAAGGCTAGCAGCGTCGAGACGCTAAGGTCGCAGTGTCTCGACGCTGCGACATATGGGCGCCTAATCAAAAAAGGAATGCTAGCGTCGAGACGCTCAAGGGCTGGCGTCTCGACGCTAGCCTGCGGTTGACCCAACTTTGACTTTTTTCCTCTTTGACTCTTTTTCATTCCTTTGCATCTTTTCGCGTCCCGAGCACCCGATTAACTCCAATATTGCGCTGTAGCTCCAATCAACCATTTCCTTCAAAATAAACAATTAAGTGCAATAAAATGGCCAATAAATCATCAAAGACTAGCTAAATTAATAGGGAAAACTAGCTAGCTTTGCTCGCTATCATTCATCATCTGCAACAATTCTCACTTAGCAAGATGAATTCCAAACCTTATACAAAGCAAAATACAATCGACACACATCTCCAATCAAATCCTTAAACTAAAATTAAAGCTCAAGATATACGAGTAAAGTAGAGCTAAGAACCAACAACATCTAGAGGATTATCAAACAAATCACAACAAAAACCATCAATATTAAAGTTAAAAATCTAGCAACACCACCCTACTAAAGTTCATTACATCAAAGCATTCCCATGATATTAATGGGGTGAAAGACATGGAACATGTTAAATTAACCTCAGAAAGATTAAAAACCTACCGAATGGAAGTAAAGATTAGCCAAACTCATGCAGAAATTGATAAAATGGAAGTTGAAAAGAGATGTTTACATCTTTATCTATTAGGGTAGTCTTCCAAAAGGTCATAAACACAATTCACAAGAGCATTCCATTTTTGGAGAGACAAAAACAATGAAAATAGAGCAAGTACTAGTAATAATATTAAGGGAACTCAAGCTCTCACATTTAGGACCAATGTCTATATAGAGAAAACCAACATTTCTAGGATTCATGACAAAAAAATGTGAATAAATACTACATCAAAAATTCACAGAAGGAAACTGTAGCATACCTCTGGATGGGAACTCAAAAATTCTGAAAACCGTTCCCTAAACAACTTCCTCAACTGCATATTCTGGTTTCCTGATTCAAGGTTATCTTGATTATCTAGCACACCAAAATTGAAAGATATGTGAAGATCTAGCTTAAAACAACTGGTTTGCTCATCGAAGACAAGGACCTTCCAATGCTCAATTGCTTCAGGTAAAATAAACTTCAATTGGGCCAAATGACCATGTGAAAACCTCCTGCACTCATAGCCATCGATTTCTGAATTAGAAAACACAACACAAGCAGGTCCATATTCTTTGTTGTACTTAATTAATTAGCATTACAAACAAGCAGTTTTTTTAACAAGTAAACAATAACGGAACTCATAAACTTCTCAAGTGTTACTCAGGCAACCAATCAGATAAATAATTTGAGGTATTTTGTAAAACAATATGTTTATCTGCAGTACCAACACATTAATTGATCATTGCATCCAGAAATGTAGAGGCAAAGACAATGTAAAGGTGTCCTTAAAGATACAACCTCATAACATTGATACAAGATGCAATTTGGGAAATGTTTTGTTATTCATCGTCACTGTCATTTCCGAAAACTGAAGCTACAGTGGCTACTTTTGGTTTCTTTGTGACTCCACCAAAAATGTTCTGCAATAATGAGTCAGGAAAAAATTATAAGTTCCAATGCCTACTATAACTATCATGAAGAAGACATTTTGTCCTAAGTAGAAAGATGTTGTCCTTGGAAACCAACGAATACGAGAGCAATGCTACATAAGTTCCAAAAGTGAAACTAAAGAATCAATGTGGGATATGGGCAAAGAATCTGAATCATTAAGAGGTATTGGAAGAACCAAGTTAGGAAAAAGGTTAGAAAGTTGGAACCAAAGGACCAAATTATTCTCATAAATGTACTTCTATGTAGACAAATTACCAGCACAAGCAACTAAAACGCCATTGCTTCAATCGTTATCCTTCCAAAGCCAACTAACTCAACTTCATGCATAAAATTTTGACACCAAAAGAACTGCAAGAGAAGATGAATAAAAATGTTGTAGAACAAAAAGGAGAGGCTGCATCTAATGAAAAAACTAGTTTAATCTATAATAACAATTTTTTGAAAAGCCACAATTAAGAGAAAACCTAAAATTAACAACTTTCTCATCAATATATCGCAAAGTGATGAAGTTGAACAGCTTCTCACTATGGCCAGAACTCACATACCAGAAATTGCCTAACAAAAAAAAAAAAAAATTGAAGATGCAAAATGTTAGAGCAAAGAAATAAATTCAAGTACCATAACCTCAACGAAAGACAAAGCAAAAGAATAAAGCTACAAAGCTGCAAACTACATATTCATGTCAAGGAAAAAATAGCAGAAAGCCTCTCATAAGTCTTTGCTTTGTAGGTTGATTATAGATCTTAGAAGTCACAAGTTCAGGCTTTAGGTAGAGAAGAAAAAGAAAATAAAGGAAACCTCCAAAAAAACAAACAAATGAAGGAATGTTTTACCCCATTTTAAGCTCTTTCAAATCCATGTGAGTTGCTAACATTGAAAACCACACTTTGTCAGTACCTCTCCTCAAATCTGAAAGATTTATGAACCAAAGAAAATATGCAGACTCTAATAAGAAAGAGATTCACCAGCACTTTTGTTTTTGTTGTCCTCTTTTCTTCTTTTACAGTTCATACCTATATTTACGATGTGGCCTTTTAATTATCTCAGTGTAAACATAACAATCATCATATTTGTCATTCTTTCTCCATTATAATTTTTTAGTAGGAAGATTTCTAAGTGCAGTTGGTAACACTAATACATAACTAATGGCTTGAGTGAATACCCTTTCTGCCAAACTATGGCATCAGTTGCTTGGCCCCTTCTTGCTAGCACATGAATGTAATCCTGTTTGAAAGTCAATTAATACACAAACTGATACATTAAGACCAAAAGATAACTGAACTGTCAAGAAGAAAGCAATGCATTCAAAAATTAAAAACCCACTTAGCACATATCACATTCCAATAAAAATCAACATCTACATCAGAAAGCGTCGAAAAACCCAAAATCCCCACGAGTACTCCAATTTCCCTAGCCATTTAACTCAATCATCCAAAAAAAATCGAATACTGATAATGATTCGTACCCTCGACCCTCAGCTAACCTGAAACTCATTCTACAGGGGATCTCCAGGAGCACAGAGACAACCAGGAGTAGAAACTGAAAACAAACAAGTAAACAAAAGTGAAAGCTGAAGAGATTGAAAATCTAAAGCTGAGAAATCGAATGTGAAAGCCTAAGAGGAGAAATGGAAGACGAAAATTGAAGTGTATACCTTAAATGCAAATCAAGACGAACAAGAGAAGAAACGAAAACACTCGAACCAGATGGTTTCTCAGGGAGGTGAACTTCCACGATACGACCTACTTGCTGCTGTGATGGAGGACCCATCGTCGTTGCGAGAGCAAAGAGGGGAGGGGAGGCGCTGGAGGTATTTTCGAGGAGAGAGAGGAAGAGAGCTGAAATCTTAGGAGATGAAAAGTAACTTGAAAATGGTTTTATTTGGGTTCACCTTTAATTTCGGTCATGTTTGTTTTTTCTTGGTGTTTCTGCACAAATTTCCACTGTCCAACATTGCATGTACGCGTGCTTTTTTTTCTGACCGACATTAAAGGTAGAATTTGTTGTAGTGTGGTAAAAGAAAATGCTTTCAAGGGCTATCCATCAGAGGATCCACACAATCACCTAAGATCATTTTTGGATATCTATGGAATGGTAAAAATAGGAGGAGTTAGCTCTGACGCTATTCATTTGCAATTGTTTCCATTTTCTTTACAAGATAGAGCTAGAGATTGGGTAGACTCGTTAACCTCGAATAGCATTCTCAGTTGGGATGATTTAGTCAAAGCCTTACTTACAAAGTTTTTCCGATTAGCCAAAATTACCAAGCTTAGAACTGAAATTGGAACATTTAAACAATTAGAGGAAGAGCAAATGTATGCAGCTTGGGAACGATATAAGGATTTGTTAAGGAAATTCCCACAACATGGATACCCTGACTGGCTTCAGATACAATTTTTCTACAATGGGTTAAAAGGGGACTTTAAGATAATTCTTGACACTACGGCTGGAGGAAGCTTCTTGGCCAAAACTGTCAAGGATGCTCGAACCTTTGTAGAAGAGTTGGCCTTGACAAGTTATCAGTGGCAGTCTGAGCAACCAGAATCCAAAATTAAGGAGACACCATGTGAGAATGAAGAAGTGAATTCCTTAAGGTTACAAGTTGAAGCTCTAACCAAGGTTCTAACCAAGCTCACAGAATCAGAAATTCCAAGTTTACCCAAGGTTGAAGCGGACCCTAAAACTGAGGAAATAGTTCAAGAGAAGAAAAACCCTTTGGAGGAAATGCTACGGAATTTCATAAATGAGACTAGGAATTTATCAGTAAAACAAGATATTGTCATTTGTAAGATGGAAGCAAAAATAGATCAAATGACAATATTCATGAAGGAGATCCAGCAAGGAAATTTATAAAAGGTCGTCACCATGGACCCACAAGAGCAATGCCCTGCCATATCTCTCAGAAGTGGGAAACAGTTGAAAGAAGCTGAAAGAAAAGAAGAAAAGCCTAGCATCAGAAGGATACTAGAAAAGGATGATAAAAACAAACCAGAGGAAGAGACAGCACAACCAGTGCCAGATAAGTCTTCTGATTCTATTCCTTTAGTTCTTAATCAAATTCCTTATCCTCAGAGATTTCAAAAGAAAAAGTTGGATGCTGAATTTTCAAAATTTCTTGATATTTTTAAGCAGCTCCATATTAACATTCCTTTTGCTGATGCGTTGGAACAGATGCCACACTATGCTAAGTTTATGAAGGAAATCTTATCAAAGAAAAGGAAGTTTGAGAACCATGAGACAGTAAATATGACAACCGAGTGCAGTGCCAATCAAGAAACATCTACGACCAAAGTTGAAAGATCCAGGGAGTTTCACTCTCCCTTGTACCTTTGGTAGTTTGTTTATTAAAAAAGCTTTGTGCGACTTAGGGGCGAGTATAAACCTAATGTCATTCAGTGTTTACTGGAAACTTGGTTTGGGGGAATTAAAGTCAACTACAATTGTTTTGCAATTAGCAGATCGTTCAATGACATACCCTAAAGGTGTGTTAGAGGATGTTCTGGTCAATGTTGACAAATCCATATTCCCTGCAGACTTTGTAGTATTAGACATGGAGGAAGACCTCGAAGTCCCGATCATTCTTGGGAGACCATTTTTGGCAACCGCTTGCGCTTTGATTGAGGTACAGAAAGGAACCATGACTGTCAAAGTGGATGATGACGAGGTAGTGTTCAACCTTTTTAATGCATTAAAACACCTAGAAGAAGAGGTTAGTTCATGTTTTTCGATTGATTCAGTTGACACTATTATCAATGCATATGTAGAGTCAGAGTCTCATGCTGATCATTATGAAATAAGCATGCCTGACGTGTTTGGAGATGAACTATTAGATGTTAATCAGGAAAATGCTTTAATTGATAGATCTTTAGAAATGAAAGAAAAAATTATCATTAGATATTTGTGCTCAAGTTGATGCCCCTTCCCCCGAATTAAAACAATTGTCTGCTCACCTACATTATGCTTTCTTAGGAGAATCTTCTACTTTTCCATTTATCATTTCTGCTGATTTAAGTAAAGTAGAAGAGGAAAAATTGTTGGATGTTTTGAAAAAGCATAAATCTGCTCTAGGATGGTCTATTAGTGATATTAAAGGTATTAGTCCTTCAATTGTCATACATAAGATCTTAATGGAAGATGCCTTTGATCCTACAGTAGAGCACCAAAGAAGATTAAATCCAACAATGAAGGAAGTGGTAAAAGTCGAGGTGTTAAAATTATTGAATGCAGGGATTATTTATGCTATATTTGACAGCCCTTGGGTGAGTCATGTTCAAGTAGTGCCTAAGAAAGGAGGGATGACTGTTGTTAATAATGAAAAAGATGAATCAATATCTACTAGGACAATCACTGGGTGGCGTGTGTGTATTGATTATAGGAAGTTAAACAAAGCAAGTAGAAAAGATCATTTCTCTCTCCCCTTTATCGATCAAATGCTATATAGGCTAGCTGGATATCCGTACTATTGTTTTCTGGATGGTTATTCGGGCTATAATCAAGTTGCGATTGCACCTGAAGTCCAAGAGAAAACAACATTCACATGTCCCTATGGTACTTATGCCTTCCGGCGTATGCCATTTGGGCTGTGTAATGCTCCAGCTACCTTTCAGCGTTGTAAGATGGCCATATTTTCAGACTTCGTAGAAGAGATTATGGAGGTGTTTATGGATGATTTTTCTGTTTTCGGTTCATCATTTGATAACTGTTTGCATAATCTCTCTTGTGTTTTACAAAGATGCCAAGAGACTAACCTTGTTTTAAATTGGGAAAAATGTCATTTTATGGTAAAAGAAGGGATAGTTTTAGGCCAAAAGGTATCTGAAAAGGGTTTGAAGGTTGATAAAGCCAAAATTTCTGCTATTGAGCAACTTCCTCCACCCATTAATGTTAAGGGAGTTCGCAGTTTCTTAGGCCACGTCGGGTTTTATAGGCGTTTTATAAAAGATTTTTCACAAATCGCTAAGCCCCTGTGCCATTTGCTTCAAAAGGATGCTCCGTTTGTGTTTTCAAAAGATTGTTTGCTAGCATTTACCCTTTTAAAAGAACAGCTGATTTCCGCACCTATCATTGTTGTGCCTGACAGGAGTCAACCATTTGAAATCATGTGTGATGCTAGTCACTATGCTTTAGGAGCTGTCTTAGGGCAACGTCGAGATTAGTTCTTTAGGGCTATTTATTATGCAAGTAGAACTCTAGATAATGCTCAGCAGAACTACACCACTACGGAAAAGGAGATGATTGCTATTGTGTTCGCTTTCGATAAATTGAAGCCCTATTTGCTTGGTACAAAGGTTATAGTGCACACAGACCACGCTACTATTCGTTATTTGAGTAGTAAAAAGGATTCCAAGCCCAGACTCATAAGATGGATTCTGTTATTGCAAGAATTTGACTATGAGATCAAGGATAGAAAAGGTTGTGAGAATGTGGTCGCAAACCATTTGTCTAGGATAGAGCACGAAAAGAATATCACAACCTTTCCCATTAAAAAAGCTTTTCCTGATGAAAGGTTATATGCTGTTAAAACTTCTTTTCCTTGGTACGCCGATTTTGTAAACTTTCTTGCAGGAAAAGAAATACCTCCAAACTTAAATGCTCAGAAAAGAAAGAAGTTTTTCCATGATGTGAAATCCTACCTGTGGAATGAACCATTTCTCTTTAAGGTGTGTTATGACCAAATCATTCGAATGTGCATTCCGGCGGAAGAAGTAGGTAAGATCATACATGATTGTCATGCCTCTCCTTATGGTGATCATTTTGGACCAACTCGTACTGCAGCAAAGGTACTTCAAATTGGTTATTATTGGCCTACTTTATTTAAGGATTGTTATACCTTTGTGAGAACATGTGATAGATGCCAAAGGAAAGGTAATATTTTTAAACGCCATGAAATGCCCCTAACCCCTATTCTTGAAGTAGAACTTTTCGATGTATGGGGCATGGATTTTATGGGCCATTTTCCCTCTTCCAATGGATACTCGTACATCTTAGTTGCTGTCGATTACGTATCTAAATGGGTAGAGGCAGTCGCCACTAAGACTAATGATGCACGTGTAGTGTTACGTTTTCTGCATAAAAATATTTTCACTAGATTTGGCACACCACGGGCTATAATTAGTGATGAAGAGTCCCATTTTTGCAATAAATTGTTTGAATCATTACTAAAAAAATATGATGTCAAGCATAAGACTTCTTTAGCTTATCATCCCCAGACTAACGGTCAAGCTGAGATTTCTAACAGGGAGATTAAGCAAATTCTGGAGAAGACAGTTCGCATCAACAGGAAGGACTGGGCATACATGTTGGATGATGCTTTGTGGGCCTATCGGACGACTTTCAAAACTTCGATTGGTAAATCCCCATATCGATTAGTGTGTGGAAAAGCCTGTCACCTGCCTGTGGAGCTCGAGCACAAAGCATACTGGGCTATCAAGAAGCTGAACTTAGATGCAGAGAAGGCTGGGAACAACGGTTACTACAGCTCAACGAGTTAGAAGAATTTAGGAGTCAGACGTATGAAAACGCTAAGCTTTATAAGGAAAGAACAACAAGATGGCATGATCGTATAGTTCAAAAACGTTCTTTTGAGCCAGGGTAGCAGGTTCTTCTGTTCAACTCCCGTCTGCGATTATTCCCAGGAAAATTAAAGTCACGATGGTCCGGTCCGTTCATAGTCAAGGAAGTGTCTCCGTATGGACCATTTGAATTGATGGATAGCAGTGGGTTAACTTTTAAAGTCAATGCTCAAAGAGTGAAGCACTATTGTGGATTCGAAGAGCGAAAGGTCGAAAAAATGATTTTGACGGATCCAGGGTGACCTAGCCCCGTCTAGCTCAGGACGTTAAACAAACGCTTCTTGGGAGGCAACCCAAGTGCTTAAGTTTTTTGTAGATTTCATTTTAGTTTTTGCATTGATCCTAATGCTCCTTTGAGACCGATCCGTATGCAGGAAGCTCGTGAATTTATGCCTAGCTTCTCATTCTCTCCTCAGACGACAATTCAAGATGTTTCAGATTCTTTCGCTTTTTCAGGGCAATATCGATCTCTCTTTATCCGATTAAATGTTCATTGGGGACAATGTATATTTTAAGTTTGGGGGTGAGACCGGAGATTAGCTCTGCTTAGGTTTTGCGTAAGTAATGCTTATGATGAATTAAATGCATGTTGATGATGATGACGTCTGATGATTTGCTTTTAGCCATGGTTCTCTCTTATTGTTGCAAATTTGAAAGCATGTCTAAATTCAAGAAAATTAATTTTTTTTTCTTTGATCCCCTTGCAAAGTATGATGATTCACTTGTTTTTTTTATGATTTCGAAAGCCTAGATGAAAGTTATATGCTTTGGAAGTTCGTTGTCACTCCGATAGGTGTAAAGTTTGTCTAGATAGTTTTCTAGCATAATAGTTAGTAATACTGAGCTTTGGAAAAAAAAAAGAAAAGAAAATGCTTTGACTTGCCCTAAAAATATTTATAAATAAATAGATAATGCTCCACTTTCTTGAAAGCGTTAGTAACCAGGGGCATTCATGACACCCATCGTTTGCCTTTGCATGAAAACGTTGGAAAGAAATGAGCATGCCTCGGCATCTAGAAAGACGAGGCGCACGTAGTTGGATGTCTTCATCACCAATGTTGGTAAGTCAGAACGAAGGCGCTATATCTAAAAGGATTATCTCATTAAAAAAAAAAGAGAGAATTATGGGCACCTCAGTAAAGTAGTGCTTGCTAGATAAGTATCATGGCTAAAATGGCGAGCTTTAGTGCCAGTGTAGGGGGAAGATGAATGGAGGAGTATATAAATGATTCTGGACTAGTAAAGATTATGATAAGGCAAATGATGATTCGTTTTTGCAAGAGAGGATAGGATTAAATTTTAAACTTCTTGATGGTTTTTCATGCTTACTTATTTGTTTCAATAGACTGAATTCATGGCTAGAAGCATTGAGGATAGAGTTGTTAGCATGCGAGTTATGATTCATATGCATTACTTTATTTTGCTCGGGACTAGGTGATCAACAAAGAGCTCTCCAAAGTCTCGACGCTAGGTGATCAACAAAGAGTACTCCAAAGTCGTGATAGCTTTGAGACGCTGTCTGCGTAGCGTCTCGACGCTGCGACGACTTCTGCCCCAAGACAACATGACGTCACAGCGTCGAGACGCTGTGACGTAGCGTCTTGACGTTGTCGACTTGTTCAGCAAGAAATTTCCAGCCCCTTTCCCTTTATAAAGCCCCCTCTCCCAAGGTGAAAACCATCCCATTTTTGGAGAGCTCTCCCCTAGCTCAATAAAGAGAAAAAATGAGAAGAATTGTGAGGAAAAAGGTGGAATTGATCGAGATTCCAAGGCTCGGGAATCGAGATGATCGTGACGGGAGCAAGAGATCTTCTTATCCGTTATTTCTTCCTTACTTCTTTATAATTCCTTGTTGTAATTTGAGTTAGGCCTATGGATCAAGATCACTTGGGCAAAATTATTTCCATTTGTGAGTAGATCTTGAGACCTAGGGTTGTTATTCTAGTTAATTGGATATTGTAGCGCAATTACTTGGATTATGTAATGAATTTCTTCATATTTCATCTATGCAATTCTTGTTTAATGCTTTTAATCTCTTGATCACAGATTAATTGTTATGTTGGTCTAAAGTGATACTCGACAGAGAGAATTTAGATTAGATCCAAATTTCATGGCTAATGATTGCTTGGAACACGAGAGTGAAAGAGAATTGTTAGAAATTGATTATGAAGTTGCTTAATGCGATACTATGATTAACTAAGGAAATGGACACATAAATTAGTTAGATTAGTATGAAACGTGGAGGAGCTTGAAAGAGAAATCCGCTTATAATTACTTCTAGGTTTATGAAATTGAAGATTATTAGTTACATGCATCCATGTAATTGAGCTACAAATCCAAGAAAGCTAGATAACACCCTAGGTCAAGTTCCCTTAATAGGATATTTCTTTTTAATTGCATGTTTCTTTTCATGAGTTCCTTTAATTTTCGCTTTATCATTCGTGATTGGACTTCTAAATAAAATTAAAACATGATGGTTCTTGGTACTTAATGGAATTAAATCAATTTCCCTGTGGATTCGATACTCGGAATACTTCCCGTTTTATATTACTTGCGGCCCGTGCACTTTGAGGTCATCACATAGACTCTCTTATTTATCAAATTATTGGTAATTTTTCTAACAACCCACTAGAAAAGCCAGCGGAATTATTGATCACAATTATTTCTAACTCGACCAATGCAACGAGGCCATAACCTAATTAAAAATTTAACTAATGACGTCTCACTAATTAGATTTTAATCGCATTAAGAACAGTGGATTGTTAGATAGAATGCATAAACTAGGAAAGGCCTAAATTCATACGATTCTAAGCCTTAACTCCTAAATCTATCATGTTGTTGGGGTTTATGTCCTAGAACTCAAGTTTCGATATCCTTTATATAATAAAGATGTTATTTAGTGAAATTGTTTATTTTATCTCTTAAATCCAATAGAAACATCCATGGTTATAATATGAGATACTCGAACTATATCATGAATATAGACAGGGATTGATACGCATTTTGCTTACCGCAAGTGTACGGGTCAAGTAATAATATAGTGTTTTCGTGTAAAACGAGTGTCGTCCTCTAGATTGGTTTTCTAGCAAATTAAGTATCGCGAATACTTTTGTTCAATTTTATTTAGGGAGCAAAACTCAATGATAAAGATAAATCTAAAGACAAAAAGCATAAAATAAAAGTGGAGACTCAAATGGAAAGATTCTTAGGGAATTGATTTCATTGATTAAGATTGATGATTAATTAATGGGATGAATTTAGCATGCAATTATTCTACCAAGTCTAGGAACCTTTTATCACGACTATCTCTCCCGAGCATAATTGATTCTCATGCATGCAACCAACTTGATATCCCTATCTAAGTTCATTAACATGCAAGGCTTTGAGTTTAGTTCTTCAAGCAACTTCTAAAGTTATTCCAAATCCCGTCACAAACTTATAATTTCTACTTTAGTCATGCAATTAAATAAAGTAAGTCTTAGGCCAAATCCCCTCTCCCGAGCAAGATTCAACACTCAAATCATTCAACTAGTGATCAAGTAATTGAAAGCATTTAACCATAATTGCATAGGTGAAATAAATGCATATTCATACCACAAATCAATCCAACAAACTAAAACAACTACATCAATCCCTAAGACAAACAACTGGCAATTCATAGTCTTTAAACTACAAACACTAATTGAAAGAAACGCCATAAAAACTACAAGAGTTAAGGGAAAGAGAAAGGAAAACTCGAATCCGCCGACACCGCGCGTCCCCGTCACGATCTCCACGTCTTCTCGCTTGATTCCCGCTCCTTGGCCTTGCCTTTAGCTCCCACAAAAGATCTGTAGTCGAAATTAGGGCTAAAATCTCACCAATTGGGCTCCCCAAATCTGTAGCTGAAAGAGGAATTTATAGAAAATCTGGTGACAGCGTCGCGACGCTGTCGCGATACCGCGTTTTTGGAAAATTTGCCGATAGCGTCGCGACGCTGGTCCTAGCGTCGCACACTATGATTTTATTTATTTTTTTTATTATTTTTTTTTTAAGGATGGAACTCCATTTGACTTCAATTGCTGAATTAAGGTTCAAACACATACTTCCTACAAATAAAACATAAAAATGCATAAATTTGGGCAAATAATTGTAAAAGACTAGCTTAATTAATAAGAGAAAAATAGCTAGCTATGCTCGCTATCAGGGATCCAGTTCGAGTATATAACAACCTAAATTGTCTATAGTAAATGGATAAGGTTGGGTACCTTATTCTTGCAACACTATGGATGCGACCTACTTTGCGAATAAGACAAACAACTTGATCCTGGATCGTTCATGTAGAGACATGCGAGTAGGGGCATCCTGTGTAAAAGATGTTTACACGAGACAAAATCGAGAAATAAGTCACTCTTACTTTATAACGCCATTTACTATTAAGACTGATTATTTCATACAATGACCTAGGTAACTCGATCTTAATCCTGAGCTTGCTATGAACTCCTGTTCGTTTAGGGTTGTCATTTTATCTACATGGGTGAGAGTGGTCTAAATGTACCGTTCAATAACCCTACCATTTTGGGTATGACACAAGATGGATAGCTGGGAACATAGTAAAGCAAGACAGAATTCACTCCTACCCGATTTAGGGATAGTAGAGAGGTTGTTCCCTTAAGTGTTGAATCCATGTCTTGAGCAAGAGGCCCCACCATCTCATTGGCCCGAAAGGGACCTTGTTTATTGGTTTGACCATAAACAAATTGTTCATTAGAGGACCATTAGGCTTAAGGAACGAAGATGTGCTATAAGGGTAAAATGGACATTTGACCTGTCTATAGTAACAAACGACCTGTGAAGGATTGACTTACTAATCATGGTTATATCGAGTGGACGGAAATATATCTACAGTGAGGGGAGTTCAACTACTTGGCTATAGTGGAGTGTCCCAGTAGTTAACGGATGTTGGTTAGTTAGGTTAAAAGAGTTTGGCCAGTTAAACCTCGTACAGTTGGAGCCCATGATCTGTAGGTCCATTAGGTCCCCTTGCTAGCTCGAGACTAACCTTTGGAACAATATGATGGATAAAATATCAATTACTTTAACTTAATGTTTAGAGAAATGGATAGAGGTGATAGACGTTGTCGAAACGTCGGGTTTTGTGAAAATCAGGTTTATGTGATATTTAATATTTAAATATGATTTAAATATCATGAACATGAATAGGGATTCATGATTGAAAAATAACATTTCGGAAATGTTCGGGATTGATTGCAAAATAATAATTTAATATTAGATATTAAATTAATTAATAATTATTTTAAATTAATTTTTAATTAATTTAAAATTTGAAAATTGAATTTTGATTTTTCATTTTTCAGATTATTGAAAATTAAATATTTATCTCATTAATTCAAGATAATTATTGAATTAATTAAAATAAAAATATCTTGATTTTTTGGAGATGGAGTGCATGGTGACTAACCATGCACTCCCCTCTCTTAAACCACACCATTTTCCACTAAATTGGTGGCTAATTTGTTGTCAATCTCAGGGGCTTTTCTTCATCTTTGATCCCTCTATAAAAGGGAAAAAGAATGCTGCAAAAACCGATGCATTGTCATGGTGAATTGCTGCCAAAATAATCACACAATAAACCCACCTCCATAAGCTTGTTCTTCAAGCTTTTCTCCTAAAATTCCATCACTTGAGGATCCCACAATCAATTCCAAAGGCTTGAGGATAGCAAGGAAGATCCCGTTGTGGTTCGTGATTGATTGGTGAAGAAAAACAATAAGAGAATCCAACCAATTTCTCCATTAATTAACAAAAGGTTGGTAAACCGTCTCTGTTTTTCTTCTCATGAACAGCATGCACTGAATGATCAAATTGAGCTTGTTATGTGCCTAAGATCCAAAATTGCTTCCGTATTTTAGATATTAACACTTTCACATGCAATTTTGACCAATTGGGATAAAACACATTTTAAATCAAAATTCACAATAAACTTATTTTGCTACCAATTCTAGCAAGGCAATTAATTTAAACACAATAGGTTGTCAATCTAAGCATTCAAATCAATTGTAATACAAATGGGAATTAAGAACACAACTCACAATAATTCACTGAAATCTTAGACAGAATGTCTCAAAGGAATGCCAAACTTACATTCGAAGTCTCCAACTACGACAATCTACACTTAGCTTGCCACAGTGTCTCGACGCGGACGCTAAATTGGCCCGCGCGTCTTGCAGCCGTAGCGTCGAGGCGTCGTGAGGTAGCATCTTGACGCTACATCTCAAGAAAATTGGTGAATTTTTTGCTCTGATTGACTTTTTGGTTGACTTTTAATTACCAAAATGCCCTTCTTGATCCCGAGAACACCAGATTGACCTATACATCAATATGACTCAAAGTTAGTCAATTATCACAAATAATAGAATTAGGATAAGCAAAATTTACAGAAATAATTAGCACCAATTTGGTGCTATCAAATTACCCACAACCTAGATCTTGCCAGTCCTCGAGCAAGTTTATAGGTAAAAACGAGAATAATGAAGATTCATTGGTTGCAAATAACTCAGCTCAAATCTCCATTTCTAAAAGAGACATAAAATTTTGGGAAATCCTTGGAAATGGCCAAAAGAAAATAACGGTTTAGATAGATAGACAAAAGAAAAAATGAGAAAAAATAGCCAAAACGTGGGACCCACGTGACTATATTTGTATCCTAGTCTTCCCTTTTTGCCCTTTCCCTAACTGTATTTCTCCAACTTCCTAAACGTAAGGAAACTGTATTTGTAATATTCTTTTCTCTCTTTTATTAACTGTTTTTTGCAGATTCCTAAAATTAAGGAATATTTGTATCTTACTAATAAATTCTCTATCTTTTAATTAATTTATTTTTAAATGTATGATTTTGTTTCTCCTAGATTTCATCTTTAATAATCATATTTTATTCCCAATCAGTTTATCATTTGGTTTAAAAATATGATATTATCTTTTATTTATTTGAATTTAATCTATTTGTTAAAGATTCTATTTTCCAGTCTTCTTTATGCAGTTTCAGTCGAGTTGCAATCAAATCTTGTATTGTTTTCCTCCATTAAAGAAGCCTAATTCAAGGTTAATGCCAACTTAACGGCTTTTAGATTCCAAACCCAATGCTTGAATGATCAAATTACTCAAAAAATGTAAGAATTTCAACTGCTTTCAGATTCCAAATCCAATGCTTGAATGATCAAATTACTCAAAAAATGCAAGGATTTCTCAAGTTTAAGATTTGTTGTGGTGTTTATCCAGGAATTTCCAAGGGATTGGTGGCTTGGTTATGTTGTTGGAGGTTAGAAGGAAGCCAACTTTTAGCTACTTTAATATTCTTGTTTTCGTTCGTGGATGAACAATTTTGCTTCAGGAGGTTTAATGTTTTTCCAATAAGAAATAGAATGAGAGGTTTCTTTTTAATCATCAACTCCAATACTTTTTGTGTCAAGAAAATCTGAAATTTGACAATTTCATTTCATGCGTGAGTTTACTGCAACCAAAACACATCAAGGCCGAGAGGTCCCATAATGGAGAGAGATAACAAGGAAAGCAGTGGAATCTCTCACCTTTCATACGTACACTTACATCTACCATGTATTTAGTGTTCATTAATCCAAAAAAAATCCAGGTGCGTCGTTTTCAGCTCAACATTTACATAGTAATTTCAAACATATACAATGTATTTATACATTCAGTATGTTTTCAGGCACATATACAACACAAGAAGTGGATGACGATGATTTTCTCTTGTTGCCGCAAAATCCTAGGTCATTGAAGGGTATTTTGGTTCGTGAAATTGAAGGTACACGAAGATGGGTATTTTGGTTCTTCCTCAATTTTTTATCCTACCGCAAATCAATCTTCTTGTTGTCGTAAAAGGGTCTCTCTCAGGTTTCTAGATTGTTGTAAATTAAAAAATAATTCCTCTTTTCTATCTCTTGGCAAAGGGCATGTAGTGCTTTCAGGTATGTGTAATTTAATTTTTTTTTTTTGTGAGAAAAATGGGTAATTGTAATTCTAAATTCAATTAAATGGGATTTGACATTTCATTTATGGTAGTCTTTAAAATAATGAATAATGATTCAATATATGTTTGTAGTCAAAGTTAAATTTATTCCAGGATTGATGTATTCATAATGATAAGATATGTGAAGAAATTATGATGTAATTTGTTAATTTTTTAATCTTAGATTTAAGTTAAATTTGAATTTCAAATATCTTTGTTATCATTAAATTCGAATTCCTTAATTTTAGTTTACTGTATTTGAAATTGATTTGATTTAATTTAAATCATGTAATCGATTAAATATCTTGAGTATTTCTGGTGTATTAGTTATTTTAGTGTTTGGGGGTGTTTTGGTAAATCTATAATACAAATTAATTAATATATAAATTTGATTTGGCCATTTGTCTAAATAATTAGCCAAGTTGCCATTTTTCAGAACACATATTTAATTATGGCTATTCTTGCCGTTAACCCTAAAATTTTTTAAAGGTAGGTTACCACATACAATCAAGCATTCAGACAAATCAAAACTTTCCAAGGACAATCTTGCACTAGAGAGTTCTATCCCACCTAAAGAAGACTTTACTAACCTGGGATTGGCTAACTAAACTTTCATCCTATCTTCCCCCTACACTGGCACTAAGGTCTCGCTAAAAGATCTAAATGGAACAAACTAGGTTGCTTCCTCTTTGCCTTGGAGACTGAATAAGGAATTCCTTTTTCTTTTGCATTTCTTTTTAGGATGGGGCACTAGCTTTCACACTACAATGCAGGGACCCATAACCCGAGTTTAAACCTTGGTTGGCCTAATTGATCACACTGCAGGTAACTCTTTTTACCCTTAAGCGCTCAATACAATGCAAACATGCTTTTACTCAAAATAAAAACAAGAAAGACGAGATAATAATTTTCTTTCAAGCTCGCGCTCACTAACTCATTTTTCCTCTGTTTTTTTAATAGCAGGCGTATTTTCTTTTTCTCTCCTAAGCAGGACTCCACACACTATTTTGCAAAAAATTTAGACTTTCTGGCCTTACACCTATCGGGGGGACAATATGAGCTAAGTAACTCGCTACTAGGCATTCAAGTCCTACTCTAAAGCAAGAAAGACACCCACTTTAATTACCAAAATGCCCTTCTAGATCCCGGGAACACCAAATTGACCTATACATCAATAAGACTCAACATTAGTCAAATATCACAAATAATAGCATTAGGATAAGAAAAATTTACGGAAATAATTAGCACCAATTTAGTGCTATCATGGGGGCATCCTGTGTAAAAAAGTTTGCACAAGACCAGACCAAGAAATAAGTCACTCTTACTTTATAACGTCGTTTAGTGTTAAGACTAACTATTTCATGTGATGACCTAGGTAACTCGATCTTAATCCTAAGCTAAATATGAACTTCTGTTTGTTCTGGATTATCCTTTGATCTGCATGGGTGAGAGTGGCCAAACATCACCACTCAATAAGCCTACCATTTTGGCGATGAGATTGGTTGAATAGTTGGGGACATAGTATTTTAAGATGGAATTCACTCCTACCCGTATTAGGGATAGTAGAAAGGTTGTTCCCTTAAGTGCTGACTCCGAGGCTTGAACATGGGGCCCCACCCTCTCATTGGCCCGAGAGAGACTCTGTTTACTGTTTGGACCATAAAAAAATTATTCATTAGAGGACCAGTGGACTTAAGGAATCAAGACGTGCTATAGGGTAAAACGGACTTTTGACCTAGCTATAGTTACGAACGACCTATGAAAGATTGACTTACCAATCATCGTTATATCAAGTGGACAAAAATATATCTACAATGAGGCGAGTGCAACTACTAGGCTATAGTGGAGTGACCCGGTAGTTAACGAATGTTGGTTAACTAGGTTAAAAGAGTTTGGTCGGTTGAACCTCGAATTGTTGGAGCCCATGATCTGTAGGTCCATTAGGCCCCCTTGCTAGCTTAAGGAATAAACTTTGAAACAATCTGACGGAAAGAATTTGAAATTTTCAAATTCGATTTAGGGAATATATCAGTCGTATTGGATATTGCCGACACGTCGGGTTTTGGTTAAACCTAATTTTGAGAGTTTTACATATTTAAATATGATTTAAATATCGAGCACTTAAATATGGATTCATGGTTGAGAAATTGCATTTCAGAAATGATCAGGATTAGTAGCAAAATATTAATTTAATATTAGATATTAAATTAATATATAATTGACTATTTAATTAATAATTAGTTTAAATTAATTATGAGTTAATTTAAAATTCAAAATTAAAATTTGAAAAATAATTTTCAGATTATTAATTAATCGAAATCAATTAACTAAAATCAATTATCATTTGAATTAATTAAATCCAAATGAAAATTAATTTTAGGAGGTGGAGTGCATGGTGACTAAACTGATGCACTCCTCCTTAATTAGCCAACAAATCCCACTCAATTTGGGATTAATTTGTTATCAATCTTTGGTGCTTCAGCTAGCATGGTTTCCTCTTTAAATAGAGGAAGATTTGCTGAAGAAATAAGTTTGGAAATCTAGGTGTTATGCTGCCAAAATAATCTCTCAAGCTCATGAACCAAAACCATCTCTTAGCTTGAAACCCAAGTCCTTTCCCATCGAAATTCCATCACTATAGTATCCCACAATCCGTTCCAAAGATATGAGAATAGCGAAGAAGATCTTGTGGTGGTTGTGATCAGTTGGTCAATCCGTTCCAAAGATCTGAGAATATCGAAGAAGATCTTGTGGTGGTTGTGATCAGTTGGTCAGGAAAAACAACAAATCAATCCTTTCAATTTTGAGCTACAAGAGGTTGGTACTCATGAACTCTGTTTTTCTTCTTATGGACAACATGCTTTGTATGATCAAATTGATGTTTTTATATGCCTAAGATCCAAAATTTCTTCCGCATGTTAGATATTAACACCTTCAAGAACGACTTGTGGGAGCCTTTTGTGTGGCCAATTTTAGGACAAAAATGTGTGGATTCAAGCGAGAATATGTTCTTATTTTTGGAGAGAAATAACATCCAACAACCTCCCCTTGTTCATCTGCTTAATCTCTTATATAAAGATTTAATACAATGATGAAGACAGCTAGAGTAAAAGATAATGAGTCATATGGATTGGTGTCATGCTTAGGCAATTTACCTCTTCAATTTAAAAAATTGAATTTGGAAAAAAACAACACCAATTTCCAATATTAATTTTAAAACAAAAATAATTCAAATAATTAATTCTTGAATTAAATCAATTTTAAAATATTAATTAAACACTTTAATTAATTCTAATTTAATAATAAACAATTTAACATTAAATCTTTGAACCAATTCCGACTCATCTCAATCCCGATCTTGAATATGAATCGATATACATATCCAACCCTAAATGTGCATCGTATACATGTAAATAATATTTAAATATCTCCAACTCTCTGTATAGTTTAAATTCATAATTAAACTATCATATGTTAAACATAACTAACATTTAACTCCCAAAACTGAATTTGAACGCTTCAAATTCACTCATCACACTGTTCTAAGGTTTAGTTAGTATGACCTAGCAGGGGGACCTAATGAACCTGCAGATCATGAGCTCCAACAATCCAAGATTAACCGCTAATCTCATTAACCTAGTTTAATCAACATTCGATAACTATCGGGACACTCCACTATAGTCCGATAGTTGCACTGCCTTCACTGCAAATATATTTTTGTCCACCCGATATAACCATGCTTAGTAAGTTGATCCTTCACAGGCTGTTCGCAACTACAGCGGGTCAAATGTCTGTTTTACTCTTGAAGCTAATTTTATTTTCTTAAGTCCCATTGATCCTCTAATGAACAATTGGTTTGTGGTTCAACCAAAAAATCTAATCCCTCTAGATCAATGAGAGAGCAGGAATGTTGGGATTGGTTCCCTAAACCTGGTAGATAGTGAATGAAACAAATTGTAGTATACTTGTTTGATAAAGTCGTTATTGAGTTTTTTTGTTCACTTAAGTTATTAAATAAGTGAATTGCATGTTAAATAACCAAAATCAAATAAACTAATATCCATGGCTATATGATATGAATACTTGAACTTTATGTAGTGACATAAAAGTGGGTCAAGTTCAAGTAATAGCCTAAATGGTCTATAGTATAGGGATAAGGGCTGGGTACCTTATCCTATAAACACTATGTGACGCGGCCCACATTGTATATAGTGCAAACGATGTGATCCTGAATCGTTCATGTAGAGACATGCGAGTGGGGGCGTCTTATGCAAATGTGTTTGCATAAGACCAGGACCAAGAAATAAGTCAATTTCCTTTATAACATCGTTTACTGTTGAAACTGACTTATTTTAGTGTGATGACCTAGGTAACTCGATCTTAATCCTGAGTTAACTATGAACTCCTATTTATTCGGGCCTATCCTTTGATCTGCATGGGTGAGAGTGGATCATCATCGCCGACTCAATAAGTCCCCCATTTTAGGGATAGGAATGGGTAGATAGTTGGGGACATAGTCCTCCAAGATGGAATTCACTTCTACCAAATTTGGGAATAGTAGAGAGGTTGTTCCCTTAAATGTTGACTCTGGGATGTGAACAAAGGGATCCCGTCCTCTCATTGGCCCGAGAGGTATTAGGTTTAGGGGTCGGACCACAAACCAATTGTTCTGAAGGAATGTAGAACACTCTAGCGGATGCGATTTGAATCGATTGCACTTTAATTTCGTTAATTTTGTGATCAAAGCATGTTATGTATTATGACCGAAAAACGGAGCCTCGTTTTTACTAATCTCTATGGACGGATTCAAGCTGTTCCTTCAGTAGTTTTGGATCACGAACGAGTTGTAGACAACTACGAGAGTCTTCCCCACTAATCTCCGGCCTTAGAACGAGTTGTGGGACTCCAATTGTGATGAACTTTAGAGAGGGAGAGATGGATTTGAGAGAGTTTTCTGTTTTAGGAAAATTTCCAACAACCAACAACAACCCTTGTCTTCAGCTTATATTTTCCTTTTTAATGACAACCTTCCTGCACTCCAACCTTTGGAGAAGAAGACTCATGGGGAGTGAGTTTTTTCATCCTATTAAGGTGTCAAAACACCAAAAATCACCCTCAATTTGAGTTTACATTTAACTAATTTCATAAAACCAATTCAAAATTAGTTTTTGTATTAAAATTAAATACTTTAATTTAATTAAATAATTATTTAATCAATATTAAATAATTATACAAAACCCATTGTCTTTTTGAAACCCGAGCATTCGAATACGAATCCCTATTCATATTCAAACCACAATATGTATCGAATACATAATATACCGACAATATTTAAATTATAGTTAAATATTACCTACTCTCTCTAACTTTAACGTTAAATTGAACGATAAATCTCTATAAGGAATTTGAACGTTTCAAACTTTCTCATCACATATGTTCTAAGGATTATTTTGTATGAGCCAGCACGGAGACTTAATGGACCTACAGATCATGAGCTCCAATGATCCGAGATTAACTAGTTAAACTCTTTTAACCTAGTTAACCAACATTCGTTAACTACCGGGACACTCCACTATAGCCCAATAGTTGAACTCCCCTCACTGTAGATATATTTATGTCCACCCGATATAACCATGATTAGTAAGTCGACCCTTCACAGGTTGTTCGTAACTAGAGCTAGGTAAAATGTCCATTTTACCCCTGAAGTTACATCTTGTTCCTTCTGTTCCCACTGAGTCCCTAATGAACAATTGGATTGTGGTCCCACCATTGAACCTAAAACCTCTCGAACCAATGAGAGGGCGGGATCCATTTGTTCACGTCTCGGAGTCAGCACTTAAGGGAACAACCTCTCTACTATCCCTAAATTGGGTAGGAGTGAATTTCGTCTTACAGGACTATGTCCTCAGTTGTCTACCCGGTCTTATCCCCAAAATTGTAGGCTTATTGAGTCGACGATGTTGAGCCACTTTCACCCATGCCAAAAAAAGAATAACTAGGAAGAAACAAGAGTTCATAGTTAGCTCAGGATTAAGATTGAGTTACCTAGGTCATCACATGAAATAGTCAGTCTTGTCAGTAAATGACGTTATAAAGCAAGAGTGTGACTTATTTCTCGGTCTTGGTCTTATGAAAACTCATTTGCATAAGACGCCCCCACTTGCATGTCTCTACATGAACGATTCAGGATCCCATCGTTTGCACTATATTTACAAAGTGTGCAGCGTCTCATAGTGTTTCCTAAGATTAAGGTACCCAGCCTTATCCCTATACTATAGACCGTTTAGGCTACTACTCGAACTTGATCCTCTTTTATGTCACTACATATAGTTCAAGTATTCATATCATAGCCAATGATTCTAGTTTATTGGATTTGGGTTATTTAATGTGCAATTCACTTCCTTAATAACCCAAGTGAACAAAAACTCAATGACGACTTTATCGAACAAGTATACTACTATTTGTTTCATTCACTATCTACGAGTTTTAGGGCACCAACCCCAACATGTTTATTGAGGACTCAATGGGGACTTAAGGAACAAGATGTAACTTCAGGGGTAAAACAAACATTTGACCCAGTTGTAGTTACGAACAACCTATGAAGGGTCGACTTACTAATCATGGTTATATCGGTGGACATAAATATATCTACAGTGATGGGAGTTCAACTATCGAGCTATAATGGAGTGCCTCGGTAGTTAATGAATGTTGGTTATCTGGGTTAAAAGAATGTAACAGTCGGTTGTTTTTTTTTAAAAAAAAAAAAAAGAAAAGGGGGGAAAAGGGGAAACGTGGGCAGGCGATCAAACAAAAAAAAAAAAAGAGAAAATGGGGGGAAACTTTCCCCCCATATTCGGTCAATTGACCGTTTTTTTTTAAAAAAAAGGGAAATCTGAAGCTTTTTCTCTCTCCCTCTCATGATTCTTTCTCTCTCTCTCTCCCTCTCGGTTCTCTCTCTATCTCAGCCCACTCTCCCTCCGCCGCACGCTGCCCACCGACGCCGCCATCGTCACTCGCCGCTCGCCTTCGCGCCGCCGCCGGTAAGAACGTTCTCTCTCTCGTTTTCGTTCTTTCTCTCTCTCTCTCTCTCTCACTCGGCTCCCTCTCTTTCTCCTCATCACAGCCCGCTGCCGACGCCGCCTTCAGCCGTGAACTGTCGCCGTTCAGCCAGCCAGTCGTGCACGCCGCCGTCGCCGCGTCCAGATCTGCTTGTTCTACGTCGCTCGAATCTGATTACCGCATTCACTGCCTTAAGACAAATAGCCACACATCTCTTGTATGTTCGATGATTTCAGTTAGTGGGTAAGTGAGATTTAAGGTGTTTTGGTCAATTTAATGTTTAATCATGGATGCCCATTGATTTTAGCTTCCGATTTCAAGGTGTCCGTGGCGTTTGGAGGCCAAATTGTCGAATTTGAGCGATTTGGGACTGCTGGACAGCAAGCTGTGGTTCTGTTTTGGGTAAGTTTTGGTTGTTAATTTTACCCCAAATGTAATGGGTTCTTAGTTGAATGCTTGGTTTAGAGTCCCTAGTTAATTAAGAGTTCCTTTCCTTGTTGTAGCTTGCTTAAGAACCTTGGAGTTAAGGAATTTCTTGAAGGTTAATCAAGTATCTCCTCCACTAAAGTAAGTAGACCTTTGGAATAAATTCTGTGCTTTAAAACTCATTAAAGTTGAGTGTGGCTTTTAATAGCATGAGTTGGATTTAATCCTTAAGTTGCCCTTGGAATTTAAGTAGCTAATTGGATTCAAATTCCATGTTTTAAATGCATTGTATGGTAGCTGAGCATGGTAAGTACTTTGCTGGATTAAACTCTATTAAGCATTGAAATGACTGATGTGTTCCTGGCATGAGAATGTGTATGTGTTGCTTGGATTGAGACTGAGATGATGTGATGCATTTATTTTCAAGAATTTTGGCTACTGCATATTTGTGTTGTGTGATAGAGGCGAGTGCGTGACTGGTGTAAATTTTGTAGCTGCCTGTCATTGTTTGTGGACAACGGGAAGTTGTGCTTTTCTCTGTTTAGGAGGGTTGCCATTAAAATAGCAAGGGTTAAGGGGTCCTAAAAGGGAAATGATTAAGAAAGGGAAAGGAATAGGCTAGTGCCTTAGAAGAGGGTCGTGTCAATTAAACACCTAGGGTTGAGATGTAATACACTGAAATGAGGGTCTTAATGGGCGGGACTTGGCTTCGCAGTCTAGGTGCCATTTACTAACTGTGGAAGTAAATTCCTGACTTAAACCCATGAACGCCCCACCAGTGAAATGATAGTTTAGAGCGCTACGCGCCCATTAGTGCCTTGAGGGATGAGATTTAGCTCCACTGACTGGGTGCCATCTACCATCAGTAGGAGTAGAGACCTCCCAAAAACTCCCACTTGTGCTGATCAGTGAGTTGGCAAACTTATATATGTATAGGTGTACTAATTGAACACGAGACCCGAACTACAGATAAATGAAATGAAATGAAATGAAATGAAATGGATGAGAATGAGATGACCTAACCCTTAGGTCCTTAACTCGAATAAAATGTTAAAACCTTGATTGCTACTTACTGAGTATTTTCTTAAATACTCATTCTTTTCCCTTACATACAACTGCAGGTAGAGGTAAAGGTGTACAGGACGCGTGACAGAGAGTTGCTGAGCCATGGATCTCCTTTAGGATAGTATTCCACATTTTGTGTTTTGAAATTCTTATTTTTTGAACTTGTATTGAGAATGATTTAAGGTTTATTCCGCTTTAAGTTTTGTTTGAATAACTAAAGGTTTCGTTTGTTCTGTTTTAACTGGGATCCCAGGTTGAAAGGTTTCACAAAATTTCTAAGTTTGTTTCATAAAATGATATTTCCTCGCTGTTCTTAGAAGTAGAATGAAATGCATGTAGTAACGGCCTTAGGATCTAGGCATGAAAAGTAGGGTCGTTACAAAGAATTTCATCAGTTAATCTCAAATCGTTGGAGCCCATGATCTGTAGGTCCGTTAGGTCCCCCTGCTAGCTCATACAGAATAAACCTTAGAACAAGTGTGATGAAGAATTTGAAATGTTCAAATTCATTATAAGGAGTTGTCGTTAAATTATGTTCGATAAATTTAACAGTAAAGTTTAATTACGAATTAAACAAAACTATATTAGAGAGAGTCGGAATTATTTAAATTAGAATTAAATATTTGAATTATGTATTCGATACTTATTTCGGTTTGGATATGGATAGGGATTCATATTAGAAACCAGGAAAAATTGGAATTAGTGTAATTATTTAATTTGGTATTTGATATTAAATTAATTAATTAGAAGTAATTAAAAAGTTTAATTAATTATTCATTTAAAACTAAGTATCTAAATCAGTTTTATTGTGGAATTTGTTGGCAAAATGAATTAAATAGGTGTTTGTTTAATATATGAAGGCATTCATGCATAAACAGAAAATTGGACACCTACATTATGACTAATCAATCGAATTCTTTCTTATATAAGCTTTCATCTCTTTCCTTTGGAGAGAGTGACTTTTGCTAGAAGGATTCATGCAAAAACAAATTGAAATTTCTCTCTCAAAAGACAACACCTTTCTTTTGGTCTCTCAAAGTTTTACTTTCCAAATTCATCACCATTGGTGTCCCACAACATGTTTTAAGGCTGGAGGATAGCGGGGAAGACTCTCGTGGTTGTCTACAACCGGTTCGTGATCCAAAAAAATCGAAGGAGAAGCTTGATTTCATACCAAAAGCTTGGTAACCAAACTCCCACTTTTTTCAGTTTATGAAATGCATGCTTTGGTCTCTAAAATCAAATTGTGTGCTTTCGATCCAAATCGCTTCCGCTAGTGTCTTGTACACTCTTTCAATTGGTATCAGAGCAAGATTTGGGCACTTAATTTCGTTTAATTTTAGCTTGGTGGGTTGATTTTTGCATGTTATCTGCGTTTGGGAGCTAAAATGGACTTATTATGATTTTTGCATCCAATTAGTCTTTAATTCGTGAATTAAAGTTGTAATTGCCTACATGTTTATGGACACTTATGTCTTGGCTTGAGTCTCTAAAAATTTGAGAGTCAATAAAGTTGAAACTAGGATGTAATGGAAGAAATAAGGCGAAGATATCAAGCACCAAAAAAGACGTCGTCAGGACTTTGATAGCGTGCATAGCCAGCTATTTTTCCTGGTTAATTATAGTTAGTCTTTTAGTATTATTTGGCCAAAATTGTGCACTTTAATGTTGTTTTTTTAGGATTTGATTATTGAAGCTAAATTAGAGAAAATGGAGTTGATCGGGTGCTCGGGACCTAAACAAGAGCAAAACAAACGACAAATAAACAAAGTGGAAGCTTAATAGAAGAGGCATACTGGAGAGGTAGCGTCGAGACACTGCCTCCTTAGCATCGAAACGCTACCTAAGTTCCCTTTCTGATTAAGGCGGTAATCAGACTAGCGTCGCGACGTTGTCGACAGAATCTGCTATAAAAGGAATGTGATTTGGCCGAGAATGAGGAGTTCATTTGGTGCAATTTTAGCCCTAAAATTGACGACATAATCTATTATATAAGAAATGCGATTTAGCAGACACTGTCGACAGAATCTGCTATATAAGCAAAGTGGAGGAGTGGGATTCAAGACTTAACTCGTGGAGATCGTGACCGGAACGCGTGGCTTCGGCGACAATAACGTTTATTCTCTTTTCTTCCTTTACTTTAGTTGTTTTTATGGCTTTTTCAGATTTAGCTTTCATGGTAATGCCATGTATGAGTAGTTTGATTTGTATTCCTAGGGATTAATGTAGCCTAACGTGGGTCGCGTTGCTGATGCGCGACACCTGCTCAAGTGCAAGTAAACACTATCATGTAATTAAGTGGAAAGTATTCCGGATATCGTACCCAAGGGAGATGGTGACTAGTTAGGAAACACACGATTTTGTAAAAAGGGAACTGAAAGTGTTGATATCTAAATTACGAAAGCAATTTTGGATCATAGGCACTTAATAAGTTCAATTTGATCAATCTTTGCATGTTGTTCATGAGAAGAAAAACAGAGACAGATTACCAACATCTTTTAAATGGAGAAATTGGTTGGATTCTTCTGTTGTTTTTCTTCACCAATCAATGACGAACCACCACTGGATCTTCCTTGCTATCCTCAAGTCTTTGGAACGGATTGTGGGATCCTCTACTGATGGAATTTGAAGGAAAAAAGAGTTTTGCAACTATGGTGTCTGTGAAATAATTCCAGAAGCATAACAGCCAAGACGAAGCTCTCAAATTTTCAGCTAATCTTCATCATTTATAGAGGATTCAGCGTGTAAACTCTTCATAAGAACAAGACAACACGGAGAAGTTGATTAAGGTGTGGCAATCAATTCGACTAAGAGTGGGTTTAGTCATAAACCACTCCACCTCCAAAAAAATACCCATTTTTTAATTTTCAAAAATTCATTATGAATTTTCAAATTCAGAATTTCAGTTTTTAATTATTAATAATCTAAAAAAACAAAATTCACTTTTTGATTTTTCAAATTTAAATTAATTCACAATTAATTTAAAATAATTAATTAATTTAATATCTAATATTAAATTAATATTTTGCCATCAATCCCGAACATTTCTGAAATGTTATTTTCAAACATGAATCCCTTTTTATGTTCTCGATATTTAAATCATTTTTAAATATTCAATCTCTCACAAATTGGTTTATAAGAAACCCGGCGTATCGACAATGTTAAAAACCATCCAACTATTTCCCAAAAGCAAATTTGAACTAATTCTAATTCAATCCATCATATTGTTCCAAAGGTTAGTCTCGAGCTAGCAAGGGAACCTAA
This sequence comes from Luffa acutangula, assembly GCA_036850905.1. Lineage (NCBI taxonomy): Eukaryota > Viridiplantae > Streptophyta > Magnoliopsida > Cucurbitales > Cucurbitaceae > Luffa > Luffa acutangula. The sequence goes on along the minus strand of CM072094.1, from coordinate 12,715,433 downwards.
TGGACCTACAGATCATGGGCTCCAACCACACGAGGTTTAACCGGTTAAACCCTTTTAACCTAGCTAACCAACATTCGTTAATTACCGGGACACTCTACTATAACCTAGTAGTTGAACTCCCCTCATTGTCGATATATTTCCGTCCACTCGATATAACCATGATTAGTAAGTCAATCCTTCACAGATCGTTTGTTACAATAGTTTGGTCAAATGTCCGTTTTACCCCTCTAGTACATCTTAGTTCCTTAAGTCCACTGGTCCTCTAATGAACAATTTGTTTATGGTCCAACCACTAAACGAAGTCCCTCTCGGGCCGATGAGAGGGTGGGGCCCCTTGTTTAAGCCTTGGATTCATCACTTAAGGGAACAACCTCTACTATCCCTAAATTGGGTAGGAGTGAATTCCATCTTGCTTTAGTATGTCCCCAGCTATCCATCTAGTCCTATCCTCAAAACGGTAGGTTTATTGAAGGCACTATTGGACCAATCTCACCCATGCATATCAAAGGATAATCCTAAACGAGCAGGAGTTCATAGCAAACTCAGGATTAAGATCGAGTTACCTAGGTCATCGCATGAAACAGTCAGTCTTAACAATAAATGTCGTTATAAAGTAAGAGTGACTTATTTCTCGGCCCTGTATTGTGTAAACATCTTTTACACAGGATGCCCCTACTTGCATGTCTCTACATGAACGATCCAGTATCATGTCGTTTGCCTCATTCGCAAAGTAGGTCGCATCCATTGTGTTACCAGGATAAGGTATCCAACCTTATCCATTTACTATAGACCATTTAGGTTATATACTCAAACTTGATCCCTGTCTATATCCACACTATAGTTCGTGTATTTCATATTATAACCATGGATGTTTATATTGGATTTAAGATATAAAACAAACATTTCACTGAATAACATCTTTATTATAAAAAGGATAACAAAACTTGAGTTCTAGGACATAAACCCCAACACGTTTACAACCTCCCCATAATTCGTAAGGTGTTTCTAGAACACTTTTGGAGGGAACCACGTTCAGAATATAGACAACGTTTTTCAATGCAAAACCCCAGAACGAATCAAGTAGTTGAGCGTAACTCATCATTGACCGAACCATATCTAATAAGGTTCTGTTTCTTCTTTCTGATACACCATTTTGTTGTGGTGTAACCCCAAAGTGTTCTGCATCAGAAGCAGAAGATGTGCTACAGTCTCAATAGTGAACTACTTTCACCACAAAGTGTTAATATGTTGGAACGAATGTGTAGATGACTATGAGACTCTCTTATATAAAAAAAAAAAAAGAACAAAAGAAAAAAAGAAAAAGAATGAAGCCTAGCAGCAACTTATAATATATTTGGGGGAAGGTAGTTAAATTTTCTTTTCCATTTTGAGAGTTAGTATAACTTGTAAACGAGATAGACTACTCGAAATAAAGGCTAAGTGGAATAACAGGTAATAAAGGTGGGAATGCATGAAAATGTTTTATCTTGAGAGGAGTGAGTGAAGGCCTAGTGTTAGAAAAATCTTGTTGTTAACTTAAAGTGTTAGGAGTTGAGTTCTTTCCTAAAAGGAGCCCTCACGAACTAAACTTACCTATGATATGCACACCTTTTCTTTCTTGATTATTTTTTTTTTGTTGAAATTGCTTGAGGACAATCAATGGCTTAAGTTTAGGGGTGTGATCATGCTCATTTATGGGCGTTATTTAACCTTAAAAACTTAGGTTATTGTTAGGAAAACAAGGACTTTATGCATAAAATCATATCTTTTTTAGTCAATTTAGCAAAAGTCTTAGAATCTTGTGGAAAATCTTAGAAGCATAGAATTTATGCTAAAGATGTACAAAAAAAGATAGCTTTTGCAAGTCTTTATCCAAAGTTAACGTTTTGGTGCATTGCAAGGGAAATGCACCTGCAATGGAAGAGAAATAGTTAGCGGAGCAAAAGAGTCAAAGTTGAAGATTTGCGCCCACGTTTGGTCCAAAAGATGTGAAGGTTGCGTTCGAATTGCGCCTGCAAACTAATAAGAAAAGTAGTCCCAACTGAAGACAGAAGTGTCAAGGCAGTGCACATAAGATTTTGCACCCGACTTTGCGGCCGCAACTGGCCTTTCCGACAGAATTCCGAGATTTGTGTGATCTTCATAAAATCATCCGAAAATCCCAAATCTCGTATCAAATCTCCAAGATTTATGTATTTTTACCTTCTAAGGCTCTCTCACATTGATCTGGGCAGACAACCATACCTTCCAAGGACTATAAAAGGCGACCAAGGTGCAAGAAGTAAAGAGAGTTCGAAAATTCGTCCTTAGGATATATTTTAGTTTTTCTTTCTTCTCATGTTGTAACCACTCCGAGTTTCGGATCTTTCAGTCTCTGTCGGTTCTTCCATTCGAAAGAAGAAAAAGAGAAAGGTTTGTCTCCCCTTCAAAAAGGTTAAGAGCAAGCTAGATAGAGTGGGGAAGATCCTTAGTCGAGTCTTGCATTTTACATTTTGTTTAGTCTTTTGTTTCAACTACTATATTTTTCTATTTTAATTCAGTTTTCAGTTGTAAGTTCTTTATTCTTGAACTCATTCCATTTATTTAATATGAATTCAGTTTATTCATTTACTTTGTGCATTTTTTACTTTATGTCTTGCATTTTACTTTCCTCAATGAGCTAAGCTTCTTCTCGGGGATTCAAATATGTGGATACCTTGAGTACAAGAGAGTCTCACCTATGCAAAGGCAACCTTGCTTCCTCTTAGAATTGTTTGTTTTCACTGATGTTTAAGTTTCATTGTTAGCTTAAACTGATGACTTAAGTTAGCATAGTTTGTGTTCAGATGGTGGCCAAAAGTGTGGAGTTGAACGCGCGGGTTTCCAAAAATAATAGTGGAAAAGATCCTAGAAATATGACTTTGTTTTCTTGCATCCTAGAAACAGGACTAGAACCAGTAGAGTTTTCAGAGTCGTGTGCAATAATTATCTAAGTTTCAGCTAGCCCTAGAAATAAATGCCTAATTGGCTTTGTCTTCTAATGGCACCTACAGTGAAGCTGAATAAGAGTAGGACTTAACTCACAACCTAGTTGTCAGGGTATTTGTTGGCGCAAACTGGAGGAATCTATCTGCACCATGTCCATGTGGGCACTATTGATAGTGTTCTTTAGCCATTTGCAATGTTTGAGTGAGTTGCTAACGAAAAGGTGGGTGCAATCTAAAGCTTTTGGTTGATGCTATTTGAATTTCTCCACTAATCTCATATATCTTTATTGTTTTCATTTACTTGCTTTAATTTATCTTTTTCTCTTCAAATCACAATACCCCCATTGAAATTATTTCTTTGGTTACAATCCTCGGTTGCAAATTTAGCGGAGGTTCTTGTTTTGCATAATCCGCCAGTTTTTTTCAACTAGCCACCATCTCCTTGGGTACGATATCCAGAGTACTCTCTACTTTATTACTTGATAATGTATACTTGCACTTCATGCACATAAACGAGAAAATCACATTGAATGCAAATACCATCTCATATGAGAGATAGTACAAAGAGGAGACGTGATCGTCACCCAGATAGCTTCAGAACAGAACATGGCTGATCCATTTATAAAACCCCTCGCGGCTAAAGTGTTTGAGGGACGTCTCCAAAACTTAGGACTACGAGCTTTTAGCATATGATATATAATGCTAAGTTACCTCACAAAATATTGTAATCTCACTTGAGTTATAGTCCAAGTGGGAGTTTGTTGGGGTTTATGTCCTACAACTCAAGTTTTGTTATCCTTTATATAAATCAAGATGTTATTCAGTGAAATTGTTTATTTATAACTTATAATTCAATTGAAACATCCATGGTTATGACATGAGATACTCGAACTATATAGTAAATATGGACAGGGATCAAGTTCGAGTATATAACCTAAATGTTCTATAGTAAATGAATAAGGTTGGGTACCTTGTTCTGGTAACACTGTGGATACGGCCTACTTTGCGAATAACGCAAACGCCGTGATCTTGGATCGTTCATGTAGAGACATGCGAGTAGGGACATCCTGTGTAAAAGATGTTTACACAAGACTGGACCGAGAAATAAGTCACTCTTACTTTATAACGTCGTTTACTGTTAAGACTGATTATTTCATGCAATGACTTAGGTAACTCGATCTTATTCTTGAGCTTACTATGAACTACTGTTTGTTTAGGGTTATCCTTTGATATGCATAGGTAAAAGTGGTCATAAAATTTCGTTCAATAAACCTTCCATTTTGGGTATAACACTAGATGGATGGCTGGGGACATAGTAATGCAATATGGAATTCTCTCATACCCTATTCAGGGACAGTAGAGAGGTTGTTCCCTTAAGTGCTGAATCCAAGACTTGAGCAAGGGGCCCCACCCTCTCATTGGCCCGAGAGGGATGTTGTTTAATGGTTGGACCATGAACAAAATTGTTCATTAGAGGACCAGTGGACTTAAGGAACTACGATGTGCTATAGGGTAAAACAGACTATTGACCTATATATAGTAACGAACAACCTGTGAAGGATTGGCTTACTAATCATGGTTACATCGAGTGGACACAAATATATCTACAGTGAGGGGAGTTCAACTACTAGGCTATAGTGGAATGTCCCGATAGTTAACGGATGTTGGTTAACTAGGTTAAAAGAGTTTGGCTAGTTTAACCTTGTACTGTTGGAGCCCATGATCTGTAGGTCCATTAGGTCCCCTTGCTAGCTCGAGACTAACCTTTAGAATAATATGATGGATAAAATATGAATTTTTTTAGTTCATGTTGAGAAATATGAGTAGAAGTGATAGGTGTTGTCGATACGTCGGGTTTTTGTGAAAACAGTTGTGGTGAGTATCTAATATTTAAATATGATTTAAATACCGACAACATGAATAGGGATTCATGATTGATAATAACAATTTAGGAAATGTTAGGGATTGGTGGAAAAATATTAATTTAATATTTGATATTAAATTAATAATTATTTTAAATTAATTTAAAATTGAAAATTTTAAATTTAATTTTAATTTTTAAGATTATTAAAGTTCAAATAATTATCCAACTTATTATGGATAATTATGGATTTAATTAAAATAAAAAAGGATTGATTTTTTGGAGGTGGAGTGCATGGTGACTAAATCCATACACTCAACCCAATTTGGACACCAAACTTCCCACTAATCTTTTGTTAATTGAGTGTGAATTGTTGGAGCATTCTTGCATCTCTAATCCCTCTATAAAAGGCAAGGAGATGGCTGAAGAAATTATGCTTGAAAGATAGAGAAATGCTGCCAAATTGAAAACTCACCAAAACTCACCTTGGAAGCTTATTCTTCATACTTTCTCTATCAAATTCCATCACCTGAGGATCCCACAATTTGTTCTAAAGGCTTGAGGATAGCGAGGAAGATCCTTTGGTGGTTCAAGACTCATTGGTGAAGAAAAACAACAAAGAAATCCAACCAATTCTCCATTGATTCAAGGTTGGTAAAACATACTCTGTTTTTGTTCTTCTTGGACAGCATGCAAAGTATGATCAAATTGAAAAAATTATGTGTCTAGGATCCAAAACTGCTTGCGCTATCTAGATATTAACACTTTCAACTTTGTTATGTGAGGTCTTCCTTTCATAAAGACCTTCCAATTTCTTCCACAACGCATATGGGTCAGACTCCTGAGACAAATGGTTGAAAATGCTAATATACCAACCCCCTGCCTAATAGTCCCCAAAGTTTTCCACTTTAACTTTCGTCAATCTTTCTCTTCCGTTTTCTCTGGTTTTGCAGGATTCATAAGTGTACCATTAGCTTCTGTGGTTGCTTCAATTGGAGCAGACAAATCTTTGCAATATAACAAATTCTCCATCATCAGCCTCCAGATGAAATAATTGGTTGATGTCAATTTAATCATTGAACTACCTCCACTACTACTAGTAGACTCCATAACAATGATTAAATTAAAACTAAGCTCTGATACTAACTGATAGGACCCAATTAGTATTTCAACAACCCATTAGGATCACCTCCAAGACAATCAACCAAATAATAGTGCTCCAATACACCACAAATTAATCACCAAACAATCAACCATAAAAAATTAGAAGACTAAAATGCATATAACCCATGATTTATACATGGAAAATCCTTTCGATGTGAAGAGTAAAAACCACGGGACTTGTGAGGAGTCCACCCTTGTCACATTTTATTATGATGATAAAATTAAGGAAAAAATAATCCAGATCAATCATACAAAGATCCACAACTCATCAATACTTTCATACATAAGAGATCAACACTTGAGATAAAAAGCGATGAAAAATATCTCCAGTCTTATAGGTTCAATCCAGCAGTGATTATGAACAAACCAGATCTCAAAACGACGATCGAACCATTCAACACGAGGCCCTATGTTTCGCCAACAAGCTGATCAAAATTCAGCAAAATCCTAAAGTATTGGAATTCCTATATTCCTATCGAAAGCGTATAGGATCGATTCATATTTTAATTAAGTTTTCTAAAATACTAGTACATTGGCAAACTATATAGAACGATACTATATATAAACTAGGTTGAGCATGCATAAGATCTAAATCTATGAATTAAAAGAACAAAAGTACTTACTTGTTCAAGACTTTCTGCAACGAACTCCCACCAAGAATAGTATGACCACAGTAGGAACACTACCACTGAGATCTTCCACTGCTATATCTCTGGGACTAGGAACCAAGTTGTGGGACTTGGTCTTCTTAAATTTGGGAAAAGAATTTCACTATAATGTTCTAAAAATTCTTATAGAGAAATTTTGCTTGAGAGCAAAGTGTTGTCTTCAACTGGGAAGTCATTCGGTGGTTTATATAGAATGTCATATCCCTTTTCCTAGTCGTAATAGGATAATAATTTAATTAATTAATAATTAATTACTTTTCCCAGTCGTTATAGGATAAGGATTTAATTAATTAATAATTAATTACTTTTCCCAATCGTTATAAGATAAGGATTTACTTTATTAATTAAATCAACAATTAATTAAATCAGATTTAACTAATTTCACTTAAATCATATTTAAATGAACATGTCTCATATAACCTATAGTTTTTTTTTATTAAATCAATCCTAATTTAATAATTAATTAATTACTAAAATAAATATCTCATATTTAATTTAAGTCTACAATTCAATAGTATTTAATTGCATTTCTCCCGATTAATAAAGTTTAATCTCAAATTAAACTTTATATTATAATGTATCACATACATTATATTAATTGTATCTCATACATTTATCTTGATTTCCTATAACGGATTTTGAACTTTTCAAATTCCTTTCAAGACTAATTGTTCCTAATTACCCTTTATGAGCTAGTAGGGGGATCTAATGAACCTATAGATAAGAAACTCCAATGATATAAGGTTAACGGACTAAATTCATTAATCCGTTTAACCAATATATTTATTAACTATGGGTCACTCTACTAAAGACCCACAACTGCACTCTTCTCACTACCTAATATTTTTGTGTCCATGAATATAGACCAATAATAGCAAATTAGTCCTTCACGAGTGTTCGTAACACCAGCTGGGTCAAATTATCGTTTTACCCCGAGTTTACCTCTATATCCTTAAGTACCAGTGCTCCTTTAATTAACAACTTGTTTATGGTCCAACAATTAAATCAAAACCCCTCTAGGGCCAGTGAGAAGTTAGGGCCCTTTGTTCAAGACTTGGAGACACCATTAAAGAGAACACTCATCTACTTACCCTGAAGTCGAGAAGGAGTGAATTCAATCTTGTGATGTTCCCAACCACCCACTCGGTCTTGTCCCCAAAATGATTGGTTTATTGAGTCGGCAAACTAGCAACTCTCACCCATATATACAAATCAAAGGGCAATCCCTTGCGAACAGGAGTTCATAATACACTATGGATTGAGACTAAGTTGCCTATGTCATCCTAGTGAAATAGAAACCTAACTAGTCAACGATATTACATCCAACATTTACTATTTTGCGGTCCGATCTTATGCAAACTCATTGCATAGGATACCCTCACTCTCATGTCCCTACAAGAATGCATTGGATCGTTGCATTTGTATCAAATACAAAGTGGGTCGTATCCATAGTGTTACCAGGATAAGGTACCCAGCCTTATCCCTATACTATAGACCCTTTAGGTTGTATCGTGAACACTGATCCCTGTATGTCTCCACATACAATTCAAGACTCATGCAACAACCTAGAATGTTAGTTTATTGGATTTAGGGTTATTTAAGACAAATCTAATACAATAACTCAATAACTCTTTATAGAATACTAATCAACAACGCTTTATTGATAACAGTCAATAGTTTACATTTACTATCTACGAGTTTTATGGCATAAAACCTAACAAATCCAATGGTTGAAACTCTGGCTATTGACAACTTTGTGGAAGCTGTCGGCGAAAATCTGAACTACCCTGCTCTCCCTACTTCGCTATGGGTCTCTATGTACGATAATTTTTGTTTTTCTGAAGTGTAGGTGTAGGCATTTAATCATTGGTGTTTAGTAATTTTGAGGCTTTTATGTGTAAGTGTTTGTAATTTTTTTTTTTTTATATCAAACTTGTATGAATAAAAATTGTATGAACAAATTTGGTTCACTGGATTATTGGAATGAAATTTGACAAATATTTGATTTCAATACAATTTGACACATTTAATGACGGATATTTATCTTAGAATTTAATGACAGACTTTTAATGACGGACATTTAGTCATGAAATGCTCATTCAATGACAGACATTTGATGACAAACAACTTTTAATGTCATGCAATGACCGACATTAAAGGCGTCTGTCATTGTAGCCTTTCATGACGAGAGGGTTATAATGACGGACATTGTCCCGTCATTAAAAAGTGCCCGTAATTAAAGGCGGATGTCACTCGTATAGATGATGGGCAGTGCCTCTCATTAAAAGCCAATTTTGTAGTAGGGGACAAACAAAGGTAGTTGTCTTATTCTCTTTTGATTTTTTCTATGATGTTGTCCATCTGCATTGATCCTATGATAGATATATGATAAGAACAATTTTGTTGACATCCTTCTCTTACTTGAATTTTAGAAAACGTTTACTATTTTTTTTTTTTTTTGGGAAGAAATCAATTTTGACGATAAACTTCCTAAGTTGTATCAATTTTAACTCTAAACTTGCGTAAACGTAGCAATGTATATATTAAGTCAACTTTCCATTTGAATTGTCATTAAAGCATGTGATTGACAATTTCCTCTTGTTTTTAGATTGGCATTGCACCTGGGTTTCTTGTGAGAAATTTGTTGAAATAACTCTTTATTAGAAGAAATCAAATGCTCTACACTAATTCTTCTCATTATTATTAGTATTCTCCTAAAATATACTTACAAAATCATTAGCAACAAGAAAAATCTAAAAAAAATAGGAAAAAAAAAGCACAAAATCATTTTTATTTTTGTTTCCTTCATTTGCATGTTCTTGTAATTAGTAGGAGAAAAAACAAAAAGAAAAGCAGAAAAAAAAAAACATCCAAAATTATTTTGCTTTCGTAATCCTAGATAGGTGCAAAAAAAAAAAAAAAAAGCGTTCTCAGTAAACAAGAAAAAATCATCTAAAATGAAAAGAAAAAAAATTCCAAAATTGATTTTTTACTCATCTCATTGTTGCATGTTTTTCTAAGTAGCTAATAAAAAGGAAATAAAACTCACAAACATAATAAGAAAAAAAAGTGAGAAAATTGATGTACAACTTCTCACTAGCAAAAGTTTCTTCAAATAAAAAATTTCTCAAATATTTTTTTTAAAAAAAAACCAATTTATGTGCGATATAAATTTTTTAAAAAAGAAAATAGTCAATTACGTACTTTAACAATGGTTCGAATAGAAATGTAACTGAAGGCTTACATTGCAAACTTACGTAAGTTCGGGATTATAATAGATACAATTTGGTAAGTTTGAAGTTTAATTTGATGATATTAAAAGTTCAAGAGTAAAAATTGATAGAACTTACTTAGTTTGAGGTTCAATTTGATGAAATTGAAAATTGAGGGTTGAAATTGATACAACCCCTAAAGTTTTGGGTAAAAATGATTTTTTTTTCCTTTTTCTTACACAATTCTAAATAAAATCAATGTTGATCTAATTAATTTATTTCCAAAAAGTTCAGAAAGAAAACCCTTGTAATAAGGATTGAATGATTTATTTGTCTCCTACATGCACGTAATTTTGAATAGAGCATGGGAGTTGGAAATTTCACGAGTACACTAAATAAAAACTTATTTGGGAATACGCTAGAGACGTATGAATTAAGAAAATCATTTAAAAAAAATTAAGAAAATCATATTTTGTATTAGTGTTATGTATTAAATATGTTTAGAGTTGTTATTTAGGTAAGCTATTCTGCATTTCAGTTGTAATTCAGTTAGTCCTTCAATGGGTATAAATACCTCTGTAATATTCTGTTAATATCAAGAGGAAATATACAAGATTACAAAGATATTCTGTAAACGTTCTTGGTATCAGAGTTTATGGACAAGCGTCAATAACTTCTTCATCCATGGCTTCTTTCTCTTTAATAAGTCTCTCAGAAAGTGTTTATGCTTCTCTTCAGCCGAACACTTCGATTTTTCTCCTCTGAAATATATGCAATCTTGCTCACTCCTTGTTCGATATTGTTGATGGAACTATCCCTTGCCCGCCCAAATTTCTTTGTGATGCTGAAGGAAACTAACTTACAGCAGTTAATACAACCTATACTCAGTGGATCGCGCAAGATCGCACTCTTATCACTCTGATCAATGCCACTCTCTCCAAACAAGCCTTTTCATTCGTCGTCGGGTGCAAATTGTCCAAAGAGTTATGGAAAGCCCTATCTAAGCGTTTTTCTTCCCTAACCAGATCTAACATTCATGAATTGAAATCCACCTCACAAAACTGTATCTAAGCGTTGTGTACTAATTCAAAACGTTTATTTAATTTTTTTTAATTATCCATAAGATGTTATAATCAATTGAATTTAGAAAGGAACAAGAATAAAATTTTCTCAAAATTATTGGACAACAGTAATGGGAAATAGGAGAGTGGTTTTGAAATTTACAATGAAATTCATTTCAAAATTAAATTCTCTCTATCACTAGACAAAAGTCTCACATCAGACACAAAATGCGTCTTCCAAGTGCATGCCGGAGAATCACTTAAAAGTGATTTTGGAATATTTTGCAAAAATGACATTAACTCACTACCAAACATGCTTTACAACGAAAGTTAGGCCGATATAGGAACCTGAATAATTGTTATAAACACTAAATAAACCTCTCGACAATCGAGCAATCTATTTTCTAACTTTTCCAAAAGCCAACCTTGCACGAAAACAACAGATAAATTATTGTTGAGAAAATGAAAGGTTTTCCATTTTCATTATTAAACTTTATTTGACAATTAATGTGACTTTTGGTTTGTGTGACTTTTGGCTTTTGGTTTCTTGTAACCAATGGTGACTTTTGAGTTTTGGGAGTTAGGTGAGTTATGAGTATTTTTATGACATTTAAAATTTTGAACCATTGGTATTCTATGGTTACTTTTGTAAGCCTATATAAAGGCATGCTTAGTTGAATGAAAAATCATCTCCATTCATACTTGTCTTCCACATTTTTCTAACAAAGTGGTATCAGAGCGAGTAGCAAAACAAATTGAGAGAAATGGCCAACGGTGGGATGGGTTCGCTTCAACTACCGATGCTTTCCAAGCTCAACTATGACAATTGGAGCATCAAGATAAAAACATTACTAGGAGCACAAGATGTGTGGGAGATCGTAGAGAACAGTTTCCAAGAGGCGGAAGCTGGAGCCGATCAAACGCAAAGAGATGCGTTAAAGGAGGCAAGAAAGAAGGACAAGAAAGCCCTCTATATCTTGTACCAATCGGTGGACGAAGACACATTTGAGACCATCGCCAATGCCGAGACGTCAAAGGCGGCATGGGACAAGCTCCAATCGACTCATAGAGGAGCCGATCGTGTGAAAAAGGTACGGTTGCAAACTTTACGTGGTGAGTTTGAATCTTTACAAATGAAGGAGACAGAGGTGATAGCAGAATATCACACAAGAGTAATGACCGTCGTCAACCAATTGAGACGAAACGGTGAAGAAATCACCGATGTTCGTGTCATGGAAAAGGTTCTACGGAGCCTAAATACAAAGTTCGAGATTATTGCCACGACAATCGAGGAGACACAGGATCTCGAGATTATGACGATTGAACAATTTATAGGCTCGTTGCAAGCCTATGAGGAGAAAAAGAAAAGGAGGATGGAGCAAACAGAGACCATTGAACAACTTCTCCAACTCAAACTCAAGGAGGAGAATAGTCGTGGACGTGGAAGAGGTCGCAGTGGTAGAGGCCGTGGTGGAAGAGGTGAAACCAACACCGAAGTTTCTCAAAATTCGAGTGATTCCTCAAGAGGAAGAGGAGGTCGAGGTCGTGGAAGACGTGGTGGAAGATCTGGGAGAGATAAATCTCAGGTAAAATGTTATAATTGTAATAAGTATGGACATTATGCAAATGAGTGTTACTCATCTCAATCAGAATCAAGTGATCGGAAGCATCAGGATCAATCAACCGCTAGCACATCCAAAGCCCATCAAGGGCAATCCAATTATGCAGAGGAGAATGGAACCTTATTTATGGTTTCAAAGGGAGAAGAAGAGAGTCAAGATAGTATGTGGTATCTTGACACCGGAGCCTCAAACCACATGTGTGGAAAACGCAAGATGTTTGTGGAGTTGAACGAGATGGAGAAAGGTAATATTGCCTTTGGAGACAATTCTTTGGCCGCCATCAAAGGAATAGGTAAAATTCTCATTCGGTTAAAAAATGGAGAAAATCAATATATTACAAATGTTTATTACATTCCCAGTATAAAAAATAATATATTGAGTGTAGGACAATTGTTAGAGAAAGGTTTTGAAGTTCAGATGAAAAACAATTGTTTGTATTTGAGGGATAATCATGAGAGACTTATTGCTAAAGTTTCCATGACAAAAAACCGAATGTTTCCTTTGAATATATGTAATGATGTTCCAAAATGCTTGAAGACATGTTATGAGGATCTCTCCTGGTTATGGCATCTACGGTTCGGACACCTCAATTTTGGAACTCTAGAAGACTTGTCGAAAAATCATATGGTGCGGGGTTTACCGCACATTCACAAGCCGAACCAAGTGTGTGAAGGATGTCTACTTGGCAAACATCATCAAAGTAGTTTCCCGAAGGAGTCTATGACAAGAGCCAAGAAGCCTCTAGAACTCATCCATGCTGATGTCTGTGGAATGATCAAACCAGAGTCTCATGGTAAAAGTAAATACTTCCTTCTATTTATTGACGATTTCTCTAGAAAAACATGGGTGTACTTTTTGAAGGAAAAATCGAAAGTATTTGAAATCTTCAAGAGATTCAAGGCACGTGTGGAGAATGAAAGCAATCTTACAATCAAGGCCATGAGAACTGATCGAGGTGGTGAATTCACATCAAATGAGTTCAAACATTTTTGTGATGAAAAAGGCATCCGACGTCCGTTAACAGTGCCAAGGACACCACAACAAAATGGCGTGGTGGAGAGGAAGAATCGGACAATCTTGAATATGGCAAGAAGCATGCTAAAGACAAAGAAAATGCCAATGGAATTTTGGGCGGAGGCCGTAGCTTGTGCGGTCTATGTGACAAATCGAGCACCAACCAAAAGTGTGCTTGACAAGACGCCTCAAGAAGCATGGAATGGAAGAAAGCCCGGAATTGGTCACTTCAAGGTATTTGGGAGTATTGCATATGCTCATATGTCAGAGGAAAAAAGGACCAAGCTCGACGATCGAAGTGAGAAACTCATATTCATCGGTTATGATGCAAGTTCAAAGGGTTATCGCCTTTACAATCCTCTGAATGGAAAGGTAATTATTAGTCGTGATGTTGTTTTTGATGAACAAGCTGTTGGGTTTTATGCCCTAAAACTCGTAGATAGTGAATGTAACCGTTGACCGGATATTAATGAAATAATATTGATATATTTTTTCCATTAATTGTTATTAGTTATTTTATATATGTCTTTGCCTAATAATAACCCTAATCCAATAAACTAGACATCCAAGGCTGTAATATGAGTCTTGAACTATATGTAGCGACATATGGGATCATTGTTCAAGAAACAGCCTAAAGGGTCTATAGTATAGGGCTAAGACTGGGTGCCTTATCCTGGTGACACTATGGATACGACCCACTTTGTATTTGATACAAACGCTGCGATCCAACGCGTTCGTGTAGGAGACATGCGAGTGGGGGTATCCTATGCAATGAGTTTGCATAAGACCGGACCGCGAAATAGTAACCACTAGTTATAACACCGTTAACCAGTTGGTTTTCTATTTTCACTAGGACGACCTAGACAACTTAGTCTTAATCCTGAGTTGATTATGGACTCCTGCTCATGAGAGATTGTCCTTTGATTTGTATGGGTGAGAGTGGCCAATACGCCGACTCAATAAGCCTACCACTTTGGGGACAAGATCGAATGGGGAGCTGGGAACATAATCGTACAAGATGGAATTCACTCCTTCCCGACTTTAGGAAAGCAGATGAGTGTTCCCTTAAGTGGTTACTCCGAGTCTTGAACAAAGGGCCCTACCCTCTCAATGGCACGAGAGGGTTTTTCTGTTTGATGGTTGGACCATAAACAGATTGTTCATTAGAGGAGAATTGGTACTTAAGGAAATAGAGGTGACCCAGGGGTAAAACGGCAATTTGACCCAACTGGTGTTACGGACACTCGTGAAGGACTAACTAGTCGATATTGGTCTAAGTTCCGTGGACACAGAAAATATGTCTGCAGTGAGAAGAGTGCAACTGTGAGTCTATAGTGGAATGTACACACAGTTAACGAATATTGATTATTGTGGTTAATGAGTTTAACCAATTAATCTCACATCGTTGGAGCTTCTGATCTGCAGGTCCATAAGGTCCCACTGGTAGCTCGTAAAGTAATTTGAGGCAACTAAGTAATTAAATGTAAATTGAAAATGTTCAATTTACTAAGGGAAATAAATATAATATATATTGATATATTATTATGAGAGAAATTAATATTTGAAGAAGTTCAAATATAAATTTATGGAAGATTGAAAGAATTAATTAATTTAAGTCCTATAAGTGTTTGGGCAAAATTAATTAGTTCAAGGCCGGAAATTAAATATGTGATGTTTAATTGGTGGTTAATTAATTAAAGAATTCATTAACCATGAATTGATAAATTATGTAAATAATTAATCACTTAAGGAAGTGATTAATCATTTATGGGAATGATCTAATTACTTATGGAAGAAATTAGTCATTTATGGAAAAGATTAATCAATTGGGGAATTGATTGATCATGATTGATTAATTAAGGAATAAGATTGAATCAATTTTGGAAAAGATTGATTTAATTGAATATTTTATTCATGGCCTCTCTTCTATAAATAGAACACTAGACCTAATTGGTCATGACACTTGACACTCTTGAAAGACAAGACCTAGAATTCTCTCTAGCCTCCCTCTTAGAGAAAGACTCCCACAAGTCTTTGGCCTCCTAGACTTAGAGACATACCGGTGTAACCTCTGTGGTTATTGTGTCATTCAAAGAAGAAAATCCAGCGATCAAGAGGCGAGAAGGCTGCTGCGTTTTCGTTCGTTGGAGCGTCGTTGGCGAAGAACGGTCAAGTCTACAACGGAGGTTTGTAACGGTTCTTCCTCTTTTCGTTAGAAAAGTTTTTTAAAATAAATTTAGATTTATTCTAGCATGTTTAAACCGTTTTTACAGCGACTTTAAAGTTAGTTTAAAGTTTTGTTTGAGTTATCGTAACGGTTTTTTAATGTTAATTAATATACGGCGTAAGGTCCAATCGATGCGCTTCCGCTGCGTGGGGACTTTTATTCCCTTCACAAGCATCTTGGGATTGGAATTTACAGGAGGAGGAGTATGATTTCCTTCCATATTTTGAAGAAGACGATGATAATGAGCCAACCAGAGATGAAATGGGTGAAGTTTTGCCTAGTCCAGTGACATCCCATTTGACTGATCGATCGTCATCTGAAGGTTCATCCAGCAATTCTGAGAATGAAATTGGTCCAAGAGGAACCCGAAGTCTACAGGAACTTAATGAGGTAAATGAAAATCAAAATGACATAACTCTCTATTGTCTTTTTGGTGATTGTGAGCCTATTAGTTTCCAAGAAGGCATTGCAAGCAAGAAATGGAAGGATGCAATGGATGAAGAAATTCGAGCGATAGAGAAAAATGACACATGAGAGTTGACCAAGCTTCCAAAAGGGCACAAACCGATCGGAGTGAAGTGGTTATACAAGACAAAGAGAAAGGCCAATGGCGATGTTGAAAGGTACAAGGCGAGACTAGTGGTGAAAGGCTATTGTCAACGACATGGCATCGACTATGATGTGGTATTTTCCCCCGTTGTTCGCCTTGAAACTATTCGTTTGATTATTGCTTTGGCAACTCATAATCATTGGAAAATACATCAAATGGATGTCAAATCGGCATTCTTGAATGGAATTCTTGAGGAAGAAGTCTATGTGGAGCAACCATTGGGTTATGAAGTCAAGGGAGAAGAAAAAAAAGTGCTTCGATTGAAGAAGGCTCTTTACGGTTTGAAGCAAGCACCGAGAGCATGGAATTCAAAAATTGACAAGTATTTTCAAGAGAAGAAGTATATGAAGTGTCCTTATGAGCATGCCCTTTACATCAAAATGCAAGGTGAAAGCATACTAATCATTTGTTTATATGTTGATGATTTAGTATTTACTGGAAACAATCCTAGCATGTTTGATGAGTTCAAAAGAGAGATGGCAAATGAGTTTGAAATGACGGACATTGGTCTCATGAGTTACTATCTTGGGATCGAGGTCAAACAAAGTGAAGATGAGATTTTTATATCCCAGGAGGCCTATGCTAAAGAGATGCTCAAAAAGTTCAACATGGATGATGCTAATCCAGTTGGAACACCGATAGAATGTGGAGTCAAAATCACCAAGCAAGATGGAGGAGAGAAGGTAGATTCTACATATTTCAAAAGCTTGGTTGGAAGTTTGAGATACTTGACATGCACAAGACTGGATATTCTTTATTCAGTTGGAATTATTAGTCGATTTATGGAGGAGCCGACAACTATGCATTGCAAAATGGCAAAAAGGATACTTCGCTACATCAAAGGGACGATTGGGTATGGTCTTTCCTATGTCTCTTCTAG
The DNA here is from genome assembly GCA_036850905.1 of Luffa acutangula. Classification (NCBI taxonomy): domain Eukaryota; kingdom Viridiplantae; phylum Streptophyta; class Magnoliopsida; order Cucurbitales; family Cucurbitaceae; genus Luffa; species Luffa acutangula. Next base: position 12,698,148 of record CM072094.1, on the reverse strand, counting down.
AAATTTTGATATTGTTGGATATTGTGACAGTGATTGGAGTAGTGACTTGGATGATCGAAAGAGTACTACGGGGTTTGTATTTTTTATTGGTGAAACGGCGTTCACATGGATGTCAAAAAAGCAACCCATAGTCACATTATCAACATGCAAGGCGGAGTACGTCGCGACAACTTCCTGTGTATGTCATGCAATTTGGCTAAGAAACTTAGTGAAGGAGTTGAAGTTTCAAATGGAAGGTCCAATGGAGATTTATGTTGACAACAAATCGGCCATTGCCTTAGCCAAAAATCCGGTATTTCATGGGAGGAGCAAGCACATTGATACCCGATTTCACTACATTCGAGATTGTGTTGCGAATAAAGAAGTGGAACTCAAATATATCAAGTCACAAGACCAAGCGGCAGACATTTTCACAAAGCCCCTCAAGTTGGAGTCTTTTATCAGAATGAGGAGTTTACTTGGTGTAACAAATCAAGTTTAAGGGGGGGTGTTGAGAAAATGAAAGGTTTTCCATTTTCATTATTAAACTTTATTTGACAATTAATGTGACTTTTGGTTTGTGTGACTTTTGGCTTTTGGTTTCTTGTAACCAATGGTGACTTTTGAGTTTTGGGAGTTAGGTGAGTTATGAGTATTTTTATGACATTTAAAATTTTGAACCATTGGTATTCTATGGTTACTTTTGTAAGCCTATATAAAGGCATGCTTAGTTGAATGAAAAATCATCTCCATTCATACTTGTCTTCCACATTTTTCTATCAATTATATCATTTATAGCATTGGAAATGTTAATGATATGTGCAGAATAGGAGCTAATTTTGGTAAAGTTAATTGACTAAGAATCACTTAAAAATAACAAATGGTATATAAACGTGGCAAAAATTTGTTTTATTATGGGAAGATTTTTACCCTATCACATGAAATTAGATCACTTTTTTCAGAATCAGTTGTGAAAAAATCACTTCGAACATGCTTTATAAGGGAAGTTAGGCCGCCTAAAACAAAATGATTAGTGGAGGAACATGCTAATAATTTAGCATCTTGCACAATAGGAACCTGAATAAATGTCATAAACACTTAACAAACCTCTCGACAATCGAGCAATCTTTTTTCTAACTTTCCCAAAAGCCAACATTGCACGAAAACTAAAGCCAAATTATATCATTTATAACATTGCAAACGTTAATGATATATGCAGAATAGGACCTAATTTTGGTAAAGTAATTTGACTAAGAATCAGATAAACATGGCCTAAATTTTTTTACTATCGAAAGTTTTTACAATATCACTTGAAATTAGATCACTTTTTCCGGAATCACTTGTGAAAAAATCACTTCAAACATGCTTTACAATGGAAGTAAGGCCGCCTAAAACAAAATGATTAGTGGAGGAGCATGCTAATAATTTAGCATCTTACACAGTAGGTGTTGATGCCAAAATCTGGCCAAGCGCTCACCTGCCCTTCACGTGACACCAACAATGAATTTGTTTGGATATGGAGAAGACGTGACCTGAAAAGAAAGAAAGTAAGCACTGCACACCGGTGTGGTTCTCGCCACACGAGCTCCGATGCCTAAGTCAGTGATCGGAAAATCTCCGGCCGGTCTCCCCATCCAGAAAACCTAGTTTAGTCGAGTTTTAGAGTTCAGATATCAGTTACCTTTTCTGGATCATCTCTAGCCTTTTATACCTCTCTCGCTAGGGTTTTTCCCTTTCCGCCTCGTCCACCGCCCGTAGCCTCCTGCTTCTGGGCCCAAGGAGATTGACCCGGGCAACCCAAGTAGCAAGTGGGGTTAATCGACCTGGTCGGCCTCGGCATTGGGCCGAGGCCGACCAGACCCTCGGCCTCGGTTTTGGGCCGAGGCCGAGGTGTCATTCCACCTCTTGCGGGCCTTCATCTTCTCGGGTCGGTCTCAGCTGGGTCCGAAACCCTTCTTCTTTGGTGTACCTGCCAAGCCAAAATTACCCACAACATTAAGCCCCCGCTCTCTTAACCGGGTTATGAGTGCTTTGCCTTAATCCGGCTAGTTTCAATAACCCAGTTGGAGAGCATAACTCAATTTTGGCAGTTCATCAGAGAATGCGCAACAAGTTCGAATTCACCCTCGGAGTTCGCCAAATGGGAGTTCTTATTAAACCCCTCTAGTTGGACAAATATCAGAGTGGTTGGATTGCAATTGAGTCAATCTTGTTGGGGCGATAAGGTAAATAGAAAAGGGGAAAAAGACAAATGCTACAAAAGAGAGAGGAGAGAGAAAAATACGTGGACCGAGGCTCATCTGCCTCGGTCTGGCGTGTCAGGCGGCGCACCTGTCACGTCTGGCGTGCCTGTCTAGCTGCAGGCACGCCTCGGCCTCGGCAAAAAGCCGAGGGCGATGTCACCTGACGGGACCCCACGGTCCTGTCATGTCAAGTACTTTGCCTGGGTTCCGGAAGTTCAAACTTTGAATTTTGAATTTCCCACCATTTCGATCAGACAAATGCTTCAAAAGTGAGAGGAGAGAGAAAAACACGTGGACCGAGGCTCATCTGCCTCGGTCTAGCGTGTCAGGCGGCGCACCTGACACGTCTAGCGTGCCTGTCTGGCTGCAGACACGCCTCGGCCTCGGCAAAAAGCCGAGGCCGATGTCACCTGACAGGACCCCACGGTCCTGTCATGTCAAGTACTTTGCCTAGTGCTCCGGAAATTCAAATTTTGAACTTTGAATTTCCCACCATTTCGATCAATCCGAGCTTATAAAAGCCTTTCTTTCTCCTTTACTCTTCTCCATCAACATCTGCATTCCTTGCATGCTCTCTTGCTGATTCCAACCTAATCACGTTAGGCTTCTGGTGAGAGCTATCCTTTTACTTTCTTTTGCTACGCATATGGCCAGCGAAGGCTCTGTTACCTCTCCGGACGTGGAGGAATCTTATTCCGATGACGGTCCTTCAAGCTCGGGCTGCTTTGTGGATCCGGAGATTTCGGATAGCAGTGATGGGGAGCCCCCTGCACACTCATCGGACTTATCATCCTCGTTGACCGCAGACCGCTTAGAGTTCTGGCGGCGCAAGTATGATATTCCCGACGATGTGCATCTTCGGCTCCCCAATGCTGACGAGAACTTTGAGAATCCCCCGGATGGAGAGGTTGCTTTTTACCATGCCATGTTTAAGTTTGGGGTTCGCTTGCCACTGCCATTGTTTTTGCAAGACTTCCTGGTCTGTACGGGTCTAGCCCCTGCCCAGCTTGCTCCAAACGGGTGGTGCCACCTCATCGGTTGCTTTACCCTTTGGGCGATGCACGGTGGGGGATCTCTAATGACCGTTGACGATTTCTTGTCCTTGCACACCATCAATCGCAATCCCGCTTTTGGTGACCTTTTTTATTACGCAAGTACCAAAAAAGGCACCTTAATCAGCGGACCCACTTCCGTAAAAAAGTGGAAAAATGGTTGGTTCTTTGTTAGTGGCAATTGGCTTGAAAAAACGGAAGACGGTTGTTTTTTCGGGGTTCCAATGAGGTTTGGAGAATATGGTGAGCTCTCTATTCTCCTCCCCATTGGAATCCAATCTTTGTTGCTTTCCTTTTCCTTTGCTGACTTTTCTCTTTGCTTTTCAGTGCCTCGCAACGTTCGACGCTCCATGACCGCTAAGAAGTTTGCCAAATACGTCCTGACCCTCGAAAAGATTAACCGCCACGGTCCCTTTTTAGTCGATCAAAGTGTCCTCGAAGCATCTGGGCTAGCCAGGCGCCGCACCATCAACTCCGAAGGTAAACCCCCAACGCCTCTTCCTTCTGGTCGACCTTGGCACGGTCGGCCCTGGCCTGGTCATCCTCGGCACGGTCGGCCTCGGCTCGGTCACCAATTTTTTTTTTTCAAAAGTAACATTGCTTTTCCACATTCTCTCACAGAAATGGCCTTCCGTGGAATGTACGATTCTCAGCGGAAGAGACGTGAAGCACGTAATAGGGCTGGAACCTCCCGGGCCTCTGTGGACCTAACCGAGGATGAGGCTCCACGGGTTACTGCCGAGACCTCTCGTCGTCCTGCAGCTGCTACCCGCAGAACCCGATATCAGACGCGCTCCTCGGTCACCGAGACAGATCTTAGCACAGGCAGCCCGGTCTTTGCCCTTCCCGAGGACTACGGGAGCGGCGACAATGAGGTAGAGGTCCTAACCCAAAACTTCATGTGCTGGCAAGGGTTGCAATCTCGGAGGCCAGAAGGTGAGCTAGGAGTTGAGGATCCTGCCCAAGGAATGCGAGAATTCCAGAGGCACCTTCGTGATGTAAACTCTTCCATCCCTTTAACTCAACTTCTGTTACTCCCCTCCCTTACCTGGCCTTTCTTTTCGGGTATAGGCTTTCACGAAGGCCACTGCCTCCGCGATTAGCTTGGCAAACAAAATCAATGAGCTTCAACTGAACAGCGTCCCACGGAGTGAGCTCATTCAAGCCCAAGAGAGGCTCAACGAGGCCAACCGCCTGCTAGAGGAAGTGCGAGCGAAGCTCAAATCTAGGGATGCTGAGCTGGAGTCCACAAAAGCTCAACTCATGGAGGCCAAAGCCCATTTGGCCAGCGCTGATTTTCTAACTGAAGAATTCAAGAAAACCAGCGAGTTCTATGCCATGCAAGACGAGATATGGAACGATGGCATCAAGTGGGCACAAAAGAGATACAGCAAACACCACCCCACCGTGGATGGTTCCTTCATCCAAGAAGATCTTGCTGCTCTCGCTGCCAATCCTGATGCCTTTGCCTCTTCTGATGACTCCTCCGGCGGTAGAGATCATATGGACCTCTGAGGGTCTCTGCTGCCCTTGCTGCTATCTGTCTTTGCTTTCTCGTGATGTAACCTTGTGTAGCCCTTATGCGCCTTATTTTAATCTTCTAATGAAAATGTCCTGTTTCTTCTTTGATCACTTTTTTCTGGCCACCCCGAGTTAACCTAGAACAAATTCATACGGTCGGCCTCATGCAAATGCCGAGGCCGACCATCTCAGCACATTCATACACAATACAAGGAACTAAACAAGTCCATAAATCAAACCTGTGCAGCAGGCCAAGTCGGCCTTCGTCTGCTCGGCCTCGATCCGACCATGTCAACTCTCGTGCTTCCAGCCCCCTACTCAAGTGTTATCTCGAATTTTGCGAATAATACTTGAGTAAATATACTTTGGGTATCGTTTACCTTACTGCAAAACTTCCAAGCCCCCGCTTTTTCTGTTGCCACGGGGCACGCTCTAGGGGTACAGGCATCGCCACTCCTACAAGGACTTTCTGACAAGTACATGCACCGGGGCACGCCCTAGGAGTATAGGCATTGCCACTCCTACAAGGAATTTTCGACAGTAGATGCACCGGGGCACGCCCTAGGAGTATAGGCATTGCCACTCCTACAAGGACTTTTCGACAGTAGATGCACCGGGGCTCGCCCTAGGAGTATAGGCATTGCCACTCCTACAAGGACTTTTCGTCAAGTATATGCACCGGGGCGCGCCCTAGGAGTATAGGCATTGCCACTCCTACAAGGACTTTTCGACAGTAGATGCACCGGGGCTCGCCCTAGGAGTATAGGCATTGCCACTCCTACAAGGACTTTTCGACAGTAGATGCACCGGGGCTCGCCCTAGGAGTATAGGCATTACCACTCCTACAAGGACTTTTCGTCAGTAGATGCACCGGGGCTCGCCCTAGGAGTATAGGCATTGCCACTCCTACAAGGACTTTTCGACAGTAGATGCACCGGGGCTCGCCCTAGGAGTATAGGCATTGCCACTCCTACAAGGACTTTTCGTCAAGTATATGCACCGGGGCGCGCCCTAGGAGTATAGGCATTGCCACTCCTACAAGGACTTTTCGACAGTAGATGCACCGGGGCTCGCCCTAGGAGTATAGGCATTGCCACTCCTACAAGGACTTTTCGACAGTAGATGCACCGGGGCTCGCCCAAGGAGTATAGGCATTGCCACTCCTACAAGGAATTTTCGACAGTAGATGCACCGGGGCTCGCCCTAGGAGTATAGGCATTGCCACTCCTACAAGGACTTTTCGTCAAGTATATGCACCGGGGCACGCCCTAGGAGTATAGGCATTGCCACTCCTACAAGGACTTTTCGACAGTAGATGCACCGGGGCTCGCCCTAGGAGTATAGGCATTGCCACTCCTACAAGGACTTTTTGTCAAGTATATGCACCGGGGCACGCCCTAGGAGTATAGGCATTGCCACTCCTACAAGGACTTTTCGACAGTAGATGCACCGGGGCTCGCCCTAGGAGTATAGGCATTGCCACTCCTACAAGGACTTTTTTGGTTAAACACCTGTTATAACGAAATCACTTGAGAAACTTTATTAATAACAAAAACCATAGTTCAATTCTAGCTACATTCGCTGTTGAATGAAATTCAGAGACTTAACAGAAAGCAAAACTATCCTATGTGAAAAGCTTATAAAGGAAAATACAGTAGTTCCAATCAGAATTCCATTGGCAAAGGGCATCCTCCTGCTCGGCCTCAGACTGGTCGGCCTCGGCCCTCGTCCTAGGCCGAGCCGTGCTGCCTTGCCTGCTGCCTTGCTCCTCTGAGCGCGGTGTAATAGCATTCGCGTGAAGCTTGCTGTTCTCCCCTCACAACTCCTATTCCGCTATCGGTTGGGAACTTCATCATTTGGTGGTATGTCGATGCCACTGCTTTCAATTCATGCAAAGCTTGCCTTCCCAGTATGGCGTTATAGGCGGATACACAATTTACTACCAAGAAATTAACCATTTTCGTCACCACATTCTGCCCTTCCCCATAGGTCACCGGCAACTCAATGCTTCCCTCTGGTAGCACTCTTTATCCCCCAAAACCAACCAGCGGAGCAGCGCTCGTCCTCAACCGTTCCTTCCCCAATTTCATGGCCTCAAACACTTTCGTGGACAGGATGTCTGCCGAACTTCCTCCATCAACCAAAATCCGATGAACCCGCGTGTTGGCAACTGTCAGGCTCACCACCAGTGCATCATTGTGAGGCTGGTGTATGCCAGAAGCTTCCAGCTCGGTGAACTCTACTGACGGCAACCCCTTTGAGAGCCGTACCGAATACACCATTTTTTCCTCAAGATCATACCTTGCCTCTCTAGCTGCTGCTTTCCTTTTCCGGTTCGAGTCTCCTCCTACGGGTCCTCCCAAAATTGTTTTAATTTCCAGTGGGGGGTCATTGCCTTCCTCCTTGCCATCGCCTCTGGTCGGCCTCGGCTTTTTGCTCTCCTCACCGTCCACAAACTCTTTCAGATATCCGTCCCTGATTAGATTTTCGATCTCGTCTCGAAGCTGTATGCAATTCCGTGTCGTGTGACCATGATCTCGATGAAAGTAGCAAAATTTGCTCCTATCTCTTCTATCGGGGTTTCCTTTCAATCTATCCGGGCGTTTCAGCAAATCTGTATGGCTGATCGCTACCAGGACCTGGTCGGGTGAGACAGAGAGGGGAGTGTACCTCTCATACTTCCCTTTGTACTCTGGTCGGCCTCGGCCTTCCTTCTGGTCTTGCTGGCCCCGACCCACAGAATACTTGAGACGGCTCCGACCCTCGTCCTCTTCCCGCGGCCGTTTGCCCCTCTCCTCCTTTCGCCTGCCCTTATCGATGGTGGTTACCCTCTGCGCTTCCCTTTCCGCCCGCTTGGATTTCATTAGCTCCTCTGCGTTTATGTATTTTTGCGCTCTGGCCACGAACTCAGTGTACGTCCGTGGCTGGTCCTCCCCCACGGAATTCAACAATCTTTCATCCTGTAACCCAGCGATAACCGCGGTTAGCGCCACTGCATCGTCATACCCCTCTACTTGCACGACCTCGTTACTGAACCTTGTGATATACCCATTCAAGCTCTCCCCTGGCCTTTGCTTTATAGTCAGCAAATTGAACTGTGGCTTCTTCCGATCCCTTGCTCCTAGAAACTGAGTGGCAAAAAGGCGGGACAATTCCTGGAACGAATCGATGGATTTAGGTGGCAGTTTACCGTACCATTGCTGTGCCGTTCCAGTTAGGGTTAACGAGAACGCCCGACACTTAGTCGCCTCGGATGCCCCATGAAATCCCATCCAGGATCGGTAGGTGTCCAAATGTTGCACCGGGTCTTTTTTCCCGTCATACTGCGGGAAAGTCGGTAACTTGAACTTATGTGGAACCTCGGCCCGCATAATTTCATCGACGAAGGGTGGGTCAGCCTGCCCTATCAAACTTTCCAAATAATCCCTGTCCGCATCCCTAGGGCGTGTGCTTCCCTGGGTGCCTTCCTTGGCCTTAACCTTTGACTGCTCGGCCTCGGCCTTTGCCTTGGTCGCGGCTTCGGCCTCGGCCCTCAGCTTACCCTCTAGCTCAACCCTGATCTTTGCCTCGAGCTCGACCTTTTCCTGCATCTTGGCTTTGGCTCTGGCCTCGGCCTCGGCCTCGATCCTCCTGTGCGAGCCCACTGTGCTAACCTCATCTGGGACATCGAGTGCACCCTTGCGCTCTGCCCCTCTGCTTGGCCCTGGCTCCTTCAAGACAGGTTTTTCACCACCTCTTGGCTGGCGCAGCTTACTGGTGGCACTATCTGTTTCCTCTTCCTCTTCACCGGAGGCCCCTCTCTTCCTCTCTTGGTCCCGCACGGAACTTCTCTTGTACGTCGTACCAGGATTCGGTTGCTTCAATATACCCAGAATCTCAACCAAACTCTGACCCATCTCGTTCACCCTTCCTCTAAGGTCCTCCATCTCAGTGCCCGGGGCACTCACCTTGGACTGTTGACCTCTCTCGGCCGCTGGATTCCCCTGTTCCATTACCCTGTTGCACCGGCCTACAATGCTCTCAATCCGACACACTTCCCCACAGACGGCGCCAACTGTTGATGCCAAAATCTGGCCAAGCGCTCACCTGCCCTTCACGTGACACCAACAATGAATTTGTTTGGATATGGAGAAGACGTGACCTGAAAAGAAAGAAAGTAAGCACTGCACACCGGTGTGGTGCTCGCCACACGAGCTCCGATGCCTAAGTCAGTGATCGGAAAATCTCCGGCCGGTCTCCCCGTCCAGAAAACCTAGTTTAGTCGAGTTTTAGAGTTCAGATATCAGTTACCTTTTCTGGATCATCTCTAGCCTTTTATACCTCTCTCGCTAGGGTTTTTCCCTTTCCGCCTCGTCCACCGCCCGTAGCCTCCTGCTTCTGGGCCCAAGGAGATTGACTCGGGCAACCCAAGTAGCAAGTGGGGTTAATCGACCTGGTCGGCCTCGGCATTGGGTCGAGGCCGGCCAGACCCTCGGCCTCGGTTTTGGGCCGAGGCCGAGGTGTCATTCCACCTCTTGCAGGCCTTCATCTTCTCGGGCCGATCTCAGCTGGGTCCGAAACCCTTCTTCTTTGGTGTACCTGCCAAGCCAAAATTACCCACAACAGTAGGAACCTGAATAAATGTGATAAATATTTAATAAACCTCTCGACAATCAAGCAATCTATTTTCTAACTTTCCCAAAAGCCAACCTTGCACGAAAACAACAGCTGAATTATATCCTTTATAACATTGCAAAGGTTAATGATATATGCAGAATATGAGCTAATTTTGGTAAAGTTATTTGACTAAGAATCACTTAAAAATAACAAATGGTATATAAACGTTGCCTAAATTGTTTTATTATTGGAAGATTTTTACCTTATCACATGAAATTAGATCACTTTTTTCAGAATCCCTTGTGAAAAAATCACTTCAAACATGCTTTACAACGGAAGTTAGGCCGCCTAAAACAAAGTGATTAGTGGAGGAGCATGCTAATAATTTAGCATCTTGCAAAATAGGAACCTGAATAAATGTTATAAACACTTAATAAACCTCTCGACAATCGAGTAATCTATTTTCTTACTTTCCCAAAAGCCAACCTTGCACGAAAACAACAGTTGAATTACATCATTTATAGCATCTCAAACATTAATGATATATGCAGAATAGGAGCTAATTTATGTAAAGCTATTTGGCTACGAATCATTTAAAAGTAACAAATGCTATATAAACATGGCCTAAATTGTTTTATTATCGGAAGATTTTTACAATATCACTTAAAATTAGATCACTTTTTTGAGAATCACTTGTCAAAAAATCACTTCAAACATGCTTTTCGGACTTTCATAGTTGCCACTCCTTGCCCATCATTTTCTTACAATGATTCTCAAGTTCTCCTCTCCATGGACCCGTTCCTAACTACATAAAAATTTATTTCAATGAGCTAATTAAAGATGCTCAAAGTTTTGTCCTATATTTTAAACGTAGAAGTATGTGCTAGTATTTTAGAAGGCTTGAGGTTGACCCTTATAGTGTATCAAGACGATTATTATTCATGATATCATATCTGTGAAATCTTCAGTTCAGACTATTGAAATTCTATTGTGGTTTCAAATCTTGTATTTTAATTTAAATTTTGCCCCAAAAAAATCTCCAGAGGCTTCAATTAATAATCATTATTGGTCATTTTAATGCACTTTCATGTTCTTTTTATATGAATTGATTATTGGAGCTAAATATTTAGAAATTGGAGTTAATCGGGTGCTCGGGACCTAAAGAAGAGCAAAAGAAGCAAAAAGGAATCAAATTGGAAGCTATCAATTGAGGCAAACCCGAGAGCTAGCGTCTCAACGCTGCTTTCTTGGCATCTCGACGCGAGGTAATTTCCTTTTCTAATTAGGATAGAAAAGACAACAGCGTCTACGTTGTCCCTATCGTCTAGACGCTATTGACAGATTCTTTATAAATAGAACGCGATCTTGCATGGATGAGAGGAGTTCTTTTGATAGATTTTTAGCCCTAATTCCGATTAGAGACCTCTTGTGGGAGCCAGAGGAAGCTTGGAGAGCAGGATTGAAGACAATAGCTCGTGGATATATCATGATGGGGACGTGCGACATCGACGGGATTAGAGTTTTTATCTTTCTCTTTCTATTCTTTAGTTGTTGTTATGGATTTTATCGCTTCTAGCTTATATTGTAATGTGAATCATGAGTAGGTAGGCTTTTAATTCTTAGGGATTGATATAGCCCTTTGGGCGTTATGGATTATTCTTGGATGTATGCTTTCACTACTACAAAAACAGTCTTTAATGACGGACAAAAAAAAAGAGGAGGACCCTTTAATGACGGACGGAAAACGCGCGCCACTTTTAATGTCGGACGCGCGTTTTTCAGTAAAAACTGACTTTTAATGACGGGCATTGCCCGTCATTAAAAACACCCTTTAATGGCGGGCATTGCCAGCCATTAAAAGCCCATTTTAATTTTTTTTTTTTATTTTTTTAAAAAGGTAAAAAGTACCTGCCTTTTCTCTCTCCCCGAAGGCACTTCAACCCTAGCTCCTTTCTTCTTCTCTCAGCCGCCACAGCTCCCTTCACCAATCTTCTTCAACAACCGCCGGCTGCCTTGGATTTTTCGTCTTCCTTCGCCGCATATTCGTATCTTCTTCAACGTTCGGCTGTTTGGACTCTTCGCCGCAGATTCCTCTCTTCTCGAAGGCGGCGACTGGACGACAGTGGTAAGGCGACACCAAACCTCGTTCGGCTGTTCCGACTCGTTTGCAAGGCGGCAACTGGTAAGGCGACACCAAACCTCAGCGACGGAGCAAGGCGGCGACTGGCAGCGTGGGTTTCGACAAAAGGCGGCGGCCGGCAGCGTGAGTTCCTTTACTATGCATATTTGAAGTCTCAGATGTCCAGGACAATGCTTGATATACTGATAGTCATCCTATTGTATCTCTGAATAGTGAATATTGATGTTACTCAATAAAGGATATTATGCTTCAACTTGTGAAGTTTGAGTTTTCAATGATTTTCTGTCTTCTCTTAATTTAAAAGTTAAAAACACGTTTGTTAATCACATTTATGTTTATGTAATTATATTTACTGGTTTGCAATGCGAGATGCTTGGGTTTTCTTATGTCTCAATTGTTTCAGTAGTAGTTTCTAGAGCCAAACTTTCAACATTCAAAACTATCTTGCAGTGTCTGACAAGAGCTCTCAGAAATGACAACCCAAAGTTGTTGATGGCTGCATCTGCATTATTGTTGCCTTTGAGGCCTTTTACGGTTTCTGCTCTTCACACTGGGATGATGGAGGTAACTTTTTGATGTCGCTTTTATCTACAGCTCATTCCTCTTGTTCAATATAGGTTGGTTCTGTATATTTCTAAAGTCAGTTGGCAGCACAATAATATAGGAAGACTTGTTGGATAAAGCTGCAATTCTCAATTATTAGTATTAGTGAGAATTACTGTCCATTTGGTCTACTATTTTCGTATACGGTTTTTAAAAATCAACTTTGCATTTAAGTTGGCCTGTTCCCTCAAAATTTTTTCTCACTAAGATCCCGTTTGATAACCATTTGGTTTTTGGTTTTTAGTTTTTGAAAATTGAGCTTAAAAATACTACTCCCAAGTCCCACCGTTAAGTTCCTTGTGTTTTGTTATATGCCTTGTTTCCATGTTTTCAAAAACCAAGTCAAGTTTTGAAAACTAAAAAAAATAGTTTTCAAAAACTTGTTTTTGTTTTTGAAATTTGGCTAGGATTTCAAATGTGCCCTCAACAGAGATGAAAACCATGATAAGGAAATTCATAGGATTTCAAATGTGCCCTCAACAGCGTGGGTTTTCAAAAAATTCGTATCCTGTTTCCTTTGCATCCTTTCTTGTTCATTTTGATAATAATTGTTTGGTTATTGCAGTGACGTTGTAAACTTCTCTAACTTCCTTTTCATTTCAAACTTTCTTATTTGAATGCAAAATATGTTTATGTTTGTATCCCTTTTCGTTTCGTGTGGCTTTTTACGTGTTGCTTACTTTGTTCTTCATCTTGGCTCACATATTGAATACCTTGTTGGTTTGCATTGACAGTGGTTTGGACTTGGGGAAGATCAAGTGCTAGTTCTTGTGCAAAAAAAATGACTATCGGCTTAAGTATTAACAGATTGCTCCTTAAGTGAAGGATTACAAGGTCAACTCTTTCTTTCATATTTTGTTGATACGTTTGCAGAGATAGTGCTCAAATTTTTTGGGTGTTGATAGATGGGGTGCATGTAGTAGTTTCTTTTGTTGTGATTCTGCTGGAATTTTGCTTTGTTTATGTTATTGAAGAATTGTTTTACTTGGGAGCTTACTGCGATTTTGATGAAATTTATCTCTTCACTCAAAGCTCTAGGTATCAGTGTTGCACTTCTTCTCTCTCTCACTCTCATCGATGTTGCAACTCTACCTTCGTGGGTAGCATTTTTTCGAAGCCGGAAGGTGGTGGCGTTGGGAGAGACGATGAAGTGTGGTGACCACGAGTTTAAACTTGAATGTTGTGTTGCCTTCTGAATATCTGATTTTAGGTTGCTTAACCTTCGAGAGATTTTGTGTCGAGCCTTAGTTTTAGTGCGAAGGCCAACACTTGGTTGCCACTTGATGGGATAATCAGGTCCTTTTCTTTTATGCCTCTTTTGTTTTCATATTTTTTTGTGCTTTTAGTACTTGCCTATTTATGCAGTTTCAAGATGATTTTTATGATATTAAGGAAGGTCTGCTCACTATTTTTAATTGCTATTTTGGATGTTAAGAAAATCAGTTAAGAGAATGTGAAATTGATGTGTAGCATTCGATGTTTGCGAGTGATTCTATAATTAATTACATGTTTAATGGCTTATATAGGTTCGTTGTTGGGAAATAATGCAAAATGCGGGTAATGTTGCCAGTACACCGAAAGCTTCAATATCTCACGATCAACTGGTATATAATGATTTGGTTTTTTATTTTGTGGTTTAATGAGAATTTTGATTTTGTGGTTTAATTAGTGCACTAGAAACCCAAAAGTAAAAAGAAATGAGGAAAACCCAAGGGTAAGATGCAAAGCTTTAACTTCATGATACATTAGGAATTGTTGTTTTAGATATGTATGTATACCAAAGAAATGAGGAAAACCCAAGCTAACGGAATTACGAAAGGCTTCAATTCGATAAAAGTGAATTAAGAGGATATGACAATTTACACCAAACGATAGCAATGAATTCCTTAATAATTGATGTTGTCTATTCCTATAGTCATTTTCTTGTGGTCTGAGTGTAAAATGTTTCTTGACAAGATGATGTTTCAGGAGCTGCAGATGAGCAAAGAGGACTTGAGGACGGTGCTCTAATAAAGTTGGAGCTGATGGCCTAGAAACCAGTGTTTCTGATGAATCAGAAAATTGGTATGATATTGATGATATTGAGGTTTCTTTCTTTCTTTCCTCTTTTTTTTTTCCAGTTCATTTCACTATTAATATTAGTAAAGCACTCGCTCATTTTTGTTCTGCTTTGTCGCCATTGCTCGATTACTTTGTTTTTCCTTATCTTGTTTAATTTGTCAAGTTTTAGTTGGACTGGACCCTAGCCTTTCCTTACGTTCTTTCTCACTATCACAAATACATTTTTCTAATGCTTTTGCCCTCTCTCTCTTCGAACGAGGACTAGTGGAATAATTGAAATTGTAGTTCGTAGTTCACCTCCCTCCTTATTAATGTTTATTTGCTAGTCTAGATAAGAAACAACTAGTTTCTGACATCGGATATCGGACAATCATCTTCTGTTTACGTCAGGAAAGCTTTTATTTTAGTTAATTAGATGATGCTCTTGGAGAAGTGGTGAGGTTATATTAGTGTACAACGCTTTAGTAATTTCTTTTTCTCACATTCCATGAAAGGCTATCAATGATGGTGATATCCGGAACATTGTTCTATCATACCTTGTTTTTGATAAATGTGGCTATATCTTGCTCATGCTGATGGAAATTTGTAAGGTAGTTGAACAAATTTATTTCAGCATTAGTATTCATGCATTTATGATATTGTATTAAGTTGCAATGAACTTGTTTTTGAAAAAAAAAAAAAAACTTTCCTGGTCTCCTTAGGAATTACTGCAATCGAGTTTGTACCAGGACATCAAAATTTACTTGCAGAAACCTGAAAAATGTATTTGTTTTCCATTTGGTTTTGGATCATAAAAATCAAGTTTATCCCACTCCATTTTCATTGATTTAAAGTCACTATTCTTTGATTGTAGCTAGGTCAAACAGTGTCGTTTCTGTAACTTACTTTGTTGTTTGGATGTTGGGTTTTTATATTATAGGGTAACATGCTTTTAGAAAGTGGTTGAACTTTTTGTGCACCACTAGCAATCAAACAAGAAAGCTTGTCACTTTATAATGTTTCATTACATTGTCACTCTAAAACCTCATTCTTTGTTAAGATGGTTATTGGATTTTAGTCTCAAGCCTTGGTGCGAGACCTAACTTGCTTAGTTTAAGAATATTTTCCTCCTTTTTGTACCTAACTTGCGAGACCTAACGTTATTTTCCTCCTTTTTGTACCTTTCTTATTATTTTGCTGACTTTCTTGCAATGTCCTTTACTGATTGTTTAGATTTAGATTGTGCTTGATGCGAGACCTAACTTGCTTAGTTTAAGAATATTTGAAGTCTAGTTGTGAACCTGAAGTGTTGTGAGGTTGTAGTTGAGTGGTTTTTCATATAGAAGTGTGTTTCTCTTGTTTAACAGGCTTAAAAATTTTTGGGTTAGCCATATGTATGTTGTTATGCTGTCGAAATTTTCGGAGCATCCAGTTAGAATTAGGATAGAAACTTTAGTAATGTCGCTAGGTTAAGTATAGAAACCTAGAGTGTTACAGGTTCTTTGATGGGGTTAAACTTGATCTCTATGAGTTTGTATGCTTTTAGAGTTTATTGGGTTTTCTAACAAATTTTTTCGATACTCATTGAGATTGATTCTTTTTTTTGTGTATTTTATTGTTAACTAAATTTGTTTTTTTAGGTTCTTCGAGTTGTTGGACATATGTTTGTTATGTGAGCTCTTGTTTTGGCGTTGTATCGAACCTAATTACAATTTGTTTTTCTTAGGTTCTTCAAGTTTGATGTACGAGCAAGACAAGAATGAAAGTGGCATGTACGAGAATTTTTCTTTTTTGGTATAGGTGTAGACTCTTAATCATAGGTGTTTAGTAATTTTGAGGCTTTTAAGTGTAAGTGTTTGTAGTTTTATTCATATATTAAACTTATATGAATAAAAATTGTATGAACAAATTTGGTTCATTGGCTTATTGGAATGAAATTTGACAAATATTTGATTTCTATGCTATTTTGCACGTTTAAGATTAAGGTTACTTTCTTTACAGGTTTACAAATAAAGAAAATATTGTTGGTTTGCCACCGGGCAACCAACAATTTTTTTATTTAAATTATGAACAAAATAATGACGGGCAATGCTTGTCATAAAAAATGACATTTAATGACGGACATTAAAAAAGACATTTAATGACGGACACCTTTAATGACGGACATGTGGTTGGAAAACACACTTTCAATGACGGACGCCTTTTAATGACGGGCATTGCCCGTCATTAAAAATCTGGATGGTTGGAAAATACTCTTTAATGACGGACTTTTGATGACGGACGACTTTTAATGACGGACATTGCCCGTCATGAAAAACGTTCGTCATTGTACCTTGTTATGACGGACAGCTTGTAATGACGGTCAATGCCCGTCATTAAAAGTCGCCCGTCATAAAAAGTTACGACGACACTCGTATAGACGACGGACGCCGCCCATCATGAAAAGTCTTTAATGACGGGCAATGTCCGTCATTAAAAGTGATTTTTGTAGTAGTGTTTGATTTCATTTATGCATAGCCTTCTCTTAATGCTTTCAATTTATTTTCCATGAGTGGAATGATGTTTTGTTTAAATCTTGCTTGGGAGAGTGGGTTTAGCTTAGATCTTGTTTTGCATAACTAGAATAGTCTTAAGATCGGGATGAAGGGAATAAAAGTCCCCACGCAGCGGAAGCGCATCGATTGGACCTTACGCCGTATATTAATTAACATTAAAATACCGTTACGATAACTCAAACAAACTTTATACACTCTTTAAAGTTGCTGGAAATTCAGTTTAAACATGCTTAAAAATAAATCTAAATTTATTTTCATGCTTTTCTAAAGAAAAGGGGAAGAACCGTCACATACCTTCGTTGTAGACTTGACCGTTCTTCGCCAACAACGCTCCAACGAACGAAAACGCAACAGCCTCTTCGCCTCTTGATCGTTGGAATTTTCTTCTTGATTGACACAATAAACACAAAGGTTACACCGGTATGACTCTAGGTCTAGGAGGCAAAAGACTTGTGGGAGTCTTTCTCTAAGAGGGAGGCTAGAGAGAATTTTAGGTCTTGTCTTTGAGAATCTAAGAGCAAGAGCAAAATTTCAAGTGTCATGACCAATTAGGTCTAGTGTTCTATTTATAGAAGAGAGGCCATGAACAAAATATTCAATTAAATCAATCTTTTCCAAAATTGATTCAATCTTATTCCTTAATTAATCAATCATGATCAATCAATTCCATAATTGATTAATCTTTTCCACAAATGACTAATTACTTCCATAAGTGATTAGATCATTTCCATAAATGATTAATCACTTCGTTAAGTGATTAATTATTTCCATAATTGATTAATTCCCGGTTAATGAATTATTTAATTAATTAACCACCAATTAAATATCACATATTTAATTTTCGGCCTAGAATTAATTAATTTGCCCAAACACATTTTAGGCCTTAAATTAATTCATTATTTGAACTCTTTCAAACTTCCATAAAATTTATATTTGAACTTCTTCAAATATTAATTTCTCTCATAATAATATATCAATATATATTATATTTGTTTCCCTTAGTAAATTGAACATTTTCAATTTACATTTATTACTTAGTTGCCTCAAATTACTTTATGAGCTACCAGTGGGACCTAATGGACCTGCAGATCAGAAGCTCCAACGATGTGAGATTAATTGGTCAAACTCATTAACCACATTAATCAATATTTGTTAACTGTGTGTACATTCCACTATAGACTCACAGTTGCACTCTTCTCACTGCAGACATATTTTTTGTGTCCACGGAAATAGACCAATATCGACTAGTTAGTCATTCACGAGTGTCTGTAACACCAGCTGGGTCAAATTACCATTTTACCCCTGGGTTACCTCTATTTCCTTAAGTACTAGTTTTCCTCTAATGAACAACCTGTTTGTGGTCCAACCATCAAACAGAAAACCCTCTCGTGCCATTGAGAGGGTAGGGCCCTTTGTTCAAGACTCGGAGTAACCACTTAAGGGAACACTCATCTGCTTCCCTAAAGTCGGGAAGGAGTGAATTCCATCTTGTACGATTATGTTCCCAGCTCCCCATTCGGTCTTGTCCCCAAAATGGTAGGCTTATTAAGTCGGCGTATTGGCCACTCTCACCCATACAAATCAAAGGACAATCTCTCATGAGCAGGAGTCCATAATCAACTCAGGATTAAGACTAAGTTGTCTAGGTCGTCCTAGTGAAATAGAAAACCAACTAGTTAACGGTGTTATAACCAGTGGTTACTATTTCGCGGTCCGGTCTTATGCAAACTCATTGCATAGGATACCCCCACTCACATGTCTCTTACACGAACGTGTTGGATCGCAACGTTTGTATCAAATACAAAGTAGGCCGTATCCATAGTGTCACCAAGATAAGGCACCCAGTCTTATCCCTATACTATAAACCCTTTAGGCTGTTTCTTGAACAATGATCCCATATGTCACTACATATAGTTCAAGACTCATATTACAGCCTTGGATGTCTAGTTTATTGGATTAGGGTTATTATTAGGCAAAGACAAATATAAAATAACTAATAACAATTAATGGAAAAATATATCAATATTATTTCATTAATATCCGGTCAACGGTTACATTCACTATCTACGAGTTTTAGGGCATAAAACCCAACACGGGAGATTTAAGATAATCTTAGGAATCGTAAAAAAGGATTAGACTTAAGGTCTTGCATGTTAATGCATTTAGATAGGGATATTGAATTCATTGCATGTTAGAAAATTATTTATGCTCGGGAGAGATAAATATGAATCTTGTTTATCCTAGATTTGTGAATCATAGCATGACAAATCTTCCATGTAATTAATTCATATCCTCAATAGGTGAAGTCAATTCCCTAAGAGTTTCCCCTCCAATTGAATTCCCAATCTTTTAATTCTTGTCATTAGATTTCTTTGCATCACTAAGTCTTTATCTCTAAATAAAATTGAGTGAAATTATTCACGATATTTAATCTAGTTAGAAAACCAATCAAGAGAACGACATTAGATTTTAAATCACTATATTATAACTTGGGTCGTACACTTGCAATAAGCAATTTGCGCACCAAGTTTTTGGCAACGTTGCCGGAGATTGGCATATTTAGCTAGTTTAATATTGTGGAAATATTGTTCGGTTTTAATTTAGGGTGTATTTTTATTTTTTTAGGTAGTTTCATTTTTTTCCTTATTTGTTTTCTTTCTTTATTTGTTTTTTTGTTATTGTTGCTTTCTATATTAGTAATTTCCTATTTTAGTGCTTTCCTTATTTGTGTGATTGTTTCTTATTTGTAAGTTTCTTTATTTGTCTTTGATTTTTCATTCATTTTTAGTTAGATTTTTTTTACTTGTTTGTTATTTTCCTTATTTGTTTTTGCATTTCTAATTTGATTAGAGTTTCCTTTCTTAGATTAGTTTTTTTTTTATTTAGTGGTTTCCTTTTCTAGTTTCTTTCCTTATTTGTGTTATTTCCTTTTCTGTTATTTTCTTTTTTAAGTTTAGGTCAGATTGTATATGCGAAAGGATAGAGATTTGACCTTAGTACCTTTGGACCCCAAGATTGAGAGAACTATTCGTAGGCTTCGAAGAAGACTAAAGATTTTGACCAAATGGCTGACTCAAATCGACATGAGGAGCCCAAGCCAATTAGAGACTATTTTCATCCCATCTGTTCAAGGGCAACAGTCGGAGATTGTTTGGCCCCAATTAATGCCAACAATTTTGAGTTGAAGACCAGTCTAATTCAAATGGCTCGAGATTGTGCCTACAAAGGATCGCGTACTGAGGATCCCAATTCCCATCTCAAATCTTTTCTTGATATTTGTGGGATAGTTAAAATTAATGATGTTACTGATGATGCTATTCACTTACGCTTGTTTCCTTTCTCATTGTATGACAAAGCCTATGATTGGTTGTAGTATATTCCACCTGGTAGCATCACCACGTGGGATGCCTTTGTCCAGGCATTCTTCAAGAAATTCTTCCCTCGTACTAAGACGGTCAAGCTGAGGACTGAAATTGAGACATTCCAGCAGCAGTTCGATAAACAACTGTTCGAGGCTTGGGAACGCTACAATGAGCTATTAAGGAAGTGTCCCCCAACATGGATATCCTTATTGGTTGCAATCAACTCTTTTATAATGGTTTAAATCTTAGTACTAATGTAACGCCTACATTAAAGGTTTTTGATGAGAGAGCATTTTTGTAAATAACCCAAGTTTAGAGTTAGCCATAAGTTCCCTCTTTGTCTTTGAGCCACACGCAAACAACCTTTCTTTCTCTTCCTTCATGCCAAAACCAGCCTCAGCCACCTCCCCTGAAGCGTCTTTCTTCGGTCGGTCAGCAGGCATTCTTCGTCTCCGGCACTGACAGCTCCTCCGGCGAGCGTGGGATCACGACGGCGGACGACAACAGGCTGCGACGCTCGTGTTCAGTGGGTATTTGTGGTCGTTCGCGCGGTTTGAAGGTTGAGTTCTCTTAATCCTTCTCTCCCTCACTTTCAGTCTCTTTTCCCTGTCCTCGGTTTAGTTTCAGCATGGTGGTGGTCGATAGCAGCATTTTCTTTCCGGTGGCATCTTCGTTAGGCACGGTCAGCTTCATTCAGGACCGTATCTCGTTGTTTTCTGGCGTTTCTTTTATTGGGTAAGTGGTTAGAAGTTGTTTTGTGGCTGAATATAGCGTTTAATCGAATACCCACTAACTTTTGGATGCGTTCAACTAGCTCTTCTTTTAAATTCTGGCGATTCAAGCAGTAAATCTTTGAGTTTTAGCATCTTTGAGCAATTCTAGCTTTGGGTAAGAGCAATTAAACCAATCTTTGGTTGACTAAAGTGTTTTAGAGGAGTACCCATTAATATTAGCTATTGATTTCAAGGTACCCACATCGTTTGAAGGCCCAATCGTCGAGTTGGAACGATTTTTAGAACTTGGACAGCAAGCTTCGACTTGGTTTGTGTAAGTTTTCGCATCCTTAAATCAAGTTGTTCATGGGAATAATTATAAGAATTAGATGTCCTTAATTCTAAGACCACTCTTGTGATTTTAGATTGAGTTGCTTGTGGCATGAGCGGGATCGCATTGAATTAGTTGGTTTGTGCATAAATCAAGTATCTTCCTCATTAATGTAAGTAGCTTTTTGGATTCCAATACCCTACTTTAGACCTTTTTTTTTTTATTTGAGAACTGTACATGCTAGCATGAATTGGATTTAACCCTTAAGTTGGTATTTGACTGTAAGTAAGCATGTTGGGTTAACTCTTGAAACATGATGAGATTTGTGAAAATAAAAGGTTAAAGGAAAAGAACCTTTGAGATTTTCCTTAGTTGAATGAGTAGCATGGATTATGAAGTTTGGGCTTGAATATTGTTTGATTGTGATGTGGGCATGAGCTTCATGTTTTATTTGGTTTGCGTTTCATGCTTTAGATCAATTTCCTTTGAAAATTTAATATGCTTGCGTGGATAAGATTTAAGCGTTGGGTTTTGCTTTAGGATTCTTATAAGCATGTTGAGTTTCATTGTGAGGCATGATGTCTGTTTGAGATTTTGATTGATAATTGTAGCCTGTTGAGAGTGTCTTTAATTGGATTAGCGTCTTGTGGTACACATCAATGTATGTTTGGGTTGGATAAGTTATGGTTTCTCTGGATGTCTATTTATGATTTTGGAGGATGGGTTGGATGTCTGTTGATGTTGTGGTTGGGTTTTGGATGCGAGATCTGACTCGTTGTGACTATAGAAGTGTATTATCTTGTTTCCAGGTGAAAAGAAAATTTGGGTTACCCTATATGTATGTCGTTATGCTGCCAAAATTGCAGTGACTATAGAGAGACTAAGTTTAGAAATATGCCTTGGGTCATTAGGTGCTTAATTAGCAAGTTGGCCAATATTAGCCACAGGTTCTCCAAGCATGTCTTAGTAGAACCTTTAGAGAATCATATGTATGAATGAGAACAGATCACTTAGAACAGGGACCTTAATCATGTTTTAGGGTCTCTAGTAGACTTAAAGAATCCTTAAGTCTTACGTTAGCTAAAGTGTCTTTCCTTCCCCATCTCAAGGCTGGTAGAACTCAGTTTGTCAGGCACGTTATCGTGTGTTCTATCAGTTGACTGTGAGCCCAGCTTCAGGCACATTATCATGCACTCTCTCAGTTCAGGATGATGTTGAGCTTATGACCAGGCACGTTGTTCGTGCGCCAGTTGGCACTAGGCATGTTTACATGCGTCAGTTGCTCCACTGTATTTTATGTTACATTTAGGGGTGTTGTGTTGGGATAAGTGTAGTTCTGCTAGAGGTGGCCCTCTAGTCTCTAGTTTACTTGTCTTACTCAACTGACCCACACAACACTTTAGTTGGTAAAGGTTGGGGATAGGTAAACACCCTAGGCAGAAACGTCTCACGTACTCAGTTATGGCCCTAGGGTTAGAAACCCGAATGAATGATTCCAGTTAGGTCCCTATGATGTTAAGACCCATAATCAAGTCTCATGCTAATAGATTTCATGTTATCAGATCTCAAGCTTTCAGTTTCAGCCCTCAAGTGGTCTACTTACTAAGTATATTCTTATATACTCACTCATGCTACATGACTTTCCTTTTTAGGTGGTACTTGACGACATCAGGCGAGTGGCGAGAGCAGTGGCTTGGTTAGGCTATGGGATGTAGCTGCAAATCATGTCTGTAGAAGTCTAGGATCGAGTTCCCTAGTTTCATGCTTTCAGATGTTATTAGTTTTCAACTTTACAAAAATTGCCTATCATGTTTTGACTTTTCTATTATTGTAAACTGACTTATGATTTGGGCCCAGTTTATTACATAAAAGATTTTTATTTATGGTCTCTTCCGCCTTTAAAGTTTTAAAAGCTTTACGTTTTCATGCATGTAGTAACGACCCCTTTGTATGTTTTTATTCCCTTTTCATTCCAATCGTTATAACTAAGACTATAGTTGATGCGGTTGCAGGGGGAACTCTGTTGTCCAACATCATAGAGAATGCATGAACTTTACTAGAGGATATGGCCACCAATAGATATCAGTGGTCATCTGAGCGGTCTATACATAAGAAAGTAGCAACTAGGATGTTCGAGATCGATAATGTAAGTGCTCTACAGGCCTAGATATTCGCCCTTGCTAATGCTTTCTTGATTTTTCAGGTACAGGGAGCGCACAATCTATCAAGTCAGTCGTTGCCATTGCATCCCAATCTTAGGAGAATACCATAGAACAGGTTCAATACGTATGTATCTAATTCTTCCTTTAGGGGATATAATAATTATACACCTACACATTATCACCCCAACAATAGGAACCATGATAATTTTTTGTATGCCAATAATAAAAAATGTTTTAAACCCTCCTGATTTTGCCCCTCAAAAGCAAGAAAATAAGCAATCTCTTGAGGATCTTGTTGGAGCTTTTATTACAGAGTCAAGTAACATGACCAATAAGCTTGAGAAGACAATGATCGCCATTAACACCACAATGACTTGCCACAGTACAACAATAAAAAAACATTGAGACTTAGCTGGGACAGTTGGTAAGTGTTGTAAACACAATGCAAAGAGGTAAGGCCTTACTTGAGTAGGAGTGATTCCAAATGGAGTATTGTAAGGTCATCACTGTGTATGAAGCGAAGGAGATTAAAGCAGTTGAGGAACCAAAGACTAATGAGCTAGCAATGCCTAATAGAGAAGTTGAAGAGAGTTCATCCTCAAACGAAGCTGAAAAGCTTAATTCTCTGAACCTCTTATCTCTTTTCTTACTATTTTGGTTCCCAAAGAGAATAAAAAGAAAAAGAAAAAGAAAAAATCTAAAACTCACTTTGAAAAATTTATAGATGCTTTTATGGGTTTAAATGTGAATATTTCTTTTGAAGAGGCACTAGAGCATATGCCAAACTACAAAAAGTTTATGAAGGAGTGGCTCACCAAGAAGAAGGAGAGATAGATGGAGACCGTGTACCATGCATCTACATGCAGTGCTCGCCTTCAACAGAAAGTACCCGATAAAGTGGCTGATCCAGGGAGTTTTTCTGATCCTTGTAACTTTGGTATTTATTCTTGTAGAGCATTGAGTGATTTAGGTTCCAGTATTAATATCATGCTTTTCTCTCGATATAAGAAATTAAATATAGGAAATACTAAGCCTACGTCAGTTAGACTCCAGTTCCTTGTAATTTTGGTACTTATTCTTGATAGCGCGCATAGCGAGCTATTTTTCCCGGTTAATTATAGTTAGTTTTTGAATACCTTTTGGCCATTTTAACGCACTTTCATGTTCTTTCTATAGAAATTGATTATTGGAGCTAAATTGGAGAAATTGGAGTTAATCGGGTGCTCGGGACCTAAGGAAGAGTAAAGGAAGCAAAAAGGAATCAAATTGGAGGCTAACATTCGAGGTAAACCCTAGAGCTAGCGTCTCGACACTGCTTTCATGGTGTCTCGATGCTAGGTAATTTTCTTTTCTAATGACGACGACAAAGAGGACAGCGTCTTGCGTCTCGACGCTGTCGGAAGATTCCTTATAAATAGAAAGTTATCTTGCATGGATGGGAGGAGTTCTTTTGGTGGATTTTTAGTCCTAATTCCGATTAGAGGCCTCTTGTGGGAGTCAGAGGAAGCATGGAGAGCGGGATTGAAGACAATAGCTCGTGGATATCGTGACGGGGACGTGCGACATCGACGGGATAAGAGTTTTAATCATTCTTTTTCTATTCTTTAGTTGTTATTATGGATTTTATCGTTTCTAGCTTATATTGTAACATGAATCATGAGTAGGTAGGATTTTAATTCTTAAGGATTGATGTAGCCCTTTGGGCGTTATGGATTACATTAAAGGATTGGAATTCCATAATTCCCGTAAAGCGGAAGCGTGATTGGGACCGATTCGTAATTAATTTTGTTTAATCTAAAATACCAATACATTGACAATAATATTAGAACTATTCTAAATATATATTGAGGCTAAGCATACAAAAATATTAGATCTAAATCTAATTTATAAAGTAACAAATTACTTACTCTCGTTGACGACTCAGATTAAATTCACCAATTGCATGTGAATTAATCACAAACTAGTGTGAACACCACCACTATGACTACATCGGTATGACTCTAAGACTTCTAAAGGCAGGAGACTGGTGGGAGTCTAGAGGAAGCCTTGAGGGGAATTCTCTGAGAGAAGGAGAATGAATGGGATGCCTTTCACCCCACCTCAGGGGTCCTATTTATAGGTAAAGGCCAAGACCTTTTTCCTAATAGGAAAAGGAAGACCTTTTCCTAATAGGAAAAGCTCTCTAATTTTAATAAATAAATAATTAATTCCATAATTAATTAATTTCCCTAATTAAATATCATTGTTCACACGTAACTTCGGGGATGGAGACACGTGGAATAAATAATATATTTGTATTAATGTAATATGCGTGTGGGTGTACAATCCCTAACTTTAATCCTCTGATTTTCTCTCTTGTGTGTGAATGTGTTTCACTCGAGGGCTGGAACGCTTGATCCCGAGTCTGAAGCTTCAATGGATTCTTGGAGCTTGAAGTCTTCTAGTCTTGAAGGAGTCTTCAGTCTTCAAGAAGTGTTGATGTCATGAAGAGTCTTTGATCTTCAAGGAGTGTTGAAGTCTTGAAGAGTGTTTGGTCTTCTTGGATGATCGGCCTGTTGGCTTGTTGATCTTCTTGGATGATCGGTCTGCTGACTTGTTGATCTTCTTGATCGGTCGATTGGCTTGTTGATCTTCTTGGATGATCGGCCTACTGACTTGTTGATCTTCTTGATCGGTCGATTGGCTTGATGATTTGTCGAATCGGCTTGTTAGCTTGTTGATCCTCTTGGGCCGGTTTGTTGGGCTTCTTAGATGATCAGCTTGCTAGGTTGATGATCTCTTGGATCGGCCTGTTAGCTTGATGATCTCTTGGATCGGCTTATTGACTTGTTGATCTTCTTGGATGATCGGTCTGCTGGCTTAATGATCTCTTGGATCGGCCTGTTAGCTTGATGATCTCTTGGATCGGCTTATTGGCTTGTTGATCTTCTTGGATGATCGGCCTGCTGGCTTAATGATCTCTTGGATCGACCTGTTGGCTTGTTGATCTTCTTGGATGATCGGTCTGCTGACTTGTTGATCTTCTCGGATGATCGGTTTGATGATCGGTCTGCTAACTTGTTGATCTTCTTGGATGATCGGCCTGTTGGCTTGTTGATCTTCTTGGATGATCGGTCTGCTGACTTATTGATCTTCTCGGATGATCGGTTTGATGATCGATCTGCTGATTTGTTGATCCTCTTGGATGATCGGCCTGTTGGCTTGTTGATCTTCTTGGATGATCGGTCTGCTGACTTGTTGATCTTCTTGATCGGTCGATTGGCTTGTTGATCTTCTTGGATGATCGACCTACTGACTTGTTGATCTTCTTGATCGGTCAGTTAGCTTGTTGATCTCTTTTTAGATGATCGGCCTGTTGGCTTGATGATCTCTTGGATCGGCTTGTTGGCTTGTTGATTTGTTAGATCGGCTTGTTGGCTTGTTGATTTGTTGGATCGACTTGTTAGCTTGTTGATCCTCTTGGATGATCGGCCTGTTGACTTGTTGATCTTCTTGATCGGTCGATTGACTTGTTGTTCTCTTCTTAGAGTCTTCTAATCTTCAAATCTTCTGAGTCTTGAACCCTTTGAATTCTGAATCTCGGATCTCTGAATTCTCTGGACTCTTTGGCTTCTGACAATTCTGGATTTTGTGAGAGTGCTCTGGACTCTGCCCTCTCTGCCTCTGCCTGAATCCCCCCCGAATGAATGGTGGCCTCCTCTATTTATAGAGTTTGATGGACCTCATATGGGCTTGGGCTTGGGTCCAATTGCCACGTGGCATAATCTGATTGAACTTGGCTGATGTTATCTGATGGATCACTAATAGACAAGTGGCATTCTTGATTTGCCGAATTTTAACGTCTATTAATTTAATTTAGGCACACGTGTAAATGTGTAACTGGTCCCAAATTTATTTTATCATTAATTTATATTAATGACGTGACAATTTGTGATTGACCGAAATTTCTCCTTCAACAATCATATATTTAATATTAGGGATTTTATTAAAATTAAAATTAATATGAATCCAATTCATATTAAATTTATTTGAACTATTTCAAATATTTTCTTTCCTAATAGGAAAAGGTCTCTAATTTTGATAAATAATTCATTAATTCCATAATTAATTAATTTCCTAATTAAATATCATATATTTAATATTAGGGATTTTATTAAAATTAAAATTAATATGAATCCAACTCATATTAAATTTATTTGAACTCTTTCAAATATTTTCTTTCCTAATAGGAAAAGGTCTCTAGTTTTAATAAATAATTAATTAATTCCATAATTAATTAATTTACCCAATTAAATATCATATATTTAATCTTAGGGATTTTATTAAAATTAAAATTAATATGAATCCAATTCATATTAAATTTATTTGAACTCTTTCAAATATTTCCTCCCAAGAATTAATTTTTGAAATTAATTCAAAAATTATATTATAAAGTTTCATAAACTTTATATTATAATGCATCAATATACATTATACGATTCCTCAAATAAATTTAACACTTTCAATTTACAATTTATACTTAATTGTCTTAAGTCTCTTTACGAGCTACCAGTGGGACCTAATGGACCTACAGATCAGAAGCTCCAACGATACGAGACTAATTGGCCAAACTCATTGACCAAGTTTAGTCAACATTCGTTAACTGTGGGTCACTCCACTAAAGACCCACAGCTGCACTCTTCTCACTGTAGAATATTTATGTGTCCATGGATATCGACCAAGCAGTAAGTCAATCCTTCACGTGTGTTCGTAACACCAGTTGGGTCAAATTACCGTTTTACACCAGGGTTACCTCTGGTTCCTTAAGTACTACTGATTCCTCTAATGAACAAGTTGTTTAGGGTCCAACCACTAAACAGGAGTTCCTCTCGGGCTAGGAGAAGACGGCGCGCCTTTGTTCAAGCCCTGAAATCAGCCCTTAAGGGAACACACATCTACTTACCCCAATAGGGGAAGGAGTGAATTCCATCTTGTACTGTTATGTTCCCAGCCCCCATTCGGTCTTGCCCCTGAAATGGTAGGATTATTGAGTCGGCGAACTGGCCACTCTCACCCATACAAATCTAAGGACAATCCCTCCTGAAAGGGGTTCATAACAAACTCAAGATTGAGATTGAGTTACCTAGGTCATCCTATTGAAATAGAAACCTAAACTAGTTAACGACGTTACATCTAGTGGTTACTATTTCGCGGTCCGGTCTTATGCAAACTCATTGCATAGGATACCCCCACCCGCATGTCTCCTACATGGATGCTTTGGATCATTGCATATGTATCGAATACAAGGTGGGCCGTATCACATAGTGTCACCAGGATAAGGTACCCAACCTTATCCCTATACTATAGACCTTTTAGGTTGTTACTTGGACACTGATCCACGTATGTCCCCACATACTAGTCCAAGTTTCATTTAAACAACCTCGGATCTTAGTTTATTGGATTTAGGGTTTATTAATACAAACTCGATTATTCAATAATTAAATTACTGAATTACTCAAATAACACTTTATTGAGATCGATTAATTTGTTTCATTTACTATCTACGAGTTTTAGGGCATATAACCCAACAATTCTTGGATGTATGCTTTGATTTCATTTATGCATAGTGATAACTCTCCAAAAGGGAGTTATTTAGGCCTTAGTTCTATAGTGTTTTGTGTGTCATTTGTGCTAAATATGGTGGTTTTTAGATGAATATTATATGTATTAATATTAGAACATTTTCAATGGGAGGAAAATTACAAAACGAGATTTAAATCAAGTTTTGCTCCTACGTCCCTATATTCACAACGTGAAGTTCATGCTCGGCTTCGAGTCGCCTTAGGAGTGGCCTCCCTTCGGAAAGTGCTTACATGAGATGTCATTTAAAATCAATTATTTCCATAACCGATTTAATCTTTTCCATAATTAATCAATTCCATGACCAACCAATTCCATGATCAATCAATTCCATAATTGATTAATCTTTTCCATAAATGATTGATCACTTCCATAAGTGATTAAATCATTTCCATAAATGATTAATTACTCCCATGAGGGATTAATCATTTTCATAATTGATTAATTTCCAATTAGTTAATTCTTTAATTAATTAATCACCAATTAAATATCATATATTTAATTTCAGATATTCTATTAGTTAATTAATTAATTACCCAATTAAATATCATATATTTAATTTGAGACCTTCAATTAATTAATTCTATAATATGAATCAAATTCATATTAAAATTTGAACTCCTTCAAATTCTCTTATATCTTATAAATTTAATAAGAATCAAATTCCTATTAATATTTGAACTTCTTCAAATATTTATTTCTCTCATAGACTATAGTTTAATTAAATCTCATTTAATTTAAAGTAAATTGAATAATTAATTAATTTATCTTCTAATTAAATATCATATATTTAATTATACATATATTTGAACTCTTTCAAATATATCAATCTCTCAATATAATAAAGTTTAATCTAAAATTAGACTTTATATTTTAATGCATCACTATACATTATATTAATTTGTATCTCGTACAATTAACTTAATTCCCAATATGAATTTGAACTATTCAAATTCTCTCAAGATATATTTGTTCCTAATTACTCTTAACGAGCTAGCAGGGGGACCTAATGGACCTACAGATCAGAAGCTCCAATGATATGAGGTTAATAGATTAAACTCATTAATCAGGTTAACCAATATTCATTAACTGTGGGTCATTCCACTAAAGACCGACATCACTGTAGACCATTTCTGTGTCCATGGATGTAGACCTATGCCGGTAAGTCAATCCTTCACGAGTGTTCGTAATCACAGCTGAGTCAAATTACCGTTTTACCCCTATGTTACATCTGTCTCCTTAAGTACCAGCGCTCCTCTAATGAACAACCTGTTTATGGTCCAACCATTAAACAGAAAGTCCCTCTCGGGCCAGTGAGAGGGCGGGATCCCTTTGTTCAAGTCCTGAAGTCACCACTTAAGGGAACACTCATCTACTTCACCTAGAAGCGGGAAGGAGTGAATTCCTTCTTGTGTTGTCATGTCCCCAGCCTCCCACTCGATCTTGTCCCCAAAAAGAAAGGCATATTGAGTCGGCGAATTGGCCACTCTCACCCATGCTAATCAAAGGACAATCCCTCATGAGAAGGAGTTCATGACACACTCAGGATTAAGACTGAGTTACCTAGGTCATCCTATTGAAACAGTAACCTAATTAGTTAACGGTGTTATAACTAATGGTTGACTATTTCGTGGTCCGGTCTTATGCAAACTCATTGCATAGGATACCTCCACTTGCATGTCTACTACATGGATGTTTTGGATCAATACGTCTGTATCAAATACAAAGCGGGTCGTATCTCATAGTACCAGGATAAGGTACCCAACCTTATCCTTATACTATAGACCTTTTAGGTTGTTACTTGAAAATCGATCCTCGTATGTCCCCACATACTAGTTCAAGTTACATACAAACAACCTTGGATCTTAGTTTATTGGATTTGGGTCAAATTGTGCAATATTTAACAATAACACTTTATTGTAGAAACTCAATAACACTTTATTGAAACAAGTATACAATTTGTTTACATACACTATCTAAGAGTTTTAGGGCATAAAACCCAACAAACTCCCACTTGAACTAAAACTCTAGTTTAGTGAGATGTACAATAATCTATATAGCAGTAGGTGTATAAATACATGTATAAAACATATACGATGTACAAATACAATAAACTAGGGCATCACTATACCCATTACATAATGGTATCACTATACCCATTACATTTCTCCCACTTGCCCTAGATTACACCTTTGTATATATCTCGTAGATCTAGACCTTCTAGATGACCCTCAAGCACTTTAGCCGAGAGAGTCTTTGTAAATGAATCAGCAATATTTCATTCAATTTAATGTGTCTACTTGTCTTAGGCTGCAATGTTCTTTTGAATTTGCCACAGCACCACTATATCACTATAAAGTGTGATGGGTAAGATCACTTTTGGAACACATTCCAAATCAATCAAGAACTTTCTAAGCCATACAGTCTCTATCGCTGCTTCACAAGCGGCTATTTTTTCTGGCCTATACGGTCAAGACTGTAACTATGGCATACTATAGCTCCATCGTAAAGAGTGACCACAGATACTGATGTTGATTTCCTCAAATCCTTATCAGTCTTAAAATCTGTGTCAGTGTATCTTGTAAGGATCAAATCCTTAGTCCCATACACGAGCATATAGTTCCTCGTTCTCCTCGAATACTTGAGGATATTCTTAACGGTTTTCCAATGATTAAGAGCATAATAAAAGGAAAGGAATTGACCGTCGAAAAACCCCTTCGCTGACGCTCGGAGTCCCGTCGAACACTCCTTGAGCCTCCTAGGATGCTTCCCAAAATTCCCCAAAGTTTTCCCACTAAAGAAAGCTCTCAAAAAGGCTAGAAAGCCTTGAGAGAGGCTCCAAAGGAGCCAAAGGAAAGAAGGAAAGAATGGAGGAAATGGTGATTGATGCTCAAATGAGGCACCAAGGGGCGCCTATATAGGCTCGGAAAGGGGGTAGTGTCGCGACGCTATTTGGCACAGCGTCGCGACGCTGTCGTTACAGCGTCTCGACGCTATGCGTTTACCAGAACTTCCAACTGCGGATTGGGCTTCTTTTTGGGCCTCCACTTCATTTCTTTTGGGCCTTTTTCACATGATTGATCTCTTTTGACTCCCCTTTGACCCAAGCATGGAAATTGGGCTTGAATGGTTTCATTTTGGGCACTTTTTCCCCAAAATCTATAATTTTGCTCCTAAAGACCAAATGAAAAATTACATTAAATATTTTCAATAAAAACACAATTAAAGCACAAAAAAGCCTAATAAATTGGGACTAAAATAGCGACATTTCTGCTCGCTATCAGTTGGCCATAAATTTTAATGCGTCTTTTATCTGCTTGGTTGAGGGGTTTTCGATAACATCGTTCCCTCTTGGATGTAGGGGTGCCTTGATTTTGTACACCCTATTAATGTCTACTGAAGAGAAGTTAACCATCTTGCCTCTCACCACCGTCATACTAATGCTTTCCTCCCTCAGGCCGCGTAAAACTCTCGAACTAAAGGCACTACAACCTCTTGAGGTGAGCACAAAACTCTTGCCACTTGCATTGGGAGATAACTCTGCTTATGAACTCTGACAGTGTTCCTGCTCTATTAGAGAATCCTTTCTTATTGAGGAAATCTCCTTTTTACATGATCTTCATCCTTTTCTGAAAATTAACATCTCTGAATATCTCAGTGAATAGATTTTTAGGAGATGCAGCCTTAGGTGATTTGGCTTTTGGCTTGGCGGGTGAGACGATAGAAGGAGCTGCTAGAGAGGCGTCCATAGACCTAGTCCTCGGCCTCTTGGCAAAATAGGATCATTCTTCTTTTTGGTCCTCCGTTCAGCTTTAATCTCTCTTCTTCTTTTTCTTCCCAATGCTGCAGAGATAGGAACTTGGTCGTCATCCAATTCCTTGATATCTGAATCGGATTCTGTCTCAGAGTCACTAGAGGTTTCGACCTCCTTGCTCTCTTTCTTTTTCTTTTTCTAAATTTTCTTCACTTGGCCCCTGCTGGGCCTCTTATTCCCTTCCATGCAGCACCTCAGCCTCACTTTGAGCCTTGTGGAGTGGCTCAAAAGCTGCAAGGAAGTTTTCAACTTCCTTTCTTCTTTTTTCATCTTCTTGTAATTCTTCTCTTCTATGTTTTTCTTCCTCAAGAAGTTGCAACTCAACTACTGCTCTCCTGAGGTTTTCACCTAACTTTCTTTCTTCTTTAACTAACTTGGCCCTCTCGACTCTTGTCTTTCCTCTTCCTTTTTCTTTTCTTCTTCAAGCTTTATTTCTCTTGCAAAGTCATCCTCTTCCCTAAAGTGTTGATTTTCCATCTCTCTCTCAGTCTCAATCTCCTTCAAAGCTTCTTGTTCAGCCCTCTAACCTTCGACAATCACCAAAGCCTTTGCCACAGCTTGGCGGATTATGTCCTCGAACACGTCCGGGGGCATTCTTGCGGTTTTCAGGGGCTCGATTACAAGTGGTTTTTCGGGCACAACTTTCTTGGGACTCATCTTCCTTGCACTGTAGATAAAAAATGGTTTGTTCCTGCATGACGAAGAGGGGTTAGTTGAGGGTTTAAAAGTTTTACCCATTGAAGCCTCTCTTTGTCGAGAACTTTCTGAAGCTTTGGTGGCTTCTTCTTCATCTCGCCTATTCGCTTCTTCTTCAAGACCAACACGTATCTGAGCTCCCATCGCCCGGATCATTGAAAACCACTCCCGCGAGTGTTTTCTGAACTATTGAGTTGCGGGTTTTTTGGTTTTATGGACGACAGTGGCGCGTGTGGACCTCCTAGGTTGAAACGAACTCGAATTCTCCCTCGAGGTGGCCGACATTGTCGAGGAAGAAGGAGTTTGAGCGTCAGGTTCTTGGTTCACGATCGCCAGTGAGAAACCCGAAGGTCTCATCCTTCTTGTGTCGTGCATGGGTGTTTCGGGGTTCTCGTCTTGTCGTGGAACACTTGCTTCAGCTTCGTGGGCAGTTTGAGCACTTTGAGACCGAGTAATCTTGCATGATGATGAAGATTTGGACGAGTTCTTCATGGTTTCTTGGTATGGGTTTCGGTTTCAAGATGAGAGAATATGGAGAATTCTTGAGTTTTGACTTGTATGCAAAAGGTTTGAGTAGTTGGTGAAGAGGGAAAAACTATAAGTCAACTATTTATAGTTTTCTAATTAGGTCACGTGATGGTCAAAAGAAATTTGTGACTGCCCTCTTATTTTTGGAAATGCGGTCGCATTCCCAAATGCACTGGGGAGAAATGTGCAATCGCATTTGCCCCAGTTTTTCTGCCTTCTCTTTTTTTTTCTTGACTTTTCATTTTCCTTTGCTTTTCTTTCTTTACTGAAACAATCATAAACATGTTAGAAAGTTTACATGCTCAATCATGTTTTATTATTTTTTATTTTTTTTTTCTTTTAAGAGAAATTAAGTCAAAAAGTTTTGATCAATTCAACTTTTCGGTAAGTCCCCAGGTAGAGGTGTTCCCAATGGTCAGCTTAAATATCTAAGCCTAGGCAGGACTTTCCTTAGACAAAGTTCCCTCTTGATCAAAAATCCTTTATTCTAAACTTACAAATTTACACTTTTCTCTTCTCTTTTTTTTTTCTAAATATATATTTTTTCCTCTTTTCCTTTAAAATAGATAGGATACAAAATAATGTGGACTTTTCAAACTCCCAGGTAAATCCCCAGGAAAAGGTGTTCCCTTAGGTAAACTTAAATACCTTTTCCTAAACAGGATTTTCCTAGACAGAGTTTTTACTCTTGTCTAGATATTTTGGAGTCCTTGTTCGTATTATTATTTTATTTCACTATAGATCCAAATAATATACAAAAATTAATTTTTCAAAGTATAGAATTCATACGAAGTTGATCACGGAAACATGGGCTTCTTCATCCTCGAAGCCTTTCCCCCAATATTATTTGATCCTTTGTCTTTTTATGGGTTGATCGATTTCTTCAACTTCAACCTTTTTCCCACCTTTTTCTTGTGGTTCTTCATCTTCAAGTATTGTAGGGATAAGAGCCCAAGCGCAGCGGAAACGATCAGAGAACCTTATCGGTTTTAAAAACATTTGGGAAACCAATACGACGACAAAAACTATAAAATTACAGCAAGACATAAATAAAATAAATGTTGTAAAACTGATATAAGCATGCTGGAAAAAAGAGAAAAAATTCTAGATCTAATCTAGAATTGGATCAAATTGATCCTAGGCCAAGAATCACTTACCCTTGAAGAAACTCTTGATCGTTTCGCCAAATGTTCTCCGAATTGTTCTAAAAAACAGCAGCAAATGATCCTTGATCTCGCTGGAAAAACGCCTCAAACACTACCACTTGGTCACACCGGTATCCTCCAAAGGGATTGTGCGTCGATGCTTGTGGGAGCAAAATCTCTAAGGATTTTTCTCTGGAATAATAATCTGTATTCACAGAGGGAGTGGGAAACGAGAGGGAGGGCGAGAGAGAGGGAGAGAGACGTGAGAATGGGGAGCGATTAATCTGAAACTGAATATGACCCCTTCAGTATTAACCTCACGCATAATATCAAGTAACTGAAATATCAGTTACCTGATATTTTTAATTAATTATTAATTTAAAATTATAATTTAAATTATAATTAATTAGATTTTAATTAATCAATATTAATTAAAATAACATTAGTTTAAATCTAATTTAAATTAATATCTCTCTTATCTTATAGTTTAATTAAATAAAATTTAATTAAACTAAATCAATTAACTAATTCAAAATTAATTAATTTAAAAATTAATAAAATTGAACATCATATATTCAATTATTATTATTCTCTCTCATAAAACTATAGTATTAATATACATCCAATGCACATTAATTATAACCTATAGTTTTAATATGAATCAAATTCATATTTTAGTTTAATATTCGAACTCCTTCGAATACTTATTTCAACCTTAGAAATTTACCTCAACGCCCTTACAGAGCTACCGGTGGGACCTGATGGACCTACAGATCAGAAGCTCCAACGATATGAGATTAGTTGGCTAAACTCATTAACCAAGTTAATCAATATTCGTTAACTGTGGTTCACTCCACTAAAGAACCACAGTTGCACTCTTCTCACTGCATATATATTTCTGTGTCCACAGATATCGACCGTTAACAGCAAGTCAGCCCTTCACGTGTGTTCGTACCCCAGCTAGGTCAAATTACCGTTTTACCCCTAGGCTACCTCTTGGTCCTTAAGTACCAGTTCTCCTCTAATGAACAACCTGTTTGTGGTCCAACCAGCAAACAGAAATCCCTCTCGTGCCATAAAGAGGGTAGGGCCCATTGTTCAAGACCCGGAGACACCACTTAAGGGAACACACATCTACTTACCCTAATATCGGGAAGGAGTGAATTCCATCTTGTAAGACTACGTTCCCAGCTCCCCACTTGGTCTTGTCCCCAAAATGGTAGGCTTATTGAGTCGGCGAACAGGCCACTCTCACCCGTACAAATCAAAGGACAATCCCTCATGGACAGGAGTCCATAATCCACTCAGGATTAAGGCCAAGTTGCCTAGGTCATCCTAGTGAAATAGAAACCGAACTAACTAACGGTGTTACAGTTAGTGGTAAACTATTTCGCGGTCCGGTCTTTGTGCAAACTCATTGCATAGGATACCCTCACTCGCATGTCAACCACATGAACGCGTTGGATCAATACGTTTGTATCAATATACAAAGCAGGCCGTATCCATCGTGTCACTAGGATAAGGTACCCAGCCTTATCCCTATACTACAGACCCTTTAGGCTAAAACTTGAACATTGATCCCCGTATGTCCCTACATACTAGTTCAAGCCTCATTCTATTAGCCTTGGATGTTTAGTTTATTGGATTAGGGTTAATAAGACAAGATATAATACAAACACTGAATAATACATCACTTTATTAATGTTCGGTCAAATGTACATTTACTATCTACGAGTTTTAGGGCATAAAACCCAACAAGTATATCCTCCAATGTTTCTCCTTTCATCACTTCCTGAAAAGTAGACCGGGAGAGTTTATCAATTTCATCAATCATAGAGCACTCCTCAAAATCTCCAGGGTACTTCATTGCATTCATCACATTGAACGTGACTTGCTGATCATTGACCCTCATGGTCAATTCTCCTTTCTGCACATCAATTAAGGTTCTGCCAGTCGCTAAAAATGGTTGTCCTAAGATGATTGACACATCCTTATCAGCTTCTCAATCTAAAATGATGAAATCCACTAGGAGTACAAATTTGTCAACCTTGACCAACACGTCTTCAATCTTTCCAATAGGATGTGTAAGTTATTTTTCTACTAACTATAAGGTTACTGTTGTTGGTCTTGCTTCTCTTATCCCCAACTGTTTAAATACTGAGTATGGCATCAAGTTTATGCTCGCTCCTAGATCGCATAGAGCTCTGCCTACATCCCTACCTCCCAAGGAGCATGGAATGGTGAAACTTCCTGGGTCTTTGAGTTCGGGAGGGATCTCATTCTTG
This sequence comes from Luffa acutangula, assembly GCA_036850905.1. Lineage (NCBI taxonomy): Eukaryota > Viridiplantae > Streptophyta > Magnoliopsida > Cucurbitales > Cucurbitaceae > Luffa > Luffa acutangula. The sequence goes on along the minus strand of CM072094.1, from coordinate 12,660,764 downwards.
ACCAATGCACTGAAACATTCAGTGAGTGCAACCGTGTCGTATTCTCCCAACCTTCTTTTCTTTGATATGATATCTTTTATGAACTTCACATAGGTAGGCATTTGTTCGAGCGCTTCCACTAATGGAATATTGATGTGCAACTGTTTAAAAATATCTAAGAACTTCTTAAATTGTGCTTCCTGCGAAGCATGTTTAAATCTTTGAGGGTATGGAGGAGGTGGTCTGTATTTTGGATCTATCACAAACTTTTTAGGTTTGGCGGTCGCATTCCCTTGTTTTTTTCTCCGAACTTGATTTTTCTTCTTTTTCTACCAAGGCCTCATGCTCCTTGGTCTTTTTTTTCATTGGTTTTATTATATATAACTTCTAAGGTAATGTTTGATTTCGTTTCTAAAATCTTTTCTCGAGCTTCTTTTGGGATTTTTTCTTCTCGATTCACTGGATACATTGGGCCATCATATTCTAGTCCACTTCTTAAGGTTACTGCCTTGCATTTCACTTTTCCTTCTCTATGAGGGATCTCGGTCTTGCTAGGCAACGTCCCTTGTGGTTTGTTTTTAATCTCATGAGCAATCTGCCCAATCTGTACTTCCAGATTCCTAACTGCAACAACATTTCTTTTCATGCACTCCTTCATAAGAGTCTCTAGATTTGACTATTGACTCTGCACTTGGACTGGTTGGAAGTTCTTCTACAACTGCTGTTGTGTAGGAGGTTTCCCAAACTAATTTGTGTTGGAATTACTTGAACCGGCTTGTCCTCCCCAAGAGAAGTTTGGATGATGTCTTCAACCTGGGTTGTACGTGGCCGAATATGGATTTCATCTATTCTGGTTCTGGTTCCCTTGTTGACCTACATAAAAGACAGACACAGGATTTAGTGGACAGTTATCAGCAATATGTTCCTCACCACAAATTTCACAACAAGGAGAAGAAATAGCATTGGCAGGAGCTATATTGGCTTGATTGTTCATGGTCATGCCCATCATCATGCTATGGATAGCCTTGATTTGAGCTTGCATAGTAGAATTAGCCTCTATTTCCACTGCTTTAGCTGGATTCTTCAAAATTGTTATTGGCTCAGTCTCTCCCCAATGTCGATTGTTTGTGGCTATGGTGTCCAAAATAGCATGTGCCTCATTTGCAAACTTCTTCAAGAAAGATCCGTTTGCAGATGCATTGACTAGTGCCTTCGAAGCTTGATTTAATCCACTATAAAAATGCTCCAAAATGATGCAAGCAGGCAATCCGTGGTGTGGACACTTCCAAACCAGCCTTTGAACTCTTTCCTAAGCTGCATCCACAGGTTCATTGTAAGATTTTCTGAAAGCAACAATTTCAGCTCCATATTTTGCATTTTTATTAGAAGGAAAAAACTTCTTTAAAAATTTATCTACCAAATCATTCCAAGAAGTGATGGAGTTTGGAGGGAATGAATCCAACCAAGCTTCAACATCTCCCTGCAGAGAAAATGGAAAAAGCTTTAGCTTCAAAGTATCTTCAGGCACTCCTGTAACTTTAAAAGAATTGCAAACTCTGAAAAATAGCTTAATGTGTTTGTGTGGATCTTCATTTGGAAGTTCAGAGAATTGGTCCATGGTATTCAACATTTGGAACATCACTGGTTTAAGTTCAAACTGTGGAGCATCTATCGGTGGCTCCAAAATTCCTGGATTTAAAGTCTGAAAACAGGTAAAACATAGTCCCTTATTGCTTTATTGCGGTCTTCAGCAATATATAAATTGGATTTTCTTGTTGTGGCACCGGTGGAACTGGAGGAACTTGAGGAATTCTCCCGCCATTTTGCTCGCTTCCATGATTCTGTGGATCAACTTGAGGATCGACTCCAAGTGGTTCCATTGGAAACTTTTGTATGTATGAAGCTTCTTCTATAGGTTTCTGTGCAATCAACTCTTGTTGTTCCCTTCTCTTTCATCTTTGCTCCTTCCTACGACGACGAAAGGTTCTTTCTGTAGGATTGGAATTCTGTAATTCCGTAAAGCGGAAGCGTGATTGGGACCGATTCGTAATTAATTTTGTTTAATCTAAAGTACCAATACATTGACAATAATATTAAAACTATTCTAAATATATATTAAGGCTAAGCATACAAAAATATTATATCTAAATCTAATTTATATAGTAACAAAATACTTACTCTCGTTGACGACTCAAATTAAATTCACCAACTGCTTGTGAATTAATCATGAACTAGTGCGAACACCACCACTATGGCTACACCGGTATGACTCTGATGTTGGGATTATGTCCTAAAACTCGTAGATAGTGAATGTTAAGCGAATTATACATACTTATTTGATAAAGGCGTTATCAAGATTAATTCAGTAAAGTTATTACTAAATAAAGTAAATTGCACATATAATAACAAAAATCCAATAAATTAAGATCCATGGCTATAGGATGAATACTTGAGCTTTATGTAGAGACATAAAAAATGGATCAAGCTTGAGTAATAGCCAAAACGGTCTATAGTATAGGGATAGGGTTGGGTACCTTATTTTGGAGACACTATGAGACGCGGCCTACTTTCTAGATGGTATAGACGATGTGATCCTAAATCGTCCCATGTAGAGACTTGCGAGTGGGGGCGTCCTGTGCAATGAGTTTGCATAAGACCAACACCGAGAAATAAGTCGCTCTCGCTTTATAACACCGTTTACTGACGAGACTGACTATTTCATGTGATGACCTAGGTAACTCGATCTTAATCCTGAGCTAACTATGAACTCCTATTTATTCGGGATTATCCTTAGATCTGCATAGGTGAGAGTGGCTTAGTATCGCCGACTCAATAAGCCTCCTATTTCAAGGATAGGAACGGGTAGATAGCTGGGGACATAGTCGTGCAAGAAGGAACTCATTCCTACCTGAATTAGGGATAATAGAGAGGTTGTTCCCTTAAGTGCTGACTCCGGGGCTTGAACAAAGGGATCCCGCCCTCTCATTGGCCCGAGAGGGACTCGGTTTTATGGTTGGACCATAAACCAATTGTTCATTAGAGGATCAGTGGGACTTAAGGAACTAGAAGTACTATAGGGGTGAAACGGCTTTTTGACCTAGCTATAGCTACGAACAACCTGTGAAGGATCGACTTACTAATCATGGTTAAATCAAGTGGACGAAAATATATCTATAGTAAGGGGAGTGCAACTATCGGGCTATAGTGAAGTGTCCTGGTAGTTAACGAATCTTGGCTAGCTTGGATAATGAGATTAGTCGGTTAGCCTCAAATCGTTGGAGCCCATGATCTATAGGTCCATTAGTTCCCCCTACTAGCTCATATCGGAACAAAGGAACAAAAAGATAGGAAGCTTTGAATCGTTCAAAATCGAGAAAATGGGTATTATCATAAATTGTGTTTGACACGATAATTTAATTATGAATTAAATTAGAAAATGAGAGATGGAGTATTTAAAAGTGTTTTGAATACCATATATATGTATTCAGAATCATATATAATTCATGGCACTAGGTGATAAAGATTAATTGGATTAATCATGTAAAAATTACTTGGAATTGTACCAATTAATTGCCTAGAAATTAATTTCAATTTTGAATTGAAATAGTAATGAATTGCAAGCTGAAAATTGAGAATTTATATTCAATTTTAAGTGGATTTAGTGGCATTCCCATTCTTGCATGTTGATGCATAGTGGAAAACAACACAACCATGCACTAGTTGCATGTGTTGTGAATTAAACACCGAGAATCCACTTTGAGTTGCAATTTCACCATGTGTCTAGTGTCATGAGGCTTCTCTTTGCATGCAAGATGTCTATATAAGGAGTATGAATCAAATTCAAAGGAAGGAGAGCCATTTTCCATATTATTATGCTGCTGGAGTTTGGTCTCAAACTCTATCATCTCCATATATCTCTCTAGTGCTTGAACTTTCAAGAATTCCCTTCCCATTCCCTATCTCTATAGACTCCCACAAGTCGTTCTTGGCCTGGAGAATAGTAGGGAAGACACTAGAGGTGGTCCACACACCGTTCGTGATCTAAGGAATCAAAGGGAGTTGTTGAATCGGTCTCCAAAAGGTTGGTAAAATTCCGCTCTCTCCTTACGGTATTTGGACAACATGTTTTCATTTTCTAAAATTGATGTAGTTAAGTGCCTCTGATCCTAAAATTGCTTCCGCATGTGTTATATGAACAGCTTAATCTGAGACTTCTAGAGGCAGGAGACTGGTGGGAGTCTAGAGGAAGCCTTGAGGGGAATTCTCTAAGAGTAGGAGAATGAATGGGATGCCTTTCACCGCACCCCAGGGGTCCTATTTATAGGTAAAGGCCAATACCTTTTTCCTAATAGGAAAAGGAAGACTTTTTTCTAATAGGAAAAAGTCTCTAATTTTAATAAATAATTAATTAGTTTCCCTAATTAAATATCGTATATTTAATCTTAGGGATTTTATTAAAATTAAAATTGATATGAATCCAATTCATATTAAATTTATTTGAACTCTTTCAAATATTTTCTTTCCTAATAGGAAAAGGTCTCTAATTTTAATAAATAATTAATTAATTATGTAATTAATTAATTTACCCAATTAAATATCATATATTTAATCTTAGAGATTTTATTAAAATTAAAATTAATATGAATCCAATTAATATTAAATTTATTCGAACTCTTTCAAATATTTTCTCTCAAGAATTAATTTTTGAAATTAATTAAAAAATTATATTATAAAGTTTCATAAACTTTATATTATAATGCATCAATATACATTATACGATTCCCCAAATAAATTGAACACTTTCAATTTACAATTTATACTTAATTGTCTCAAGTCTCTTTACGAGCTACCAGTGGGACCTAATGGACCTACAGATCAGAAGCTCCAACGATACGAGACTAATTGGCCAAACTCATTGACCAAGTTTAGTCAACATTCGTAAACTGTGGGTCACTCCACTAAAGACCCACAACTGCACTCTTCTCATTGTAGAATATTTCTGTGTCCACGGATAACGACCAAGCAATAAGTCAATCCTTCACGTGTGTTCGTAACAGCAGTTGAGTCAAATTACCGTTTTACCCCTGGTTTACCTCTGGTTCCTTAAGTACCACCGATTTCTCTAGTGAATAAGTTGTTTAGGGTCCAACCACTAAAAAGGAGTTCCTCTTGGGCTAGGAGAAGACGGCGCGCCTTTGTTCAAGCCCTGAAATCAACCCTTAAGGGAACACACATCTACTTACCCCAATAGGGGAAGGAGTGAATTCCATCTTGTATTGTTATGTTCCTAGTCCCCATTCAGTCTTGCCCCTGAAATGGTAGGATTATTGAGTCGACGAACTGGCCACTCTCACCCATACAAATATAAGGACAATCCTTCCTGAAAGGGGTTCATAACAGACTCAGGATTGAGATTGAGTTACCTAGGTCATCCTATTGAAATAGAAACATAAACTAGTTAACGGCGTTACATCTAGTGGTTACTATTTCGCAGTCCGGTCTTATGCAAACTCAATTCAAATCAATTAAAGAAAATAATTTGATCAATCAAACTAAAGTATGGAGAAAGAGTTTTCTTTTAATGGGAAGAGGGATCTTGAAAATCAATTATTAGCTAGACAATTGCTATAATTATCTTATCTCATTGCCCAACTAATTATAATCCTAGAATCTCCGTTAATCACATAGGTTCTCCTGTCGGTTTCCCCTAATTGAAATTAATCCATTTTAACAACCTAAGTGTCCTTAGCGCAATTAAAATTCATTAATTATTACGCTCTTATTCATTTTAGGAATCTAAGTTTAATCAACTAATCCCAGTGTCACAATGGGCAATTAAACTAGTTGCATGGATTACGATCTATCCTAATTTCTCTCCGTCAGTTTCCATTAAGAATCGAATCATTACACAATTGGCCAGATTGAATAAAGCATTAAGCACATCCATACAAATAATTAGGACATGGGCAAGAGACAAGAAATTACAACAATATTTGAACTATAATTTCATTTCAAGACCCCAAATTGGGGTTTAGCTACACATGGCTAAAAGATCACAAATAATTACAATAAAAAGCAAAATCAAGAGCATAAAAGGAAAGGAATTGACCGTCGAAAAACCCCTTGCTGACGCTCAGAGCTCCACCGACTACTCCTTGAGCCTCCTAAGATGCTCCCCAAAAACTCCCCAAAACATTTCCCACTAAAGAATTCTCTCAAAAAGGCTAGAAAGCCTTCAGAGAGGCTCAATAGGAGCCAAAGGAGGATGGAAAGGAAAGAATTGATGGAAGATTGATGGTAAATGAGGCACCCTAGGGTGCCTTTTTATAGGCCCGGATTGGGGGTAGCGTCGCAACGCTACATTGCACAGCGTCGCGACGCTGCTCTGCACGCGACTTGCTGCCCAAGAAATGGGTAGTGTCGCGACGCTGACCCAAATTTCTGCATATTCAGCTACGGTTTGGGCTGCTTTTGGGCCTTCTCTTCACTTCTTTTTTTTGGGTTTTTTTATCATGATTGTCTTCTTTTGGTCCCCATTTGATCAAGCTTGGATTTGGGCTTCATTTGCTTCATTTTTGGCACTTTTTCTCCAAAAATCACCAACTTCGCTCCTAAGGACCAAATAACAAAATACATTAAATATTTTCATTAAAAACACAATTAAAGCACAGAAAAGCTTAATAAATTGGGATTAAGATAGCGACATTTTTGCTCGCTATCAGACATACGGGGATCGGTGTCCAAGTAACAACCTAAAAGGTCTATAGTATAGGGATAATGTTGGGTACCTTATCCTGGTGACACTATTTGATAAAGCCCACCTTGTAGTCGATACAGATGCAATGATCCAAAGCATACATGTAGGAGACATGCGGGTGGGGGTATCCTATGCAATGAGTTTGTATAAGACCGGACTGTGAAATAGTAACTACTAGATGTAACGCCAATAACTAGTCTAGGTTTCTATTTTAATAGGATGACCTAGGTAACTCAATCTCAATCCTGAGTCTATTATGAACCCCTTTCAGGAGGGATTGTCCTTAGATTTGTATGGGTGAGAGTGGTCAATTCGCTGACTCAATAAGCCTACCATTTCAGGGGAAAGACCGAATGGGTAGCGTCGCGATGCTGCCTTGTATAGTGTCTCGACGCTGACCCAAATTTCTGCATATACAACTTCGGTTTGGGCTGCTTTTGGGCCTTCTCTTCACTTCTTTTTTTTCGGCTTTTTTATCATGATTGTCTTCTTTGAGTTCCCATTTTATCAAGCTTGGATTTGGGCTTCATTTTCTTCATTTTTGGCACTTTTTGTCCCAAAATCACCAACTTTGCTCCTAAGGACCAAATAACAAAATACATTAAATATTTTCATTAAAAACACAATTAAAGCACGAAAAAGCTTAATAAATTGGGATTAAAATAGCGACATTTCTGCTCGCTATCAGACATACGGGGATCGGTGTCCAAGTAACAACCTAAAAGGTCTACAGTATAGCGATAAGGCCGGGTACCTTATCCTGGTGACACTATGTGATACAGTCCACCTTTTAGTCTATACCGATGCAATGATCCAAAGCATCCATGTAGGAGACATGCGGGTGGGGGTATCCTATGCAACGAGTTTGTATAAGACCGGACTGCGAAATAGTAACCACTAGATGTAACGCCATTAACTAGTCTAGGTTTCTATTTCAATAGGATGACCTAGGTAACTCAATCTCAATCCTGAGTCTATTATGAACCCCTTTTAGGAGGAATTGTCCTTAGATTTGTATGGGTGAGAGTTGTCAATTCGCCGACTCAATAAGCCTACCATTTCAGGGGAAAGACCGAATGGGTAGCGTCGCGACGCTGCCTTGTATAGCGTCTCGACGCTGACCCAAATTTCTGCATATTCAGCTTCGGTTTGGGATGCTTTTGGGCCTTCTCTTCACTTCTTTGTTTTGGGCTTTTTTATCATGATTGTCTTCTTTGGGTCCCCATTTGATCAAGCTTGGATTTGGGCTTCATTTGCTTCATTTTTTGCACTTTTTCTCCCAAAATCACTAACTTTGCTCATAAGGACCAAATAACAAAATACATTAAATATTTTCATTAAAAACACAATTAAAACATGGAAAAGCTTAACAAATTGGGATTAAAATAGCGACATTTCTGCTCGCTATCAGACATACGGGGATCGGTGTCCAACTAACAACCTAAAAGGTCTATAGTATAGGGATAAGGCTGTGTACCTTATTCTGGTGACACTATGTGATACAGCCCACCTTGTAGTCGATACCGATGCAATGATCAAAAGCATCCATGTAGGAGCATGCTGGTGGGGGTATCCTATTCAATGAGTTTTAAGACCGGACTGCGAAATAGTAACCACTAGATGTAACGCCATTAACTAGTCTAGGTTTCTATTTCAATAGGATGACCTAGGTAACTCAATCTCAATCCTGAGTCTATTATGAACCCCTTTTAGGAGGGATTGTCCTTAGATTTGTATGGGTGTGAGTGGTCAATTCGCCGACTCAATAAGCCTACCATTTCAGGGGAAAGACCGAATGGGTAGCGTCGCGACGCTGACTTGTATAGCGTCTCGACGCTGACAAAAATTTCTGCATATTCAGCTTCGGTTTGGGCTGCTTTTGGGCCTTCTCTTCACTTCATTTTTTTGGGCTTTTTTATCATGATTGTCTTCTTTGGGTCCCCATTTGATCAAGCTTGGATTTGGGCTTCATTTGCTTAATTTTTGGCACTTTTTCTCCCAAAATCACCAACTTTGCTCCTATGGACCAAATAACAAAATACATTAAATATTTTCATTAAAAACACAATTAAAGCACGAAAAAGCTTAATAAATTGGGATTAAAATAGCGACATTTCTGCTACTATCAGACATACGGGGATTGGTGTCCAAGTAACAACCTAAAAGGTCTATAGTATAGGGATAAGGCTGGGTACCTTATCCTGGTGACACTATGTGATACAGCCCACCTTGTAGTCGATACAGATGCAATGATCCAAAGTATCCATGTAGGAGACATGCGGGTGGGTGTATCCTATGCAATGAGTTTGTATAAGACCGGACTGCGAAATAGTAACCACTAGATGTAACGCCATTAACTAGTCTAGGTTTCTATTTCAATAGGATGACCTAGGTAACTCAATCTCAATCCTGAGTCTATTATGAACCCCTTTCAGGAGGGATTGTCCTTAGATTTGTATGGGTGAGAGTGGTTAATTCGCCAACTCAATAAGCCTACCATTTCAGGTGAAAGACCGAATGGGTAGCGTCGCGACGCTGCCTTGTATACCGTCTCGACGCTGACCCAAATTTCTGCATATTCAGCTTCGGTTTGGGCTGCTTTTGGGCCTTCTCTTCACTTCCTTTTTTTTCGGCTTTTTTATCATGATTGTCTTCTTTGAGTCCCCATTTGATCAAGCTTGGATTTGGACTTCATTTGCTTCATTTTTGGTACTTTTTCTCCCAAAATCACCAACTTTGCTCCTAAGGACCAAATAACAAAATACATTAAATATTTTCATTAAAAACACAATTAAAGCACGAAAAAGCTTAATAAATTGGGATTAAAATAGCGACATTTCTGCTCGCTATCAGACATACGGGGATCGGTGTACAAGTAACAACCTAAAAGGTCTATAGTATAGGGATAAGGCTGGGTACCTTATCCTGGTGACACTATGTGATACAGTCCACCTTTTAGTCTATACCGATGCAATGATCCAAAGTATCCATGTAGGAGACATGCGGGTGGGGGTATCCTATGCAATGAGTTTGTATAAGACCGGACTGCGAAATAGTAACCACTAGATGTAACGCCATTAACTAGTCTAGGTTTCTATTTCAATAGGATGACCTAGGTAACTCAACCTCAATCCTGAGTCTATTATGAAGCCCTTTCAGAAGGGATTGTCCTTAGATTTGTATGGGTGAGAGTGATCAATTCGCCGACTCAATAAGCCTACCTTTTCAGGGGAAAGACCAAATGGGTAGTGTCGCGACGCTACCTTGTATAGCGTCTCGACGCTGACCCAAATTTCTGCATATTCAGCTTCGGTTTGGGCTGCTTTTGGGCCTTCTCTTCACTCCTTTTTTTTGGGCTTTTTTTTGGGCTTTTTTTCATGATTGTCTTCTTTGGGTCCCCATTTGATCAAGCTTGGATTTGGGCTTCATTTGCTTCATTTTTGGCACTTTTTCTCCCAAAATCACCAACTTTGCTCTTAAGGACCAAATAACAAAATACATTAAATATTTTCATTAAAAACACAATTAAAGCACAAAAAAGCTTAATAAATTGGGATTAAAATAGCGGCATTTCTTCTCACTATCAGACATACGGGGATCGGTGTCCAAGTAACAACCTAAAAGGTCTATAGTATAGGGATAAGGCTGGGTTCCTTATCCTGGTGACACTATGTGATACAACCCACCTTGTAGTCGATACAGATGCAATGATCAAAAGCATCCATGTCGGAGACATGCGGGTGGGGGTATCCTATGCAATGAGTTTGTATAAGACCGGACTGCGAAATAGTAATACTAGATGTAACGCCATTAACCAGTCTAGGTTTCTATTTCAATAGGATGACCTAGGTAACTCAATCTCAATCCTGAGTCTATTATGAACCCCTTTCAGGAGGGATTGTCCTTAGACTTGTATGGGTGAGAGTGGTCAATTCGCCGACTCAATAAGCCTACCATTTCAGGGAAAAGACCGAATAAGTAGCGTCGCGACGCTGGCTTGGATAACGTGTCGACGCTGACCCAAATTTTTGCATATTCAGCTTCGGTTTGGGCTGCTTTTGGGCTTTCTCTTCACTTCTTTTTTTTGGGCCTTTTTATCATGATTGTCTTCTTTGGGTCCCCATTTGATCAAGCTTGGATTTGGGCTTCATTTGCTTCATTTTTGGCACTTTTTCTCCCAAAATCACCAACTTTGCTCCTAATGACCAAATAACAAAATACATTAAATATTTTCATTAAAAATACAATTAAAGCACGGAAAAGCTTAATAAATTAGGATTAAAATAGCGACATTTCTGCTCGCTATCAGACATACGGGGATCGGTGTCCAAGTAACAACCTAAAAGGTCTATACTATAGGGATAAAGCTGGGTACCTTATCCTGGTGACACTATGTGATACAGCCCACCTTGTAGTCGATACAGATGCAATGATCCAAAGCATCCATGTAGGAGACATGCGGGAGGGGGTATCCTATGCAATGAGTTTTTATAAGGCCGGACTGCGAAATAGTAACCACTAGATGTAACGCCATTAACTAGTCTAGGTTTCTATTTCTATAGGATGACCTAAGTAACTCAATCTCAATCCTGAGTCTATTATGGACCCCTTTCAGGAGGGATTGTCCTTAGATTTCTTAGGGTGAGAGTGGTCAATTCGCCGACTCAATAAGCCTACCATTTCAGGGGAAAGACCGAATGGGGGCTGGGAACATAACATTACAAGATGGAATTCACTCCTTCCCCTATTGGGGTAAGTAGATGTGTGTTCCCTTAAGGGCTGATTCCGGGGCTTGAACAAAGGTGCGCCGTCCTCTCCTTGTTGGGTTTTATGCCCTAAAACTCGTAGATTGTAAATGAAACAAATTAATCGATCTCAATAAAGTGTTATTTGAGTAATTCAGTAATTTGGTTATTGAATAATCGAGTTTGCATTAATAAACCCTAAATCCAATAAACTAAGATCCAAGGTTGTTTAAATGAAACTTGGACTAGTATGTGGGGATATACGGGGATCAGTGTCCAAGTAACAACCTAAAAGGTCTATAGTATAGGGATAAGGCTGGGTACCTTATCCTGGTGACACTATGTGATACGACCCACCTTGTATTCGATACAGATGCAATGATCCAAACCATCCATGTAGGAGACATGCGGGTGGGGGTATCCTATGCAATAATTTCTTGTTGATTGCATGAGCTATTCCCGAAATATTATTTTACTCAAGTATTTTTAGTGCTCAAGAGACTTTTTGCTTTGCTTAATTTTCTCTTCGCTTCCCTGAGGATTCGATACTCGGAATACTTTCCGTTTTATATTACTTGTGACCCGTGCGCTTGCGGTAAGTTGTACACACACTGCGAATAAGTTTTTGGCGCCGTTGCCGGGGAAGCTTGATTTTGAAGCAAAATTAATTTTTCTTGACATCGAAAAGAAAGGGATAAATAGTAATTCAGGTGTAAATATTTTTCTTTCATTATTTTGTGAATATTATTTTGTTCTTGTTTTTGTTTGGTTCTTTTGATTGACTGGGAGCATTGTATGCGAAGGAACAAGGTGGTTAATTTGTTTCCGCTAGATCTTGAAATTGACAGGACTCTTAGATCCATTCGAAGAAGGAAAAGATTAGCAGAAGCTATGGCCCACCAAGAGGAAGCTCCCAAGGCAATTAGAGATTTCTTACAGCCAGTTCTTCCCACCGAGAATTCTGGAATTATCTACGCCCCAATCCAAGCTACTTATTTTGAGTTAAAAACAGGATTGATTCAGATGGCGCGCGATAACTCGTTTAAGGGACATCATTCCGAGGACCCCCACTCACATCTGCGATCATTCCTAGAAATTTGTGGGACGGTGAAGATGAACGGAGTTCCAGCAGACGCGATAAGGTTGAGGTTGTTTCCATTTTCTCTATAGGATAAAGCAAAGGATTGACTCGAATCAGTCGAGACGGGCAGCATTAGTACTTGGGACGAGCTTGCCCAAGCTTTTCTAACGAAATTTTTCCCACCTGCCATGACTACCAAGCTCCGGACTGAAGTCGGAACGTTTAGGCAGCTTGACGATGAACAATTGTACGAAGCGTGGGAGAGATACAAAGAAATGCTTAGGCGGTGCCCCCAACACGGATATCCTGATTGGCTTCAAGTACAGTTATTTTACAATGGATTGAATCCCTCCACAAAGACAGTCCTAGACACATCAGCAGGAGGAAGTTTTCTTTCAAAAACAGTGACAGAAGCCAAAGATCTTCTTGAGGAAATGGCGGCAACCAGTTATCAATGGCCGACCGAGAGGGGAGACTTTACAAAGAAGGCTGGATTATATGAATTGGATGAGTCAAGTTCACTGAAGGCAAAGTTGGCATCTCTGACCAATGCGCTAAACAAGTTGACTTCATCTGAGGTGGTCAAGTCCATCTCCACCTTAGCTGAAGGTCATTCGAAGAAGGAAGGTCAAGATGTGGAAGAAGTCCAGTACATAGGAAATAGACCATATGCTCAAGGAGTACCGAACTTCTACCACCCCAGTCTATGCAATCACGAGAACTTCTCATACTCAAATACGAAGAATGTTTTACAGTCGCCGCCAGGTTTTGCATCATCTAGTGCGCCTGAAAAGAAAAATAACTTGGAGGAGATGGTGGCTCTATTCATTAAGGAGCAAAGCGTACTGAACGTAAAACTTCAGATGACAGTAGACAACCACGACGCAGCTCTAAAGAACATGGAAGTGCAAATAGGACAGATCGCTACAACAATGAACGCCCTTCAAAAGGGAAAATTTCCAAGTGATAATGAGCCTAACCCGAAAGAGCAGTGTAAGATGGTAGCTCTGAGAAGTGGCAGAAGACTGGAGAACAGTTCAGAGAAGAAGAAGGAAGAAGAAAAGAGAAGGGATGAAGATGAAAGGATTGAGGCACAAAAAGCCTCCTCTGAAAGGTTCCAACATCCTCCCAAATCTATTAATTTAAATTGTGATTTTTCTAACAATTTTGCAGGTGGAACAGAAGATGAAAGGCATGATGACAAAAAGAAACTGACTGAGGAAGAAGTGGTTTCATGCAACCACCATGACAGAGGTTCGCATATTAGCTCGCCCAATCGGAGGGGCGAATGTCCAACCTTTGATTTTAGGGAGTTACCTTTTCCTCAAAGATTTAAAAATGTCAAATTAGATGAACAATTTTAAAAGTTTCTAGAAATGTTTAAAAAGTTGTCTGTGAATATTCCATTAGTAGAAGCCTTGTATAATATGCCGAATTATGGGAAATTCATGAAGGAAATGCTTTCTAGAAAGAAAAGTCTGAAAAAAGAAAATTTTAAATTATCTGAGAGTAGCAGTACCATTGTTTCTGGTAGGATACCTTATAAACAGAAAGATCCAGGGAGTTTTACTGTTCCCTGCACCATAGGAGAAGTATCCTTCGATAGAGCCTTATGTGATTTAGGAGCAAGTATAAATTTGATGCCCTATTCTGTTTACAGGAAGATTGGTTTAACAAGTATGTCAGACACCGACGTCACTCTCCAGCTTGCTGACATATCGATTACCCACTCGATGGGTGTTGTGGAGGACGTGTTGGTGAAAGTCAACAAATTTATCTTCCCCGTAGATTTTGTGGTACTGGACATGAAAGAGGACAAAGAGGTGCCTATTATTCTAGGCAGACCTTTCCTAGCCACTGGTAAGGCTGAGATTAGCGTGCACACTGGTAAACTTACCTTGAACATTGATGATGAAAAAGTCGTGTTTAGTGTTTTTGGCCAGGATGAATCTGTTTGTAGTTTGCACACATGTTTTTCATTTGGTCCTGAATACTTGACTGATGACGATGAAGAGGTAGACTATAATCTCGGCCTAGGCCTAGGAGAAATGCTTATGGATGATGGGGATTTTGATCATAACGCATACTTAGATGATCCTCTGTTTGAGAATGATTTAGAACTGTCTGACTTTGTGAATGAATTAGACTTGCCTGCTAGTGAAAATGAAAGATCTGCAGTTGATGATTTACCTTCCTTTGAAAATGAATTAAATTTGCCTGAAATGGATAATTTTGATGATGATATTGAATTGCCTGACATTGAGGATGATCATGAAATTCATAAGAAAGATTGCTTGATAGATAATTTTGAGTCTGATCACGATTACAGTGAATCTATTGAGTCTGATCTTGACATTCCTGAGTGCATGAACCCTGATAATGTGAATACCTTTGATTTGTGTCATGATGATGTATATAGCATAGAATCTGACCCAGAGGAGCTCGAATATGTGCATAGTATAGAATCTGATCCAGAAATTCTTGAATTCTTGAATTCTTCTGATGATGAGTCATATGATAGCTTAGTCGAATCATTTTTTAATACTGAGTCTGAGGAATCTGCTGAGCAAGTAGATTTTTTTTCTGATGAATGGACTGGCATGATTGATAGGCCATCTTTAGATCCTAGACCAGTTGATATTATAACGTTTGATGACTCTGTTAACAATTGTTTTGTGAATAGAGATTTAGAAAAGAGATTTGATGCAACTGATTATTTTCTGAAATGTTATTATGATAATCTCTTTAGTGAAGATGGGCCAGGGGAAAGTTTTTTTTCTCCCCTGTCTGTAGTATGCAATTCGGTGCATGATTTCTTGCAGGGCCTGAAGGATGATGACAATTTTTATTTTGAGCCTTCGTAAGCGTGCCGAGCCTAGTCTAGCTAAAGACGTTAAAGAAAGCGTTGCTTGGGAGGCAACCCAAGGATTAAAGTTTAGATAGTTGTTTTTGCGGTAAATAATTTTCTTTGCTCCGTGATCCAATTTTGTTTTGCAGGATCACCTTAGCAAACCCCCAAAATTCCAAATTTCCCATTTTTCCGGATCCATAGGAAGAAGATCAAGCGCTCCTAGCTCAGGGAAGTCTCAGTATCCCTCTTTATGCTTTGCTGTTTTAAAACATTGGGGACAATGTTTAGTTTAAGTTTGGGGGGGAGGCTTTCGTTGTGTTGAGCATATTTAAATTCTGTTGGATGCATGAGTAGATAGCTATGATAGCCAAGGATGTGATTTTAGAAATTTTTGGAGAAAATGGTTTATATGTTGTGGAATCTAGGAGCACGACAGAAATTGTGAAATTTTAAAATTTTTTGATACTTAGTTTTGATGTCTAAAGCATGCAATAGCCTTATCTAATGACGTCTTTGAAAATCTAGATTCTTATTATGGTTTTTAAAGTTTGTTGTCATCCCGATAGGCTTAGTTTCTAATATTAGAAAGTTCATGCTCGATTGTTCCAAAGAGCTAGGTAGAAAAAAATGCTATGCCTGCTAAGAGAAAAAGCAAAAGCAACAAAAGAAAATGAGAAAAAAGAAAAATCTGTTGAAAAAGGAATTTTTTTGCTTGCAAAAGAAAAAGCCTAGGGGTAAAAAGAGCTACCTGCGGTGTGATCAGTTAGGCCAACCAAAGAATAAAATTCGGGTTTAGAGTCCCTGCACCATAGTGTGAAAGCTAGTACCATTAGATATAAAAATGCAAGTTTGGGGGAGTAGCAAAAGAAAAAGAAAAGAAAAAGAAAAATCATTTGTGAGTTTTGCTCCCCCATGAAAAAGAAAAAAATGACGGGCACCCTAGTTTTTTTTGCATGATAGAAGGACTCCGACCTATTAGGGGCTCTTAACCAGTGTAGGGGGAAAACAAATGGAGAAAGCCCTAAGACTAATCTAGGTTAGTAAAAGAATCAATAGATAAGTCTTGAGCATGCTATTCATTAATCTTAAGTTCAAACTAGTTTAAGTTTTCTTCAAGAGTATGCGGTGCTTGCTTATTCCACTTGCATGTTTTCCATTCTATCCTAAGAATTCCAAAATCATTGAGGCCTGAGCAATTCCATTTCATGCATGTTTAGAATTTATTTTGCTCGGGACTAGCAAAAGCTTAAGTTTAGGGGTGTGATAGCGAGCAGAAATGTCGCTATTTTAATCCCAATTTATTAAGCTTTTCCGTGCTTTAATTGTGTTTTTAATGAAAATATTTAATGTATTTTGTTATTTGGTCCTTAGGAGCAAAGTTGGTGATTTTGGGAGAAAAAGTGCAAAAACTGAAGCAAATGAAGCCCAAATCCAAGCTTGATCAAATGGGGACCCAAAGAAGACAATCATGATAAAAAAGCCCAAAAAAAAGAAGTGAAGAGAAGGCCCAAAAGCAGCCCAAATCGAAGCTGAATATGCAAAAATTTGGGTTAGCGTCGAGACGCAATACAAGGCAGCGTCGCGACGCTACCCATTTCTTGGGCAGCAAGTCGCGTGCAGAGCAGCGTCGCGACGCTGTGCAATGTAGCGTCGCGACGCTACCCCCAATCTGAGCCTATAAAAAGGCACCCTTGGGTGCCTCATTTACCATCAATCATCCATCAATTCTTTCCTTTCCTTCCTCCTTTGGCTCATTTGGAGCCTCTCTCAAGGCTTTCTAGCCTTTTTGAGAGAATTCTATAGTGGGAAATATTTTGGGGAGTTTTTGGGAGCATCTTAGGAGGCTCAAGGAGTAGTCGGCGGAGCTCTGAGCATCAGCAAGGGGTTTTTCGACGGTCAATTCCTTTCCTTTTATGCTCTTGATTATGCTTTTCATTGTAATTATTGTGGATATTTTAGCCATGTGTTGCTAAACCCCAATTTGGGGTCTTGAAATGAAATTATAGTTCAAATATTGTTGTAATTTTTTGTCTCTTGCCCATGTCCTAATTATTTGTATGGATGTGCTTAATGCTTTATTCAATTTGGCCAATTGTGTAATGATTCGATTCTTAATGGAAACTCGATGGAGAGAAATTAGGATAGATCGTAATCCATGCAAATAGTTTAATTGCCCGTTGTGACACCAGGATTAGTTGATTAAACTTAGATTCCTAAAATGAATCAGAGCGTAATAATTAATGAATTTTAATAGCGCTAAGGACACTTAGGCTGTTAAAATGAATTAATTTCAATTAGGGGAAACCGACAGGAGAACCTATGTGATTAACGGAGATTCTAGGATTATAGTTAGTTGGGCAATGAGATAAGATAATTATAGCAATTGTTTAGCTAATAATTGATTTTCAAGACCCCTCTTCCCATTAAAAGAAAAATCTTTCTCCATACTTTATTTTGATTGATCAAATTATTTTCTTTAATTGATTTGAATTTTAATTTCTTCTTGATTGCATGAGCTATTCCCTAAATATTATTTTACTCAAGTATTTTTAGTGCTCAAGAGACTTTTTGCTTTGCTTAATTTTCGCTTCGCTTCCCTGAGGATTCAATACTCGGAATACTTTTCGTTTTATATTACTTGTGACCCGTGCGCTTGCTGTAAGTCGTACACACACTGCGAACAATGTCCCCACATACTAGTCCAAGTTTCACTTAAAGAACCTTGGATCTTAGTTTATTGGATTTAGGGTTGATTAATGCAAACTCGATTATTCAATAACAAAATGACTGAATTACTCAAATAACGCTTTATTGAGATCGATTAATTTGTTTCATTTACTATCTACGAGTTTTAGGGCATAAAACTCAACACTTTCTATCTCAAGATCAATGTCAAGGACTGGACACCCTTTGTTCATGCAGTAACTTAAACCTGCAAAAGCCAAACAAATGCAAATCAAAGTCAAATTCCCTTAGAGACAGAAATGTTGTCGCAATCTGATCGCAATTTCAAAAAGAAAAACTAGTTTCACTTTTACTCCCTGACAATGGCGCCAAAAACTTGGTGCGGCAGAGGCTAAATGATGGATGTGAGTTAAGATGATAAATAATAATAAAGATAAATTCAGCCAACCTTTGTGCAAGTATACACTATCGCACGTAGTAATAAAAACCTTAGAAGTATTCCAAGGGTATCGATCCCACGAGGACTAACTGGAAATTCATATTTGAAGAAGAAACTGCTCAACTTGATCGCTTAAAAATAGGTAACCAAATAAATATGATTGATGATTGGGTTTTAGAGAAATTAAATAACACAAGAAAATAAGTAAAGAATAACAACAATGAATAAAACGAGGTATTCAACATGGATTCATCCCTAAGTCAATAACTTTAATCATGAATTATTCAACTTAAGCTTATTCAATGCATTGGGTCAGATTTGACTTCTAGTTGACCTTGCTCCCAAGAACCATTCGAAGGCTAAGCGAGTACCGTTTATGCACGTTTTTGTGACTCGACTCTGACATAGATAGTTCACGAATGCAATCTATAACCCTATAGTTGATATAGGGTGCCTTAGACAGCTTTCCCTATACCACCGAACAATCTCTTTCAAGCTTTTCCTCCTATATGACCTTTATGAGAGCCGATATCGTTTGTCCCATTCGAGATCAAACTAACATAACATGCAAAGTCTAAGTGATCAAGTTAAACTTAGCAAAATAAGAATGATAATCAATAAAGAATGACATGCATTGAACAAAACTTAAGCAAATAAAACACTTTCAAGCTATTGAACCATAAGGGAATTCACCAAATTGAACCCTTCAACGGAATTTAGCTACTCACAGTGAGATAAGGTGCAAATGAATACATTTTCATTGAAAATTGAATGTAAATAATAAAAATAAATTAAAAGTATCAAAAGCTGGAAATAATGACAGTAGCCAAATATTATGAGTTTTTCAATTTATTCAATCCTTCTAGAGTTCGCTTTGACACTCCACTCTCTAGCTTTTACAAGTGGGAATGGGTGAAAATCCCTACAAACCCTAAGGTTTGATGTCTAACGAAGGTTAGAATTTAGTCATCTAAGAAGGACCTCGGCATCCAACTAGGGTTCTGCCACCGCCCTCTTCTTCCAAATGAGTTATGCTTGAATTTGACTTCAAATCTCGAGGTTATATAGTGTTGGAATTGGTTGAGGAGCTGTGAAATAGATGCTGGTAGGTAGCGCAGTCGGTTTCGGGGTCAAAACAGCCGGTTAGGTGCAAAGAAATCTCGTTCAAAACAACCCACGGACGACTCGCAACTGTCTCTGCTTTTCCAGAAATGCGGTCGCATTTCATTTTGCCTTCCTAGAAATGCAGTCGCATTTTTGGGCAAATTCTAGCCTTTCCTCTATTTTCCGGCACAACAATAAAGTTAGTCAAATTCTCTTAAAATTAAGTCTTTTTAAGCACAAATGAGCATAATTTGACAAACGTGAATCTCAACACCCTAACTTATCAACTTCAACATATTTTGAGCTTGAGAACAGTAAAACTGATCTAAATATGCAACATTTGACAAAGAAATGAGCTAAATATAAGGGTAAAATAGGTATATTTTTTATCCTTATCAATCGTCGACTCCACAATGGAAGTTGAATATGTTGCAGCCTATGAAGCACCAAAGGAACAATATTGATTAGAAAATTTCTAACCGAGTTAGTGATTGCGGGCATAAATGTCGCTATTTTAGTCTTAAATTATTAGGCTTTTGAGCGCTTTTATTGTGTTTTTATTGAGAAAATCTAATATAATTGATTATTTTGTCTTAAGGAGCAAATTGTGGAATTTTGGTGAAAAAAAGGCCAAAAAATGAGCATATCAAGCCAATTTTCCAAGCATGGGTCAAAGGGGGAGCCCAAAAGTCAACAATCCAAGTGAAGATCAAAAAAAAATGAAGAAGACCCAAGTTTTGAGCCCAGCCCGCGCGTGAATGTTTTGGAAACCTCACAGTATCGAGATACTGTGAGGACAGCGTCGAGACGCTGTCCCATTTCTTGTCGAGCAAGTTGAGTGATGTCACAGCATCGCGACGTTGTCCCTATAAAAAGGACCCCTTGGTACCCCATTTCATCATCAATCATTCCATCATTCCTTCTTTCCTTCCTTTCCTTTCCTCTCCTTGAGCATTCTCTCAAGGCTTTTTAGCCTTTTTGAGAGTTAAGAGTGGGAAATTTTGTGGGGAGCTTGTAGTGAGCACTCTAGGAGGCTTAGGGCGTGTTCGGAGGGACTCCAAGCGCTAGCAACGGGGTTCTCGACGGTCACTTCATTTTCTCTTATTCTGCTCCAATTTATGCTTCTTAATTTATACATTGTGGATATTATAGCCATGTATACGCATTTTGGGGTCTTGAAATGAAAATTCATAGTTAAATGTTATTATAATTGCCTATCTCTTGTCCTCTTAACTAATTATTTGTATGGATGTTCGTAATGCTGTATATGATCTGGCCAATTATATATTGATCTGATTCTTAAGGGAAACTCGACAGAGAGAAATTGGGATAGATCATAATCCATGCAACTAGTTTAACTACTCGTAGTGACAATGGGATTAGTTGGTTAAACTTAGATTCCGATAATGAATCAGAGCGTATTAATTAACGAATTTTAATGGCACTAAGGACACTTAGGTTGTTAATATTGGTTAATTATAATTAGGGGAGACCTACAGGAGAACCTATGTAATTAACGAAGATTCTAGGATTATAATTAGTCGAACAATGAGATAGGATAATTGTAATAATTAATTAGCTATAAATTGATTTTCAAGACCCTGCTTCACAATCAAAACTCTTTCTCCATATTTTTTTAATTTCTTGATTGATCATTTTAAATATTTAATTGCTTTAATTCTTAATTCATTTTAGCATCAAGATTAGGTCCCTAAATAATATTTCTCCCAAGTACTTTTAGTGATCAAGAATTTATTGCTTTGCTTAATTATCGCTTCGCCTCCCACTGGATTCGATACTCGGAATACTTCTGTTTTATTATTACTTTCGGCCCGTGCACTTTGCGGTCATCAAGTTTTTGGTGCCATTGCTGGGGAGGTTAGATTTTAAGCAAAATAATTTCTTTTTGACATTAAAGATAACGTAATATTAATTTAGGTTGTGAATATTTTCTATTTTTTCTTTTATTCTTTGTGTATATTTTTTATTTTTTGTTTTTGTTTTTACTCTTGATTAATTTAGGGAATAGTGCATGCAAAGAGATAAGGTGGTTAATTTGTTTCCGCTAGATCTTGAAATTGACAGGACAATTAGAGCCCTTCGTAGAGAAAGAAGATTAACGGAAGCAATGGCCCACCAACAAGTCGAAGCACTCAAAGCAATCAGAGATTTTCTGCAGCCAGTTCTCCCAACCGAGAATTCCGACATTGTTTACGCCCCGACTCAAGTGAACAACTTCGAATTAAAGACGAGACTTATTCAAATGGTACGAGATAATTCTTTTAAGGGACATCCTTCGGAGGACCCACATTCCCTTATTCGATCATTCCTTGAGATATGCGGGACAAAAAAGATGAATGGAGTTCCGACTGACACGATTAGATTAAGGTTATTTCCCTTTTCTCTCAAAGATAAGGCGAAGGATTGGCTAGAGTCAGTCGAGACAGGAAGCATCAGCACATGGGATGAGCTTGCTCAGGCATTCCTGACAAAATTTTTCTCGCCTGCAAAGACCACAAAGCTTCGGACAGAGATCGAAACATTCAGGCAGTTGGACGAGAAACAATTATATGAGGCGTGGGAGAGATATAAAGAGATGCTTAGGAGATGCTCGCAGCACGACTACCTAGACTGGCTTCAAGTACAGTTATTCTACAATGGATTAAATCCTTCCACCAAGATAGTTCTTGATACATCAGCAGGTGGGAGTTTTCTATCCAAGACAGTGACTAAAGCGAGGGATCTTTTGGAGGAGATGGCAGCGACCAGTTACCAATGGCCGACCGAAAGGGGGATAATTTTAAAGAAGGCTGGCATATATGAGATCAATGAGTCAAGCTCTCTGAAAGCGTAGATGGCATCATTCACGAATGTGCTGAACAAGCTTACTTCTTATGAGGTGGTCAAGTCTATCTCCACCTTGGCTAAAGGATACTCGAAGAAGGAAAATCAAGACGTCGAAGAAGTTCAGTATGTGGGAAATATAGCATTCACTCAAGGAGTACCGAACTTCTACCATCCAAGTCTGAACAATCATGAGAACTTTTCTTATTCCAACACCAAGAATTTATTGCAACCACCGCCAGGATTTGCTTCATCAAGTGTTTCAGAAAAGAAAAGCAACTTGGAGGAAATGGTGGCCTTGTTTATCAAGGAACATAAAGTTATGAATGTGAATCTCCAGACAACGGTAAATAACCACGACACGACTCTCAAGAATATGGAATCGCAGATAGGACAGATCGCTTCAGCAGTGAACGCCCTTTAGAAAGGGAAGTTTCCAAGCGACACTGAAACCAATACTAGAGAGTAGTGTAAGATGGTGACACTCAAAAGTGGTAGACAACTGGAGGACAGCTCAGAGAAGAAGTTAAATAAAGAAAACAAGTTGAGCAAGGATGAAGATGGAAGGACTGAGGCACAAAAGGACTGTATAGAAAGGTCCCAAAGTCCTCCTAGCTCTTGTGATTTAAATTTTGAATGAACTAACATTTTTGCAGGTTCCAAGAAAAAGAATGATGAAAAGCAGGAAGAAAAGCTGAACGAAAAAGAAGTAGTCCCGTGCAACCACAATGATAAAGGGTCGCACATTAGCCCGCCTAAGAGGAGGGGTGAATGTCCTACCTTTGATTACAGGGAGTTACCTTTTCCTCAAAGATTTAAAAATGTTAAGTTAGATGAACAGTTTCCAAAATTCCTAGAGATGTTTAGAAAGCTTTCTGTGAACATTCCCCTTAGTCGATGCTTTGAATAATATGCCTAATTACGGTAAGTTCATGAAAGAGATGATGTCTAAGAAAAAAAGTTTGTCAAAAAAATAAGTCTTTAGGTCATCTGAGTGTTGGGTTTTATGCCCTAAAACTCGTAGATAGTAAATGTACTATTGACCGAACATTAATAAAGTGATATATTATTCATCTATCTATGTTTGTATTATAGCTTATCTTATTAACCCTAATCCAATAAACTAAACATCCAAGGGTAATAGAATGAGGCTTGAACTAGCATGTAGGGACATATGGGGATCGATGTTCAAGTTTTAGCCTAAAGGGTCTGTAGTATAGGCGTAAGGTTGGGTACCTTATCATGGTGACACTATGGATACGACCCACAATGTATTATGATACAAACACAATGATCCAACGCGTTCATTGTTGGGTTTTATGCCCTAAAACTCGTAGATAGTGAATGTAATCGTTGACCGAATATTAATGGAATAATATTGGTATATTTTTCCATTAAATGTTATTAGTTATTTTATATTTGTCTTTGCCTAAAGTAACCCTAATCCAATAAACTAGACATCCTAGGCTGTAATATGAGTCTTGAACTATATGTGGCGACATATGGGGATCACTGTTCAAGAAACAACCTAAAAGGTCTATAGTATAGGGATAAGACTGGGTGCCTTGTCCTGGTGACACTATGGATACGACCCACTTTGTATTTGATACAAACACTATGATCCAACGCGTTCGTGTAGGAGACATGCGAGAGGGGGTATCCTATGCAATGAGTTTGCATAAGACCGGACCGCGAAATAGTAGCCACTGGTTATAACACCGTTAACTAGTTGGTTTTCTATTTCACTAGGACGAACCTAGACAACTTAGTCTTAATCCTAAGTTGATTATGGACTCCTGCTCATGAGGGATTGTCCTTTGATTTGTATGGGTGAGAGTGGCCAATACGCCGACTCAATAAGCCTACCATTCTGGGGACAAGACCGAGTGGGGAGCTGGGAACATAGTCGTACAAGATGGAATTCACTCCTTCCCGACTTTAGGGAAGCAGATGAGTGTTCCCTTAAGTGGTGACTCCGAGTCTTTAACAAAGGGCCTACCCTCTCAATGGCACGATAGGGTTTTTCTATTTAATAGTTGGACCAAAAATAGGTTGTTCATTAGAATAGAACTGGTACTTAAGAAAATAGAAGTAACCTAGGGGTAAAACAGTAATTTGACCAAGCTGGTGTTACGGACACTCATGAAAAACTAACAAGTCAATATTGGTCTATATTCGTGGACACAGAAAATATATCTGCAGTGAGAAGAGTGCAACTGTGAGTCTATAGTGGAATGTACACACAATTAACGAATATTGATCAATTTGGTTAATGAGTTTGACCAAATAATCTCACATTGTTGGAGCTTCTGATCTGCAGGTCCATTAGGTCCCACTGGTAACTCATAAAGTAATTTGAGGCAACTAAGTAATAAGTTTAAATTGAAAGTGTTCAATTTACTACGGAAACAATATAATATATATTGATATATTATGAGAGATTAATATTTGAAGAAATTCAAATATTAATATAAATTTGAGTCATTAAATTTATGGAAGTTTGAAAGAGTTCAAATTATGAATTAATTAATTTTAAGGCCTAAAATCTATTTGGGAAAATTAATTAATTCAAGGCTGGAAATTAAATATGTGATATTTAATTGGTGGTTAATTAATTAAAGAATTCATTAACCAGGAATTAATCAATTATGAAAATAATTAATCACTTAGGAACTGATTAATCATTTATTGAAATGATCTAATCACTTATGGAAGTAATTAGTCATTTGTGGAAAAGACTAATCAATTATGGAATTGATTGATCATGGATTGATTAAATAAGGAATAAGATTGAATCAATTTTAGAAAAGATTGATTTAATTGAATATTTTATTCATGACCTCTTTTCTATAAATAGAACACTAGACCTAATTGGTTCAGTACTCTTCTCTTGCTCTTAGAATTACAAGACAAGACCTAGAATTCTCTCTAGCCTCCCTCTTAGAGAATGACTCCCACAAGTCTTTTGCCTCCTAGACTTAGAGACATATCGGTGTAACCTCTGTGGTTATTGTGTCCTTCAATCAAGAAGAAATTTCCAGCGAATAAAAGACAAGAGGGCTACTGCGGCGTTTGCGAAGAACGGTCAAGTCTACAACGAAGGTATGTAACGGTTCTTTCCCGTTTCTTTAGAAAAACAGGAAAATAAATTAGATTTAATTTTCAAGCATGTTTATAGCTATTTACAGAAACTTTAAATCATGTTTAAAGTTTATTTTTCCTTTTCGTAACGGTATTTTAATGTTTATTAATATACGGCGTAAGGTCCAATCGATGCGCTTCCGCTGCGTAAGGGCTTTTATCCCCTTCAATCGGCATCAGAGCCATCGCTGTCCCTATTAATTGACATTAAAATTTGCGATAGGCTGTAATAGGTGGGATTTATGCATAATGTATGTTCGGTTTGCGTTGAACTGTTTAGGTTAATTTTATGGCCATAGATTTTATTTTTATGTGATTTTGATCATGTAAGGCCCGATGTTTCGGGTATTTCATGTAAAATCGAGTCCTATGTAAGTCCGGATCTAGTATAGGTTTTTATGAGATGAAAATCAGTGAAATCGCTACTGAAATCCGAGGCCAAAATCGAGAACGAGCTGTTGTTTCTGCCCAGAATACGCTTCCAGACGCAACAGCATCAGGACGCTACTCCAACAGCGTCTCGACGCTGTCTCAATACTGCAGGCGCTCAGGTAAGGAAAGTGCACAGCGTCGGGACGTTGTGATGCAAGCATCTCAACACTGTCACGATGGCGGCGTGATATAGGGCTTCAACAGGCGCGGTTCAAGCTGGAGGGCGGTCCGGTTCACTCCAGTTCGGCTTAGCTAAAATTAATGTAATTTAATGCTTTATTTTATCCTAGGGGCCAAAAATAATCGGTTCAATTGCTATTTATATGCTTTATGGATGTCATATAGAATTATTAATCCCACCTTTGGTTATAAACATGCTCATGTATTTATTTATATATTATAAATAGTTATAATGTATGTTTTAAATGCATGAAATTGTTTTCATATTTTTTAATATATGTGTATATTAATTATCATATATTGAAAAATATGAAAAATTAGAAAGCATGAAGCATGTCATTACCTCAATTAAATATAAATAGTTATGTTTAATGTGATGAATGAAGCATGCTTGATTGATTTTCTTGATTGGCTTATAATTGTTATTTTAAAAGAAAATCAATATTGCATAAAGCATGAAACATCCATAGTTTATAATATAATTGTTATATTATTCATGCAATTAATATGGTTTAATTATTTAATTTGAACGAGATTGTTGAATGAATTAAACCCTAGATTCTTGATTATAGGATTAATCATTAAAATTTGAAATAGTTCTTTAATATTAATGATTAGAAACCGTGAATCTATAATCAAGAATTGTATGCAAACATAAGATCATAGGATAAATTGGATTAATTTTAAATTGTTTAAAATTAATTAGACCTAGATCGGTTTCTAATAGGATTAGAATTAAAAATAGTTTTAATTGACTAAGTAGGAAAAACGTTGCTATGATTATAAGGGAACTCCACCAGTAATGTTCTGTCTGAGGCTGGGGGTATTTAAGTTGACGGTTTACGAAACACCTCCTACCTAGGAACTGACCCGGAATACCGGAGTTGAATTAATCATAGTTAAATGTTAGCATGGAATGTCACTAGGTTTATTAAAAGTGTTTAATGCACCTAGATCTTTAGAGTAAAGACCTTACATTACTGAGGTTATAAGGGAACTCTCTCGGTAAAGTTCTGTCTAAGGTTGGGGGTATTTAAGTTGATGGTTTACGGAACAACTCCTACCTGGGAACTGACCCAAACCTTGAGTTTAATTAACCATAGTAATGTTGACTTGCAATGTTGGGTTTATTAAAAGGAGTTAAATTCACCTAAAACACTGCAGTTGAATCATTTCCATAATTGTTATAATAGGAGCAGACTTAGATAGATTGACTTAGCCAAATTTTGACTTAGCCAAATTTTATCTAAGCCAAACAACCCTAAATTAACCTTAGGACATTTTCAGAGGGAGGAAAATTATAAAACGGGATTTAAATCAAGTTTTGCTCCTACGTCCCTATATTCACAACGTGAGGTTCATGCTTGGCTTCGAGTCGCCTTAGGAGCGGCCTCCCTTCGGAAAGTGTTTGCATGAATCAATAACAAGGTGAATGGAAAAAATGTCTAGAGTAAGTGGGAGCGGGACACGTGTCAACGTATCTGATAAGGAAAAAAACAATCAAGAAGAGCTAGAAAAAAGAATTCCAAGCTCCGCCAGCTCAAGAAGAAGAATTCGAAGCTCGACCAGCTCAATCAAGCTTGAATGAAGCTTCATGGGTGTCAACTTCAATTAAATCCAATCATGAGGCAATCATTGTGCCACAAGCTCCAATGACCAAGAGTTGCATCCGTTCAAGCTTGGAAAGACACCTATTCAACCAAAAGACACAATGAATCTAAAAATCCAGATTCATTCACATATTTAATGCATAATGTATCTTTTGAATTCATGAATTTGTATTTATGGCGGTTCATGAATGGATTTGAAAGGTTAGGGGCTGAATTAGACCACATAGATGAAGGGTTGCATCCTTTCATGATGTCTTTTCAATTAGTATAAATATGGATGTAATTTGTCATTTGAACACAAGTTGAATTTGAATGAAATTTCATATTGAGTTTAGTCTCTCTCAAGCTTTTAAGCTTTCTTTGTGTTCTTGTGTTTAGAATGCATGCCTAGGACTTTCAATCTAGTTTGATCAATTAGATTGTGAAGAGTTTGAAATCTTGAAGTTAGGAACGAGTTCTCCTTTCTTCTTGATCTTTGATCATCCTTCCAAGCCAAATCTGTTTAGCTTTCGTGGGGTTGTCTATCATTTTGTTAAATGGGGTTATTCTTATTATTGTTGTGGGGGTTCACCTAAAATAAGGGGGGGTTCTCAAACATAATTGAGGTAGTTCCTTTTATCATTTGGTATCAGAGCTTTGGCTCTAAACTGATTATATCTTTAATGTTTTTCCATTCTATCCAATTTTTCTTTCTTTTGAATTTCAATCTATCCATTGCGTGTGACTCTTCATCTTCTTACCTTTGCTTCATTTTTTTTCTTATTGTGCTTGTTGAAAAAGAAAAAGAAGAGAAAAAAATAATTTTTTCTGTCCTTTGCATCTTTCCAAACTTGTTTTTGTAACTTTTGAGATTTTGTGACTTTTCACATTCTTGGTTATATTGATATGTTCTTGCATGATTCTCATAAGAATACTATAAGACTTACTGAAGTTTGAGATTTTAGAAGTCTTTGAGAGTATTTCTACATCTTTTGAGTGAAAAAAAACGAGTGACCTTTCATCTTCCAAAAGTGTAAATACGCGAGGGAGTGCAGTGAGGTTAATTTCTTCTTTTCAGCCATGTTTTCCCAAAGAAGAAGACGTCGTGAAACCTACAAAATTGATGCTGGATTTTGGAAGGGTGTTCGACATAATTTGGCCGAGATACACCAAGCCATGAATGATTATATTCAAATATGCAAAGAGATGGATTTACGAGACCAAGCCAAGAAGGCTCAAGCTGCACAATCCAATCCAATTGACGGAGATTGTTTAGCACCTCAAGATGATGGTGACCAATACATTCAAAATGGAGGTGATCATCAAAATCAAGAAAAGGAATGGACAAACAACGAGGTTAGTATTAAAGACAAGGGCATGGTTGACGTATGTGTTAAGAATGAGGTTGAGGTAAAATCTCAAGAGAAAAGTGAGGTGAATCGAGAGAGTGAGACAATCGATGAAAGTGTGAAATTCGAGAAAATAGAGAAAAGTGAGGTGAATCTTGAAAGTGAGAAAATTGAAGAAAGTGTCAAAAGTAAGAACATAGAGAAAAGAGAAGAAACTGTGAACAGTGAGGTGGTTGAGAAAAGTGAGGAGAATGAAAAAGAAATGGGCGAATGTGAAAAAAAGTGTTTAAGTAAAAAAAGTCATGAGCGTGGGGTTTGTTTTCCAAGTGTTTTTTATGTATCAATAACATCACGTTGGATTGTCAAGTTTGAAAATTTTGATCAACAACGTAGGGGAAGGAATTCTTCACGAAGAAAATACACATTTGGTCCTATAAGAGATGATTCTTTCAACCATGTTTCACAAGATCAAGATGATGACTACAAAGCTGCTTTACAAGGAGAGCGTTTAGATTCGAGGACGAATCTTCTCGAAGAAGGGGAGAATGATAAGGAAAAAAAAGCAATCAAGAAGAACTAGAAAAAAGAATTC
The DNA here is from genome assembly GCA_036850905.1 of Luffa acutangula. NCBI lineage: Eukaryota > Viridiplantae > Streptophyta > Magnoliopsida > Cucurbitales > Cucurbitaceae > Luffa > Luffa acutangula. Next base: position 12,630,996 of record CM072094.1, on the reverse strand, counting down.
TAAGCTCCGCCAGCTCAAGAAGAAGAATTCGAAGCTCAACCAGCTCAATCAAGCTTGAATGAAGCTTCATGGGTGTCAACTTCAATTAAATCCAATCATGAGACAATCATTGTGCCACAAGCTCCAATGACCAAGAGTTGCATCCGTTCAAGCTTGGAAAGACACCTATTCAACAAAAAGACACAATGAATCTAAAAATCCAGATTCATTCACATATTTAATGCATAATGTATCTTTTGGATTCATGAATTTGTATTTATGGCAGTTCATGAATGGATTTGAAAGGTTAGGGGCTGAATTAGACCACATAGATGAAGGGTTGCATCCTTTCATGATGTCTTTTCAATTAGTATATATATGGATGTAATTTGTCATTTGAACACGAGTTGAATTTGAATGAAATTTCATATTGAGTTTAGTCTCTCTCAAGCTTTTAAGCTTTCTTTGTGTTCATGTGTTTAGAATGCATGCCTAGGACTTTCAATCTAGTTTGATCAATTAGATTGTGAAGAGTTCGAAATCTTGAAGTTAGGAACGAGTTCTCCTTTCTTCTTGATCTTTGAATATCCTTCCAAGCCAAATCTGTTTAGCTTTCTTGGGGTTGTCTATCATTTTGTTAAATGGGGTTATTCTTATTATTGTTGTGGGGGTTCACCTAAAATAAAGGGGGTGGGGGGTTCTCAAACATAATTGGGGTAGTTCCTTTTATCAGTATCCCTCGGTCTTCGCCCCTAGTTCACATAGTGAGAGTCCTATGATCCGCCTGCAGGTTGTCCTGGCGCAACTATCCCTTCGGAGGGCCTGATCATAGGATTCGGAACATTGTGAACTCCTGAATAGGATAGGAGCTCTTAGGCTAATTACCAACAGTTGTTTTTCCCTTCGGTAGCCTGTTGGTGCGTGCCTCTGAGATGTGATAGTGGGAGGGTTACACTTACGAGGATGAGTTACAAGTGTTAACAAATCCTTGACCGAACAACGGTGGCTAATGTCTATAGGAATATGAGTTATTATGGAATTATAATTAGCTGAGAAATGTCTCATTTCAGAGGAGTACCTGATCACCCTTCGATGGTTGATATTCTAAACCTCTGAAATATCGTTGCAAAACTAAATCAATAGTTTTAAGGTCCTGTGATTGTCTGTTTTGCTAAATTGATTGGATTGTGTGCAATCGTTTGCTTGTATGATGGGTTAAGACAAAGATAACTAATACGACCATTGTTTGTTTAAATTTCAACAATGTCTTCCTCAATAGTCTCTCTGCTTAAAAATGAGAAATTAACCGTCCTGCCAACGCCACCATGACGCTCTCAAATACGTTTATAGCTGCTGCATGAAAGAGGGCACGTCTTTTCGGGAACATGTCCTGGATATGATGGTCAAATTCAATGTGGCAGAAGCAAACGGGGCGGTCATAGATGAACGTAGTAAGGTTGCATCCATCTTAGAATCTCTTTCGAAGAGTTTTCTATAGTTTCGAAGCAATGCAATGATTAATAAAATAGCATTCAACCTGACTAGCGTCCTGAATGAGCTACAACTCTATCAGCCTCTTCTTAAGAACAAGGGACAGGTAGAAGGAGAGGCAATCGTTGTTCACTCTAAAAGAAAGTTCGAGAAGGGTTCATCCTCTGAAACTAAATTTATAGCCACTTCAAAAAAAAAAATCAGAAGAAGAAACGAAACAAGGTGAAAGCTCCCAGTACTGCTACTAAAAGCAAGGGAAAAGCCAAAGTTGTGACAGACAAGGGCAAGTGTTTCAACTGCAATGTAGATGGACACTAGAAGAGAAACTGCCCAAAGTACCTTGCTGAGAAAAAAAAGGAAAAGGAAGGTAAATTTGATTTACTAGTTTTAGAAACATGCCTAGTAGAACATGATGAGTTTAACTTGATACTTGATCCAGGAGCAACTAATCATGTTTGCTCTTCTTTTCTGGAAAATAATTCCTTTCGACAGTTGAACGATGGGGAAATGACACTCAAGGTCGGAACTGGAGAAGTCATTTCAGCTAAAGCAGTGGGAGCTGCGAAGTTATTTTTTAGAAATAGATTCTTACTTTTAGAAAGTTTGGTAATTGTTCCCAAGATTAAGAGGAACTTAATTTCTATTTCATGTTTGATTGAACAATCGTGTACAGTTACTTTTGATATGAATGAAGCGTTCATTTATAAGAATGGTGTACTTATTTGTTCAGCCAAATTAGAAAATAACTTGTATGTATTAAGACCAACAGAAAACAAAGCACTTTTAAATCACGAATTATTTAAAACTGCTGAAACTCAAAGGAAAAAGCAAAAGATTTCTCCAACAAGTAACAATACTCATCTTTGGCATCTTAGAATTTTTCATATAAACATCGATAGAATCGGTCGTTTGGTAAAGAATGGACGTCTAAGCCAGTTAGAAGATGATTCACTACCACCTTGTGAATCTTGTCTCGAGGGAAAAGTGACCAAAAGACCCTTCACTGGAAAATGTTACAAAGCCAAAGAACCCTTAGAGTTAATACATTCGGATCTATGTGGTCCAATGAATGTAAAACCTCGAGGAGGGTACGAATATTTCATCTCATTTGTAGATGATTATTCAAGATATGGTTACTTGTACCTAATGGGTCATAAGTCTGAAGCCCTTGAAAAGTTTAAGGAGTTTAAGGCAGAAGTTGAAAACCTATTAGGTAAATCTATTAAAGTACTTCGATCTGATCGAGGAGGGGAGTATATGGATCAAAGATTGTAGGATTATATGATAGAACATGGAATCCAATCTCAACTCTCAGCCCCTGGTACACCTCAGCAAAATGGTGTATAAAAAAGGAGAAATAGAACCTTGTTAGACATGGTTCGATCAATGATGAGTTATGCTCAATTGCCTAGCTCGTTTTGGGGGTATGCAGTAGAGACTGCAGTACACATCTTGAACAATGTTCCCTCGAAAAGTGTTTCTGAAACGCCTTTCGAATTATGGAAGGGGCATAAACCTAGTTTGCATCACTTTTGAATCTGGGGCGGTACAACACACGTGCTTGTGACAAATCCTAAGAAACTGGAACCTCGTTCAAAACTATGCCAATTTGTTGGTTACCCTAAACAAACGAGAGGTGGTTATTTCTATGACCCACAAGAAAATAAGGTGATTGTATCGAAAAATGCTACATTCTTGGAGGAAGACCACATGAGGGATCATAAACCACGTAGCAAAATAATATTAGGAGAAGCTACTGAAGAATCACCAAGAGTTGTTGACGAAGTTGGACCTTCAACAAGGGTTGATGAAGGAACTAGTTCTTCAGATCCACCCCGTCCATCTCAAACGTTGAGAATGCCTCAACGCAGTGGGAGGGTTGTATTACAACCTGATCGCTACTTGGGTTTAACTGAAACTCATGTTGTCATACCTAATGATGGGATTGAGGATCCATTGTCCTATCGACAGACAATGAATGACGAAGATAAGGATGAATGGGTCAAAGCCATGAACCTAGAAATGGAGTCAATGCACTCCAATTCTGTATGGGAACTCGCAAATCTACCATATGGGGTAAAACCCATAGGGTGCAAATGGATCTATAAAAGAAAAAGAGATGCAGCTGGGAAGGTATAGACCTTTTGCCATGTTAAAGTCCATAAGAATTCTCTTGTCCATAGCCACATATTATGACTATGAAATATGGCAAATGGACGTCAAGACTGCCTTTCTGAATGGTAATCTTGAAGAGAATATCTTCATATCTCAACCGGAAGGGTTCATAGCCCAAGGTCAGGAGCAAAAGGTTTGTAAGCTCAATCGATCCATTTATGGATTGAAACAAGCGTCCAGATCATGGAACATTAGATTTGATACTGCGATCGAATCTTTTGGTTTTGACCAAAACGTTGATGAGCCTTGTGTGTACAAGAAAATCAACAAAAGGAAAGTAGCTTTTCTAATACTTTATGTAGATGATATCCTACTCATTGGGAATGATGTAGGGTACCTCACTGACATTAAATGAAAGATCTAGGAGAGGCTCAATATGTTATTGGAATCCAAATCATTAGGGATCGTAAGAACAAAACGCTAGCACTGTCTCAAGCAACGTATATTGACGAAATGTTGTCTCGATATTTGATGCAAAAGTCCAAGAAGGGACTATTACCCTTCAGACATGGGGTACACCTGTCTAAGGAACAGTCTCCTAAGACACCTCAAGAAATTGAGAACATGAGACACATTCCCTACGTCTCAGCTGTGGGCAGCTTAATGTATGTTATGCTATGCACTAGGCCTGACATATGTTATGCAGTGGGAGTAGTCAGTAGGTATCAGTCTAATCCAGGGTTGGACCATTGGGGAGCAGTTAAGAATATCCTCAAGTATCTTCGGAGAACGAGGGACTACATGCTTTTGTATGGAGCTAAGGATTTGATTCTTACTCGATACACTGACTCTGACTTTCAAGCTGATAAGGATTCAAGGAAATCCACATCAGGGTCAGTACTCACCCTCAATGGAGGAGCAGTAGTTTGGAGAAGCATCAAACAAGGATGTATAGCAGACTCAACCATGGAGGCTGAATATGTAGTAGCTTGCGAAGCAGCTAAGGAGGCAGTCTGGCTTAGAAAGTTCTTGACTGATTTGGAAGTTGTTCCCAATATGAACGTGCCCATAAAACTGTACTATGACAACAGTGGTGCTGTAGCCAACTCAAAAGAACCTCGAAGCCATAAACGGGATAAACACATTGAGAGGAAGTATCACCTGATACGGGTGATTGTGCAACGAGGAGATGTGATCGTCACTAAGATCGCTTCAGAGCACAACATCGCTGATCCGTTAACGAAGGCTCTCATGGCTAAAGTGTTTGAGGGTCATCTAGAGGGTCTAGGTCTACGAAATATGTATGCCACCTAATCTAGGGCAACTAGGAGAAATGTATAATGGGTATAAGGATGCCCTAGTTCAGTGTATAATTATTGTATACATGACATTTCCAAATTTAGATTATTGCATTTACATCCCACTGACTAGTGTTTTAGTTCAAGTGGGAGTTTGTTGGGTTTTGTGCCCTAAAACTCGTAGATAGTGAATGTAACCGTTGACCGGATATTAATGAAATAATATTGATATATTTTTCCTTTAAATGTTATTAGTTATTTTATATTTGTCTTTGCCTAAAATAACCATAATCCAATAAACTAGACATCCTAGGCTGTAATATGAATCTTGAACTATATGTGGCAACATATGGGGATCACTGTTCAAGAAACAACCTAAAATGTCTATAGTATAGGGATAAGACTGGGTGCCTTGTCCTGGTGACACTATGGATACGACCCACTTTGTATTGCTAGCAAGCTTACCAGCTTCTCATGGGCCCCTGAAATAAAATTATTTTTGGTATTTTTGACTAAAATAAACATAAAAGGAGAAAGATCAAAATAAAGAGACCCTGACTCTAAAACTGGCTCGTGAGAATAGAAAAAGGAATAATCAAAATATACAAAGGATGGAGAAGATAAAACAGACGAAGGCTTTTCAACCTCAAACTCTACCTCCTGAACTTCCTCTGACACTACAAGCTCATTTTCTTTTTCTTCCTCACAACCATGTTCTTGATAGGTGCTCCAACTCTCCAATTCATCCCCACTATTCATGCAACTCACCCCTAACTGCTCATCCTCATCAAGATCGAAAAAACTACGCTCATGAATGGGTGCCAATGAATCATCGGCCACATGACTCACTAGACAACTTATGGAAGTGGATCCCACCTCACTAACTTCCTGTGGATCTTGAAGTCCTCTTATGATTTAATCAATTTTTATACTCCTCGCTCTAGACTCCTCAATATAATTTTGAACTATGCTTTCCAAGGAATAATTTTCATTTAAAGGGGTATAACTTGAAGATGAAAAATTGGAATATGGTGTTGAATAAAAAGCCATTCAAATCAATTAAAGCAACAATGATAATTAGGCTTCCAATCAAACAATAACCCAACAAGAACAAATGACAAAGACTCAAACAAAAAAAAAATCTAATATGGAAAAAATCTAATATGGAAAAATCTAAATATGGAAAATATAATCTAGAAAGGAAAGTACTATCTAATTAAGGAAAACAAGAAACAAATATGGAAAATTACAATTAAGGCAAAAGACTAACAAGGAAAAATATCTAAATAAAGGGAAAAAAATCAAGAAAAAAAAACACAAAAAAACAAATAAGGAAAAGATTACACAACTAAAAGAAAAACTAAATTAGAAAAACAAATATGGAAAATAAAAACAAATAAGGAAAAAAATGCAATATATCTACAAAATAAAAATTAAAAAAAATAAAATACACCCTAAATTAAGACCGAAAAATTTTTCCACGATATTAATTTAACTAAATATGCCAATCCCCGACAACGGCGCCAAAAACTTGATGTGCAATTTGCTAACCGCAAGTGTACGGGTCAAGTAATAATATAGTGTTTTCGCGTAAAACGAGTGTCGTCCTCTGGATTGGTTTTCTAGCGAATTAAGTACCGTGAATACTTTTGTCCAATTTTATTTAGGGAGCAAAACATAAAGATAAAGATAAAACTAAAGACAAAAAAACATAAAATAAAGGGTGGAGACTCAAATGGAAAGATTCTTGGGGAATTGATTTCATTGATTAAGAATGAGGATTGATTAATATGAATGAATTGACCGTGCAATTATTCTACAAGCCAAGGAAGCTTTTATCACGATTACCTCTCCCGAGTATAATTGATTCTCATGCATATAAACTAACTTGATATCCCTATCTAAGTTCATTAACATGCAAGTCATTATTCGGTTCGGTCCTTGTTATGCTTCTAAAGATATTCCAAATCCCGTCACAAACTTAGAATTTCTACTCTAGTCATGCAATTAAACAAGGTAAGTCTTAGGCCAAATCCTCTCTCCCAAGTTAGATTCAACACTTAAATCATTCAATTAGTGATCAAGTAATTGAAAGCATTAAACACAAAATTTGCATGCATAGAATAAAAGCACATTCATACCAAAAAGTAATCCAACAAACTTAAACAATTACATCAATCCCTAAGACAAACAACTAGCAATTCATAGTCTTTAAACCATAAACACTAATTGAAAGAAAAGCCATAAAAACTACAAGAGTTAAGGGAAAGAAAAGGGAAAACTCGAATCCGTCGAAACCGGCACGTCCCCGTCACGATCTCCACGTCTTCTCGCTTGATTCCCGCTCCTTGGCCTTGCCTTTAGCTCCCACAAAAGGTCTCTAGTCGAAATTAGGGCTAAAATCTCACCAATTGGGCCCCCCTTGGGCGTAGCATGAAAAGATGAATTTATAGAAAATCTGGCGACAGCGTCGAGATGCTATGGACAGCGTCGCGACGCTGTCGCGATACCGCGTTTTTGGAAAATTTTTCGATAGCGTCGCGACGCTATGATTTTTTTTTCTTTTTTTTTAAAGATTGGAAGCTCCATTTGACTCCAATTGCTGAATTAAGCTTAAAGCACATACTTCCTACAAATAAAACATAAAAATGCATAAATTTGGGCAAATAATTGTAAAGGCTAGCTTAATTAATAAGAGAAAAATAGCTAGCTATGCTCGCTATAAAATGTACACACAGTTAACGAATATTAATTAATTTGGTTAATTAGTTTGACCCATTAATCTAAAATCGTTGGAGCTTCTGATCTGCAGGTCCATTAGGTTCCACAGGTAGCTCATAAAGTAATTTGAGGAAACTAAGTAATAAATGTAAATTGAAAGTGTTCAATTTACTAAGGGAAACAATATAAAATATATGAACGGGATGAAAGCCCCTACGCAGCGATTGGACCTTACGCCGTATATTAATTAACATTATAATACCGTTACAAAAAACTCAAATAAACTTTAAACATACTTTAAAGTTGCTTGAAAATTGGAATAAACATGCTGAAAAATAAATCTAAATTTATTTTCATGCTTTTCAAAAGAAAAGGGAAAGAACCGTTACAAACCTTCGTTGTAGACTTGACCGTTCTTTGCCAACGACGCTCCAACGAACGAAAACGCAACGATTCCTTCTTGATTTCTTCTCTGGAAATTTCTTCTTCAAAGACATAATAACCACGAAGGTTACACCGGAATGTCTCTAAGTCTAGGAGACAAAAGACTTGTGGGAGTCTTTCTCTAAGAGGGAGGCTAGAGAAAATTCTAGGTCTTGTCTTGTGAGTCTAAGAGCAAGAGGAGAGTACTGAACCAATTAGGTCTAGTGTTCTATTTATAGAAGAGAGGCCATGAATAAAATATTCAATTAAATCAATCTTTTCCAAAATTGATTCTATCTTATTCCTTATTTAATCAATCCATGATCAATCAATTTAATAATTGATTAATCTTTTCCACAAATGACTAATTACTTCCATAAGTGATTAGATCATTTCCATAAATGATTAATCACTTCCTTAAGTGATTAATTATTTCCATAATTGATTAATTCCCGGGTAATGAATTCTTTAATTAATTAACCACCAATTAAATATCACATATTTAATTTCCGACCTTGAATTAATTAATTTGCCCAAATAGATTTTAGGCCTTAAAATTAATTAATTCATTATTTGAACTCTTTCAAATTTCCATAAATTTAATGTGGCTCAAATTTATATTAATATTTGAATTTCTTCAAATATTAATTTCTCTCGTAATAATATATCAATATATATTATATTGTTTCCCTTAGTAAATTGAACATTTTCAATTTACATTTATTACTTAGTTGCCTCAAATTACTTTATGAGCTACCAGTGGGACCTAATGGACCTGTAGATCAGAAGCTCCAATGATGTGAGATTAATTGGTCAAACTCATTAACCACATTACTCAATATTCGTTAACTGTGTGTACATTCCACTATAGACTCACAGTTGCACTCTTCTCACTGCAGACATATTTTCTGTGTCCACGGATCTAGACCAATATCGACTAGTTAGTCCTTCGCGAGTGTCCGTAACACCAGTTTGGTCAAATTATCGTTTTACCCCTGGGTTACTTCTATTTCCTTAAGTACCAGTTCTCCTCTAATGAACAACCTGTTTGTGGTCCAATCATCAAACAGAAAACCCTCTCGTGCCATTGAGAGGGTAGGTCCCTTTGTTCAAGACTCGGAGTAACCACTTAAGGGAACACTCGTCTGCTTCCCTAAAGTCGCGAATGAGTGAATTCCATCTTGGATGATTATGTTCCCAGCTCCCCATTCAGTCTTGTCCCCAAAATGGTAGGCTTATTGAGTCGGCGTATTGGGCACTCTCACCCATGCAAATCAAAGGACAATCTCTCATGAGCAGGAGTCCATAATCAACTCAGGATTAAGACTAAGTTGTTTAGGTCATCCTAGTGAAATAGAAAACCAACTAGTTAACGGTGTTATAACGAGTGGTTACTATTTCGCGGTCCGGTCTTATGCCAACTCATTGCATAGGATACCGTCACTCGCATGTCTCCTACACGAACGCGTTGCATCATAGCGTTTGTATCAAATACAAAGTGGGTCGTATCCATAGTGTCGCCAGGATAAGGCACCCAGTCTTATCCCTATACTATAGACCCTTTAGGTTGTTTCTTGAACAATGATCCCATGTGTCGCTACATATAGTTCAAGACTCATATCACTGCCTAGGATGTGTAGTTTATTGGATTAGGGATATTTTTAGGCAAAGACAAATATAAAATAACTAATAACATTTAATGGAAAAATATATCAATATTATTTCATTAATATCCGGTCAATGGTTACATTCACTATCGACGAGTTTTAGGGCATAAAACCCAACATGTCAGTGGTCGAATGTTAGAGGCTCAAATAAAAAAGTTAAGAGTGTGTTAGAAGTTGATGGTGTGTCTACCATTAGGGCTGATATTGCAATGTTGGCCAACGCTCTTAAAAATGTGACAGTTGTTAGTCATCAGCAGCCGCCAGCTGTGGAGCCTGCTTAGTGGTGAACCAAGTTGCAGAGGAATCATGTGTTTATTGTGGTGAAGAGCACAACTACAAGTTTTGCCCCAACAATCCAACTTCTGTGCTTTTTATAGGTAATCAGAGGAATAACCCTTATTCTAACTATTATAATCCAGTTTGGCGCAACCACCCCAACTTCGCATGGGGAGGACAAGGAAGTAATGTGCAAGCAGAGCAAAGGGTGAACCGATCAGGATTTGCTAAATCACAAGTATTGCCCCAGCAAAATAAGCAGGCTTTGCCTCAACAAAATTCAGAGAGTTCTCTTGAGGCAATGATGACAGAATATATGGCTCGTACAGATGCCGCAATTCAAAGTAATCAAGCTTCAATGAGAGCCATGTAATTGCAATTTGGCCAGCTGGCTAATAAGCTAAAGGCAAGGCCCAAAGGGAAACTTCCTTCAGATACTTAACACCCTAGAAGGGAAGGTAAGGAGCAGGTACAAGCAGTGACTCTAAGGAGTGGTAAGCCACTAGAAGAGAGAAAAGTGCCTAGTAAACCCCAGGATTTAGAGAAGATTAGAGATAAAAATGCTGTTGTTGAAAAAGAGTTGGAGTCTGGTAAAAGTGCTGGAGACAGCAATAATGATGCTTGAGCATCTGGTTCTGTTCAAGATGTGGAATCACCTTATGTGCCGCCCCCACCTTATGTATTGATGACCGCAAAGTGCACAGACCGCAAGTAATAATAAAACAGAAGTATTTCGAGTATTGAATCCACAGGGAGGTGTAACGATATTTAAGCAAAGCTATTAATTCTTGATCACTAAAAGTACTTAGGAGAAATATTATTCAGGGACCTAATCTTGATGCTAAAATGAATTAAAAATTAAAGCAATTAAAGAAATTAAATTGATCAATCAAAGAAAGAAAAAATATGGAGAAAGAGTTTGAGTGAGAAGCGGGGTCTTGAAAATAAATTTATAGCTAATTAATTACTACAACTATCCTATCTCATTGCCCGACTAATTTCAATCCTAGAATCTTCGTTAATCACATAGGTTCTCCTGTCGGTCTCCCCTAATTATAATTAACTCAAATTAACAACCTAAGTGTCCTTAGTGCCATTAAAATTCGTTAATTAATACGCTATGGTTCATTATTGGAATCTAAGTTTAACCAACTAATCTCGTTGTCACTACGAGCAGTTAAACTAGTTGCATGAATTATGATCTATCCTAATTTCTCTTCGTCGAGTTTCCATTAGGAATCGAATCAATATATAAATGGCCAGATCATATACAACACTACGAACATCCATACAAATAATTAGTAAATGGACAAGAGATAGGCAATCATAATAACAATTAAGTATGAATTTTCATTTCAAGACCCCAAAATGGGTTTAGCTATACATGGTCATAATATCCACAATGTATACAATAAAAAGCATAAATTGGAGCAAAATAAGAGTAAGGAAAGTGATCGTCGAGAACCCCGTCGCTTGCACTTGGAGTCCCTTTGAACCACGCTCCGAGCCTCCTAGAGTGCTCACTACAAGCTCCCCACAAAATTTCCCACTCTTGACTCCCAAAAAGGCTAAAAAGCCTTGAGATAATGCTCAAAGAGAGCAAAGGAAATGAATGAAGGAAGGAAGGATGGAATGATTGATGCCAAAAAGGGGTACCAAGGGATCCCTTTTATAGGCCCGGAATAGGGACAACGTCTGACGCTAAGGGCACAGCGTCGCGACGCTGTGATGTCACTTGACTTGCCCGACAAGAAATGGGACAACGTCGAGACACTGTTCTCCCAGCGTTGCGACGCTGTGCTGCTTCCAAAACTTCTTCGTGCAGGCTGGGCTTGAACTTAGGCCTTCTTATTTTTTTTTTTTTTTTATTTTCACTTGGATTGTTGACTTTTGAGCTTCCCCTTTGACCCATCCTTGGAAGATTTGCTTGATATGCTCATTTTTTGGGCCTTTTTTCACCAAAATTCCACAATTTGCTCCTTAGGACAAAATAATGAATTTCATTAGATTTTATAAATAAAAACACAATAAAAGCCCTGAAAAGCCTAATAATTTAGGACTAAAATAGCGACATTTCATTAGATTTTTTACTTTAATGCAGATTGTAGGAAGGCTTTTGAGACTTTAAAGGTTGCTTTAATCTCAGCACCTAATTGGAGTTTACCATTTGAGGTAATGTGTGATGCGAGTGATGTTGTAGTAGATGCCATGTTGGGACAAAAGCAGGGCAAATTTATCCATTCTATATATTATGCAAGAAGGGTTCTGAATGAGGCACAAATCAACTATACAACTACTGAAAAGGAGTTGTTAGCAGTTGTATTTGCTTTTGAAAAATTCCGCTCATATTTGGTTGGATCCAGAGTCATAGTTTTCATAGATCATGCAGCAATAAGGTACTTAATGTCTAAGAAAGATGCTAAGCCTAGATAGATTCGTTGGGTGTTGTTATTACAGGAATTCGACTTGGAGATAAAGGACAAGAAGGGATAAAAGAATGTTGTTGCAGATCATTTGTCTTGTCTTGATCCAACATCATCTTTGCTGAAACAATCTACCATTTCATACTCATTTCCAGATGAAGAGCTCTTTGCTGTTGAGGTAAAGGTAGTCAAGGACATTCCTTGGTATGCTGATATTGCCAACGTTTTGGTGAAAGGAGTCACTCCTATTGATATGGATTGGAGGCAGATGAAAAAGTTTAAGCATGATGCATAATTTTTCTATTGGGATGAGCCATTTATGTATAAGCAATGCTCTGATGGTATTATTTGTAGGTGTGTTTCAGGTGATGAAGAAAAGGAAATCCTGGAGCAATGTCACTCTTCGCCGTATGGAGGCCATTTCAGCGGTCAGAGCACAGCTATAAGGATTTTGCAATGTGGATTCTTCTGACCTTCTTTATTTAAGGATGCCCACTGGTTCTACAAGCAGAGTGATGCTTGCCAAAGGAGAGGAAATTTAGGACCTAGAGATGAATTGCCTCTTACTTACATTTTAGAATTGGAATTATTTGATGTGTGGGGTATTGATTTTATGGGACCATTTCCCCCTTCTAATGGTAATATTTTTATCTTATTTGTCAATTTTCTTATGAAAATGTGAAAATGTATAAAGAGAAGACTAAGCTGTGGCATGATAAGAAAATTAAGCATAAGGAGTTTGTTAAGGGTCAGAGAGTCTTGCTTTATAACTCTAGATTAAAATTCTTTCCTGGAAAACTAAAATCTAAATGGTCAAGGCCATTTATTGTGATTGAAGTTTTTCCTCATGGAGCAATTACTTTGAGAGATGAGAAGGATGAGAGAGTGTTCAAAGTTAATGGACAGTGTGTGAAACATTATTGGGGTGAGGAATTCCAGTCAAAATATCCTTCCCTAAAGTTGGTTGAGGAATAATTTTTTCTTCTGCCTCTTTTTCGACGCGCTCTTTTTCATTTTCCTCAAATTCTTGGTTCGTGGTGGCTTTCCTCCCGGCTTCGTCTGCCGCAGCTTTCGCTATAGCTTTTCTCTTACGTGGGGCTTCTCCCTGAGCGCCCATTTCATCCATGAGGGAGTTCCATTTGGCTTCGTCCTGCTCCGTGAAGCGAATAATAGGAGAAGAAGTGGCAGTTGGAGCGTTGGTTGTGGTGGTAGGAGGCGAAGGGTCAGAAGGAATAGCAGATGTAGATGGAGTGGAATGTGAAGGGCTAGAAGGTGGAAAGGTAGAAGACTCGGGGGGAGGTAAGGGTAGTAATGAGGGAAATGGAGAAGGAAAAGGTGTTAGGTAGCAAGGTAAGCGGAAGGTGTTCAGAGGGGATAAGAGCAACGAGCTCGACTCGGAAAGAGGAGGTATCGAGTGGAGGGAGGTCAAGATGTAAACGAGAGTCTTGATTTAAGCTTTCCTAGAAAAAGACGTAAACGAGAGTTAAACAGTAGTACTTTCATTCCTTCTTTTAGTACCTTTTTTGTGATCCCCTTATCATGCCATTGCTATTGTTTTTCTTTGATAATTGTGGCATTGTCATATGCACTGAGTCTAAATTCTTCCAATTCTGAAATCTGGCTCATTCGAGCTTTTCCTGTCGCAGCTACATCGAGATTAAGATGCTTCAACGCCCAATAAGATTTGTATTCAAGCTCCAGTGGCAGGTGGCACACTTTTCCAAACACCAGCCCATAGGGTGACTCCCTATAGGTGTCTTGAAAGACGTGCGATAGGCCCATACTACGTCATCTAAGTGTTGTGCCCAGTCCTTTCTTCCTACGCTGACCACTTTCTCAAGTATGCTCTTGATTTCTCTATTTGACACTTCAACTTGTCCATTGCTCCGGGGGTGATGAGTCGTGGCAATATTGTGCTTTACATTATACTTCAATAGGAGCTTGTTCATGATTCGATTCACGAAATGTGTCCCTTCATCACTAATGAGTCTTCGTGGCACTCCATATCTCATGAAGATGTTCCTTTTGAAGAATTTCGCCATGGTTGTCGCATCATTTCTAACGCAGGCTATAGCTTCAACCCATTTTGTGACATAATCAACCGTAAGGAGGATATATTTGCGTCATTGCGATGGTGGGAATGGTCCCATGAAGTCTATTCCCCACACATCGAATGGTTCAACCTCTAACATATAGTTTTGATGTTACTTGTACGTTGGCATTTGTCGCATTGCGCTACGTGCACTCTCGGGTCGCGAAATAAGGTTGGCCACCAATAGCCACTTTGCAATACCTTGGTTGCGATGCGCTGACCTCCAAAGTGTCTGCCATATGGCGATTCATGACATTCTTTCAAAATTTTCATCGCAACTTGTTCACCAACGCACCATGGTCCACTGCGATACAGAAAAAGGGTCATCCAAAAAATAGAATTTCAATTCATGGAAGAACTTCTTACGCTGCTGCGTTGAGTATTCCTCAGGCACTACTCCTACGGCAAGGTAGTTTGCCACGTAAGCATACCAATTCACCTCGCTGTCAATTTTCAGCAACTTTTCATCTGGAAAGTCGTTTGGGATGAGAATGTTAGGTAAATGCACCTTTTCAGGATTGTCTAGCCGCAACATATGGTAAGCTACTTGATTTTCACTCTCCCTTTTTCCTTGATCTCTAGATTAAACTCCTGGAGCAACAGAATCCATCTTATCAACTGTGGCTTGGCGACCTTTTTCGAGATTAGGTACTTAGTTGCAGCATGATCAGTGTAATTAGTGACCTTTGACCCAACCAAGTATGCACGGAATTTATTGAATAGATAGAGAAATCGTGTAATTTGTCTGCGTAGTCATGTAATTTGTCTGCGCCTCATTCAATGTTTTGCTGGCGTAATAAATAGGATGAATTGATTTCTTTTTCTTCCGCGCCAATTGCTACATCACTTGCATCGCACATAATTATGAATGGTTCTTCCCAATTTGGCGTTGTGAGGATTTGCGTAGTCACCAGCGCATGCTTCAAATTGTAGAATGCCTTCATTCATTCCTTTGAAAATTCAAATTTCTTGTTTGCCTTCAATAGCGCACACAAGGGCTTCGTTATGTGTGAGAAGTTTGTAATGAACCGGCGGTAGAAACTCGCATGCCCTAGGAAACTGCGAATTCCCTTAATAGACGTGGGCGACGACAGCTTCTTAATTACATCTGCCTCCTTATCAACTTCTAATCCAGCTTTTGATATGTGGTGGGCCAACACTATTCCTTCTTCTACCATGAAATGAAAATTTTCCCAATTCAATACCAAGTTCGTTTCTTTGAAACACATCAGAACTTGTTCGAGCTGCGTCACGCAGTCTGTGTAGGAGTTTCCATATACAGAGAAATCGTCCGAGAAACATTCAACTGATTTTTCTAGCAAGTCTTAGAAAATAGCCATCATGCATCCTTGGAAGGTTCCTGACACATTGCATAACCCAAAAGGCATCCTTCTGAACGCAAAGGTACCATATGGACATGTGAATGTTGTCTTTTCCTAATCTTCAGGCGCAATGGATGGGAGGGGGAAATGATCCTTCTTAGTGATTGCGTTAAGCTTGTGGTAGTCCATGCACACTTGCCAACCAGTAATGGTTCGCGATGGAATAAGCTCATTATCTGCTTTTGTGACGACCGACATTCCTCCCTTCTTAGGTACACACTGGACAAGGCTCACCCATCTGCTATATGCGATGGGATAAATTACTCCTGCGTCCATCCACTTGATGATTTTCTTGTGCACAACCTCCATCATTGCACGGTTCAAATGCCTCTAACGCTCAACGAATTTGTTAGCTTCATTCACCAATCTGATTTTGTACATGCAGTACGAGTCGCTTATTCCCTTGATGTCAGCAAGACTCCATCCGATTGCGCTTTTATGTCTTTTCAGAACCTGTATTAACAGTTTTCCTTGCGTTAGATTTAGTTTCGAAGAAATAATTACTGGTAGAGATTCTCCCTCGCTTAAAATTTTTTATTTAAGATGCGTTGGGAGGGGTTTTATTTCTAACGCAGGAGGATTTAATATGGAGGGTAAGGTGGACTCCCTGTTTGCGAGATCCAACGCATGAACTCTTTCGTTTGGTTCAGCCAAGATGCGACAGTCTTCAAATTTACATGTGTCCTGATCTTCTTCATCAGTCTTTCGTGTTGCCTCTATTGCCTTCATTTGGAGGATTTCCATTGGTGAACAGATGTCTATCCGCGCTATTGTCTCATTGTCCTTCAGGTAATATGGGTATTTTAATGCGTTGAACACATTAAACACCACTTGTTGGTCATTAACTCTCATAGTGAGTTTTCCTTTTTGGACATCAATCCAATGTCAGTCCAGTTGCTAAAAATGACCTTCCCAGAATGATTGGGACGTCCTTATCTACCTCGTAGTCAAGGATAATGAAATAAGCTGGAAAAAAAAATTTGTCAACTTTCACCAAGACATTTTCGATTTTGCCTTCGGGATGAGCCACTGACCGATCTGCGAGCTGAAGAGTGACAGTTGTTGGGCGCGTTTCTCTAATGCCTAGGCGTTTAAAACAAGACAAGGGCATTAAATTGATGCTTGCGTCGAGGTCACATAATGTTCTTCCCACATCAATGCCTCCAATTGAGCATGGTATGGTGAAGCTCCCAGGATCTTTCAATTTTGGGGGAATCTTACTGGGCAGTATTGCGTTGCATTCATTTGTTAGTGCAACTATTTCAAATTCCTTCCAAGGTCTTTTGTTGGACAAAATATCCTTAAAAAATTTTGCATAACTGGGAATTTTTTTCCAACGCCTCAACCAAAGGAATGTTGATGTGAAGCTCTCATAATACACCAAGAAACTTCTTAAATTGTGTTTCATCATTCTTCTGTCTTAACCTTTGCGGAAAGGGTATTGGTGGCTTATATGTGTCAGGCTCTTTTTCCTTCTGTTGTTCTGGCTCTGCTGGGGTAGCCTCTGCATTAACCTCTGGTTCAGGTTCAGGTTCAAGTAATTTATCCTGTGTTGGCATAGGGTTTTCATTTGACAGTTGTCTTCCACTGCGAGTAGTCAACGCATGACACTGTTCTTTTCCCTTTGGGGCTTCTGTATTGCTTGCCAGTGTCCCCACACTTCTATTTTTGAGTTCTAACGCAAGCTGTCCCACTTAGACTTCTAGATTTCTCAAAGATGCAGCTTCAATTTGAACTATCGCATCGTTTTTCACCATATACTCCTTCGGACTTGCCATCAACTCCTTCATCATCGTTTCCATAGAATTTGATGAGGAAGCACCTTGGTCACCTCCGCTTGCATTGTTGATGCACTGGAATTGTCCCTGCGCGGTGTGCTCATTGTTAGTGTTAAACTGTCGAGGGGTAGGATTCATGTTACCTTTCTATGTCTGTTTGGCCGCACCGCCATTCCATGAGAAGTTGGGGTGATTCCTCCATCCATGGTTGTATGTATTCGAAAATGGGTTGTTGCGTGCATTCCCTTGAGGTCCCACCTAGAACACCGACTCTGGGTTAGACGGACACTGATCATGCGTGTGTCCTCCCCATAGATTCTGCATCCTACTCCATTGAGTTGCGCTATGAGGGGGGATGTGCTTGCTGTTAACGCGTCCATCTTCGTGGTCAACACATCAATTTTTGTGTTCATTGCGGTTAACAGGTCTACTTCAAAACCAGTGTTTTAAAAGTCGAGTGCCTAGGCGCAAGGCCCAACGTTGGAGCCTCGCTTCGAAGAAGCGAGGCACCATGAAGAAGGTACGCCCAAGGCGCTCGCCTTCTTCGAGGCCCATGAGGCACACGCCTAAGGCGCCTCATAGGCTTCACGATTTTGTTTTTATTTTTAAGTTTAAATTGAAACGCATCGTTTCATTAAAGATTAAAAAAAATAATCTTTTTAACCCTAAACGTTGCGTTTAGGGTTATTTAAACAAAATAAAAAATACCCAAGCAGCCTTCCTCTCCAAATCGTAAAACCCATTTCCCTCTTTTGGCGTGTTCGTGCCTCGTCGAATGGAGCTTCACCATTTCTCTCAATCGTCAACAACCACAATCGTTGCTTCATCTCGTTGCTGGTAACGGTAAGTTACAAAACCTCTCTCAGTCTTTTTCTTCTTCTTTTGGCGGTAATTTCTGTTACTTCTCTCTCTCGGTCTGTTCAGCTTCTTCTATCTCTCGGTATCTTCTGCTTCTTCTCTCTCGTGCTTCTTTCTTCTTCTCTCTCGAGCTTGTTTCTCGTCTCTCTTGGTCTGTTTCTCCTCTCCCCTCTTTCGGTCTGTTTCATCTCTTTCTCGGTTTGTTCCATCTCAAGCTCACAGTAAGATTATTCTCTTTTTCTCTCTTAATTCAATTGGTAGATGGCTAAGAATAGTTTAAGAACAGATCCAACATCGAAGTATGCTCGATTGGAGAATGTCGAAGATATAAATGCATTAGTATGTAGTTTTTGTTCAAACGTAACAAAAGGAGGGGTTTATAGAATGAAGCAACACCTTGTTGGCGGTCATAGAAATGCTACAGCATGTAGAAAATGTCCCGATCACGTTAAGGAGGAAATTAAAGCATATATGTTGAAGAATAAGGAAATCAAAGATCAAAGAAATTTGATTCCGGACATTGATGCTGAAAGTTATGGTATTGATGATAAGGATGAAGAAGATGTGTTAGCAACTAATTTGGGTAAGAGAACGTCAAGTGCAAACTCTCAAAGAGTGAGTTGGGAATCAATTAAGTCTTCTTTTAAGAAGCAAAAAGGTCCAAAAAAAAGAGGGTCCTATAGAAGCATATTTTACTCCTAATCCAGAAATTGTTGTTCAAAATCGAAAGAACGAGAAAGGAAAGCAAACAACATTGAATGAAGCCTACAAAAAGCAGATGAGGGAGCACACCATCCAAAGAATTGCTCGATTGTTTTATGATGCTGGGATACCTTTAAATGCTTGCAATTATGAAATCTTTGCACCCATGATTGAAGCAATAGGACAATTTGGTCCTGGATTGAAACCACCAACTTATCATTAATTGAGAGTGCCTTGTTTAAAAAAAGAGTTGGCAACCACAAATGAGTTGATGAAGGGAAATAAAGAAGAATGGGTGAAGGTTGGATGCACTATCATGACTAATGGATGGACAGATAGAATAAATATGACATTACTCATCTTCTTAGTTAATAGTCCAAAAGGCACTATGTTTATTGAGTTCTTTGATGCCTCGCCTTATGTGAAGGATGGGAAGAAAATGTTTGAACTACTGGACAATTTTGTAGAGCGCATTGGAGAAGCCAATGTTGTACAAGTTGTTACTGATAGTGCCTCGACAAATGTGATGCTAGGTAAGAATTTAAAATACTAGCTCGTTTTCTTACTCTTAAGTCGTAAGTCTTACGCATACTGAGCTGCCTAATACTTTCCTTCTTTACTTTTTTCTAGGGAGATTGTTAGAAGCAAAATGACCACATTTAGTTTGGTCGTCGTGTGCTGCTCATTGCTTGGACTTGATGTTGGAGGATATATACAAGATCCTAAATATTCGCAAAACACTTAAACGAGGCATGGAGATTAGCAACTTCATTCATCTTCGTCCTGGATTGTTAAATATGATGAGAAGGTTTACTGATCATAAAGAGTTGGTTAGACCAACTAAGACACGCTTTGCTACAACTTGCATCACACTATCAAGTATACATCGTCAAACGAACAACTTAAGGAAGATGTTTACTTGAGATGAATGGAAGAATAGCAAATGGAGCAAGAAGCAACAAGGCAAGCAAGTTGTTCAAACTATTTTGTTGGCCAATTTTTGGAATACAATTGTGTTTACTTTTAAAGTCTCGGGCTGGTGGATGGTGAGAAGAAGCCTCCTATGGGATATATTTATGAGGCCATGGATAGAACTAAGGAGCCATAGCTAAATCCTTTAATGGAAAGTTGAAATACAAGGATATTTTTAAGATCATTGATCAAAGATGGGAGCTTCAGTTGCATCGTCCTTTGCATGCAGCGGGTTATTATTTAAACCCATAAGTCTATTATTCAAATCCCAACATTCAAGTTGATGATGAAATTGTTAACGAGTTATACTCATGTATAACAAAAATGGTTCCTTCTTTGGAAGTACAAGACAAGATACTTGAGGAACTGACGAAGTATAAGAAAGCCGAAGGATTATTTGGATCACCCTTGGCCCTTAGACAAAGAGATAAAAGATCTCCATGTAAATTTTGAATTTGAATATTTTATATTTGATAAAAGTTAATGTTGGGTTTTATGCCCTAAAACTCGTAGATAGTGAATGTAAACAAATTGTATACTTGTTTTAATAAAATGTTATTGAGTTTCTATAATAAAATGTTATTGTTGAATATTGCACGATTTGACCCAAATCCAATAAACTAAGGTCCAAGGTTGTTTGTATGTAACATGAACTAGTATGTGGGGACATATGGGGATCGATGTTCAAGTAACAACCTAAAAGGTCTATAGTACAAGGATAAGAATGGGTACCTTATCCTGGTAACACTATGTGATACCGCCCACTTTGTATTTGATACAGTCGTATTGATCCAAAAGCGTCCATGTAGTAGACATGCGAGTGAGGGTATCCTATGCAATAAGTTTGCATAAGATCGGACCGCGAAATAGTAACCGCTAGTTGTAACACCATTAACTAGTTATGTTTCTATTTCACTAGGATGACCTAGAAAACTTAGTCTGAATCCTGAGTGAATTATGGACTCTTGTTCACGAGGGATTGTCCTTTGATTTGCATGGGTGGGAGTGGCCAGTACGCCGACTCAATAAGCCTACCATTTTGGGGACAAGACCGAGTGGGGAGTTGGAAACATAATCACACAAGATGGAATTCACTCCTTCCCAACTTTTGAGGAAGTAGATGAGTGTTCCCTTAAGTGGTGTCTCTGGGTCTTGAACAGAGGGCTCTACCCTCTCACTGGCCCGAGAGGGATTTCTGTTTGATGGTTGGACCACAAAAGGTTTTTCATTAGAGGAGCACTGGTACTTAACGAGGTAGAGGTAACTTAGGGGTAAAACGATAATTTGACCCAGTTGGAGTTACGAACACTCGTGAAGGACTAACATGCCATTATTGGTCGATATTCGTGGACATAGAAATATTCTGCAGTGAGAAGAGTGCAGTTGTGGGTTTTTAGTGGAGTGACCCACAGTTAACGAATGTTGACTAACTTGGTTAATGAGTTTAGCCAATTAGTCGGTTGTCGTTGGAGCTTGTGATTTATAGGTCCATTAGGTCCCACTGGTAGTAAAGAGACTTGAGGCAATTAAGTATAAATTGTAAATTGAAAGTGTTCGATTTATTTATGGGAATCATATAATGTATATTGATACATTATAATATAAAGTTTATGGAACTTTATAATATAATTTTTGAATTAATTTCAAAAATTAATTCTTGAGAGAAAAATATTTGAAAGAGATCAAATAACTAATATGAATTGGATTCATATTAATATAAATAATTTAATAAAATCCTTAAGATTAAATATGTGATATTTAATTGGGAAATTAATTAATTATGGAATTAATTATTTATTTATTAAATTAAATATGAATAAGATAATAGATTTGATCTTATTCATGACCTTTTCCTTAGGAAAATGTCTTGGCCTTCACCTATAAATAGGACCCCTAGGGTGGGGTGAAAGGCATCTCATTCCTTCTCTTTCTCTCATAGATTTATCCTAAAAGACTCCCACCAGTCTCCTACTTAAAGAAGTCTTAGAGATATACCGGTGTAACCAATTGGTGGTGTTCGCACAAGAAGGTTGTTGCGTTTTCAATCTTATTAGAAAGAAAAGGAGAATCGACCAATACTTTCTACAAAAGTAAGTTTTCTTTGAAATCCTTGATCACTAGGATCATCTAGATTAGATCTAGTTAATTATTAAGCATGTTTACAACCGTTGTACAACCCTTTAAATATAGATTTATTGCTGTAATATTTAGCAAATTGTATTCGTATTTCAATTAAAAATCATAGACTATGGGTAGGTTCGGTAATTCCTTCCGTTGTGCAGGGCTTTTATCCTTTCAGTTAAAACATTAAATTATTTACTTGAATTGGAAGCAATTAACATAATTTTGGTCTTTAGTGGAATGGTGCAATGATTTCGGACAATCAACTCCAAACTTGCAAAGGTTTGCCGTTAGAATTTTAGGTCTTACTTGTAGTGCTTCGGGGTGCAAACGTAATTGGAGTGTTTCGTAACAAGTTAGTTATTCTCTCCTCAAGTATCTTAAGAATTAAGTTTTAAGTTCTTGGTTTGAATTGTCATGGAACTTTTTTTAGTTATACTTGCAGTTTCATAGCAAGAAAAGGAATATACTTGCTCAAAGTCGTCTCAATGATTTGGTGTTCATAAAATATAATAGAGCATTGAAACGTCGATATAACATTAGGGATATCATCGACCCAATCTCTTTAAAAGATATTGATGATAGTAATGAGTGGTTGATGGGAAGAATGGATGATGATTCTAAAGAGGATGATAATCTTGTATTCGATGATGATTCATTGACATGGGGCGATGTTTCAAGAGCTGTTGGAGCAAAAGAGTCTCTATTATTCTAGGGCTAATGCCTCAAGAACCAAGACTAAAGCTCCTGCTCCATGTTCATCCTCCACACGACCACGACCCACACGCACAACAGTAAATTTTGATGACTCTGAGACTGAAGAAGAAGAAGATACAGAAGGCTATAAGTCCAATGATGGAGAGAATGAGGTGAAGGGAATAAAAGTCCCCACGCAGCGGAAGCGCATCGATCGGACCTTACACCGTATATTAATTAACATTAAAATACCGTTACGGAAACTCAAACAAACATTAAACACACTTTAAAATTGCTGGAAATTTGGTTTAAACATGCTGAAAAATAAATCTAAATTTATTTTCATGCTTTTCTAAAGAAAAGGGGAAGAACCGTTACAAACCTCCGTTGTAGACTTGACCGTTCTTCGCCAACGACGCTCCAACGAACAAAAACGCAGCAGCCTCCTTTGTGTTTCTTCGCTGAAAAGTTCTTCTTTAAAGACACAATAACCACAGAGGTTACACCGGTATGTCTCTAAGTCTAGGAGGCAAAAGACTTGTGGGAGTCTTTCTCTAAGAGGGAGGCTAGAGAGAATTCTAGGTCTTGTCTTGAGAGTCTAAGAGCAGGAGCAGAGTGTCATGGACCAATTAGGTCTAGTGTTCTATTTATAGAAGAGAGGCCATGAATAAAACATTCAATTAAATCAATCTTTTCCAAGATTCATTCAATCTTATTCCTTATTTAATCAATCCATGATCAATCAATTCCACAATTGATTAATCTTTTCCATAAATGACTAATTACTTCCATAAGTGATTAGATCATTTCCATAAATGATTAATCACTTCCATAAGTGATTAATTATTTCCATAATTGATTAATTCTCGGTTAATGAATTCTTTAATTAATTAACCACCAATTAAATATCACATATTTAATTTCCGGCCTTGAATTAATTAATTTGCCCAAATAGATTTTAGGCCTTAAATTAATTAATTTATTATTTGAACTCTTTCAAACTTCCATAAATTAATATTTGAATTTCTACAAATATTACTTTCTCTCATAATAATATATCAATATATATTATATTTGTTTCCCTTAGTAAATTGAACATTTTCAATTTACATTTATTACTTAGTTGCCTCAAATTACTTTATGAGCTACAAGTGGGACCTAAAGGACCTGCAGATCAGAAGCTCCAACAATGTGAGATTAATTGGTCAAACTCATTAACCACATTAATCAATATTCGTTAACTGTGTGTTCATTCCACTATAGACTCACAGTTACACTCTTCTCACTACAGACATATTTTCTGTGTTCACGGATCTAGACCAATATCCACTAGTTAGTCCTTCACGAGTGTCCTTAACACCAGCTGGGTCAAATTACAATTTTACCCCTAGGTTACTTCTATTTCCTTAAGTACCAGTTCTCTTCCAATGAACAACCTGTTTGTGGTCCAACCATCAAACAGAAAACCCTCTCGTGCCATTGAGAGGGTAGGGCCCTTTGTTCAAGACTCAGAGTAACCACTTAAGGGAACACTCATCTGCTTCCCTAAAGTCGGGAAGGAGTGAATTCCATATTGTACGATTATGTTCCCAGCTCCCCATTCGGTCTTGTCCCCAAAATGGTAGGCTTATTGAGTCGGCGTATTGGCCACTCTCTCCCATACAAATCAAAGGACAATCTCTCCTGAGCAGGAGTCCATAATCAACTCAGGATTAAGATTAAGTTGTCTAGGTCGTCCTAGTGAAATAGAAAACCAACTAGTTAACAGTGTTATAACCAGTGGTTACTATTTCGCGGTCCGGTCTTATGCAAACTCATTGCATAGGATACCCCCACTCGCATGTCTCCTACACGAACGCGTTGGATCGCAGCGTTTGTATCAAATACAAAGTGGGTCGTATCCATAGTGTCACCAGGATAAGGCACCGAGTCTTATCCCTATACTATAAACCCTTTAAGCTAGCTGTTTCTTGAACAATGATCCCATATGTCGCTACATATAGTTCAAGACTCATATTACAACCTTGGATGTCTAATTTATTGGATTAGGGTTATTTTTAGGCAAAGACAAATATAAAATAACTAATAACAATTAATGAAAAAATATATCAATATTATTTCATTAATATCCGGTCAACAGTTACATTTACTATCTATGAGTTTTATGGCATAAAACCCAACATGAGAACCAAGATCAATTTAGTGAAGATGAGTTTGATCTTTAGGACCTAAGATTTTTATTGTTAACTAGTGTTGTATTGTTTTGTTTGTTTGTTTTTAAATTTTTGTGGAGTATTGACATTTGACTCTATGTTGGAAGTCTGCTATTTTAATCTTGTTAATCTTTTATCTATTTTCTTGGTTAAAAACTTCATTACTTTCCATGAAAGAGTTTTATATACATGTATATAAATTTTTTTATTTTTTTATACAACGCGCCTTACATAATAAAGTCCGCGCCTTTTGTGCTCCTTGCGCCTAGGCCCCTGGCGGCCATTGCGCCTTAGTGCGCCTTATGCATTTTAAAACATTATTCAAAACTTCCTAAACTGGTCTTCACTAGGTGCTTCCTTTTATCTTTTGCGGTGCTCCACTCATAGTGTTTCTTGCGATGCGGTTAAGGATGGCATGCGCTTCATCAAATGTTTTCCTTAACAACGCATAATTTGCAGATGAATCCACTAAAATTTGGGAATTTTTGTTCAGTCCAACGTAGAATGTTTCTAACGGAATACAATGGGGAAATCCATGGTGTGGGCTGTTGGGTTTTATGCCCTAAAACTCGTAGATAGTGAATGTAACCGTTGACCGGATATTAATGAAATAATATTGATATATTTTTCCATTAATTGTTATTAGTTATTTTATATTTCTTTTTGCCTAATAATAACCCTAATCCAATAAACTAGACATCCAAGGTTGTAATATGAGTCTTGAACTATATGTAGCGACATATGAGATTTACACACAGTTAACGGATATTGATTAATTTGACCCAGCTGGTGTTACGGACACTCGTGAAGGACTAACTAGTCGATATTGGTCTAGATCCGTGGACACAGAAAATATGTCTGCAGTGATAAGAGTGCAATTGTGAGTGTATAGTGGAATTTACACACAGTTAACGAATATTGATTAATGTGGTTAATGAGTTTGACCAATTAATCTCACATCGTTGGAGCTTCTGATCTGCAGGTCCATTAGGTCCCACTGGTAGCTTGTAATGTAATTTGAGGCAACTAAGTAATAAAAGTAAATTGAAAATGTTCAATTTATTAAGGGAAACAAATATAATATATATTGATATATTATTATGAGAGAAATTAATATTTGAAAAGTTCAAATATAAATTTATGGAAGTTTGAAAGAGTTCAAATAATGAATTAAATAATTTATGGCCTAAAATGTGTTTGGGCAAATTAATTAATTCTAGGCCGGGAATTAAATATGTGATATTTAATTGGTGGTTAATTAATTAAAGAATTCATTAACCGGGAATTAATCAATTATGGAAATAATTAATCACTTAAGGAAGTGATTAATCATTTATGGAAATGATATAATCACTTATGGAAGTAATTAGTCATTTGTGGAAAAGATTAATCAATTATGGAATTGATTGATCATGATTGATTAATTAAGGAATAAGATTGAATAAATTTTGGAAAAGATTGATTTAATTGAATATTTTATTCATGGCCTCTCTTCTATAAATAGAACACTAGACCTAATTGGTCATGACACTTGACACTCTTGAAAGACAAGACCTAGAATTCTCTCTAGCTTCCCTCTTAGAGAAAGACTCCCACAAGTCTTTTGCTTCCTAGACTTAGAGACATATCGGTGTAACCTCACTACTACAAAATCTATCTTACTTGACATTTGCAATTTTTAATCACTTGACATTTTAATAAAAAAAATGTCAAGTAACATGCATTTTCTAAAAAAAATGTCAAGAAAAATGAAAAAAGGTGGAGGAAATGTCAAGAAAAATAAAAAAAGGCGGAGGTTGACGGAAATTTTCGGATTTTTTCAACACTAACATAAAATTTGACTTTTAAAAAATGTCAAGTTTTATCTTAATTTACTTGTCATGTTTTAGATGTCAAGAATAGTTTAGTTTAAAATAAAATAATTTTCTGAAGTTTCTCCTTCCCCCACCATTCACGATTTTAGAAGCCCTAACTCACCATCTCAATCCTCTCACCATCTCAATCCTCTCACCATCTCTTTCTCCCAGCCATGTGTGTCCCCTCCCCTCCGACGAATAGCTCCAACGACAGCGCAACGGCAGTGACGGTTCATCGACGTCGAGCACTCCTTCGTGCGGTCGACGATGATTTCTACGTGGGTTAGTGTATTTCTCTCGGTTTTTCACTCCTCAAGGCTCGATTCCTCTCTCTTCTTCGTTCTCTCTCTCACTCGTGATCTCCATCTCTGTTTTCTAGCATTTTTTCGGCGAGTTTCAAGCAGGGCAGCAGCTGTTTTCACAATTTTTCGGCAGGTGCTCTATTTAAGCACGAATAACAGTGTTTTTGGGCGTTTTTAATGGGTTTTATTGCGAATTCGACCATAGGTAAGTTGGATTGAAGGTTGTATTGGTTGATTAACATGTTTAATTGAATACCCACTCACTATTAGTTTCGTTCAGCATGCTTTCCCTTCAAATTTCGAGATTCAAGCAGTGGGTCTTCGACTTTCAACGTCTTTGAGCAATTTCAGCATTGGGTAAGTGTTTTACATCAAGGATTTGGGTTGATTTTAGTGTTATTCAAATACCCATTTATGTTAGCTTTCAATTTCAAGGTATCCATAGCGTTTGGTGATTTATTTGTCAATTTGGAGTGAAATTGGAAGCCCGAACAGCAAACATTTGTTCTGTTTTTTGGTCAAGTTTTGGGTGTTACTTTCTCCAATTTAATGGGCTCTTAGTAAGCATTTGATTTGAGATTCTATTTTGTTTTAAGGAATTTCTCCCCTTGTGTAGCTTGATTAAAGGTTGGAGCTAAGGAATTAATTTAGTTCTTATGTAAAGTAATTAAGCGGCATGTGCCATTATTTTGTTTCTTATGATTATTTATCTATTAAATCTTTTTCCCATTCATTTAGAAATCAATAATAATACACAATAAAGTGAGAGAAAGAGCAAAGCAAACAATGGCTGAGATAAATGATAAAGACAAACAAGTTTTAGAGAAGACCAACGAACTTCTTGCAGTCAAGTACATTGAGGGAGGGAAGAAGGTAAATAACTTATCAATTAGTTTTAGACAAACAAGTTTTAGACTTAATGTTGTAATTTGCTTAAACAAATGGTGGGATTAAGAGATTTGCGTTAGATTAATTGTTAGCTATTGGGATTTCTCTTGTGATTGTTTTTGATTGGCTTTTGGCTTGGTGCTCTCATGGCTTCTCATTGGACTCAATGCTGTAATTTGCTTAAACAATGGTGGGATTAGGAGATTTGAGTCTGATTATTGTTTTGATAATGGAATTTCCCTTTTGATTGTCTCTGATTAGCTTTTGGCTTGGTGTTTTAATGGCTTCTCCCATTGTGTGTACCTTTTTTCTCTGTTGACTTGTTGAAGTTATGAAGTTTTTTTATGCTGGATGGTGGTTTTGCTACATTCTTACATGTTGTAAGAGCTTGATTGTGTATGAAAGATGTCAAAACTGCGAGCACTCTGGCAAACTTCTGTAAATACAACAAAAAAGGTTATTTTAATTAGTATTGTATCTGCGAGCATCAAAATTATCTTGCAATAATATTGATTCAATGAGCTTAATACCCTCTTAGTTACCTTCTCTAACTCTAAGTTGTATATGCTACCTTTTTTATTGATGATTATTCACTTTTTTTTTCTCTGGATATCATATCATAGCTCTCGCTTGGAATGTTGAGGATTGGATACCACCTACCGAAAAATACATATTCAATTTCAATTCCAAGCAAGAAGTTAAGAAGTGGCATTTATATTCAGATTCAGAGTATGGAGGTATGTTTGTCTGTGTGTCTATGCTAGTATGCTGTTTTCCCTTTCAGGTTTTTCATGATATTTTTGAATAAGAATCCAAAACAGTGCAGTCCCTTTATTTGCTAAAGTCATGTGATTGGGCTTAATTGTCATCAATAACTTATGACAAGGACAAACAGAGTTGTTTAAGGGTTTATTTTGATAAACTTTGCAATTTAGTATTTAGTTTTCATTCATTGGATTGTTTCCAGGATTATCTTCAGCTTCTTTTGAGGTCACTGAAACTGGAAATGAGCTACGTGGTACTATATAGCAGATTGTCTCTCTTCATTTAAGTGCAAATTATCAGCTTTGAGGATTGTTGGTATTGCTCTATGTTATACATTTTTGTCTCTCTAAAACATATACTTCATAAATGCATTGTTATCTCTCATTAAATCAATGTTTCCATGATTAGAAGAGATACATTTTTCGGAAGCAATGTTGTATGCTTTGCGAGGTCCTATTTTATGACATACATGATTGGAGAGTTTGTCCTGGCTAGTCTTGTTCCAAATTATACAGTTCCATTGCCTCTGTTTGCAACGTTAATCAGTTAGGTAAAAAAATTCAAAACAAGTTAGAGGGGAGTACGTACTATTTACTAATTCAGTAGCAAGTTCAGAGAACGCACACTAATGACTCTCTAATTAAGGAGGCCCAAGAAATCTTTCAATGGCAAAAATCAGTTTACTTGTTGTGGAATGATATTTTCTTTCTCCTACATTCATGCCAGAATAAATGAGAAAATCATCACTTTGTATTCCATCAAATGCATTTCTTCTATCAACCTTTTATCTATTAACTTCTATAGGAATATTCTCTGGGAAACTCTCCTTGGATGTAAGTGGTAATTCAAAATGGAACATAACCAGGAGTGGTTTTTGGGGAATGCGCTCCAAAAAGGTGAAAACAAAGAAGGTTACTTATCTATTTGAAGAAAAGGATTGTTAAAAGTACACTATGTAATGACAGAAATTCTTGAAAGTACACTGTTAATATTATTGGTAGTTTTTAAGTTTGAAATTGATAGTGTGGACTCTGGTCATTTAGAAAAATTGTGAATATTTTTGTTGATTGTCATCATCACTTATTTTAGGAAGGTGTTGGAATGAGCATTAATAAGAATCTATTTTAGGAAATAGAAAAAGAGAAATTGAGCTGACACTAAGTTGTTTATCTTTTCAGCCAACAAGATTAAAGGCACAGAACTCACAAAGTCCACTCGAAGGTTTGGTTTATTCCCCACTTCTTTGAGTTTGAAATTCTTTAAAATCTTAATCAATTAGAAGTTCTATGAACTAGCACTTGCATTAGTATTTAGTAGTGATAAAATTTAAATGTTGCATTTTTGTTCTGGTCATCTTCTTTGTGGTTTTGGTTGGATTTTATGTGTAATTTTTCCTTTTTTATTTACCTTTGGTTACTAAGCAAAAAGTTGGTAAGATTTGGTTGTTTAGGTTTGTTATAAGTTTTGATGTTATGCTTCTAAAGCTTGGATTATTTTAGCTTTATTAGTTCACTTGCTTACCTTATTTGTTTCTTATCTGTCAGATTTGTTGTTCCTATGCATCGTCAATGGCTTCAAGTACAAATTGCACTTCGTTCAATCAACCTTCAAAGAGTTATGTGGGTTTTTTGTTTTTCCTTTTTTTTTTTTTTGCAATCGACAATATTGTACTTGACAAACATCATATTGTTATGGAAATTATATGTGACCATGTTATACTTATTTTATTGGGTTAATAGTTCTTGTAATTTTGGAATTGTCCATATATGAATTTTGTTAATGTTATTGGTGGAAATTTGGTTGATATATCTTGAGTGTATATTATTTATTTGGTTGACGAAATTATGTCCTTCTCAATATATCAAATTGTAGGAGATCCAAGATAATAGGGAACGACTATTATAATTGAAAAAAAAATCACAAACAAACATGACATGTAAAATGTGTCAAAAACTTTTTAAATTGACAATTTTAAAATGTCAAGATAAAGTATCATTTGACGCGTTAAGCATGTCAAGTTTTAACAAAAATGATGTTTAATAAATGTCAAGAAATCCATACACATGACGCTTTAAAAATGTCAATTCTGTTAATATTCTTGACGTTTAAAAAATATCAAGGAAAGAATATCTTGACGCTCCATTTTCGATACCTTATTCTTGACAGTGGCTCTCTCGACGCTTTGAAAAGCGTCAAGAGCATAAAAATTTGACATTCCAAAAGCGTCAAGTAATACTGTTTTTGTAGTAGTGCCTCTGTGGTTATTGTGTCAATGAAGAAGGAATTTCCAGCGAAGAAAAACAAAGGCGGCTGCTGCGTTTTCGTTCGTGGAGCGTCGTTGGCGAAGAACGGTCAAGTCTTCAACGAAGGTATGTGACGGTTCTTTCCCTTTTCTTTAGAAAAGCATGAAATAAATTTAGATTTATTTTTCAGCATGTTTAAAATAATTTTACAGCAGCTTTAAAGTTTGTTTAAAGTTTGTTTGAGTTTTCGTAACGGTATTTTAATGTTAATTAATATACGGCGTTGAAGTTTTGGCTAAAAGGCATGAGGGCATCGTAACAACGAGGGAGATTATGAACTCTCTCCAGGAGATGTTTGGACAACCGTCCTACCAACTCCACCATGACGCTCTCAAATACGTTTATAGTTATCGCATGAAAGAGGGCACGTTTGTTCAGGAGCATGTCCTGGATATGATGGTCCAATTCAACGTGGCAGAAGCAAACGGGGCGGTCATAGATGAGCGTAGTCAGGTTGCATTCATCTTAGAATCTCTTCCGAAGAGTTTTCTACAGTTTCGAAGCAATGCAATGATGAATAAAATAACATTCAACCTGATTAGCCTCCTGAATGAGCTACAACTCTATCAGTCTCTTCTTAAGAACAAGGGACAGATAGAAGGAGGGTTTCGTCTACAGCAAACTCTTGACACGTTCCCACACATCACTGAGGGTTTCGTCTTCCATTTGAGCGAACGACATGATCTCTTTTCTGAGCCTAGAATCTGCTATTGGTGGGAAGTATTTTTCCAGGAACTTTTATGCTAAATCATTCCATGTTGCTAGGGAATTTGCAAGCTGCTGATTTAACCAGACTTTAGCAGCATCCCTTAGAGTGTAGGGAAAAAGGATGACCTGCAACTGTTCCTAAGTCACCCTAGGGATGATGAACTTATTGCATATGTCCAAGAATGATTTAAGATGCGAGTGTGGGTCTTCTCCTACACTTCCTCCAAACTGTCCTGCAACAATTAACATTTGAAACATAACCGGTTGTAGCTCGAACCTTTCAGTTTCCAATGTCCGACGCACTATTCTTAGGTTAAAATCACAATTTTTTGGGGCTGCATAATCTCTTATTCCTCGTGCTCTATCATCAGTCATACAAATGGATTTTGAGGGTTTGGCGTGACCATCTCTTCAGGTTGCTCAACAGCTTGTCTTCTCGCACGCCTTTTCTTCTTCTTCGATGGTATGTTATAATGTAAAGTTTAATTTAAGATTAAACTTTATTAATTGAGAGAAATACAATTAAATACGATTTAATTGTAGGCTTAAATTAAATATGAGATATTTAATTTAGCAATTAATTAATTAGAGAATTAGTTAATTATTTAATTTAATTAAATTTGATTTAATTAAAAACTATAGGTTATGTGGGAGATATTCATTTAAATATGATTTAAGAGAAATTAGTTCAATTTGATTTAATTATGGATTTATTTAATTAATTAAATGAATCCTCATCCTATTACAATTGGAAAGAGTACTTAATTATTAATTAATTAAAGGGAAAAATACACTTTTGGTCCCTGAGGTTTGGGTTATGTGACACTTTGATCCCCGAGTTTTCAAACTCAACAAAAATACCCCTGAGGTTTGAGATAAGGAGCAATTTGGTCCCTGTCGTCCATTTTTCTGTTAAACCCTAACGGTAAGCTGACGTGGCACTATTATTTTAATTAAAAAATTGAATTTTTAATTTTTTTTAAAAAAATATATAAAAATATTAAATATATTATTATTTTATTATTATTTTTTAAATTCTCTCTCTATCTGCACTAGATGTCGTGGTTGTGTAAACCCTAGTTGGAAATGTTTTTGGTTGTGATATCTCTATCAGGTTATTTACCAAATCGAGTCATGTTAGGGCTGCACTTCATGCATGTCTAAAGGTTTTCAAGGATTCCACTGTGTTGTGTTGCATGTAAAGTATTTCATATCTAAGATTAGCATGTTTATCAGGTTCAACGATTCAGTAGGGTCAATAGGTGTCGTTAGAGGAGGACGATGTCTGTTGGCTTCACGCCATCTCCCTGACTAAGCTAGCTGGTAGTTTGGGAGGGGGCGAGACAACTTGGTATTAGAGCAGTTAGCTCCATGGGAAATGAGACAAAGTAGTTAGCGCTAAGAAGAATCTAGGAAGTTAATAGTTAGACGTTGAGTCAGTTCAGATAGAACTAGCAGAGTATGGTCCAAGTAGGGATAAGAGTAAGTCCAGTGAGGACTAGAATGTGGGTAGAAGTTTAGTATCATGCATCTAAGTTAAGTATCTATAGCATGTCTGATGTATTAATATGTTATAAGAGTCATGCCACCACGTACCAGCAGACGACGCAGGTAGAATCAGGATGGGACGTAGGATCCTACCCAGGGTCGTTGTGAAAGGGGATCCAGGTAGATTGGGGCAGGCTACGAGCAGTTTGCTAGATCTGCACAGGAGGTAAGTAGGCTAGAGAGAGCAGGGCCTAGTGATCTGGAAAAGATGTATGGAATAGAACGGATGAATAAATTAGGAGCCGAAGTATTTGAGGGTTCCACAGATCCGGTTGACATCGAGGTTTGGTTAAATATGCTTGAGTAATGCTTTGATGTGATGAGATGTCCTAAGGAACGGAAAGTCAGATTGGCCACATTCCTACTGTAGAAAGAGGCAAAGGAATGGTGGAAATCGATATTAGCCAGGCGCAGTGATGCAGGTATTATCCCAACACATACTGTGAGGCAAAAAGAGATGAGTTTTGGGGGTTGAAGCAAGGGCCACTTTCAGTGGTCTACTAGAGAAAGTATACAGAACTTCCACGGTATGCTGATGTGATTGTGGCAACTGAGAGTGACAAGTGTCGAAGGTTTGAAAGAGGGTTGCATTTTGAGATACGTACTCAGGTTACAGCTATTGCTAAGTGGACGGATTTTTGTCAGTTAGTAGAGACTGCCCTACGTGTGGAGTAGAGTATAAGAGAGGAGGAGTTAGCACCGAAGCCTAGTAGTGGGGCTTCAACAACCAGTGGTTTCCGAGGTCGTAAGTAGCGGAGGTTCACACCTGGAGTGAATGTTTCAGGTCTTCAAGACTTTAAGAGTCGGTCTGGTGGCCAGTCATCGAGTAGTATGTTTCTAACTAAGCTGAATATAATGCTAGAGCCTTTATCTGAAGGGTTAGTTATATACACTCTAGTTGGTGACGTTTTAGTAGTAAGTGAAGTGTTGCGTGATTGTGAGGTTTTAGTAGAAGGTCTCAGTATGTTAGTGGATATTCTTCCACTAGAGTTGCAGGTGTTGGATGTAATTTTGGGAATGGATTTCTTATTCACTCACTATGCTTCTATGGATTGGAAAATGAAGGAAGTGACTTTTAGTAAACCAGGTTTGGCTGAAGTGGTTTTCAAGGGTGAGAGGAAGATTATTCCTACGAGTTTGATTTCAGCTCTGAAAGCTCAGAAGTTGCTGAGAAAGGGTTGCACAACGTTTCTTGCACACGTAGTAAAGGTGCAGGAAGAGAAGTTGAAACCAGACGATGTTCCTGTAGTGAACGAATTTCTTAATGTTTTTCCAACTGATCTATCAGGTTTGCCACCTGATAAAAAGGTGGAGTTGACTATTGAATTGTTACTATGAACAACACCTCTTTCACAGGCGCCGTACAAAATGGCTCTGAGCGAGCATAAGTAGCTGAAGGTGCAGTTACAAGAACTACTTGTCAAGGGATACATCGGGCCTAGTGTATCACCTTGGGGAGCTCCAGTGTTATTCGTGAAGAAGAAAGATGGTACCCTCAGATTATGCATTGATTACAGGCAGTTAAACAAGGTCGCGATATGTAACAAGTATCATCTATCACGCATTGATGACTTGTTTTACCAATTATGAGGAGCAGCAGTGTTCTCTAAGATTGATTTGAGGTTAGGATACCACCTGTTAAAGGTTAGGGAATCAGATATTCCTAAGACAGCATTTAGGACGAGGTATGGGCACTATGAGTTTTTAGTGATGCCGTTTGATTTAATTAATGTGCCACCAGTTTTCATGGACCTAATGAACAAGATTTTCCATCAGTATTTAAATCCATTTGTGATAGTGTTCATCGATGACATACTAGTTTACTCAATTGACAGGAAAGCCCATGAAGAGCATCTGTGGATTGTTCTACAGACACTGCGTGATGAACAGTTGTACGCTAAGTTCAGCAAATTTGAGTTCTGGTTGAAACAGGTTGAAACAGGTAGTGTTCGTAGGGAATGTAGTTTCAACGGGCGGAGTTAGTGTTGATCCGCAGAAAGTGGAAGATGTTGTAAACTGGGAGAGACCAGCTAGTGCAACAGAGGTATGTAGTTTCCTAGGCCTGGCAGGATACTACAGACGTTTTGTTCAGGATTTCTCAGGATTAGCATAACCCTTGACAGCTTTGATAAGGAAGAGTGCAAAGTTTGAGTGGTCGGATAAATCTGAACAAAGTTTCCAGGAGCTGAAAAAAGAGATTAGTGACAACACCTATTCTAACACTTCCTGTTACAGGTGTTGGGTGATTTTCCGCAAGTGCACGGGTCATCACAAGTAATATAAAACGGAAAGTATTCCGAGTATCGAATCCTCAGGGAAGCGAAGCGAAATTTAAGCAAAGCAAAAATCTCTTGAGCACTAAAAATACTTGGGCGAAATAATATTTAGGGAATAGCTCATGCAATAAAAAGGATTCAAATTCAAACAATTAAAGAAAATAAATTGATCAATCAAGAAATAAAATATGGAGAAAGAGTGGGAGGAGGGGTCTTGAAAATCAATTATTAGCTAAATAGTTGTTATAATTATCTTATCTCATTGCCCAACTAATTATAATCCTAGAATCTCCGTTAATCGCATAGGTTCTCCTGTCGGTTTCCCCTAATTGTAATTAATTCATTTTAACAACCTAAGGGTACTTAGCGCCATTAAAAATCATTAATTATTACGCTCTGATACATTTTAGGAATCTAAGTTTAATCAACTAATCCCGGTGTCACAACGTGCAATTAAACTAGTTGCATGGATTATGATCTATCCTAATTTCTCTCCGTCGAGTTTCCATTAAGAATCGAATCATTACACAATTGGCCAGATTGAGTAAAGCATTAAGCACATCCATACAAATAATTAGGAAATGGGCAAGAGACAAGAAATTATAACAATATTTGAACTATAATTTCATTTCAAGACCCCAAATTGGGGTTTTAGCTACACATGGCTAAAATGTCCACAATAATTACAATGGAAAGCATAAGTAAGAGCATAAAAGGAAAGGAATTGACCGTCGAAAAACCCCTTGCTGACGCTTGGAGCCCCGCTGACTACTCCTTGAGCCTCCTAAGATGCTCCCCAAAACTCCCAAAATTTTTCCCACTAAAAGAATCCTCTCAAATAGGCTAGGAAGCCTTGAGAGGGGCTCCAAAGGAGCCTAAAGAAGAGAGGGAAGGAAGAATTCCAAAAGGAATTGTTTGAATGATGATTGATGATAATTGAGGCACCTTGGGGCGCCTTTTATAGGCCTGGAATAGGGGTAGCGTCGCGACACTGTCCCAAAATTCCAAATTTTTCAGCTTCTTTTTGGGCTGATTTTTGGGCCTTCTTCTTCATTTCTTTTGGGCATTTTGTCATGATTGTCTTCTTTGGGCCCCCAATTGATCCAAGCTTGGATTTGGGCTTCAATTTCTTCAATTTTGGCACTTTTTCTCCCAAAATCACCAACTTTGCTCCTAAGGACCAAATAACAAAATTCATTAAATATTTTCCTAAAAAACACGATTAAAGCACCGAAAAGCTTAATAAATTGGGACTAAAATAGCGACATTTCTGCTCGCTATCAACAGGGAAGGATTATGTGATCTAATGTGACGCTTCGAGGCAAGGATTAGGTTGTGTGCTTATGCAGGATGGAAAGGTAATAGCTTATGCTTCAAGGCAGTTGAAGAAGCATGAGTGTAATTACGCTACCCATGATCTTGATCTAGCAGCAGTTGTTTTAACACTAAAGATCTGGAGACATTATTTATTCGGTGAGAAGTGCCACATTTTTCACAAATCATAACAGTCTGAAGTGTATCTTTAATCAGAAAGAGTTGAATCTGAGAAAGAGGCGATGGTTAAAACTGATTAAGGACTATGATTGTACCATTGAATACCATCCGGATAAGGCTAACGTAGTGGCAGATGCATTAAGTAGGAAGTCGAGACTTCCGAAAAGTGCCTTGTGTGGTATTCGAGCAACCTTGCTAAGTGAGTTAAGAGGTTTCAGGACGGTTGTGACTGCATAGAGGTCCGCGAGTCTTTTAGCTCAATTTCAAGTTAGGTTTTCTCTAGTATCAAAGATTGTGAGAAGAAAGGCAGCCAGAGAATAGTAACTTACAGACGATGCTTGAAAAGTCCAAGCAAGGCCAAAAGGCTGAATTTTAGTTGAGAGCAGACGGAGCCATAGTTATGCAGGGAAGACTATGCGTTCCGAGTATTAGTGAGCTTAAGGGTGCTATACTAGAGGAAGCTCACAGTTCGGCTTACGTTATGCAACTAAGAAGCACCAAGATGTACAAAACTCTAAAGAAAACTTATTGGTCCCCTGGAATGAAGTGGGAGATAGCCGAATATGTTGATAGATGTTTGATCTGCCAACAGGTTAAACTAGTGAGACAAAGGCTAGGAGGACTCCTTAATCCACTGTCGGTGCCAGAGTGGAAGTGGGAGCATATTATCATGGATTTTCTGTTTGGATTACCTCATACTTCTAGTGGACATGATGGTATATGGGTAATAGTAGACAGACTCACAAAGACAGCACGATTTATATCGATTAAAGCAACATTTACACTAGATCAGCCAGCTAACTTATACGTCGACAAGATTGTGAGTCAACATGGAGTGCCAGTGTCCATAGTTTCAAATAGGGATCCGAGGTTTACTTCTAAGTTTTGGCCTAGTGCTCAGAAAGTAATGGGAACAAAGTTGAAGTTCAGTACAGCGTTCCATCCCCAGACATATGGTCAGTCAGAGAGGACCATCCAGACCTTAGAGGACATGTTGAGAGCATGTGTCCTTCGGTTTAAGGGAAGTTGGGATACCCAATTATCATTGATGGAGTTCGCTTATAATAACAGTTATCAGTCTAGTATCGACAAGGCACCATTCGAGGCTTTGTATGGCAGACCATGCAGAACTCCTGTGTACTGGAACAAAGTGGGAGAGCAAGAGCTAGTTGGTCCTGAGTTGGTACAAGTTACATGAGACAATATTAAGTTGATTAAAGAGAACCTAAAGATAGCTCAAGATCAATAGACGAGCTATGCAGACAAGTGACGAAGAGACTTAGAATTCCAGGTTGGAGATCAAGTTTTCTTAAAGTTATCTCCGTGGAGAGGTGTTCTTCGCTTTGGGAGGAAAGGTAAGCTGAGTCCTAGATATATTGGTCCTTATCAGATAACAACACGAGTTGGGCTGACAACCTATAGACTTGAGTTGTCAATAGAACTTGCTCAAATACATGATGTTTTCATGTGTCCATGTTGAGGAAATATATTCTAGATCCATCACATGCTTGCAACCGATTGAGCTGAAAGAAGACTTGAGTTATGAAGATGAATTGGTTCAGATCCCACTCGTGAAGGTCCTTTGGAGACATAATGGAGTGGAGGAGGCAACCTGGGAGTCAGAAGACCAGGTAAGGAGGAGTTACCCGACACACTTCACCTAAGGACTTATAAATTTCAAGGATGAAATTTCATAAGGGGGAGGTAAGTTGTAAACCCGAGACTTCACTTTGATTATTTGCTCTTGTCACATATTGTAGGAAGTTTGATTAAAGTTGTTTTTGTTCATTGTTGAAGAAAAATGGCAAAGCTTTATGGTTTCATTGTGGTTTCATTGTTGGATTAAAGTTGTTAGAAGTTATTAATTTAAGGAAAAAGAAAAGAAAAGAAAAGAAAAGAGGAAAAGGAAAAAAAAATGAAAATGGGAAAAACCCATTCGGTGCTTAATGGAATAAAGAGAGAATCCACCATTGCCTATGTCATCCCAGTCCATTTTCTCCATCATTTCCCATCAAATTCTAGAGCATTTCAAGAGAGAGAGTGGATGAAGAGGAAGAAGAATCTTGATAGAGGTTTGAGGTTGAAGAAGAGAGGAAAAAGTTCATGCAAGTGCAACCATGGCAGAATCTGGGTTCAATCTGCCTATCTCTGGTTCTTAATTCGGTTTGGGCTACACAAGAAGAACTAAGAGGTGAGGCCTGTCTTTCTGGAAATTTAATCCATTTTCTAACAAATTTCATGAGGGAAGCTTGAGCTAATTCTGATTCTATGTTAATGGTTTTTGAAGTGGAAAACAAAGCACAAAATTTTCGTTTAAATCTGAAGAGTCTCTGGTTTTCTCTAGTTTTTCGAATGTTCTGGGGTGTACATGTTGAATTAGAAGCTCAAATGGGTATGGTTGGAAAGCATATTCAATTTCCTATAACGTTCATGAATAACTTGTGAGCAAACAATTACTAGAAGTATGTTTAATGTTAGGAGAAATGTAGAGGGTAGCAGAGAAGCACAAATCTGTATTTGCTGTGTTCGGGGGATTTCTGGACAAATCCGTTTGGAGCCTCATTTTTATTCCTTCCTTTAAGTTGTAGAGGGTTCGAAAATGAAGAGTTTGATATAAAGTACATTAATTTTGGTAAAGTATTGAGGAAGTTATGAGTGTTTTAAGTTAGGGTATTAAATCTGGAAATTATGGGAAAAACGTGAAATGTGATTTTATTTCTAGAGCTTTGAATTCATGAGCATGGAAAGACAAGACTATTACAGTTCTGATGCTCGATTGTGGTTTGTTTGAAAGGCCAAGAGAAAATAGGCCGAGTTTACAGACCAGGGAACTAGCCAAGACTGTGAGTGACAAAACGAAATTCGAAAATGATTTCTAAACTGTTATTTATGCTAAATTGGTTTACATACTTGAATATGAACTTATGAATGATACATGATTTCTATGAATGGTTTCAAGCATAAGTTTTGAGCTTAGATTTTCTAATGAGATTTATGTACGAGCATGTGATTATTGATTTTCTGAAAAGTAGTTGAAATTGTAAACCCGAGACTTTCCTTGGATCATTTTCTCTTGTCATCTATTGTGGAAGTTGAATTAAAGTTATTGTTCAATGTTGAAGGAAATGACAAAGCTTTGTGGTTCATTGTGGTTTCATGGTTGGATTAAAGTTGTTGGAAGTTATTAGTTTAAGAATGAAAGGAAAGAAAAGAAATAACCAAAGGAAGTGAAAGGAAAGAACAAAAAAAAAAAGAAAAAAAAAAGAAAATGGAAACCCCACTTTCGGTGCAAATAGTTTAAAGGAAACACTCCACCAACAAGCCTCATTTCAGCCCATTTCTTCATCCTTTTCCCACCCAAATCATTGAGCATTTCGAGGGAGAGAGTGGAGGAAGAAGAAGAAGAAAATTGTTGAGGGTTTGAAGTTGAAGAAGAGTGGAAAAGCTCATGCAAGTGCAACAATGGCAGAATCTGAGTTCAACCTGCCTATCTCTGGTTTTTTATTCGGTTTGAGCTACACAGAAAGAACTAAGAGGTGAGGTTTGATTTTCTTGAAAGTTAATCCATTTTCTAATAAATTTCATGAAGGAAGCTTGAGCTAAATTGGTGATAGGTTAATGGTTTTTGAAATGGAAAACAGAGCACATGGTTTTCATGCAAACCAGGAGGATCTCTGGTTTTCTCTGGTTTTTCGAGCATTCTGGGGTGTACAAGTTGAATCAGAAGCTCTATTTGGTATGGCTGGAAAACGTATTCAATTTCCTACAACGCTCATGAAGAATTCATGAGCCAAAAATGACTTGAAGTAGGTTTAATTTCAGGAGATAGATAAAGGGTAGCAGAGAACCTCAAATCTGTGTTGTTTGTGTTCGGGGAATTTCTAGACAAATCGGTTGGGAAACGCATTTTCATTTCTTCAGGTAAGTTGTAGAGTGTTCGGAAATGGAGAGTTTGATATATAGTACATTAATTTTGGTCAAATGTGGAGGACGTTATGGGTGTTGGAAGTTAGGGTATAAAATCTGGAAAATCTGGAAAAGTAGAATGTGAAGTGTGATTTTTAATTCAAGTGTTTCGAATTCATGAGCATGGAATGACAGGCGAAGAGGAAATAGGTCGAGTCTACAGACCAGGAAACTAGCTAAGACAGTGAGTGACAAAACAAATTTCGTAAATTATTTCTAAACTATCTTTTATGAGTTAACGTTTTATATGCTTTTCTATGAATGGTTTCAAGCATGAGTTTTGAGCTTAGATTTTCTAATGAGGTTTATATACGAGCACGTGGTTATTGAGTTTCTGAAAAATAGTTGAAACGATATTACTTTAAGCAAAGTATGTATTAGCTAGTGCTATTTAAAGATTTTAAGTTTTTCATGAGCAAGCTGAGTAAGCTTGAGTTTTACAAAAGATAACAATAAGCAGGCATATTTTAATGCTTTCATGTGGTTTTTCTGAGATTTCTATTGACTACATGACTGAGATATTGAGCCCGAGGCTATATGGTATCGTGTGCACACAGGTTATATTCTGTTGTTGACGTTGAGTGTACTCCGTAACAACGATGCTGTCGTGAGTGCTGGACGGGCCCCACTACGATAAAGACGATGGGAGTGCTGGTCGGGCCCCACTACACCGTAGGACTAGTAAACGTTGGTTGTACTGGACGTGCCCTACACAACGTAGATCGGTCATGTTCGTTAAAACGTTTGATGTACTTGATATGCCTTGCTAGATTTTTAATGACGTACATGCGATGGTTTTGAGAAAGCTTTTATCATTGCACGATTTTTAATGACGTACATGTGATGTTTAACGCCTTGGTTGAGCAGCTTTATACGTTTAAAGTTTTATCATGTGTTCTGATTTCTGAATTTACAGTTTTAAATTTAGTCACTCTCTAGGCTTCGTAGCTCACCCTTTCAAAATGTTTTCCCACCATTCATGTAGAGATCGAGCTCCCGGTGCCTAATACATTGCCAACGTCTAGTGAAAGTTCCACATCAAGCTCCAGTATGTGGGTGGAGTTGTATATATAGTCTGTCTATATTGTAAATGTTTTGTAAGCATTGGATAATTTAGGTTCTAGAGGTCGTGGTTGTATAAACCCCAGTTGAATATGTTTTTGGTTATTATATCTATATCAGGTTATTTTCCAAACCTAGTTATGTCAAGGCTGCACCTCGTGTATGTTAAAAGGTTTTTAGGGATTCCGATGTGTTGTGTTTCATGTAGAATATTTTATATCTAAGATTAGTATGTTTATCAGGTTCAACATTACATGAGGGTCAACAGGTATCGTTAGAGGAGGACGATGTTCGTTGGCTTCACGCCATCTTCCAGACTGAGCTAATAGGTGGTCCGAGAGGGGGTGTGACAACTTGGTATCAAAGCAGTTAGCTCCATGGGAAATGAGACATGGTAGTTAGTGCTAAGAAGAATCTAGGAAGTGAATAGATAGACGTTGAGTTCGTTCAGATAGAACTAGTGGAGTATGGTCCAAGTATTGTTTAGAGTGAGTCCAGTCAGGACTAGAATATGGGTAGAAGTTTAGTATCATGCATCTGAGTCAATCTGACAGGGGATCTAGTACCCCGAGAGGTCATGTATCTATAGCATGTCTGATGTGTTGATATGTTATAGGAGTCATGTCACCACGTACCAGTAGACGACGTAGGTAGAATCAGAACGGGACGCATGATCCTACCCAGAGTAAATTTGAAATGGGATCCAGTACCCCGAGAGGTCAGAATGAGGCAAGGATTGAGCAGTTTGCTAGGTCTGCAGAAGAGGTCGGTAGACTAGAGAGAGCAGGGCCTAGTGATCTGGAAAAAATGTATGGGATTGAACAGCTGAAGAAATTAGGAGCCACAGTGTTTGAGGGTTCCACAGATCCAGCTGACGCCGAGGTCTGGTTAAATATGCTGGAGAAATGCTTCGACGTGATGAGTTGTCCTAAGGAGCGAAAAGTCAGATTAGCTACATTCATTTTGCAAAAGGAGGCGGAGGGATGGTGGAAATCCATTTTAGACAGGCGTAGTGATGCACGTACGTTAGACTGGCAGACTTTCAAAGGCATATTCGAGGATAAGTACTATCCCACCACATATTGTGAGGCTAAGAGAGATGAGTTTCTGGGCTGAAGTAAGGGTCACTTTCAGTGCCCGAGTACGGGAGAAAGTATACCGAGCTTTCACGGTATGCCAATGTGATTGTGGCATCTGAGAGTGACAGGTGTCAAAGGTTTGAGAGAGGGTTGCGTTTTGAGATACGTACCCCAGTTACCGCTATTGCCAAGTGGACAGATTTTTCCCAGCTAGTAGAGACTCCTTACGTGTGGAGCATAGTATAATAGAGGAAAAGTCGACATTGGAGCCTAGTTGTGGGGCTTCAACAGCTAGTGGTTTCCAAGGTCGTGAGCAGCAGAGGTTCACACCTGGAGTGAATGTTTCAGGCCGTAAAGACTTCAAGCGTCGATCTGGTGGCTAGTCATCAAGATAGATGAGTTCAAGTGGTGCCTATCAGAGGCAGAGTCAGAGAGCCCCCAGTTAGTCTGCGAGTTAAGTAGCAAGACCGCAGACGGGTCAGGAGTCCGTTGCTAGTGAATCCAGGAGAACCCCATGTTAAAGTTGTGGTAAGAATCATCGGGTTCAGTGTCTTGTTGGCACCGGTGTGTGTTACCAGTGTGGACAACCAAGGAATTTCAAGAGGGATTGTCCACAGCTGAGAGCAGCAGTTCAGAGGGACCAGGGAGTTGAGTCCCACACAGTTGAGAAGCCGAGAGTCTTTGCAGGCGCAGGAGAAGGCACTAGTGGTGCAAGGTAGAAGGGAGTTGTGGGGAGACCTAGGTAGTAGGGAAAAGTCTACGCCATGACTCAACAGGAAGTAGAGGATGCACCAGACGTGATTACTGGTACGATTTTGATTTGTAATGTACCTGCACATGTTTTATTAGATCTAGGCGTTACGCATTCATTTGTTTCTAGTATGTTTTTAACTAAGCTGAATAGGATGCTAGAGCCTTTATCTGAGGAGTTAGTCATATGCACTCCAGTTGGTGATGTTTTATTAGTCAATGAAGTGCTGCGTGATTGTGAGGTTGTAGTAGAAGGTCTATGTACGTTAGTGGATCTTTTTCCCCAAGAGTTGCAAGCGTTCAATGTGATTTTGGGAATAGACTTCTTATTCACTCACTATCCTTCTATGGATTGC
This sequence comes from Luffa acutangula, assembly GCA_036850905.1. Taxonomy (NCBI): domain Eukaryota; kingdom Viridiplantae; phylum Streptophyta; class Magnoliopsida; order Cucurbitales; family Cucurbitaceae; genus Luffa; species Luffa acutangula. The sequence continues at coordinate 12,586,436 of CM072094.1, read as the reverse complement.
CATAGGAAGGAAGTGACTTTTAGGAAACCGAGTTTGACTGAAGTGGTATTCAGGGGTGAGAGGAAGATTATTCCTACGAGTTTGATTTCAGCTCTAAAAGCTGAGAAGTTGTTGAGGAAGGGTTGCACAACGTTTCTTGCACACGTAGTAGAGGTGCAAGAAAAAAAGCAGAAACCAGGAGATGTTCATGTAGTGAACGAATTCCTTGATGTTTTTGCAGCTGATCTATCGGGTTTGCACCTGATAGAGAGGTGGAGTTCACTATTGAATTGTTACCAGGAACAACACCTATTTCACAGGCACCGTACAGAATGGCTCCGAGTGAGCTTAAGGAGTTCAAGGTGCAGTTGCGAGAACAAGTTTACATGGGATAAATCAGGCCTAGAGTATCACATTGGGGAGCTTCGGTGTTATTCGTGAAGAAGAAAGATGGTACCCTGAAATTATGTATTGATTAAAAGCAGTTAAACAAGGTCACGATACGTAACAAGTATCCTCTACCACGCATCTATGACTTGTTTGACCAGTTAAGGGGAGCAACAATGTTCTCCAAGATTGATTTGAGGTCATGATATATCCAGTTAAAGGTTAGGGAATCAGATATTCCTAAGAAAACATTCAGGACGAGGTGTGGACACTATGAGTTTTTAGTGGTGCCATTCGGTTTAACAAAAGCGCCAACAGTTTTCATGGACCTCATGAACATGATCTTCCATCAGTATTTAGATCAGTTTGTGATAGTGTTCATCGATGACATACTAGTTTACTCAATTGACTGGAAAGCCCATGAGGAACATCTAGGGATTGTTCTACAGACAATACGTGATAAACAGTTGTACGCTAAATTTAGCAAATGTGAGTTCTGGTTGAAGCAAGTAGTGTTCTTAGGGCATGTAGTTTCAGCGGACGAAGTTAGTGTTGTTCTGCAGAAAGTGGAAGTTGTTGTCAATTGGGAGAAACCAGCTAGTGCAATAGAGGTGCGTAGTTTCCTAGGCCTGGTCGGATACTACAAAAGTTTTCTTTAGGATTTCTCACGACTAGCATTACCCTTGACAGCTTTGACAAGGAAGAATGCTAAGTTTGAGTGGTCGGATAAATGCGAACAGAGTTTCCAGGAGCTGAAGAAGAGATTAGTGACAGCACCAATCCTGACACTTCTTGTAAGAGGGAAAGAGTATGTGATCTATTGTGACGCTTCGAGGCAAGGATTAGGTCGTGTGCTTATGCAGGAAGGAAAGGTAATAACTTATGCTTCACAGTTGAAGAAGCATGAGTGTAATTACCCTACCCATGATCTTGAGCTAGCAACAGTTGTTTTAGCGCTAAAGATCTAGAGACATTATTTATTCGGTGAGAAGTGCCACATTTTCACAGATCATAAGAGTCTGAAGTATATCTTTGATCATAAAGAGCTGAATCTGAGACAGAGGCGATGGCTAGGACTGATTAAAGACTATGACTGTACCATAGAATATCATCAAGGTAAGGCTAACGTGGTAGCAGATGCGTTAAGTAGGAAGTCGAGACTTCTGAATAGTGCCTTGTGTGGTATTCCAACAAGCTTGCTAAGTGAGTTAAAAGGTGTCAAGGCGATTGTGACTGCAGAAAAGTCATGGAGTCTTTTAGCTCAATTTCAGGTTTTGTCTTCTTTAGTAGCAGAGATTGTGATAAGACAGCCATTGGATAGTAACTTACAGAAAATACTTTCAAAGTCCAAGCAAGGCCTAGAGGTAGAATGTGAGTTGAGAGCAGACGGATCCATAGTTAAGTAGGGAAGACTATGTGTTCCGCGTATTAGTGAACTTAAGAGTGCTATATTAGAGGAAACTCACAGTTCAGCTTACGCTATGCATCCAGGAAGCACCAAGATGTACAAAACTCTGAAGAAAACTTATTGGTGGCCTAGTATGAAGCGAGAGATAGTTGAATATATTGATAGATGTTTGATCTGTCAACAGGTTAAACCAGTGAGACAAAGGCCAGAAGGACTCCTTAATCCACTGCCAGTGCCCGAGTGGAAGTTGGAGCATATTACCATGGATTTTCTGTTTGGATTACCTCGTACTTCTAGTGGACATGATGGTATATGGGTAATAGAGGACAGACTCACCAAGACAACACGGTTTATACCAGTTAAAGCGACGTCTACACTAGATATGCTAGCTAAGTTATACGTCGACAGGATTGTGAGTCAGCATGAGTGCCAGTGTCCATAGTTTCAGATAGGGGTCCGAGGTTCACTTTTAAGTTTTTGCCTAGTGTGCAGAAAGCAACGAAACAAAGTTGAAGTTCAGTACAACGTTCCATCCCCAGACAGATGGTCAGTCAGAGAGAACCATCCACACCTTAGAGGACATGTTGAGAGCATGTGTCCTTCAGTTTAAGGGAAGTTGGGATACCCGCTTATCACTTATGGAGCTCGCTTATAATAACAGCTATCAGTCTAGTATCGGCATGGCACCATTCGAGGGTTTGTATGCCATACCATGCAGAACTTCTGTGTGCTAGAATGGAGTGGGAGAGCGAAAGCTAGTTGGTCCTAAGTTGGTACAAGTCACGTCGGACAGTATCAAGCTGATTAGAGAGAACCTGGGAATAGCTTAGGATCGACAGAAGAGCTATGCAGATAAACGACGAAGAGACTTGGAATTCCAGGTTGGAGATCAAGTTTTCTTAAAGTTGTCTCCATGGAGAGGTGTTCTTCGCTTTGGGAGGAAAGGTAAGTTGAGTCCTAGATATATTGGTCCTTACTAGATAATAGAACGAGTTGGACCAGCAGCCTATAGACTTGAGTTGCCAGCAGAACTCGCTCGAATACATGATGTTTTTCATGTGTCCATGTTGAAGATATATATTCCAGATCCATCCCATGTGTTGCAAGTGCAACCGATTGAGCTAAAAGAAGACTTGAGTTATAAAGAGGAAGCGGTTCAGATCCTTGACAAAAATGAGCAAATTTTGAGGAACAAAACAATCCCACTCGTGAAGGTCCTTTGGAGAATTCATGGAGGAGATGAGGCAACTTGGGAGTCAGAAGACCAGATGAGGAGGAGTTACCCGACACTCTTCACCTAAGGACTTCTAAATTTTGAGGACGAAATTTCAAAAGGAGGAGGTAAGTTGTAAACCCGAGACTTTCCTTTGATCATTTTCTCAATACTTGAACTTTATGTGGAGACATACAAGTGGATCAGGTTTGAGTAATAGCCAGAACATACTATATAGTATAGGGATAGGGTTGGGTACCTTATCCTGGGGACACTATGATATGTGGTCCACTTTGTATTTAGTACAGACGATGTGATCCTGAATCGTTCATGAGGAGACATGCGAGTGGGGGCGTCCTATGCAATTAGTTTGCATAAGACCAGGACTGAGAAATAAGTCACTTTAACTTTATAACGTCGTTTACTGTTGAAACTAACTAAATTCACACGATGACCTAGGTAACTCGATCTTAATCTTGAGTTAACTATGAACTCCTGTTTATTCAGGATTATCCTTTGATTTTCATCGGTGAGAGTGGCTCATCATCGCCGACTCAAAAAGCCTACAATTTTGGGGATAAGACTGGGTATATAGTTAGGGACATAGTCCTGCAAGATGGAATTCACTCCTATCCGAATTAGGGATAGTAGAGAGGTTGTTCCCTTAAGTGCTGACTCCGAGGCTTGAACAAAGGGATCCCGCTATCTCATTGGCCCGAGAGAGACTCAGTTTGGTGGTTGGACCACAAACCAATTATTCATTAGAGGATCAGTGGGACTTAAGGAAAAAGAGGTAACTTGAGGGGTAAAACGGACATTTGATCCAGTTGTAGTTACGAACGACCTGTGAAGGATCGACGTACTAATGATGGTTATATCGGGTGGACATAAATATATCTTCAATGACGAGAGTGCAACTACTGGACTATAGTAAAGTGTCCTAATAGTTAACGAATGTTGGTTAATTAGGTTACAGAGTTTAGCCGGTTAATCTTGGATCGTTGGAGCTCATGATTTGTAGGTCCATTAGGTTCCCCTGCTAGCGCATACAGACTAAACCTTTGAACACTGTGATGGAAGAATTTGAAGCGTTCAAAATTTGGTTAAGGGTGTTAAACGTGAATTGTATACAATATACTTAACATATTATAGTTTAGTTATGAATTAAACTTTAGAGGAAGATGGAGATATTTAAATATGATTTAAATATCATTAATTTGTATATGATACATATCTTGGTTTGAATTTTATATATGAATAGAGATTTATATCGATTTGAGAGAAGTCGGGATTGGTGTAATGGTTTAATTTGATTTTTTATATTAAATTAAATGAATTAATTAAAATTTTAAATTAACTATTTAAAATTAATTTTATTATAATTTAATTTAATAAAATACATTTATTTTTTAGAAATTATTTTTGAAAATAAAAATGGCTTAGATTTATTGGAGGTGGTGGGAAATTGTGACAATTCTGGTGATATAACATCCTTTTGACAGCTTTAATCTATGCATGTTTTTTGTCTTCTCTCTAGCAAATGAGATTTGCATGTCATCTTCCTTAAATAGAAGATCAAGAAGTAAAAAACTAAGGTTGATCATAAGTGTTATGCCGCAAAAATCCTTACTCAAAAACCAAAAGATATCTCGCTCATATTGCTTGAGTTTTCAAGCTATTTCCCTCCATTCATCACGAATCCGACTTCCGAAAATTGTTCTAAGGCTGGAGGATAGTAGGGAAGACTCTAGTGGTGGTCCACGTACCATTCTTGTTCAAAAACATTATCCGGATTGCTACAATTTCGAGCCAAAAAGGTTGGTAACATTTTGTTATGTTTTTCGGTTATATTTAAGACGCTTTTAATCTGTAAAATTAATGAAATTAGAGTGCTTTCGATCCAAATCGCTTCCTCGCAAGTGTTGTACACTCCACCTAAGATCCAAGTTGCTTCCGCATGAGTGATGTACACTCCTTCACAAAGTCCTCAAGTCTTCAGCGTCTTTGGTCTTTAGAGATAGAGAATTTGCAGTGGGTGGCAAATTGGACCAAATTTATAGCAAATATAGCACAATGTAAAAAAAAAAATTGCAAATATAACAAAATCTATCAGAGTATATTACTGATAGACACTGATAGACTTTATTCAGAGACTTTATTCAGAGTCTATCAGTGTCTATCGCTGATAAACTCTGATTAATCAAAATCTATCAGTGACTATCATTGATAGAATTTGATTAATCACAGTCTATCAGTGATAGTCACTGATAGATTTTGATTAATCGAAATCTATCAGTGATAGACACTGATATACTTTGAATAATCAAAGTCTATCAATGATAGACACGGATAGAATCTAACAACTTTTTGGTCTTGTACAATTAATTTTTTTATATTTGCAATTAGTTTGCAACTGTGCTATATTTGCTATTAATTTGGTCCAATTTGTCATTTATGCAACTGCCCCTTAGAGATATCTCAATCTCCTAGGAGTCTTCCAAATGCTCAGGCTTCTGATTCTTGACTGAAATTTCTATCGTTGATAGAACTCTATCACTGATAGATAGATTCTATCACTAGAGTAACAGAATTCTATCATATAGAATTCTATCGTCGATAAATAGATTCTATCACTATCACTAGAGTAACAAAATTCTATCGGATAGAATTCTATCGCTGATAGATAGATTATATCACTTGAGTAACATAATTCTATCGGATAGAACTCTATCACTAATAAAACTCTATCACTGATAAATAAATTCTATCACTAGAGTAACAGAATTCTATCGCGCGCTGATAGAACTCTATCACTGATAGAAAGACTTTCTATCAGTGATAGAAGATTTCTATCAATTAAAAAAAAACAAAAAAAAAACTTGACGAGGAAGAAGAGATGCACGTGCCAATTGCAGGGGTAATTTATGAATATAAAAAATTAATTAAAAAATTTTGCCATATTTTCAAATATTTTTAAAAATTGCTATATTTGCCATTATTTACCCTTATGTTGCCACCCATTACAATTATCCTTAATTCTTTTCAATAGAGTTGGATTATTTAAGGTTGGTGGTCGAAATCTTTTTTTAGTGAACTGAACTTATGTCATGTGATTAATAATAGATAAGTAGCATTCAAATCTTTCATGTCTAATAATTTAATTCAGGAACACATGTAAATTTGTAATTGGTCTTAACTTTTATTTTATCATTAATTTAAATAATAATATGACAATTTGTGATTGGTCGAAATTTATTATTTATGGATAAAATATTAAATTTAGCATAACTCTTCAACAATCCTTTTGAGTCAACGAAAATTTAACACAAGTAATAAATGTTGGAATCCGTGCTCTCAAATTATTGAACCAAACAAAAACAAAAAAACAAACTGTACGGACATGTATTTTCAATAATAAGATCACTATCCTCCAAAAATAATGTCACAGCCTTGCAATTAACGAAGTGGCAAGTTTCTTCCCATTGTTCTCAAAATAAAATAAAGGTATTTATTTTCCTCTCCCTTAATTTAGCATTATCTTTCCTAAAGTTAGAAAAATAGACAAGTGGTATGTTGATATGTTAACATCACATTAGCGCCAATGTCAAACCTTCCTTCTTTAAAAATTCTCTAATTTCTCACATTGGTTTCTATAAGTTCAACTCCAATGACATCCTCAAATACAATAATAGGTAGTACAATATAAGAATATGAATATATATTTATAATTATAAAAAGAAAAAATCTAGGCAAGAACTACCAAAGACGTTGACGTGAGGATAGTTTGAGTGGTCAGATATCAACGTCTTTCTTTATGGATTATAAGTTTGAATATTTTCTATCTTAATTACAATGTAATTTTTTAAACAATTGTGGAACAAACAACAATAACAATTTCAACTTGATAATAAGAATTTAAACTCCTAACCTATTAGTTGAGATTCAGGTTAGCAGTAAAGTTTCATTTGAAAAACATTTGGTCTAGAAAGACACAATTTACGGATAATCATGTCTTTAAACTAACAAATTTAAAAACAAGCAACCATGTCTTTTGGAAAGTCTTTGTGAGGAATATTCTTTTAAAAAAATTAATTTATCAAAATATCTTTTTTATTTCCCAATAATCTTTCAACCACATCTAAGGGATGATATTCATGTCTTCATGGGTAACATGTCTCATTGGTGTGAAAATAAAACTTTTATACTACCATGAAATAAAAATTTTCAATTAACTTTCAAGTACCATGCTCCTTTAAGGAAATTTTTAAAAGGGACTTCTTTGTACAAAAAAAAAAAACAATAATTACAAAAATCACAGTGGCCACGGAAGGAAGAAATCCAAGGTTTGTAAGTGTGGACAATTTATCTCCAATTGTATGACGCCTTTTTAGTTGAACCAAAAGCTAATTCACGAGAGTTTGTGTCGAAAGTGAACAATATCATACCTGTTGCCGGTGTCCAGCCCACTTGTTGCATAAGCAAGGCTTTATTTTTTTTAACTCGTATTTATGAGTCCAATATGTCGAGTTATGTGTATAGTCCAATTAGGGCTAAATGGGTTGGCTTGTCTTGAAAGTCCAAGGTTTTTTCTTTTGATATGGAATGACCTAAGGAAAGAGAAGACAGTGAAAAAATACAGAAAAAACACACAGAAAGATTGAGAGAAGAAGGGAGAGCAGTGCAGTTCGGATTTCAGGGACAACCTCCACAAAGTTGTCAATTATTGGAGTTTCAACCATTGGATTTATCTGAAATTTGGTCAGTCCTTTGGGGACACATAGGACCTCGTTTGGAACGGTTAGATCATCGTTTTGAACTCTGGTTTGTTCGTAATCGCTGCTGGACAGAACCTCCAAAACAAGAGATATTTTCATCTTTTTTATCTCTCAAGTGTTGATCTCTTATGTATGAAACTATTGGTGGATTGTGAATATTTGTATGATTGATTTGGATTCTTTTTCCTTCAATTTTATCATAATAAGAGAAGCAACAAGAGTGGACTCCTCACAAGTTCCGTGGTTTTACTTTTCACATTGAAAGGGGTTTCCATGTATAAATCGTGTGTGTTATTTGTGTTTCAGTCTTCTAAATTTTATGGTTGATTTTTGTCCATTATTTGTTGATTTATTGGTGATTACTTTTGTGGTGTATTGGAGCAGTATTATTTGGTTGATTGTCTTGGAGCTGATCCTAGTGGATTGTTGATATACTACTTGGGTCCTATTAATACCATTGTGAAGATATGTGGAGGGCCTCGTGTCGTTAACAATTGGTATGAAAAACATAGCAAGATCTGTGATAGCGAGCAGAAATGTCGCTATTTTAGTCCCAATTTATTATGCTTTTTAGTGTTTTAATTGTGTTTTTGTTGAAAATATTTAATGTATTTTGTCATTTGGTCTCTAGGGGCAAATTATGGATTTTGGTGAGAAAAGTGCCCAAAAAGAAGTCATTTTAGCCCAATTTCCATACTTGGGTCAAGGGGAAAGCCAAGAAGATCAACAATGAAGATGAAGCCCAAAAGAATTAAACATTGGTCCAAGAAAAGAAGCCCAAACCGTAGCTGAAAGATCTGGAAATCGCATGCCGTCAAGACGTTGTAAGGACAGCGTCGCGACGCTGTCCATTTCTTGGCCGGCAAGTCGATGACGTCACAGCGTCGCGACGCTACCCCTTTTCCAAGCCTATATAAGGCGTCCCTTGGTGCGTTGTTTTTCCATCAATCATCATTTTCTTCCATTCTTGGCTCCTTTGGGAGCCTCTCTCAAGGCTTTCTAGCCTTTTTGAGTGTTTCTTTAGTGAGAAATTTTTGGGGAATTTTGGGGAGCATTCTAGGAGGCTCAAGGAGTGTTCGAAGGGACTCCAAGCGTTAGCGAAGGGGTTTTCGATTGTCAATTCCTTCCCTTTTATTATGCTCTTAATTATGTTTTCCATTGTAAATTTTATGGATATTTTAGCTATGTATAGCTAAACCCCAATTTGGGGTCTTCAAATGAAATTATAGTCAAAATGTTGTTATAATTACCTGTCTCTTGCTCTTTTCCTAATTATTTGTATGGATGTGCTTAATGTTGTATGCAATCTGGCCAATTGTGTAATGATCTGATTCTTAATGGAGACTCGACGGAGAGAGTTAGGATAGATCATAATCCATGCAACTAGTTTAATTGTCCGTCGTGACAACGAGATTAGTTGATTAAACTTAGATTCCTAAAATGAATCAGAGCGTAATAATTAATGAATTTTAATGGCGCTAAGGACACTTGTGTTGTTAAAATGAATTAATTACAATTAGGGGAGACCGATAGGATAACCTATGTGATTAAAGGAGATTCTAGGATTATAATTAGTTGGGCAACGAGATAGGATAATTATAATAAATGTTTGGCTAATAATTGATTTTCAAGACCCCACTTCCCATTAAAAACTCTTTCTCCATATTTTATTTTTTTGATTGATCAAATTGATTTCTTTGATTGCTTTAATTTTTAAATTCTCTTTAATTGCATGTTTTGGTTCCTAGATATTATTTCTCCCAAGTACTTTTAGTGCTCAAGAGAATTTTTGCTTTGCTTAATTTTCGCTTCGCCTCCCTGTGGATTCGATATTCGGTATTACCTACCGTTTTATATTACTTGTGATGACACGTGCACTTGCAGTGTAAAAGTCGATACGAACAAGTTTTTGGCGCCGTTGCCGGGGAGGCTTGATTTTTAAGCAAATCAATTTTTCTTGACTTCGAAAAGAAAGGGATAAATAGTAATTTAGGTGTAGATATTTTTCTTTCATTAATTTGTGAATATCATTTTATTTTTGTTTTTGTTTGGTTCTATTGGTTGATTGGGAGTATTGTATGCGAAGCAACAAGCTGGCTAATTTGTTTCTACTAGATCTTGAAATTGTCAGGACTCTTAGAACCATTCGTAGAGAGAAAAGATTTACAAAAGCAATGGCCCATCAAGATGAAGCTCCCAAGGCAATCAGAGACTTTTTACAGTCAGTTCTCCCCATCGAAAATTCCGGAATTGTTTACGCCCCGATCCAAGCTACCAATTTTGAGTTAAAGACAGGATTGATTCAGATCGATAACTCTTTTAAGGGACATCCTTCTGAGGATCCACACTCACATCTGCGATCATTCTTGGAAATATGTGGGACGGTGAAAATGAACGGAGTTTCGGCCGACGCTATAAGATTGAGGTTATTCCCATTTCTCTGTAAGACAAGGCAAAGGATTGGCTCGAATCAGTCGAGACGGACATTATTAGCACATGGGATGAGCTTGCCCAGGCTTTTCTGACGAAATTTTTCCCGCCTGCCAAGACTACTAAGCTCCGGAGGGAGATCGAAACGTTTAGGCAGCTTGACGAGGAACAGTTGTACGAGGCATGGGAGAGATACAAGGAAATGCTTAGGCGGTGCCCCCAGTATGGATATCCGGATTGGCCCAGGTGCAGTTGTTTTACAATGAATTGAATCCCTCCACCAAGACAGTTCTAGACACATCAGCAGAAGGAAGTTCTCTTTCCAAGACAGTAACAGAAGCCAAAGATCTGTTAGAGGAAATGACAGCAACCAGTTATCAGTTGCCGACCGAGAGGGGAGCAATTTCTAAGAAGGCTGGAATTCATGAATTAGATGAGTCGAGTTCAAGGCACAGATGGCATCTTTGACAAATGCCCTGAACAAACTGACTTCATCTGAGGTGGTCAAGTCCATTTCCACCTTAGCTGAAGGTTATTCAAAGAAGGAAGGTCAAGATGTGGAAGAAGTTCAATATGTAGGAAACAGACCATTTACTGAAGGAGTACCAAACTTCTACCACCCCAGTCTGCGCAATCATGAGAACTTCTCGTACTCCAACACAAAGAATGTTTTGCAGCCACCGCCAGGTTTTGCATCATCCAGCATGCCTGAAAAGAAGAGTAACCTGGAAGAGATGGTGGCTATGTTTATAAAAGAACAAAAAGTGTTGAATGTGAATCTTCAAAGGGCAGTTAATAACCACGACACTGCTCTGAAAAATATGGAAATTCAGATAGGTCAGATCGCTTCAACGGTGAATGCCCTTCAGAAGGGAAAATTTCCAAGCGACACTGAACCTAACCCAAGAGAGCAGTGTAAGATGGTGACACTAAGAAGTGGTAGACAGTTGGATAACAGTTCAGAAAAGAAGAAGGAAAAAGAGAAGAGCATGGATGAAGATGAAAGGGCAGAAGCACAAAAAGCCTCCTCTGAAAAGTCCCAACATCCTCCTAACTCTATTGATTTTAATTGTGGTGTTTCTAACTCTTTTGCAGGAAAGAAAGAAGATGAAAAGAAGAATGACAGGCATGAAAAGAAACTGAACGAGGAAGAAGTGGTTCCATGCAACCATCATGACAAAGGCTCGCACATTAGCCCGCCCAAGTGGAGGGGCGAATGTCCAACCTTTGACTACAGGGAGTTACCTTTTCCTCAACGCTTTAAAAATGTTAAATTAGATGAGCAGTTTCAGAAATTCCTAGAAATGTTTAAAAAATTGTCTGTGAATATTCCCTTAGTAGATGCTTTGTATAACATGTCTAATTATGAGAAATTCATGAAAGAAATGCTTTCTAGGAAGAAAAGTTTGAAAAAAGAAGTTTTAAAATTGTCTAAAAGTAGTAGTACCGTAGTTTCTGGAAAGATGCCTTCTAAACAGAAAGACCCAAGGAGTTTTACTATTCCCTGCATCATAGGAGAAATATCTTTCAATAGGGCCTTATGTGATTTAGGTGCTAGTATAAATTTGATACCCTATTCTATTTATAGGCAGATTGGTTTAACAGGGATGACGAACACCGACGTCACTCTCCAGCTTGCTGATAGATCGATTACCCACCCGATGGATGTTGTGGAGGACGTGTTGGTAAAGGTCAACAAATTTATCTTCCCTGTAGACTTTGTGGTACTCGACATGCAGGAAGACAGAGAGGTACCCATTATTCTAGGCATACCCTTCTTAGAAACTGGTAAGACTGAGATTAGTGTGCATACAGGTAAGCTTACCTTGAACATTGATGATGAAAAAGTCGTGTTTAGTATTTTTGGCCAAGATGAGTTTGTATGTAGTTTGCATACATGTTTTTCCATTGGTCCTGAATACTTGACTAACGATGATGAAGAGGTAGAGTATAATCTTGGCTTAGGCTTAGGAGAAGTGCTTATGGATAATGATAATTTTAATGGTTTATTAGATGACCCTCTGTTTGAGAATGAGCTGAATGATTTAGATTTGCCTAACTTTGAAAATGAATTAGAATTGCCTGCTTATGAGCACGAAATATCTGCAGTTGATGACTCACCTTCTTTTGAGAATGAATTGGATTTGCCTGAAATCGATGATTTTGATGATGATATTAATTTGCCTGACATTGAAGATGAGCATAATTTGCATAAAAAGGATTACTCGATAGATAATTATGAGTCTGATCATGATAATGTTGAATCTATTGAGTCTAATCTTGACATCCCTGAATACATGGACCCTGAAAATGTTAATAACTTTGATTCGTGTCCTAATGATGTAGATAGCATAGAATCTGACCCAGAGGAACTTGAATCTGTGCATAGTATAAAATCTGATCTTAAAGAGCTTGAATTCTTTAATTCTTCTGATAGTGAGTCATATGATAAACTAGTTGAATCATTTTTTAATTTTGAGTCTGAGGAATCTTCTGAGCATGTAGATAGTGAATCTGATGAATGGATTGGCATGATTGATAGGCCACCTTTAGATCCCAGACCTTTTGATATCATAACGTTTGATGACTCAGTTAACAATTGTTTTGTGAATAGAGATTTAGAAAAGATATTTGATGCGGCTACTTATTTTCTGGAATGTTATTATAACAATCTCTTTAGTGACAATGGGCCAGGGGAAAGTTTATTTTCTCCCCTGTTTGCAGTGTGCAATTCGGTGCGTGATTTTTTGCAGGGCCTAGAGGATGATGAAAACTTTTATTTCGAGCCTCCTTGAGCGTGCCGAGTCTCTTGTCTAGCTAAAGACGTTAAAGAAAGTGTTGCTTGGGAGGCAACCCAAGGATTAAAGTTTAGGTAGGTTTTTTTGCGTTAAATACTTTTCTTTGCGGAGATCAAATTTTGTTTTGCAGGATCACATTAGCAAATCCCAAAATTCAAAAAATCCCATTTTTCTGGATCCAAAGGAAGAGGATGAAGCGCTCCTAGCTCAGGGAAGTCTCAATATCCCTCTATTTGCTTTACTGTTTTTAAAACATTTGGGAGAATGTTTAGTTTAAGTTTGGGGGGAGGCTTTCGCTGTGTTGATCATATTTGAATTCTGTTGGATGCATGAATAGATAGCCATGATAGCCAAGGATGTGATTTTAGAAGTTTTGGGAGAAAATGGTTTATATGTTGTGGAATCTGGGAGCACGGCAGAAATTGTGAAATTTTAAAATTTTTTGATACTTAGTTTTGATGTTTAAAGCATGCAATAGTCTTATCTAATGACGTCTTTAAAAAACTAGATTCTTATTATGATTTTTAAAGTTTGTTGTCACCCCGATAGGCTTAGTTTCTAATACTAGGAAGTTCATGCTTGATTGTTCTAAAGAACTAGGTAGAAAAAAATGCTACGCCTGCTGAGAGAAAAGCAAAAGCAACAAAAGAAAATGAGAGAAAAGAAAAATCTGTTGACAAAGAAAATTTTTGCTTGCACAAAAGAAAAAAGTCTAGGGGTAAAAATAGCTACCTGCGGTGTGATCAGTTAGGCCAACCAAAGAATAAAATTCGGGTTAAGGGTCCTTGCACCGTAGTGTGAAAGCTAGTACCATTAGATATCAAAATGCAAGTTTGGGGGAGTATCAAAAGAAAAAGGAAAAAAACGAAAAGAGAAAAATCATTTGTGAGTTTTGCTCCCCCATGAAAAAGAAAAACGTCAGGCGCCCTAGTTTTTTTTTTTTTTTTTGCATGATAGAAGAACTCCGACCTATTAGGGACACTTAGCCAGTGTAGGGGGGAAACAAATGGAGAAAGCCATAAGACTAATCTAGGTTAGTAAAAGAATCAATAGCTAAGTCTTGAGCATGTTATTCATTAATCTTAAGTTCAAACTATTTTAAGATTTCTTCAAGAGTATGCGGTGCTTGCTTATTCCACTTGCATGTTTTCCATTCTATCTTAAGAATTCCAAAATCATTGAGGCTTGAGTGATTCTATTTCATGCATCTTTAAAATTTATTTTGCTCGGGACTAGCAAAAGCTTAAGTTTGGGGGTGTGATAGCGAGCAGAAACGTCGCTATTTTAGTCCCAATTTATTAGGCTTTTTAGTGCATTAATTGTGCTTTTATTGAAAATATTTACTGTATTTTGTCATTTGGTCTCTAGGAGCAAATAATGGATTTTGGTGAGAAAAGTGCCAAAAAAGAAGTCATTTTAGCCCAATTTCCATACTTGGGTCAAGGGGGAAGCCAAGAAGATCAACAATGAAGATGAAGCCCAAAAGAATTAAAGATTGGTCCAAGAAAAGAAGCCCAAACCGTAGCTGAAAGATCTTGAAATTAGGGGAGACCGACAGGAGAACCTATGTGATTAACGGAGATTCTACGATTATAATTAGTTGGGCAACAAGATAGGATAATTATAATAAATGTTTGGCTAATAATTGATTTTCAAGACCTCACTTCCCATTAAAAACTCTTTCTCCATATTTTATTTTTTTGATTGATCAAATTGATTTCTTTGATTGCTTTAATTTTTAAATTCTCTTTAATTGCATGTTTTGGTTCCTAGATATTATTTCTCCCAAGTACTTTTAGTGCTCAAGAGAATTTTTGCTTTGCTTAATTTTCGCTTCGCCTCCTTGTGGATTTGATACTCGGTATTACCTACCATTTTATATTACTTGCGACGACCCGTGCACTTGCGGTGCAAAAGTCGATACGAACAATCTGCCCCTGGGATGCTCAAACCAGCCCGAACTAACCTCAATTGAACCAAACGGGACCTCCAAAGGTTGAATTAGAGCTTAACTGGACCTTTAAACCACCAAATGAGGCTGAACTGACCGAGTCAGATTGAACCAGACCAAGAATGCTGGACCGAACCACTTCTAGAATTATTCCCGCGGCTCTTTGAAAACGCATCAACATCGAGATGCCAAAGAACAGTGTCTCGGCCCTAAACCAACTGGTCACCCTCTATTCTTTAGCTAGCATGAGTCGTTCCTCTTTTCTCTATCAATTGAAGGCCTAAATGGACTCTAATGACTCTGCTATAAAAATTACAGACTCTTCTCAACACATTAATGCTCATATACATATGAGCAATTACAATTCCATCAACAAATTGAAGAGAAAAAAATTGCCAAAATTGTAATATATCCATTTCAGTACCCAAAAACATTCATCATATAAATGTTACCCACCATGATCAAATTAATGCAAATTAGGTTCCCAAACCATGCTCTGATACCAATTGAAGGAGTTAATATGAAAGATATGGAAGTAATTTTGTAGGCACATAATTTCATCAATTTGATCATACAAAACATGTTGTTCATAAGGCTAAAACAGAGTTTCAAATACCAACATTTTGTAGCTCAAAATTGAACCGATTATTCTGTTATTTTTCCTCACCAATGGATCACGAACCACCACAAGATCTTCCTTGCTATCCTTGGGCCTTTGGAATGGATTGTGGGATCCTCTAGAGATGGGAATTCGAGGGATAAGCTTGTGGGTTCAAGCTACTTTGAGAGTTAGAGCTTTGGGTGTTTTAAAACCAAATTGGTAGCATCTCAAATGCATGAAATTTTGACAACAACTAGAGGTGAATCAAGGGAGATTTTGAGGTGTCTAAGTATGGGGTTTTGCATGAGATTAGTCACTAAGCACCACCTCCTAAAAATACTTGAATTTTTTATTTTCTTTAAATTCAAATTTTCAAATTTTAATTTCTGAATTTCTAAAATTCAAATTTTTTTATTTAAATTAAAATTAAAATAATTAATTTTAAATAAAATTTAATTATAATTAATTAAATATAATTTATTATATTAATTTAATACCAAATATTAAATTAACATTTTTCTCGCAATCCCGACTCTTCTCTAAATCAAATGTCTCGAATATGAAACACTATTCAAGTGTTCAATATTTAAATCATATTTAAATACGTCCAACTACTCCCCTACAACTTGGCAACGCCACCATACTTGTTTGAAACTGCTCCTAAGAGTGAAGACTGTCCCCACAAACCAACATGGGGTCCTTTTAGCATGCTTTGTCCTCACTCACATGCTCCCTACGAAAATTCACAGGAGGTCACCCAGCATAGAACTTCTCCAAGCTAAGCACCCTTAACTTCAAAGTTCCTATGATTGAGCCACCAAAAAGGAAGGTGCGCCATGTTGGTTTAGGTAGTATCTATCAATTCTTTTAAGCTATTCCTGACTATACTTTCATATCCTCAGGATCCCTCTCATTCGGATGTGATCTCGGTACATTCATGTACCCCTCCTAACCTTGGGTGTCACAGTAGATATATTTTCGTCCACTCTATATAACCATGATTAGTAAGTCGACTCTTCATAGGTTGTTCGTAACGATAGCTAGGTCAAATGTTCATTTTATCCCTATAGCACTTCTTGTTCCTTAAGTCACATTGATCCTCTAATCAATAATTGTTTTGTGATCTAACCAACAAACCGAGTCCTTCTCGGGGCAATGAAAGGGTAGGGCCCCTTGTTCAATTCCCAGAGTCAGCACTTAAGGGAACAACCTCTCTACTATCCCTAAAACGGGTAGGAGTGAATTCTTTCTTACAAGACTATGTCCCTAGCTATCTACCCGGTCATATCCCCAAAATGGTAGGCTTATTGAGTCGGCGAATACGGGTCATACTCACCCATGCAGATTAATGGATAATCTCGAATAAACAGGAGTTTATAGTTAGCTTAGGGTTAAGATCGAGTTACCTAGGTCATCGTATGAAATAATCAGTCTCATCAGTAAATGACGTTATAAAGTGAGAGTGACTCATTTCTCGGTACGATCTTATGCAAACTTATTGCATAGGATGCCTCTATTCACATGTCTCTACATGAACGATCCAAGATCACATCGTCTGCACTAAATGCAAAGTAAGCCGCATCCATAGTGTCCCCAAGCTAAGGTATCTAGCCTTATCCATATACTATAGACCGTTTTGACTATATACTTGAACTTGATCCTACCTTTATGTCTCTACATAAAGTTCGAGAATTCATACTAGAGCCAGGGATCTTACTTTATTGGATTTAGGTTAAATAACACACAATTCACTAAATAACCTCAATAACAACTTTATTGCAAAATAGGAATATGTTTAAAGTTTACAAACTACGAGTTATAAGACATAAAACCCAACAAACCACAGATCGTTGGAGCCCATGATCTGTAGGTCCATTAGGTCCCCTTGCTAGCTCACATCGAAATAAACCTTAGAACAGTGTGATGAGAGAGTTTGAATCGTTCGGATTCAATTTAGGGAATTAATATTGGTTATATATGATATTATCGACATATTAGTCTAATTGTGAGTTAAACTAAAATTTTGAGAGAGCTAAAAGTATTTAAATATGATTTAAATTCCATACGCGTGAATAGGGATTCATGTTCGAGAAATTCGTTTAGAGAAAAGTCGGGATTGGGTGCAAAATATTCATTTAATATTTGATATTAAATTAATATAATTGATCAATCGAGTTTGTCGAGTCCGCGGATCAAATAAAATTTATAAACTCCGACTACTAAACTACTTGCAGTAGTAGTGGTCGGGTTGTCCACATGAAGTGGCAATTGACAATTATTTTCTATTTATTTTGAACTACAAAGCAGTAAATTGCGAGGAAAGTAAACTGCAAGAAATTTAAAGGCAGGAATGTAAATTTCATGAAACATAAAGATGCAAGAAAACTAATCTAACTAAGTGACACCGATTAGGGAGATTTTTTTGGGTTGAATGTTTAATTTGATCATCGAATTGCTTCCAATTAAAGGCTAAATTCATTGCTAATTACACAATCGATCTAATCTAAATCCAAGAAAGACCCTAAGCCCACCTAAGATTGCTAATCCGATCATACATCGTCCATCCAATTAACACCTAATTGATTAATAAATTAATTCAATTAACCAATAAAATTAATCAACTAACCAATTACACTAAGTCTAGTGGATTGATTAGGACGTCATAAACAATTAGGCCTAAATTATTTCTAACGCTATTTTGGATCCTAAACCTATCATGCAAACTACAAAATCAGAGAACTATTATTGGGACTCGTGCCCATGAATCGGTCTATGTACTACGAACCTAGCAATTTATAAACATGCAAGCTACGAGTTAGGGCGCCAATTTAACCTACTATGCATGCTCATAATACGAACTGGATCCAAATAAAATTGCAAAGAAATTGAATAATATTCAAATCAAATCTCACAAAACTAACTCATTCAAACACCTAAAAATCACCTAATCGGCGTCAACGAGTTTAGCCGACGATTGAACCGACTAAATCCCACTACAAGGTACAATTAAATATGAGAAATACAAACTAAATTAACTCAGAAACATAAAAGAACGTAAGTGCAACTAAAATACAAAAACAGAAGGAAAAACAATGTAAAATCTGACCTACAGCGCTAATTAAAACGAGAGTTTTTATACACAATTAAGTCGTAGCATCGAGATTTGATTGTAAATTGGATAATGAGTTTAGCCAATTAATCTCACATCGTTGGAGCTTCTGATCTGTAGGTCCATTATGTCCCACTAGTATCTCGTAAAGGGTAATTGAGGAAATTAAGTCTTGATTGTAAATTGAAGTGTTCAAATTTAATAAGGGAAATAATATAATGTATGGTGATACATTTAATTTTGGATATGATTCAAGATTAATTAAATATGTGAAGAACTTCAAATATTAATTTTAATATCAATTGGATTCATGTTAAAACTATAGGTTATGTGGGAGATGTTCATTTAAATATGATTTAAATGAAATAATTAAATTTGATTTAATTAATTGTTCATTTAATTAATTATTATTAATTAATTAAAAAAATCTCAATCCTATTACAACTGGGAAGAGTAATTAATTATTATTAATTAATTAAATATATCCCAAACCTATTACGAATAGGAAAGGTATATAGCATATATAAACCACTAAATTCCTCCTATTTGAATACACTCACTTCACTCAATTCTCCCTAACATCAAGAAGAAGGTTCCCACTACCTTGGCCTCAAATTCTCCAGAGAATACCAGTGTTTTCCTGTGGTAGTGTTCCAATTTGTTCGTGATTTTTCTCAAGCAGTTGGTGAAATTTATCTGAGTCGTCAATGAGAGTAAGTAACTTGTTACTTTATATAAAGTGGAATTAGATTCTATAGTTTTTCAGCAAGCTTAATTTATATATACAATAGATTATGAATGTATGTATGTTGCTAGTGTATTGGTATTTCATGATTCTAAATGAAATTGCGAATTGTTCCTAAACCACTTCCGTTTTGTCGAAACTTCCGTCTCTTCAATTGGTATTAGAGCAAATCGTTAATTGAATTAGAATTTTAGAAATTTGCACTGGTTTAGTTGGATTAATTGTAGTGTGGATGTAAATTTGCGAATGAATGTTTATGATAGCGAGCATAGCTAGCTAGTCTTCCCTAATCAATTTAGCTAGTCTTTTATCATTTATTGGCCATTTTATTGTTTTTTAATGTTTATTTGGTAGGAAATTGTTGATTGGAGCTAAAACGTGATATTGGAGTCAATCAGGTGTTCGAGACGTGAAAAGATACAAAAGAACCGAAGAGAATCAACGAAGAAAAAGTCAAATTGGGGTCAAATGCAGACCAGCATCGAGACTCTGCTCCTTGAGCGTCTTGACGCTACCTTTCCTTTTCTGAATACGCGCGTTTTAGAGGCAGCGTCTCGACGCTACGACCAAAAAAATAGATTATATATTAGTTGCGACTAGGTCTGAAAGGGGGATCTTTTTGGAACGTTTTGGGAGCCGTAAACAGAGCAAAACAGAGGATTTTGGGGATGAAGCAAAGGGAGCAAGGTGGAAATCAACCCATTGTTCGTGGGGATCGTGACGGGGACGTTCAGTCTCGGCCTACATTGAGTTTACTTCTTCTTTCCCTCAACTTAGTTAGTGTTTATGGCTGTTCTAGACTATTGCTATATCGTAACATGTTGTATGAGTAGCTAGGCTTTAACTCTTAGGGATTGATGTAGCCGTTGGGCACGTTTTGGATTGATTTACGGTTTTTTTGCTATTGATGTCATTTATGCATATTTGTGTCCTTAATGCTTTCAATTTATCGGCCATAAATTGATTGATGTTTATGCTTGAATCTAACTCGGGAGAGAGGATTTAAATTAGAAATCAATATGCATAACTAGGATGTAGCTAGAAATCGGGAGATTATGGTTAATTCTAGAAATTGTTAAAAAGGTTATCCTTATTGCCTTGTATGTTTATTGGATTTAGATAGGGATATCGGGTTCAATTACATATGGGAGAGTCATGTATGCTCGGGAGAGATATGTGTGATTTTAGTTTACCAAGATTTATGAATCATGGCATGTGTAAATCCGTTAATTAATCCATAATCCCAATTGGTGAAATCAATTCCCTAAGACCATTATTTCCATTGGATTTTCATCATTTGCATTACTTTGTGTTTGATTTAATTAAATTCTCACTCAATTCGGTTCCCTAAATAAAATTGATCAAAAGTATTTTCGGTAATTAAAATTTGACTAGACACCAATCCAGAGGACGACATTCGAATTTCACATTCACTATATTATTACTTGACCCGTACACTTGCGGTAAGCAAATTGCACATCAGTTTACGATATTTTTTGCCTTAGAATTTACTGCTTTAATATGATCAAAATTGTTAGGGCCCTTGGGTTTTTGGGCAATTATCTGTAAATTCGAGTGTTGTGGAAGTCCAGGTCTAGATTAAGCTCAAAATTTGATGAAAATAGAGACCAATTTTGGTCAAAGTCGCAAGAACAGCCACAGACATGCTCAGAAATTGCTTTCAAACGCAACAACATTGAGACGTTATTCACCAACGTTGAGACGCTATGTCGATTCCTGGTCACACACGGAAAATTGACAGTGTCGAGATGGTGTGTCGAGTTTTTAGCTAGATAGGGTTTCAACAGCTCCAATTCATGATGTAGACGGTTCGGTTCGGTCAGTTCGAGCTGGTTTCGGGTTGTGCTGGTCGGATTTTGGAGTGGCAGAAGACTTATTAGGACAAAATTATGCTAAATTAATGTAATTTGTTGCGTTATTTTATCCTAGGGGCCAATTAATCGGTTCATTAGCTATTTAAATGCTTTATGGATGTCATTTAGAATAAATCCCACCTTAGGTTAAGCATGTTCATGCATTTTAATATATTATAATAACTATAATGTATGGTATAATGCATGATGGATGAATTTCATATATGAAATTGAATAAGCATATAACATGACATCACATAGTTTAAATATAAAGTGTTATATTTAATTTAATGTCTTATTAATGCTTCTATGACTTTCATGTTTAGTTTGATGTAAAGAAGTTGTGTTAATTAAATATGAAAAATCAAAGATGCATTAATGATGTGGAATTTTCCTACCGCAAGTGTACGAGTCAAGTAATAATATAGTGTTTTCGTGTAAAACGAGTGTCGTCCTCTGGATTAGTTTTTTAAGCAAATCAAGTATTGTGAATTATCTCGCTCAATTTTATTTAGGGATCAAAAAGTGATGAATGAATGGTATGAAAACTAAATCAAAACAAGTAAAAAGTGTGGAAATTCAATTGGAAAAAATACTTAGGGAATTGATTTCGCCGATTTAGTCTAGGATTAATTTTAAGGAGTAAGTTATTATGCACAATGGAATTATGAGCCAAAGACCCTTTAATCACAACTACCTCTCCCGAGTATAATTGATTCTCATGCAAATTAACCAACTTGATATCCCTATCTAAGTCTATTAATATGCAAGGCAATGAGATCTTTTGACCAATTCTAAAGTTAATCTAAAACCGTCATGAATTAGAAAGTAAACTTTAGTCATGCAATCTTGAGTAAGTCTATATTAAATCCCCTCTCCCGAGCTAGATTCAAAACTTAAATCATTCAACTAATGGCCAATTAATTGAAAGCATTAAATCAAGATTACAAACATAATAAACATTGCACAACTTAAACCATAAATCAATCCATAAACAAAATCAACTACATCAATCCCTAAGCTATGAGTTTAGCTACTCATGAATATGATTACAAGCTCAACTAAACATAATAAAGCCATAAACTCTAGCTAAAGAAAACGAAAGGGAAAAGAAAACTCAATGTAGGCCGAGACCGAACGTCCCCGTGACGATCCCCACGAACGATGGGTTGATTTCTGAATCTCTCCCTTTGTTTCAGCCTTAATCCTCTTTGTTTCTGCCCTGTTTACGGCTCCAAAAGGTCCCAAAATTGAATCCCCCAAAAACCTAGCCGAAAAGAATGATTTATACTGATTTTCGTCGTAGCGTCTCGACGCTGCCTCTAAAACACGCGCGTCTGGAATGGAAATAACGGTAGCGTTGAGACGCTATTGTCACAGCGTCGAGACGCTGTAACGCTGTCGCCTCTTCTAATTAAGGAAAACCAACGTCGAGACCCTCCAAGAGTGGCGTCCCGACGCTGATGGGCAGAATGCCCTCTCTTGACTCCTTGTTGCTTGAACTTTCCGGTTCTTTGGCATATTTTCACGTCCCGAACACCCGATTAACTCCAATTCCACGTTTTAGCTCTAATCAACGCTTTCCTACAAAATAAACAATAAAGCACAATAAAATGGCCCAAAAATCATAAAAGACTAGCTTAATTAAATAAGTAAAAGTAGCTAGCTATGCTCGCTATCAATTAAGCATGAAACATCCATATATTTAATATAAGTGTTATATTATTCATGCAATGCATAGGGTATTGATAGGACCAGTTTGGCCCTATATATTTAGTCTTAACCTTGCTAGTTTTATGTTAAATATTGTGCTTAATTGTATTATTTTGTAGGTGTTTGGTGTTAGAGCTTCTCAAGAGCCAATATTCCAAATCGTCGTTAATTCGAGGAAATTAACGTGATTTTGATCCAACTTGAAGTCCATGGGATGTCGAGGAGGTGAAAAGACGAAAGCGGAACACTCAACCCAAAAAAACAAAGTCAAAAAGAGGAAAAATGAAGAAACAAAACAAGCTCGACCCCAGAGGTAGCGTCTCGCGTCTCGATGCTACGAATACGATGGACTACCTAAATCACCGTCAGCGTCTCGACGCTAGCCACGACGTCTCAACGCTGAAACGATTATATAAGTATTGTTTTCGCATTTTAGGTCAAATTAGTCAATATGTTCAGCCGTTTTCCAATTTATTAGTCAGTTTTCTCTTGTTTTCCTCTGTTCTTTCTTTGTATTCCTTAGTTTTACGTTAGTTTAGGTTGGTTTCTAAAACCTTTGGGCTTAGATTATGCTTGTCTATGGTCGTCTAAACGTCATTCGCTGTAGTTGGAACCAGGGTATTGTAAGTACATTATGCTGTTATGAGATTCATTGAGTATTATGTGTTGGATTTCATTATGTTCTTTGAGTTTTATGTGCTTAATGTATGTTTTACTTGCTGATTTGTGATTTTAGATTCCCACTTTCATAATTAGCATGCACAGTAGGTTAGATTGACACCCTAACTCGTTGGCTGCATGTTAATAATTTGCTAAAGAATTAATTTCCACATAGCTAATGGATCGTTAATTCATAGTTAGCATGAAGACCAATTCATGGGCACGGGTCCCATGAGCAGTTCTCTGACATCGTAGCTCTACATGATAGGTCTAGGGTCTAAATCGGTGTACATAATTAATTTAGGCTTTTCCTAGTTAATTAGAGCATACTAGCTTAGAGCACCAATTCGTTATTTAGTAATCAATGCAGGGTTAGTTAATTAATGAATTGCATATTGGTTGAACGGATACGTCGGGTTAGCGCTCTAAGAGTATCTGGACTTGAATGCAATTATTAAATTAGTTAATCTCGGCGGTTTAGTAGGGGTTAATTAATTAGTAAATAGTAATTGAGTCGATGTATGATGGGATCGAGTCAAATTATTTAGAGTACTAATTAGACAAAATGCATTTAAATCATTATTTGTTAATCGATGAGTAAAAACAAATGTACTGAATCCGAGTGTCTCCAACTACAGTGATCGTCAATGTTAGATTAACCAACCACCCTTTACTTTTCTGTCATTTAATTTTCGGCACCTTTATTTTATGCATCTTTACTTTCCCCGCATTTAAATACTCTCTCTTCAACCCCCCTTATGTTACCACAAACTTAAAAGTGATTAGAGATAAACCAGTTGTTCCCTGTGATCGACCCCGACCACTACTACTGCAAGTAGTTTAGTGATTCGTGGAATTATAAATTTATTTGGCACGACTTTTGACAAGTCGTTCCGACAAATTGTCGTCATTGCTGGGGAACACGGTGCTTTATTTCTAATTACTTTTGTGTTTTTCACCTTTTTTCTTGTTTCTTGTGTATTAGTTTGTTTCTTGCAGGATCCAGTTACAAATCTTTACAAGGGTAAACCTCATTCCTACCAAGAAGCAAGGAAGAGCAATTGAGCTTCATGGATATCTGGCAGACTCTCGACCCACTTTCCGCTGAGATAGAAAGGGTCGAGCGTAGAAGGTAATTTTGTTCCCGTAGCTGAATTTATTTTCTTAATTCCATCTTTTTTTGGTGATCCAGGAGCAGGAGCGTACTTCCATGTATCTGAGTTCTACTCGAGTTGCTCCATGAGGAAACCCCCAGAGATGTCTGAAGATCAATTCAAATTGAGGGGTGTTCCCATATTCATTGCAAGGAGGAGCTAGGAAGTGGATTTTCTCACTTCCTTTAGGATCGTTGTCTTCTTGATGCGAGATGAGAAGTATTTTCCTGAAGAAGTACCACCCGACCGCACTGTTAATTGAAGCCATCAAAAGAATTTTCAACACCACACAAGCACCTGAGGAGTTTCTCCATGAGTTCGTGGACCGCTTCAGTGGATATTGCATGGAACCTCACACCCCACTTTCCGAGGAGTTCCTAATAGAAAGCTTCTACGAAGGGTTGACTCCTGACGATAGAGGAATGCTTGACTCAGCTAGTGGTGGTGATTTTCTTGGTACGAGGCTCGAGTGGCATGGGAGATCATTGCAAAACTGGTAGAGATTACTCGATTTTGTGCCACCTCCCTTGATGAGCTAGAATGCCAAATTTTAGAGGAGTAAGAAGGTAAGTTAGAAGTAAATCCCATCGAGTTCAATGAGCTTAACTTTTCCTTTAATTCTGAGTCTGATTTATGTAGTGTTTCGTGTATGTTAGGAGTGTTAGAAATTAGGGATGTTGAGCTTCATTCTGATTATTCCATGCCTATTTCTTTTTCTCTTGAAATTCATAGTTCTAAAATGCATGATTTAGGCTTAGTAATTCAAGTGTCTGACCAAGTTAAGCTTAGGTGGCTTGGGATTAATATGATTGGGATGGTTGAGGATAATTTGTTTGAAATTTCTTACGTCGTGCACTCTGTGTGCAAGTTGAGTTTTGTCGTGTAAGATCTGATTAAAAAAAGAAAAAAAAGAAGAAAGATCCTCTGAGGATCAAATCCCGTCGAGCAATTGACGTTCAAGATTTTCTCTTCTGGGAGGCAACCCAGCAATAAAAATAATTTCTATCCCTTCTTTTTATTTTTAGTTATTTGTCTTTTTAGTTTTATTTATGTTTGTTTGCTTTCTTTTCTTTTATAGTATTCTATGGCCTATATCAGTGGAAAAGCATCACTTTTGAGGTGTTGTGGACCACCACTTTCCAACCATTTCGCTTAAATTCAGGGAAGGTTTTTTGTTCCCTTTTACTTTGTCCTTTGGATTTTCATGTTTAGATACATTGGGGACAATGTATGATTTTAGGTTGGGGGTGGAGTGTGTTGCATGCTTGAATTTTTGTTGAGTCTTGATGCACCTAAGCATCATACTATTTTATTATGCATACATTATTTTATTGTTCAATGCTTATTTGATTGAGGCCATGCATCTGAGCATTGGACCTATATTTTATGAGCAATTTTAAAAATTTTGAGCATGATTGTTAGGATGATCTAGTTGCTTCTGCTATGATTATGAGAATCAATGATGTGTCATTCTGCCAATTCTATTTCTTTTGATGAGCTGTAAGCATGTTGCCCAAAATTGAGCATTTTTAAAACTTTTCTAGTACTTTTCTTGAAAGAATAAAACTTAGCATGCTTAGGATTAGTTTGAAAGCTTAGGAGCGAATTATAAGATCCATATGCTTGTTGTCACCTCGATAGGTGTAGGGATGAGCTAGAGAGTCAAATTTGTTTGCAAATTAGCATGTCAAGTCTTGCCTAGGAGAAACGAAAAGAAAATATGCCTTAGGAAAAGAAAAATGAGTTGAAAAATGAGTGAGCGCGAGCATAAAAGAAAAATTATTTGCTATTCTTTCTTGTTTTTAATTTTAAGAAAAAACATGATTTGCAATGTCCATGAGTGATAAGGGGTAAAAAAGAGTTGTCTGCTATGTGCTCACTTAGGCCAACCAAGGGTTAAACTCGGGTTATGGGTCCCTGCATCGTAATGTGAAAGCTAGTGCTCGGTCTAAAAATAATGCAGAAAGGAAATGTCATTTATTTTTTAGACACCTAGGTAACAAGCAAAGCAGTCTAATTTGTTTTGTTTGCTCATTGGTTAGTTCCTAGTGCCAGTGTAGAGGGAAGATAGGTTGAGGATTATATAATCCAATCCCGGGTTAGTATAATTGGTTCTAGGTAGGCTAAGTGCGAGCTTGAGTAAGAGATTTCATGAAAACTTTTGATTTGTCTCTTTATTGGGCTATATGTGCATGTCTCTTGATTGCAATATTTTTGGCATTTTAGGCATTGAGATTGAAGTTATGAAATTGCAACTATTGAATCCTATTCTTTTATTTTACATGCTTGCTCGAGGACTAGCAAGGTTTAGGTTGGGGGTATTTGATAGGACCAGTTTGGCCCTATATATTTAGTCTTAATCTTTCTAGTTTTATGTTAAATATTGTGCTTAATTGTATTATTTTGTAGGTGTTTGGTGTTAGAGCTTCCCAACAGCCAATATTCCAAATTGACATTAATTCGAGAAAATTAACGTGGTTTTGATCCAACTTGAAGTCCACGGGATGCCGAGGAGGATAAAAGACCAAAGCGGAGCACTGAACCCTCGAAAACAACGTCAAAAGGAGTAAAAATGAAGCAGCCAAACAATCTAGACCCGAGAGGTAACGTCGAGACGCTACCTCACGACGTCTCAATGCTACAAATACGATGGACCGCCCAAATCAGAGTCAGCATCGAGACACTAGCCACAGCGCCTCGACACTGAAACGATTATATAAGTATTGTTTTCGCATTTTAGGTCAGATTAGTCGATATGTTTAGTCGTTTTTAGATTACTTCATCCGTTTTGTCTCGTTTTCCTCTGTTATTTCTCTGTATTTCTTTGTTTTAGGTTAGTTTAGGTTGGTTTCTCAAGCCTTGGGCTTAGATTAGACTTGTCTATGGTCGTCTAAGCGCCATTCGATATAGTTGGAACGTCGGTATTGTAAGTACATTGTGTTTTTATGAGATTCATTGAGTATTTTGTGCTGATTTCATTATGTTCTTTGAGTTTTCTATGGTTAATGTATGTTTTGCTTGTTGGATTTGTGATTTTAGATTCTTGCCTTCATAATTAACATGCATAGTACGTTAGATTGGCACCCTAACTCACAGCTTGCATGTTAATAATCCGCTAAAGAATTAATTTCCACGTAGCTAATGGATCATTAATTCATAGTTAGCATGTAGACTGATTCCTGGGCACGGGTCCCAAGAGCAGTGCTCTGACATCGTAGCTCTGCATGATAGCTCTAGGGTCTAAATCGGTGTTCATAATTAATTTAGCTTTTTCCTAGTTAATTAGAGCATTCTAGCTTAGAGCACCAACTCGTTATTTATTAATCACTGCACGGTTAGTTAATTAATGAATTGCATATTGGTTCAACGGATCCGTCGAGTTAGCGTTCTAGGGGTACTTGGTCTTAATGCATATATTAAATTAGTTAATCTCAACGGATTAGTATGGGTTAATTAATTAGTAATTAGTAATTGAGTCGATGTACGATGAGATCAAGTCGATTGATTTAGAGTACCAATTAGACAAAATTCATTTAAATCATTATTTGCTAATCGATGAGTAAAAACAAATGTACTGAATCCGAGTGTCTCCAACTACAGTGATCGCCAAGGTGAGATTAACCAATCGTCCTTTACTTTTCTGTCATTTAATTTTCTTCATCTTTACTTTTTGAATCTCTGCTTTCCCTGCATTTAATTCTCTCTCTTCAACCCCCTTCTGTTACCACAAAAATAAAAGTGATTAGAGATAAAACAGTTGTTCCCTGTGATCGACCCTGATAGTGGGCATAAATGTCGCTATTTTAGTCCTAAATTCTTACTTTTCTATCATTTAACTGTGTTTTTATTGAAGAAATCTGAAATAATTTGTTATTTGGTCTTTAGGAGCATATTATGGATTTTTGGTGGAAAAAGGCCAAAAAATGAGCT
This sequence comes from Luffa acutangula, assembly GCA_036850905.1. Classification (NCBI taxonomy): domain Eukaryota; kingdom Viridiplantae; phylum Streptophyta; class Magnoliopsida; order Cucurbitales; family Cucurbitaceae; genus Luffa; species Luffa acutangula. The sequence continues at coordinate 12,557,709 of CM072094.1, read as the reverse complement.
ATCGAAGTCTAAAATCCTACCATGGGTCAAAGGGAGAGCCCAAGAAGTCAACCATGAAGAAGAGGTCCAAAGAGAAATGAAGAAAGGCCCAGGTCCAAGCCCAAATCCGCGCATACCTGTTCTGGAAACCGCACAGAGTCGAGACGCTGTCCCATTTCTTGGCCAGCAACTTGAGTGACGTCACAGAGTCGCAACGCTGTCCTATTTTCAAGCCTATAAATAGCCCCCCTTGGTGTCCATTTTTATCATCAATCATTCCTTCATTCATTCATTCCTTTCCTTCCTTGGCTCTTTTGAGCCTTCTCTCAACGGTTTTTAGCCTTTTTGAGAGTTCTTAGTGGGGAAATTTTGGGGAGCTTTGGAGAGCACTCTAGGAGGCTCAAGGCGTGCTCGGAGGGACTCCTAGCGCTAGCGACGGGGTCTTCGACGGTCATTTCCTTTCCTTTTATTTTGCTCAATTTTATGCTTTCCATTGTATATCTTGTGGATATTTTAGCCATGTATAGTTAAACCCCAATTTTGGGTCTTGAAATGAAAATATATAGTTAAATGTTATTATAATTGCCTATCTCTTGCCCCTTTTACTGATAATTTGTATAGATGCTCGTAATGTTGTATGTGATCTGGCCAATTGTATATTGGTCCGATTCCTAATGGAAACTCGATGGAGAGAAATTAGGATAGATCATAATCCATGCAACTAGTTTAATTTCCCTTCGTGACAACGAGATTAGTTGATTAAACTTAGATTCCTAAAATGAATCAGAGCGTAATGATTAACGAATTTTAATGGTTCTAAGGACACTTAGGTTGTTAAAATGGATTAATTATAATTAGGGGAAACCGACAGGAGAACCTATGTGAACCTATGTGACTAACGGAGATTCTAGGATTATAATTAGTTGGGCAACGAGATAGGATAATTGTAATAATTGTTTAGCTATTAATTTATTTTCAAGACCCCGCTTCCCACTCAAAAACTCTTTCTCCATACTTTATTATTTCCTTGATTGATCAATTTCTAATCTTTAATTTCTTTAATTTTAAATTCATTTTAATTTCATGTTTTGGTCCCTAAATATTATTTCCCCCAAGTATTTTTACTGTTCAAGAATTTATTGATTGGCTTAATTTTCGCTTCGCCTCCGTGTGGATCCGATACTCGAAATATTTCCGTTTTATATTACTTGCGGCCCGTGCACTTGCAGTATTGCGGTGTGACGCCCAACAGACCCCAACCACTACTACTACAAGTAGTTTAGTGATTGGTGAACTTATAAATTTATTTGACAACTCGGAGCCTCGACAACTCCAGACTCGTCAGGTATCGTTTATTTATTTAATTTCAGTATGATTGTTAATTAACTAAACCCATAGAAAGCATGATTACAGGGCTAATCATTAAAATTTGAAAATAGTTTTTAAAATTAATGATTATAAGCCATAAATCTTTAATAAAGAATTACATGCAAACATAGGATCATAGGAAAATGAATCAATTTTAAGATGTTTAAAACTAATTATACTTAAGATCACATTAATTCTAATAAGATTAGGATTAAGTGTTACTCAGTTTTAAAATATTTTTAATGAGACTAAGTAAGACAAACATATCATATGGTTATAAGGGAACTCTACTGGTAAAGTTCTGTCTAAGGTTGGAGGTATTCAAGCTGACGGTTTACGGAACACCTCCTACCTGGGAACTAACCCAAAACTTGAGGTTAATTAACCATAGTTATGTTAGCATGCAATGCCGCTAGTTAATTAAAGGAGTTTAATACACCTAGATCTTTAGAGTAAAGATTTTACATTATTATCATTATAAGGGAACTCTTCTGGTGAAGTTTTGTCTAAGGTTGAAGGTATTTAAGCTGACGGTTTACGGAACACCTGCTACCTGGGAACTGACTTGGAACTTGAGTTGAATTAACCATAGTCATGTTAATATGCAATGTTGCTAGGTTAATTAAAAGAGTTTAATTCACCTTGAAGATTAAACTCAAAACCTCATTATAAGAGTTATAATAGGCATTGACTTAGATAAATTAACTTAGTCAGAATTATCTATGTTAAATAAACCCTAAAACCAATAAGACAATTCAGTAGGAGGAAAAATTCAAAACGAGATATTTACATACCTAGTTTTGCTCCAGGTCCCCCTGTGTTCACACCGTGAGATCCATGCTCAGCTTCGTGTCGCCCTCGGCACGGCCTCCCTTCGGAAAGTGTTTTCTTCGGTTAATACCAAGGTGGATGGGGAAAGTGTTCATAGTAAGTGGGAGAAGGATGCGTGTCAATGTATCATACGGTCTCCACCCCTAGGTTGCACCATGAGGTTCTTATGATCCGCCTGTGTGTCGTCCTAGTGCAACCATAACTTCGGAGGGCCTAAGCATAGGTTTCAGAACACCACGAACTCCATAAATGGATAGGATCACTTAGGTTAATTACCAACAGTTGTCTTTCCCTTCGGTAGCCTGTTGGTACATACCTCTAGGATCTGAAAGTGGGAGGGTTACACTTACGGGAATGAGTTAAATATGTTAATGAATCCTTGACCGAACAACGGTGGCTAATGTCTATATGAATATGAGTTATTTTAGCATTAGTGTTAGCTCAGAATTATCTCAATTCAGAGGAGGAGTAGCTGATCACCCTTTAGTGGTTGTTGCTCTAAACCTCTGAAGGATCATTGCAAAAACTAAATCAATAGTTTATTAGGGTATTTATGTTTGCTTTTTTTTTTTTTTTTTTTTGCTAAATTGATTGGATTGTTTGCAATTTGTTTGCTTGAGTAATGGGTTAAGAAAAAGATAATTAATACGGTCATAGATGATCTACGATTAGTCTTACCTGAGGAATGTCCTCATGCCCCAATGTCTAATCCATTAAGTAATGAATATGACATAGCAAAAAGGAACATTTCCAGAGACTGTAAATATGATTTACTTGTCTTGGAGACATGTTTAGTGGAAAATGGCGATTTTTCCTAGATACTAGATTCAAAGGGCACTAACCACGTTTGTTCTGCCTTTAAAGGAACGAGTTCCTAGCAACAACTTGAAGCTGGTGAGATGCCTCTCAAAGTTGGAACAAGAGAGGTCGTCTCAACTATTGTAGTGGAGAACATCAAATTATTTTTCAGTCAAAATAAATACATATTATTAGATAATATGTATGTTGTTTCAAATATCAAAAGGAATTTGATTTCTATATCTTGTATGCTTGAACAAGATTACTCCATCTCTTTCTTAGTAAATGAATCATTCATTTCAAGAAAAAGAGTTAATATTTGTTTAGCTAAACTGGAAAATAATTTATATGTTTTATGACCAATTGAGAGTAAAGCAGTCATGAACACTGAGTTGCTTAAGACTGTTACAAAGTAATAAGAGGCAAAGTATTTCTCCTAAAGAGAATACCTATCTTTGACACTTAAGGTTAGGTCATATTAATTTCAATAGGATTGAGAGATTGGTCAAGAGTGGACTTCTAAGTGAACTGTGCCTTGAGGGGAAAATGACTAAAAGGCATTTTACGGGAAAAAGGCTGTAGAGCCAAAGAACCCTTGGAGCTTATACCTTTAGATCTTTGTGGTCCAGTGAATGTTAAAGCAAGAGGAGGGTGTGAATATTTCATCTCTTCTATAGATGATTATTCAATGTATGGATATCTCTACCTAATGGAACATAATTTTGAAGCCCTTGAAAAGTTCAACGAGTATAAGACTGAAGTTGTAAACTTGTTAGGTAAGAGGATAAAAACACTTTGATATGATCGAGGTGGAGAGTATATGGATCAAAGATTCCAGGACTATATGAACAGCAGAACGGTGGAGAGTAATAATTTTACCTAACAAGTTTTCAACTTCTGCTAAGGGGTGCCTGGATACTAGATCGACAGAACGATGTATTAGAAAAGAGAAATAGAACATTGTTAGACATGGTTCGTTCAATTATCAGCTCTGCTCAATTGCCTAGCTTGTTTTGGGGTATGCATTAGAGACTGTAGTTCACATATTGAACAATGTTCCCTCGAAAAGTGTTTCTGAAACCCTTTTCGACTTATGGAGAAGGCATAAACCTAATGCGCTACTTCATAATCTGGGGTTGTCCAGCACACGTGCTTGTGACAAATCCTAAAAAATTGGAACTTCGTTCAAAAGGTTGTGCCCTAAATAAATGAGAAGATCACAACCACGGAGCAAGTTAGTACTAAACAAACCTACTGAAGAATCAACAAGAGTCTCGACGCTGACCTCTCGAGTTTCCACCAGATTTTTTTAGCTCCCTTTCTTCTTTCTTTCTTCTATTTGAATTTAACCTATATAACACATAAAAAGAAAGAGTAAGATAGCTGCAAAGAAAATTAAAAGAAATAGAAATTGAGGAAATAAATATAAAGAAAAACTAAAAATCTTAGGTTGCCTCCCAAAAGCGCCTTATTTAACGTCGTGAGCTCGATGGAGTTCTCCTCGAACTCAACCAGGGTCCAAATTTTTGCACTCTAGAATGTTGATCAGGTTAGATCTAGAAGCCTTATGTCGCATTATCTGAACTCTATTGGAAAAGTTATTACAAGCAAGAGAAGGGTTAAGCTTTCCTACTAAATTAGAATGGAAACAAATTCTTTTTCCTTTAAATCCAACTGAAATAATACCCCTGCCTGTATTCATTTTAACCTTAGCCGTTTTCATGAATGGACGACCTAGAATAATTGATGTAGCATTATGTAAACCATTTTCATGCATATCTATGACAAAGAAGTCGGCTGGAAAAATTAACTCATCTACCTTAACCAAGACATTCTCACATAGCCCTGAGGTCTAATCAGGGATCTATCTGCTAACTAAACTAAATTACCCGTTTTCTTAATTTCAGATAATTTAAGCTCATTAAAAAGCGCAGGTGACATTACATTAATAGGGATCCTAAGTCTAGCATGACATGCTCAATCTCCCTATCCCCTAAAATGCATGGCAATGTATAAATCCCATGATCTGAGCACCTACAAGGTAACTTTTTCAGAACTACATAAACATTTTTACTTACCTCTTACTTACCTTTCCTGGAGCACCATTTTCTTAGGGACTTACCAACCTTAGGAATTTGTTTAATGGCATCCAAAAGTTGGATGTTGACCTCCACCTTCTTGAACAAGTCAAACACGTCCTTCTCCTCATCTTCCTTGGAAGGCTTAGGCTACAACGCTAACAAAGGAGCTTTAGGAACAAGCAAAGCATTCCACCCCCAAACTTAAAACATGCATTGTCCTCAATGTATAAAAGAACTAAGGTCTAAACACGCATGAGAACAATAAAGAAAAAATAAAAGGGGGTGAACAATGCTGCCCTGAATAATGATGACATTCACATGAATGTTAGCAAAGGCAATAGCACGGGAACTCCTTCAAAACAAAAACAACAAAAACATCAATGACACAAAATCAAAAACAAACTAACTTGGGTTGCCTCCCATAAGCGCTTGTTTAACGTCTTTAGCTCGATGTGTTGACCCTACGAAATTTTAAGGCACATAAAAATTCTCATATTTCTTTGGGTCCTTCTTCCTTGATTCAATAAAACTAACTATTGCTAGCAAACGTACTAGCTTCTCATGGGCCCCTGAAACAGAAATATGTTTGGTATTTTTTAATAAAATAAGCATAAAAGGAGAGAGATGAAAATAAAGGGACTCAGACTCTAACACTGACTCGTGAGAAGATAAAAAAAGAACAATAATGATCTACAGAGGATGGAAAAGAAAAAACAAACCAAGGCTTTTCAAGCTTAAACTCTACCTCCTGAACTAATTCCTCTGACACTACAAACTCATTTTCTTTTTCTTCCTCACAAACATGCTCTTGGTTGGTGCTAAAACTCTCCAATTCTTTCCCACTATCTAAGCAACTCTCCCCTAAATGCTCAACCTTAGCAAAATCGAAAGAATTAAGCTCCTGGATGGGTGTCGATGAATCAATAGCGACATGACTCACTAGACAACCTGTGGAAATGGATCCCACTTCACTAACTTCCCTTTGGGTCTGAAATTCTTTCATAGATTCTTCAAGTTTTGAATTTTCATTGCTCACAAGGTCTGAAGTCCACATGACTCACTAGATTCTCATTGCTCTAAACTCCTCAATATATGTTTGAAGCTTTCTAAGGGAGAATTTTCTTTTAAAGGGGTATAACTTAAAAATGAGAAATTGGAAAATGGAGTTGGTTCTTTGCGCTCAGATTCTTTAACGGGCCACCCAAATTTATAAAAAGTCATTCAAATCAATTAAAGAATCAACGATAATTAGGCTCTCAATTAGATGCAAACACAAAATAACAGCACAACAAGAACAATGAACTAGGACTCAAAGCAAAAATATCAGAAAAGGAAAGAAAATAAAAAAGGAAAAAAATAGAAAAGGGAACAACTAAAAAAACAAAAAAAACAAAAAAGATATCCTAAGAAGCGAAACTCTAACAATTGGGGAAAACAAAAACAAATAATGAAAATAGAAATAAGAATAATAGCCAACAAGGAAAAATAAGCAAATAAGGAAAAAAAATCAAACAAATAAGGAAAACACTAAACTAGGAAAATAACAAATATGGAAACAAAACAAAAAAGGAAAAAATGCAACTATCTAAAAAAAAATAAAAATACACCCTAAATTAAGACCGAACAATTTTTTCACGATATTAATCTTGTTGGGTTTTATGCCCTAAAACTCGTAGATAGTAAATGAAACAAATTAATTGATCTCAATAAAGTGTTATTTGAGTAATTCAGTAATTTGGTTATTAAATAATCGAGTTTGCATTAATAAACCCTAAATCCAATAAACTAAGATCCAAGGTTGTTTAAATGAAACTTGGACTAGTATGTGGGGACATACGGGGATCAGTGTCCAAGTAACAACCTAAAAGGTCTATAGTATAAGGATAAGGCTGGGTACCTTATCCTGGTGACACTATGTGATACGACCCACCTTGTATTCGATACAAATGCAATGATCCAAAGCATCAATGTAGGAGACATGCGGGTGAGGATCTCCTATGCAATCAGTTTGCAAAAGACCGGACCGCGAAATAGTAACCACTAGATGTAACGTCGTTAACTAGTTTAGGTTTCTATTTCAATAGGATGACTTAGGTAACTCAATCTCAATCCTGAGTCTATTATGAACCCCTTTCAGGAGGGATTGTCCTTAGATTTGTATGGGTGAGAGTGGCCAGTTTGCCGACTCAATAATCCTACCATTTCAGGGGCAAGACCGAATGGGGGCTGGGAACATAACAGTACAAGATGGAATTCACTCCTTCTCCTATTGGGGTAAGTAGATGTGTGTTCCCTTAAGGGTTGATTTCAAGGCTTGAAGAAAGGCGTGTCGTCCTCTCCTAGCCCGAGAGGAACTCCTGTTTAGTGGTTGGACCCTAAACAACTTGTTCATTAGAGGAATCAGTAGTACTTAAGGAACCAGAGGTAACCCAGGGGTAAAACGGTAATTTGACCCAACTGGTGTTACGGACACACGTGAAGGATTGACTTACTACTTGGTCGAGATCCATTGACACAGAAATATTCTACTGTGAGAAGAGTGCAGCCGTGGGTCTTTAGTGGAGTGACCCACAGTTAACGAATGTTGACTAAACTTGGTCAATGAGTTTGGTCAATTAGTCTCGTATCGTTGGAGCTACTAATCTGTAGGTCCATTATGTCCCACTGGTAGCTCATAAAGAGACTTGAGGCAATTAAGTATACATTGTAAATTGAAAGTACTCAATTTATTTGAGGAATCGTATAATGTATATTGATGCATTATAATATAAAGTTTACGAAACTTTATAATGTAATTTTTGAATTAATTTCAAAAATTAATTCTTGGGAGAAAATATTTGAAAGAGTTCAAAAAAATTTAATATGAATTGGAATCACATTCATTTTAATTTTAATAAAATCCCTAAGATTAAATATATGATATTTAATTGGGTAAATTAATTAATCATGGAACTAATTAATTATTTATTAAAATTAGAGACCTTTTCCTATTAGAAAAGAAAATATTTGAAAGAGTTCAAATAAATTTAATATGAATTGGATTCATATTAATTTTAATTTTAATAAAATCCCTAATATTAAATATATGATATTTAATTAGAGAAATTAATTAATTATTTATTAAAATTAGAGACCTTTTCCTATTAGGAAAAGGTCTTCCTTTTCCTATTAGAAAAAAGGTCTTGGCCTTTACCTATAAATAGGACCCCTGAGGTGGGGTGAAAGACATCTCATTCATTCTCCTTCTCTCAGAGAATTCCCCTCAAGGCTTCCTCTAGACTCCCACCAGTCTCCTACCTCTAGAAGTCTCAGAGTCATACCAATGTAGCCATAGTGGTGGTGTTTACACTAGTTCGTGATTAACTCACATGCAGTTGGTGAATTTAATCTTAGTCGTCAACGAGAGTAAGTAATTTGTTACTTTATAAATTAGATTTAGATCTAGTATTTTTGTATGCTTAGCCTTAATATATATTTAGAATAGTTCTAATATTATTGTCAATGTATTGGTATTTTAGATTAAACAAAATTAATTACGAGTCGGTCCCAATCACGCTTCCGCATTACGGAATTATGGAATTTCAATCCTTCAAATCTAACTAAATATGTCAATCCCCAGCAACGACGCTAAAATTTGGTGCGCAAATTGCTAACCGCAAGTGTATGAGTCAAGTAATAATATAGTGATATGAAATCGAATGTCGTCCTTTGGATTGGTTTTCTAGCGAATTAATTACCGTGAATAATCTTGTCCAATTTTATTTGGAGAGCAAAACTTACTGAAAAAGATAAATCTAAAGACAAAAGCATAAAATAAAAGTGGAGATTCAAATGGAAAGACTCTTAGGGAATTGATTTCATTATTTAAGATATAGGATTAATTAATGGGAATGAATTTTAGCGTGTAATTATTAAGTCAAGGAAACTTGAATCACAATTATCTCTACCGAGCATAATTGATTCCCAATATCCCTATCTAAGTTCATTAGCATGCAAGGTCTTGACTTTAGTCTTTTTTACAACTTCTAAAATTATTCTAAATCTCCCTATCATAGAATTTTACTTAAGTCATGTAATTAGGGTCTAAGCTAAATATATAATAAAGTCTCTCAACTTCAAATGTTTGGTCTACAAGGCTCCTAAATTTTAAACAATTCGTGTAATGGGTATATGAATTTTATAAAAAAAAATATTTTTTTTTTTTTAGATGAAGAGATTGATATAACCCAACCGAAAAAAGTGGTCCAAAACTAAGCAGACAACCAGATGATTTAAACTTCTATACAACTAGCTTTCCAATTCCTCAACATCCTAAACCCAAACTAGCTAGTAGTTTTGCTCTAGCTTGGCTCCTTTTCACCTCAAGTCGGCCCCCAACTCATGATTTAGGCCAGCAAGATTACCATGATAATACAACAATTAGCACACGAAAACACAGAACACCCCAACCTAAAACATAAAACCAAACCTACTCCATCAAAAACACCCCAACCTACGACCTGATAGCCCTTAAGCAAGCCTAGACCAACATAATATGGATGGAAGAGACTCAAAAGTTGAAATTTATCACAATCGAATCCCTGCGGTTCAAGTTAAGACTTATGCCTGAGAGAAACTAAAGCATGCTAACAAGTTATGAGACAAAACAAGATTTCTCCAAGAAAACCTCACACGTGTGAGTGTGCTTAGCCTCTCCTAAAGCAGCCCCTACTGGCCCGAGATTGACTTATAAGCTACTCCACCTATCTTCTCCCTACACTGGCACTAAGGCCTACATTAGGAAAACTCTTTTACTTAACTTTTCCATACTCTTAAGGTGGGGTACTAACTTTCACAGTACAATGCAGGGACCCATAACCCGAGTTTAACCCTTTGTTGGCCTAACTGATCACACTGCAAGCAGCTCTTTTTACCCCATATCGCACAAGGCTTTTGCAAGCATGTTTTCTTTATGAAAGTAACAAGAAACATAATTTTAAGTTTCCCAACTCATGCTCGCTCCTCATTTTACCACTCATATTTTTAACAGGCATATATTCGATCTTTTGTTTCACCTAGGCACGACTCACGCTAATTTGCAAAAATTTAGACTTTCCAGCAAAAAGTATGTTTTATAAAAAAATATTTTATTAGTCATTAAACTATTAATTTCATAACTAATATATATCTTTAAACTTTAAAAATAGTATATATTAAATGGTCATGGATCCATTAAAAAAAAAATTAAAAATTTAAATATTGATAAGATGCAAAATTTACAATGTGAAGATATATTAGACACTTTTTAAAATTCAACGATTAACTCATCACAATAACGAAAGTTCGAAAACATACTTTTTAAAGTTCATAAATTTACTAAACATAACTTTCAAGGGAGACGAAGGCCAATATTTTAACTCCTATAAGTAGGACCTACAACAATTTACAAATACCTATATTGGTTGCCGACAATTATTTTTTACTTTTTGATGATAAGTAATTTACATTATCTTTATATGGCCGAAATGAAAGCGAACACATATATGATAAAGAATTTACAGCCGGTCACACTGAAGAAGATTGGATGAAAAAATATAAAAAAGAACCACAAGAAAGAAAGAAGAAGAAGAAAAAAAAAAAAAAAAAAAACACATGCGATGACTTGGTAAGTGACAGAATTATGCCTTCTGCTTCATGTTGACCTGTTATTTTATTAATCTCATCATACAGCATGATAGTGAGTTGGCTTTAATTACACAATTAAAATTTTTATAAAAAAATTAAAAAATAAAAACAATTTTTTTAGTCGTTTAGCTTGATGTATTACTAAACATTTATGTCGCTCTATAATATATTCAATGTGTCAAAAAAAAAAAGGTCACGTTTTTTTTTTAAATATAAATTTAGTTTGATAAGCAAAATGTATATTAGAGTTTTAAAGTTTGATTTTTTGTTTTTGAATACATCCAACATTTAGGAGTGGGGGATTCGAACCTTTGACCTCTTGGTCGATAGTACATGCCAATTATCATTCAATAAATCTGGCTTCGGCTATTAAAGTTTTAAAGTTATAATCTGATTCAGGGTATGACTTAATAATATCTCTAAGTTTTTTTTTCAACTCTATTAAAAACAAGAAAAAAAACCCTTCTCCAATTGATTTTTATTATTATTCTTATTTTTTATTTTTTAATCTTTATTAATAATATGTTAGTCAGATAATGAAAATGATTGTTTTTAGTATAAATAATATAAGTGATTATGAAACTGTAATAAATTACAACCAGTATTATATTAAATTAAAGCATCCAGAGTTCAAATATAATTTAACCAAATAATTAGATGTGGGTTCACATTTTTTTCTCCATAATTTTAGATTCAAAGTAACTCCACGTCTTTGAGGCAATTTGAACTTTTTCAATATGGTGACAAAATACATTTGTCTTTTATGTTAATATATATTGTCTAAAAGACATGGTCAAAGCTCTTCTTAATATTATAATATTATAGCAAGAATTACGATGTTAATTTGAATGTCTCAAAAATATCTTCCTCCTATTTTTAATATGATGAATTTGCTTTTTGCAACTTTCAGGAGTGATATATATATTTTCATTCAAAAAAAGAAAAAAAAAATCATCTTTAACCTCAAATTATTTTTATTTTCTTTCACAGTTAACAATAACCTTTTAACTTTTTTTTTCTTTTTTTTTTTTTTTTTAGAAAAAACAATAACATTTTAACTTAACAACCTAGCTACCTTTGGCTTATCGAATAAATTTAATTATGTGATATGTTATAGGTAATTTTTCCATCGTTTCAATTATCAAGGAATAGATCGAAACAATATAGGACCAGTACGCAGGAAACCCCAAAGGGGGTTGGACCCAAAGGAAAGATTGGCCAAAGGAATTGGACTTGTCAGATTTTTGGTTGAGGCCGAGGCTAGCTCAAATGGCTTTGGCCATCTTTTGCTCAGGCCACATACATCTCCTAGAGTTTCCTTCTAGCCCAGTTCGATCTGGTTCAGCCCTGAACCATCTTCAAACGGGTGAAACCACAAAATGGATCAAGGTATAAATATCTTTTTTCAACTTTGGAGAACGGATATGAAACCCTAACTTTTAAATTCTTTCTTCTATCTCTTGCTCTCTACTTGTCATATCTCATCCATCTCCTTACTAACTTAAGCATTGGAGTTGATGCAGCAAACACCACACCATTTTGAAGTTTTTCTTGTCTAACAAACCATGTCTTCCTCCCTGAAACGAATTTACGGTTGTGGTTACATGAAGGTCGATCATGTGAGTTTTTTTCTCCTACCTAGAATTTGGCAACAACATGAACTATATTAAAAGTTTCCAATTTTATCTTTAAAACTATTCAATTATATCCCTCAAACATACATATATGATGTTAGTCAAATTATAAATGTGCCAATAATTTACAACTAGTAGTAAAATGGTGAGTATATTTTAATTTATTTGATGATATGAATTAGCTCAACATTACTAGACAGACATGTAGTGAAAAAATGATAAAATTAATATCAGTTAATACATGAATAGACGTAGACTACACTACAATTATTTCTTTTTTGTTTTTTTCTTTTTAGTGTTGTATTATAAAGAAATGAATAAGAGAAGAATACTGAATTGATAATTGAAATTAGGAGACAACATTATTCCCAATGAGCTTTCATAATTTTAAATGATTATAACTATTTTGTAAGTTTATGAGCACATCATGAACACATCTTTTTTTATTTTAATTTACTAATATTTTCAAACATCAATAAAATATTCTGACAAACATTATAAGATGTACCTAGGATTAATTATTCAAGGTTTAGAGATGTTAAAAAATTATTTTCAAAAAAAAAAAAAAAAAGAGATGTTAAAAAATTTGATCACCTATCAAATTCATTCAACCCAACGTAGATTATGTAAGTGAGATTCGGTTTTAAGATTTTTTTAATATTACTTTTAAAAACTTATTTTGAACTTATTGTTTATCCCAAACTTATTTGTGAAATATAATTGTTATTTCATGAATTAGCATTTGAAATTTTGACCTGGGAGTCAACATTGATGTTTGAGCATAAAATCGTCTTGGACAAAATACCTTTCTTGTCCTTCAGTTTTGAAAAATAGGTGTGTTTAGTGATGTGCAAATTGCTAACCGCAAGTGTACGGGTCAAGTAATAATATAGTGAATGTGAAATTCGAATGTCGTCCTCTGGATTGGTGTCTAGTCAATTTTAATTACCGGAAATACTCTTGCCCAATTTTATTTAGGGAACCGAATTGAGTGAGAATGAAATTAAATCAAACACAAAATAATGCAAAAATATGACAATCAAATGGAAAACAATGGTCTTAAGGATGTGATTTCACCAATTGGGATTATGGATTAATAAACGGATCAACACAAGCTATGATTCATAAATCTTGGTAAACTAAAATCACACATACCTCTCCCGAGCATACATGATTATCTCATATGCAATTGAACCTGATATCCCTATCTAAATTCAATAAACATACAAGGCAATAAGGATAACCTTTTTAACGATTTCTAGAATTAACCATAATCTCCCGATTTCTAGCTAAATCCTAGTTATGCGTACTGATTTCTAAGCGAAATCCTCTCTCCCAAGTTAGATTCAAGCACAAATATCAATCAATTTATGGTCGGTAAATTGAAAGCATTATGGACACAAATATGCATAAATGAAATTCAATAGCATAAAACCGTAAAATCAATCCATAACATGTCCAACAGCTACATCAATCCCTAAGAGTAAAAACCTAGCAAATCATACACCGCAATACAATATAGCTATGATCTAAAACAGCCATAAACACTAACTAAAGTGAGGGAAAGAAGAAATAAACTCTATGTAGGCCGAGACCGGACGTCCCCGTCACGATCCCCACGAAAAAAGGGTTGATTTCCACTTTGCTCCACGTGCTTCAGCTCCAAATGCTCTGTTTTTCCTCTGTTTTACGGCTCCAAAGTGTCCAAAAGAAGTCCCCCATTCAGCCCTAATCGCAAATTACTTATAGGTTGATTTTTTGTCGTAGCGTCGAGACGCTATAGGGATAGCGTCACGACGCTATCGCCTGCCGCGCATTCTATTTAAGGGAATTTCGAGAGCGTCGAGACGCTAAGGTCGCAACGTCTCGACGCTGTGAGTTGTTGCCGCCTAATTCAGATAAGGAAAGGCAGCGTCGAGACGCTCAAGGACCAGCGTCACTGTTGGGTTTTATGCCCTAAAACTAGTAGATAGTGAATGTAAACAAATTGTATACTTGTTTCAATAAAGTGTTATTGAGTTTCTACAATAAAGTGTTATTGTTAAATATTGCACAATTTGACCCAAATCCAATAAACTAAGATCCAAGGTTGTTTGTATGTAACTTGAACTAGTATGTGGGGACATACGGGGATCAATGTTCAAGTAACAACCTAAAAGGTCTATAGTACAAGGATAAGGATGGGTACCTTATCCTGGTAACACTATGAGATACAGCCCGCTTTGTATTTGATACAGACGTATTGATCCAAAACGTCCATGTGGTAGACATGCAAGCGGGGGTATCCTATGCAATGAGTTTGCATAAGACCGGACCACGAAATAGTCAACCATTAGTTATAACACCGTTAACTAGTTAGTTTACTGTTTCAATAGGATGACCTAGATAACTCAGTCTTAATTTTGAGTGTGTCATGAACTCCTTCTCATGAGGGATTGTCCTTTGATTAGCATGGGTGAGAGTGGCCAATACGCCGACTCAATATGCCTTCCTTTTTGGGGACAAGCCCGAGTGGGAGGCTGGGGACATGACAACACAAGAAGGAATTAACTCCTTCCCACTTTCTAGGAGAAGTAGATGAGTGTTCCCTTAAGTGGTGACTCTGGGACTTGAACAAAGGGATCCCACCCTCTCACTGGCCCGAGAGGGACTTTCTGTTTATTGGTTGGACCATAAACAGGTTGTTCATTAGATGAGCACTGGTACTTAAGGAGATAGATGTAACACAGGGGTAAAACGGTAATTTGACCCAGTTGTAGTTACTGACACTCGTGAAGGATTGACTTACCGGTATAGGTCTATATCCGTGGACACATAAATGTTCTACAGTGAGAAGAGTTCAACTATGGGTCTTTAGTGGAATGACCCACAGTTAATGAGTATTGGTTAACCTGATTAATGAGTTTAATCTATTAACCCCATATCATTGGAGCTCTGATCTGTAGGTCCATTAGGTCCCCCTGTTGGCTCGTAAAGAGTCATTAGGAACAAATATAGCTTGAGATAATTTGAATAGTTCAAATTCACATTGGGAATTAAGTTAATTGTATGAGATACCAATTAATATAATGTATAGTGATGCATTAAAATATAAAGTCTAATTTTAGATTAAACTTTATTATATTGAGAGATTGATATATTTGAAAGAGTTCAAATATATGTCTAATTAGATATATGGTATTTAATTAGAAGATGAATTAATTAATTATGAATTAATTAATTATTCAATTTAGTTTAAATTAAATGAGATTTAATTAAACTATAGTCTATGAGAGAAATAAATATTTGAAGAAGTTCAAATATTAATATGAATTTTATTCATATTAAATTTATAGGATATAAGAGAATTTGAATGATTTCAAATTTTAATATGAATTTGATTCATATTATAGAATTAATTAATTGAAAGCCTAAAATTAAATATATGATATTTAATTGGGTAATTAATTAATTAACTAATAGAAGGTTTGAAATTAAATATATGATATTTAATTGGTTATTAATTAATTAAAGAATTAATTAATTGGAAATTAATCAATTATGAAAATGATTAATCACTTATGGAAGTAATTAATCATTTATGGAAATGATTTAATCACTTATGGAAGTGATCAATCATTTATGGAAAAGATTAATCATTTATGGAAAAGATTAATCAATTATGGAATTGATTGGTTGTGGAATTGGTTGGTCATGAAATTGATTAATTATGGAAAAGATTAAATCCGTTATGGAAATAATTGGTTTTAAATGAATATTTTATTCATGACCTTTCTCCTATAAATAGAACACTAAACCTAGAGTTTAGGTACTACAACATAAGGCCACAAGAATGTACTCTTCCATTCTCTCTAGCCTCCCTCTCATATTCTCTCAACTCAAGAACTTTAGGGAGAATTTTCTCTCTAGAGTTTTTCCCATTCAAGATTAGGTAGTCCCACAACTACGTTCCTAATCTCAGAGTCATAGCGGGGAAAATCAATTGGTGGTGTCCCAATTGTTGACGCTTGATCCAAAATCAAGAAAGGTGTCCGTTGAAGCATTTAGAGTCGTCAACGACGGTATGTTTCCCTCTCCCCTTTAGATTTAGATCTAATAAATTTTTTATGCTTAGCCTTAAGTTTGTATAGAATTTGTTCTATGTTTTAACCAATGCAATAGTTTTTTTGGATAAACAAAATTAACTACGAATCGGTCCCAATTACGCTTCCGCTTTAACGGAATTGGGGAATTCCAAACCCTTTCAGTCTCGACGCTGGTCTGCGGCTGACCCTATTTTGACTTTTTCTTCTTTGATTTTTTTTTCATTCTTTGACCTTTTTTCGCCCCCAAACATCCAATTGGCTTCAATATTAAGTTCCTACAAATACAACATGAAAATGCATAAAATTTGGCCAATAAATCATAAAAGACTAGCTAAAATAATTAGGGGAAACTAGCTAGCTATGCTCGCTATCAAACACCCCCAAACTTAATTGCTAGTCCTCGAGCAAACTAAAAATCAAGCATACAGTAGAAGAATGGATGCAACCAACATTACTCAATCCTCAAGGCTCAAAGGTCAATAGTCAAGCAAGCAAGAGACATGCACATAAGGACCAATGAGGGAGACAAATTAAAATTTTTCCAAAATTAACTTGCATAAGCGAGAACTCAACGAGATCAGACTCTACTAACCCGAGATTGGATTATTAAACTCTCAACTCATCTTCCCTATACATTGGCACTAAGGTTTCACTAACAAGTCAATGGAACAAATTAGTTTGTTTTCCTCAATACTTAGGTGCTTATAATTGACAATTAAATTAAGCATTTATATGTGGCACTAGCTTTCACACAACTATTGCAGGGACCCTTAACCTGAGTTTTCTCTGGTTGGCCTAACTGATCACAACAGGGGTAGCTCTTTTTGCCTAAACTTTATTAACCATTGCATTGCGCGCATAAGTCATGACTTTCTCTTTTTTTTTTTTGTCAAATTGTAACAACAAAAATTATTTTTCTTTATGAGCATGATAAGCAAATATTCTTTTCTTTCCTCCTAAGCAAGATCAAACATGCTAATTTGCAAAAAAAAAATAACTCTTTAGCTCTTCCCTACACCTATCAAGGTGACAACAAGCATATGAACCCAATAATTCGCTCCTAAGCATTCAAATCCAAATCCAGCCAAGACAAATACTCTACTCATGCAAGCCATCTCCTAAAAAAAGTTTAAAAAGTCTTCCTTTTTGGGCACTCATGCTTACAACTCATTGCAAGCTTGAAAATTGACAAGAAAGCCTATCCTAGGAAGTCATAGTCATGTAAAAATAGCATCCAGAAAACAACCATATGCTCAATTCAAAGAAAGCTCAAAACTATAGCCCGAACTCAGATGCTCAAGGGCTCCACAAACATGCTATTCCACCCCCAAACTTAAAACATGCATTGTCCTCAATGTATAAAGAAAATAAGGCATAATCAAGCATGAGAACAATAAAAGAATGAAAGGAGTGAACAATACTGCCCTGGAATGATGATGACTTCTTGACTGGAAGCTTGAAAGCAAATGAGAGACTAAAACCAAGACCTACAAAACAAAAACAAACAATAAATAAAACTCAAAAAGAAAAATACAACTAAATTTACTTGGGTTGCCTCCCATAAGCGCTTGTTTAACGTCATTAGCTCGACGTGTTGACCGAATAGGCATCAAGGTGGTCTAATGTCAGGTGTCCCATCAACAGTGCTCTTCCTAGCACCTTTCCTGTACCCTATCAACATGGTCTTTGATGTGTTTTTAGGGTTCTCAAAAGCTTTTAAGATCTCCTTCTCCTGTTGGACTCTGATGATTAGCTCCCTGCGCTCAATATCAATCATAACCCTCCCTATAGCAAGGAATGGTCTCCCTAATATAATAGGCATGACAGGATTTGCTTTAATGTCCAAAACAAAGAAGTCAACATGAAGGAAAAATCTGCCTACTTTGATCAGAACATTCTCCACAATTCCATAAGGACTAACCACAGACTGGTCAGCCAACTAGAGCCTAACAGTAGTAGATTTTATCTCTCCTATATTTAGCTTTTTACACAATGATAATGGAATGATATTTATGCTAGCCCCTAGATCACATAATGCTCTACATGAATAAGTACCAAAATTACAAGGAATAGTAAAACTCCCTGGATCAGCCAATTTTTCTGGCACTGTCTGCTGAACACGAGCACTGCATGTCGATGTTAAGTATACAATCTCCATCTGCTTCTCTTTTTGCTTTTTGATGAGTCATTCCTTCATGAACTTCTTATAATGAGGCATCTGCTCCAGTGCATCTGCAAAAGGAATATTAACAGTCAAACCTGTAAAAGCATTAAGAAACTTATTAAACTGAGCCTTAGAATTTTTTCTTTTTTCTATTCTTTGTCTTAGTAACTAAAATATTAGGAGAAGGGATATAAGGCTCAGGTATTAGCTTTTCAGCTTCGTTTGAGGTGATGCCCTCCTCAACTTCTCCAGTGAGTTCCTCAGTTTCAGTAGTCTCATCCTCCTCAGCTACTTGAGTCTCCTCCTCGTGATGCACAGAGACGGCCTTGTAGTACTCCAATGATGATTTCTCCTGTTCAGCTGGGGCTTTACAATTATTCATGGTGTTGACAACACTTACCAGTTGTCCCAACTGAGTCTCTATATTCTTGATGGCTGCAGAATGACCATTGACAGTGGTGTTTATGGCAATCATGGCCTCCTCAAGCTTATTTGATCTGTTACTTGATTCTGCAATAAAAGCTCCAACGAGATCCTCTAGAGATTTCTTACTTTCTTGACTTTGAGGGGTGAAACCAGGAGGATTCAGAACATTCTTAGTATTTGCATACGAAAAATCCTCGTGATTTCTATTACTAGGGTGATAATGTGTAGATGCAGAATTATTATTGTATCCCCTAGAATTATAATTTGAAACATACTGAACCTGCTCGAGATTTTCCTCTTGAGTCCGGGATGCAAGGGCAGCTGCAGACTCTATCGATTGAGCACTCCCTATGCCTGAAAACTGTAAAAATGCATTAGCAAGGGAAGACATTTGGGCCTGAAGTGCACTTACGTTATCAATCTCGAACACTCCAGCAACAATCTTTTTCAGTCCCGATCTCTCAGATGGCCATTGATAGCTATTGGTGGCCATATCCTCTAGCAAAGTCCTAGCATTCTCAACAGTTTTGGACAACAGAGTCCCACCTGCAGCTGCATCAACGATGGTTTTTGTACTAGGAGTTAAGCCATGATAAAATAATTGAACCTGAAGCCAGTCGGGATAGCCATGCTGAGGGCATCTCCTCAGCAGCTCTTTAAATCGCTCCCAAGCCTCGAACAGCTGCTCATCAAACTGCTGCTGGAACGTCCCAATCTCGGTCCTCAGCTTGACCGTTTTAGCAGGAGGGAAGAATTTCTTCAAAAATGCATGGACCAAAGCATCCCAAGTGGTAATGCTCCCACGTGGAATTGATTGCAACCAGTCACGAGCTTTATCCTGCAAGGAAAAAGGAAACAAACGTAAGCAAATGACATCTTCAGAAACACCATTTAATTTTACCGTCCCACAAATGTCTAGGAAGGATTTCAGGTGAGAATTTGGATCCTCCATAGGTGATCCTCTGTAAGCACAATCTCGAGCCATTTGAATGAGACCCGTTTTCAGCTCAAAGTTGTTAGCATTGATCGGAGCATAGACGATCCCCGACTGTTGCTCCTGAAAGACCGGCTGAAAGTAGTCCCTAATAGGCTTAGACTCTTCAGGGTTAGGATTGGCCATTTCGATATGATTCACTCGATTTTCCCTTCGAAGTCTATTAAAAGTTCTTTCTATCTCTAGGTCAAAGGGATCTAAGGCCAACTCCCTAACCTTTTGCATGCACCTACGTCACTACCCTAAAAAGGAAAATAAAAGAAAAGAAAAGAAAATAAATTAGGAAAGAAACTAGAAAAGGAAATAAATGAATCTAAAATAGGAAACTATAATCTATTAAAGGAAAAGATAAACAAATAAGGAATGCAAAAACAAATACGGAAAAAACAAATAAGGAAACTTGCAAATAAGGATAAACTAATCTAAAAAGGAAAAACTAAAAAGGATATCTATGGAAAATTCAAACAAATATGAAAAAAAAAAATATGGAAGATAAAAGCAATAAAGGAAAAAATGAAATCTACCTAAAAACAAAAATAACAAAAAATAAAATACAACCTAAACTAAGACCGGACAATTTTTCTACGAAATCAAAATTAACTAAATATGCCAATCCCCAACAACGGCGCCAAAAACTTGATGTGCAAATTGCTAACCGCAAGTGTACGAGTCAAGTAATAATATAGTGAATGTGAAATTCGAATGTCGTCCTCTGGATTGGTGTCTAGTCAATTTTAATTACCGGAAATACTCTTGCCCAATTTTTTTTAGGGAACCGAATTGAGTGAGAATGAAATTAAATCAAACACAAAATAATGCAAAAATATGACAATCAAATGGAAAACAATGGTTTTAGGGATGTGATTTCACCAATTGGGATTATGGATTAATAAATGGATTAACACATGCTATGATTCATAAATCTTGGTAAACTAAAATCACACATACCTCTCCCGAGAATACATGATTCTCCCATATGCAATTGAACCCGATATCCCTATCTAAATTCAATAAACATACAAGGCAATAAGGATAACATTTTTAACGATTTCTAGAATTAACCATAATCTCCCGATTTCTATCTAAATCCTAGTTATGCATAATGATTTTTAAGCTAAATCCTCTCTCCCGAGTTAGATTCAAGCACAAATATCAATCAATTTATGGTCGGTAAATTGAAAGCATTATGGACACAAATATGCATAAATGAAATTCAATAGCATAAAACCGTAAAATCAATCCATAACGTGCCCAACGGCTACATCAATCCCTAAGAGTAAAAACCTAGCAAATCATACACCGCGTTACAATATAGCTATGATCTAAAACAACCATAAACACTAACTAAAGTGAGGGGAAGAAGAAATAAACTCTATGTAGGCCGAGACCGAACGTCCCCGTCACGATCCCCACGAACAATGGGTTGATTTCCATTTTTCTCCACGTGCTTCAGCTCCAAATGCTCTGTTTTTCCTCTGTTTTACAGCTCCAAAGTGTCTAAAAGAAGTCCCCCATTCAGCTCTAATCGCAAATTGCTTATAGGCTGATTTTTTGTGGTAGCGTCGAAACGCTATAGGGATAGCGTCGCGACGCTATCGCCTGCCACACATTCTGTTTAAGGGAATTTCGAGAGCGTCGAGACACTCAAGGACCAGCGTCTCGACGCTGGTCTGCGGCTGACCCTATTTTGACATTTTCTTCTTTGATTCTTTTTTCATTCTTTGATCTCTTTTCGCCCCCGAACATCCAATTGGCTTCAATATTAAGTTCCTACAAATACAACATGAAAATGCATAAAATTTGGCCAATAAATCAAAAAAGACTAGCTAAAATAATTAGGGGAAATTAGCTAGCTATGCTCGCTATCATTTAGTCCATGAGTTTTCAAAATAGAACCATTTTTAGTCCCTGAGTTTTGAGAAATAGGTTTAAAAGGTCCTTTCGTTTTGAAAATGGAGTTGTTTAGTCCCTGAGTTTTGAAAAATAGGTTAAAAAATACAATATATTGAATGAAATTTAAGTTAAGTTAATTTTTTTTTATGTATAATTGCAGATAACATGCAGGCTAGTGATAGAACCAAATTAGGGCAATTTATTTAGGCCTAAACTAGCTAATTCTATAGTTATTTTGTGCTTAATTGTATTATTTTATAGGTATTTGACGTTTGGACTTCCCGAAAGCACTTTCGAGCAAAATGTCATAAAAGAAAGAAATTAGCCAAAAATTCAATCTATGGAAGCCAAATCAAAGAAGTGGAGCAAGCTGACCCAAGAAGGTAGCATTGAGGCGCTATCCAAGAGCGTTTCAACGATACCGCAACTCCAAAGACCACCCAACCAGTGTTTCTTCATACTTTCTCTCTCAAATTCCATCACTTGAGGATCCCACAATCCGTTCTAAAGGCTTGAGGATAGCAAGGAAGATCCATTGGTGGTTCATGACTCGTTGGTGAAGACAAATAAGAAAGAAATCCAACCAATTCTCCATTGATTCAAGCCTGGTAAACAATACTCTGTTTTTCTTCTTCTTGGACAACATGCAATGTTTGACCAAATTGAACAAATTATGTGCCTAAGATCCAAAATTGCTTCCAATTTTTAGATATTAACACTTTCAATTGGTATCAGAGCATGATTTGGGCACCTAATTTGCTTTAATTTTATCATGGTGGGTAGCATTTTGAAATTCAATTTGCATGGGTGTTGAAATGGATATATTACGGTTTTGGCAATTTTTTACTCTTCAATTTGTTGATGAAAATGTAATTGCTCACCTGTATAAGAGCATTAATGTGTTGAGAAGAGTCTATAATTTTTTGGGAGTCATTAGAATCCATTTAGTGTTGTAATTGATCGAAAGAAGGAGAAGAACACATGCTGGCCGAAGAAAAGAGGCTTCCAGTCGCGAGAGGTCCGGTTCGGGTTCAAGCTATTCTCGGTCCGGTTCATTAATATTTGGCCAGTTCAGCCCCTCTTGGTTCGATTTAGTGATGTTCAACACTTGGGAGGTCCAGTTCGGGTCCAATCAAGTCAGTTCATGATGGTTCGAGATTCTCGAGAGCTTCACAACTCAATTTTAAATTATTATTTGTAATAATTTAGTCAATTGCTTGCATAGATTGCCCAAACCGGTCCATTTCAGTGTGTTTAATTATTTATGCTTTATGAATGCATGTTATAATTAATTATGAATGAGATATGTATAAGAGTATGTCATATAGATTTGAAATCCCACCATAGGAAGCATGCTTCATGAATGTATGTTATACGTAGTTATAATATAAGTATGCATGATTTAGGTTTCATTTTAGAAGCATGTTGAATGTTTAGTTCTCGTTAATTATAATCGTTATATTTTTTAAACCAAAATGAACAAGCATGCAGCATGAAACTACCTTAGCTCGATTTTAGAGAGTTAATATCGAATAGAAAGCATGTTATAGTTTGATCTCAATTATAATCGATTTATAAAATGAGATAGACGTGAAATCTGTAACAAAGATAAATGTATGCTCACCTAGGTTTAAAACGAACCAAATCGATCAATCTTTTAGAATAGGTCGATAACTTGTAAAGCTAATGTTACAAGAGAACTCACCTGGTTCGATGCTGTCTAAGGCTGGAGGTATTTAAGTTGACGGTTTAGGGAACACCTCCTACCTGGGTATTGTGCCGGTACTTGAGTTAGGGTAACCTAGGATTTACGAGCATGCACGTGAGAGATG
The DNA here is from genome assembly GCA_036850905.1 of Luffa acutangula. Lineage (NCBI taxonomy): Eukaryota > Viridiplantae > Streptophyta > Magnoliopsida > Cucurbitales > Cucurbitaceae > Luffa > Luffa acutangula. The sequence continues at coordinate 12,533,960 of CM072094.1, read as the reverse complement.
TGAGGTTATAAAACACCTAGACATTGTAGGTTAATTATAACGTAAACTTAGGAGTATATTCAATTAGTCGGAATAAGCCTAAGTAACAATTTACCCAACACCGTTAAAATACTTAGTGGGAGAAAAGAATTTTTTTCTCACGTTCTCCTTAAATTTCACACGGTGAGATCTATGCAAAGTCTCTTGTTACTTACTAACGTAACCATTCCATTCGGAAGGTGATGGCATAAATCAATATCAGGGTGAATGGAGAGAGTATTTATAGTAAGTGGGTGAAGGAAGCGTGTCAACGCATCCTACGGTCTCTTCCATTGATTCGCAAAGGCAAGGTCTCTATGTTCGCCTGCTAAGCATGCCCTGGAACTGCGACACCATTCGGAGGGTTGTAACATAGAGACTGTAGCGTCGTGAATTCACATAATGATAACAGAATTCTTAGGGCCATTCCCAGCATTGACTTTTTCCTTCGGTAGCATTACTGGAGTCGTTCTCTGAAATCTAAAAAATGGAGGGTCACACTTATGAGATAACTAATTTTAGCTTATCTTTGACCAAAGTAGCGATAACTAAAATTGATACAAAAATAAAGGAGTTATTTTTTGTTAGAGAATTTTTAGTCAAGAATGTCTTGATTCAGTGAAGGAGTAATTGACTACCCCTCGATAACAGTTAATCTGACTCACTGAAGTATCGTTGCAAAATAATTAATGAGATGGGTACATCATTACTTTTGCTAAACTTAATTGGATTTATTAAATATTTGATTCACTGATAAAGGATTTTATTATTTCAGCATGACTAGCACATTAGTACAACTATTAGCTTCAAAAAAACTTAACGACGACAACTATGGAACCTGGAAATCGAATTTAAATACAGTATTAGTGATTGATGACCTTTGATTCGTCTTAACGAAAGAATGTCCTCCGAACCCTGGCCGGACAGGAACTTGAGTAAATCGAGACGCCTATGACAGATGGACTAGAGCCAATGAAAAGGCAAAGGTCTTTATATTGACGAGCATAAGTGATGTTCTGTCTAAAAAGCATGAGGGCATGTGTTGCCTTGTGCAATGTGATTTACAATATGCAAGAAATCTTCACAAAAAACTAAAAAACGTGCAAGTATACACATCATTGGCAGCAAATGATAAGTATTTTTATATCGTTCTCCACAGGGATTGATGCAACGAAAATCACTATTCCTAAGCTTATCTTCAATGAAATTCAAGGTAACTAAGGACCAAATATTAATTAATAACTAAGATGCACTAATGTAAATAAAATTGAGTGAAATTAAAGAGAACTTGAAGTAAATTAAGCAAGAAAAACGGTTGAATGCAGAGGAGAATTAAGGCTCGGATTAGGGATATTCTATATTGTTTCCAGGGATTGCTATAGCAAAAACTGCACTAATTCATCTCACCCGGATTTAACACGGGAATTTTCCAATTCTCCAAAGATTAAGGCGATTAAACTACCATTTAACCCCTTATTTTTAGCTCAATCTGATTAGTGCCTTAGGTGGTGATTTATCCCTAAATACCCACTCATTTTCATGATCATAAAAGACTAAGGTAAAGTAAAGTAACCGATTACTAAATGTTTTCCCAAACACCCAATAACAATGCTAGAAAATGGATGGCCAATCGAAATTCCAGCTTAAACAATGAAAAACACTTTACTTTAACATGAAAATAGCACGTTTCAACTACAAACAACCCCTCGTTAAAATATAGGATCCCTATTCCTCACCTAAAGAGGATTAGTTCATGTTCAAAGAGAAAATAAGTTCAATACAGCAGAGACCACTCATATTCAACATACTTTTCAGCTTCTTACACAACCAATACCAATGGGAAGGTAAAAAGATAAGAAGAAAAGGCCAAAGAAGAAGCTCCCAAACTCAAATCCAGCTTTCCCAAGCTGAATATAGACTCCACGGCAGCTCCCCTCTGTTTTTCCTCTGTTCTTGTGCTCAAATCAGCTCCCAATCGTGAATCTCCTTCCTCTCCAGCTTCCTTTCCAAATTAGGGTCACTTTCTTTAAATACCCAGCTACAAACGTGGGAGTGAGGGCTGATTAGACACTCCAAGCTCACATGGAATACCCACTAAAAGATGAGAATAACCTTTTACACCAACTGGGAATGACACCTCATTAAATGAAGCTTTCCACGTTGAAAACAGCTCCAACCACCAATCTGTCTCTGCCAGGTCATGCTACAGCATAATCTGCACAAACTGGAGCTCCAAGTCAGCTTAAATACGAAAAATTAGCGTGAAAATAAAGCCCAAAGCCTTTAATCAGCATTCTCACTTAATAACATTAAATTCAACTAATTCCAGCTCAAATAATAAATTCTCAAAGCAAAACTAAGCCTAAAAGCCCCAAAATCATGGCTAATAACTCTTATTTCTAAGAGTTATCAGCATGCAAACTACAAGGGAAATAATGGACTCACTGCAGGCCATGTTTGGACAGTCGTCCTCATCCCTTCGCCATGGGGCCCTAAAGTACATTTATAATTCTCGGATGAAAGAAGGAACTTCTGTTCGAGAATATGTGTTAAACATAATGGTGCATTTTAATGCAGCTGAACAAACAATGTTGTCATAGATGAAAGTAGTCAAGTCAGTTTCATTGTGGAATCTCTCCCGAAGACTTTCATACAATTTCGTACCAATTTAGTTATAAACAAAATTGAGTACAACCTGACGACCCTCCTGAATGAGCTTCAGACCTACCAGTCCCTCACTAAAAGTAAAGGACAAGAAAACGAAACAAATGTTGTTTCTGATAGGAAGTTCCTAATAGGATCAAACTCTGGGAATAAATCTGAGTATTCTACTTCTAAGAACAAAAGAATTCAGTTGAAGAAAAAAAAAAGAACAAGGGAAAGGGGAAAGCTCCCATGATCAAGAAAGGTAAGAAAAATATTGCAGAAAAAGGAATATGTTTCCACTGTAACCAGGACGATCACTAGAGAAGAAATTGTCCTAAGTTTCTTGCTGAGAAGAAAGCAGAAAAGGCTGAGGATGCCAAGATAGGTAAATAAGATTTACTTGTTCTTGAATCATGCTTAGTCGAAAACGACAACTCCATATGGATATTAGATTCAGGAGTGACTAATCATGTATGTTCTTCTATACAGGAAACTAGTTCCTGGAAAGCTCTTGAAGAAGGCGAGGTGACACTCAAAATAGGAACGGGAGATGTCGTCTTAGCCACTACAATGGGAGAAGTACAACTTTGTTTTAGAGATGGATATATTTTGTTGCAGGATGTTTTGTATGTTCCTAGTATGAAAAGGAACTTAATATCTATCTCTTGTTTAATAGAACATGAATACAAAGTATCTTTTGAAATCAATGAAGTTTTTATATTCAAAATACTTAGTTTCATTTGTTCTGCTAAACTCAAAAAAAACAATCTGTATGTGTTATGACCGAATGAAATAAAAGCTGTTCATAATACTGAAATGTTCAAAACAGGTCAAACCCAAAATAAAAGATGAAAAGTTTCTCACGATACTCTTCTTTGGCATCTAAGACTAGGACACATAAATCAAAAATGTATTGAAAGGCTAGTTAAGAGTGGACTTCTAAATGAGTTAGAAGATGACTCATTACCACCTTGTGAATCCTCTCTAGAAGGTAAAATGAACAAAAGACCATTCTCTGGAAAAGGTCAAAGAGCCAAAGAAACCCTCGAGCTTAGACACTCTAACCTCTGTGGTCCTATGAATGTTAAAACACATGGAGGATATGAATACTTCATCAGTTTAATTGATGATTGATGTGGAAGTTTCCTACCGAAGGCGCACGGGTCAAGTAATAATAAAGTGATCGTAAAATCGAGTGTCGTCCTCTGGATTGGATTTTTATGTTAAATCAATTACCATGAATAATCTTGCTCAATTTTATTTAGGGATCGAAGAGTAGTGAATGATCGAAAACTAGATCAATGCAAACAAACAATGGAGATTCAATTGAAAGAACACTTAGGAAATTGATTTTGCCAATTTAGTCTAGGATTGATTTTAGGGAATGAGTTATCACGCACAATGGATTTATGAGCCTAAGAACCTTTAATCACAACTACCTCTCCCAAGTATAATTGATTCTCATGCAAATTAACCAACTTGATATCCCTATCTAAGTTTATTAACATGCAAGGCATTTAGTTCTTTTTGACCTATTCTAAAGTTACGCTAAATTCCGTCACGAGCTTAGAATATAAACTTTAGTCATGCAATCTTAATATAGTCTACGCTAAATCCCCTCTCCCGAGCAAGACTCAACACTTAGATCATTCAATTAGTGGCCAATTAATTGAAAGCATTAAATTAAGATTGCGAACATAATAACCAATGCACAAATCATCCCATAAATCAATCCATAAACTAAAAAGACTACATCAATCCCTAAGTAACAAGCTTAGCTACTCATACATGGAGTTACAATATCAACTAAGCATGACAAAGCCATTAAATCTAACTAAAGAAAATGAAAAGGAAAGGAAACACTCAAAGTCGTCGAAACCGACACATCCCCGTCGCGACGCTATGCCTTTGCAGCGTATTCTGAATAAGGAAAACTGAGAGCGTCGCGATGCTGTGGACGTAGCGTCGTGACGCTACGCCAATTTCCAGCACACTGCCTTCTCGGATTGGATAGCTTTTAATTCCTTTCTAATTAATTTCTTTTGCCTCCTTTTAGCGTTCCGAGAACCCGATTAACTCCAAATTCTCGTTTTAGCTCAACATGACAGTTTCCTACAAAATAAACATTTAAGTGTAATAAAATGGCCAATAAATCATGAAAGACTAGTTAAATTAATTAGGGAAAACTAGCTAGCTATGCTTGCTATCAAACACCCCCAAACTTAAGCTTTTGCTAGTCCTCGAGCAAACCAAAAATCAAGTATACAATAGAAGAATGGATGCAATAAACATGACTAAATCCTCAAGGCTCAAAAGTCAATACTCAAGCAATCAAGAGACATGCACATAAGGACCAATGAGGGAGACAAATCAAAAGTTTTCCAAAATTGACTTGCACAAGCGAGATCTAACTCAACTAGATCAAACTCTACTCGCCCGGGATTGGATTACTAAACTCTCAACTCATCTTCCCTCTACACTGGCACTAAGGATTCACTAACGAGTCAATGGAACAAATTAGTTTGTTTTCCTCCATACTTAGGTGCTTATAATTGAAAATTAAATCAAGCATTTATATGTGGCACTAGCTTACACACACCTATTGCAGAGACCCTTAACCCGAGTTTTACTCTTTGGTTGGCCTAACTGATCACAACAGGGGTAGCTCTTTTTGCCTAAATCTTTATTACTCATTGCATATTGTGCACAAGCCATGGCATAATAATTTCTTTTCTTTCAAAAGTAACGACAAGAGTGATTTTTCTTTCATGATCATGATAAGCATTTTTTTTTTCTCCTAAGCAAGGTCAAACATGCTAATTTGCAAAAAATTAACTCTTTAGCTCTTCCCTACACCTATCGAGGTGACAACAAGCATATGAACCTAATAATTCGCTCCTAAGCACTCAAATCCAAATCTAGCCAAGACAAATACTCTACTCATGCAAGACATCTCCTATAAAAAGTTTAAAAAGTCTCCCTTTTTGGGCACTCATGCTTACAACTCATCGAAAGCTTGAAAATTGACAAGAAAGCCTATCCTGGGAAATCATAGTCATGCAAAAATCGCATCCAGAAAACAACCATATTCTTAATTCAAAGAAAGCTCAAACCTATAGCCCGAACTCAGATGCTCAAGGGCTCCACAAACATGCTATTCCACCCCCAAACTTAAAGCATGCATTGTCTTCAATGTATGAAGAAAATAAGGCATAATCAAGCATGAGAACAATAAAAGAGTAGGAGGAGTGAACAATACTGCCCTTGAATGACGATGTCCTCTTTTATGGAAGCTTGCAAGCAAAGAAGCAACTGGAACCAAGACCTACAAAACAAAAACAAACAATAAAACAAAAGCAAAAAGAAAAAAACAACTGAACTTACTTGGGTTGCCTCCCATAAGCGCTTGTTTAATGTCATTAGCTCGACGTGTTGAACGTGATGCATCAAGGAGGCTTCTTTTCTTTGAATCCACCAGAGGTGTTTTTGCTTGAACCTTTCCTGTAGCCCATCACGAGCACTTCAGAACGATCTTTAGAGTCTTCCGCTACTTTAAATATCTCCTTTCCATTCTGGACACTAACAGTGAGCTCTCTACGCTCAATATCAATAATAACTCGCCCAGTATCGAGGAATGGTCTTCCTAGTATGACAGGCATTGAATGATTTTCCATCATATCCATGACATATAAATCTATAGGGAGGAAAAATCTACCTACTCTGATTAAAACATTTTCTATGATGCCAACTGGTCTAACTACAAACTGCTCAGCCAATTGGAGCCTAACAGGAGTAGATTTAATCTCACATAATCTAACTTTTTGCACAAGGATAAAGGAATTATATTGATGTTAGCGCCTAAATCACACACGCACTAAAAAAATAAGTACCAAAGCTACAAGGAACAGAAAAACTTCCTGGATCTGCTACTTTTTCAGGTACCTTTTGCTGAACTCTGGTGCTGCATGTTGAGGCGAGATAGACTGTGTCAACCTTCTTTTCCTTTCTCTTCTTTGCCAGCCATTCCTTCATGAACCTGTTATACCGGGGCATCTCTAGCGCCTCTGCAAAGGGAATATTAATGTTTAGATTCATAAAAGCATTCATAAATTTGTCAAACTGAATCTGATTATTCTTCTTTTTCTTTTTCTTTTTCTTTTCTTTGAGAACCATCATTGTGGGAGAAGGAATAGGAGGCTCAGGTTCAGGCTTTTCAGCTTCATCTGATGATGTGTCCTCCTCAGCTTCCCAATAGGCGTGTCATACTCCTCAGACTCGGGCTCCTCTTCAACCTCCTCCTAGTGCACAGTAATAGCCTTACAGTACTCCATCTGGGTTTTCTTCTGCTCAGTTGGGGCCTTACCTTTGCTCATGATGGTGTTTACAATACTTACAAACTGTCCCAGCTGAGTCTCAATGTTTTTTATGGCTGCACTGTGGTCGTTTACTGTGGTGTTGATGGAAATGACTGCCTCCTCCAACTTGTTTGTTCTATTACTAGACTCTACAATGAGAGCTCCAACAAGATCCTCTAAAGATTTTTTTTGTTTTCTTGAGTTTGAGGGGATTAAGAACATTCTTATTATTCGCATAAGAAAATTTTTAATGGTTCCTATTGTTAGGGTGATAATGTGTAGGTGTGGAATTATTATAATATCCCCTAGAATTAAAATTTGATACGTACTGAACCTGTTCGATGGTTTCCTCCTGAGACTGAGATGCTAAAGCCATTGTTGATTCAATTGACTGTGCACTCCCTGTACCTGAAAATTTCATAAAAGCATTAGCGAGGGAAGACATCTCGTCCTGAAGTGCACTTACGTTATTGATTTAAAAAACTCCAGCAGCAATCTTTTTCGGTGTAGACCGCTCAGATGGCCACTGATAGTTGTTGGTGGCCATGTCCTCTAGCAAAGTTCTAGCGTCGCAATGCTGTGCCTTTGCCGCGTATTCTAAATAAGGAAAACCGAGAGCGTCGTGACACTGTGGACGTAGCGTCGCAACACTACGCCAATTTCCAGCACACTGTCTTCTCGGATTGGATAGCTTCTAATTCCTTTCTAATTAATTTCTTTTGCCTCCTTTTAGCGTTCCGAGCACCTGATTAACTTCAAATTCTCGTTTTAGCTCAACATGACAATTTCCTACAAAATAAACATTTAAGTGCAATAAAATGGCCAATAAATCATAAAAGACTAGCTAAATTAATTAGGGAAAACTAGCTAGCTATGCTTGCTATCAATGATTATTCAAGATATGGGTATCTTTACCTAATGGTTCAAAAGTCAGAAGCTCTTGAAAATATCAAAGAGTATAAAGCTGAAGTTGAAAACAAAGTAGGCAAAACAATCAAAACTCTACGATCCGATCGAGGAGGATAGTACATGGATTTAGAATTCCAAGACTACTTGATAGAAGATGAAATATCCTCACAACTCTCAGCACCTGGTACACCCACAACAGAATAGTGTGTCAGAAAGGAGAAACAGAACCCTATTGGATATGGTTCGGTCTATGATGAGTTATCCAAATTTGCCTGATTCATTTCGGGGTTTTGCAGTCGAAATTGCTGCATATATTCTTAACATGGTTCCCTCTAAAAGTGTTCCAGAAACACCCTACGAGTTATGGAAAGGACGTAAAGGGAGTTTACGACACTTCAGAATTTGGGGTTGTCCGGCACACTTGTTGGTGCAGAAACCAAATAAATTGGAACGACGTTCAAGAATATGCCTTTTTATAGGATACCATAAAGAAACAAAAGGAGGTCTATTTTATGATCCTCAACAAAACAAGGTAATTGATTCGACCAATGTCACATTTTTTGAAGAAGATCATATGAAAAATCATCAAACACGCAATGAACCAATACTTAAAGAAATTTCTAGGGAACATACGAACAAACAAACAAAAGTTGTTAGCGAAGCTGGTCCTTCGAAACCATCTCAAGATATGAGTATGCCTCGTCGTAATGGGAGGGTTATAATTCAACTTGTCCGCTACATGGGTTTGACAGGAACTCAATTCATCATACCTGAAGATGAAGTGGAGGACCCATTGTCTATAGACAAGCAATGAGAGATAAGGATAAGGACCAGTGGGTCAAAGCCATGAATCTTGAGATAGAATCTATGCATTTTAACTCAGTCTGGGAACTGATAGATCAACCAAGTGATGTACAACCTATCGGTTGCAAGTGGATCTATAAGAGAAAGCGATACCAAACTGGTAAGGTACAAACCTTCAAAGCCCGATTAGTGGCTAAAGGTTATAACCAAAAGGAAGGAATTGATTTTGATGAAACCTTCTCACCAGCAGTGATGGTGAAATCAATAAGAATACTCATATCCATTGTCACTTTTTATAATTATGAAATTTGGCAAATGGATGTCAAGACTACGTTTCTGAACCGAAATCTTGACGAGAGTATTTACATGGTCCAACCAGAAGGGTTCATAGTCCAGGGAGAAGAACAAAAGGTTTGCAAGCCAAACAAGTCCATCTATGGATTAAAACAAGCCTCGAGATCCTGGAACAAAAGATTCGACAATGTAATCAAATCTTATGGTTTTGAACAGAATGTAGATGAACCTTGTGTATACAAAAGGATCATTGATTCTACTGTAGTTTTCTTAATTTTGTATGTTGATGACATCCTACTTATAGGAAATGTAGTGGGAATATTGTCTGACATTAAACAGTGGCTGGGAGCTCAATTCCAAATGAAGGATTTGGGAGAAGCTCAATATGTTCTCGGGATCCAAATACTTAGAGATCGAAAGAACAGATTTCTGGCAGTCAAGCATCCTATGGCGATAAAATTCTGAATCGATATTCGTTACAGAATTCCAAAAGGGGCATGTTTCCCTTTAGACATGGATTGCACCTAACAAAGGAACAAAGTCCAAAAACACCTTAAGAAGTTGAGGATATGAAACAAATTCCTTACGCATCGGCAGTCGGAAGTATTATGTATGCAATGTTGTGCACACGTCCCGACATATGCTATGCAATAGGTGTTGTCAGCAGATATAAGTCCAATCCTGGTCAAGCACATTGGACTGCCGTTAAGAATATCCTAAAATACTTGAGGCGAACAAGAGACATTTCGCTAGTGTATGGATCTAAGGATTTCATCCTTACTGGATACACTGACTCAGATTTTCAAACCGACATAAACTCAAGGAGATCTACATCGGGATCTGTGTTCACTCTGAATGAAGGAGCAATAGTTTGGAGAAGTATTAAACAAACATGTATTGCTGACTCCACAATGGAAGCTGAATATATTGCGGCCTGTGAAACATCAAAGGAAGCTGTGTGGCTTAGAAAATTTCTAAGTGAGTTAGAAGTTGTTCCAAACATGCACTTGTCAGTCACTCTTTATTGTGACAATAATGGAGCAATTGCAAATTTAAAGGAACCTTGAAGCCATAAAAGAGGAAAGCACATTGAACGTAAATACCATTTCATTCGGGAGATAGTACAAAAAGGAGACGTGGTCGTCACCCAGATAGCTTCAGAACAGAACATGGCTGATCCATTTATAAAAGCCCTCACGGCGAAAGTGTTTGAGGGACATCTCCAAAATTTAGGACTACGAACTTTTAGCATATGATAAATAATGCTAAGTTACCTCACAAAATATTGTAATCTCACTTGAGTTATATTCCAAGAGAGAGTTTGTTGGGGTTTATGTCCTAGAACTCAAGTTTTGTTATCCTTTATATAAATAAAGATGTTATTCAATGAAATTGTTTATTTATAACTTATAATCCAATAGAAACATCCATGGTTATAACATGAGATACTCGAACTATATGGTAAATATGGGCAGGGATCAAGTTCGAGTATATAACCTAAATAGTCTATAGTAAATGAATAAGGTTGGGTACCTTGTTCTGGTAACTCTATGGATGCGACCTACTTTGCGAATAATGCAAACGACGTGATCCTGGATCGTTCATGTAAAGACATGCGAGTAGGGGCATCCTATGTAAAAGATGTTTACACAATACTTGATCGAGAAATAAGTCACTATTACTTTATAACGTTGTTTACTGTTAAGACTGATTATTTCATGCAATGACTTAGGTAACTCGATCTTAATCCTGAGCTTACTATGAACTCCTATTTGTTTAGGGTTATCCCTTGATCTGCATAGGTGAGAGTGGTCATAAAATTCCATTCAATAAACCTCCCATTTTGGGGATAACACTAGATGGATGGCTGGGGACATAGTAATGCAATATGGAATTCACTCCTACCCTATTTAGGATAGTAGAGAGGTTGTTCCCTTAAGTGTTGAATCCAAGACTTGAACATGGGGCCCCACCCTTTCATAGGCCCGAGAGGGATCTTGTTTAATGGTTGGACCATGAACAAAAATTGTTCATTAGAGGACCAGTCGACTTAAGGAACTAAGATGTGCTATAGGGGTAAAACAGACTTTTGACCTATCTATAGTAACGAACGACCTGTGAAGGATTGACTAACTAATCATGGTTACATCGAGTGGACAAAAATATATATACAGTGAGGGGAGTTCAACTACTAGGCTATAGTGGAGTGTCCCAGTAGTTAACGGATGTTGGTTGACTAGGTTAAAAGAGTTTGACTCGTTTAACCTCGTACCGTTGGAACCCATGATCTGTAGGTCCATTAGGTCCCCTTGCTAGCTCGAGACTAACCTTTAGAACAATATGATGGATAAAATATGAATTGCTTTAAGTTCATGTTGAGAAATATGAGTAGAGGAGATAGGCGTTGTCGATACGTCGGGTTTTTGTGAAAACCGTTATGGTGAGTATTTAATATTTAAATATGATTTAAATACCGATAACATGAATAGGGATTCATGATTGAAAATGACATTTAGGAAATGTTAGTGATTGGTGGAAAAATATTAATTTAATATTTAATATTGAATTAATAATTAATTAATTATTTTAAATTAATTTTGAATTAATTTAAAATTGAAAAATTGAAATTGGATTTTAATTTTTCAGATTACTAAAATTTAAATAATTATCCAACTAAATTAGGATAATTATGGATTTAATTAAAATAAAAAAGGATTAAATTTTTGGAGGTGGAGTGCATGGTGACTAAACCCATTCACTCACCCCAAATTGGACACCAAAATTCCCACTAATCTTTGGTTAATTGAGTGTCAATTGCTGGAGCATTCTTGCATCTCTAATCTCTCTATAAAAGGCAAGAAGATGGCTGAAGAAATTAAGCTTGAATGATCAGGAAATGCTGCCAAATTGAAAACTCACCAAAATCCACCTTGCAAGCTTGTTCTTCATACTTTCTCTCTCAAACTCCATCACTTGAGGATCCCACAATCCGTTCTAAAGGCTTGAGGATAGCAAGGAAGATCCATTGGTGGTTCGTGACTCGCTGGTGAAGAAAAACAAGAAAGAAATCCAACCAATTCTCCATTGATTCAAGGTTGGTAAACAATACTCTGTTTTTCTTCTTCTTGGACAGCATGCAATGTTTGATCAAATTTAACAAATTATGTGCCTAAGATCCAAAATTGCTTCCGCTTCTTAGATATTAACACTTTCATACGTCGTGCCATATAGGCCACGGGCTGAAAACGGGTCAGGGTTGGCGTCTCGATGTCGTGCCTCTTTTCAGCGTGCTTCGACTTCATTCCACGTCGTTTCTTGCTCGATTTGGGCCTCGAACCTTTGAATCCTTGGAGTTATTCTTCGGGATCATCACGATCCTCACAGTCTTCTCACCTCGTTGGAATCCATGGCCCTCAAGTAAGCTCGAAAACTCTCTAAATTGCCCGACTTAACTCCAATTTGTGTAGTTCGGCCTTGATACCCTAAATGCACAAATTATGTACAAAACATACAAATAAAGCGTAAAGTGCACCCTAACAAGTCTAGATTAACAACAAATAAATAGGATTGTTTTGGTCCTATCTGGAATTCACTATACCGAACCCCTCAATGGAATTTAGCTATGCATGATGGAATATAATGCAAATGAACATCTTTCTATTGAATTAATGAATAAAGAATACAAAATTAATGAAAAGAAACAAGACCTGGATTTGACTCTAAACATCCTAACTTATCAACTTTAGCACTTTTCTAAATCATACAAGTTTGACAAGAAAATGAGTTAAATCTAAGGAAAAATAGGTATCTTTTTTGCCTTATCATTTGCGTATGAATGTTTGTGATTAATTGGCCATAGATTTACGATTTTTTTGATCCGATAAAATGTAAAGGCCCCTGCGTTTTTGGGCATTAAATTTTAAATTTTAATCCTCTGTAAGTCCAGGTCTAGAATTGATTTTTTGGAGATGAACATCAACAAAAACGAAACCAAACATCGAGGCCAAATGATGAAGAACGATGCTGGAATTCTTCCCAGAATGGCGTCCAGATGCATCAACATCAAGATGTTGCGTTGACGTGAATATGGGTGGCGCGCATTAAGGCTTCAGAAACGTGTGGTTCGGTTGGCATGTGTGGTTCGGTTCGACGTTTTAGGTTGGCTAGGGTCGATTTGGCCTGGTCCAACTCGGTTTTGGCTTGGTTTGGCTTTTTGGTGACCGGTTGAAGCGGTTCGTGGTCGGTTCGTGCGGTCTGGTCCGGTTCTAAAGCTGCAGATGGATGTAATAGGATAGATTTATGATTTATTTATGAAATTTAAGCCTTTATTCTATCGTAGGGGCCAATTAATCGGTTCATTTGCTATTTTATATGCTTTATGGATGTCATATAATTTTAAATCCCACCTTAGGTTATAAGCATGCTCGTGCATTTATATATATTATAATTAGTTATAATGTATGATTGAAATGCATGGATGTTTTCATGAATTGTTTAAAATATGTGAGTTATAATAAAAACATGAAAATGAAAAAGCATGATGCATGTAATTACTTAGATTAAATATAAAGGTTATATTTAATGTATTGTATGCAACATGCTTGTATGATTTTCTTGTTTGGCAAATGAATATAAATGGTATATTAATAATAAGAAAATCAAAGTTGCATTGAGCATGAAACATCCATAGTATTAATATAATTGTTATATTACTCATGCAATTCAATTAATAAAGTTTAATTAGTTAACTAGATTATGATTGTTAATATGAATTAAACTTTATAATGCATGATTATAGGGTTAATCATTAAAAATTGGAGAAATAGTTTTCAAAATTACTGATTAGAAATTGTCAATCTGTAATAAGGAATTGCATGCAAACATAGGATCATAGGTTTAAATCAATTAATTTTAAATGGTTAAAATTAATTAGACCTAAGATCATATTCTAATAGTATTAGAATTAATCTTACCTAGTATTAAAATAGTTTTAATTAACTAAGTAGGAAAAACATTACTATGATTATAAGGGAACTCTACCGGTTAAACACCTCTTACTTGGGAATTGACCCGGAATACCTGAGTTGAATTAATCATAGTTTAATGTTAGCATGCAATGTCACTAGGTTAATTAAATGAGTTTAATTCACCTAGAAGATAGAGTAAAAATCTTATTATAATAGTTATAATAGGATTAGACTTAGATAGATTGACTTAGCCAGATTTATCTAAGTTAAACAACCCTAAATAATATAGTACGTCACTTTAGTGGGACGCAAATTACAAAACAAGATTTAAATCACGTTTTGCTCCACGTCCCTATATTCACAACGTGAGATCCATGCTCGGCTTCATGTCGCCTTGGGCGCAGCCTCCCTTCAGAAAGTGTTTGCATGGTTCAATAACAAGGTGAATGGGGAAAGTGTCCATAGTAAGTGGGAGCGGTACACGTGTCAACATATCCCTCAGTCTTCACCCCTAGGTCACACTGTGAGAGTCTTATGATTCGCCTGTGTGTTGCCGTAGAGCAACCACCCCTTCGGAGGGTCTGATCATAGAATTCAAAACGTCGTGAACTCCTGAAAAGGATAGGGTCTCTTATGTTAATTACCAACAGTTGTCTTTCCTCACGGTAGCCTGTTGGTGCATACCTCTGGGATCTAAAAGTGAGAGAGTTACACTTATGGGGATGAGTAAAATGTGTACACCAATCCTTGACCGAACAACGATGGCTAACATCTATAGGAATATGAGTTATTCTGGAATTAGAGTTAGCTGAGAAATGTCTCATTTTAGAGGAGTGGTTGATCACCCTTTGGTGGTTGTTCCTCTAAACCTCTAAAGCATTGTTGCAAAACTAAATCAATAGTTTATTAGGTTTCTATGATGTTTGTTTCGCTAAATTTATTGGATTGTTTGCAATTATTTGTTTTGCTTGTGTGATGGGTTAAGGCAAAGATAACTAATACGGTCATTGTTTTGTTTATTTCAACAATGTCTTCCTCAATAATTGCACTCTTAAAAAACGAGAAACTTTCTGGCAAAAAATTTCCAACGTGGAAATCCAACTTAAATATGATTTTAGTTGTGGATGGTCTTCGGTTTTTCTTACTAGAGGAATGTCCTCTGGCCCCTCCTCGCAATGCATCCCAAGCGACAAGGGATGCTTATGACCGGTGGACAAAGGCCAATGACAAGGCCCGCATCTACATTCTGACCAGCTTGACTGAAGTTTTGGTCAAAAGGTATGAGACAGTGGAAACGGCAAGGGAGATTATGTAATCGGTGGAAAAAATAAAAGGGAGTGGTTGATTGAACCTCGGAGTCATGTAATCGGTTCATTCGGTGTTCGTTTGGATGGATCTTAATCACATATTATCTAAAGATGAAATTTACGTTTTAAGACTAACGTGATCCTGGAAAAGCCAGAGATCCATAATATTCCTATTTTATTAACTCGACCATGTTGGGTTTTATGCCCTAAAACTCGTAGATAGTGAATGTAAACAAAGTTTGTACTTGTGTTTAATAAAGTGTTATTTAGTTTCTGCAATAAAATGTTATTGTTAAATATTGCACTATTTGACCCAAATCCAATAAACTAAGATCCAAGGTTGTTTGTATGTAACTTGAACTAGTATGTGGGGACATACGGAGGTCGATGTTCAAAGTAACAACCTAAAAGGTCTATAGTACAGGATAAGGCTGGTAACACTATGTGATATGGCCCGCTTTGTATTTGATACATACGTATTGATCTAAAGCGTCCATGTAGTAGACAAGCGAGTGGGGGTATCCTATGCAATGAGTTTGCAAAAGACCGAACCGCGAAATAGTAACCGCTAGCTATAACGCCGTTAACTTATTAGGTTTCTATTTCACTAGGATGACCTAGGCAACTTAGTCTGAATCCTGAGTGGATTATGGACTCCTGTTCACAAGGGGTTGTCCTTTGATTTGTATAGGTGAGAGTGGCCAGCACGCCAACTCAATAAGCCTACCATTTTGGGGACAATACCGAGTGGGGAGTTGGGAACATAATCACACAAGATGGAATTCACTCCTTCCCGACTCTAGGGTAAGTAGAGGTGTGTTCTCTTAAGTGGTGTCTCCGGGACTTGAACAATGGGCTCAACCCTCTCTATGGCACGAGAGGGATTTCTGTTTGTTGGTTGGACCTCAAACAGGTTGTTCATTAGAGGAGCACTGGGGACTTAAGGACAAAGATGTAAACCCGGGGAAAACGGTAATTTGACCCAGCTAGGATACGAACACACGTGAAGGACTGACTTGTAGTATTGATCGATATCCATGGACACAGAAATATTCTGCAGTGAGAATAGTGCAGTTGTGGGTCTTTAGTGGAGTGACCCACAGTTAACGAATGGAGACTAACTTGGTTAATGAGTTTAAGCCGATTAGTCTCGTATCATTGGAGCTTCTGATCTGTAGGTCCATTAGGTCCCACTGGTAGCTCGTAAAAAGACTTGAAGCAAACAAATATAAATTGTAAATTGAAAGTGTTCAATTTATCTGGGGAATCGTATAATGTATATTGTTGCATTATAATATAAAGTTTATGGAACTTTATAATATAATTTTTGAAATTAATTTCAAAAATTAATTCTTGAGAGAAAATATTTGAAAGAGTTCAAATAAATTTAATATGAATTGGATTCATATTAATTTTAATAAAATCCCTAAGATTAAATATGTGATATTTAATTGGGTAATTAATTAATTATGGAATTAATTAATTATTTATTAATTAGAGACCTTTTCCTATTAGGAAAGAAAATATTTGAAAGAGTTCAAATAAATTTAATATGAATTGGATTCATATTAATTTTAATAAAATCCCTAAGATTAAATATGTGATATTTAATTGGGTAATTAATTAATTATGGAATTATTTATTTATTTATTAATTAGAGACCTTTTTCCTATTAGGAAAGAGAATATTTGAAAGAGTTCAAATAAATTTAATATGAATTGGATTCATATTAATTTTAATAAAATCCCTAAGATTAAATATGTGATATTTAATTGGGTAATTAATTAATTATTGAATTAATTATTTATTTATTAAAATTAGATATTGTTCAGATAATAGATTTGAACTTATTCCTAGACCTTTTCCTATTAGGAAAAGGTCTTGGCCTTTACCTATATATAGGACCCCTGGGGTGGGGTGAAAGGCATCTGATTGTCTCTCCTTCTCTCAGAGATCTCTCCCAAAAGACTCCCACAAGTCTCTTGCTTCAAGAAGTCTTAGAGATATATCGGTGTAGCCGATTGGTGGTGTTCGCACAAGAGGGTTGGTGCATTTTCAATCTTATTGGCAAGAAAAGGCGAATTGATCAAGGCTTTCTACAAAAGTAAGTTTTCTATGAAATCGTTGATCACTAGGATCAATCTAGTTGATCATTTAGCATGTTTATAGTCTATGTAAAACCCATTAAATATAGATTTATTGTTGTAATATTTTGCAAATTGTATTGGTATTTCAATTAGAATCTAAGACTCTGAGTAGGTTCGGTAATACTATCCGCTGCGTGGGGCTTTTATCACTTCAATTGGTATCAGAGCCAACTCAGTTGTTCTTGATTTTTAAATTGAAATTTACAATTTGTTCTTGGTGGGATTTATGCATTATGAATGTTATGGTTTGCGTATAAATGGTTTCGATTAATTTGGCCATAGATTTACGCTTTCTTGAATGGTTCAATGTAAAGGCCCCTGCGTTTTTGGGCAAATTTTGTAAATCTATTATCCTTTGTAAGTCCGGGTCTAGATTAGGGTGTTTCATGATGAAGATCGTTGAAAATCACGTCCAAAATTGAAGCCAAACACGAAGAACAGTCGCTGGAATTTCCAATTTTTGCCTCCAGACGCAACAGCGTCGCGACGCTATCGCGATTTCGCGAAAACATGGGAATTGCGCGGAACGAATGTTTTTTTTAATATATATATATATATATATATATAACCGTAAACTGTTAAATGACATAAAAGTAGCAGTTGTTGTGTTGGTTTGAGCCTAGCCTGGTGCAATTTGGCTGAATTATTTTTATTTTCCCGCGGTTCTTCATTTTTGACCGGTTTGTGATATGTTTGACCGATTCTTGACTAGTTCAAGGAGATTTGACCCGGTTTGTGCATTATTTGCACGGTTCAAGCATGTTTTGGCATTTTGGGGTCCGGTTCGAAGTAGTTAGGGTCAGTTCGTGCGGTCTAGTCTGGTTCTGAAGCTGCAAAAGGATGTTTTTTAGGATAAAATAGCTTAAATTATTGTAATTTATGTGCTTTATTTTATCCTAGGGGCCAATTAATCGGTTTATACGCTATTTAAATGCTTTATGGATGTCATTTAGATTTAAAATCCCACCTTAGGTTATAAAGCATGCTCATGCCTTTTATATATATTATAATTAGTTATAATGTATGGATTGAAATGCATGGTTTATTTTCATGAGTTTTTAATATATAGTTGAGTTATATTAATATCATGAAAAAGGATAAGCATGATGCATATAAATATAAATAGTTATATTTAATAAAATTGTTTGCAGCATGCTACTTTGATTTACCATTTTTGGCAATAATTTAATTGTTAATTTATTAATAATGGAAATCAAAGTTGCATTGGGCATGAAACATCCATAGTTGAATATAATTGTTATATTAATTTCATGAAATGCAAGACAATATATATAGTTTTATTATATTAACTTGAATATGATTGTTAATTATTTTAAAACTATAGTATGCATGATTATAGAGCTAATCATTAAAATTTTGAATAGTTTAAAATTGATGATTAGAGAGATTGGAGACCACCAAGAACACCATCATCCGCAAGCTGATTAAGGAGATTATTATTTTCTTTATTATCTTGTGATTACGGACATGCCTACTCAGATTGTAATTCATGTTTCCTTGCTTATTATGAACTAAGTAGCTTTAGGTGTTGGTTAAGAAACATGTATTTGTCGTGCTTTATCTCTAATAATATTCATTGGTTATTGCATCTTGGTTAATTGTTGTGCCTATTTCTATTTTATGCCCGCCTAGCCAGCCGGTGTGAATACCTCTCTCTAGTTTCAGAGATGATTTAGAGAGTGTGTGGCAATTAACCACACTACGATCATTGTGTATTGGTGAACACTAGTGACTGAGCTAGGGACAGCCAGTTTCCTAGTGCTTGATCGGTCGTACTTCATTGGGGTTGAAACACATTCCAAAAGATCTGGAGTTCCGGGAGGAATCCGCTAAAGATTTATACAAAATAGATAGAGTGGAAGCTAGTTCAAGCCTTGGATTGACAAATACTTATTACTTGTTGCGACTGTGTATACTTGCACAGGAATTCTAGAGTCTCTTTAGATCATAATTTTACTCACTCTAGGAGCCCAACAAGTTTTTGGCGTCGTTACCGGGGACTTGAATAAGTTTTTATCTGATTTATTTTGTGTATGCGTTTTAGTGGTTTGGTGCTAGAACTTTTTGATTGTTTCTTTTGTTTTTGCAGGTGTGAGTTTGGTGCATGAGCGATGCGCCTGGGGTGAGGTTCGAGCTTGATCCAGAAATCGAGAGGACATTCAGGATGAGAAGGAGAGAGCAGCGCAGAAACCAGATGGAGAACGTGTCGTGCCTCCCACAGGGTCCTGAAGATCCAGTAGACCCCCAGAATCGCTTGCTGCAGCAAAACCCGTCGCTAGAGAAACATGAGCAGCAAAATAATCAGGCTGAGAATCCAATCTTGATAGCGAACGATAGGACCAGAGCCATTCGAGCGTATGCTGTCCCAATGTTTGATGAGTTGAATCCAGGGATTGCACGTCCCCAAATTCAAGCAGTGAATTTTGAAATGAAACCGGTAATGTTTCAGATGTTGCAAACCGTGGGGCAGTTCCATGGTTTGTCATTTGAAGATCCTCATTTACATCTTAAGTCTTTTCTAGGAGTTAGTGATTCTTTTGTAATTCAAGGAGTGCCTAGAGATGCCCTTAGATTAACTTTGTTCCCGTATTCTCTTAGAGATGGAGCAAAGGCGTGGTTAAATTCTTTTGCTCCAGGATCAATTAGGACATGGAATGAGTTAGCTGAAAAATTTTTGAGTAAATATTTTCCACCTAATAGAAATGCTAAACTAAGAAGTGAAATAGTAGGGTTTAGGCAACTTGAAGATGAGACTTTTAGTGAGGCTTGGGAGAGGTTTAAGGAGCTTTTACGAAAGTGTCCCCACCATGATTTACCACATTGTGTTCAAATGGAAACATTTTACAATGGTTTAGATGGAGTAACCCAGGGCATGGTCGATGCTTCGACTGGAGGGGCCCTTTTGGCAAAAAATTTTAATGAAGCCTATGAAATTTTAGAAAGAATATCTACTAATAGTTGTCAGTGGTCGGATGTTAGAGGTACAAATAAAAAGGTTAAGAGTGTGTTAGAGGTTGATGGTGTGTCTACCATTAGGGATGATCTTGCAATGATTGCTAACGCTCTTAAGAATGTGACAGTGATTAGTCATCAGCAGCCACCAGCTATGGAGCCTGCTGCAGTGGTAAACCAAGTCACAAAGGAAGCATGTGTCTATTGTGGTGAAGATCACAACTACGAGTTATGCCCCAGCAATCCAGCTTCTGTGTTTTTTTGTAGGTAATCAGAGGAATAACCCTTATTCTAACTTTTATAATCCAGGTTGGCGCAACCACCCCAACTTCGCAAGGGGAGATCAAGGAAGTAATGTGCAGACAAACCAAAAGGTGAACCAGCCGGGATTTGCTAAAGCGCAGGTATTGCCCCAACAAAATAAGCAGGCTTTGCCCCAGAAAAATTCGGGGAATTCTCTTGAGGCAATGATGAAAGAATTTATGGCTCGTACAAATGCCGCAATTCAAAGTAATCAAGCTACGATGAGAGCCCTGGAATTGCAAGTTGGTAACCTAGCTAATGAGCTGAAGGCAAGGCCTCAAGGGAAACTTCCCTCGGATACTAAACACCCTCGAAGGGAAGGTAAGGAGCAGATAAAGGCAAGGACTCTTAGGAGTGGTAAGCCATTAGAGGTAGGAAAAGAGCCTAGTAAAACCAAAAGTGTGGATAAAAATAGTGATGTCGTTGTTGAGAAAGAGTTGGAGTCTGGTCAGGGTGCTGGAGGCAACAATAAAGATGCTGGAGCATCTGGTTCTGTTCCAGATGTGGAACCACCTTATGTGTCGCCCCCACCTTATGTGCCGCCCCCACCTTATGTACCACATCTACCTTTTCCACAGAGGCAAAAGCCTAAGAATCAGGATGGTCAATTTAAAAATTTTTTAGAGATTCTTAAGCAATTGCACATAAATATCCCTTTAGTAGAAGCTATTGAGCAAATGCCTAATTATGCTAAATTTCTTAAGGATATTTTAACTAAAAAGAAGAGGTTAGGTGAGTTTGAAACTGTATCTCTTACTGAGGAGTGTAGTGTTATTCTTAAGAATGGGCTACCACCAAAGGCTAAGGATCCATGATCATTTACCATACTTGTATCTATAGGTGGAAAAGAATTAGGTAGAGCACTCTGTGATTTAGGTGCAAGCATTAACCTTATGCCTCTTTCGGTCTATCAGAAGCTAGGTATTGGTGAAGCTAGACCTACCACAGTCACACTCCAATTAGCTGATAGGTCTATCACGTATCTAGAGGGTAAAATTGAGGATGTCTGAGTAAAGGTAGATAAATTCATATTTCCTGTTGATTTTATTATTTTAGACTATGAGGCTGATAAAAATGTCTCAATCATTCTAGGTCGTCCATTTTTTGCTACTGGTAGGGTGTTAATAGATGTTCAAAAAGGGGAATTAACAATGAGAATCTGTAATGAGGAAGTGAAATTTAATGTGTTTAAAGCCATGAAATATCCAGATGAAATGGAAGATTGCTCTTTCATTAGAATTCTGGAGAGCACAGTTGTTGAGACAGCAATACAGGATTCGGCTAGTAAGCTGTTGTGAAACCCCCAAGAAATGGATCTAACAACCTTGCTGAAAAAACAAAACCTTTAGATCACATAACTGAAAAACCCCAAAACCGATTTGAAAATCAACCCAAGGAAAGTAAAAACCGGATTACCTTGTCGATCAAATATCTCAAGGCAAGAAGCTTGCTTGAGATTCGAATCACTCCACAAGCATGATTGATCAAGTCAAGCTTGAATGATTCTAAACATGCAACCTAAACTACATAGAATTGCAAAGAAACTTAGCTCTAGGCTAAAGGAAAAGCACAAAGGCTCCTTTTACTACATTTCCAAGTCTTTTTTTCAAATACAAGATACATGACTTTTTATAGCCTCAAAATTACACTCTAGAGTAACCTATGGTCATTTGAAGAGTTGTAACTCTCATCCTCATCAATACCATAATGACCACTAGCTAAATTGTAACCTAAAACATTGATATCAAAACTTAAAAACTGAAAATTACATAGAAACTCCCTTAAATCCGAGAATTAAAAAACCCCACCAACCAACTATGTCTTGTAACCTCCCAAAGTATAAATGAAGCTCTACTTGATGTATTTTGAAAGTAGCTTGAAGTATGGTTCCATTATTGATGCTTGACTTGCACTAAATGAACTTGACATGTAGTTGAGTTCATTCAATACAACTTGAGTTCCTTCAATGCTAGTTGGCTTCAATTTGACTTCATTTAATGCAACGTAATTTTGAATATGTTTTTGGCATAACACAAGACATCTTGGTTCATATCATAAGCATTCGAAAGAGCATGGAGAGGTTAGTGTAGAGGATTTAGAGATTTGTTTGTTAGAAAGAAAAAATGAAAAAGAGTTGTTTAGGTGTGAGGATGTTTTTGAGTCTTTAGATTTAGATCAAAGGAAAGCTCCTCCTATTAAGTCATTCCTGATTGAGGCACCTACTTTAGATTTGAAGCCCTTGTCGGATCATCTAAAGTATGTGTATCTTGGGGAAGGTGAGACGTTGCCCATTATTGTTGCATCAGATTTAATGCCGGAGCATGAAGAGGCCTTAATAAAATTGCTGCAGCAATACCGCAAGGCTATAGGTTGGACATTGGCTGACATTCAGGGAATTAGCCCATCTTTTTGTATGCACAAAAGCACTCTTGAGGAGGGATTCTTTAGGAGTATTGAGCAATAAAGAAGGCTTAACCCTGCAATGAAAGCGGTTGTTAAAAAGGAGGTGATCATTAAATGGTTGGATGCTGGGATCATTTATCCAATTGCCGATAGTAATTGGGTAAGCCCTGTCTAATGTGTTCCTAAGAAAGGAGATGTCACTGTGGTGAGCAACAAAGACAATGAGTTGATCCCAACCAGGATAGTAACTGGCTGGAGGGTTTGCATGGACTACAAGAGGTTTAATAAAGCCACCCGTAAGGACCATTTCCCTCTACCATTTATTGACAAGATGTTGGATAGATTGGCTGGTCAGGCCTACTATTGTTTCTTTGATGGTTATTCTGGGTATAACCAGATTACTATTGCTCCTGAGGATCAGGAAAAAACCACTTTCACCTGCCCTTATGGGACGTTTGCTTTCAGGCGAATGCCTTTTGGCCTCTGTAATGCTCCAGCAACATTTCAGCGGTGTATGTTGGCAATTTTTTCTGATATGATTGAATCAACTGTTGATGTATTCATGGATGATTTTTCAGTGTTTGGAGGGTCTTTTCAGAGTTGTTTAGATAATTTAGGTAAGGTATTAAAGAGGTGTGAGGATACCCATCTAGTTCTTAATTGGGAAAAATGCCACTTCATGGTGAAGGAGGGCATAGTGTTAGGTCATAGGATTTCTAAGAATGGTATAGAAGTTGATAGAGCAAAAATAGAGGTTATTGAGAGACTAGAACCACCGAATTCAGTGAAGGGAATTTGGAGTTTTTTAGGACTTGCTGGATTTTATAGGAGGTTCATAAAGGATTTTTCCAAAATCAGTAAACCTCTTTGTAACTTATTGTGTACTGATCATGTTTTTGACTTTAATGCAGATTGTAGGAAGGCTTTTGATACTTTAAAGGTTGCTTTAATCTCAGCACCCATTCTTTGTGCACCTAATTGGAATTTACGATTTGAGGTAATGTGTGATGCAAGTGATGTTGCGGTAGGTGCTAAGCTGGGGCAAAAGCAGGGCAAATTTATCCATCCTATATATTATGCAAGCAAGGTTTTAAATGAGGCACAAGTCAACTACACAACTACTGAGAAGGAGTTGTTAGCTGTTGTGATTGCTTTTGAGAAATTCCGGCCATAATTGGTTGGATCCAAAGTCACGGTGTTCACGGATCATGTTGCAATAAGGTATTTAATGTCTAAGAAAGAAGCGAAACCGAGGCTAATTCGTTGGATCCAAAGACAAGCAATGTGATGCTTGCCAAAGGAGAGGAAACTTGGGGCCTAGAGATGAAATGCCTCTTACTTACATTTTAGAAGTTGAATTATTCGATGTACAGGGTATTGACTTTATGGGGCCTTTTACCCCTTCTAATGGCAATGTTTTTATCTTATTGGCAGTGGATTATGTGTCCAAGTGGGTGGAGGCCATTGCATGTCATTAGAGTGATGCCAAGACAGTTGCAAGGTTTCTTCAATCGCACATCTTTGCGCGGTTTGGGACACCTAGGGCTCTAGTGAGTGATGAGAGTACGCACTTTGTTAATAATATCTTAACTAAGCTTTTAGCTAAGTATGGGATTAAGCATAGGATAGCTACCCCTTATCACCCACAAGCAAATGATCAAGCTGAAATTAGTAATAGGGAAATAAAATCGATTTTAGAAAAAGTAGTCCATCCATCTAGAAAGGATTGGTCTTTTAGGTTGGATGAGGCTCTTTGGGCTTATAGGACAGCCTATAAGACTCCTCTAGTTATGTCTCCCTACAGGTTAGTATATGGGAAAGCTTGCCATTTACCACTAGAGCTAGAGCATAAAACATTTTGGGCTTTAAAAAAGTTAAATTTTGATCTAAGTCGTGCAGGAGCAATAAGAATGCTACAACTTAATGAATTAGAGGAATTTCGCCAATTTTCTTATGAGAATGCGAAAATGTATAAGGAAAAGACTAAGTTGTGGCATGACAAGAAAATAAAATCTAAAGAGTTTGTTAAGGGTCAAAAAGTCTTGCTTTATAATTCTAGATTGAAATTATTTCCTGGGAAGCTAAAATCTAAATGGTCAGGACCGTTTATTGTGATTGAGGTTTTTCCCCATGGAGCAATTACTTTGCAGGATGAAAAAGATGGGAGAGTGTTCAAGGTGAATGGACAGCGTGTGAAGCACTATTGGGGTGAGGAGTTTCAGTCGAAATATCCTTCCCTAAGGTTGGTCGATGATTGAGGGAGCAGGATTTTTGCGGGAGCATTTCAAAGAGCAAAATTTTGAGCTCCCAGTGTTTGTATCGATTTTATGTTTCGCTGATTTGTTTTTAATTTCGAATAGGTTAGATTTGATTTTGCATGGTTTATTAGATTTTATCTTTAAGTATCTTTATTATTTTTGGTAGTTTAGATTTTATCTATTTTGTTTTGAATTTGATTTAATTTTATTTTTTGGGTTATTTATTTGGATTATCTTTGAATTATCTTTTCGTTAATTAGATTTTATTAGATTTTATTATTTGAATTTTGTTTAGTTTAGATAAATAGAGATTTTCTCTAATTTATTCGGCTTCTCTTGAAAAGAAAAGATTAGGTTTGATTTGATCGGTTATTTAAATTCTAAAGATTTGATTTTTCTTGCTTTGAAATTTGAATTTCGTATCCAAGATTCTTCAGGTTCAGAAGGTTGTTACGGCAAAGTTATGGCTGGAGCAAAATCATCCGGATTAGAAGGGATTTCGTTGAAAATTTTATTTTATTTTATTTTTTTACCGTTGGGATTTTCTTTGAATTTTCGCGGGTAAATTTGCATGCGTCATCTGATGAGGACACATGTCTCATTAATTGACAGCGCATGAGGATTTACCGTGGGCGATTGGAATTCATAAACTTACCGTTAATGGTTTTGAATTTCCGATTTGCATGTAATTAAAATTAAACGGGATTGTTAATAAATGCAGAGCAAAACTTTTCAGGTGGGATTCGATTTTGCTGACGCCTTATTTATTTACGGACAGTGGTAAGTTTCTTTTCTCTTCAACTTTGCATTTACTTTCTTCCCTGCTCGTATTTCTTCTTCTTCTTCCTTCGTTGTTTTTCTGGAAAACCCTGAGTCTTCCATGGCGAAAACGAGAGCAAACAGAGAGAGAGATAATGAGGAGGAAACAGTGCCAGAGGTACCGAAAGCGAAGACAAAGAAAAAGAGAACACCCGAAGAGAAGGAAGCCAAGAGGCGAAGAAAACAACAGAAGGTTGAAGGTCAAGAAATTATCCAAGAGAAACCAGTGAATGTCCCAGATACGAAGGGAGTTCAAAATCTTGAAGAAGAACCGATAGCCCCAGATACGGTTCAAGAAGAGAATGTTGAGAAGAATCAAGAAACAGAGTCTGTTGAAGTTCGAGACGGCCAGGCCGCGGTTGTGCCTGAAGAAGATAATGAACAGGAGCCGGTGCAGGAGGCTCAGGTGGAGGTAATCATGCCAGAGATACCAAAGCGTCGCCGCATTAAGCGGAAGGCGGTCGCATTAGGGTGATTCGAAATACTCCATCGCCTCCATCGTCGGATTTTGAGGAAGAGAGAAGGGAACGAGAAAAGAAGGAGGCTGAAAACAAGACAAGAGAAGAAGAAGCAAAGAAGGTTGAGGAAGAGATTTTGCCCAAGTAGAAGGAAGGCAAGGGCAAAGGTATTGTTGAGGCATTGGGCGAGGTCGACGAGGTTGAGGAAGAAAGATTACCTTTTATTCGCTTCTTCAACAACCTTGCTCGAGCAAAATACCAGGAGATGCTGAAACGGGACTTCCTGTTCGAACGAGGATTTGGCGATGATGTGCCACGGTTCTTGCAGACTGGAATAGCGAACCTTGGCTGGAGCCAATTTTGTGCGAAACCAGAGCCTGTTAATTCTAACATTGTTTGAGAATTTTACGCAAATCTTGACGATCAGGAAGAGTTTCAGGTTATAGTTCGGGGAATGCCCGTGGATTGGAGCCCGGAGGCCATTAATGACTTGTTTAATCTTCAAGATTTTCCGCATGCGGTCTTTAATGAGATGATGGTTGCACCATCTAGCGACCAACTGAATGCGGCTGTCCAAGAGGTTGGCATTGAAGGGGTCCAATGGAGGTTGTCGAAGATGGAGAAGCGCAAGTTTCAGGCTGTTTATTTGAAAAGCGAGGCCAACACTTGGATGGATTTCATTAGGCTGCGCTTACTGCCGACAACTCACGACTCCACAGTATCTCGGGACCGAGTTTTTCTTGCCTTTGCTATTCTTCGCTCGATGAGTATTGAGGTAGGAAAAATAATTTCTTCTGAGATTCTTGATTGCTGGCAGAAAAAGGTGGGGAAGCTGTTTTTCCCCAACACTATCACTATGCTATGCCGGAGGGCAGGGGTGCCAGAGGGTGAGGATGACGTGATTTTACCAGATAAGGGAATAATAGACACACCAAATCTGGCCAGGCTTCAGAGAACGTAAGAAGCACGCCAAGGAGGTCTGGTGTGCGGCATCCAACAAATTCAAGAGCAGTTGCAAATGCATTCAAGCAGAATGGAATTCGCTGAAAGGCAATTTCAGACTTTTTGGAATTATGTAAAAATGAGGGATGTCGCGTTAAGGGTGGCCTTGCAAATGAATTTTTCCAACCCATACCCGGCTTTACCCATATTCCCTGATGACCTACTGAACCCCTGGATTCCGCCGCCACCTGTGGAAAGAGAAGGTGATGAAGAAGAGGAGCCTGGTCGGGAAGACTGAAGAAGGAGAATTTGAGCGCGCAGTCTTTTTGTTGAAATATTTTGTTTGCTCGCGCATTCTTGACCGCATCTTCTTCTATTTCTGTTTGTTTTGTCTGTTGCTTTTTCTGCTTTTAAAAAAATATATCTCTGCTATGTAATTCCTTTTCTTATGCTTTTAATGAAATTTCTAGATGTTTATGTTCCATGAGCACTGAGTAACTCTAACTTAACTAATTTTCTTCTGAATTTTTGAAGCTTGGACTAGTTAAGCTTAATTAGATCAAGGTATTCTGATCTCCAGAAACCTTTTGCTTGAGCATTTCTTCTCGCCTGGACTGTTGCTGCAGCAAAGAAGATTTTGGAGGTAGTGTTGACTTATATGATCCACTTTAAGCTTAGTTCTAGTCCCACGTTTAGTTTAAAAATTCAGATAGAAAAATTTAAGTTTGGGGGTATAATTGCTAAATTAATGATTCATTGAGGACAATGAATAATTTAAGTTTGGGGGACTTTTTGCTACTCCAATTGTTTTGCTCGAGCATTCCTCTCCTTCAAGTTAAAATTTGTTAGGTTGTTGAGTAACCGGGGACATTTGTGATACCCACAGTTTGTCTTCGCGTCAAAAGATGACCTAGGAAATGTAAAAAATGAAAAGAATTATTTGCTGAAAAAAAATTGATTGTTGAAAATTTTGCTGAGAAAATTCATGGAGCAAAAGTTTTGAAGGATGAATGATAATCTAGCGGTTTTTTTGTCTCCCAGAACTTAGGTGAGCTTCATCACAAAATGTCGCCATTCTGAGGGGCAAGAGATAGAATAACTAAGGATTCTTGAGCTTTATAAAGAGTATTGAGCCTAGTTGGTGATGAGTTTGAGGCAAGGGTATACTGCACCATAAAGTGGGTCATCCTATGCTTAAGAGCTTATGACTGTAGGGTTGCTTAAAGTCTGAAAAACAAGAATATAAACCCATTGAAAATATGTGTTCTAATGTGTCTGAGAATAGGGCTAGGCTGTGGTAATTTCTTAGAATTGAGTTAAAAAGTGGTGATTATTTGTCCATGTCGGAGGAATCATTTTGCTGCAGCAGAGCTCGGTTTTGCAGAGTGCTCAGGTAAAGGTCTAAGGTAGTGTTGGACTGTCGGGTTGGATTAAGCTATACTTTGTCTAATGTTTTGAATTCTTGAAGGAAGGTTGGTTAGTATTGCTCGGGACGTGCAATAGTTCAAGTTTGGGGGTGTGATAACTGCCCAAAAGGTAGTTATTTAGGCCTCATTTCTATATTGATTTGTGTGACCTTTGTGCTTAATAGGGTTGGTTTTAGATAGATATTACATGTTTTAACCCATTTGGAAGAATGGAAGCTTTAAAATCATTTTGTGTAGAATCTGTTGCTGAGCGACTAGAGGGAGCAAATTCTGTGCTGCAGCAAAACTGGGAGCAGAACTGCCACATCACAGCTCGTTAGCCAACTTCATGAACCGACTACTGTTGAGTTATTTTCGAGATAAAGGAGCAAGGAGAGCCCTACACGTGTCCAAGTTGACCTAATTCAAGCCTCCTATCCTTCTATAAAAGGAAGTAGCCGCCCAAGTCAAAGTCATTCCATTTTCCTTGGAAGCTGAATAGTATAGAGAGATTGGAGACCACCAAGAACACCATCATCCGCAAGCTGATTAAGGAGATTATTATTTTCTTTATTATCTTGTGATTATGGACATGCCTACTCAGACTGTAATTCATGTTTCCATGCTTATTATGAACTAAGTAGCTTTAGGCATTGGTTAAAGAACATGTAGTTGTCGTGCTTTATCTCTAATAATATTCATTGGTTATTGCATCTAGGTTAATTGTTGTGCCTATTTCTATTTTATGCCCGCCTGGCCAGTCGGTGTGAATACCTCTCTCTAGTTTCAGGGATGATTTAGAGAGTGTGTGGCAATTAACCACACTACGATCATTGTGTATTGGTGAATGTCAGTGACTGAGCTAGGGACAGCCAATTGCCTAGTGCTTGATCGCTCGTACTTCATTGGGGTTGAAACACATTCCAAAAGATCCGGAGTTTCGGGAGGAATCCGCTAATAATACTGCGAGAGTTTGCTTGATCAATAATATTGCTAGAGCATCTTTTAAAACAATTACTAAACCTAACCAGCGCCTGTCTTTAATCTGTCTGCCTATTTGTTTACTTGTTGTTCTGTCATTTACTTTGCTTCAGTATAGTTCCTATAAAACCCAATAATTTTTATTACCTTGAAACCGTTGAAAGATTTATACAAAATAGATAGAGTGGAAGCTAGTTCAGGCCTTGGATTGATAAATATTTATTACTTGCTGCGGACTGTGTATACTTGCATAGGAATTCTAGAGTCTTTTTAGATCATAATTTTACTCACTCTAGGAGCACAACATCCTGCAAGACGGAATTCGCTCCTACCCCTTTTAGGGATAGTAGAGAAGTTGTTCCCTTAAGTCTTGACTCCGAGTCTTGAACAAGGAGCCCCACCCTTTCATTGGTCTGAGAGGGACTCGGTTTGATGGTTGGACCATAAACCAATTGTTCATTAGAGTATAAGTGGGGCTTAAGTAACAAGGAGTAACTTCATGGGTAAATGTAACGACCCGACTAAAGAGGGGATAAAAACGTACAAAGGAGTCGCTACTACATGCATGAGCACGGAAAACTTTGTAAACTTTAAAGCGGAAAATAATAAAGTTTTTCGTATAATTCAAATAGGGCCCAAAAACATAAAAGAGTTTCTAAACACAAATAATGAAAAGAAAGCATCTGAATGAGTTCCGAATGAAAACAAAACAATCGTTTAAAACTACAATTCAACATGAAACTGTTATTGGAATGAAAGGAATTGAGTTCCTAAGGAAAATGACAAAAACTTGCAGCTGCAGTCCCATAGCCAGCCAAGCCACGACTCTCGCCAATCGCCAACGCTCTCAAGTACCACCTGAAAAGGAAAGAGAAGTAGCATGGGTGAGTATATAAGAATATACTCAGTAAGTAGCCCACTTAAGGGTCGAAACTGAAATCATGAGATCTAGTAACTTGAAACTGAGTTCCTGAACTTCTGGGTCTCTAACTCTAGGGCCACAGCTGATCCCATAAACATGCTATGTCTAGGGTGTTAACCTATCCCCAACCTGGTGCCAACTAGAGTGTTGTGTGGGTCAGTCGGTTAAGGTAAGTAACTAGAGACTAGCTGGCCAACTAATAGAACACACGTAGACGTGCCTGGGTTCTATCAGTCCTGAGATGGGGAAGGAACACACTCTAACTATGTAAGACTTAAGAAATCTAATAAGTCTTCTTGAGGCCCTAAAACGTGGTCGAGGTCCCTATTCTAAGTCTTTCCTCAAAGGTAAATATGATTCCTAAATCATTATGAGGCTACCGAAAATTCGGCAGCATAACGGCATACATATAGGGAACCCGAAATTTTTCTATTTACCTGAAAGGAAAAATAAACACTTCTATGATCTCCATTATCCAACCACAAGCCATAAAGGCACTACAGATCACCAAAAACCAGAGCGAGATGGACCTCGCATTCACAACCACTCAGATATGCAGAACCATCAAGTCATACGATCAAAACAACCAATAATTACATATCCACCCCGAACAGCATCAGACATGCCAAAGTAAACTCCACTTTCATGCCACAACATATTTTTCCATGCAATACTATTAAATGCATAGGAATCCAAAACGAGTTCAAGGCTCACAATTTAAACTCATGCTAGCATGCCAATATCTCGAAGAACTAGATCAAAACCCCGACAAAGCATTTATCAAATCCAATAACACGCAATAGGGACTAAACTTGCAATAAAGTCCAATAACACGCAATAGGGACTAAACTTGCAATAAAGTCCAATAACACGTAATAGGGACTAAACTTGCAATAAAATCCGATAGCTACTTACTTTAGATAGGAAACTTGTTCGACAACACAGTAGAGTGCCCCTTAACTACCAAACCCCTATCCAATCCAACTAAGAACTGAATGAAGCTTGCTGTCCGGGTTCACAATTTCGCTCCAAAATGACGATTAAGGTTCCGAACGCGAAAAAGACCTTGGAAACAATTGTCACAATTAATGGGTAAGCCTCTAGTACCATAATCCAACCAAAAACACGAGTTTAAAACACTTACCCAATGTCAATAGTGCCCAACTACACAGAAGCTTGAAGACTCGCTACTTGAATCGCCGATTATGAAGAGAACGCCTGCTGAACAGAGAGAATAACGAATGGGCATTCAATTAAACTCAAAAACCAGTCGTGAAACAACCTCTAAGCACTTACCCACTGCACGAAACGTCGGAAAAATCACCCCGAAGTCGCCGAGACACCGCCAAGCACTGCTGGACGCGCCGAACGACGTCGCTGCCGGAAAATGCACAATCTCGGCCCCTTTCCCACGTTGCTGCAACAAGAAGAATAGAGAAGGGAGAGATGGGGAATGAGAGATCGACGAGGGAGGAAGAGATTCGCGGGAGAACAACGAGAACTCACCCAAAGAAAACAAAACCGCCGTCACCCCTACTGTGCTGGAAAGATGCCGCCGGAATCGCGCCTCGCCGGTGGTCCCTGATGCCGACGTCGGAGCTTCGAGAGGGAGGGAAGGTGATGGGTGGATGGTGACGTTCACGGCTGGAAGAAGAAGTCGCTGCAGAGGAAAATTTCGCAAGGGAGCTAGGGCGGCTGCTTACACGAGGGGAGGGAAATGAAGGCTGAAAAATAAGTTTAAAAATTTAAGGCCTTAGGGTTAGGGCTTTACTACCATCTTTACTTAATTACAAAACTGCCCTCCAGGCCCTCATAAAATAAAAGTAATATAACACTAAGCTCATTATGATTTAAAAAGTCACCTTATTAAAACCGGCGTCACAGTAAAAGAAACTTTTGACCCAGCTTTAGTTACGAACAACCTATGAAGGATCGACTTACTTATCATGGTTATATCGAGTGGACAAAAATATATCTACAGTGAGGGGAGTGCAGCTACTGGGCTATAGTGGAGTGTCCCGATAGCTAACGAATGTTGATTAACTAGGTTAATGAGTTTAACCGGTTAATCCCGGATCGTTGGAGCACATGATATGCAGGTCCATTAGGTCCCCCTCCTAGCTCATATCCAGATAAACCTTAGAACAGTGTGATGGGAAAGTTTGAATCGTTCAAATTCGGTTTAGGGAATAAACGTCGATTATATTCGATATTATTGACGTTATAGTTTAATTACGAATTAAACTATAATTTGAGAGAATTGGAAGTATTTAAATATGATTTAAATATTGTACACGTGAATAGGGATTCATGTTCAAAAAGTCAAGATTGGAATAAAATATTAATTTAATATTTTTTATATTAAATTAATATAAAATAATTAATTAAATTATTATTTAATTAATTATTATTAATTTTTATTTAAAAATAATTATGAATTATTTTTAAATTGAAATTCAGAAATGAAATTAATTTTAGGAGGTGGAGTGCATGGTGACTAAACCCCCTAAAGCCACCAATAATCCCACTAAATTGAGCTTGATTTGGTGTTTTGCTTTGGTAATTCAAGGCTGCATTTTTTTCTCTATAAGTAGAGGAAGAGAAGGCTGAAAATTTTCAGGGATTTACTTAATGTTATGCTACTGAAATTACACCCCAAACACCAAATGCTCCAAACTCTCCCAAAGCTTGAACTTCAAGCATTTCCTCTCCAAATTACCATCACAATTGGATCCCACAATCCGTTCTAAGGTCAAAGAATATTATGGAAGATCCTAGTGGTGGTTTGTGATCAATAGCTAAAGAAAAACAACACAAGAGGAGCTTGAATTTTGAGGTACAAGAGATGGGCCTAAATACCCTGTTTTTGGCTTGAAAAAACCAAGCATGTTTAATCCTAAAATTGATGAAATTAAGTGCCTTTGATCCTAAATTGCTTCTGTATTCTTCATAATAACACTTTCAAGGGCAACACCTATAGAATCATTGAATTGTGCATTTAACTACCTACGTTAGCATTAGTCATAGAGGTATAGGTTTAATGGCTTAGTCTCTTAAAGGTACTTCATAGAAGGTTGAATAAGAGTTGAATTCGGTTCACAATGCAAGATGCTGTGAAACAGCCTTGCGACCGCATAGTCTGCCAACATAGTAGAATTTAGGGCAGAAGCATGTTTGGATCCCTCTTTTTCCAGTATTGTTATATTTCTTTTCAAAAAATCAATATTCCCTTCAACTTCTTTCTTTTCATTGGCGACCTTCGGTACAGCTTGAGTTCAACCCTTATTAATTAATCATTTTGCTAAATTCATTCCCTTGGGCTCCGATAGCATGCAAATATGCTATCTATGTCCTATTAATTTTAGCTAGTTTTTTGCTTAAATTGTGTGCTTTGATGCTATTTTATGTTTAAATTTTAGAAATCGAGCAAAAGAAGCAAAACCAGAGTTCTTGAGAGATTTTGGATGAATTGGAGGCTTTTGGAGCATTTTGAAGAAGACCATTGAAGATCCAAACCCAAAAGCCCAAGAAGAGAGAGTTGGAGGCCCAAAATGAAGTCCAAAGGGCCATCATTGAAGAGGAAGATCGAGAGGCTAGCATCTCGACGCTAGGCAAGCCATGGAGAACAAGTTGGAAATGGGGCAGCGTCGCGTCTTGATGCTAAAGCAAGTTGGGCACCAAGCATATGACGTCACATCATCGAGACGCTGTGACATCAGCGTCGAGACGCTAGAGTTGTTGGACGACTATAAAAGGGGCCATTTGCAACCAGATTTGGGGAGCCAATTTGAGGGTTTTCACCCTATTCTCGATTCCACACTGAAATTGGGGGTTTTGGGAGAAGATTTGGAGCATTGTTGAAGATCTTGGGAGCTCGGGATCGATGGAGGTTGCCATGGGATCGAGGAGATCAACATGATTATGAGCACTTCTATTCCCTTTTCCTTTGTTTTTAGTTTCTAGAATAGGTGTGATTGGGAATTATTGGATGTTTAGTGATTATGAGTAGTTAATTCCTAAATTCTATGGGTTTGATTTAGTTTGTTGAACTTTTGCTTAATTAATGAATTGATTTGGTTTGATTGTCGTTATCATTTATTTGTGTATTTTGTCCTCAATGCTTTTAATCACCTGATCAATGATTAAATGATTTGTTT
The DNA here is from genome assembly GCA_036850905.1 of Luffa acutangula. Lineage (NCBI taxonomy): Eukaryota > Viridiplantae > Streptophyta > Magnoliopsida > Cucurbitales > Cucurbitaceae > Luffa > Luffa acutangula. The sequence goes on along the minus strand of CM072094.1, from coordinate 12,498,891 downwards.
TTAAGTAGAAACTAGACGGAGAGAAACTTAGACCATAACTTAATGAATGAATAATGTTTATATACCCGAGTGACAACAGAAAAAATTAAATAGACGTTAGAGGTTGTTATTGAAGGGTCGTAATGCCATGCTTAGTAAATAAGGAGGAAACTGAAAAGAGATTCTTTATTAAAACGCATTAGAAGAGGAGGAGACCGACCGGAGAGTCCTTGATATTAGGCTTTTAGACTTTTGAATAGAATGTCTAATTAATCCTAATTGACTAATTGATTATGCAATTAAAGGTCCAATTGATGAATTCAACAACCTAGAGTTATCCCTCCAAATTGTGTCTTCATTTATCTTTTGCTTTCTAGATTAGCTTTTTTAGTTATTCTTCTTTGACATTAGATTTTGTTCTCTAAATAAAGCAAAACAAGATTATTCGCGGTAATTAATTGAATAAATTCAATCCTTGTGGAGACGATACTCACATACTCACAATCATTATATTACTTGTGGTTCATGCGCTTGCGGCGAGATTGCACCCATCAGGCTCGATACTTGGATTACTCCATTTTATACCACTTAAGACTTGCTCTTGCATGTGTTCGCCCATCACTTACCTTAGTAAATTGCAAAAATTATAACAGGTTTAGCCCACAGGTTTCTTTTGGCACCACTTAAGTAATTTCTAAAAAATAAATATTTAATATAGGACCTATAGGTCACTGTAAAAATTTATATAGTATCTTAGGCAACCAGCAAAAATGGAATATTTACCCAATGGCTTGATTGGAGAACTCCTGCTCAGTCCTTAATTTATGTTGGTCCTAAAAGGTCTTATCCCAATTTAATCAACTTACAGTAATTCACAGCCGGCGGGTCTGAGGCAGTCTAGCCTGCAGCGACGACAGGCTGGAGTAGAGAGAGAGAGCCACGAGAGAGAGAGTTGCAAGAAAGAGAGAGATTGCAGAGAGAAATAGAGAAAAAAGAAAGAAAGAGAGGGGGAGACTGATCGGAGCGGCGCTTGAGGCGACGATGGCAACACAAATGACGCAATGGTCAGAGCGACATCGCGTGATCGGAGTACAATACAATTGTCAATTAGCTCGTTACATATTTTCACATTATTGAACGACATCATTCAAATTGAGTAATGCTACCAGTAATAACCTCTAAAGTTATAATGTGCAAGATTTGAGGATTTGACTTGCTACTTATATATTTGATTTTTACCTAGAAATTGTCTTGTATATTATTGGAAACCTAGCCAATGTGCTACATTCAAGTATCAATCTTTATTATTTACACATTTCATCACTCATCATAAGGAGTAGCATTTAAGTTAATTGAATTTTCTTCAATTATGTTAAATATAACCATATTTGCATTTTTATTTATTATGCAAATATTTTTTTTCTTATGCGCATGCGTTAGTTCTCGCTAATAATAAGGTAATAATGATTTCTATATGACAATGCCATCGATATCATTGATAATAACTTCCACTAAATTTACAGGATTTTTAATGAGTCTACCAACAATAAGAGAAGAAGAAGATGTCACGAAAGTGAATCTAACATACTTACAAAAGTGACCATAACTTTTACGAAATATCTTTCACTAACAAAAAAAAAAAAGAAAATAGACCATAACTTTCAAAAAATATCTTTTGTTTTTGGTTTGATTGTTCTATGACTCTTTTTATACCATAAATTATGATTGGTTCTCATACCACTCTCATTTTTGGTTCTTCCCCTAATTTTGATAATGTCAAATAACACACAAGATGAGACAATAGCCTCTATTGATATGCTCCTCAAAACCAGCATAGATGTGGAGAGCATGAAGAGTACTTGATTCCCATCATATCTAAGGAAAAAAAAAAGAAAGAAAAATAAATAAAAAGCTAGGCACCTTCCCTTTATTGAGGCATCAAAAACACATCTTGACAATCAACTTGTGATAGACTCCCTCTTTTTGTGGTACACATCAATGATCATGTATTATCAATTAACTTTGATTTGAAAGTACAGGTCCTCTTTTCTAGAATATAAAAATTCTCTTTGCATATGTTCACATTACAAATTAAAATATGCTACAAAAATTTTAAATATTATAAATCAATACATAAGGAAAAAGTTTATAAAATAGAATGTAATTGATATATATGCTTCTATAATTTTAACACTAACCTAAAGGCCAAGTATATGTTTATTTAGTCCTTAATGTTGAATTACTTTTGTCAATTCAATCTCTATTATATTGTTTAAAAACAAATTATGAAATGATTTGATTGAGATGAACAGCCAACTTGAGAATTATAGACAAGTTCAGAGACCCTCAAGTAGCCTCACAAATAATAACAAATTAAATAATAAAACGAAGAAAAAAATCTCAATAATACAATTGAATTTTCATTACTTAATCAAAAAAAGTTTAGTTAAGAAAGAAAGAAAGCAAGCTTGCAATGTTCCAATTTTTTAATAGAAATGACACATTCAAGTCAACATGATAGAATTTGAGTTCATGGATCAGAATTTTATATTAAGTAGAGATTTTTTTAGTTTTCTTTTTTTTTTATTCACGAGGAGGAGATTCGAACCTTTAACCTACATATGTCAGTTGAGTTCTGTTCACCTTGACAAATAGATTTTCTTAGTTGAATCCTCCATTAACAGAGTGGAATGTTTATAGGAGATAATTGCGCGGATGACTCATTTTGAGAGGTCAAAATGAAAAATGTCTCACCTTTTCAGAATAATGATATATGTCTTTTTTCTTACGACATCATCCTAGAAAAATTACCATTTTACTCTTTATATGAAAATTACGTGCATTTAAGACATTTAAGAACGAGAGGTTGGAGCGAGAGCAAGATTTAAGAGCGAGATTGGAGATGAAGCAAGAGATTGGAGAGAGAAATTAGAGAGAGGATAGGAGATTGGAGGGAGAAATTGGAGAGAGAGAGCGAGAGCGAGATTATAGAGAGAAATTGGAGAAAGAGCAAAGAGCGAGAAGCGAGAGCGAGAGTAGCGAGAGAGAGTGAGGTTAGAGTAGAGAATAAAATGATAATTTTACTAGGATGCTGACCCAAGCAAAAGGGAATATATCCTTGTTTTGAAAAGGTAGAGCATTTATCATTTTCACCTATTTGAGAGGGTTACCCATACAAAAATCCCATGTTTTCATCACATAATATGTTAAAAGGAAAATTAATGCAGTTTTCATCACAAGCATAGATCTTTAGGGTAGTTTTTTCTATTTTAAAGGAGTTCCAAGTTATTGAAGGTATATATATTTTTTTTCTATTTTTCTTTTTTTATTCATAAAATAACACATAAGACTCAATTTTATTTATTTATTATTATTATTATTTTTTTTTTTTGATAATACATAAAACTCAAAAAAAAAAATTGAGGAGTACATAAAACTCAAAATTAAACTTTAAAACTCTTGAAAATTAATCAAATATGGAGACATCTAGCTAATATACTATAAAGAAGGTAGCAAATAGGATAAATGAATGGTTTATTTTATTTTTTTTTTTACTATAGGATAAATGAATGGTCTTAATAATATGAACCAACTCTATCCAAATGTTTGATTAGGTAACCTTGTTTCTATTATTTTGTTACAATAGTATTGGACAAGAGAGTTGACCTTTATAGTTCATAATAAATAATCATTTAAAAATTTTAATTTTATTTTTTGAGAAAGAAATGTTAATCAAACACATGATGTGGTTTTTGTTTGTGCAAAACTAGGAAACTAGAGGTGGTAAACAAACATATTGATGTTTTATTTTCGAAAAATAAAAATTATTATAAAATAGGACTTTGTTGTTCAATATTTGGCTATGATTTAAGACAGGTCTTTAAGACTATATCAATATTTTTTTTCAAAAAAAAAAAAAAAAGACTATCAATATTTTATATCGATTTTGATTTTACCCTTCATGTATTCAAAATTATCAATTAAGTCCTTCCCTAAAAAAATGTTAAAATTTGTTAACATAAAGTTGTGTCGTTGATGAGCATGTTGGATTTTATGTATGTCAAGTTGGCTGCAAGTGACATGTTTATGTATCCAAATATGTCAATAGAACAATAATTTAGTGTTGGGATTGGTGTCCTAAAACTCGTAGATAGTAAATGTTAAATGAATTATATACTTGTTCGATAAAGTCGTTATCGAGATTCACTCAGTAAAGTCGTTACTGAATAAGTAAATTGCACGTTATATAACCCAAATCCAATAAGCTAAGATCCATGACTATAGGATGAACACTTGAGCTTTATGTAGAGACATAAAAGTGGGTCAGACTCGAGTAATCGCCAAAACGGTCTATAGTATAGGGATAGGGTTGGGTACCTTATCCTGGAGACGACACTATGAGATGTGGCCCACTTTGTAGTTAGTATAGACGATGTGATCCTGAATCGTCCATGTGGAGAGATGCAAGTGGGAGCATCCTATGCAATGAGTTTGCATAAGACTAGGGTCGAGAAATAAGTCACACTCTCCCTTTGTAATGTTGTTTACTGTTGAGACTGACTATTTCATGCGATGACCTAGGTAACTCGATCTTAATCCTGAGCTAACTATGAACTCCTAATTATTCGGGATTATCCTTTGATTTGCATGGGTGAGAGTGGCTCATCATCACCAACTCAATAAAACCTACCACTTTGGGGATAAGACCAGGTAGATAGCTGGAGACATAGTCCTGCAAAACAGAATTCAGTCCTACTCGAATTAGGGATAGTAGAGAGACATTGTTCTCTTAAGTGCTGACTCTGGGGCTTGAACAAAGGGATCCCGCCCTTTCATTGGCCCGAGAGGAACTCAGTTTGTTGGTTGGACCACAAACCAATTGTTCATTAGAGGATCAATGGGACTTAAGGAATAAAAAGTAACTTCAGGGGTAAAAATGGACATTTGACCCAGCTGTAGTTACGAACAACCTGTGAATGATCGACTTACTAATCATGGTTATATCATTTGGACAGAAATATATCTACAGTGAGAGGAGTGCAACTACAGGACTATAGTGGAGTGTCTCGGTAGTTAACGAATGTTGGTTGACTAGGTTAAAAGAGTTTAGCCAGTTAATCTCGAATCGTTTGAGCCCATGATCTGTAGGTTCATTAGACCTCCCTGCTAGCTCATTAAGATTATACCTTAGAACATAGTGATAGAAAAGTTTGAATCGTTCAAATTCAGTTCAGGGAATTAGTGTCGACTATATACGATATTATTGACAAAATAGTTTAATTACGAATTAAACTATTATTTGAGAGAGTAAAGTATTGAAATATGATTTAAATACAATTCACGTGATGATTAATGTTCGGTGCAAAGTATTAATATAATATTTGATATTAAATTAATATTACATAATTGATAAAATTGTTTAATTAATTATGATTTTAATTTGAAAATAATTATGAATTATTTTTTAATTAAAATTGAAACTCAGAATTCAATCAAGGATTTTATGAAAATTCAAGATTAGTGGATTAAATTAGGTGCAATAAATTAATTAAATATTTGGCTATTAAATAAATATCATATGATTAATTGAAATTATTCAATTAATTGATAATTTAAAAACAATTGAGAATGGATTTTCATTCTTGCATGGAAGGAGATAGTGGAAAAACACCTCAAACATGCATACTTGCATGTAATCTCCATTAAACACCTAGGGCGTGTTTGGGGCAAGGGTTTGGGTTTTGGAAGTGGGGTTTAGGAAATAGGGTGGTTTTGGAAATCTGTGGGTTTTGGAAGTCTGTGTTTGGGGTGCTGATTTCAGAAGTCTGAGTTGGAAAGTCTGTGTTTGGGGTGCTGGTTTCTGAAGTCTGAGTTAGGAAGTCTGTGTTTGGGGTGCTGGTTTATGAAGTCTGAGTTTCTAATTATTATTATTTTTTTTCAAATTTAATGAATCAAAATATTCTTTCCATTAAGTCACAATTTTGATTAAAAATCCAAAAAAAAAAAAAATCATAACATTTGATCCCATAAGTGAGAGTATAAGATTAAAATTCTTGTTGTATTTAAAGGAAAAAAATCTTGTTATATTAGAAAAAAAAAAATCAAAATTAATCTAAAATTGATTTACATTCTTTTTTTAAAAAAAAAAAAAAAACTAAGCCAAACTTTGAAAAAAAATATTTTTTTTTTCAAATGAACCATCTCTTTGAAAATTAATAACACTCATTTTAGTTTGTAATTATCTTTAACTTAGAAAATTAGATTTATTCCAAATGGATTAAATTTGTTTTTTTTCTTTTAATTAATTATTATATAGATTCTAAAAAAGTGATTAAGTCCAATGTTTAAAAATTGGTATAAAATCACACATGTTTTCCCTCTTTGTTTCCCCATTTATTACTCCACTTCTTTCCCTTCATTTTATTTATGTTTTCTTTAAATTTACGTAAAATACCTTTTTAGTTCCTCATGTTTCGGACCAGTTTCTAATAGGTCCTTAGGTTTCAAAATCGAACAATCGAGTCCTCCAGATTTTAAAAAATTGTAATAGTTCAATTTAGTCCCTCGAGTGTTGACGACAATTTAAAATAATAAAATATTCATTTTAAAATTAAAATATTAATATAATAATTAATAATTAAATAAAATAATTAAAATATTAATAAATAATGAAAATAATAACATTAAAAAAAAAAAAAAAATACTCCCTCACCACTCTCTCCCCACGAAACCCCTTCCCCCACCTTCCTTTCTCATCGGCAATGGCTGTCGCCGCCCTTCCACCACCTTCACCACCTTCTTCTTCAACCCACCCAAATATCACAAAACCCCAAATCCCCCCCCCCCTCCCCCAACCCCATCCCTCTGAATCTTCTTCTTCAACAAAATCCAAACTAAAAAACCACCGTCTTCTTCAACCCACCCAAATCACAAAACCCGAAATCCCCTCTCTCCTCCTACTCTTCTCCCCTTCCTCAACAACAAATCTGAAACTCACCCAAATCACACACAAAACCCAAATCTAACCCACCCCATCCCTCTGAATCTTCTTCAACAAAATCCAAACTAAAAAAATAAAATCCACCCACCCCACCCCACTCGAAAGAAGCCAATCTCGCCGTCGTCGTCGAAGAAGAGAGACTCGCCACCGTCTTCAACAAAAACACCCAACAAAAAACTAGAAAACCCATCCCCTTTGCTTCAAAACCGAATATGGAGAAAAAAAAAAACAGAGAGGGAAAAAAAATGAAGACTAAATAGAGGGGATGGAAAAAAAAACAGAGTGTGAAAGGGGATGGAAAAACAGAGAGGGAGAGAGAGGAAATAGAGAGGGAGAAACAGAGAGAGACGAAAGTGGGGGAGAGAGAAAGGGAGAGAGGGAGAGAGACGAAGGGAAAACTTGTTACGAAAAGTGGGGATGAGAGAGCGGCGTGTAGGGTAACGAAAATGGGGGTTTGGGAAATCCTAAACGGCGTTTTCCCAAAACTGAGGCCCAAACACCAACTTCATTGATTTCCAAGACGTGGGCTTCCAAAATCGGGGCCCCAAACACGCCCCTAGAATCCACTAAACAATTTCTCATCTCCATTTGTCTTATTTTGGTGAATCTAAGATGCATGATAATTCTCTATATGCAGAGGATTACAAGATAGAGAAATCAGATTTTTGCAAGTAGTGTTATGTTGCTGAAATTTGTTCCAAAAAACTCACTCTCTCAATAATCTCTAGAACTTGAACCTTCAAGCATATCCCTTCCAATCCCTATCACTATAGATTCTCATAGGTCGTTCTAAGGCCCGGAGGATAGCGGAGAAGACACTAGAGGTGGTCCAACTCCACGCAACGTTCGTGATCAAAGAAACCAAAAGGAGTTGCTCAATCAGTCTCCAAAAGGTTGGTACTCTTATGCTCTCTAATTGTCGGTTCACTGGACAACATGCTTTGGTTTCCTAAAATTAATGTAGTAAAATGTCTTTGATCCTAAATTGCTTCCACATTTGTTATATGAACACCTTCATTTTGATCGCGTTTGGTAACTATTTTGTCTGTTTGATAATTATTTGGTTTTTTATTTTTGGTTTTTGAAAATTATGTCTGTTTCTCTTAATTTCCTTACCAATGGTTTTCATCTATGTTAAGGAGACATTTGAATTCTTAGCCAAATTTCAAAAAAAAAACAAGTTTTTGAAAACTACTTTTTTTAGTTTTCAAAACTTAGCTTGGTTTTTTAAAACATGGAAATAAAGCAGATAACACAACAAAGAAACTTATAGGTTGAAGTTGTCTTTATAAACTTAATTTTCAAAAACCAAAAATCAAACAATTATCAAACATGACCTTTGTTTTTGTTTTTTGTTTTTCAAAATCAAGCATATAAACACTACTTCTACTCATAAGTTTCTTTGTTTGGCTACCTACCTTCTTTCCATATTTTCAAAAACCAACTCAAATTTTTAAACTTAAAAAAAAATAGTTTTCAAAAACTTGTTTTTGTTTTAAGAATTTTGCTAAGAATTCAAATGTGTTCTTAACAAAGATGAAAATCATGGAAAGGAAATTAGGAGAAAACAAACATAATTTTTTAAAATAAAAAACCAAATGGTTATCAAACGAGACCTTAATAATGCATCAAATTTTTGTAAGATAAATTTAACAATTTTTTAATAAAAGGACCTAATTGAAGTTTTCTAAAAAATAATTTACAAAGAGGGGTTACATTAAGAACTTGGAAAATAACTATCAAGCATTACAATCTTTGAAAGGCCCATTGACAAGACTGTAGAGAATTTTTCATGGAGTAAAATACGGGTGTGTTTGGTTTAACTTTTCAAGTGTTTAATTTTGAAAATAAATCACTTTGAAAAAATTTCTAGTGTTTGGCAACCACTAAAAATGACTTATTAGAAAATAAATTTGATAAATAAACCATTTTCGGAGGAACACTTGAAACCAACTATTTTTTTATAAAAGAAAAAACTTTTTTTAAGTAAACAATAACTTGTGTATAAAAACATTTATGAGGAAATACAACCAAATATATGAATGTTTAAATTCTAAACAATTTTTATACAAAATGTTTTTTAAAAAATACATTCTTGAAAAACATTTAAATTAAAATGTATTCCAAACGGACTCTAAATTTAAGAAATTAAGGGTGTGTTTGGTTTAACTTTTCAAGTGTTTAATTTTGAAAAAAAAAATTATAGTGTTTGACAACCACTAAAAATGACTTATTAAAAAATGAGATTGAGAAATAAATCATTTTGAGAGATACACTTAAAACCAATTTTTTAAAAAGAGTTTTTAAGTATATAATATCTTGTGTATAAAAACAATTATGAGGAAATGTAACCAAACACACAAGTGTTTAAATTCTAACCAATTTTTATACAAAATGTTTTTTAAAAAATGTATTCTCAAACAGAAAAATGTTTTTTAAAAAATGCATTCTTGAAAAACATTTAAATTAAAATATATTCCAAACGGACCCTGAAACATCATCCACTCATTTCGTATATTTAGCCTAAAATGAATGGAATATTTATAAACAAACATAACTTTGAAAGATGGAAAACAGAGGAAAATAGCTATGAGACAAAGGCTAAAATATTCAATTTGGATCTAAATAATTGAATAGTTGGAGAACATAATTCCACCTAAACTAGTTATTTTAAAACTATATTATAGTTTAGCCCGTTGAAAAAACTCAAGTTTTATGAGTCAGACTTGGTTGGCATGGGTTTAAAAGACATCAAATCAGCCAACAGGAAGGCGTAGCTGATGAAGCATTTATGTCAGCTTTTAAAACTAAGCCCCAAATTCTTTTTTCTTAAGGGACTGTTTGGGGCGCTGAATTGGTTATAATATCTGGTGGTTATAATAATCTGGTGGTTATAATAATCTGGGGTTATAATAATCTGTGTTTGGGGTGCAGATTATTATAGTCTGGGATAAAATAATCTGTGTTTGGAGTGTTGATCTGTTTTAACATGAGGTTATGAATCAAAGGTTCAAACTGACTGTTTTCTTTTTCTAGTTTTTTTTTTTTATGATATACAACACTTTGATTTAGGGTTATGCTTTTTTTTTTTTGGTTACAAAGCAAAAAAGTTTAGGTTTTGGTATAGAAAAATTATATTAGTTAACTTTTAGTATTGCCAAAATAAAAATTGTAAATGTTTAGTTCAAAAATCATATTAGTTTTTTATTTTTTTTATTATTATTTTTTTATTTTATCAATAAAATCATTTGAAATAAACTTGAGTGTGGTAAATATAATTTCGTTTGATTTTTTTTTTTAAAGTTGATTAACCTTCGATGTTGTCAACGACTTTTCCGGCAACCTTTGATGTTTTTTTTCGTTATTTTTATTTTTTATATTTTTCAAAATGAAATTGAGAAGAAATATGGGAAAAAAAATTGGTGGTCGGAAAAGTCATCGGTGATCGCCGGAAAAGTCGTCGACGGTTGTCGGAAAATTCGTCGGAAACTTCGCCGGCTGACGGCGGCCGGCGGTCGTCGGAAAAGTCAAGGAGTCGCATGGAAGAAGAGAAGAGATAGTTACTGTAGTGGGTTGAATAATGGTTACTGTAGAAAATGGATAAAATAATCGGGGGTTAAAATAACCCACCTCACCAATTATTTTTGTTGGTGCCCCAAACATTGAATAGGTTATGATAAGGGGGGTTATTATAACCTATTCAGTGCCCCAAACACCCCCTAAAACTTCTTTGAATGTAACATCTCAGTTTGATAACATTTCGTTTTTTGTTTTTGATTTTTGAAAATTAAGCTTATAAATCCTTCTATCATTCATAAGTTTCTTTGTTTTGTTATATATACATATTTCTCATGTCTTCAAAAACCAAGTCAAATTTTGAAAAAAAAAAACTAGTTTTCAAAAAAATTGTTTCTGTTTGTGGAATTTGGCTAAGAATTCAAATGTCTCCCACCCAACGATGAAAACCAATGTGAGGAAATTGAGAAAAAACAAGAATAATTTTCAAAAACAAAAATGGTTATCAAACCGGGCCTATAATGTTTATTTTAGTCTCAACGTTTATTTTAACCTGTGAACTTTAAAAAAATAATATATATTTTTTTTTCACATCAATTATTTAACGGATTTGATAACATGACTACAAATATGTATACTAGTATAGTGATTTATGAATGCATTAGTTTAGACACGTATTATGTAGGTGAATATTAAGTGGCAAAATTATAAAAATGATCAAACTAATTTTGAAGGACTAAAATAGTTATTTTTTAAATTCTTATAAACTTGACAATAAACATTTTAAAAGTTTAAAGACCAAAATCTTTAAAGTGGGTATTAAATTATTTTTTAAAAATATAAAAGTTAGGTTTATATACAAGTATTTTAATTTAATAATCTCAATAATTTTCATCGGTTATCTCCAACAGGCAGTAGAAAATTGTCTAACTATGTTGATGATCCACAAGATATCATATTAATTTTATGTTATATTTAACATTACTTATTAACAATATGATCATTAAAATTAATAACTTTAGAAGTATATAATTGAATTTCTTAAGATTGTAGGGATGAAATGACAAAATTGATTAAATTATAAATAATTTTAAAAAAGTATATGTCCATAAGGAGATTCCTCCTAGATTCGACTCTACCCATTCATCTTGTCACTTCTTTATAACAACTTGGATACAAAAAGATATGGTTGTTTTTGTCACTTCTTGTCACCTTTGTTTTATTTTTTTATTTTTTATTCTAAAATGAAAATAAAATCTAACCCTATAATTTTGAGGACCGATATAATATTAATCAGTTAAACTACTATATTCACGTGTTAATAATTTTGCATTTTAAAAATCAACGTGTCTTTAATAATTATGATAATTTGAAACTTTGTTATAAGACAATTATGGTGTCATTTTTTTTTTAAGTAGCAAATTTTATCCATATTTTCTATTTTTATTTCTCATTTTTAAAAAATGTTCCTATCTCTCTTTTTTTTCCTTCTTCATTCCATTAAACTTAAAGACATGTTTAAAAAATTAATTGTATTATTTTTGTTGACTTTTTTTTCCATCTCTTTCATTATATGTGGGCTAACCACATAGCAATTTGATATAACTAAAATTATAAAAATTGTACACTATGAAAACTAAGAACATGAATGTCCCTTTTTGACCATCATGTCAACATTATATGTTTCCTTTGTTTTTTTTTTTTTTTAATGTTTTATTGATTATGATGGAAGGTTATAATGCAGATGTTTGATGAAATGTCTTAGTCTCAATTTAATAAAAGTGATGATAGTAATATCAATAAAATATTGATGTCTACGGATATTTCTAAAAAAATGTCATTCAAAATCGAACCATGAAAAATTATAAACACCATTTTATGTTTCTTAAACTAGTTATAGATCTTATTAATAATGTGTATATTAACATTATCTATATTTTTATGATAGACTCAAAACTCGATTAACTCCTAATATTGATTTTCATTTATAAAACAAGGGATGAAAGCGTCCATTATTCATAGATAGTTATTATTTATTTTCTTCTTATGACAACTTGACAAGATGCCCTTTTAAAACTAATATACTATGGTTCTGATATCTAATATATAATTAATGCTTGCCACTTTTCACATGATTTAATATAATATAAATCTTAGAGCTATGACTTTATCACAAGTATCAATCCCAAGATCTAAGGATGAGGAGCTACAAGAAGTTTAGTTTGAACTCCTATAAGTCCCATGATGACTTTGGCTAAAAAGGAGGAAGCCATAGGAAGAAATCTTCTATTCAACATATGACAAGTGTGCTTTAAAGGAGGATAATCAGAAGACATGAATAATTCAGTCGGTCAAGTTACCACATAAAGTCGAGATGGCAACAAGCTAAGAGGTCTACGAGAACTAAGAGGTCTATGAGAATTTGAACTTTTTAACTTTTTTGGGACTTTCATTAAAGCTTCAGTTGAATGCTTTTGTTTAAAAATTTATTTTATTTCTAAGAGTCTTAGCCACCACTCTAAAAAGGTATAGAAGACTTTCTTGATTTGGACATCTTGTCACTTTATTATGAGTCTTTATTTGTTTCACTAACGAGTTATTTTGATTAACTTTAAGATTTATCTTCATCCTTTTTGCCGCCTCTTTAAGACTATATAAGCCTAAGATGTACCGGTAGAAAGGTCGGTTTGGTTGTTGGCTTAATACATCAAGAGTTTTTTCTTATTTATGCTCATTGTCAAGATCACATAGTTTTACATTGTTTTCTAGAAATATTAAGTTTAATGGATCACCAAAGTTATGGAGTATTTGTCAACCTTGAGAAAGGAACTTGTTATCTTTAACCCTAAATCGTAGCTTTCCTTTGAGTCGATTGCTTGTGGTATTTGAGATTTTCGGTACTTGTGTTTTGGAACTTCATATAATGTACCGAGTGATTTATTCTAATCCAATTCACCAAAGTTTTCACATCATAATCCGATGAGAATAAAATTTTTAAAATATAACAAAAGCACAAAAAATTTAGACTATCTCCCTAACTTATTGATAAGTTGGAGTACATTTAATTTCTTTTAGGTTAAATTACAAGTTTAGTTCTCAAACTTTCAAGTTTGTGTCTATTTAGTCTCTAAACTTTAAAAAAAATGTTTAATAGGTCACTAAACTCTCAATTTTGTATCTAATAAATCCGTCAACTTTGAAAATGTCTAATAGATCCCTAAACTTTCAATTTTGTGTTTAATAGGTCTCTGACATATTTGAGATTTTTTAAAATTAACCGATCTATTAGATATAGAATTGAATTTTATGTTTAATGGGATCCAAAACTTTCAATTTTGTGTCTAGTAGACTTGTAAATTTAAAAAAAAATATTAAAAAAAAAGGTTGAATAGGTTAAGAACCTATCAAACATAAAATTGAAAGTTAAGAGACTTACTGGATACAAAAAGTGAAAGTTTAAGAACTTATTAGATACTTTTTCAAGTTTAAAGATTCATTGAACACAGAATTGAAAGTTTGAGAACTTACTTGACACTTTTTAAAATTCAAAGATCAAATAGATACAACACTATAAGTTCAGGGACTAAATTTTTTATTTAACCTTTTTTTTAATATATTATCAACACTTTCCATCATGTGTGGGGAGTACATTTAATTTTATGAATCAACACTCTCCATCAAGTGTAGGTTTAGACATTTTGATTTTAGAATATTAATTCAAACAAGTAGTATGGCCTTTAAGGGAGGTTAACTAATGTATCTTAACTAGTCATTATTCACGTTGTTTCCACTTTGAGACATTAGCACGATAATCAACACACAACTATTATACGAAATAGCTAATTTGAGCATAGTTTATTAGCTTAGTATAAAATTTGTTCTAATGCTCAAGAGGTTTATGGTTCAAATTTTCCACCCCAGATGTTGTCAAAAAATATATTCTATGAAATAGGGAGAAAATGACTCTTTCTTTTAATTATAATTGATAATGTAAAAACATCAATAATCTTAGAATTTTTTTTTTTTTTTGAAACTATAATCGTGGAATATTTTTATTAGAGGAGTGATTCTTAAAACTAAAATTTAAGCCCTCGTTGGATAATATTTGACTTTTGGTTTTTGAAAACCTAAGCTTATAATCACCACTTCTATCCACGAGTTTCTTTATTTTGGTATCAACTTTCTAAAAGTATTTTTAAAATCTAAGTGAAGTTTTGAAAACTAAAAAAAGTAGTTTTTAAAAACTTATTTTTGTTTTTGGAATTTGGATAATAATTCAAATGTTTCTCTATGAGAGGTGAAAACCATATAGTTAGAAATTGTGAGGAAACAAGCACCATTTTCAAAAATAAAACATTAAAAACGAATGCCTCATTTTATAACCATTTAGGTACCATTTGATAACCATTTGATTTTTGGTTTTTGGTTTTTGAAAATTAAGCTTATAATCATTACTTCAACCTATAAGTTTATTTGTTTGGTTATACTTATGTTTTAGAAAACCAAGCCAAGTTTTGAAAACTAAAAACCAGTACGGCACCGTTTGATAATCATTTGGGGGTCGTTTGATAACCATTTCGTTTTCTGTTTTCTGTTTTTGTTTTTTATTTTTTAAAAACAGGGGTGTTTGATAACCATTTCTGTTTTTTGTTTTCTGTTTTTTAAAAACGTTTTTGAAATTATAAGTAAATTTCAAAAACAAAAAAAAAAAAGTAGTTTTTAAAAACAGATTTCTGTTTTTCAAAAACTCATTTTTCTTTTAATGCTTACTTTTCTTCTCTTTTACCTATCTTTCTCCAACAAATTCCTTTCTCTATTTTTTTTTTCTCTAAAACTTTTTTTACTCTATAAAATTTATTTTTCTCTCTCAAAACTTTTTTTTTCTCTAGCTATTTCTAAAAACTTATCAATAATTTTTCTCTCCTTAATTAACATGTTCTAATTTTTCTTTTGAAAAAGAAAGTCACCAAAATTTTCTATCGCTACAACTTTTCTTTATTTTTCTCATTTTTCGTTATTTCTTTAGCATATATTTTACTTTTAACCTCATTTATTATCTCTCTAAATTTTCTTTTTTTATTTACTTTTTTTTAATATAAATTTTATCGCTTATACTCTTGTTTTCTACTTTTCCTCTAACTAATATCTTTTCTCGAGTCTAATAACTAATATTCTTTCTCTAAATATTTTCTTTCATCTCTCTAAATTTTCTATGTTTAACTTTTCTTGTCTTTCCAAAAAAAAAAAAACTTATCTTGAAAACATTTATATTTGTGTCTCTAAATTTTTGTTTCAACGTCTCTACACATTTTTCTCTCTCTAAAACATCTTTTCATCTTTCTAATTTTTAAAAAACCTAAAACCAAAAACAGTTATCAAACAAGGTTGGTTTTCTGTTTTTTAAAAACATAAAACAAAAAACAGTTATCAAACATATATGATTTTTATTTTTAAAAAACAAAAAACCAAAAACTAAAAACTAAAAACAGAAAAACAAAAAACCAAAAACTGAAATGGTTATCAAACGGGGCCTTGGTTTTTAGTTTTTTGTTTTTGGTTTTTGGTTTTTGATTTTTGATTTTAAGCTTATAAACACTACTTCCAACTCTAAGTTTCTTTGTTTTTTTTTTTTTTTATCTACCTTCTTCCCATGTTTTCAAAAACCAAACCAATTTTTTAAAACTAAAAAAAGTAGTTTTCAAAAACTTGTTTTATTTTTAGAATTTGGTTAGGAATTCAAGTGTGTCTTTAACAAAAATGAAAACCATGGTAAGGAAATTTAAGGAAAACAAGCCTAATTATCAAAAACAAAAACTAAAAACCAAATGGTTATCAAACGGGTCGTAGTTTTAAAAAGCTTTGTTTTGTTTTTGGAATTTGGTTAAGAATTCAAATGTTTCCTTAACAAAAAATAAAATCATTATTGTAAAGAAATTGGGAGAAAGCAAGTGTAGTTTTCAAAAATCAAAAACCAAAAGCGAAATGGTTATTAAACGTGACCTTAGGCCCCATTTGATAACCATTTTATTTTTTTGGTTTTTGGTTTTTGGTTTGTGAAAATTAAGCCTATAAACACTACTTCTACTAATAATTTTCTTTGATTTGTTATCTACCTTCTTCCCATGTTTTCAAAAACCAACTCATGTTTTGAAAACTAAAAAAAAAAATATTTTAAAAAAATTGTTTTTGTTTTTGGAAATTTGGCTACGAATTCAAATGTGTCCTTAACAAAGATGAAAATCATGGTAAGAAATTTGAGAGGAAACAAGTTTAATTTTCAAAAACCAAAAAACTAAAAACCAAATGACTATCAAACGGGGTGTAACGACCCTACATTTCATGTCTAGAACCTAGGGCCATTACTAATTGGATTTCTTCTGATTGCAGATCGGAGCGATATGCCCTTCCTGGCCACACTTGAAACATACACAGGTTCCTACCAGGCAACGACCCCAGTGGTATTTCCTACACGTCTGACATAACGGCCTATCCTGATTAGGCCCTTGGTTCTGTGCCCTCTGTCGACGGTCTTGAGTTTGACCCCGTCTAGGGTAACGCTAACCACGCTGTGTATTCGAGTTCATCTAATCGAATCATCGCTTATGACCTAAGGAAGCTTCTAGAGGGACAGTCGTCAGTCGCCAATCAACCAGTTCTGCCATCCTAACTGTCGTGACATAATCTTGTGGTCGATGGGCTGCCACATTGCCTTGTATCTCTTCCTTTAAGCCCGTGATAAATCGTTCCATCTTATCAGCCTCTACAGCTACCAGGGCAGGAGCAAATCGAGACAGTCTAGCAAACTCTGTCTCGTATTCCTCTATGGTTTGGCTCCCCTACTTAAGAGCCACAAACTCTGCTTGCTTTCTGAAACGAGAGGTTGCAGGGTAATACTTCCTAAAGAACTCCTCCCTGAACTGAGCCCATGTAACAAGTCCATTACTGACGTCTATAGTCCTCTCGATCGATTGCCACCAAATTAAGGCGTTGTCTTGCAACAAGAACAATGCATAGTAAACTTTTTGGTCTTCCAGACAGTTCATGTGGCGAAAGACAGTTTCGATGGAGGACAACCACAGTTCTGCCACTGTGAGGTCCCTTGATGCTCTATCAAACTGACGGGGGTCCCACTTTCTAAAATCCCTTAAACACCTTGCCTCTCGCGACGGGGCTTCATTGTTCTAGGGCACTTGGGCCTGTTGCCCCGCAATCACGCCTGCAACTACGGACTGAACTTTAGAATGAACTGCCCATGCAACTGCTAACTGAACAATTGCCTGAGTGGCATCCACTGTGACAGGTTCTGCTGCAGGTGCTGGCTGCTCAACTTGTGGGTCTTTTGCCAGATAATTTTCCTGACCCATTGGTGCCACAACTGCTTCAGGGGTTGTGCGACCCCTACCACGACCTCTTCCACGTGGAGGCATGATCCTATTACACAAACATTTTTAATCCTTTTACTAAACAAGCTCGATTCTTTCAAATATCTCACAGTTATAGAACATTATTCATATTTTCCCAGAACATTAATCTTTTCAAATTTATATAACATTTATAGGCTACAAGTTAAACAAATGTGTACCTGGCGTGACCGGATGCTTGTTGATAAACCATGGACATACTTAAGGTTTACGATGTAAACCAGTCTACAGAACCTATAACCTAGAGCTCTGATACCAACTGTAACGACCCTACATGTCATGTCTAGAACCTAGGGCCATTACTACATGCTTTTCATTTTACTTTTATGGATAACGATGAAATGACATTTAGAGTAAAACAAGCTTGGAAAATTCAACGAGGCTTTTCAGCCTGGGATCCCAGTTAAAACAAAAACAACTAAAATTTTAACCATTTCAAATGAAAACCTCAAAAGCGGAACCAGTACCAAAACAAAACATAACAAAAATACGAACAAAAACGGGTTCAAATACATGAAAAAACGAAAGTCTATCCTACGAGATTCCATGGCCCATCCAGCAACGTTCCGTCACGCATTCTGTACACCCTTGCCTTTACCTGCATTTACATGTTAGGGAAAAGAATGAGTATTTCAAAATACTCAGTAAGTAACAATACTGCTAGACATGCAACCACCAAGGTTCAAGAGGTTAAAGTTTGTTTGAATAACTAAAGGTTTCTTTTGTTCTGTTTTAACTGGGATCCCAGGTTGAAAAGTTTCGCAAAATTTCTAAGTATGTTTTACTTTAAATGTAATTTTATCAGAGCTCTAGGTTATAGGTTCTGTAGACTGGTTTACATCGTAAACCTTAGGTATATCCATGGCTTGTCAGCAAGCATCGGGTCACGCCAGGTACACGTTGTTTATTTTGTATCCTGCAAATGTTATATGTATTCGAAAAGCCTCATGTTGTGGAAAAGTATGAATGATGTTTGATATCGATGAATGGTTTAAAGGAATCGAGCTTGTTTAGTAAGATGATAAAAGATTTTTTGTGTAATAGACCATGCCTCCCCGAGCACGAGGTCGTGGAAGAGGTCGAGGAAGAGGTCGTGGTAGGGGTCGTACAGCCCCTGAACAAGTTGTGCCACCTGTGGAGCAAGGACGAGATCTACCGGAAAACCCACAAGTGGAACAGCCGGGGCCTGCGGCAGGACCTGTCACAGTGGATATCCAGGCAATAGTTCAGACCGCAGTTCAGGCTGCAGTGGCAAGCGTGCTTGCGGGACGACAGGCCCAAGTGCCTTAGAACAACGAAGCCGCCCTATCACGGGAGGCAAGGTGCTTAAGAGATTTTAGGAAGTGGGACCCCTGTCCGTTCGATGGAGCCTCAAGGGACCCCACGGTGGCAGAGTTGTGGTTGTCCTCCATCGAGACTGTCTTTCGCCACATGAACTGCCCGGAGGACCAGAAAGTGTACTGCGACGTGTTCTTGTCACGAGATAACACCTTGATTTGGTGGCAATCGATCGAAAGGACTATAGACGTCAGCAACGGACCTGTCACATGGACTCAGTTCAGGGGAGAATTCTTTAGGAAGTATTACCCTACAGCCTCCCGATTCAAGAAGCAAGCAGAGTTTGTGGCTCTTATGCAGGGAAACCGAACCGTAGAGGAATACGAGACAGAGCGCCAGACTGTCTCGGTTTGCTCCTGCCCTGGTAGCTGTAGAGGCTGATAAGGTAGAACGTTTCATTACAGGCTTAAAGGAAGAGATTCAGGATAGTGTGGCAACCCATGAACCCCAAGACTATGCCACAGCAGTCAGGGTGGCAGAACTGACTGATCGACGACCGTCAATTGTCTCTTCAGAACCTTCCTCGGGTCATAAGCGGAGGTACGATCAGATGAGCTCGAACACACAGCCGAGACACCGTTACCCTAGACGAGATCCGCCCCAGGATCGTCGACAGAAAGCACATAATCAGCCAGGGCCTAATCAGGATAGACCATTATGTCAGACGTGTAGGAAGTACCACTGGGGTCGTTGCTTGGCAGGGACCCGTGTTTGTTTCAAGTGTGGTCGGGAAGGGTATATTGCTCTGAATTGTAATCAGAAGAAAACTAATTATGCCGACCAGCCGTCCAATTCAAATCAGGTATCCGGGGTGAGACCAGCACAACATCAGGGCAAGATATTTGCCACCACCCGACAAGAGGCCGAGGACCTTAATGCAGTAGTGACAGGTACCATCCCTATCCTCGCCCATTATGCTTTTGTGTTGTTTGATTCGGGTTCAACGCATTCTTTTATTTCTGCATCATTTGTAAGTCAAGCCAACCTAGAACTAGAGCCGCTGGGCTATGTTTTGTCAGTCTCAACTCCTGCGGGGATAACGTTACTAGCTAGTGAAGCGGTGAAAGCCTGCCAAATGTTAGTGTCTGATCGATCGATGGAAGTGACAATAATCGCCCTTGATATGAGTGATTTTGATGTTATCTTGGGAATGGAATGGTTGGCTTCTAATTATGCCAACATAGATTGTTATCGTAAGGAGGTTATCTTTAACCCTCCGTCAGAGGCAAGCTTCAAGTTTAAAGGATCGATGATCAAAGGTGCTCCTAAAGTGGTCTCTGCAATGAAGGCGAGAAAATTGATTAGCCAAGGAGCTTGGGGATTGTTGGCTAGCGTGGTTGACACAAGGAAAACCGAGACATCAATGACCTCATTACCGGTAGTGAGGGAATTCACAGATGTATTCCCGGAGGATCTGACAGGACTACCGCCAGCACGAGAGGTTGACTTCTGCATTGAGCTTGAGCCAGGGACTAATCCCATTTCTAAAGCTCCATATAGGATGGCTCCAGCGGAACTGAAAGAGCTTAAGGTGCAGATTCAGGAGCTGTTAGACAAAGGTTATCTACGCCCCAGCGTTTCGCCGTGGGGGGCTCCAGTTTTATTTGTGAAAAAGAAGGATGGGACAATGCGGTTGTGCATCGACTATCGGGAGCTGAACAAAGTAACAATAAAGAACAGGTACCCTCTGCCCAGGATTGATGATCTCTTTGATCAGCTTCAAGGTGCAGCAGCATTCTCTAAAATAGATCTACGGTCAGGTTATCATCAGCTGAGGATTAGAGAGGACGATATACCTAAGACAGCTTTCAGAACCAGGTATGGGCATTTCGAATTTACTGTGATGTCCTTTAGGCTTACTAATGCTCTTGCAGTTTTCATGGATATGATGAACAGGGTATTTAAGGAATTCCTGGATTCATTCGTGATTTTTTTTATCGACGACATTCTTATCTACTCCAAGACAGAAGAGGAACATGAAGATCATCTCAAGAGAGTTTTAATCACCTTAAGAACGAACAAGTTGTATGCCAAATTCTCTAAATGTGAGTTTTGGCTACAACAAGTTTCCTTCTTAGGGCACGTGGTGTCAAAGGAAGGTGTCACAGTAGACCCAGCCAAAATAGAGGCAGTGACCAATTGGTCTCGAACCACTTCAGTCAGCGAGATTCGGAGTTTCTTGGGGTTAGCAGGATATTACCGTCGTTTTGTGCAAGGCTTTTCCAGTATTGCCGCACCCTTAACTAAGTTGACTCGAAAGGGTACTTCGTTTTTGTGAAACGAAGCTTGTGAGGCAAGCTTCCAAGAGCTTAAGCAAAGACTTTTTTCGGCACCGGTACTTACAGTACCTGATGGTTCAGGAGAATTTGTTATATTATTGTTATGCTTCAAAGAAGGGACTGGGTTGCGTGTTAATGCAGCATGGAAAGGTCATTGCTTATGCGTCTCGTCAGCTGAAAGATTATGAGAAGAACTACCCGACCCATGACTTGGAATTGGCGGCAGTGGTCTTTGCCTTGAATATTTGGAGACACTATTTATACGAAGAGAAAATCCAAATCTTCACGGACCACAAAAGTTTGAAATACCTCTTCACCCAGAAAGAGTTGAATATGAGGCAGCGGAGATGGTTAGAGTTAGTGAAAGATTATGATTGCGACATCCAGTGCCACCTAGGCAAGGCAAATGTGGTTGCAGATGCCCTCAGTAGGAAGACTGCTCATGCGTCTGCTTTGATTACTACTCAGGCTCATATATTGGATGACTTGGAACGTGCAGAGATTATGGTTGCAGTGGGCGAAGTTACAACACGCCTACCTCAGTTGACAGTTAAGTCGAGCTTGAGACAGAGGATCATAGATGAACAACCAAGTGACCCTGACCTTGTTGTTAACCGCAGTCAAGTAGAGGCGGGACAAGTGAACGGGTTCTCCCTATCTTCAGTCCTCGGCTTGTGTTACTAGGGTCGCTTATACGTACCTGGGAATGCTGATCTCAAACAGGAGTTATTAGCATAGACACATAGTTCACCTTTTTCAATCCATCCAGGAAGTACGAAAGTGTACCAAGTAGTAGGTGGCAGGGCATGAAAAGAGAGATAGCTAAGTTTGTTAGTAAGTGTTTTGTTTGTCAGCAAGTAAAAGCCCCGAGACAGAAACCAACAAGCTTGTTGCAACCGCTGAGTGTCCCACAATGGAAGTGGGAACATATATCCATGGACTTTATCACAGGTTTGCCTAGAACGGCCAAGGGTTACACCGTGATTTGGGTCATTATCGACAGACTCACCAAGTCAGCATATTTCCTCCCTGGGAAGCCTACTTACACTGTTGAAAAGTGGGCACAATTATACATGACAGAGATAGTCAAGCTTCATGGGGTGCCGGTATCAATCGTGTCAGATAGAGACCCTCGGTTCACGTCTAACTTCTGGAGGAGTCTGCAAAGAGCCTTGGGTACTCAGTTGCGTTTCAGTACAACTTTTCACCCTCAGACAGATGGTCAAACTGAGCGATTGAACCAAACTCTAGAGGATATGTTGCGGGCATGTGTCTTGGATTTTTCATGTAGTTGGGATGCACACCTGCACTTAATGGAATTTGCTTATAACAATAGTTATCAAGCAACCATCGGTATATCACCGTTTGAGGCCCTCTATGGGAAGAGATGCAGGTCCCCTGTTTATTGGGATGAGGTCGGAGAACGTCAGTTGTTGGGACCTAAATTGATTCAAGCCTCCAACGAGGCTATTCACACAATCAGATCGAGGATGTTAACGGCTCAAAGCCGACAGAAGAGCTATGCAGATACAAGGAGAAGAGATTTAGAGTTTGACGTGGGCGATCACGTTTTCTTGAAGGTAGTTCCAATGAAAGGAGTATTGAGGTTTGGAAGGAAAGGCAAGCTCAGTCCACGTTTCATTGGTCCGTTTGACATTCTAGAACGGATTGATTCGGTAGCTTATCGTCTAGCGTTGTCGCCTTTTCTTTCGGCGGTACACAACATTTTCCATGTCTCCATGCTGCGAAAGTATTTGACAAATCCAACCCACAGGGTGGACTTCGAACTGTTACATCTGAGCGAGAACTTGTCTTATGAGGAGGAACATGTGCTAATTCTTGACAGAGAGGTGAAGGTCCTTCGCAATCATGAGATAGCTCTCGTGAAGGTCCTTTGGCGAAACCATTTGTCTGAAGTGGCAACGTGGGAGAGAGAAGACGACATGATGACCAGGTACCCAGAGTTGTTCCAGTACTAGCAACTTTCGAGGATGAAAGTCCTTTTATGGTTAGTATGATGTAGCAGTCGGTTTTGATTTAAAAAAAAAAAAAGAAAATGGGGAGGTGGGCAGGCCTGATCAAAAGGGGAAAAGGAAAATGGGGGGAAACTTCCCCCCAAATTCGGTCAATTGACCGTATTTAAAAAAAATCAGAAATCTGAATCTCTCTCTCTCTCCCTGTCACGGCTCTCTCTCCCTCTCACGCACGCTCCCTCCCTCTCTTTCTCTCCCAGCCCTCTGCCGCACGCCACCCGCTGCCACCGTTGTTCGCCGCTCGTTGTCGCGCCGCCGCCGGTAAGAACTCTCTCTCTCTCTCTTTCTCTCTCTCTCTCTCCCTCGTGTCTTTCTCTCTCTAACTAAGTTTTCTCTCTCCGTTTGCAACTCAGTCCGCTCGTCTGCACACCACCCCGCGCCGCTGCCGTGTCGTCCCCGCCTCCTCCGTAGTAGACCGCCGCAAGCCGCCACCGCTCCGCCGCAAGCCGCACGAATCTGTACGCTGCCGCCATTTGTCATCTGAATCGATCGCCGCCGCCACCGCCTTAAGATAAATAGCCTCACACATCTTGAAGGTCCAATGATTTCAGCTAGTGGGTAAGGGTTTGTAGGTTGAGGTTTATTGGTTGTTTTTCATGCCTTGACAGAATGCCTATTAACGTTGATCTTAATTTAAGGTGCTCGTAGCGTTTGGAGGTCGAATTGTCGAATTTGAGCGATTTTGGACTGCTGGACAGCAAGCGGTGTTTCTGTTTTGGGTGAGTTTTGGGTGTTAAATTACCCCCAAATTTAATGGGTTCTTAGTTGAATGCTTGGATTAGAGTCTCTATTTAATTAAGAGTTTCTTTTCTTGTTGTAGCTTGCTTAAGAACCTTGGAGTTAAGGAATTTCTTGAAGGTTAATCAAGTATCTCCTTCACTAGGGTAAGTAGCCATTTGGAATAAATTCTATGCTTTAAACCCATTTTAGTTGAGAATGGTTTAAAATAGCATGAGATGGATTTAATCCTTAAGTTGCCCCTTGGAATTTAAGTAGCTAGTTGGATTCAAATTCCATGTTTTAGATACATTGTATGGTAGCTGAATATGGTAAGTAACTTGCTGCATTGGAATGAAATGTTTATGTTTTGAAATGATTGTTTACTTCTGGCATGAGAATGTGTATATGTTGTACGGATTGAGACTGAGGTGATATGTTCCCTTAATTTCAAGAATATGGCTACTGCACATATATGTGTTGTGTGATAGAAGCGAGTGCATGTCTGGCGTATATTATGTGGCTGACTGACATTTCTGTGGACAACGGGAAGTTTGTGTTTTTTTCTGTTTAGGAGGGTTGTCGTCGCCCTCGTTTCTCGTTCTTGAGTTTGCTTTAAGTTGGGATGATGCTTATCGGTTTAGCCTGTCAATATTCTCCGTAAAAGAAAAGGATTTGGTTGATCGGGTTGCCGTTAAAAAAAAAATAGCAAGGGTTAAGGGGTCCTAAAGGGAAAATGATTAAGAAAGGGAAAGGAATAGGCTAGTGCCTTAGAAGAGGGTTGTGTCAATTAAACACCTAGGACTGAGATGTATTAGACTGAAATTAGGGACTTAATGGGCGGGACTTGGCTTCGCAGACTAGGTGCCATTTACTAAACGCCCCACCAGTGAAATGGTAGTTTAGAGCGCTACGCGCCCATTAGTGCCTTGAGGGATGAGACTTAGCTCCACTGGCTAGGTGCCATCTACCATCAGTAGGAGTAGAGACCTCCTAAAACTCCCGCTTGCGCACTACCAGTGAGTTGGCAAACTTATATATATATAGGTGAGCTAATTGAACACGAGACTCGAACTACAGCTAAATGAAATGAAATGAATGAGAATGAGATGACCTAACCCTTAGGCCCTTAACTCGAATAAAATGTTAAAACCTTGATTGTTGCAAGTGTCTAGAAGTATTGCTACTTACTGAGTATTTTCTTAAATACTCATTCTTTTCCCTTACACATAACTACAGGTAGAGGTAAAGGTGTACAGAACGCGTGACGGAGTGCTGTTGAGCCATGGATTTCCTTTAGGATAGTCTTCCGCATTTTGTGTTTTGAAATTCTTCTTTTGAACTTGTATTGCGATTGTTTTAAGGTTATTTCCGCGTTAAGTTTGTTTGAATAACTAAAGGTTTCTTTTGTTCTGTTTTAACTGGGATCCCAGGTTGAAAAGTTTCGCAAAATTTCTAAGTATGTTTTACTTTAAATGTCATTTCATCGCTGTTCTTAGAAGTAGAATGATATGCATGTGGTAATGACCCTAAGATCTAGTCATGAAAAGCGGGGTCGTTACACTATTCAAATTATCAATTGAAAAGTTGTGGTAAATCTGTCAAAATTGATTCTCAAAGACATCGTTGATTAACTTAAACAAGGATAATCACGACAGGTTTTTATTTTTATATGTGATGTCATTGTTTAACATAAAATGGTGATTAGCCTACGTATTGATTAATTGTAATCACTAGTTTATGTATTCTAATTTTAGCTACATCTGCATAATGATTTGTTTTAGGTTCTATTTGTATAAAATTTTATTCTATTTTTTTTATAAAAAAAACATTTTATTCTATTTCTTTTAGAGTTTTTTTTTATATAAATATTTCTTTTAGAGTATTAAAAATTAAAATTAAGGAGAATTCAATTCTATGATTAATAGGTTACCACCATCTTGGCTAGTTTAACTAGACTCAAGTCGGAAAATATTATTTATTTTATATGTCAAATTATAAATTTAGTTGAAAGGAATTTTTGATGAATCTTTTTCTTTTTAGTGTGTTTGGAATAATTTTGGAAACATTTTCTTTTTAAAAAAATTGACTTTTTATAAGCACATTTGAAAAAAAAAATGTCTATTTAATTCATGAACTTTCAAAATTAAAAATTGTGTCCCTTTCATATTTTTTTAAATTCATGAATCTACTAGACACGAAATAGAAATTTTAGGGTTCCATATTAGATATAAAATTCAAATTTACATCTAACAGATCAATTAATTTTTTAAAAAATTTTGAATTTGTCAATGTCTTATATTAAATACAAAATTGAAAGTTTAGAAACCTACAGGACAAACGTTGAAATTTTAGAGACCTATTAAATACTTTATTAAAAGTCGAGTGACAAATAGACAAACCCTAAAAATTCAAGGACTAAACGTGTAATTTAACCCAATAATAAAAGTAGGTTTAATATAGCTTGTTAACTGATTTTATATCATCAAAAGTAGTTAAAAAAATTGGATTAATTTAAGAACATTTTTTTAAAGAAACACTTGAGAGACGAATTATCCTAAAATTGTGACTTAAGTGATTAACCGAATATCCTCAAAATAAGTAGTAAGAAATAAAAAAAATATTTATAATTAATAGAATCCTTTTGAAAGTGTCAAACAGATTTCTTATTTAAAACTCTTTTGAAAAACTTTTGAAAAATAATGTAAGATCCAATAACATTTTTATGGAAAACATGGGTTGAGGTGAAATTTTGGCCAATCACAAATTTTCACGTCATTATTTAGAATGAATAACAAAATTATAAAAATTAAATTTGAGACCAATTATAAATTGACATGTGTCCCGAATTTAATTTGAGGACAAAGTCTACCCATTATAAAATTTTAAGGTCCAATGTTCATTTGATCCATTAATTTAAAAAAATTAATTAATTTAATCAATTAATTAGAAAAAATAATTAATTTGATCAATTAATTACAAAAATTAATTTGATCAAATTTGGGTCTTTTAATATGAGAATTTTCAATGGGTAGAGAAATTAAGAATTATATAATTGCAAATATAGCACAATGTAAAAAAAATTGCAAATACAGCAAAATCTATCAGAGTATATTACTGATAAACACTGATAGACTCTTGTTAATTAGAATCTATCTGATAGATTTCGATTATCAGAATTTATCAGCTTGATTAATTAGAATCTATCAGTCTATTGATAGTATCAGTGATAGACACACATAGAATCTGACGACAACTTTTTGGTCTTGTACAATTAATTTTGCTATATATGCCATTAGTTTGCAAACTGTGCTATATTTGCTGTTAATTTGGTCCAATTTGTTATCTATGCAACTATCTCTTTTAATATTTGGGTCATATGGTATTTGGGTCAGAAATAAATAAAACCCAAGGCCAAATAGTTGGGCTCAAGACTAATAAACCTCATGTCCAAGTTGTTAGACCCAAAATCCACCAAAACCCATCCATGGAGAGCTCTATAAATAGATAGGTTTCTCCTTGATTTGAATGGTTGAGAAATTTGGAGCTCTTTGCTAGAATTAGAGAATTCAGAAAGACTCCACCAAAACTGAAGATTGAAGGCTCCCTGAAATTCATAAGTTCTTTTAAGTGTTGAACACTTCATGAAGACCAAGCACTCTCCAAGACTTCAACACTCTTTGAAACCCAAAGACTCCAAGACTTTAAAAATCAATTGAAGCTTTAGACTCTCGAGATCGAGCGTTCTATCCCTCGACTGACAAACACTCACATACAAGAGAGAATCAGAGAATTAACGTTAGAGATGGTACATTCACACACATACAACATCAATACAAATACAAAATGATGAACGTGTTTTCCAAAAGTGTTTGAAATAAAAGTACTCCAAACATAACTTTAGTGTGTATTGGATATGTATTTTGAACCACTCATGGACAATATTAAAAGTGTTTTCTTTTCAAAAATCTATAATATTTGGTTAAATTAATTATTTTAAATAGTGGCAACAAGTTTTTCTTGACCAATAATTAAAAGTGTTTTTCTTTAAGTTTTCAGTGACAATAAATGGTTTGAGAAATTCTGAAAATACATAAAAAAGCAATTAAAGTGCTTTTTCTCATTTTCTTCCGAAAGTATTTACATACTAACTACCTCGTTTAAAAAGCTTTTTTTTTTTTTTCTCAAGGCGTGGCAGCACATACACATAACCTCCATTTTTTTTTTTAAATAAAATTCCAATGAACTCTATATTAACAAGAAAATTTTTAATCTTACCATAGAGCCTAGCTAATCATTCTATATCAATGACTTTACACTTTGTTAATACCACTGTCATGGAAAACAATAAATGGATTGTAGTATAAAAAAATTTCATTCCACCCTGTTACTAAAATTTTTCATGCAAGTAACTTGGATTGACCAAATAAATGCATGTTTGAGAGTGATTTTGAAAGGACTAAAATCACTTTTTTCTTCGTCAAGCTTGAAATCATCCTGAAACACACATTTAATTATTCGAAATTAGTTTCATGTTTAACTTTACACTATTAAAACGTGATTTTGATATCATCAAAATTGATTTCAAATTATTAAAGACATGTTTTGAAGTAATTTTGAATATGAAAAAAAGTGACTTTAACAATTTCAAAATCACTCCCAAACATATACTAAAATAAATTATAGGTCAAATTTATCGAAGAGAATAAAAAAAAAAAAAAAAAAAACCAAATAGAAAGAGATACAGATGTGTAACCACTTAGAGCCCTACACCCATCCTGAGTTTCATTATAAAAAGGGTAGCTTGCTTCCAGTTGATGTACAAGCGAGGTTTTTATAATAATATCAGCGTTTACGTTGAAACAGAGGGAGAAGACAAGGGTTCTTCCCCTTCCCCTCTTCTTTGGCATTGCTCATTGCTCTATATATTGCCAAAGCTTTTTCAGATCGATCAAAACCACTTTTAAAACAAGTGCTTTCCACTTCTGTGTGTGTATTTTGAGCCCAACACAAAAATGACTTCTGTTCAACATCCTGATCAGCTGGCCAACGTTGAAGAGGCCGTTGTCGATGTTGAAGAATTTGTCTCAGTTGAAAACCCAGATTCCAAACGCTCCAAGTTTGGATCTTTGTTCCAAAACCATTACCCTCCTGGCTTTTCCCGAAAGGTACTATCTTAAAATCATCCAAAACCTGTCCCTTGTTTTTTTTTTCTTTTTTGTTTCTTTTTTGTTTCTTTTCTCGAGAAAATTGTTTTTCCGAGAAAAGTTGCAGTTTTCAAAGACAGAAGTGAAACTGACATAAGTATGGTTTAATTGGTTACCGTACTATTTAAGAAGTTCTTAAAGGTTGGAGGTTTGAATCCTGTCGGGAGTCCTTCGACCTTTAGGGAGCGAAGAACTTTGACCTTACTATAAAAATCTCCAACTTTCCCTCTAATAGTGGTGACTAGTGAAGATTGTTCGTGTTCGGTTATATTAAGAAGTTTTAAGATTTCCAAGTTTTCTTTTCGACATTTCGTATGAAAATTTCTGACTCTGTCCTTGATGATTGAACTCTTTTATTTACCGATGATGCAGTTGGTGGCGGAGGTTATAGCGACATATTTGCTAGTGTTTGTGACCTGCGGCGCGGGGGCATTGAACGCGAACGATCCACAGAGAGTGTCGCAGCTCGGGGCCTCCGTTGCAGGCGGCCTTATCGTGACGGTGATGATCTACGCCGTCGGACACATTTCCGGCGCCCACATGAACCCGGCTGTCACCACAGCTTTTGCTGCAACTCGACACTTTCCATGGAAACAGGTCTCAGTCTATAACTCTTCTTTTCTTGTTTGAAATTGTCAGCTATTATTTTGCTATTATTTCTTCCTTAATCAATAACCTAATCATTTGCTCTCACATGCTATCTTGTCGGTTGATTCTGTCCAAGTATTTGAGTTTTTTATTTTTTAACAACCTCTTATGGCCTTAAATTTATCAATAATCTTTTCCATATTTATTATATCACTTTTCAACTATTTTGTTTTTGTCTCTCTAGACGTAATTTACGTACAGTTTTTGTTTTTATTTTTGCTATCGATGTTTTTATCAATTATTTTATAAAAATTAATATAAACACATCTTTTGTTCACATGTCAAGACCTTAGGATATGAATATTTGTTTAAGTAATTATTAGAGAATCAACATAAAGACTCTTAGATTTTTGTTCAAAGCTTAGATACTTATACAGATCATCTAAAAGTTGAGTGTTTGAAATAATATTTTTGAAAGCTTAGGGATCAAAATAAAAAATAAATAGAAATTTAAGGAACTAAAATAGGATGATTTAAACTTAATTTTATTTATTAAGAATATATATATATATATATATATGCACGCGTTTTATTTATTTTTCATTTAAATTTAGAAGTCAAAAGTAATTAAATCCAACTAAATAAATGAGTCATTAATATCTCAATAAATTACGTAAGGTAGGTTGATTAAAAATTAAATTAATTTATCAATGACATATTTCAACTTTAATCAGTTAAATTAATGTTATTTAATTATCCAATTGATGTATTATAAAAATAACAATAATTTGACGTCTATTTGTTTCAAATTTAATATTAATATTTAGAGCGGTGTTAAGAATATCGGAGCGAGGAGCCATGTTTTTTCCACTAATTTTAAATTGATCACACCTTTGTACCAAATTCTTAAACTTTTATTATCTATTTTGCCTAATAAAAAGTTTCACCCATCCAATCGTTATAGAATGGAATGAAATAATTCAATACCCGGTCTGTTTAGGATACATTTTAATTTAAATATTTTTTAAAAATACATTTTTTAAAAAACATTTTGTATAAAAATTGTTTAGAATTTAAACACTCCTATGTTTGGTTGCATTTCCTCACAAATGTTTTTATACATAAGTTATTGTTTACCTAAGGAAGTCTTTCTTAAAAAGTTGGTTTTAAGTGTTTCTCTCAAAATGATTTATTTTCAAAATTAAACATTTGAAAAGTTAAACCAAACACACCCTCAATATTGTTAAAATGATTTTAATTAACTTGAGCATAGTTAAATTGGTTAGCCATGAATATAATAAACCCAATAACTACCTGATAATATCGAGTGTTTTTCAACTTGAGAATAGTTCAATTCATTAGACATCTAGTACTTCCTCTAAGAGTCATCGGTTCAAATCTTTTTTCCTCCACTTATACAGTAATATTGTGGAAAAAAAAAAAACCAAGATCATACATATAGGTATTAAGTGGTTTAGACTATTTTTTTTTTACAATAATTAGGGAAAGAAATTTGTGGAATTGAAAATTGACCCTTGTTCTTCTAGGTTTAGTTTTGAAATGTAGAAGTATCACTATAACACATAATGAAAAGGAAATATAGAAAGGAGATGATGAGAGAAAAAGAGGGAAATCTAGGCCATAGTTAGTGGGCACATGAGGTAGGGTCCAGCCCAAATATTATTCTTGAGGCAGAGCCACAGCCACCAACGACCGAAGCCCTTTTGTGTTGTTTTTGTGGCCACAGCCTTGGCTTCATTTGGCCGGCCAAGGAATGAGATGGGACATTTAGGCAGCATAATTCCAACACTTGAGAGCAAGATAGAGATAGAGATGTCCACCAAAAGTTCTTGGCCCTTTCCTAGTGGAAGGTATAACAAATGACAACACGTATCGTCATGTGTGTTTTTATAGTCAACAAGGACATCTTTACTTTTTTGATATCAATTCACTTTTCAAATTCCCATCCAAAGAATCTAGAACCAATTTTTTTTAATTATTAAGTCCTAATCTTCTTGCCTTTCGTTTTGCTTTTTTTTTTTTTTTTCAGTAGATATATCTTTGTCTCTTACACTTTAATAATTCTTGGTTTGAATTGGATTTTGTTAGAAAGATGTAGTAGCCTATACTTGGTTTTGGGCTTTTAAAATAAGATAGTTTCGGTTTATATATGTAGCTCGTTGAATTAGCAAACTAATACAACTTGGTTATACTATTAAGAGATTATTTTGTTCATGTAATTTGAAGTTGAGTTTGCACCTTAAAAGGTAGGTTACAAAAGTAGCTTTAAGTACATGTTAGTTAGACTATTAAACTTATGTAGATTGACTATACGTTTTAGAAACTATTTGATTCATGATTTTAATCTGTCTAAATTTAAGTAATTATTGAATTTCACACACACTTGAATTTGTGAAATTTATGTTTAGACTATATAAAAGAGTTTAGTCAAAAGGGTGTGGACTAAGACGGAAGATTTTGAAGCTAGCTAGTTTAGACAACTTGCGTAGTTTGTGAAATTAGTAGACCTATATGATATGTTTGGTTTAACTTTTCACTTTGTTTAATTTTGAAAAGGATTCTAGTGTTTGAAAACCACTAAAAATGACTTATTGAGAAATAAACCATTTTGAGAGAAACACTTGCGAAAGCAATTTTTTTAAAAAAAGTTTTTAAGCATATAATAGCTTATGTATAAAAACACTTGTGTGTTTAAATTTTAAACAACTTCTATCCAAAATGTTCTTTGAAAAATATATTCTTGAAAAACATTTAAACTAAAAGATATTCCAAATAGACCTATAGTCAAATTCAACTTTGACTCTCTAAGTACTCGGTAACCATCGAAATCGAACTCGTGAGGAAAACGCAAGAATTTGTGTGGGAGGGGTGGGTGAGAGAAAGAGAAAGAGATGTGAAATTGTGTGGTTTTTGTGAATTGATGTAGAAAATTAGGAGAAAATAAGTTTGAAAGTAACGTGGAGAGTGATTTTTGTTGTTAGGTTCCATTGTATGCAGCAGCACAACTGAGTGGGGCAACATGTGCAGCCTTTACACTGCGCATACTGTTGCATCCGATTAAACGTTTAGGCACAACATCGCCATCCGGATCAGATTTTCAGGCACTTGTAATGGAGATCGTTGTTACATTCTCTATGATGTTCGTCACATGTGCTGTTGCAACAGACACCAAAGCAGTAAGACCACCCAACTATCTCGTTTTGGAAACCTATAACGTCATTTTTAACGTCTCTAACGTTTTTACATTTTGAAAACTATTAACATAACATGAGTTTCATCTCAAAATCAATTGACAATGAGTTGGATGACCCTTGTAGTTTATAAATTGTGAGGTCTCTACTAATCTTTTCAATGTGGGATCCTTAACAAAAACTGAGAAAATAAGTTTCCAAAAATTTGTATTTTTCTTTTTATAAGTACTATTTATGAAAAATTGAAAGTATAAGAATCGATATTGTACGAATGTGAACGTGCGGAGATTTTTATAAGATTAAGATTAAAGTATAGGTGGCTAACATCAGCCTAACTTAATTGATTGAGACATTAATAAACAACAAAATATCGAAAGGGTTTTTATATTAAAAAGAATACATCACCTCATAGAATAAGAATATCTCCAACTTACTAAAGTGTAGTCAATTTTTATTCCTTATGTTTTGATTCAATTGGCAAATGGTGCTTGTTTTGGACAGGTAGGAGAGCTGGCAGGTATGGCAGTTGGGTCAGCTGTGTGTATCACATCCATCTTAGCTGGGTAAGGAAACAAAATATTTTTGGTTTGGCTTTTCACCCATCAAAAATTGGTTGCTTCAAAATCATCTTTTGGTCAAATTTTCTTTTTGAAATGGAGTTTGTAGGAAAAAATTTTAAATTTTACAAACCATACCTAACCACCATTTTTATTTTTGTAAGAAAATATCTCTGTAAACATTTTTTTTTTAATACAAAAGTAGCTAGGATTAAACTTTACAAATCATACCTAACCATAATCCTTATTTAAAAAGTATTTTTTAAAAAATCTTGCGAACAACCTTTTTGTATTCAAAAGTAGGGTTATCAACTGCTCAGTTTTACTAAAAGTATTTTGTTCATTGACATATTACATTAAACAAATAATTCTAATGAGAATTTGTGTTAGCCACAATTCAGACCTGTATCAGGAGGGTCGATGAACCCTGTGAGGACATTAGGACCTGCAATGGCAAGTGATTATTATAAAGGGCTTTGGGTGTACTTTGTTGGGCCGGTTACAGGGACCCTATTAGGGGCATGGTCATATAAGTTCATACGTTTCAGTGACAAACCTGTGCACTTAATTTCTCCTCACTCGTTTTCACTCAAACTTCGAAGAATGTCAAGATCAGATGTCGGAGAAGGGGAAAAATAAGCATTGACTCAACATCCTTCTACCTTCTCTAGAATATTTAGAATGATGGAAAATATGTGAAATAGCTTGAGTGTTTAATGAGTATAATTATCTCATGTACTATGCTATAAGCATATTTCTTATAGTTTAGCAGTGTATGAGAGCTCACTTCTTATAGTTTATCCGTGTATAAGAAGTAGCCTTTGTAATTTAGCATCTTCGATATGAAAATTTCCTATCTTTTTGTAACTTTTTTTTCCTTCTCGAATCATAGCTAAATTTAAAGAAACAAGAGTTTCTAACCATTATATTTGTAAATGTTTTTAAATTTGGTTTTGATAAATTAAATAATAATTTTTAGAAGATATAAACAAACGAAAAAAATAATCACAACAATATTTGTCCTATGGGATGAGAGAGAAAAAGAGAGAGATATTCTCTTAATCTCAAATGGGTATCTCAACATAGTGGTAAATTTATTATAATTGTTATTACACCTTGCAAAAGCAGTAGCTAGAAAAGTAATTGTAAGTCTAGTATTGTAAAGAATATAATACTGAAACAATAATTGTCAAAAAATAATAATAATAATAATAATAATAATACTGAAACAATAGAGACTAATGGTGTTAGATTTGTTTCGTGAACGCTATGTAAAATTCTCCCAGATTTTTCTTCCTAGTAAAACTATTCTTAGAGTAATTGCAGTGGGTGAAAAATTAATTATATATAATAGCAAATTTAGCACAAGGTAAAAAGAATTGTAAATATGGCAAAAAAATTAGAATATTCCCATTTTACCCTTTCCTTTCTCTCCCTCTCCATTTACCCTCCCTTCCCTCATTTCGTGTGTATTTTGAAATCTGTTACGATTTCTTTTTTTTTTTTGTGCATTTTTGTGCATTTATGGGCTGTTACGATTTTATTTTTTTTAAATGAGTTGTTACGATTTTTTTTTTTGTGCATTTATGAAGGTGGAGTTATTATGTGATTAATATGCTTTTTTTTCCCTTTGTATGCCAATTGAACTAAGTTCTTGTTGGCTTTCTTTTTAATTCAAGAGAATGTCAAGAATACAAAAATAGCAATTTTGGTGAGTGTTTGTATAGGTATATCAAAGTATATCACTGATATACTCAGTGGCGGATCCAGAAATTTTATTCAAGGGGACTTTACTTAAATTCAATAAAAATAATTTACAAGTAATAAATTCCAAAAATTAATCAAAATTCATAAATGAAGTGAAATGTTAATTTCATACATCACAATTGTCCTCTACGAGATTTCATATTATGAAATCGTTGCATAATAACTTCATTGTCTATCTTATCAAATAAATCTTTCTCAATATATGTTATAAGACTATCATTCATCCACTGGTCTCCCATCCGATTACGCAACTGAGTCTTTACAATACTCATAGCAGAAAATGTCCTCTCTACGGTAGCTGTTGCAACTGGTAAGATCAATGCTAAAGTGAGCAACCGATAAACTAACGGGTAGACTTTATCTTTAGCTGTCAACACCATTTTTAGTGCAAGCTCACCAATACCTGTTAGCTCTACAAACTTGTTATCTGAACGCACATCAATGATGTAATTTTGAAGTTGATCCTGAAGAACAACAAGTTCAGTAGGTGAAAAATCTCTAGGATAAAATTGCGCAAGATGGATAAGCTTTTGTCTGTCAAAAGTAGCAAATGAATTGCTTGGATTGAGACATGTCACACACAAAAGCAGTTCAGTTCTTGTTTCAGTAAAACGATTATTTAACTCTTGAAGTTGCATATCAATAACCGTATAAAAAACCTCAACACGGTAATGATGCATATTTGTGATTTCTTGAGATTTTCGTCTTTGCCTCCCTCGAATTGAAAACATATCATCCATCTTAAGAATTAGAATATCATGCTTATCACAAAATTTTGAAACTTCATCCAACAATGAATCCCAACCTGATTCTCTCATTGATTGTAGTCCTTCTTTAAAAATTTTGACCAAATTCATTGCATTCACAATATCTTGATCTTTTCTCTGCAATGCTTGAGATAAATCATTTGTAATTCCAAAGATAGCTTTCATAAGATGCATATGAAAAAACAAAGTCAAATGACTGAACTGAATTTATTAGAACTTGTGCTTCATATTTTTGTTCAGAATTTGATCCATCATCTACAATTGTCTCAAGTACATCACAAATTGATGAG
Organism: Luffa acutangula; assembly: GCA_036850905.1. NCBI lineage: Eukaryota > Viridiplantae > Streptophyta > Magnoliopsida > Cucurbitales > Cucurbitaceae > Luffa > Luffa acutangula. The sequence goes on along the minus strand of CM072094.1, from coordinate 12,462,220 downwards.
AACATTGAGACAAACCTCACTAGAGTGTTATAATGTGATCCCCATCGTGTATCTCCTGGACGTTTGACCATTGTTTCCTGGTTCAATCCTCACCCACTTGACAATTCACCATTATTCAAAGCTTCAACAGTTATAGCATTGTGTTTTTCTCTTAAAATATCTCGACGTTTTGCTGATGCTCCAATAACATTCACTACATTTGCAACTAAAAAAAAAAGTCCAGCGATCTCTACATGATTTTTTGCAATAGCTACCAAAGCTAATTGAAGCTGATGAGAAAAACAATGAATGTAAAAAGCACATTCGTTTTCTCTCAAAATCAATGCTTTCAATCCATTAAATTCTCCCTGCATATTGCTTGCTTCATCATATCCTTGTCCTTGCAAACTTGCAATGCTTAATCCATGTTTAGAAAAGAATCCATCAATAGCTTCTTTAAGCGATAGAGAACTTGTATTAGTAACATGTACAATACCTGCAAATCGTTCAATCACGTGTCCTTTGTCCACATATCTCAACACAATTGCCATTTGCTCCTTTGAAGATATGTCCTTCGATTCATCAATCAAAATTGAAAATAACTTATCACCAATATTTCTTATAATTGTATCAACAATTTCTACTGCAAAACAATTTACAACATCTTTTTGGATATCTGGTGTAATCAATTTCAGGTTTTAGGAGCATTTCTCAAGGCAACAGCTTCAATGTCCTTATTATGGTTGCATAACCATCTTAGAAGTTCAAGAAAATTACCTTGGTTTCTTGAATCTTCAGTTTCATCATGTCCACGAAATGGAAGACCTTGTCGTAACAAAAATCGAGCACAATCAATTGTTGCACCTAATCGAATTCGATATTCAATTTTTGCTTGGTCAGACATCTTATTGAAAAATGTTTCAATTTGTTGGTTTTGGTTCAAAAGAGCTTCACATTTACCCCAAGCTTGGTTATGTGCACTATTTGGTCCTCCAACATGAATTTGTAATTTCTCTTTTTTCTTCCAATTTGAAAATCCTTCACCAACAAAATGGTCACCTCCTGACTGTTCTCCAACTTCTGGTTTGAATAAATAACAACATAAACAAAAGGCAGCATCTTTTGAAATACTATATTCCAACCAATTAGGATATTCAGTGAACCAGACTGGATTAAATCGTCTTGACTGTGAACCAAATTTCTTCAATGGAAAAGTATGATTTTGAGGCTGGCAAGGTCCTTTTTGTAAATATGCTCTACGAACTTGATCTCGAATATTACAACTGTAATCAAGAATTCTAATTCTTAAACCAGGATCTGCGGGTAACTCTTCTAAATTTACTTCTGTGAAATTTCTATCCGAGCTATTATTACTTTTCTTCAACGGAGATGATGACCCAATCGTTTTTCTTTTAAAATATCTCTCCATTAGATTTCAAATTAGATCTACAATACATTAATAAAAATAAATAAAATAAAGAAACTAAAACCTAACAATAAGAATGATAAAAACTAAATGTATACAAATAATAGAAACATGACAACTAAATGTTTAAAAGTAATTGAAACATGAAAGTTAAATGCATACAAGTAATTGAAATACGAAAAGTATATGTACCTTATAAAATTAATCTCAAAATTCTTGACTTCTTGAAATTGTCGACAACAATTTGACTTGAAAGGAGTTTTTTTTTTTTTTTTAGGTTCAAAACAATATGTGGTAGCTACACTACTTGATAAGTGAAGAACAATGAGGGTATAGAAAATTAGGGTTTCAATTGGAAATATGGATATGATTGTAACATAAAAGGAAAAAAAAATAGTGTTTGAATTTAGAAAAATTTATAATAAACATAATTATTTTTTCCCTTTTTTGTTTTAAAACAATTCTTGATCGCTGAATTGAAGCACGCGGGCCAATGGGGAGTGAAACACGGAAGTTTGGGGAATCAATTGGGAAAATGGAAAAAAAAAATTCAAAAACAGGGAATAGAAGGTTCAAACTTGGGCACTGAGGGGGGCTAAGACACATTAACCACTCTGGCAAGTTTACTGAATGATATTTAAGGCGTTTATTATATTATTTATATATAAATCAAAAAAATTGAGGGGGGCTCAGGCCTTAATTAAATCCGCCGCTGGATATACTCCGGTTAATCGTAGTCTATCACTGACTATCACTGGTCGAAGTCTATCAGGGCTATAATTGATAGATAATGAAATACAAAGAATACAAGAATATCAATTTTATGGTGGTGGTCACGGAGCTTGTGTGCTAGGCTTTAAAAATTATATTGTTGATTGACAGTCGCTTGTTCGTAATGGTTATTTTTGAATTTTATGTTCTAATTATCACAAGAGACTTAAATTTTTTATTCAATTTATGATTGTAGTATAATAATTTTGGATGAGTTTCTAATTATCGAGATGATTGCAATAGAAAGTACTTTATTGATAGATTTCAATTAAATTGATTTCTATAGTAACAATCATTGGTAGACTTCAATTAATTGATAATTAACTGATTTCTATTAGGGATAGAAACTGATAGACTTCAATTAACTGATTTCTATCCTCTATAGAAAATGATAGATTTGAGTTAAACTAATTTCTATCCGTGATACAAGTCAATAGACTTCAATTAAATTGATTTCTGATAGAAACTGATAAACTTCAACTAAATTGGTTTCTATTAGTGATAGAAACTAATAGTCTTGAATTAAATTGATTTCTATCCGAGAAATTGAAAATTTTGAATTAAACGGTTTTCTATTAGTGATTATCATGGATAGACTTAAATTAAACTGATGCATAGAAACTGATAGCCTTGAATTAAACTGAACTAATAGCCTTGGATTAAATTGTTTTCTATCAGCGGCTATCACTGATAGGCTTGAATTAAACACGATAAAAACTTATGGATTATGATTATCAAAGTCTATCAGTGATACACACTGATAGAATTCGATTAATCAAAATCTATCAGTGTCTATCACTAATAGACTCCGATTAATTGAAGCTTATCATCAAAGTCTATCAGTATTTATCACTGATAGACTCCGATTAATCGAAGTCTATAAGTTACTATCAATAATAGGGACTGATAGACTATTGGAGATACTAAGGGTACTTTCATAGTTTAACGTATTTTTTGCTATTTCCACAAATAATTTTATTTTTTTGCTATTTTTGCAATGCTTTTTCTGGTTTTTGCTATCTGTGCAAAGCCCCCCTATTGGTAGATGTAGGCCCATATTGACTGAACCACTTAAATTTTAAATTTTATGTCATACATTTTCTTCTTTCTGAGTTCTTCCTCTGGAAATACAATATCACCGTTTTTATTCTCTTTGCATCCATTTTCTTTCTTTGATTGATACCTCCAAATTTCGATTTTTTTTTTATTGCGTGTGTGGGTAAAGGTTCATCCTCATTTAGCAACATTCATGTCTAAAACCACAACAATTTTTATTTTTTATTTTTATTTTTTAATTTTGAAGGTCGTAGTATAATTGAGATGTTTTTTGAAAGCTTGTATAATTGAGATTAAACATTATAATTAAGAAGGTCGAATACAAATAGGAGCTAACCCACAGCTCTAACAATGCGGAGTCAAAAGAAAATTTGAATTAATAAAGTTCAAAAAAAAAAAAAAGAACTTTTAAAATTTAAACAATAAAATTAATAATATATTTTCCGTGTATATATATGGGTGTTTTATTATTTACTTTTTGAACGATTAAATAATTACAAAAAAGGTCTTCCATCTTATTATAGGTAGCAATAACATTTTATTTTATTTTTCTAGGGAAAAAGTCATTTTTAACCCTAAATTTAGCTTTATTAATTTGGACACAACTTTCAATTAACCAAATTGAACTCTAAACTTAAATAAGTGTTGAAATTTTTACCCTCGTTTTGATTCCTGCTAATTCACCCACTAATTAAAAATAATAATAATAAAACTTCCTAAGCTCATTAATTTCAATGAAATAAAACTTTGCACAAAGATAAATTTATAACCAATGCACATATTAACTATTGAATAACTTTGTCAAACTTCATAAATTCAATAAAAACTCTACGCTCTATTTTTGTTTTTCTCTAAAATTTTATCAATTTCATGTCATACATATGGTTTATAGTTTATTGAACGTATAAGAGAAGACTCTTTTTAATGATGTCTGGATCAAGAACCTATTAAAAGGTTAAAATTGCAAAACTTCTTAAAGTTTAAGGTTAAGATTGCTACTCTTATATCTAAGGTTGAGGTGCAATTGGATGAAATTGAAAGTTGATGATAAAAATTGATATAACTTGACAAGTTTAGAGCTTAAAATTGATTTTTTCCTTTTTTTTTCTTTATTACAACATTAGAGAATAAAAATAAGATATTTAAATTTTGATTTTTATATAATTAACTTAATTACATTAAATGAGTATTATATTAAGACTAAATTTTTATTTAGAAGGTAAATTTTCATAGTTTGAACCATATATTCAAAAGGAAAAAAAACTTAAATTAAGTAAGAATTTATTGAGTTCTTACTCTATACGTTTTTAAAATCCTTAAATTAAACCTAAAAACCAATGAAAGAAAGAAAGATGATGAGCTTTTGTAGGCTTAAAAAAGGTCATTTACCGCCGAGAATCATTACAGGTGATAAACATCAATGAGATGACTTGAACTGGCCTTCCATTGAAAGTCAAATTGCTATAGATTGCGATTCTTTCGTCACAAACATTTCTGACGTCCATGTCCTAAGAGATTGTTAGCAAGCAGCACTACTACTAATTCTTTTCAATAACTAGTATTTTGTCTCATGCATCGTGAATTGAATTAAGATCAACAACTTTTTAAGCTTTTGACGGATTTGACTCTTGAAATAAGTGTTGCAACACTTAGATAAGCTAAAGGGTTCGATTAAATGGAATTTATGACTTAAGATGAAAATTGATACACACTTTATCAAGTTTAGACCCAAAAATGGATCATTTAAAATAGTAAAGTAAAAGATATTATAAGTATAGCAAAAAAGAAAAGTATTTTCTATTTACTTTTATTAAAAATGCAAATTTCTATAATAATTTAATTGTATTTTTCAAAAATTGCCTCTAGTCCCCGGTTATTATAGTTAATGAGTGTATAGGTTAATTATTGAATATGATTCTAGTTTACCAATATCTAAGTTGGACATTTTTTATTATTATTAAACTTTGATTTTTTTTTTTTAAATATAATAACTTTCAAACTTATTATTTGAATATTGTACTTTTAAATTCACACATGGAGGTTGTCTCTTCAACCACGTGTCAACATGTCATCTTTTGAAGAGACGATGTAGAAGTCAGTTGAATATGGTCGTATAGACGACCAATACACAATCTATACACAATTATGTTGTTCGTAAGAGAGGAACTTGCTTCACCTACCATCCACTTGTGCTAGAGTTTGATTCCTGACGTGTGTAACTTTTGTTTTTTTTTTTCTTTTTACTTTTCAGTTTTTGTTTCTTTTTTAAAATACACCAATATATATATATTTTTCTCACTTTTCTTTTCTTATGTTTTTGTTTCTTTTTCTAAAATACACCAACATTTTGTAAATACATGGTATATATTATAGATATCCATTTACCCCATTAGCTCATTCAACCCATAATCATAGCTATTGTTGATGGTCAGATTTGGCCAGTCGGTTAGCCTAACTCCACATGATATACCAATAGTGAATTTGTGAAAAATGGGGAAGACGTGACCTGCAAGACGAGCAAACGTTGCTGATAGCATGCAGAAATGCTATCTTTTTCCTAGTTATTTTGGCTAGTTTTATGCGTTAATTGTGAGCTTTAATGTATTTTATGTTGATTTTGTAGAAAATCGAGTTCGAGTTGCAAAACCAAGAATTTTACCAATTTTGGGTATAAAAAGAAGAAATTTGACCAATGTTAAAGAAAAGAAAGGAGGACATTTGAAGTGGAGGCCCAAAAGCCCATAAGAAATGAAGAAGATGAGTCAAATCCGTGTTTAAGGCTTCTAGAAGGCCTAGCGTCACGACGCTAAGGCTAGAGCGTCTCGATGCTAGGCAAACAACGAAGATAATTCTGGAATCGCGACAGCGTCGCGATGCTACACCAACTTCTGTGGCAAGAAATGTATGACGTCACAACGTCTCGACGCTGTGATGTAGCGTCGCGACGCTGTCGCCTTGTGCACAAGAAATGGTCCGCCCCTCCTCCTATAAATAGCCCCCTCTCCAATGGTTCAAATCATCCCATTTTTGGGGAGTTCTCCCCTAGCTCAAAAGAGAGAAAAAGATAGTAGAGTTATGAAGAAAAAGGTGGAATTGAGCGAGATTCCAAGGCTCAGGATTCGAGATGATCGTGATGGGAGCTTTGGATCAACTTATCGGTTATTTCTTCCTTACTTCTTTGTAATTCTTTATTGTAGTTTGAGTTAGGCCTATTGTTGGGCTCCTAGAGTGAGTAAAAATAAGGTGTAAATAGACTCTAGAACTCTGTGCAAGTATACAGAATCCACAAAAAGTAATAAGTATTTATCGAATCCAAGGTCTGAATTAGCTCTCACTTTATCTATTTTGTTTAGCCTTTCAATGGTTTCAAAAGTGGTTAAAATGATTGGTTTTTATAGAAAGCTGAAGCAAAAGAAATGACAGAACAGAAAGTAAACAAATAAGCAGACATATTAGAAATAGGTGCTGGTCAGGATTTAGTAATTGTTTTAAGGGAAAAATACACTTTTGGTCCGTGAGGTTTGGGTTAAGTGACAGTTGGGTCCCTGAGTATTCAAACTCAACAAAAATACACCTGAGGTTTGAGATAAGTAGCATTTTGGTCCCTGCCGTCAATTTTTCCGTTAAATCTTAACAGTTGCTGACGTGGCACTATGATTTTAATAAAAAAATTATTTTTCTAATTTTTTAAATAAAATAGTAATAAATTAAATAAAAAAATATTTTTAATTATTATTTTTATTTCTTTTTTCCTCTCTCTCTTCCTCCTCTTCTTCTTCCTCTTCTTCTTCCTCTTCTAATCCATCATCTTCCTCTCCTACTTCTTCTACCACCGGCCGCCGCCCGTCGCCGGCACCGGAGACAGCCGGCCGGCGCCGGCGACCGGCGACATTTTTTTTTTAATCTTTTCTTCTCTTTCTCTTCCCTTTCCCTTCTTTTCTTCCTTCCTTCTTCTAGTTTTTTTTTTTATAAACGGAGAATGTAACGGCGAGGGAGGGAGGGACCTCCCAGAAACGCGGGAGGGAGGTCCCTCCCTCCCTCGCCGTTACATTCTCCGTTTATAAAAAAAAAACCAGAAGAAGGAAGGAAGAAGAGAAGGGAAAGGGAAGATAAGGGAAAGGGAAGAGAAAGAGAAGAAAAGATTAAAAAAAAAAAATGTCGCCGGTCGTCGGCGCCGGCCGGCTGTCTCCAGTGCCGGCGACGGGCGGCGGCCGGTGGTAGAAGAAGTAGGAGAGGAAGATGATGGATTAGAAGAGGAAGAAGAAGAGGAAGAAGAGAGAGAGGGAAAAGGAAATAAAAATAATAATGAAAAATATTTTTTTATTTAATTTATTACTATTTTATTTAAAAAATTAGAAAAAATAATTTTTTATTAAAATAATAGTGCCACGTCAGCAACTGTTAAGATTTAACGGAAAAATTGACGGCAGGGACCAAAATGCTACTTATCTCAAACCTCAGGGGTATTTTTGTTGAGTTTGAAAACTTAGGGACCCAACTGTCACTTAACCCAAACCTCAGGGACCAAAAGTGTATTTTTCCCTTGTTTTAAAAGATGCTCTGGCAATATTATTGATCATGGAAAACTCTTGCAGTCTTATTAGCAGATTCCTCCCGGAACTCTGGATTTTTTAGAATGTGTTTCAACTCCAATGAAGCACTACCGATCAAGCACTAGGCAACTGGCTATCCCTAACTCAGTCACTGGCGTTCACCAGTACACAATGATCTAGTGTGATTAAATGTCACACTTCTCAAATCATCCCTAAAACTAGGAAGTGATATTCATACCAGCTGGCGAGGCGTGCACAAAATATAAACGAACACAATAAATAATCAAGATGCATAGATAGCGAGCAGAAATGTCGCTATTTTAATCCTAAAATATTAAACTTTTTAGTGCTTTAATTGTGTTTTTATTGAAGATATTTAATATATTTTGTTATTTGGTCTTTATGAGCAAACTATGGAATTTGGTGGAAAAAATACCCAAAAAGAAGTCATTTAAGCGCAATTTTCATACATGGGTCAAGGGAGAAGCCAAGAAGGTCAACCATGAAGATGAGGCCTAAAAGAAATGAAGAGAGGCCCAAATTCAAGCCCAAAATTGCGCCAGAAAATTTTGGAATTCGCCTAGCGTCGAGATGCTGTAGGGACTGCGTCGCGACACTGATCCCATTTCTTGATCGGCAAGTCGATGACGTTACAGCGTTGCGACACTGTGCTAATAGCGTCGCGACGCTGCCCCATTTCTGAGCCTATAAATAGCGTTCCTTGGATCCATTTTTTTTTGCCATCAATCATCATTTCCCTCATTCTTTCCTTTCTTTCCTAGGCTCCTTTTGAGCCTCTCTCAAGGCTTTCTAGCCTTTTTGAGAGTTCTTTAGTGGAAAAATTTTGGGGAGTTTTGGGGAGCATTCTAGGAGGCTCAAGGTGTGTTCGGAGGGACTCCAAGCGCCAGCGACAAGGTCTTCGACGGTCAATTCCTTCCCTTTTATTGTGTTCATATTTATGCTTTCCATTGTAAATTTTGTGGTTATTTTAGCTATGTATAGCTAAACCCCAATTTGGGGTCTTGAAATGAAATTATAGTTAAATGTTGTTATAACGACATATCTCTTGCCCTTTTTACTAATTATTTGTATGGATACTCGTAATGCTGTTTGCAATCTGGCCAACTGTGTATTGATTTGATTCTTAACGGAGACTCGACAGAGAGAAGTTAGGATAGATCATAATCCATGCAACTAGTTTAATTGCCCGTCATGACAACGTGATTAGTTGATTAAACTCAGATTCCTTAAATGAATCAGAGTGTAATAATTAATGAATTTTAACGGCGCTAAGGACACTTAGGTTGTTAAAGTGAATTAATTTCAATTAGGGGAGACCGACAGGAGAACCTATGTGATTAACAGAGATTCTAGGATTATAGTTAGTTGGGCATCGAGATAGGATAATTATAATAATTATTTAGCTAATAATTGATTTTCAAGACCCCACTTCCCATTAAAAACTCCTTCTCCATATTTTATTTTCCTTGATTGATCAAATTGATTTCTTTAATTGCTTTACTTTAAAATTCTCTTTAAATTCATGTTTTGGTCCCTAGATATTACATCTCTCAAGTATTTTTAGTGTTCAAAAATCTTTTTGCCTTGCTTAAATTTCGCTTCGCCTCCCTATGGATTCGATACTCGGAATTCTTCCGTTTTACTATTACTTGTGACGACCCGTGCGCTTGTGGCACTGTTGGTATAAACCCGTCATAACAAGTTTTTGGCGCCGTTGCCGGGGAGGCTTGATTTTTAAGCAAAACAATTTTTCTTGACATTAAAAAGAAAGGGATAAATAGTAATTTAGGTGTAAATATTTTTCTTTTATTATTTTATGAATATCATTTTATTTTGTTTTTGTTTGATTCTTTTGATTGATTGAGAGTGTTGCATGCGAATACATAAGGTGGTTGAATTGTTTCCTTTAGATCTTGAAATTACCAGGACACTCAGATCTATTCGTAGAGAGAAAAGACTAATGGAAGTAATGACCCATCAAGATGAAGCCCCCAAGGCAATCAGAGACTTTTTACAGCCAGTTCTCCCCACTGAAAATTCAGGCATCGTTTACGCCCCGATCCAAGCTAACAATTTTGAGTTGAAGACAGGATTGATTCAGATGGCGCGCGATAATTCTTTTAAGGGACATCCTTCTGAGGATCCACACTCACATCTGCGATCATTCTTGGAGATATGCAGGACGGTAAAGATGAATGGAGTTCCGGTCGATGCTAGAAAATTGAGGTTATTCCCATTTTCTCTGCAAGACAAGGCAAAAGATTGGCTCGAATCAGTCGAGACGAGCAGTATCAGCACATGAGACGAGTTTGCCTAGGCTTTCCTGACGAAGTTTTCCCCGCTTGCCAAGACTACAAAGCTCTGGACTAAGATCAGAACATTCACTGCCCTCAATGAATCATTAATTTCATGAGATTTACCCTCAAACTTGAATATTTCTATCTGAATGTTTAAGCTATGTGTGGGACTAGAAGTGAGCTTAAAGTGGATCAAATAAATCGACACTACCTCGGAATCTTATCGCCGCAGCAACGATCGAGCTAGAAGAAATGCTCAAGCAAAAGGTTTCTGGAGATCAGAATACCTTGATCTAATTAAGCTTAACCAGTCCAAGCTTAAAAAATTCAGAAGAAAATTAGTTAAGTTAGAATTACTCAGTGCCATAGAACATAAACAACTATTGGAAATTTCATTGAAAATAAAAGAAAGAAATTACATCAGCAGACATATATTTTTTTTTCCAGTGATCCAGCAACAGAAAAATTAAAAACAACAAAACAACAAAACAACAAAACAACAAAACAAGCAAAAACAGAAAAAGATGTGGTAAGATATGCGCGAGCAACAAAAATATTTCATCAAAATAACTGCGCACCCAATTTTTCCTTCTTCAATCCTCTTGACCAGGATCTTTTTCTTCATCTCCTTCTCTCTCGACATGCGGTGGCAGAATCCAGGGGTTCAACATATCATCAGGGAGTATCGGGAGGGCTGGATATGGTTTAGAAAAATTTGATTGCAAGGCCCCTCTCAGTGCGACATCCCTTCTCTTAACATAATTCCAGAAGGTTTGTAATTGCTCCTGCATTTGGTGGATGCCGCACACCAAACCACCTTGGCGTGCTTCCTGTGTCCTTTGAAGCCTGGCCAAATTTGGTGTGTCGATTATTCCCTTGTCTATCAGCGTCACATCATCATCATTTACTGGAACCCCTACCCTTTGGCACAACATTGTGATAGTATTCGGGAAAAACAATTTGCCAAGCTTTTTCCTCCAACAATCAAAAATCTCAGCAGAAATTATTTTGCCCACATCAATACTCATTGAATGAAGAATAGCAAACACAAGCAGTACTCGATCTCGAGACACCGTTGAATCGTGAGTTGTCGGCAGTAAGCGCAACTTGATGAAGCCCATCCACGTATTGGCCTCACTCTCCAGATAAACAGTTTGAAATGTGCACTTCTCCGTCTTCGATAGTCTCCACTGGGTCCCCTCGATGCCAACCTCTCGGACAACCGCATTTAATTGATCATTTGATGGCGCTACCACCATCTCATTGAAGCCTGCATGCGGAAAGTCTTGGAGATTGAATAGAGAATTGATAGCTCCTGGGCTCCAGTCAACGGGTACTCCTCGGACGATAGCTTGAAATCCCTCTTTATCATCAATATTTGCATAAAATTCTCGAACAATGTTGGGGTTGACCGGCTCCGGCTTCACACAAAACTGACTCCAGCCATGGTTCGCTATCTCAGTCCTAAAAAATCGTGGCAAATCATTGCCAAATCCTCGTTCAAACAAAAAGTCTCTTCTCAGCATCTCAGCATACTTTGCTCTGGCAAGGTTATTGATTAAGCGATTGTACGATAATCGTGGCTCTTCTGTTTCACTATCTTCTTGTGCCGGCGATGCTTCAACAATTCCTTTGCCCATGTCTTCCCTTTGTTTGAGCATAATTTCTTCTGCAACATTTTTCTCTGCTTCCTCTCTTGCTTTGTCTTCAGCCTCCTTTTTTCTGTTCTTCTCTCTCTGCATTCTCTTTCTCAGAATCAGTTGTAGGCGGCGAAGGAGTATCAGTTCGAACTACATTAACACTGCTGACTTTTTGCTTCCGGCGGCGACGTCGTGGTACTTCCGGCATGATAACCTCCACTTGAGCCTCTTGTTCTTTCTCCACCTGCTCATTGTCTTTTTCTTACACATCCTCTGTCTGTCTCTCTTGCGTATCCTCGACCTGTTTTTCTTGAACTTCCCCTGTGTGATCTTCTTGAACTTCCTCTTTATCCTCAACTATACCCTTCCTATTCGGAAGAAATATTTGATTCGGCCATAAAATTGCCACAACAACCTTCTGAACAAAACGAATCTTGGATACAGAGGGATTTACATTCAAAACAGAAAAATCCAAACAGGAAATTCAAATTAACCGTTTAAATCAAATATTTTTTTTATATTATTATTTTTATTCAAAGCCGAAAAAATCTGGAAAAACTTTATTAAAATCTAAACCTAAACAGAAATTTAAATAACCAAAAATACAAACTAGGATAAAATCTAATTAAATCTAATCCGAATAAAAAATAAACTGGCAAAAATAAAAATACTCCAAAATTAAAATCTACTGAATTAAAAACAACGAATTAAAATACATCATGCAAAATTTAAACAAACCAAATCTAAAATAACCTGAATTAAAATCAAATAAAATCAGCGAGAAATAGAATCAAAACAACCACTAGGAGCTCAAAATATTGCTCTGTGAAATGCTCCCGCAAAAATCTCTCTCTCTCATTCATCAACCAACTTTAGGGAAGGATATTTCGACTGGAACTCCTCTTCCCAATAATGCTTCACACGCTGTCCATTAACTTTGAACACTCTCCCATCTTTTTCATCAAGTATTTGCTCCATGGGAGAAAACTTTAATCACAATAAATGGCCCTGACCATTTAGATTTTAGTTTCTCAGGAAACAATTTTAATCTAGAATTGTAAAGCAAAACTCTTTGACCTTTGACAAACTCTTTAGGCTTAATTTTCTTGTCATGCCACAACTTAGTATTTTCTTTGTACATTTTCGAAATTTTGTAAGAAAATTGGTGAAATTCCTCCAATTCATTAAACTACAACATTCTTATTGCCCCTGCACGACTCAAATCAAAATTTAATTTTTTCAAAGCCCAAAACGTTTTATGCTCAAGCTCTAATGGTAAATGGAAAGCTTTCCCATATACTAACCTATAGGGAGACATACCTAGAGGAGTCTTATAGGTTGTCCTATAAGCCCAAAGAGCCTCATCCAACCAAAAAGACCAATCATTCCTAGATGGATGGACTACTTTTTTCTAGAATAGATTTGATTTCCCTAATGCTTATTTCAGCTTGACCATTTGCTTGTGGGTGATATAGGATAACTATCCTATGCTTAATTCCATACTTTGCTAAAAGCTTAGTTAAGACGTTATTAACAAAATTTGTACCCTCATCACTCACTAGAGCTCTAGGTGTCCCAAACCACGCAAAAATGTGCGATTGAAGAAACCTTGATACTGTCTTGGCATCATTCTGATGGCATGCAATGGCCTCCACCCACTTGGACACGTAATCGACTGCTAATAAAATAAAAACATTACCATTAGATGGGGGAAATGGCCCCATAAAGTCAATACCCCACACATTGAATAATTCTACTTCCAAAATGTAAGTTAGAGACATTTCATTTCTAGGCCCTAAGTTTCCTCTCATTTGGCAAACATCACATTGCTTGTAGAACAAATGGGCATCCTTAAACAAGGAAGGCCAGAAGAATCCACAATGCAAAATCTTCAAAGCTGTCCTCTGTCCACTGAAATGGCCTCCATACGACGAAGAGTGACATTGCTCCAGGATTTTCTTTGCTTCATCACCTGAAACACACCTACGAAGAATACCATCAGAGCATTGCTTATACATAAATGGCTCATCCCAATAGAAAAATTTAGCATCATGCTTAAACTTTTTCATATGCCTCCAATCCATATCAATTGGAGTTACTCCCTTGACCAAAAAGTTAGCAAAATCAGCATACCAAGGGACATCCTTGACTACCTTTACCTCAACAGCAAAGAGCTTTCATCTGGAAAAGAATCTGAAATGGCAGATTGCTTCAGCAAAGATGATGTTGGATCAAGACAAGACAAATGATCTGCAATAACATTCTCTGATCCCTTCTTATCCTTTAACTCAAAGTCGAATTCCTGCAATAATAAAACCCAACGAATTAATCTAGGCTTTGCATATTTCTTAGACATTAAGTACCTTATTGCTGCATGATTTGTGAAAACTATGGCTTTGGATCCAACAAAATACGACCAAAATTTCTCAAAAGCAAACACAACCGCTAACAACTCCTTTTGCAGGGATTAAAGCCCTAGCGCAGCGGAAACGATCAGAGACCTTATCAGTTTAAAAATCGATTGGGAAACCAATACGACGACAAAACCATAAAATTTACAGCAAGAAAAAAGAAAAATAATCATGCTGTAAAACCATAAAGCATGCTGAAAATATATAAAAAACTCCTAGATCTAATCTAAGAGGGATCCTATCGATCCTAAGGTTCAAGATTACTTACCCTTGAAGAAACTCTTGATTGATTCGCCAAATTTTCTCCGAATTGCTCTAAAAAACAGCAGCAAGTGATCCTTGATCTCACTGGAAAAATCACCACGAACACCACCACTTGATTGCATCGGTATTCTCAAAGGGATTGTGAGTTGAGAAGCTTGTGGGAGCAAGGTCTCAAAGGATTTTTTTCTAGAAAGATGCTCTGTATTCACAGAGGGAGAGCAGAACGAGAGAGAGAGAGCGAGAGAGAGGAGAGAGGCGTGAGACTGAGAGTATTTTTCTCAAAACTGAAAAACTCACCCCCTTACCTATCGATCAGGAGGGTAACTGCACGCACTATTTCTGGTAACTGAAGTTCAGTTACCTGATATAATTAATTATTAATTTAAAATTCAAAATTTAAATTATAATTAATTAAATTTCAATTAACCAATATTAATTGAAATATCATTAACTTAAATCTTATTTAAATTAATCTCCCTCTTTACCTATAGTTTAATTAAATCAAATTTAATTAAACTTAATCAATTAATTAATTCAAAATTAATTAATTTAAAAAATAATAAAATTGAACATCACATATTCAATTATTATTCTCTCTCACAAAACTATAGTATTAATATACATCCCATGCACATTAATTATAACCTATAGTTTTTAATATGAATCAAATTCATATTTTAGTTTAATATTCGAACCCCTTCGAATACTTGATTCAACCTTAGAAATTTACCTCAACACCCTTATAGAGCTACCGATGGGACCTAATGGACCTACAAATCAGAAGCTCCAACGATATGAGATTAGTTGGCTAAACTCATTAACCAAGTTAATCAATATTCGTTAACTGTGGTTCACTCAAATAAAGAACCACAGCTGCACTCTTCTCACTGCAGATATATTTCTGTGTCCACGGATATCGACCGTCAATAGCAAGTTAGCCCTTCACGTGTGTTCGTACCCCAGCTAGGTCAAATTACCGTTTTACCTCTAGGCTACCTCTTGGTCCTTAAGTACTAGTGCTCCTCTAATGAACAACATGTTTGTGGTCCAACCAACAAACAGAAATCCCTCTTGTGCCATAAAGAGGGTAGGGCCCATTGTTCAAGACTCGGAGACACCACTTAAGGGAACACACTTCTACTTACCCTAATATCGGGAAGGAGTGAATTCCATCTTGTAAGACTACGTTCCCAGCTCCCCACTCGGTCTTGTCCCCAAAATGGTAGGCTTATTGAGTCGGCGAACAGACCACTCTCACCCGTACAAATCAAAGGACAATTCCTCATGGACAGGAGTCCATAATCCACTCAGGATTAAGGCCAAGTTGCCTAGGTCATCCTAGTGAAATAGAAACCGAGCTAACTAACGGTGTTACAGTTAGTGGTTAACTATTTCGCGGTCCGGTCTTTGTGCAAACTCATTGCACAGGATACCCCCACTCGCATGTCAACTACATGAACGTGTTGGATCAATACGTTTGTATCAATATACAAAGCGGGTCGTATCCATAGTGTCACCAGGATAAGGTACCCAGCCTTATCCCTATACTACGGACCCTTTAGGCTAAAACTTGAACATTGATCCTCGTATGTCCCTACATACTAGTTCAAGCCTCATTCTATTAGCCTTGGATGTTTAGTTTACTGGATTAGGGTCAATAAGACAAGATATAATACAAACATTGAATAATACATTACTTTTATTAATATTCGGTCAAATGTACATTTACTATCTACGAGTTTTAGGGCATAAAACCCAACACCTTTTAAGTAGTTGTATAATTGACTTGTGCCTCATTGAAAACCCCGCTTGCATAATATATAGGATGGATAAATTTGCCCTACTTTTGCCCCAGCATAGCACCTACTGCAGCATCACTCGCATCACACATTACCTCAAATGGTAAACTGCAATTAGGTGCACAAAGAATGGGTGCTGAGATTAAAGTAGCCTTTAAAGTTTCAAAAGCCTTCCTACAGTCTGCATTAAGGTCAAAAACATGATCAGTACACAATAAGTTACAAAGAGGTTTACTAATTTTTGAAAAATTCTTTATGAACCTCCTATAAAATCTAGCATGACCTAAAAAACTTCGAATCCCTTTAATAGAACCCGGTGGTTCTAATCTCTCAATAACCTCAATTTTTGCTCCATCAACTTCTAGACCGTTCTTTGAAATCGTATGTCCTAACACAATGCCCTCTTTCACCATGAAGTGACATTTCTCCCAATTAAGAACTAGATGGGTATCCTCACATCTTTTTAACACCTTACCTAAATTACCCAAACAACTTTGAAAAGAACCTCCAAAGACTGAAAAATCGTCCATAAATAATTCTACAGTGGACTCAATCATATCAGAAAAAATTGCTAACATACACCACTGAAATGTTGCTGGTGCATTGCAAAGGCCAAAAGGCATTCGCCTAAAAGCAAACGTCCCATAAGGGTAGGTGAAAGTGGTTTCTTCATGATCCTCAGGAGCAATAGTAATCTGGTTATACTGATAACTTGAAAATATTAAGTTATTAAGTATCTAATATAAGCTTATTGTGAGCCTCAAGAGAGTGAAAATACCCAAGTTTTAACTAATTTATATGCTAGATGCAGTAATATTGATTTATTTGTATTAATGTGCTCATATTGATTATTATCTTTGAAATTCGTATAAAACTGCATTAATTCTAATTTATTGCTGCATCAGGAAAAGTTTGGCCAATTATGCGGTAGAGCACGATGCGTTTGGGGCATGACATGCTGTAGCATGGAAAGCTTGTTGCTGTAGCAAGGAATGCTTGTTGCTGTAGCATGGAAAGCTTGTTGCTGTAGCATGGAAAGCTTGTTGTTGTAGCATGGAAAACTTATTGCTGTAGCAAGGGATGCTTGTTGCTGTAGCATGGAAAGCTTGTTGCTGTAGAAGGGAATGCTTGTTGTTGTAGCAAGGAAAGCTTGTTGCTGTAGCATGAAAAGCTTGTTGCTGTAGCATGGGATGCTTGTTGATGCTACAACAAGTTTCTAAGAAACTTGCTTTGGCTCAAAGCAACATGCTTTGGCTCAAAACAAGACATGCTTTGGCTGAAAGCAATACATGCTTCGGCTCAAAGCGACATATTTTGGCTCAAAGCGACATGTTTTGGCTCAAAGCAAGACATGCTTTGGCTGAAAGCAATACATGCTTTGGCTTGAAGCAACATGCTTTGGCTCCAAGCAAAGAAAAGTTTATAAATAGAGGGGAGATGAAGAATCAAAGCATCCTGGGATCCAAGGATCCATAAGTCTTTCTTAGCGCTTCTTTTTTGTTTTATTGCAAACTGTAGCATGAACTAATTTAGAGTTTTATGTTTTATTGTATGTTGTAGCATGAACTAATTTCTTTTTATCAAGGCTTAGCCTAGGTGCCCATGAGGCATTAAGATTATTTTTGTATGCAATGCAATGAATCAATGATATTGATGTTTTCTACTTAGATGTGATAATTCTTTCATTATTAATATCCGTCTGATCAACCGATAGAGGTAGTAGCATGATAAATCCCTGACAGGTAATGCATGTGGAAATATCTAAGTAGAGCAAGATGATGCATTACATGTAGTCTGGTTGTGTTAGGAATATCTCAGCCGCTTAGGATATTTCATGAATGTGTTTGGGTTGCTTTAGGGATAATTCAACCGCTTGCAAGCATATAGAGAACTGATAAAACACATGAATTAAGCAATAGGAATATTCTTAGTTCATCGCATGTGTAATACCAGAAGGGAATCACATATTTATTTCTTGCTTCGGCATCAATATTTTGTCGATTCATTGTTATGCGCTACAATAATATCTTATCTGTCGCATGTGGTTGCTGCGGCGAAAGTCTTGATAGCTCATCATCCATCGTATCTTTCTATCGCTTTATCATTGCTTTTCTTTATCGCATGTTCAACTTGTCGCATCCATATTTTATTACCCCAACACAAAATCATTAGAATAGGATTTAATTTGAGATATTTTCTCTACTCGCACTTCCCTTTGGATTCGACCCTGGAATACTCCAGGTAATACTTGGTAGTGCATAATTTATACTTGAATTAGTGCACAACAACGATATATTCTTTAGTTAATTCAAGATAATTAGAAGTGATTAAAATTTCCTATCAAGTTTTTGGCGTCGTTGCCGGGGAAGGCAATAGTAGTTTAGAACGTCTTTTATTATTTCTTATTCTGTGTATTGTGCTATTACAACCATCTGACTTGAGTGGGTCTTTTTCAGGTGTGTTCACTACAACAAATTTGGCTTTTAATGTTGGGCAATGCCCGATGATAGCGAGCATAGCTAGCTATTTTTCTCTGATTAATTAAGCTAGTCTTTTTCAATTATTTGCCCAAATTTATGCATTTTTATGTTTTATTTGTAGGAAGTATGTGCTTGAAGCTTAATTCAACAATTGGAGTCAAATGGAGCTTCCAATCTTAAAAAAAAAAAAAAAAATTCATAGCGTCGCGACGCTATAGAAAATTTTCCAAATTTGCGGATCGCGACAGCGTCTCGACGCTACAACAAAATTTTGCTATTTAAGCATCTTTTCGGCTAGTTTTTTTGGGACTTCGAATGGGGGACTTTTGGAGCCGACTTTAGAGCAAAAAGAGGACAGAATTGAGTTGAAGCAAAGGGGATTAGTTGGAAATCAACCCATTGTTCGTGGGGATCGTGACGGGGACGTTCGGTCTCGGCCTACAACGAGTCTATTTCTCTTTTCCCTTACTTTAGACATTTTTTATGGCTTACTTAGACTTAGTTTATATTGTAACGAGGATTATGTGTAGCTAAGTTTAATTCTTAGGGATTGATGTAGCCGTTGGGCAAGTTTTGGATTGATTTACGGTATTTATGCTATTGATGTCATTTATGCATATGTTGTATGTTTAATGCTTTCGATTTACTGGTCATAAATTGATTGATGTTTATATTTGAATCTAACTCGGGAGAGAGGATTCAAATTAGTAATCAATATGCATAACTAGAATTTAGCTAAAAATCGGGAGATTAAGGTTAATTCTAGAAATTGTCATAAAGGTTAGCCTTATTGCCTTGTATGTTTATTGGATTTAGATAGGGATATCGGGTTCAATTGCATATGGGAGAATCATGTATGCTCGGGAGAGATATGTGTGATTTTAGTTGCCAAGATTTATGAATCATAGCATGTGTTAATCCGTTTATTAATCCATAACTCCAATTGGTGAAATCAATTCCCTAAGACCAATTATTCCCATTTGATTGTCACTTTTTACTTTAGTTTTGTGTTGATTAATTCATATTCTCATTCTATTTGATTCCCTAAATAAAATTGGCCAAGAGTATTTTCGATAATTAAAACTTGGCTAGACACCAATCCAGAGGACGACATTCGATTGCATAATCACTATATTATTACTTGACCCGTACACTTGCGGTTAGCAATTTGCACATCACCCGACATTAAAAGCCTTTAATGTCGGTCACTGACCGACATTAAAAACACCGACATTAAAAGTTTTAATGTCGGTCGCTTTTAATGTCGGGCAATGACCGACATTAAAAGGATACTTTTAATGTCGGTCATTGCCCGACATTAAAAGGACCCTTTTAATGTCATTCAACAAGCTTTGACCGACATTAAAAGAGACTTTTAATGTCGGTCAATGCCCGACATTAAAAGTGAACTTTTTATGTCGGTCAACCACTCTTTATCTGACATTAAAAGTCACTTTTAATGTCGGTTAGTTTTTAATGTCAGTCATTGCCCGACATTAAAAGCTGTGACATTAAAAGTGTCCGACATTAAATGTGCGATATTAAATTTAAAAAAAAAAATTGTTGGTTGCACCGGTAGCTAACCAACAATACTATTTCTTCATTTTGTAAAAACCTGTAAACAAAATAGAATTTTAACATATACACAATAAAATCTTGAAAGTATTTTTACACAACTAAAACTCAACGAACATTAATTTAATTAATAAAATATAGCAGCGTATATAATACATGAAACTTTACGTTCATCCACAAATCACATCCTTGAACCAGATTTACAAATAAAAAGTAAAATTACTAAACAAAATAAGTACACAACTCCTTAAATGCTCTTTCCCAAGTTCATCTTCGAGCTTCTTTTCAAGAATATCCATTTCATCATCTGCAACAATTTCCGCTTAACAAGATGAATTCCAAACCTTATACAAATAAAAAACGTATAAGTGAAATACAATCGACACACATCTGCAATAAAATCCTTAAACTAAAATTAAAGCTCAAGACGTACGGATAAAGTAGAGAAGATGAATAAAAATGTTGTAGAACAATCGACACACATCATCTGCAACCGTTCTCAAGCTTTTTTGTGTTTGTCAATAGTGTTTTAAACCTGCATAAAAGAATGTGGTGTAATCTCAACATCAACAACTACATTGTGTCTTTTCTACTTCAATAATGGTAATATGAACATTGACCAAAAGGAAAAACATTCACGGAAGGCCACTGCCTTCTGAGGGGGGAATTGTTACATCCAGAAGTTAATGAGACGCACTGATAATCACAACACATCCAGAAAAGGAAATTAACAAAATAACAAAGAACGTTATGGTACAAAGTTAAAGACTCATTGTCCGTCTGCTAGTTGCAAATCAACATTCATACACAAGTGCACAAAAAGAGTTAGACTGCTGTGTTTTAGAGTAAATAGCTACTAAATCAGTTTAAATCAATTCCTGCAACACTTCAACCACGATATAGATACTTTAGATTCATCAAACACACATAGGACCAAATTCTTAACATTTTCAATACAATGCTCTACATTCTATTTCAAGAATGGACCAGGGATATTCAAATGCAATATCAAACATAAATTTGATCCAAGAACAGGAATATATGGGTAAGGGTGGCATTTGTATTTTCAAGGATAACTGGTCATCTTAACTAGGTACTTACCCAAGTTAGATGAGCCTAGCTATCATTAGATGGAGTGCCTGCAAGTTGAATGAAAAAAAAAAGATTACTATCACATTGGAAGAATATTAACAATAAATTAAAATAAAGTTGGCAAATGACAACACACTTAGAAAAATAAAACAATAGCTTAACTGAGAGGAACATGTTGGCGTTATACCAGAGATAGAAAACAATAGCTTAAGTTTTCTAAAAAAAAATACATGATCACTATGGAAAACATGATAGTTAAATACAAAATGAGATCAAACAAAGAGTAATGTCAGAAAGTCCTACATCCAAAAGGAAATTATAATAAGAATCACATCTCACACATTACAAACAAAATTTTCATCATCAACAAAACTTTTAAACCTCTCTATCTATGGTTGAAAACTACAAAATACCAAATCCAAATACACTTCCAGTTTTCTCTCTAAATCCCTAACCACAACAAGAAAACATCCCTCTTTCAAGAAACATAGCAGAAATTTCAAGAATATAAAGTCCTAAGGAGACAATTGTGCTACCGCCAAGAAACCAATTGTGACAAGGAAATCGTGGCAGAGAATAAGGCACATACCTAACTCAGAAGCAAGTATTCGAACATACAAGTCTTGCCCACCTTTTAAAACTACTTTAATATCAATAATATCCAGATTGTGCAATTTATGAGACTAAAGTGTGTGTGTGAGAGAGCGAGTTATACCTTATTCTCACTAAGAAAGTTACGGATCTTGATGGACTTGTTGATATCATAGGTTCCGAGATATCGTTTCACTTGTAGCAGTTTAATTTGCAGAGTGGGAAAAGACCAAAAGCCTGAGATCCTCACACTCTTGAGCTCCACCACTTGTTCCAAACCATATTCATTCAAGAAAAAAAATGAAAAGGAAAGCATTCAAACCAATCTGAAAAGCAATTGAGAAAAAAGCATAGCAGTAGAACATGCAACAAAGCGTTATGAGCTAACTTGGCTAGCAAATGGGATAACACCATGTGAAATAATGAAGTTAAAAAGTGTTAAATACATCAAAGAGCATGCAACAAGCCTTTTAAAAGATAAAGGCAAAACACAATATCGTTTATGAACTAATTTGGTAGAAAAATGAAAAGTGCACTCACAGAAAAAAGTGGTGAAAATTAGCAAGCCAAGTTGATCAAAAGATATATAATAACTCAAACAAAAATCTCATCAACTTAGAAGTCAAGTATAAGAGGAAAAACCTTGCAAGTCATGTGAACTAGATATCTGATAACTAAAGAACAATGCAGTAGTTTGAGTATATCAAAGTCTCTAATCTTTATCGTTATGAGGGTCAATCACCTAACTTAACCCCTCATTTTTTTCTTATGTGAACAGAAAATGTTAGGTACAAATCTAAATAAATTATTAACATAATCTAAATAAATTTCAATAAGCCAATGAACCACTTACATTTCCATTACACTCCTTAGATTACCACATACAAAATAAACATAGTCATGTCTCAAAGATCCAACAACCTCAAGGAACCTTACTAACAAACCAACTTCCAGCAATTATAATGACAAACCCAAGAACAAACAAGAATAAAGACTTGGTAATCGTCGAACGAACTAAAATTCAAATTTCAAAATTCAAAGAAGAAAAATCATTTCTCTAAAGAGCAATTTGAAAAGAAAACACAAATAATGGAATTAATCTTGCCATCACATCAGCTAGAAGAACAACACAACAACAATGCAAAGCTAAAAAAAAAACAAAAAATAGTACCCATTTCAGATAGAACAACACATAAACACACTCAAACACATATAAAAACCTGTTGGCCAATCCCTGATCAACATCAAACACATAAAATCAAAGAAACCCAAATTTTACAACCCCCAGAAAAAGGAGGAAAAAAAATAAAACAAAAATCATAGTAGAAATAAACACAGGGCAAAAGGGAGGTGATTGAAATGGACAATAAAAAAAATTAGAAAGAAAATCAATTAAATCAGAGTAGTACCCTAGACTCGTTGAGATTGATTTGATTACTTCCATCCATCATCAAATCAAACCAAAGAAAAACCGGAGAGAAGAAAACCAAACAAAACCCTTCAACAAAAGCCCTCTAAAAAGTTGAAGAGGTTCTTCTTGAAGATCTTGAAGTATAAGCAAAATCGAAGTTCAAAATCGCACACATAATGGACGAAGGGAAATCAAACATGAAAACAACAAAAAATGGAACTAACCCACCCTGTAACATTTGAAACAATAGAAATAGAATCTCAATAAGTGATAGTTCACCATCCAACTCACCAAAAAACCCAACAAAGACAAATCAATAAAAACTCTCCAATGAACAAAAATACAACAAATAGACTTCGTTTATCCCTTGAACCCATCCATTTCTGAAAACAAACAAAGTTGAATCTCACACCTGATTTTAGAAAGCACATTGAAGTTGCTCAAAATTGGTAAAAAAATCTAAGCTCAACAAACACGACACATAAACTCCAAAAAAGAAGAACAATAATCTTTAAAACTCAAAAAATAGAATGACCCACAACAACAAATATTTAAAACACAGAATCAGTTATTGATACAAAATAGATCAAAAAACCCTAGAAATCGATGATAGTTCGTAACAAATTAATAGCAAAAACCAATAAAAAATAGTAGATGGTGAGCACAAGCCACAACCAACACGACCCACAGCAAAAAATGGAACCAACTCACAGCTAACGCAACCCACGAGCAAACCATGCCGTCGGGGAGAGAGGAAGAAAACCACGCACGAAGAAGAAGAAAAAAAGTAATGGAGAAGACAAAAAAAAACCGCTGAAGAGAAGACGAAAATCGCGCCAGTGAAGGGAAGAAAGTCGCGTCGCTTGTGAAAGGAAGAAATTCATGCCGATGAAGGGAAGAAAATTGAATCAGTGAGAGGCCATAGAAATCCCAAGTGCCTTGCGTTAGAGAGACCAAAGAAGGGAAAATGGGTTTTCTTCGGGGAGAGAAAAACAAAGATTAGTAGGCCTGTTGGTTAGGTTAAATACACCAATTTAATGTCGGTCATATAGCCCGACATTAAAGGATTTCCAAAAAATTTCACCCATTAAACGCTCCTTTTTTAAACGTCCGACATTAAAAGCTCCGTGGATTGTTTCGTCCGACATTAAAAGTCCTCCGTGTTTTTTTTTTGTCCGACATAAAAAGTATAATTTGTTGTAGTGGTTAAGTGTGCACCCAAGAAATGGCTGCGATGAACCCACAAAATCCTCCCGTAAATCCAATACAATTGACTGATGAAAGAGAACGAGGCATTAGAGACTATGCAGCCCCAAGGATGTGCAATTTCAACCCTGGAATTGTGTACGTTCCAAGCTTAACACTGAAAGGTTTGAACTTAAGTCTGTTATGTTTCAAATGCTTACTGCAGCAGGACAGTTTGGAGGAAGTGCATCAGAAGATCCTCACTCTCACCTCAAATCATTCCTCGACATTTGCAACAAGTTCATCATTCTAGGAGTTACCCCCGAACAACTTAAAGTCATATTATTTCCTTACTCGCTACGAGATGCTGCTAAGGTATGGTTAAATCAGCAACCTGCGAATTCTATTGCTACATGGAACGACCTGGCAGAAAAATTTTTGGAGAAATATTTTCCACCAACAACAAATTCCAGGTTGCGCAA
The DNA here is from genome assembly GCA_036850905.1 of Luffa acutangula. NCBI lineage: Eukaryota > Viridiplantae > Streptophyta > Magnoliopsida > Cucurbitales > Cucurbitaceae > Luffa > Luffa acutangula. The sequence goes on along the minus strand of CM072094.1, from coordinate 12,437,187 downwards.
GGAGATTATAACTTTCTCATAACAAGAGGATGAGTCACTGAGCGATGCGTGAGAACGATTCAAAAATTTATTGCAAAGATGCCCCCATCATGGATTGCCTCACTGTATTCAATTGGAGACATTTTATGTGGGGTTGAACAAGAACTCTCAAGTGTTGGTTGACTCTTCAGCCAATGGCGCATTACTAAGGAAAACATATGTTGAAGCGCATGAAATCCTTGATCGCATTGCAAGGAACAATTATTAATGGGGATCGGCTGAAGACAAAAGGAAGCACCCAATGAAGACAAGTTCTGGAAGTTTTGAAGTGGACCCTATGACAACAGTTAACGCAAAAATCGATGCGCTAACCACACGAATGGACGAATTAGCTGCAAATCAAGCTCCCATTGTAGCGCATCTTGCTGCGTTAGGATGTTCCATTTGTGGCGGTAGCCACACGTATGATCAGTGCCCATCAAATCCAGAATCATTTTTCTATGTGGGACCCCAAGGTAACGCACGAAATAATCCCTTTCCAAACGCCTACAATTCTGGTTGGGGAAATCATCATAGTTAATGTTGGCGCATCAAAGCTACCACACCAGCAAGGGAGTAACAATTTTGGCCCTCAACTCTTTAATGCTAATAGTGATCAAGTTTTGAAGGGATCATTCCAAGGAAATTTCCAGCGCAACAACAATGCATGCGGTGGAGACTCTGGCGCATCATCTTCTAACTCGTTGGAGACCATGTTAAAGGATTTTATGATTAGTCAAAAGGAGTATATGGAAAAGAATGATGCGTTAGTGTGAAACCAGGCCGCATCACTCAGAAATCTTGAACTTCAATTGGGGCAATTAACGTCAGAACTGAAGAACAAGTCAGTAGGAACTCTTCCAAACAACACTGAAGCGCCAAGAGGAAAAGAGTACTGCCATGCGTTAACCTTGTGCGATGGTAAACAAGTTCCAAGTAATACAGCTACTCATGAGCCAGAAGATCCGGTAGTAAATTCAGAAGATCTAAAGAAGTTTCTGGAAGAACCCAACGCGGTTAAATCAAGCAAAGAAGGCATTGTGAAGGAAAAAGAAGAAGAAAAGACAAAAGAACCTGACATATACAAGCCACCTATTCCCTTTCCGCAGCGCCTACAAAAAAAGAATGATGACACGAACTTCAAGAAATTTCTGAATGTGTTGAAGCAGTTGCATATCAACATTCCGCTAGTTGAGGCGCTTGAAAAAATGCCAAGCTACGCAAAGTTCTTAAAGGACATCCTTTCGAACAAGCGCCGGTGGAGAGAATTCGAGATCGTTGTGCTAACAAATGAGTGTAGTGCAATCCTCAGTAGCAAAATTCCTCCAAAATTGAAGGACCTAGAAAGTTTCACTATTCCATGTTCCATTGGAGGAATTGATGTGGGGAGAGCCCTATGCGACCTTGGCGCAAGCATTAACTTAATGCCTTTGTCAGTATTCAAGCGCCTTGGTATTGGAGAAGCGCATCCAACAACAGTCACTCTCTAGCTTGCAAATAGGTCGGTGGTGCATTTAGAAGGAAAAATTGAAGATGTACTGGTAAAAGTAGATAAATTTATTTTTCTAGCTGACTTTATCATTCTTAATTATGAAGCAGATAGAGAAGTCCCAATCATTTTGGGAAGACCTTTCTTGGCTACCGGACAAACTTCGATTGATGTGCAGAAAGGCGACCTAACCTTGCGGTTCAATGATGAACAAGTAACTTTTAATGCTTTCAGCTCATTAAAATTCCCTGATAAAGTAGAAGAGTGCAATGCGTTAGAAGAAAAAGTTGGGCATCCTAAAGAAGAAGTTGCGCTCAAACAGAAGGCGAAAAAAGGAAAAGGAGTTGAGTTGGGGAGTAGCGCATCAAAGAAAAAAATCTCATCGCGTCAAAACACAACTACGAATGGCGCTACTAAAGTAAAGGAAAAGCACAAAAGCTGTCAACCTTTGTCTTGGATAGAATGCAAACTTCAAGGGAAAACCCAACATTGCAAGGTTTGGTAGAAAGTCCGAAAGCGCAAATCAAGAATAAAATCTCATGAAGGGAAAGAGATGTAGTGGGACAATGCGCCCATCATCTTTTTGGACAACACATGAAGGAAGAGCATGTTGACGCCTCGGACCATTGAAGTCACATCATTTTGAGGCAATTAAATCAGAGACGTTTTCTATCTCCTTACTTTATGTTTGTTAGGAAGTTTTCTTGCAATTATTTATTTTCCAGAAGTAGAAGAAAGTCTTAGGTTTGGGTCTATGCGCTAGCTTTGAGTCATAAGTAGAAAACATGCATTACTGTTACATTTTTCATGTTTGATATGGTTTCTCAATGCGTTTGCTTTTAGTTCAGTATGTCTCTTTAGTGCTTAAATCTCCCATGAGTTGATTTTCATGCGTTTAATATTTTAATGCATTAAAATTTTTGGGTTTTTTCTGTTGCAATAACGTTATCGCATTAAATTGTTATTGCCCTGCCTCGCCTGCGTTTCCCCAGTGTTGCTTTACATAAACCTATGATGATAATATGCGCTAGAACTAACAACCAATTTTTCTTTGCTTAAGTTCTTCTTTGCCTTAGCTATTGATAAATGTCATTTTTCTCCTTATTTAGATTTGTCTCAGAGTATCCTATGCTGCATCACTTCTTCTCTACTAGCCAATGCACCAAATCTAATGGTGTAATAACGCATTCTTAGAAACTCTTCCCCTACCGCATAGTGCAAAACAAGTTTGGGGGTCCAATGAGGACATTATCCATTTTAAGTTTGGGGGGGGGTGCATAGCGTATGTTTCTATATTCCATAGTTGTTCAGCAAAGAAAGTTAAAAAAAAAGAAAAAAAAAAGAAAAAGAGAATGCTCCACTTTCTTGAAGGCGTTAGTAACCAGGGGCATTCATGACACCCATCGTTTGCCTTTGCATGAAAGCGCTAAAAAGAAATGAGCATGCCTCAACAACCTGAAAGATGAGGTGCTCGTAGTTGGATGCTTTCATCACCAATGTTGGCAAGCTAGAACGAAGGCTCTACATCTAAAAGGATTCTCATGTGAAAAAAAAAAAAAAAACAATTTGCTGGCAATGTGTGCGCTATGAGTAAACATTCTTAAAAAGCGTTAGTGCATCCAAGTTTTGATTTAAATGTAAGCTAGTAAAAAGGAAGAAGTGTAGGAAGGAGAAATGAGAGAAATCCATTTAAGTGAGTAGCAGGCATTTTGAGGTAGTAAAAGCAAAGTTGACATTAGGTTTAGAAAGTTGGATGTTGGTATTTCGCGTTGCTGAAGTAAATTTTTGTAGTGTGCGCTAAGGAATCGTAGTGAGGCATGAGGCATTGTGACAATCTGAGAAGCAAAAAGTGTTGTATTGCTTGAGGACAAGCAATAATTTAAGTTTGGGGGTTTGATAACTTGAAAATATCAAGTTATTAAGCATCTAATATAAGCTTATTGTGAGCCTCAAGAGAGTGAAAATACCCAAGTTTTAACTAATTTATATGCTAGATGCAGTAATATTATTTATTTGTATTAATATGCTCATATTGATTATTATCTTTGAAATTCGTATAAAACTGCATCAATTCTAATTTATTGCTGCAACAGGAAAAGTTTGGCCAATTATGCGGTAGAGCACGATGCACTTGGGGCATGACATGCTGTAGCATGGAAAGCTTGTTGTTGTAGCAAGGATTGCTTGTTGCTATAGCATGGAAAGCTTGTTGCTGTAGCAAGGGATGCTTGTTGCTGTAGCATGGAAAGCTTGTTGTTGTAGCATGGAAAGGTTGTTGCTGTAGCATGGAAAGCTTGTTGTTGTAGCAAGAAATGTTTGTAGCAAGGGATGCTTGTTGCTGTAGCATGGAAAGCTTGTTGCTGTAGCAAGGAATGCTTGTTGTTGTAGCATGGAAAACTTGTTGCTGTAGCAAGGGATGCTTGTTGCTGTAGCATGGAAAGCTTGTTGCTGTAGCATGGGATGCTTGTTGATGCTACAACAAGTTTCTAAGCAACTTGCTTTGGCTCAAAGCAACACATGCTTTGGCTCCAAGCAACATGCTTTGGCTCCAAGCAAAGAAAAGTTTATAAATAGAGGGGAGATGAAGAATCAAAGCATCCTGGGATCCAAGGATCCATAAGTCTTTCTTAGCGCTTCTTTTTTGTTTTATTGCAAGCTGTAGCATGAACTAATTTAAAGTTTTATGTTTTATTGTATGTTGTAGCATGAACTAATTTCTTTTTATCAAGGCTTAGCCTAGGTGCCCATGAGGCATTAAGATTATTTTTGTATGCAATGCAATGAATCAATGATATTGATGTTTTCTACTTAGATGTGATAATTCTTTCATTACTAATATCCGTCTGATCAACCGATAGAGGTAGTAGCATGATAAAATCCCTGACAGGTAATGCATGTGGAAATATCTAAGTAGAGCAAGATGATGCATTACATGTAGTCTGGTTGTGTTAGGAATAGCTCAACCGCTTAGGATATTTCATGAATGTGTTTGGGTTGCTTTAAGGATAATTCAACCGCTTGCAAGCATATAGAGAACTGATAAAACGAATGAATTAAGCAATAGGAATATTCTTAGTTCATCGCATGTGTAATACTGGAAGGGAATCACATGTTTATTTCACGTTTAGGCATCAATATTCTGTCGATTCATTGTTATGTGCTACAATAATATCTTATCTGTCGCATGTGGTTGCTGCGGCGAAAGTCTTGATAGCTCATCATCCATCGTATCATTCTATCGCGTTATCATTGCTTTTCTTTATCGCATGTTCAACCTGTCACATCCATATTTTATTACCCTAGCACAACATCATTAGAATAGGATTTAATTTGAGATATTTTCTCTACTCACCCCTCCCTGTGGATTCGACCCTAGAATACTCCCTGTATTACTTGGTAGTGCATGATTTATACTTGGATTAGTGCACAACAACGATATATTCTTGTTGCACGATTTTAATTTCCGCAAGCGCACGGGTCGTCACAAGTAATATAGTGATTTTGAGTATAGAGTATCGTCTCCACAGGGATTGGATTTATTCAATTAAGTACCGCGAATAATCTTGCTTAACTTTAGTTAGAGAACAAAATCTAATGCTGAAAAGAATAACAAAAAGCTAATCTAGAAAGCAAAAGATAAATGGTGACACAATTTGGAGGGACAATTCTAGAGTTGTTGATTTTATCAATTGGACCTTTAATGCCTAATCAATTAACTAATATGGATTAACAAATCATTTGATTCATAAGTCTAGAAGCCTAATGACAAGGACTCTCCTGTCGGTCTCCTCCTATCTCATACCGTTCAATAAAGAATCTCCTTTCAGTCTCCTCTTTATTTACTTAGTATGGCATTACGACCCTTCAGTACAACTTCTAACGTTACTTATTTTATCCCGTGTCACCCAGGTAAATAACCGTTAGTCATGCATTCAGTTCTAGTCTAAGCTTCTCACCGTCGAGTTTCCACTTAGTAACGATTCATTTAATCAGTGATCAGTTGATTAAAAGCATTAAGGACAAAATGCACAAATGAACAATAATGACAATTAACCACATCAATTCATTAATTCAGCAGAGGTTCAATATCTAAATCAATCTAATAGAATTTAGGAATTTGCTACTCATAATCACTAAAATTCAATAATTCCTAATCACAACAATTCTAGAAACTAAAACATAAAGGAAAAGGGAAGAGAAATGCTCATAAAAGTGTCGATCTCCTTGATCCCGCGCCGACCTCCTTCGATCCCGAGCTCCAAGGATCTTCAACAAAGCTCCAAAACTCTCCCAAAAATCCCAAATTTTAGTGTAGACTCTAGAATGGGGTGAAAACCCACAAATTGGCACACAATCTTCATTGCAAAAGGCTCCTTTTATAGGCTCCCAGCAGGCGCAGCGTCGAGACGCTACAAGGACAGCGTCGAGACGCTCTGACGTCATCTTTTCTTGGGCTCCAAGACGTCGCAGCGTCGAGACGCTACTTGTACAGCGTCGCGACGCTCTCGCGATTCTGGATATTTCCACGCAGCTGCCTAGCGTCGAGACGCTCCAGGCTTAGCGTCGAGACGCTAGGCCCTGAATCTTCAATAATTGCCCGATTTTGACTCCATTTTTGGGCCTCCAACTTTCTTTTGGCCCAAATGCTTCTTATAATGGATTTTGGACTTTTTTCTTGACCCAACTTGATACTTTAAGACTTGAAATTCATGAATTTGGGCTTCTAATTCATTCTTCTTGGCTTTTTGGACTCGGATCTTTAATGTAATTCTCCAAATTGCTCCAAAAGCCTCCAAAATCATCCAAAATCTCTTAAAATTCCGGTTTTTCTTCTTTGACTCGGTTTTCTGAAATTTAAGTAGAAAATAGCATTAAAGCACACAATTCAAGCACAAAAATAGCTTAAATTAATAGGAAAATGATGACATTTTTGCATATGTTTAGCTTAAATAATGGAAATGAGAAATGATCCCTTTTCAAGAGTGGAATGAATTTGACTTGGGACGACTCTTCCTTTTATAAAGTGATAGCAAGCTTGAATTAGGTGGACCTAGACACGTGGATGGCTCTCCTTACTCCTTAAACCTGAGAATAACTTAACAGAATTCAGTTCATTAAATTGGCTAACAAGCTGTGACGTGGCAGTTTTGCTTCCTGCTTTGTTACAGCACAGATTTTTGATAGCGAGCATAGCTAGCTATCTTTACTGATTTAATTTAGCTAGTCTTTTATGATGTTTGGACCATTTTATTGTGCTTTATTGTTTATTTTGTAGGAAATGGTTGATTGGAGCTTTAATGCCATATTAGAGTTAATCGGGTGCTCGGGGCGTGAAAAGATGCAAAGAAATGAAAAGAGTAAAAGTGAAAAAAAGTCAAATCTTGGTCAACAGCATGCTAGCGTCGAGACGCTAGCTCTTGAGCGTCTCGACGCTCACATTCCATATCAGATTAGGCGCGTAAAGTTCACAGCGTCGAGACGCTATGATAGGAAGCGTCCCGATGTTATCGTTTTTCCTTATTCAGAACGCGCGTATAAGAGGCAGCGTCGCGACGCTGTCTTGATAGCGTCTCGACGCTAAGACGAAAAATCAGAATAAAAGCTTATTTTCGGCTAGGTTTATTGGGAGTTCGATTTGGGACCTTTTGGAGCCGTAAAGAGGACAAAACTGAGCACTTTGGAGGCGGAAACAAAGGGGGAGACTTGGAAATCAACCCATTGTTCGTGGGGATCGTGACGGGGACGTCGGGACTCGGCCTACATTGAGTTTTCTTTTCCCTTTTCTTCCTTTAGTTAGATTTATGGCTTTCATATGTTTAGTTGAGATTGTATTTTCATTCATGAGTAGCTAAACTTGTAGCTTAGGGATTGATGTAGTTGATTAAGTTTATGGATTGATTTATGGTTTAAGTTGTGCAATGTTATTGTGTTTGTAATCTTGATTTAATGCTTTCAATTAATTGGCCATTAGTTGGATGATTTAAGTTTCGAATCTAGCTCGGGAGAGGGGATTTGATTTAGACTTACTCAAGATTGCATGAATAAAGTTTACTTTCTAATTCTTGACGGTTTTAGATAAACTTTAGAATTGGTTAAAAGATCTCATTGCCTTGCTTATTAATAAACTTAGATAGGGATATCAAGTTGGTTAATTTGCATGAGAATCAATTATACTCGGGAGAGGTAGTTGTGATGAAAGGGTCTTTGGCTCATAATTTCATTGTGCATAATAACATATTCTTTAAAATCAATCCTAAACGAAATCGGCGAAATCAATTCCCTAAGTAGTTTTCCCAATTGAATTTCCATTCTCTTTACTTGCTTTGATTTAGCTTTATTATCACTCATTCATCACTTTTTAATCCCTAAATAAAGTTGAGCGAGATTATTCACAATACTCGATTCGCTTACAAATCTAATCCAGAGGACGACATTCGATTGCATAATCACTATATTATTACTTGACCCGTACACTTGCGGTTAGCAATTTGCACACCAAGTTTTTGGCGCCGTTGCCGGGGATTGGCACATTTAGTTAGATCGATATTGTGAAAAAATTGCTTGATCTTAATTTAGGGTGTATTGTTACTTTTTTAGGTTGTTTGCATTTTTTCCTTATTTGTTTCTCTTTCCATATTTGATTTTTTAGGTTAGTTTTTCTTTTAGTTGTGTAATCTTTTCCTTATTTGTTCTATACTTTCCATTCTTAAATTAGTTGTTTTCTTTCCTTTATTTATTTCCATATTTGTTTTTCTTTTCTTTTTAGGGTTGTTTTAAATTTTGCATGCGTAGTAGTAGAGAAGTGTTACCATTTGATCCCGATATAGAAAGAACAATTCATAGGCTTCGAAGGGAAACTAGAGAAAATTTTCAAATGGCAGATCAAAATCCACCTGAGGAGCCTAGGCCTATTAGAGATTATTTTCCAGGCCTTTTTAAAGAAATTCTTTCCTCCTGCAAAGATGGTCAAGTTGAGGACCGAGATTGGGACATTCCAACAACAATATGATGAGCAGCTGTTTGAAGCTTGGGAGCGATTCAAAGAGCTACTGAGGAAGTGTCCTCAGCATGGTTACCCCGATTGGCTTCAGGTACAGTTGTTTTATAATGGTTTAACTCCTAGTACAAAAACGATTGTTGATGCAGCTGCAGGTGGGACTCTGTTGTCCAAGACCGTGGAAAACGCTCGCACACTTTTAGAGGATATGACCACCAACAGCTATCAGTGGCCATCTGAGCGGTCTACACCTAAAAAGATTGCTGCTGGAGTGTTTGAGGTTGATAAAGTAAGTGCACTCCAAGCCCAGATGACTTCCCTTGCGAATGCTTTCATGAAATTTTCAGGTACAGGGAGTGCACAATCAATTGAATCAGCTGTTGCTTTAGCATCTAGACCTCAGGAGGAGACTATTGAGCAGGTTCAGTATGTATCAAATTTTAATTCTAGGGGATATAATAATAGTTCTACACCTACACATTATCACCCTAACAACAGGAACCATGAAAATTTCTCTTATGCTAATACTAAGAATGTTCTTAATCCTCCTGGTTTTGCCCCTCAAACTCAAGATAATAAAAAGTTAGAAGATCTTGTTGGAGCTTTCATTGCAGAGTCTAGTAACAGGACAACCAAATTAGAGGGGGCAGTCATTGCCATCAACTCAACAGTGAATGGCCACAGTGCAGCTATAAAGAACATTGAGACTCAGCTGGGACAGTTGGTGAATGTTGTAAGCACCATGAATAAAGGTAAGGCCCCAGCTGAACAAGAGAAACCCCAGATGGAATATTGTAAGGCAATCACTATGCACCAGGAGGAATCTGAAGAGGAACCTGAATCTGAAGACTATGAAACGCCTACAGGGGAAGCCGAGGAGGACACTTCATCTGATGAGGCTGAACAGCCTAACCTTGAGCCTCCTATTCCTTCTCCCACACTGATGGTTCCCAAGGAAAAGAAAAAGAAAAAGAAGAAAAAGAATAATCAGGTTCAGTTTGATAAATTTATGAATGCTTTTATGAATCTGAATATTAATATTCCTTTTGCAGAGGCATTAGAGATGCCCCAATACAACAGGTTCATGAAGGAGTGGTTAGCAAAGAAGCGAAAAGAAAAGAAGGTTGGCACTGTTTATCTTGCTTCCACATGCAGCACCAGAGTACAACAGAAAGTACCTGAAAAAGTAGCAGATCCAGGGAGTTTTTCTGTTCCTTGTAGTTTTGGCACTTATTCGTTCAGAGCATTATGTGATTTAGGTGCTAGCATTAATATTATCCCATTGTCCTTGTGTAAGAAGTTAGACGTAGGTGAGATTAAATCTACTCCTGTAAAGCTCCAATTGGCTGATCAATCTGTGGTGAGAGCAGTTGGTATTGTAGAAAATGTGTTAATCAGAGTAGGTAGATTTTTCCTCCCTATTGACTTGTATGTTATGGACATGATAGCAAATCCTTCAATGCCTGTCATATTAGGACGACCATTCCTTGCTACTGGGCGAGTGATCATAGATATTGAGCGCAAGGAGCTCACTATTAGAGTCAAGAACGAAAAAGAAATCTTTAAAGCAGTTGAAGACTATAAAGATGAAGTGCTTTTCATGGGCTACAGGAAAGGTGCAAGAAAGAACACCTCTGTTGGATTCACAGAGCAAAAGCCTCCTTGAAGCACGTGCAACACGTCGAGCTAATGACGTTAAACAAGCGCTTATGGGAGGCAACCCAAGTAAGTTTAGTGTGTTTTCTTTTTGTTTTTGATTTATTGTTTATTTTTGTTTTGTAGGTCTTGTTTTCTTTCTCTCCTTTGTTTTCAAGCTTTCAAGATTCCAAGCTCTCAATCAAGAAGTCATCATCATTCCAGGCCAGTATTGTTCACTCCTGTCATTCTTTTATTGTTCTCATGCTTGTTTATGCCGTATTTTCTGTATACATTGAGGACAATGCATATTTTAAGTTTGGGGGTGGATTAGCATGTTTGTGGAGCCCTTGAGCATCTGAGTTCGGGCTATAGTTTTGAGCTTTCTTTGAATTATGCATATGGTTGTTTTCTGGATTCTACTTTTGCATGATTATGATGTCCTAGGATAGGCTTTCTTGTCAATTTTCAAGCTTGTGATGAGATGTAAGCATAAGTGCCCAAAAAGGGAGACTTTTTAAAATTTTTCTAGGAGATGGCTTGCATGAGTAGAGTATTTGCCCTTGCTAGATTTGGATTTGAATGCTTAGGAGCGAATTATTGGGTTCATATGCTTGTTGTCACCTCGATAGGTGTAGGGAAGAGCTAAAAAGTTAATGTTTTGCAACTGAACATGTTTGATCTTGCTTAGGAGGAAAGAAAAGAATATATGCTATTTATGCTCATAAAGAAAAATCATTCTTGTAGTTACTGTTGAAGAGAAAAATTATTATGCCATGGCCCGTGCACAGTTTGCAATGTTTAATAAAGTTTAGGAAAAAAGAGCTACCCCTATTGTGATCAGTTAGGCCAACCAGAGAAATCTCAGGTTAAGGGTCCCTGCAATGGGTGTGTGAAAGCTAGTGCCACATTTAAATGCTTAATTCATTTGTTAATTAAAAGCACCTAAGTATGGAGATAAACAAACTAATTTGTTGCATTAACTCATTAGTGAAACCTTAGTGCCAGTGTAGAGGGAAGATGAGCTGAGAGTTTAATAATCCAATCCCGGGCTAGTAGAGTCTGATCTTGTTAAGTTGATCTCGTTTGTGCAAGTTAATTTTGGAAAATTTTAATTTGTCTCCCTCATTGGTCCTTGTGTGCATATCTCTTGCTTGCTTGGTTATTGACTTTTGAGCCTTGAGGATTTAGTTATGATTGTTGCATCCATTCTTCCATTGTATGTCTGATTTAGAGTTTGCTCGAGGACTAGCAAAAGCTTAAGTTTGGGGGTATTTGACAGCGTCTCGACGCTAAGACGAAAAATCAGAATAAAAGCTTATTTTCGGCTAGGTTTATTGGGAGTTCGATTTGGGACCTTTTGGAGCCGTAAAGAGGACAGAACTGAGCACTTTGGAGGCGGAAACAAAGGGGGAGACTTGGAAATCAACCCATTGTTCGTGGGGATCGTGACGGGGACGTCGGGACTCGGCCTACATTGAGTTTTCTTTTCCATTTTCTTCCTTTAGTTAGATTTATGGCTTTCATATGTTTAGTTGAGATTGTATTTTCATTCATGAGTAGCTAAACTTGTAGCTTAGGGATTGATGTAGTTGATTAAGTTTATGGATTGATTTATGGTTTAAGTTGTGCAATGTTATTGTGTTTGTAATCTTGATTTAATGCTTTCAATTAATTGGCCATTAGTTGGATGATTTAAGTTTCGAATCTAGCTCGGGAGAGGGGATTTGATTTAGACTTACTCAAGATTGCATGAATAAAGTTTACTTTCTAATTCTTGACGGTTTCAGATTAACTTTAGAATTGGTTAAAAGATCTCATTGCCTTGCTTATTAATAAACTTAGATAGGGATATCAAGTTGGTTAATTTGCATGAGAATCAATTATACTCGGGAGAGGTAGTTGTGATGAAAGGGTCTTTGGCTCATAATTTCATTGTGCATAATAACTTATTCTTTAAAATCAATCCTAAACGAAATCGGCGAAATCAATTCCCTAAGTAGTTTTCCCAATTGAATTTCCATTCTTTTTACTTGCTTTGATTTAGCTTTATTATCACTCATTCATCACTTTTTAATCCCTAAATAAAATTGAGCGAGATTATTCACAATACTCGATTCGCTTACAAATCTAATCCAGAGGACGACATTCGATTGCATAATCACTATATTATTACTTGACCCGTACACTTGCGGTTAGCAATTTGCACATCAATTTTGCTCCCTCAAGTTGCTCAACAATATATTCAGCACAAAATAACTTCCAAAGCATCTATTCTTCCAAATGGGTTAAAACATATATTATCTATCTAAAAGCAACCCTATTTAGCACAAAAGACACACAAATCACTATAGAAACAAGACCTAAATAACTCCCTTTTGGAGACTTATCACCTATGGATCAAGATCACTTGGGAAAAATTATTTCCATTTTTGGGTAGATCTTGAGACCTAGGGTCGTTATTCTAGCTAATTGGATATTGTAGCTTAACTCCTTGGATATTGTAACGAAGTTCTTCATATTTCATCTGTGCAATTCATTCTTAATGTTTTTAATCTCTTGATCACAGATTAATTAATGTGTTGGTCTAAATTGATACTCGATAGAGAGAAATTAGATTAGATCCAAATTGCATGGCTAACGATTGTTTGGAACACGAGAGTGAAAGAGGATTGTTAGAAATTGATTATGAAGTTGCTTAATGTCATACTATGATTAACTAAGGAAATGGACACATGAATTAGTTGTGTTAGTATGAGATGTGGAGGAGCTTGACAGAGAAATCCACTTAAAATTACTTCTAGATTTATGGATTGAAGATTAGTAAGTGCATTCATCTAATTAATTGAGCAACAAATCCAAAAGGCTAGATAACACCCTAGGTCAAATCCCCTTAATAGGATATTTCCATTTAATTACATGATTTCTTTAGTTTCTTGTTTGATCTTTATTTCTTAAGAGTTGATCTTCTAAATAAAATTAAGCATGATGGTTCTTGGTAATTAATAGACTTAATTCAATTTCCCTAAGGATTCAATACTCGAAATACTTTATGTTTTAATATTACTTGGGCAACCGTACGCTTGAGGAAAAGTGCAACAGCTGCACACCGATGTGGTGCTAGCCACACACACTCTGATGCTTAAGTCAGTTTCACCGAAAAAGAAACAATAAGTGTAGCCAAGGAATGAAAGAGATGAACCTGTTTTATTTGGATCCTTTTCCTAGATTGCTTCAATGTTTATTTATGCTTAGGTTTCATCCCTCTAGGCTCCAGAGAAACCGGGCTGCCCCAAAATGGGCCCGAGCCATCTCACCAGGTCACCCTTGGCATGGGGTCGAGGCCAAGGAGGCTTACGAGTGGGCCGCAGGCCTCCCTTTTCCTTCACTTGTGATGGACCACCTAACGAGAGTCGGGCCTGCTGCCTCCGGGTTTTTGATGCAATCAGATAGAAGATAATCTTCACCTATAACATTAAGCCCCCACTCTCTAATGGAAAGTTTAAATACTGCTCAATTACTTTAGCTGGAGATAGCTTTGGTTTCAATTAGAGAGTACGATAGTCTGCTCGACACAAAAATTCTCTATATTCATTCAAGGACTTAGCTTTGTCTCTCGGTGTTTCATTTGTAATTTTTTTTGGCGTTTTCTTTCAGGAGTTTTATGTCGGATTTTCGTTTAACTAAAATTTTAAGGAAATTTTTTCAGTTGATTCTGGACTGAAATAGGGAATGGGATGCTTGGCATCTTGCTGGAGGAAAAAGATGAAGCAAAAGAAGCCAAAAATAAGAAGTTGGTCGAGGCAGCCGGCCTCAGCCTGGCGTGCCAAGTGCAACAGGCACGCCTCGCCCTCGGCCTATTTTCTTTGTATTTTTTGAATTTCAAATTTCAAATTTCAAAATTGTGATTTCCCTCCTCTTCACTTCCACTCATCTTTTCTACCATTTTCTTGCCTCTTTTCCCTTTACACTTTCTTCCTTTAAGGTAGCTCTTGAGTTTCGAGTTCATTTTTTTATAATGGCTACTGAGGATTATGTGACTTCTCCCGATGTTGAGGAACTTTACTCCGATGAGGGGTCCCATAGTTCCAGTTTCTGTGGAGATCCCTCATTTTCGGAGGATAGGTGGAGGCGATTTGATGTTCTAGGTTGAAATTGCTTGAATTTCCCTACTTATCTCATTGATTTTTCATCTGTTTTTCCTTATTATCTTTTCGATTTTGTTTTAAAATTAAAACCCCAATCAATTATTCTTCTTGGTTACCATCCATGACCGCAAATTTAGAGGAGATTCACACTTTTCAGAATTGTGTTAACTTAACTAGTCACCATCTCCCTAGGGTATGATATCCGAAATAGTTTCCACTTTATTACTTGATAGTGTATACTTGCACTCGAGTAGGGTGTTGCACTACACTGCACTGCAACGCTACACACATCAATTGCTGGCAAGATGTCATCGGGAGGGACAGACAAAGGGGTGTACTTCTCGAACCTCCCTTTTAGATCACCTCGACCTCGACCTTCCCTAGGGTCGGCTCGACCTCGACCAGAGGAATACTCAGCTCGATCCTAGCTTCCTTCATCGCTTCGACGTCTTTTCCCTCTGTCTTCTCTTTTTCGATCGAAAGTGGCTATCCCCTGAGCTTCTCTCTTTGCTTGCTTTGATTTCTGTTGGGTTTTATGTCCTAAAAGTCAAAGTTTACAATCCTTTTGCAATAAAGATGTTATTCAGTGAATTGTTAGTTTTATACTCTAAATCCAATATGAAACACCCATGGTTATAATATGAAAAACTTGAACTATATCGTAGATATGGACATGAATCAAGTTCTAGTATATAACCTAAATGGTCTATAGTATAGGGATAAGGTTGGGTACCTTATTTTGGTAACACTATGGATGTCGCCTACTTTGCTGACAAGACAAATGACTTGATCTTGGATCATTCATGTATAGACATGCGAGTAGAGGCATCTTGTGTAAAAGATGTTTGCATAAGACCAGACCGAGAAATAAGTCATTCTTACTTTCTAACGTCGTTTACTACTAAGACTGACTATTTCATGCGATGACTTAGGTAACTCGATCTTAATCCTGACCTTACTATGAACTCCTATTCGTTTGGGATTATCCTTTGATCTGTGTTGCCTTCTAGACTGGGGTAAAAATATAGCCAAAATAGGCTCTAGAATACTGTGCAAGCATACACAATCCGCAACAAGTGATAAGTAAATTATCGTATCCACGAGGCTGAATAGCTCTCACTTTATCTATTTTGTATAACTTTTTAATGGTTTCAAAAGTGGTTAAAATGATTGATTTGAATGAAATGCTGAAGCAAAAGAAATGATATAACATAAAGTAAAAAAATAAAGCAGACACATTGAAAACATGCATAGGTCAGGTTTTAGTAATTGTTTTAAAAGATGCTCTAGCAATATTATTGATGAGGCAATTCTCTTGCAGTCTTATTAGCAGGATCCTCCCGGAAGTTTGGATTTTTTGGAATGTGTTTCAACTCCAATGACGTGCTACCGACCAAGCACTAGGCAACTGGTTATCCCTAACTCAGTCACTGGCGTTCACCAACACATAATGATCTAGAGTGATTAAATGCTACACACTTCTCAAATCATCCCTGAAACTAAAAAGTGATATTCTTACCAGCTTCCCAGGCTGGCACAAAATAGAAATATGCACAACAAATAATCAAGATGCTAAAATCAACGTATATTGCATAGAGAATGAAGCTCGACAATTACATCATTCCTAACCAACACCTAAGCAAATTTAGTTCATAAGGTTCATCATAACACACGCTACAATCTGAGTATGTGCATCCATAACTACAAGAAATTACAAGAAAAGATTAATTCCCTTGATTAGATCCGTAGTTGATGGTCTTCTTGAAGTCTCCAATCTTTCCTCCTCTATTTGGCTTCCAAAGATGAAAATTGGAAATGACCTTCTCCAAAAGTGGAATGTCTTTGACTTGAGACGTCTCTTCCCTTAGATACGAAAATAGTTCAACTAACTCCAGTTCATTAAAATGGATTACGAGCTGTTACGTGGCAGATTTGCTCCTTGCTTTGCTGAATCACGGATTTTGCTCCCTCAAGTCGCACAACAATATATTCGGCACAAAATAACTTCCAAGGCATCCATTCTGCCAAATGGGTTAAACATATAATATTCATCTAAAAGCAACCCTATTTAGCACAAATGACACACAAAATACTATAAAACTAAGGCCTAAATGACTCCCATTTGAAGAGTTATCATACCCCCAAACTTGAACTATTGCGCGTCCTGAGCAATACTAACTAACCTTCCCTTGAGAATTCAAAACACTAGCCAAAGCATAACTCTATCAAAACAGATATTCCAATACTACCTTCAACCTTTACCTGAGCATTCTGCAAAACCAAGCACTGTTGCAACAAAATAATTCTTCCAGCATGGACAATTAATCTCGACCTTTAACCTAATCCTAAGAACTTGCCACAACCTAGCTCTATAATTAGACTTATT
Organism: Luffa acutangula; assembly: GCA_036850905.1. Taxonomy (NCBI): domain Eukaryota; kingdom Viridiplantae; phylum Streptophyta; class Magnoliopsida; order Cucurbitales; family Cucurbitaceae; genus Luffa; species Luffa acutangula. The sequence goes on along the minus strand of CM072094.1, from coordinate 12,420,514 downwards.
AAAACACATTTTTAAGGGGTTTATATTTTTGTTTTTCAGACTTAAAGCAGCCCTACAGTCATAAGCTCTTTGATGTGGAGTTTTCCTAACCGCAAGCGCACGGGTCAAGTAATAATAAAGTGTTCGTGAATACGAGTGTCGTCCTCTGGATTGGATTTTTAAGCAAATCACGTATTGTGAATAATCTCGCTCAATTTTATTTAGGGATTAAAAAGTGATGAATAGATGATAATAAAGACCAAATCAAAGCAAGTAAAAGAATGGAAATTCAATTGGGAAAACTACTTAGGGAATTGATTTCGACGATTTAGTTTAGGATTGATTTTAAGGAATAAGTTATTATGCACAATGAAATTATGAGCCAAAGACCCTTTAATCACAACTACCTCTCCCGAGTATAATTGATTCTCGTGCAAATTAACCAACTTGATATCCCTATCTAAGTTTATTAATCATGCAAGGCAATGAGATCTTTTAACCAATTCTAAAGTTAATCTAAAACCGTCACGAATTAGAAAATAAACTTTATTCATGCAATCTTGAGTAAGTCTAAATCAAATCCCCTCTCCCGAGCTAGATTCGAAACTTAAATCATTCAACTAATGGCCAATTAATTGAAAGCATTAAATCAAGATTACAAACATAATAACATTGCACAACTTAAACCATAAATCAATCCATAAAATTAATCAACTACATCAATCCCTAAGCTACAAGTTTAGCTACTCATGAATGTAAATACAAGCTCAACTAAACATGTGAAAGCCATAAATCTAACTAAAGAAAGGAAAGGGAAAAGAAAACTCAATGTAGGTCGAGTCCGACGTCCCCATCACGATCCCCACGAACAATGGGTTGATTTCCAAATCTCTCCCTTTGTTTTCCGCCTCCAAGTGCTCTGTTCTCTGGTTTGTTTACGGCTCCCATAGGTCCCAAATCGAAGTCCTCCAAAACCTAGCCGAAAATAAGCCTTCATTCTGTTTTTTCGTCGTAGCGTCGAGACGCTAAGGTCGCAGCGTCTCGACGCTGTGACCTTTACGCGCCTGTTCTGATATGGAATGCTAGCGTCGAGACGCCTAAGGGCTAGCGTCTCGACGCTAGTCACCTTTTGACCGAATTTTCACTTTTTTCCATTTTGATTCTTTTTCCTTCCTTTGCATCTTTTCGCGTCCCGAGCACCCGATTAACTCCAATATTGCGCTATAGCTCCAATCAACCATTTCCTACAAAATAAACATTAAAGCACAATAAAATGGCCCAAAAATCATAAAAGACTAGCTAAATTAAATAATTAAAGATAGCTAGCTATGCTTGCTATCAAATACCCCCAAACTTAAGCTTTTGCTAGTCCTCGAGCAAACTATAAATCAAACATACAGTAGAAAAATGGATGCAACAATCATAACTCAATCCTCAAGACTCAACAGTCAATAACCAAGCAAGAAAAAGACATGCACACAAGGACCAATGAGGGAGACGAATTAAAATTTTTCCAAAATTAACTTGCACAAGCGAGATCTAACTCAACAAGATCAGACTCTACTAGTTCGGGATTGGATTATTAAACTCTCGGCTCATCTTCCCTCTACACTGGCACTAAGGCTTCACTAATGAGTTAATGAAACAAATTAGTTTGTTTATCTCCATACTTAGGTGCTTTTAATTAACAAATGAATTAAGCATTTAAATGTGGCACTAGCTTTCACACACCCATTGCAGGGACCCTTAACTTGAGTTTTCTCTGGTTGGCCTAACTGATCACAACAGGGGCAGCTCTTTTTGCCTAAACTTTATTAATCATTGCATTGCGCGCATAAGTCATGACTTTTTTTTTTTCTTTTTTCTCTTTCAAATTGTAACAACAAGAATGATTTTTCTTTATGAGCATCATAAGCATATATTCTTTTCTTTCCTCCTAAGCAAGATCAAACATGCTAATTTGCAAAAAATTAACTCTTTAGCTCTTCCCTACACCTATCGAGGTGACAACAAGCATATGAACCTAATAATTCGCTCCTAAGCATTCAAATCCAAATCTAGCCAAGACAAATACTCTACTCATGCAAGCCATCTCCTAGAAAAATTTTAAAAAGTCTCCCTTTTTGGGCACTTATGCTAACATCTCATCACAAGCTTGAAAATTGACAAGAAAGCCTATCCTATGACATCATAATCATGCAAAAGTAGCATCTAGAAAACAACCATATGCATAATTCAAAGAAAGCTCAAAACTATAGCCCGAACTCAGATGCTCAAGGGCTCCACAAACATGCTAATCCACCCCCAAACTTAAAATATGCATTGTCCTCAATGTATAAAGAAAATAAGGCATAAACAAGCATGAGAAAAATAAAAGAATGACAGGAGTGAACAATACTGGCCTGGAATGATGATGACTTCTTGCTTGAGAGCTTGGAATCTTGAAAGCTTGAAAGCAAAGGAGAGAAAGAAAACAAGACCTACAAAACAAAAACAAACAATAAATCAAAAACAAAAAGAAAACACACTAAACTTACTTGGGTTGCCTCCCATAAGCGCTTGTTTAACGTCATTAGCTCGACGTGTTGACCGTGCTTCAAGGAGGCTTTTGTTCTGTGAATCCAACAGAGGTGCTCTTTCTTGCACCTTTCCTGTAGCCCATGAAGAGCACTTCATCTTTAGAGTCTTAAACTGCTTTAAAGATCTCTTTTTCGTTCTTGACTCTAATAGTGAGCTCCCTGCGCTCAATATCTATAATCACTCGCCCAGTAGCGAGGAATGGTCGTCCTAATATAACAGGCATTGAAGGATTTTCTATCATGTCCATAACATACAAGTCAATAGGGAGGAAAAATCTACCTACTCTGATTAACACATTTTCTACAATACCAACTGGTCTCACCACAGATTGATCAGCCAATTGGAGCTTTACAGGAGTAGACTTAATCTCACCTATATCTAACTTTTTACACAACGATAGAGGAATGATATTAATGCTAGCACCTAAATCACATAATGTTCTAAAAGAGTAAGTACCAAAACTACAAGGAACAAAAAAACTCCCTGGATCTGCTACTTTTTGAGGTACTTTCTGTTGTACTCTGGTGCTGCATGCGGAAGCAAGATAAACAGTGTCAACCTTCTTTTCCTTTCGCTTCTTTGCTAACCACTCCTTCATGAACCTGTTGTATTGGGGCATCTCTAATGCCTCTGCAAAAGGAATATTAATATTCAGATTCATAAAAGCATTCATAAATTTATCAAACTGAACCTGATTATTCTTTTTCTTCTTTTTCTTTTTCTTTTCCTTGGGAACCATCAGTGTGGGAGACAGAATAGGAGGCTCCGGTTTAAGCTTTTCAGCCTCATCTGCTGATGTGTCCTCCTCAGCTTCCCCTGTAGGCATTTCATAGTCCTCAGATTCAGGTTCCTCTTCAGATTCCTCCTGGTGCACAGTGATTGCCTTACCATACTCCATCTGGGGTTTCTCTTGTTCAGCTGGGGCCTTACCTTTATTCATGGTGCTTACAACATTCACCAACTGTCCCAGCTGAGTCTCAATGTTCTTTATGGCTGCACTGTGGCCATTCACTGTTGAGCTGATGGCAATGACTGCCTCCTCTAATATGGTAGTCCTGTTACTAGACTCTGCAATGAAAGCTCCAACAAGATCTTCTAACTTTTTATTATCTTGAGTTTGAGGAGCAAAACCGGGAGGATTAAGAACATTCTTAGTATTAGCGTAAGAGAAATTTTCATGGTTCCTATTGTTAGGGTGATAATGTGTAGGTGTAGAAATATTATTATATCCCCTAGAATTAAAATTTGATACATACTGAACCTGCTCGGTGGTCTCCTCCTGAGGTCTGGATGCTAAAGCAGCAGCTGATTGAATTGACTGTGCACTCCCCGTACCTGAAAATTTCTTAAAAGCATTAACGAGGGAGGTCATCTGGGCCTGGAGTGCACTTACTTTATCAACCTCAAACACTCCAGCAGCAATCTTTTTGGGTGTAGACCGCTCAGATGGCCACTAATAGCTGTTGGTGGCCATATCCTCTAGAAGTGTGCGAGCGTTTTCCACGGTCTTGGACAACAGAGTCCCACCTGCAGCTGCATCAACAATCGTTTTTGTACTAGGAGTTAAACTATTATAAAACAATTGTACCTGGAGCCAGTCGGGGTAACCATGCTGAGGACACTTCCTCAATAGCTCTTTGAATCGCTCCCAAGCTTCGAACACCTGCTCATCATATTGTTGTTGGAATGTCCCAATCTCGGTCCTCAGCTTGACCGTCTTTGCTGGAGGGAAAAATTTCTTCAGAAAGGCCTGGACCAAAGCATCCCAGGTGGTGATGCTCCCAGGGGTAATAGACTGCAACCAATCTCGTGCTTTATCCTGCAAAGAAAAGGGAAATAAACGTAAGCGAATAGCATCCTCAGACACTCCATTAATCTTTACCGTCCCACAAATATCCAAAAATGATTTAAGATGAGAATTTGGATCCTCGGTGGGCGATCCTCTATATGCACAATCTCGAGCCATCTGAATGAGACCGGTCTTCAGCTCAAAGTTGTTGGCATTAATCGGTGCATAGACAATCCCCGACTGTTGCCCCTGAAACACGGGCTGAAAGTAGTCTCTAATAGGCCTAGGCTCCTCAGGTTGATTTTGGTCAGCCATGTGAAAATTTTCTCTAGTTTCCCTTCGAATCCAATGAATTGTTCTCTCGATCTCCGGATCCAACAGTTCCAAAATCAAATCTTTATTACTACGCATAAACAATCTAAACTAACCTAAAAAGGAGAAGAAACAAATAAAGAAAGAAATAAAGAAAAGAAAACAACAAATCTAAATATGAAAAATATAATCAAGAAAAAGGAAACAAACTAACCTAATATGGAATGCAAAAATAAATATGGCTAACACAAATAAGGAAACTAATCTAAAAAAGGAAAAACAAGAACAAATAAGGAAAATACTACACAACTAAAAGGAAAACTAACCTAGGAAATAGAATATGGAAAGCAAAACAAATAAGGAAAAAAATGCAATCAACTAAAAAGGTAAAAATACACCCTAAATTAAGATCAAACAATTTTTTCACAATATCAATCTAGCTAAATGTGCCAATCCCCGGCAACGGAGCCAAAAACTTAATGTGGACTTTTCGTAACCGCAAGCGCACATGTCAAGTAATAATAAAGTGTTCGTAAATACGAGTGTCGTCCTCTGGATTGGATTTTTAAGCAAATCAAGTATTGTGAATAATCTCGCTCAATTTTATTTAGGGATTAAAAAGTGATGAATAGATGATAATAAAGACCAAATCAAAGCAAGTAAAAGAATGGAAATTCAATTGGGAAAACTACTTAGGGAATTGATTTCGCCGATTTAGTTTAAGATTGATTTTAAGGAATAAGTTATTATGCACAATGAAATTATGAGCCAAAGACCCTTTAATCACAACTACCTCTCCCGAGTATAATTGATTCTCATGCAAATTAACCAACTTGATATCCCTATCTAAGTTTATTAATCATGCAAGGCAATGAGATCTTTTAACCAATTCTAAAGTTAATCTAAAACCGTCACGAATTAGAAAATAAACTTTATTCATGCAATCTTGAGTAAGTCTAAATCAAATCCCCTCTCCCGAGCTAGATTCGAAACTTAAATCATTCAACTAATGGCCAATTAATTGAAAGCATTAAATCAAGATTACAAACATAATAACATTGCACAACTTAAACCATAAATCAATCCATAAAATTAATCAACTACATCAATCCCTAAGCTACAAGTTTAGCTACTCATGAATGTAAATACAAGCTCAACTAAACATGTGAAAGCCATAAATCTAACTAAAGAAAGGAAAGGGAAAAGAAAACTCAATGTAGGCCGAGTTCGACATCCCCGTCACGATCCCCACGAACAATGGGTTGATTTCCAAATCTCTCCCTTTGTTTTCCGCCTCCAAGTGCTCTGTTCTCTAGTCTGTTTACGGCTCCAAAAGGTCCCAAATCGAAGTCCCTCAAAACCTAGCCGAAAATAAGCTTTTATTTAGTTTTTTCGTCGTAGCGTCTCGACGCTGCCTTCAAAACGCGCGTTTAAGGAAAGGAAATTATACATCGTCGAGACGCTAAGGTCGCAGCGTCTCGACGCTGTGACCTTTACGCGCCTGTTCTGATATGGAATGCTAGCGTCGAGACGCCTAAGGGCTAGCGTCGAGACGCTAGTCACCTTTTGACCGAATTTTGACTTTATTCCATTTTGATTCTTTTTCCTTCCTTTGCATCTTTTCGCGTCCCGAGCACCCGATTAACTCCAATATTTCGCTATAGCTCCAATCAACCATTTCCTACAAAATAAACATTAAAGCACAATAAAATGGCCCAAAAATCATAAAAGACTAGCTAAATTAAATAATTAAAGATAGCTAGCTATGCTCGCTATCACTCTTCAGCATGGGATGACCCACTTTATGGTGCAGTATACCATTGCCTCAAACTTATCACCAACTAGGCTAAATACTCATTGCTAAGCTAAAAAATCCTTATTTATTCTATCCATTGCTTCTCAGGATGGCAACATTTTATGATGAAGCAAACCTAAGCTCTAGGAGAGAGAAAACTACTATATTTTCATTCATCCTTCAAAACTTTTGCTCGAATTTTCTCAGCAAAATTGTCATACTTAATTTTTCAGCAAATAAATTTTTTTCTCATTTTTCCATATTTCTTAGGTCATCTTTTGACGCAAAGACAAACTACGGGCGTCACAAATGTCTCTGGTTACTCAACAACTTAGAAAAAAAATTATGAAGGAAAGGAATGCTCGAGCAAAACAAGTGGAGTCACAAAAAATCCCCCAAACTTAAATTATTCATTGTCCCCAATGAATTATTAACAGGATTAATAATACCCCCAAACTTAAATTATTCTATCTGAATTTTAAACTTAAGTGTGGGACTAGAATTAAGCTTAAGGTGGATAAAATAATTCAACACTACCTCAGAATCTTTTTAACGTAGCGATGACCAGGCTAGAAGAATTGCTCAAGCAAAAGGTTCGTGGAGATAAGAATACCTTGATCTAATTAAGCTAACTAGTCTAAGCTTCAAAAATTCAGAAGAAAATTAGTTAAGTTAGAAATGTTGAGTGCTATAGAACAGAAACAACTTTAGAAGTTTCATTAAACATAGAAAAAGATTTACATCAGCAAATATTTTTGATGGCCCTAGAAACAAAAAATTAAATACAGGAAAACATAAACATCAAAAGAAATTGGGGTCAGGAATACATGAGCAATCAAAAACATAACAACAAAAATAATGCTCGCCCAAAGTCATCCTATCCATCAATCCTCCTACCCCTACTCATCTTCCTCTTCTTCCTCTCTCTCTACTGGCGGCAGTGGAATCCAGGGATTAAATAGGTCATCGGGGAAAACAGGGAAGGCCTGATATGGTTTCGAAAAATTGGATTGCAAGGTCCTCCTAAGTGTGGCATCCCTCCTCTAAGCATAGGTCCAGTAGGTTCGAGCTTGCCTTTTAGCATATTCTTGCCTACTGGCCGACAGTGCCTGCTGCTCTAACATCTGATGGATGTCGCAAACCAGCCCACCTTGGCGTGCCTCCTGCGTGTGCTGAAGCTGAGCCAAATTGGGTGTGTCTATTATCTCCTTGTCAAGTAGAAAAATATTCTCTAGACTCGTGGGCACTCCTGCCCTACTGCATAACATCGTGATCGTGTTCGGAAAGAACAGCTTACTAACCTTCTTGCGCCAACAATTTTAGATTTCACTCGAGATAATTTTTCCAACATTAATACTCAGAGAACGTAGGGTAGCACATACCAGAAGCACTCGGTCCTGAGATACTATTGAGTTGTGGGTTTTCGGAAGCAAGCGCAGCTTGATGAAGCCCAACCATGTGATGGCCTCACTCTTCACATAAACAGCTTGGAATGTGCGCTTCTTCGTCTTCGACAACCTCCATTGGGCCCCTTCAATGCCAACCTCCCTAACAGCCGCGTTCAGTTGATCGTTAGATGGTGCCACCACCATCTCATTAAACCCAGCGTGCAGAAAATTTTGGAGGTTGAAGAGAGAATTGATTGCTCTTGGACTCCAATCAACAGCCACTCCTCAGACCATGACTTGGAATCCTTCTTTATCATCTATGTTCGCGTAAAATTCACGAACAATGTTGGAATTCAATGGATCTGGTTTCACACAGAATTGACTCCACCCGTGATTTGCTATTCCAGCCCTCAAGAAATGCGGTAAATCTTCACCGAAACCTCTCTTGAATTGAAAATCCTTTTTTAGCATCTCCCTGTATTTTACTCTGGCAAGTTCATTGATGAAGCGAATAAAAGACATTCCTCCTTCTTCCCCTTCTGCTTCATCCGTTGCTTCGACAACTCCCTTGTCCTTATCCTCTTGATGCTTTGTCAAAGTTTCTTCCTCTACCTTTTTTCCGTTTCTTCTCTTTCTTGGTCCTCTGCCCCCTTTTTCACTTGTTCTTCTTTTTCAGAGTTTTCTTTTTCAGATTCTATCGTCGACGGCATGGAGTATCTGTTCTGATTACCTTGATTCTCCCAACCTTCTGCTTCCGACGGCGGTGACGTGGAACTTCTGGTACAACGTCTTCAGCCTGAACCTGCTGCACTTGGGTTCCCTGACTGTTTCCTTGCTTTTGCACTTTTTCCGCTTGCTACTCTTGCACTTCTTGCAAATTTTCAACTACCGGTTCATTTTTTTCAGGATCTTTTTCCTCAGGTTCCTTTGGTTGTTCTTCTTCAACCACATCATCAGCAATGTCCTCGACTACTTTTCTTAAAACCTTTGCAACCTCAGCCCGCTGCTGTCGTCTTCTTCTCTTAGCCTCTCTTTCTTCCGACGTCTTTCTCTTCCTCGTCTTTGTCTTCGATGCCTCAGGGGTAATGGGCACTTCTTCTTCCTCAGTATCTCTCTCTTTCCTCTCTCTCGTTTTAGCCATTTCAGACTTGGAGAATTTTACAGTAAACGTAAGCAAGGGAAATATAAAAACATCAATGAATGAAGGCAAGAAGATGAAGTGAAACGAAACTTACCAGGGGTCTTGAATAAATAGCTTTAGAAAATTAAATCCTAACCGAAAGATTATGCCCCAATTAAATAAAATTACCGTTTTAATTTGCATGTAATCATGGAAGATTAAATTCCAAAAGGGTAAAATTTTGCCCCGTGGTAAATCTTCCTTGCGCTGGCTAACAAATAGATCATTAGATCAACAATGCGTGACACGTCGAAGCACAAGATGCTTCACGCGATTTACCTGCCCACGGAAAAATTAAATTCCAAACGGTAAAATTATTTAATTCACAACCAATTCCCTTTCGGACGAAATATTTGATCCTACCAACAGATTGCAAAAACAAACTCATCATCAAAAGATTTCTTCTAGAAGAATCTTTGATACGGAAAACTCCAATTCAAATTCAAACCGCAAAAATCAAATCTCTCCTTTTTATCTTTAACCGAATAAATTAGGAAATATATTTTAAAACCTAATCTAAACAAAAATTTAAGTAACAAAAATACAAACTGAAATTAAATCTAAACTAACCCGATCAATTTAAAAATAAACAATCCGAAAATAAAATCTACGGAAATTAAAAATACCAATGAATTAAAATAAATTAGATGAAATTCAAACAAACCAAATCTAATTCAAAATAATTCAAATTAAAATCAAATCAGCGAAAAATAAAATAAAATCACAACCAACACTGGGAGCTTAAAATATTGCAATATGAAATGCTCCCGCAAAACTCTCGCTCACTCATTCATCAACCAACTTTAGGGAAGGATATTTCGAACGAAATTCCTTACCCCAATAATGCTTCACTCGCTCACCATTAACCTTGAACACTCTCCCATCTTTTTCATCTCTCAAAGTAATTGCTCCATGGAGAAAAACTTGAATCACAACAAATGACCCAGACCATTTAGATTTTAATTTTCCAGGAAACAATTTCAATCTAGAGTTATAAAGCAAGACTCTCTGAACCTTAACAAATTCTTTAGGCTTTATTTTCTTATCATGCCACAACTTATTCTTCTCTTTACATATTTTCGCATTTTCATATAAGAAAATTGACGAAACTCCTCTAATTCATTAAGTTGCAACATTCTTATTGCACCTGCACGACTCAGATCAAAATTCAATTTCTTGAAAGCCCAAAACGTTTTATGCTCAAGCTCTAACGGTAAATGACAAGCCTTTCCATACACTAACCTATAGGGAGACATACCTAGAGGAGTCTTATAGGCTGTCCTATAAGCCCATAGAGCCTCATCTAACTGAAAAAACCAATCTTTCCTAGATGGATGGACTACTTTCTCTAGAATAGATTTGATTTCCCTATTACTAACTTCTGCTTGACCATTTGCTTGTGGGTAATAAGGGTTAGCTATCCTATGCTTAACTCCATACTTAGCTAAAAACTTAGTTAAAACATTATTCACAAAATGTGTACCATCATCACTCACTAGAGCTCTAGGTGTTCCAGACTGCACAAAAATGTGCGATTGGAGAAACATTGATACCGTCTTGACATCATTCTGATGGCCTGCAATGACCTCCACCCACTTCGACACGTAATCAACTGCCAATAAGATAAAAACATTACCATTAGAAGGAGGAAATAACCCCATAAAATCAATACCCCATACATCGAATAATTCTAATTCCAAAATGTAAGTAAGAGGCATTTCATCTCTAGGCCCTACATTTCCTCTCCTTTGGCAAACATCACATTGCTTGTAGAACCAATGGGCATCCTTAAATAAGGAAGGCCAGAAGAATCCACATTGCAAAATCCTCATAGCTGTCCTTTGTACGCTGAAATGACCTCCATATGGCAAAGAGTGACATTGCTCCAGGATTTCCTTTGCTTCATCACCTGAAACACACCTTCAAATAATACAATTAGAGCATTGCTTATACATAAATGGTTCATCCCAATAGAAAAATTTTGAATATGCTTAAACTTTTTCATCTGCCTCCAATCCATGTCAATAGGAGTGACTCCTTTCACCAAAAAGTTGGCTATATCAGCATACCAAGGGATATCCTTGACTACCTTTACATTAACAACAAAAAGCTGCTCATCTGGAAAAGAGTCTGAGATGACAGATTGCTCTAGAAAAGATGATGTTGGATCAAGACGAGACAAATGATTTGCAATGACATTCTCTGATCCCTTCTTATCCTTTATCTCCAAGTCAAATTCCTGCAATAACAAAACCGAACGAATCAATCTAGAGTTTGCATCTTTTTTAGACATTAAATACCTTATTGCTGCAAGATCTGTGAAAACCGTGACTTTGGTTCCAACCAAATATTGGCAGAATTTCTCAAAGGCAAGCACAACTGCTAACAACTCCTTTTCAGTAGTTGTATAGTTGATTTGTGCCTCATTCAAAACCCTGATTACATAATAAATAGGATGGATAAATTTGCCTTGCTTTTGCCCCAGCATTGCACCTACTGCAACATCACTCGCATCACACATTACCTCAAATGGTAAACTCCAGTTAGACGCACAAAGAATGGGGTCTGAGACTAAAGCAACCTTTAAAGTCTCAAAAGCCTTCCTACAATCTGCATTAAAGTAAAAGATACGATTAGCACACAACAAGTTACAAAGAGGTTTACTAATATGTGAAAAATCCTTTATGAACCATCTATAAAATCCAACATGATCTAAAAAACTTCGAATCCTTTTAACTGTATTCGGTGGTTCTAATCTCTCAATAACCTCTATTTTTGCTCGATCAACCTCTAGACCTCTCTTTGAAATCTTATGACCTAACACTATGCCCTCCTTCACCATGAAGTGGCATTTCTCCCAATTAAGAACTAGATGAGTATCCTCACATCTCTTTAACACCTTACCTAAATTAGCCAAACAATGCTGAAAAGACCCTCCAAAAACTGAAAAATCGTCCACACATACCTCAACAGTGGACTCAATCATATAAAAAAAAAATTGCTAACATACACCGTTAAAATGTTGCTAGAGCATTGCAAAGGCCAAAAGGCATTCGCCTAAAGGCAAACGTCCCATAAGGGCAGGTGAAAGTTGTTTTTTCCTGATCCTCAAGAGCAATGGTAATCTGGTTATACCTAGAATAACCATCTAAGAAACAGTAGTAGGCCTGACCAGCCAATCTATCCAACATTTGGTCAATAAATGGTAGAGGAAAGTGGTCCTTATGGGTGGCTTTATTAAGCCTCCTGTAATCCATGCAAATCCTCCAGCCAGTTACTGTCTTGGTTGGGATAGACTCATTGTCCTTATTAGTCACTACCGTGACACCTCCTTTCTTAGGAACACATTGGACAGAGCTTACCCAATTGCTATTTGCAATTGAATAGATAATCCCAACATCAGACCATTTAATCACCTCCTTCTTAACAACCTCTTACATTGCAGGGTTAAGCCTTCTCTATTGCTCAATACTCCTAAAGGATCCCTCCTCTAGAGTGATTTTATGCATACAGAAAGACGGGCTAATTCCGTGAATGTCAGCCAATGTCCAACCTATTGTCTTGCGATATTGCTGCAACAACTTTATTAATGCCTTTTCATCCTCCAACATTAAATCTGATGCAACAATAATGGGAAACGTCTCACCTTCCCCAACATACACATACTTTAGATGATCCTGCAAGGGCTTCAAATCTAAAGTGGATGCCTCAATCAGGGATGACTTAATAGGAGGAGCCTTCCTTTCATCCAAATCTAAAGACTCAAAAACATCCTCACACCTAGACACTTCTTTTTCAGTTTTTCTTTCTAAAGAACAAACTTCTAAATCCTCTATACTAATTTCTCCATGATCTTCCAAATGCTTGTTTGTCAAATCCTTCATTGTTGTCTCAACAATTGTGTTCTCCAGAATCCTAATGAAAGAACAATCTTCCACTTTGTCTAGATACTTCTTGGCCTTAAAAACATTAAACTTCACTTCCTCATTATAAACCCTCATTGTTAATTCCCCTTTTTGAACATCTATCAATGTCCTACCAATAGCAAAAAATGGACGACCAAGAATTATTGAGACATCTTTATCTGCCTCATAATCTAAGATAATAAAATCAACAGGAAATATGAATTTATCTACCTTCACTAAGACATCCTCGATCTTACCCTCAGAATAAGTGATAGACCTATCAGCTAATTGGAGTGTGACTATGGTAGGCCTAGCTTCACCAATACCTAGCTTTCGATAGATTGAAAGAGGCATAAGATTAATGCTTGCACCTAAATCACAAAGTGCTCTACCTAACTCTTTTCCACCTATTGAGACAGGAATAGTAAATGACCCTGGATCCTTAGCCTTGGTTGGTAGCCATTCTTAAGAATAACACTACATTCCTCAGTAAGAGACACCGTTTCAAATTCACCTAACCTTTTCTTTTTAGTTAAAATATCCTTAAGAAATTTAGCATAATTTGGCATTTGCTCTATAGCTTCTACTAAAGAGATGTTTATATGCAATTGCTTAAGAATTTCTAAAAATTTCTTAAATTGACCATCTTGATTCTTAGACCTTTGCCTTTGTGGAAAAGGTAGAGGTGATACATAAGGTGGGGGCGGCACATAAGGTGGTTCCACATCTGGAACAGTACCAGATGCTCTAACATCATTATTGCTGCCCCCATCACCTTTATCAGACTCCAACTCTTTTTCAACAACAACATTTTTATCACTACTCTTCTCTACATCCTGGGGATTACTAGACTCTTTTCTCTCTTTTAGTGGCTTACCACTCCTTAGAGTCACTGCCTGTACCTGCTCGTTAACTTCCCTTCTAGGGTGCTCACTATCCGCAGGAAGTTTCCCTTGGGGCCTTGCCTTCAGCTCATTAGCTAGCTGGCCCATTTGCAATTCCAGGGCTCTCATTGAAGCTTGATTACTTTGAATAGCGACATCAGTACGAGCCATATATTCTTTCATCATTGCCTCAAGAGAACTCTCCGAATTTTGCTGGGGCAAAACCTGCTTATTTTTTTGGGGCAATACCTGTGATTTAGCAAATCCTAATTGGCTCACCTTTTGTTGTGCTTGAGGGACTTGCGATTTGCTTCCTTGCCCTCCCCATGCAAAGTTGGGGTGGTTGCGCCAACCTATACTATAAAAGTTAGAATAAGGGTTACTCCTTTGATTACCTACAAAAAACACAGAAGTTGGATTGTTGGGGCAAAACTCGTAGTTGTGCTCTTCACCACAATAGACACATGTTTCCTCTGTAACTTGGTTCACCCCTACAGCAGACTCCACAGCTAGCGGCTGCTTGTGATAACCACTGTCACATTCTTAAGAGTGTTAGCTAACATTACAATATCAGCCCTAATGGTAGACAAACCATCAATTCTAACACACTCTTAACTTTTTTATTTGAGCCTCTAACATCCGACCACTGAAAACTATTGGTTGATATTCTTTCTAAAATTTCATGGGCTTCATTAAAGGTTTTTTCCAGAAGGGCCCCTCCAGCCGAAGCATCGACCATACCTTAGGTTGTTGCGTTTAACCCATTGTAAAATGTTTCCATTTGGATACAATGAGGTAAACCATGGTGGGGACACTTTCGCAAAAGCTCCTTAAACCTCTCCCAAGCCTCACTAAATGTTTCATCTTCAAGTTGCCTAAATCCTACTATTTCAGTTCTCAATTTGGCATTCCTAGTTGGTGGAAAATACTTACTAAGAAATTTTTCCACTAACTCATTCCATGTCCTAAATGATCCTGGAGCAAAAGAATTTAACCACGCCTTTGCTCCGTCTCTAAGAGAATACGGGAACAAAGTTAATCTAAGGGCATCCCTAGACACTCCTTGAATTACAAATGAATCACTAACTCCTAGAAAATACTTAAGATGTAAATGATGGTCTTCAGATGACAAACCATGGAACTTCCCCACGGTTTGCAACATCTGAAACATTACCGGTTTCATTTCAAAATTTGCTGCCTCAATTTGAGGATGAACAATTCATGGATTTCACTCATCAAACATCGAAAAAAAAAAACGCTCGAATGGCTCTGGCCCTATCGTTTGCTACTAAGATAGGATTCTCAGCCTGATTATTTTGCTGTTCATTTTGCTCCAGCGGTGGATTTTGCTGCAGCACTCGATTCTACTCGGGATCAACTGGATCTTCTGGAACTTCCAGGAGACGCGACACGTTATCCATTGGATTTCTACGCTGCTCTCTCATTCTTCTCCTGAATGTCCTTTCAATTTCTGGATCAAGCTCGAACCTTACTCCAGGCGGATCGCTCATGCACCAAACTCACACTTGCAAAAACAAAAGAAACAATCAAAAAGTTCTAGCACCAAACAACTAAAATACATACACAAAACAAATCAGATAAAAACATATTCAAGTCCCTGACAACGGCGCCAAAAACTTGTTGCCTTCTAGAGTGGGGTAAAAATATAGCTAAAATAAGCTCTAGAATATTGTGCAAGCATACACAATCCGTAACAAGTGATATCGTATCCACCGGGCTGAATAGCTCTCACTTTATCTATTTTGTATAACTTTTTAATGGTTTCAAAAGTGGTTAAAATGATTGATTTTAATGAAATGCTGAAGCAAAAGAAATGACAAAACAGAAAGTAAAGAAATAAAGCAGACAGATTGGAAATAGGCGTTGGTCAGGTTTTAATAATTGTTTTAAAAGATGCTCTAACAATATTATTGATTAGGCAATTCTCTTGCAGTCTTATTAGCATGATCCTCCCGAAAGTCTGGATTTTTTGGAATGTGTTTCAACTCCAATGACGTGCTATCGACCACGCACTATACAAATGGTTATTCCTAACTCAGTCACTGGCGTTCACCAAAACATAACGGTCTAGTGTGATTAAATGCCACACACTTCTCAAATCATCCCTGAAACTAAGAAGTGATATTCATACCGACTGCCCAGGAGGGCACAAAATAGAAATATGCACAACAAATAATCAAGATGCTCAAATCAACATATATTGCATAGAGAATGAAACACGATAATTACATAATTCCTAACCAACACCTAAGCAAATTTAGTTCATAAGGTTCATCATAACACACGCTACAATCTGAGTATGTGCATCCATAACTACAAGAAATTACAAGAAAAGATTAATTCCCTTGATTAGATCCGTAGTTGATGGTCTTCTTGAAGTCTCCAATCTTTCCTCCTCTATTTGGCTTCCAAAGATGGAAATTGGAAATGACCTTCTCCAAAAGTGGAATGTCTTTGAATTGAGACGGCTCTTCCATTTTATAGAGTGAAGGCAAGTCCTAATTAGGTCAAATTGTACACGTGGAAGGCTCTCCAAGCTTTTTAGATCCAAAAATAGTTTAACTAACTCTAGTTCATTAAAATGGATTACGAGCTGTTACGTGGCAGATTTGCTCCTTGCTTTGCTGAACAACAGATTTTGCTCCCTCAAGTCGCTCAACAATATATTCTGCACTAAATAACTTCCAAGGCATCCATTCTTCCAAATGAGTTAAAACATATAATATTCATCTAAAAGCAACCATATTTAGCACAAATGACACACAAAATACTATAGAACTAAGGCCTAAATTAATCCTTTTTGAAAAGTTATCAATCTGCATAGGTGAGAGTGGCTCAACAGCACCGCTCAATAAGCCTACAATTTTGGGGATAAGATTGGATGGATAGCTCGGGACATAGTATTGCAAGACGGAATTCACGCAGAGTAGAGACAAGAGATGTCATCTCGTTCGAGGTAGTGGGAGCGATGCAGTTGTTGTTTAGGGATAGCTACATTTTGTTAGAAAATGTTTTGTATGTTCCTAGTATAAAAAGGAACTTAGTATTTATCTCTTGTTTAATAGAACATATGTATAAAGTATCCTTCGAAATTAATGAAGCATTTGTTATTAAAAGAGGATATCAAATTTGTTCTACTAAGCTTGAAAACAGTCTGTATGGGTTAAGACCGAATGAAACAAAAACTATTCTCAATATCGAAATGTTTAAGACAACAGAGACCCAAAATAAAAGACAAAAGGTTTCTCATGATACTCTTCTTTGGCATCTAAGACTAGGGCACATAAATCAGAAACGAATAGAAAAGTTGGTTAAAAGTGGACTTCTAAATAAGTTAGAAGATGACTCATTACCACTGTGTGAATCCTGTCTAGAAGGCAAAATGACCAAACGATCTTTTTCTGAAAAGGTTATAGAGTCAAAGAAACTCTAGAACTTGTGCATTCACACATTTGTGGTCCAACGAATGTTAAAGCACGAGGAGGATATGAATATTTCACCAACTTTATTGATGACTATTCAAGATAGTGGACTTAAGAAACAAAGATGTGCTATAGGGGTAAAACGAACATTTGACCTAGCTATAGTAACGAACGACATGTGAAGGATTTACTTACTGATCATAGTTATATCAAGTGGACAGAAATATATATCTACAGTGAGGGGAGATCAACTAGGCTGTAGTGGAGTGACCCGGTAGTTAACGGATGTTGGATAACTAGGTTAAAAGGGTTTAGCCGGTTAAACCTCGTACCATTGGAGCCCATGATCTGTAGGTCCATTAGGTCCCCTTGCTAGCTTGATACTGACCTTTGGAACAATATGATGGAAAGAATTAGAATTAATTCAAATTCGATTTAGGGAAATGAACGTACATATTTGACGTTACCGACACGTCGGGTTTTAAATAAACCGAGGTATGAGTGATTTAAAATATTTAAATATGATATAAATATAGAACACATGAATAGGGATTCATGGTTAAAAAATAACATTTCGAAAATGTTCGGAATTGGTAGCAAAATATTAATTTAATATTAGATATTAAATTAATTAATAATTATTTTAAATTAATTTTGAATTAATTTAAATTTGAAAAATGAAAATTGGATTTTATATTTTTCAGATTATTAATTATAAATAATTAAAATAAAAATTCAAGATAATTTTGAATTTAAGAAATTAAAAATTGAATTGAATTTTTGGAGGTGGAGTGCATGGTGATTAAACCCATGCACTCCCCTCACTTAAGCCACCAAAGTTACCCACTATTTGTGGGGTAATTTGGTGTCAAATTATGGTGAATTCCATCAGCTTCAATCCCTCTATAAATAGGGAAGCATTTGCGGAAGAAAAGCATCTTGAATCCTTAGAGAAAAGCTGCCAAAATCTCTCCAAAATATCAACCTCCATTGAAGCTTTTTCCCTTCAAAATTCATCACTAGAGGATTCCACGATCCGTTCCAAAGGCTTGAGGATAGCAAGGAAGATCAAGGGGTGGTTCTTGAAAACTTGGAGAAGAAAAACAACAAAAGGATTCAACCAATTTGTCAAATTAAAGAGGTTGGTACATGCTGCCCTGTTTTTCTTCATATGAACATCATGCTTAGTTTGATCAAATCGAACTTATTAAGTGCCTAAGATCCAAAATTGCTTCCGTATATTAGATATTAACACTTTCAATTTCAATAGCTCCTCGACGCTTATATACCTCTGTGCCCTTGATATAAACTCCACATATGTGCGTGGTCGGTTTCCACTGATGGAATTTAAGAGTTTCTCATCCTGCAAACCTGAAATAATAGCTGTTATTGTAACTCCATCATCATACCCTTCCACCTGTAGCACCTCGTTGCTGAAGCGTGCTAAACATTCACGTAAACTTTCTCCTTGTTTTTGCTTAATGGTCATTAAGTTGATTTGCGGTTTGCGTCGGTCCCTTGCTTTGAGGGATTGAGTGATGGAAGCCCACGCCAGTTCCTTGAATGACCCTATAGATTTTCGTGGTAGCTTGCTAAACCATTGCCTTGCTATTCCTGTCAATGTAAGAGAGAAAGTTCGCCACTTGGTTACTTTGGATGCTCCATCGAAGTCCATCCATGATCGGTAGGTATCTAAGTGTTGAACTTGATCTTTCTTGTCATCATTCTGCTGAAAAGTTGGTATCTTGAACTTCTGAGGTACTTCTACCTCCATAATGTCATTAGTGAATGGTAGATTTGCTTGCCCTATCAAGTCTTTGAGGCCCTCCTTATCCATTCCCCTCAATTGTATGTGTTGACTCTCTTCTTTCTTTTGACATTTCCCTCATCTTTGCCTTGGCCTCGGCCTCGACCTGAGCCCTAGCTCGGACAATCTTGTGCTCCTCCTCGGCCCTGCCACGAAAATTTTTCCCCAACGTGCTTTCACTGTATCTTGTGGCATATGCACTCTTACAAGCCCCCTTTTCACTCGGCCTGGGATCTCTTAGGGCTAAGTTGTCAGCTAGATTCAAATCAGGCATCTTGCTTGTGACGCTATCTGAATCTCTCATTTCCTCCATCAGAGCTCCCTTTTCTTTCTTGGGATCTCGAGCTGGCTGGTCCTCTAGATTCCTCAAGCTTCGATTTGATTTCTTAAGAATATCTAATATCTCGGCCAAACTCTGGCCCATATCATTCACCCTTCCTCTCAAGGCAGCAATCTCAACTTCCTGCGCCTAGAACCGTGGCCGAGGATCGCTTTCTTCTCCATGGCCTGTCGTATGCACTAAATTCTCTTTCTCCATTCCACCACTCATAGTCTTGCTTTCAATGTACAACGTTTACCGGTCAACACTCTTCCCCACAGACGCTACGAATTGTTCATGGTCAGATTTGGCCAGGCAGTTAGCCTAACTCCACGTGGCACCAACAATGAATTTGTGAAAAAGGGAGAAGACATGACCTGTAAGACGAGCAAACGTTGCACACTGGTGTGGTGCTAGCCACACACACTCCGATGCTTAAGTCAATTTCACCAGAAGAGAAACAACAAGTGTAGCAAGAAAATGAAAGAGACGAACCTGTTTTTTCTGGATCCTTTTCCTAGGTTGCTTCAATGTGTATTTATACTTTTTCTCCTTGTTAGGGTTTCTCTGGAGCCTAGAGGGATGAATCCAGATTGCCCCAAAATGGGCCCGCCATCTCACCTGGTTGGCCTCAGTAATGGGTCGAGGCAAACCACCTCCTCGACCTCGATATGGGGCTGAGGCCAAGGAGGCTTGTGAGGGGGCCACAAGCCTCCCTTTTCCTTCACTTGTGATGGACCACCTTACGAGAGTCGGGCCTGCTGCCTCCAGGTTTTTTATGCAATCAGGTTGAAGATAATCTTCACCTATAACAACTATCTTCTCCATGACTCTCCCTCTCCCTTAGGAATAGCCATCAGACTATCTTCATTCTATTTAAAGTCATACTGCATTAGTAAAAATAGAGGTTGTATGAAGTATTTATTACACAATTGAATGAGAAGAATCCATTTGCTCTCTCTTTTCTCCCTACTTTGGTCTCTCTAATTTCTCTTTTAGTGAGTGAAAAAAAAAACTATTGGTGTATTTTAAAAACGAAACAAATACTGAAAAGTAGAATTATAAAAAAAACAGTGAGTAGAGTAGTGTCTACTTCATGAAGTAGCACTACTCTTGCTAACAACATAATTGTGTCTACATTGCATATCGTCTCTTCATGAGACGACATGTTGTGCTTGAGGTCGTCGTCTCTTCCTCTGTACGCGAATTTAAAAGTACAATATTTAAATAAGAAGTTTGAAAACGATTATATTTTAATTAAAAGTTTTAAGAATTATAATATTAATAAAAAAAATGTCCTATTTATATATCATTACAATTCAAATAAAGACATCTTGATTATCATCAATCAATAATGAAATTAACACTTAAAAAATTATTATATTTTCCCTAAAAAAAATTATTATATTTTCAATTACCTTTAAAATTTTTTTTATGAAATTACATGATAAAATATATCTTTACAAAAATTAGAAAAAATGTAACTACCCATCGAATAATCTGCAAGTATATTTTTTTCTGTCAACTAGAGTATGCTCAATTGGCATAAAGCTTGTATTCCGATCAAGAGGTCGAAGGTTCAATCCCCACCCCCACATGTTATAAAAAATAAAGTATATTTTTTTTTCTCATAAATGCTTTTCCCACATGTTCTCTGTTAGATGCCAAGTAGATCGAGTTGGTGGACTTGCAGCAAACTATAAATCTCTTTATCCTGTATTAGGGGAAAAAAATTCATCGTTTAATTACAAACTTCCTATTGAAAAACCTTTTTTTTTTCCTCATCATGAAAGCAATCATTTTAATAGTTGTCAATCTGAACCTAATAAGACTTTAAATTATCATTCCAAATATTAATAGTTTGATGGTCACCCCTAATATTGTTGAACTAAAAAAAATTAGAAAACATTATGGCCACCCCCTTATATACTAGTCGAAAGTTTCATTGTTAGAACAAAAAAAAAAAAAAAAAGTTTAAATCTGATATATTTTTGGTTGTTTATCCAATTTTCTTCCTTAAACTTTTAAATATATTTTTGGGAAAAATATACTTTTAGTCTTTAAGATTTTGGTCCAAGTTTCATTTTGCTCTCTGAGTTTTCAAACTCGACAAGTTAGCTCCAGAGGTCTCATTTCATTTTGGTCCCTATGTCTAATTTCTCGTTAATAACTAACAGATTGCCCACGTGATACTAATTTTTTATTAAAAAAATATTTTTTAATTTTTAAAAATAAAAATTTTTATTTTTATTTATATGTATTATTTTTATTTCTTCATCTTCTTCTCCTTCAACACCACCACCACCCAACCTGCCGTCGGCGACCAACCGCTACTAGCGGCAACAAATTCTTTTTTTCCTTTTCTTCTCATTTCTTTCTTCTCCTTTCTCTTCATTTTTTTAAATAGAAAGGAGGGAGAGGGAGGAGGAGCTCCCTCCCTTTCGGACGCCAACGACGGGAGGAGGGAGCGCTCCTCCTTCCCTCCCTCTTTTTTTTTTTAATTGTTTTTTTCAAAAAAAAAAAAAAAAAGAAAATGAAGAGAAAGAAGAAGAATAGAAGAAAGAAATGAGAAGAAGAGAAAAAAAAACTTGTTGTCGCCGGCGGCGACGGGTGGTGTTGAAGAAGAACAACAAGAGAAGAAATAAAAATATATTTAAAAAATAATATTTTGATTACCTTAATATATCTTTATTTTTAAAAATAAAAAATAATTTTTTAATATAAAATTAGTGCTACGTCAGAAATCTTTTAGTTATTAACGGAAAATTGGATGGAGTGACCAAAATGAAACGAAATCCAAACTTCAGGCTAAATTATTGAGTTCGAAAACTATTTGACCAAAATGAAATCTAACCCAACTCTCCCGAACTAAAAGTGTTTTTTTTCAATATATTTTTTATCCTCACACTTAGAATAAAAAAATAAATAATAGTTCTAGCTTTTATTTTTTAATAAAATATATATATATTTTTTTTATAGAAACTTGATGTAATTACAGGTTTTCGTTTATTTACTTTATTAATGAAAGATGTCTATTTGGACAAGTATTTGAAGCTGCATTTAGTAAGTTAGATATCAAATTTTGAGAGATAAATGTATTTAAGTTCTTATCAAAATATCAATGAAAAGTTAACGTAAGAACTAAAATAATCATATATATATTATATAATATTGCATACTCACATATAAGATTTAAGAAGCTCCAAAATAAATATCGAAGTAAAGGAACCAAATAAGATTTAAACCAATAGTCCAATATTGACATTCATATTTTTTAAGCTTGAAGTTATTAATTTTTTTCTGAGAAATTATTTTAAAGACCAGAGCATACAATATAGCTTCGCAATTATATACTTTTAAATGCATCCAACAGTTAACTTTTCATTAATTATTTGATAAGAACTGAAATAATGTGTTCTTATGATCATGAGGTCATAAGTTCGAATTCTCGATCCTATATTGTTGAACTAAAATAAATGCATCCAATAGTCAATAGGAGGTTAAACATATCATTTCATGAACGTGCACCGATATTATGACCGCCACATTGAATAACAATTTCTAATCTTTAGTACAAAACTGATCATTTCACCACCTACCATTAGCAATAAGTTGTTCGAAAATTAAGTCTTCCTCGTTGCCCCTCCACCTTCCACTATTGATGAACGACACTTCCAATTCTGGATAAAGGTACTCAAAGTGGTTGAATATATATCCCTCCTCTTTAATGAAAGAACTTGTCCCCCACTTATTTCATTCCTCTATTTAATACATGAATTTTGTGAAACTTATTTTGAGATTTTGTTATAATTAAAATTTTGAAATTTTAAGGTAGTTCTTTGTTACACTGTAATATTAATTTGATTTTGTTTGAGGTGATTTTAAACTGTCAATCTAAGCATAACATAACTCAACTATAGTTAATGTATTATAATTTTGATAAAAGGTCAGAAGATTGGATCCACACTCCCCCATGTTGTTAAACTAAAAAGGAAAATGAATAAATAATTTTGAACAAAAGGTTCCATACTTGTGGAATTTTCTCTTCTCTTATTATGTGTCATAGAAAATTGATTGAAAAAAAAAACGATTGTAATGTTGGGAGAAAAATGCGGAATACACAAAGAATAATATAATATTATGACAGAAATCAATAATATTATAGTTATCTCTTGGGGAGTCGATAATAATAGTCATGAGAAATAATGAAAAAAAAGATAGGAAAAAGAGAACGACACTGAAAATTATACAGGTTTGCCCCAAGCTCGGGACTACGGCCAGTCTTCCGCAATTGTAGGTTCTACTATATTTCTAGAGATTACAAGAGCCCTCAATATCGCACTACAAAATGATCCCTCAATAGCCCAACAATAGTTGTTGACTTTCAAAAACCACAATTCAGTAGCTTGAGATACACAACAAAGAAATACTCTCGACCCGACAAGGAGAACAAATCACTATTCCCTTCTTAATAACTCATTGCCACTCATAAAATGAAGAAGAAAGAAGAAAATCAATTTTGCTGCAATAATTTGTTCCTCTCTGGCGTCACAACCCCAAAGATCATTCTCTCTCTCAAATTCATTATGTTGCAACCATACATATCTATATATAAGCCGCATGAAAAACCTAATGTTAAATGGGCCTTCGCCCATTTCTTCTTCCCTTTCTTTTCGTGCATTTCAAGGTTGTGTTTGGTTTTATGCCCTAAAACTTGTGGATAGTAAATGAAACAAATTAATTAACCTTAATAAAGTCTTATTTGATTGATTCAGTAATTTGTTATTGAATGTTTGAGTTTTGCATTAATTAACCCTAAATCCAATAAACTAAGATCCAATGTTGTTTAAATGAAACTTGGACTAGTATGTGGGGACATACGGGGATCAGTGTTCAAGTAACAACCTAAAAGGTCTATAGCATAGGGATAAGGTTGGGTACCTTATCCTGGTGACACTATGTGATACGACCCGTTTTTGTATTTGATAATGATGCAATGATCCAAAGCATCCATGTAGTAGAGATGCGAGTGGGGGTATCCTATGTAATGAGTTTGCATAAGACCAGATCACGAAATAGTAACCACTAACTGTAACACTGTTGAGTAGTTTAGGTTTCTATTTCAATAGGATGACCTAGGTAACTAAATCTGAATCCTGGGTATGTTATGAACTCCTTTTCACGAGGGATTATCCTTAGATTTGTATGGGTGAGAGTGGCCAGTTTGTTGACTCAATAAGCCTACCATTTCAGGGCCAAGACCGAGTGGGGGTTGGGAACGTAACATTACAAGATGGAATTCACTCCTTTCCCTATTGGAGCAAGTAGATGAGTGTTCCCTTAAGGGCTTATTCCGAGTCTTGAACAAGGGCGCCCTTCCTCTCCTGGCCCGAGTGGAACTATTGTTTATTGGTTGGACCATAAACAAATTGTTCATTAGAAGAATTAGTGGTACTTAAGGATCCAGAGATAATCTAGGGGTAAAACGGTAATTTGACCTAGGTGGCATTACGAACACTCGTGAAGGATTAACTTAGCAGTATTGGTCCATATCCATGGACACAAAAATATTCTGCAGTGAGAAGAGTGCAGCTGTGAGTCTTTAGTGGAGTGACCCGCAGTTAACGAATGTTGATTAATCTAGTTGAAGAGTTTGACCAATTAATCTAGTATCGTTGAAGCTTCTGATTTGTAGGTACATTAGGTCCCACTGGTAGTTCATAAAAGGTATTGAGGTAATTGAGTAATTTGAAATGTTCAAATTTACTAAGGGAAATAATATGATGCATGTAAATATATTTTAATATAAAGTTTATAGCAGTTCGACGGTTCGCGCGGGCGATTCAAGCAGTTCATTGACTATTCCAGCAGTCCGTTGGTTGGGTCAACGATTTCGGCTTGGTTCAGCGGTTTTTCTGGTCTAGTTCGAGTGGGTTTGACCTAGTTCGAGCGGTTTTGGTCCGGTTTTAGAGCGACTTGGTTCAAAGTGTAATCACTTCTTATTATGTGGAATTATCTGAGAATATGCCATTGTTATGCATTAATCCCAAGTATAAATCATGTAATACCATGTAATACCTAGAGCACTCTAGGGTTAGAATACAGGGAAGGGGGTGAAGCAAACTAAACACTTTCATAAACTGTACTCAAATGTATGGCACTGGAGGTTTGAATATTTAAAAGAGAAATGATGATCATGCGATTAACAGAAGCAAACAAATGGACAAATGCGGTAAGAGCTGAAAGAAAAATGAGGAGGAGATCAAGGCATTCACCGCAGCTACCACATGCTTTGATGCCCTCTCCTGTAGCATATACACAAAATAAGTTGATATTGATGCCTAAGTGAGAAATAAACATGTGATTCCCTTTTTATATTACACATGCATTTGGCGTAGAATTAAGAACGTTTCTGTTCACATAATTCATGCATTAGCGTAGTACTCTATTTACTTGCAAGTGGTTGAATTATCCCTAAGACAACCTAAATACGTTCATGAAATATCTCTTGCGGCAGTGTTAATCCTAAAGCAAACCAGACTACATGCAATGCATTTGTTGGAAATATGTTGTATTTATAAGTTGAGTAACACTAACAAACTTATTACTCCAAAGATGGCAGTAAACAATTACAGTGTAAATAACAGTACAGACACTGTATATAACGACAATTACAGAACTCAAAATAAACCAGAATAACAACATTGAAATTACAAATGTTGTAAATAGCCTAAATGACAGTAGCAATCACCACAACAAACCGACAAAACCTCAAGATATTGGTGAAGGAAATGATATGTAGTCGAGGCACGCTAATGAAGCGTTGTCCTGAAGACAATTATTCGCTCTGCACGGGTTGCTAGCAGACTGCAGCAATTGTCTCAGTAGGTGTAACAACCTGACTTCTTAATAAGCCTTTAAGGGATCGTTACGACAATGCATGCTTTGGAGGCCTTTTTAAATAAAAAAAAAACATTTTAAAACAAAATCCTAATTTAAGTGAAAACTTCAAACAAAACTTTTATTTGGGATCCCTAATTTTAAAAGTTTAAAATATTCTTAAATAATTTCTAAAAAAATGTAAATGTACATGGCCTCTAGAGAGTTTCTTAAACAAATTTACAAATAAAGTAAAACATAGTTCTTTAAGCGTAAGAAAAGTAAAATGTGAAATTCAGGTCCTCTCATGGTTGTCTATCGAATTTTCATCAATCGCCTTTCATCTGCCCTTACCCTTACCTGAAAAAAATATTTTTGAAAAGAATGAGTATTTTAAATACTTAGTAAGTGACCCTACTATTGAGGTTAGGTCACGCTTTAAAAACATTTTTTTTTTATCAACAATAAATATAATTTTTGTGGCTCTAAACTTTACTTTTAAATTTACTAAGGATATACATCAATTTCATGCATATCCTATACACATCAATTTCATGTGTCTTTCTAATGAGAGAGAATATACATCAATTTCATGCATATCCTAGACACATCAATTTCATGCGTCTCCTACGGAGGCCGTCAATTTCACGAAACCTTGAGGTCTTCAATTTCAAAAACCTCGACTTAGGTACATCAATTTCATGTCCCTAAGTCCTGTGTAGGCATCTCTGAATGTACATCAATTTCATGTACACACTTATAAACCCATAAATAATTTAATTTCATCACTTTAATGGAATTTTGAGAGACCACCAACAATCAATAATAATAAAGTTCATGCTTTCAATAATTTTAATAAACTCATACATAATTAAAATAATAAATTTATCATGTTCAATTCTCATGTTTTTAACAATCATAATAAATTTCAAGAACAACTCATAAACACAAGAATTTTAGGAAATCAATTATGCGCACCCAATTAAAAGGGTTCAACAGTAAGTTCACTTACCTTGGCTTAATCAATCTCGATCTAAAATTTCAATTAATTCAAGCAACGTCGCACTCGACCTCAACCAAACGATTGTACAAAAATAACTTCAAGCTTGCTAGTCGGACTTCTAAAATCACTATACTTCCAAATCCGACCCTTAATCGACGAGTGAATCTTGAAATCAATAACCAAACTAATGGGTAATCGTTTAAATTGCTTAAAACAACCAATTAAACTCTTTAAACAACTTACCCAAGATTGCAATCACTCAAAAATGCTAGGAAACGACCCAAACGTTGCTGCCTACTCAGAACCCACCGCTGAAAACGCCCAAAACAAAGCTGCTACTCCACCGAAACTCACCAAAACGCCCTCTACTGTTGTACAATCGTGAGACTCGCCGAAAAACGCAACAGCCACCGTCAGACGCGCCACGAGCTTCACCTGCGACTTGCACACCGACACCGCCGCTTGAAACTGGGACCCTCGCCTGAATCCGCGAACGTTGCTGCTGAGAGAGAAGGATGTCGCTGGAACGTCGTGAACCTGCTCGCCGGAGACACCGAAGTCGTTGTTGCTGCCGGAAGAGACACACTCGCCAAAGGGAGAGTCATCGGTCTGGTCGGAGCTGTTACAGTCGTTGGGTGTCGCTGGAAAAACTGCCGGCGTGGGTCTTGGAGGTTGCTATCGGGTTGGGGAAGAAGGAAGGGATGAGGAACACCCCACCTTGGGTTGCGTGCACAGCTATATAAAACAAAACCTAATGGGCATGGGCTTGGCTCTAACATTAGTTTATTTACAAAATTGCCACTCCAGTGCAAACTTTTAAATTTTCACCAATTTTTCATTCTTTTAAATTCCCTCCAATTCCAAATTAACTCAAAAACTAATGAAATTTGAAATTTTCTTAAATTACGGGTGTTACAGCAGGATACAATGACTAACTCCGGTAGAACAGCAACCTCAAACTACACGGATCTGGCAGAACCCTTGGATACTCACTCTCAACAAAACCAAACTCAAAAGAAGGAAAAATAAGAGAAACACGAAATGGAATGATTCTGAAATGAGGAAATGAGCTACTATTTATAGTTGTACAAATAGTAACTTCCTGAAAAAACGAAAGGGCAACAATAAATACTCTGTAATTATGTTTAATTACAGTGTATTTATGCGTATTTACAATAGTTGCAGAATACAGAAGGTCAAACGACTACTCTGTAATTATGAGCACGTTCAGTAGTTGTAGAACACGAAAAGACACCAACTATTCAAGTTCATACAAGTTAAGAATTTAATTCTTTGTCATTAAACTGAAGAATTAATCAACCAACTTGAACCTCTTGGCATTCAACCAATTACTTTCTTTCACAAATTACAACAAAATCCAACAATCCCCCACATGAAAGAAAGTAAGGATAAACAAAATAAAATCATTGAGACCAAACGAACAAGTTATACATGAGGAAAGGTGTCTTCTGGACTTGAACCTTCCTTAGCGAATATCCATCGAACCTACTGAAGAAATAGTGAGACTAGCTTTGGAACTATCCTTCTCGTGGTAAATTGAGACAACGGACATCACACATACTCATTTTGTATCTTCGAGTTCTATATGTTTGTGTCCATTTTGGTCCTGGATAAAATCCCGATTTCCTGAGAGCTTAAGAGAACATAACCCATTCAAAAAGTTCTCACAGAAGCGACCCACTTCTACTCTCACATAGGTGATATTGATTAAGAGTATTCTGCCATTATTCCTTTTGTATACAAAATATCAATATGACCTTAGCTTCGACAGATCACACACTCTTTAAATATCATAGAATTGGGAAGAAATTATAAGCTTCTTAGTGTGTCAATTATGAATCATTCAGCCAGTTTGCCTATTGAACCTAGATCTTGGGATCTTCAGTCAACTAGGTTAGGTTACCACCAAATAATTCATTTCATAGGCTTTAGCCCCATTTCCCTCGATGTATACGTCACTTGCTCTCTTGAAAATCCTTTCGTCAAAGGATCAACAATATTCTCTTTCGATTTAACATAATCAATGGAAATGATTCTATTAGAGAGCAATTGCCTTACTGAATTACGTCTATGTCTTATATGTCGTGACTTTCCATTATATACGTTATTCTTAGCTTTCATTGAGGCTGCTAAACTTTCACAATAGATACATATCGCACTCACAGGCTTTGGCCACAACGGAATATCTTCAAGGAAATTTTGAAGCCATTCAGCTTCTTCTACTGCTTTGTCAAGAGCTATAAACTCTGACTTCATAGTAGAACGTGTTGTACACGTTTGTTTTGAAGATTTCCATGATACAGTTGTTCCACCTAAGGTAAATATATACCCACTGGTTGATTTAGTCTCCATGCTATCAGAAATTCAATTAGCATCACTAAATCCTTCCAGTACACGTGGATACCTCGTATAATGGAATCCATAGTCTAAAGTGTACTTTAAGTACCTTAAAACTCTAACTAAAACATTCCAATGATCATGCCCAGGATTGCTGGTGTACCTTGCTAACCTTCCTACTGAATAGGGAATATTTGATCTTGTACAATCCATTATGTACATTAAGTTACCAACCACTCTCGCGTATTCTAGAGAAGATACACCTTCATCATTGTTCTTCTTCAACTTACAATTTGGATCAAAAGGAGTAACTGCCGGTTTGGCCTCAAATTGATCAAATTTTCTCAACACTTTCTCTATATAGTGAGATTGAGAAAGTTTGTATCCACTTGAATTTCTTGTTATTCGAATTCCAAGTATAACATCAGCAAGACCAAGGTCTTTCATATAAAAATTAGATTTTAACATCTGCTTGGTGGAATCAATGACACTTCGATTTGTTTCAATTAACAACATATACAAGCATACAATGACACAATCAATTGATTTATGGTTTTAACATAGACACATTTATCACAATCATTTATCTTTAAATAAATTTGATAACATAGTGTGATCAAACTTTTCATGTCATTATATGAGTGCTTGTTTCAACCTATAAAGAGACTTGACAAGTTTACAAACTTTATCTTCAAGCTCTTTTACAACAAACCCTTTAGGTTATGTTCCAAATAGATTTCTTCATCTTGACACAACTTCCTATAAAGTTTCGGGCTCATTGAATTCATGTTCAGAAGAAATAACTTTCTTAGCTATTTTGCTTCTCCTCGGTTCAAACTCAGTTTCCTGATCATCTTGACCTTTTGAAGAACTAGCCTCATAATTCCTTTTGACACCATTACTTTTGTGTCTTTCTTCTTTAAAAGGAAATATATCCTCAAAGACTTCAGCTTCAATAGATTCCATCAGGTATTTCTAATTTAACCACCAGGAATCTATAAGCAGCATTATGCATTGCATATCCTATAAATATACAATCAACTGTCTTAGGCCCATGTTTGGTCCTTTTCGGTTAAGGAACTTGTACCTTTTCCAAACACCCCCACACTTTCGACATTCTATATGAGGGAAACCTTCTATTCCACACTTCATAAGGTGACTTATCACTTTCTTATGTGGAATTCTGTTTAGTATAAAATTTGCTGTAAGCAACGCCTCCCCCCACAAATTATGAGGTAAACCTGAACTATTCAACATGCAATTAACCATGTCCTTCAAAGTTTGGATTTTCCTTTCAGCTACACCATTTTGTTGCAGTGTATAAGGTGTTGTAGTTCGATGGACTATACCATTAACTCCACATAATTCATAAAGTATTGATGATTCATATTCACCGCCTCTATCTGATCTAAACACCTTTATCCTCTTTTCAAGTTGATTTTCAACTTATGCCTTATATGTTTTAAAAACATTTAAGGTTTCATCTTTACCTTGTAATAAATACACATAGCAATATTTACTACAATCATCAATAAATGTGACAAAATATCTCTTACCACCTTTTGTTGGGGTACTTTTCATGTCACATACATCACTGTGGATTAAATCAAGTAACTCATTACTTCTTTCCACAGATGAAAATGACTTTCTAGTAAATTTTGATTCAACACAAACTTCGCATTTGTGTCTATTATCAATATTAAAATTAGGCAATAGTCCTAAACTTACCATTCTTTGTAAAGAACGATAATTAACATGCCCCAACCTAGAATGCCATACATCACACAACTCAACAATATAAGCAGAAGAGTCGTTATTCTTATTATTATTTTGGGGCATTTGTGCCAGTACATTCAATTTGAACATGCCATCATTCAGATAGCCCTTTCCTACATACATACCCCCCTTGGTCAGAATAAACTTATCTGACTCAAATACAAGTTTGAACTCATTTTTATTAAGAAGTGTTCCTGACACTAGGTTCTTACGAATCTCAGGCACATGCCACACATCATTGAGGGTAAGTATCTTTCCAGAAGTCCATTTCAATAGGACCTTCCTTTTACCTGCCACAGAGGCAGTTGAAGCATTTCCCATGTACAACTTATCACCACCATCTAGCTTCTCATATGTGGTGAACAAGGACTTGTCCTTACAAATGTGCCTAGTAGCACCAGAATCAATCCACCAACCTTTGGAGTCAGAAGCCATATATACCTCAGATATGACAACAACCAAATTATCATTTTCCATGACATTGGCCTGATTGTTAGAGCTTTGACCCTTCTTGTGTCTACATTCTGCAGCAATGTGACCATTTTTACCACAGACCCAACAAACTCCACGAATGCGTTTGTTGACGTCATTCCTTGGTCGATGATTCACATTTCTCTTCTTAAATTGTTGCTTCTTGGGATCACGCCTTGAAGCTTCAGCAACATGAGCATCAACTTCAACTTTTTTGTGAAGCTTTGTCTCCCTTTCTATTATTTTCCTCTATGCGAAGTTTTACAGCAAGGTTTTCCATGGAAAGCTCCTTTCGCTTATGTTTGAGATAGCACCCGAAGTCCTTCCATGAAGGAGGTAACTTCTCAATCACAGCAGCAACTTGGAATGGCTCACTGATGTCCAATCCTTCACTTTGCAAATCACTACTAATAATTTGCAGTTCTTCCATCTGATTGACTACCAACTTGGTATCAATCATCTTATACTCTAAGAATTTTCCCACGAGAAACTTCTTAGTACCAGCATCTTCCAACTTATACTTCTTGTCTAATGCCTCCCACAATAGCCTTGATGTAGCATAGGTATTGCAGTAGACATTATACAAGGTGTCTTCAAGACCACTCAATATATAATTTCGACATAAAAAATCCGATGCATCCATGTTTTCTTATCAGCTTCAGTTTCAAGGGTATGAGCTTCTTGTGGTGTAATTGGGCAATCATCCTTCAAAATGTGAGAAAGATTCAGGGTGGTGAGGTAGAAAATCATCTTTTGTTGCCATCTTTTGAAGTTTTCTCCCTTGAACTTCTCTGGTTTCTCCGCATGAGTTTTGAGAATGGTAGGAGCAGCAACATTAGGAGCAACAATATTAGAAAAGGAGCTTGCATCCATTGTTAATTGTCTTCAGATTGTTGGAAATACGTTGTATTTATAAGCCGAGTAACACTAACAAACT
The DNA here is from genome assembly GCA_036850905.1 of Luffa acutangula. NCBI lineage: Eukaryota > Viridiplantae > Streptophyta > Magnoliopsida > Cucurbitales > Cucurbitaceae > Luffa > Luffa acutangula. Next base: position 12,387,709 of record CM072094.1, on the reverse strand, counting down.
TATTACTCAAAAGATGGAAGTAAACAATTACAGTGTAAATAACCGTACAGACAATGTATATAACGACAATTACAGAACTCAAGATAAACCAGAATAACAACAGATTAAAATTACAAATGTTGTAAATAGCCTGAACGACAGTAGCAATAACCACAACAAACCAACAAAACCTCAAGAACTTGGTGAAGGAAATTATATGTAGTCGAGGCACGCTAATGAAGCACTGACCTGAAGACAATTATTCGCTCTGCACGGGTTGCTAGCAGACTACAGCGATTGTCTCAGCAGGATACAACGACTAACTCTGATAGAATAGCAACCTCGAACTACACGGATTTGGCAGAACCCTTGGATACTCACTCTCAACAAAACCAAACTCAAAAGAAGGAAAAATAAGAGAAATAAGAAATGGAATGATTTTGAAATGAGGGAATGAGCTACTATTTATAGTTGTACAAATATTAACTTCCTAAAAAAACGAAAATACAACATTAAATACTTAGTAATTATGTTTAATTATAGTGTATTCATGCGTATTTACAATAGCTGCAGAATACAGAAGGTCAAACGATTACTCTGTAATTATGAGCACTTATAGCAGTTGTAGAACACGAAAAGACACCAACTATTCAAGTTCACACAAGTTACGAATTTAATTCCTTGTCATTAAACTCAAGAATTAATCAACTAACTTGAACCTCTTGGCATTCAACCAATTACTTTCTTTCACAAATTACCACAAAATCCAACAGCATTATTTTGCTCTACTTTGAAATTTCAACCTGCATTACCCTTTCGGGATTTATCATGCTTCTATCGCAACCGGCTGGCTAGACGAGTGTTAGTAATGATAGAATTAATGTTGGGTTTATGCCTTAAAACTCGTAGATATAAAATGAAACAAATTAATTAACTTCAATAAAATGTTATTTGAGTGACTCAATAATTTGTTATTGAATAATCAAGTTTTGCATTAATTAACCCTAAAATCTAATAAACTAAGATCCAAGGTTGTTTAAATGAAACTTGGACTAGTATGTGGGAACATATGAGGATCAGTGTTCAAGTAACAACCTAAATGGTCTATAGTATAGGGATAAGTTGGGTACCTTATCCTTGCGACACTATGTGATGCGAGCCGTTTTGTATTCGACACAGATGCAATTATCCAAAGCATCCATGTAGGAGACATGTGAGTGGGAGTATCCTCTGTAATGAGTTTGCATAAGACCGGACCGCGAAATAGTAACCACTAGATGTAACGTCGTTGACTAGTTTAGGTTAGGATGACCTAGGTAACTCAATCTGAATCCTGAGTCTGTTATGAACCCCTTTTCAGGAGGGATTGTCCTTAGATTTGTATGGGTGAGAGTGACCAGATCGTCGACTAAATAAGCCTACCATTTCAAGGGCAAGACCGAGTGGGGGCTGATAGCGAGCATAGCTAGCTACTTTTACTTATTTAATTTAACTAGTCTTTTATGATGTTTGGGCCATTTTATTGTGCTTTATTGTTTATTTTGTAGGAAATGGTTGATTGGAGCTATAATGCCATATTAGAGTTAATCGGGTGCTCGGGGCGTGAAAAGATGCAAAGGAATGAAAAGAGTAAAAGAGGAAAAAAGTCAAATCTCGGTCAACAGCAGGCTAGCGTCGAGACGCTAGCTCTTGAGCGTCTCGACGCTCACATTCCATATCAGATTAGGCGCGTAAAGCTCACAGCGTCGAGACGCTGTGATAGGAAGCGTCCCGACGCTACCGTTTTTCCTTATTCAGAACGCGCGTATAAGAGGCAGAGTCTCGACGCTAAGACGAAAAAACAGAATAAAGGCTTATTTTCGGCTAGGTCTTTGGGGAGTTCGATTTGGGACCTTTGAGAGCCGAAAACAGGGCAGAACAGAGCACTTGGAGGCTGAAAACAAACGGAGGAATTTGGAAATCAACCCATAGTTCGTGGGGATCGTGACGGGGACGTCGGATTCGGCCTATATTGAGTTTTCTTTTCCCTTTCCTTTCTTTAGTTAGATTTATGGCTTTCACATGTTTAGTTGAGCTTGTATTTACATTCATGAGTAGCTAAACTTGTAGCTTAGGGATTGATGTAGTTGATTAAGTTTATGGATTGATCTATGGTTTAAGTTGTGCAATGTTATTGTGTTTGTAATCTTGATTTAATGCTTTCAATTAATTGGCCATTAGTTGAATGATTTAAGTTTCGAATCTAGCTCGGGAGAGGGGATTTGATCTAGACTTACTCAAGATTGCATGAATAAAGTTTATTTTCTAATTCATGACGGTTTTAGATTAACTTTAGAATTGGTTAAAAGATCTCATTGCCTTGCATGTTAATAAACTTAGATAGGGATATCAAGTTGGTTAATTTGCATGAGAATCAATTATACTCGGGAGAGGTAGTTGTGATTAAAGGGTATTTGGCTCATAATTTCATTGTGCATAATAACTTATTCTTTAAAATCAATCCTAAACTAATTCGGCGAAATCAATTCCCTAAGTAGTTTTCCCAATTGAATTTCCATTCTTTTCACTTGCTTTGATTTGGTTTTCTTATCATTCATTCATCACTTTTTGATCCCTAAATAAAATTGAGCGAGATTATTCACAATACTTGATTTGCTTAAAAATCCAATCCAGAGGACGACACTCGTATTTACGAACACTTTATTATTACTTGACCCGTGCGCTTGCGGTTAGGAAAAGTCCACATCAAGTTTTTGGCGCCGTTGCCGGGGATTGGCACATTTAGCTAGATTGATATTGTGTAAAAATTGTTTGATCTTAATTTAGGGTGTATTTTATTTTTTTAGTTGATTGCATTTTTTTTTCCTTATTTGTTTTGCTTTCCATATGTGATTTTCTAGGTTAGTTTTTCTTTTAGTTGTGTAATCTTTTCTTTATTTGTTCTTGTTTTTCCTTTTCTAGATTAGTTTCCTTATTTGTGTTCTGCCATATTTAATTTTTGTATTCCATATTATGTTATTTTGTTTCCTTTTCTAGATTATATTTTCCATATTTAGATTAGTTGTTTTCTTTTCTTTGTTGCTTTCCATAATTATTTTCTTTCCTTTGTAGGGTAGTTTTGTTTGTTTATGCGTAGAGATAAAAATTTAATTTTAGCACCTTTGGATCCCGAGATAGAAAGAACCATCCATAGGCTTCGAAGGGAAAATAGAGAAAATTTTCAAATGGCTGACCAAAATCAACCTGAGGAGCCTAGGCCTATTAGAGACTACTTTCAGCCCGTATTTCAGGGGCAACAGTCGGGGATTGTCTATGCACCGATTAATGCCAACAACTTTGAGCTGAAGACCGGTCTCATTCAGATGGCTCGAGACTGTGCATATAGAGGATCGCCCACCGAGGATCCGAATTCTCATCTTAAATCATTCTTGGACATTTGTGGGACGGTAAAGATTAATGGAGTGTCTGAGGATGCTATTCGCTTACGTTTATTTCCCTTTTCTTTGCAGGATAAAGCACGAGATTGGTTGCAGTCTATTACTCCTGGGAGCATCACCACCTGGGATGCTTTGGTCCAGGCCTTTTTAAAGAAATTTTTCCCTCCTGCAAAGACGGTCAAGCTGAGGACCGAGATTGGGACATTCCAACAACAATATGATGAACAGCTGTTCGAAGCTTGAGAGCGATTCAAAGAGCTACTGAGGAAATGTCCTCAGCATGGTTACCCCGATTGGCTTCAGGTACAGTTGTTTTATAATGGTTTAACTCCTAGTACAAAAACGATTGTTGATGCAGCTGCAGGTGGGACTCTGTTGTCCAAGACCGTGGAAAACACTCGCACACTTCAAGAGGATATGGCCACCAACAGCTATCAGTGGCCATCTGAGCGGTCTACACCTAAAAAGATTGCTGCTGGAGTGTTCAAGGTTGATAAAGTAAGTGCACTTCAGGCCCAGATGACTTCCCTCGCTAATGCTTTTATGAAATTTTCAGGTACAGGGAGTGCACAGTCAATTGAATCAGCTGCTGCTTTAGCATCCAGACCTCAGGAGGAGACCATCGAGCAGGTTCAGTATGTATCAAATTTTAATTCTAGGGGATATAATAATAGTTCTACACCTACACATTATCACCCTAACAATAGGAACCATGAAAATTTCTCTTATGCTAATACTAAGAATGTTCTTAATCCTCCTGGTTATGCCCCTCAAACTCATGATAATAAAAAGTTAGAAGATCTTGTTGGAGCTTTCATTGCAGAGTCTAGTAACAGGACAACCAAATTAGAGGAGGCAGTCATTGCTATCAACACCACAGTGAATGGCCACAGTGCTGCCATCAAGAACATTGAAACTCAGCTGGGACAGTTGGTGAATGTTGTAAGCACCATGAATAAAGGTAAGGCCCCACAGCTGAACAAGAGAAACCCCAGATGGAATATTGTAAGGCAATCACTGTGCACCAGGAGGAATCCGAAGAGGAACCTGAATCTGAGGACTATGAAACGCCTACAGGGGAAGCTGAGGAGGACACATCAGCTGATGAGGCCGAAAAGCCTAACCTTGAGCCTCCTATTCCTTCTCCCACATTAATGGTTCCCAAGGAAAAGAAAAAGAAAAAGAAGAAAAAGAATAATCAGGTTCAGTTTGATAAATTTATGAATGCTTTTATGAATCTGAATATTAATAAAGGCATTAGAGATGCCCCAATACAACAGGTTCATGAAGGAGTGGTTAGCAAAGAAGCGAAAAGAAAAGAAGGTTAACATTGTTTATCTTGCTTTCACATGCAGCACCAGAGTACAACAAAAAGTACCTGAAAAAGTAGCAGATCCAGGGAGTTTTTCTGTTCCTTGTAGTTTTGGTACTTATTCTTTCAGAGCATTATGTGATTTAGGTGCTAGCATTAATATCATTCCTCTATCGTTGTGTAAAAAGTTAGATATAGGTGAGATTAGGTCTACTCCTGTAAAGCTCCAATTGGCTGATCAATCTGTGGTGAGACCAGTTGGTATTGTAGAAAATGTTTTAATCAGAGTAGGTAAATTTTTCCTCCCTATTGACTTGTATGTTATGGACATGATAGAAAATCCTTCAATGCCTGTCATATTAGGACGACCATTCCTCGCTACTGGGCGAGTGATTATAGATATTGAGCGCAGGGAGCTCACTATTAGAGTCAAGAACGAAAAAGAAATCTTTAAAGCAGTTGAAGACTCTAAAGATGAAGTGCTTTTCATGGGCTACAGGAAAGGTGCAAGAAAGAGCACCTCCGTTGGATTCACAGAACAAAAGCCCCCTTGAAGCAAGATCAACACGTCGAGCTAATGACGTTAAACAAGCGCTTATGGGAGGCAACCCAAGTAAGTTTATTGTATTTTCTTGTTGTTTTTGATTTATTGTTTGTTTTTGTTTTGTAGGTCTTGTTTTCTTTCTCTCCTTTGCTTTCAAGCTTTCAAGATTCCAAGATCTCAAGCAAGAAGTCATCATCATTCCAGGCCAGTATTGTTCACTCATGTCATTCTTTTATTGTTCTCATGCTTGTTTATGTCTTATTTTCTTTATACATTGAGGACAATGCATATTTTAAGTTTGGGGGTGGATTAGCATGTTTGTGGAGCCCTTGAGCATCTGAGTTCGGGCTATAGTTTTGAGCTTTCTTTGAATTAGCATGTTTGTCAATTCTGAGTTCGGGCTTAGTGCCAGTGTAGAGGGAAGATGAGCTGAGAGTTTAATAATCCAATCCCGAGCTAGTAGAGTCTGATCTTGTTGAGTTAGATCTCGCTTGTGCAAAAATTTTGGAAAAATTTTAATTTGTCTCCCTCATTGGTCCTTGTGTGCATATCTCTTGCTTGCTTGGTTATTGACTTTTGAGCCTTGAGGATTGAGTTATGATTGTTGCATCCATTCTTCCATTGTATGTCTGATTTAGAGTTTGCTCGAGGACTAGCAAAAGCTTAAGTTTGGGGGTATTTGATAGCGAGCATAGCTAGCTACTTTTACTTATTTAATTTAGCTAGTCTTTTATGATGTTTGGGCCATTTTATTGTGCTTTATTGTTTATTTTGTAGGAAATGGTTGATTGGAGCTATAATGCCATATTAGAGTTAATCGGGTGCTCGGGGCGTGAAAAGATGCATAGGAATGAAAAGAGTAAAAGAGGAAAAAAGTCAAATCTCGGTCAACAGCAGGCTAGCGTCGAGACACTAGCTCTTGAGCGTCTCGACGCTCACATTCCATATCAGATTAGGCGCGTAAAGCTCACAGCGTCGAGACGCTGTGATAGGAAGCGTCCTGACGCTACCGTTTTTCCTTATTCAGAACGCGCGTATAAGAGGCAGTGTCGAGACGCTGTCTTGACAGCGTCTCGACGCTAAGACGAAAAAACAGAATAAAGGCTTATTTTCGGCTAGGTCTTTGGGGAGTTCGATTTGGGACCTTTAAGAGCCGAAAACAGGGCAGAACAGAGCACTTGGAGGCTGAAAACAAAGGGAGGAATTTGGAAATCAACCCATAGTTCGTGGGGATCGTGACGGGGACGTCGGATTCGGCCTACATTGAGTTTTCTTTTCCCTTTCCTTTCTTTAGTTAGATTTATGGCTTTCATATGTTTAGTTGAGCTTGTATTTACATTCATGAGTAGCTAAACTTGTAGCTTAGGGATTGATGTAGTTGATTAAGTTTATGGATTGATCTATGGTTTAAGTTGTGCAATGTTATTGTGTTTGTAATCTTGATTTAATGCTTTCAATTAATTGGCCATTAGTTGAATTCACTCATTCCCCTATTGGGATAAGTATATGTGTGTTCCCTTAAAAGATTCTTTTGGGTCTTGAACAAAGGTGTGTCGTCCTCTCATGGCCCGAGAGGAACTTCTGTTTAGTGGTTGGACCCTAAACAACGTGTTCATTAGAGGGATTAGTGGTACTTAAGGATCCATAGGTAATCTAGGGGTAAAACGGTAATTTGACCCAACTGGCGTTACGAACACTCGTGAAGGATTGACTTACTGTTATGGTTGATATTTGTGGACACAGAAATGTTCTACAGTAAGAAGAGTGCAGCTGTGGGTCTTTAGTGGAGTGACCCACAGTTAACGAATGTTGATTAACTTGGTTAATGAGTTTAGCCAATTAATCTCGTATCGTTGGAGCTCATGATCGGTAGGTGATGGGACTTGTCGAAGGTCCGAGACAAATAAAATTTATAATCCATGGCACTACTACTAATTTTGTAGCAATAGCGGCCAGGGTCGAACACAGGGAAGGGGGATCTAATAAGTGTAGAATTTCGTGCTTATGAAAACAGGGGGGATTTTTGTGATTGAAGACAAACAAAAATTAAATAATATAAATGCATAATTTTAAAAGACTGGAAGCTAAGCATGCAGAATGGAAATAAGATGAGATAAATATCATAAAAAGTGGATCGTTGGATTAGGATTTATTATACCTTATTCTAATTCATTGACTTCCTAGTTTTCTCTAATAATCGTTCTAAACTGATTTTATTAGTCTGGTCGGCTTCTGGGTTACTCGGAGGACCCCCCTACACTAACCTATGCTAATTAACTCTATCGTTCACCACCCCTCATGCGTAATGTAGCAACCATCCGAGACCTCTACAACGGTTACTACTTATATCTAACCAGTTTATTAACAAGCAATCTTGCAACCACCTATTAAAACTAGTCGCTTTGGGATCGTGAGTCCGAAATCGCAAGAACTAAATTTAAATGCAATTAAATCTAATTCCTACAACCTTTAACATGCATCCTAGGCCTAGCAAGGGTCGTCTCGCGTAGAGAGTGGTTTTCCTCAACCTAGTGGCTATCTAAAAATAACTGATAGAATACACAAGCGGTAATTGTATAGGGCGTCAATCCTAATTGACTAGCCTCATGTATTGGTTTAAATTGGATTACATGCAAAACTTAATAAAAACTCAACAAGAATAGAAAATGTAAACCAGAAAACTCAACCAATAATAATTAGAATCAAGACATAAATCCAATCCAACAATCTAAACTGGTTTAGCATGCATAGATGAAGTAAAGGCAACAAATAACATAAAGAAATCCATAGAATATGGCCAACAATGGCCTACAAGAGTGCTGGAAAATAAAAAAGGCAAAGAAATCGTAAATTAGATCAAATTTATAACCTAACGACGGACTAAACCGAGACTACATATATATAGAAATCACGTCGGCGTCGAGATGCCAAGGTGCAGCATCTCGATGCCACGAACATATTACTTCGGCCCGAACTCGCGTCGGCGTCGAGACGCCAGCCTCATATCCCAACTTGCTGCTCAATTTCTCGGCTTAGTCTCGCTTCTTCTCGGTTCGGGGCTTCGATCTTTGTACTTTGGTGTCACAATTCATGCCCGTTTCAGCAAAATTGGGTCTCTTCACCTCCTCTCCTTCCAAAACATCGAGATGGCTCCAAAAACTCCGTAATTGGCCCGAATTAACACCAATTAGCGCAATCGACTCCCGACACGGCCTAAGCTCAATTAATCTGTAAATATGACAAGTAAAGCATAAAATGACCCTAACAAGCTTAGATTAGAGGCGATAAAATAGGACTATTTAGGTCCTATCAGTAGGTCCATTAGGTCTCCCTGCTAGCTCGTAAAGGATTCTGAGGTTAAATAGTCTTGAATAGAATTTTGAGTGTTCAAACTCATTAAGGAAATTTTAGTAAATTGTATGTGATGCAATTATATAATGTATGGAGATACATTATAGTATAAGTTTAATTAGTGAATTAAACTTTATAATAAAATTAATTTTGTATGTGATCAAAATTAATTAATGAGAGAATTTAATATTTGAAGGAACTCAAATATTAAATATGAATTAGATTCGTATTGAAACTATACGTTAAAATTAATATGAATAGGGATTCATATTAAAACTATAGTATATGAGATAATGCATTTGAATATGATTCAAATACGAAATTAATTAAATATGTGATATTTGATTAATTGATGAATTAATTAATTAGAGAATTAATTAATTTGTTTAAATATGATTTAATCAAATTAATTCTATAGTTTACAATTTATGTACATTTTATGCACATTAAAACTATAGGGTAAAAAAGAGAGACATATTTGAATATGATTCAAATATAATTTAGTTAAGTATACGATATTTAATTAACATGGGGAACAATTAATTATTGAAATAATTGGTTGGCCTAATTAATTTGATTGAATATGATTTAATCAAATTAAAACTATATATTATGGTTAATTTAATTGGACTTGCTTTAGTTAAATTAATCATATACATAATATATAATTAGTTTAATTTGATTGTTATTTGATAATAATTTATTTAAATATGGCCAAATGGAAGTTACACATCAAGTAACTTCTCCACTCCTAATCATGAAATACAGTGGTTATTATCACGATGATTCTCTCTTGGTTTTTTGGCGTGTGAGAAACACAGAAGAGGGATTCTCTCTCTCCATAAAAATTCTCTATTTCTCTCTAAAAACTCTCAAGAAAGACAGCAAGGGATTGCTGTAAATTATTTCCCATCCAAGATTATTGGTTCCCACAAACCATACCTACAGTAATCCAGAGGATAACAGTGGCACTTTTGTGGTGGTGTCTTGGATTCTCAAATTCAGGCGTGAATTTGTTCGTTGGGAGCATTGCGCTGTCCAAATTTGATCTACAACAAGTAAGTGTTACTAAACTTTGTAGAATTGCATGCTTAATCTAGAATGAATGTTATAGAATCGTTCTGTTGTTAATTTAGTCCCAATGTACCGGTATTCTGTGTAATTGAAATTGATTTACAAACGATGAAAATCGCTTCTGCTTGGGATTCAATTCCTTCAATTAACACATCTAAGCAGAAAGCATCAATAACATTCAGTCAAATGTAATGCATACAGTAAGAGTTCATCGCCGCATGGGCGCCTAGGCTAAGCCTTGATAAAAGAAAATTAGCTCATGTTATCAAGGGAATACGTAGAGCATAAAATGAATATAATAAATAGTTGTGTTGGACAAAACTTCCTTCACTGGTCTCCTCTCTCCCCTCTTCTCTGTTCTCCCTTTCTTGAGTGAATGGCTGGAATTTATAGATGTTGCCTTGTGCAAAGTGATTCTAGATATTCAAGAAATCTTCACAAATAACTCAGAAACGTGCAAGTATACACATCATGGCAGCAAGTGATAAGTAAATTAAGATCGTTCTCCACAGGGATTGGCTTAGGGAATTTTACTACTTCTAAGCTTGATTTTTAATGAAATTCAATGTAACCGAGGAACAATATTTTTCCTTAACTAAATGCAAGAGATTGAAATGGCAAACAAGCTTAAAATGACAAGAACTAAAGTAGAATTCAATAAAAACAGCGAATTAGCACAGAGAAGACAAGGTTCAGATTAGGGGCTGTCTACTCTCACAAGCTGCTTGCTGTAGCAGAACTCTAAATTTGCAACTCACCCAGTATTTTCTACGGGAATTTTCCAATTCTCCTATAGGTAAGGTGATTAAACTCCCATTTAACCCCTTCTTTTTAGCTCCACTGATTTAGTGCCTTAGGTGGTTATTTATCCCTAAATACCCACTCATTTTCATGATCATTAAAGACTAAGGTAAAGCAAAGTAGTCGGTTATCTATTGTTTTCCCAAACACTAAACAACAATCCTAGAAAATGGTTGGCCAAACGAAATTCCAGCTTTAAGCATGAAGAACACTTTGCTTTAAGTTGCAATGTATAAAGTTCCACAAAAACAAACAACAAGTTCAAGCTTAAGCACCCTAATCCTCACCTAAGAGGATTTAGCTCATGTTCAAGGTGAAAATAATGAAAATACAGCAGCCAACAACCATATCAGTCATGATTACAACCTTAAATACCAACTAATCACTAGGAGAAAGAAGAATAAAAGAAGAGGAGTGAAGAGAAGAAGCTTCCAAGGGAGATTCCAGCTTTCCCAAGCTGGAAATTCCTCCAAACAGCAGCCTCCTTGTCCTTTTTCCCCTTCAATGATAGCAGCAACTCCTAGGTCAACTTCTCCAACTTCTCTCATTCTTTTTGGGCAAAAAAACATTTATACCCTCTCTTTTTCTTGAATTCAGGGCTGATTAGACATATAACTCCACATGGACCTTCCCCAATTGGTTGAGATAGGACAAATCAGCTCCACATGGCTGCCAGCTCAATTAATGAAGGCTTACACGGATTTGGCACGTGCAGAATTTTATTACCCAGACTTTCTGCCTTCTGCTTGTGAAATCAGTTGCTACAGCAAAATCTGAGTGGCCCTATACCAGAAAAATCAGCTTAAACATAAGAAATCTGCACCAAATTTAGTTCAAGCCTTGCCTATTGATATGTAAAAAAATGTTCATCAAAGAATACTCATTTTCAAGCACAAACCAAAGCTCAAACACATCAAAGAATAGAGTTTTTAAGCCTAAAAGAGAACCAATAGCTCTTATTTCTAAGAGCTATCAAACCCCCAAACTTGAATCATTGCTCGTCCCTGAGCAATGCTAGCCTACAAAAACTCTAACTCATCATCCCATATCCAGCTTGCAGTCAAAATGGCCTACTAAAGCACCTAACTACTTCTTGACAAGCCTACCTCTCTGAATGCATACAACAACTCAACAAAACATTCATTTTTTAAAATACCCTTTCAACTTGGCATTCTCAAATTTTTAGCGCTCTTCTAATGATCCTCTAGCTCAACCTATTTACAAAAGCCATCATATCAAATTATACCAGCCTATTGACATCAAGGAAGCCACTAACCTTCAAGCCTAAACTTAGCACAAATCTCAATCCTAAAGCTTGCAAAGCAATCCTATAGTCTCTTTGCCTAGCCTCTAAAGCTTCTAAGCTCAACCTAAACTTCTCTCTTAACTTTTTATTCTCCTTTTTTTTTTTTTACCAACTTAGAAAGTCTCGTAGGTCATAGCTCTTTGGTCCAAGAATGGCAACACTTTATGGTGAAACTCACCTTAGCCTCCAAGCTCATCACCTAACGAGAACTACACTCATTTCCCTTAGAGTTGACTAAGATTTGCTCTCTAGCAACCACTTCCTTGCTTCTTAGAATGGCGACACTTTTTGGTGAAGCTCACCTAAGCCCTGGGGAAGGTTGTAACCTTCAAGCTAACACTCATCCCTTTTTCATCTCATTTGAACTTTTCTTTTCTACTCTTTTTTTTTACGTTTTCTCTTCCCTTGAGCTACTTTTTGACGCAGGGGCAAACTATGGGTATCATAAATCCCCCTGGTTACTAGGCAAGCTCAAGGAGAACAGAAAATCTTCAAAAAGGGAGAGGAGTGCATCCTAGGCAAAACTAAGAGAAAGAGGAATGCTTTCTAAGTTGCCTTTTCTATTTCTTTTTCATGCTTTTTTTTTTACAAGGGTTACCTCACCCCCAAACTTAAACCATTCATTGTCCCCAATGAATGAGAAAGCAAGGCAATGACCCCCAAACTTATTTTTTTAGAGAAGCTAAGACTTATTGCTTAGGAGGATTATAAGGTTTGGGCAAAAGGACTAGGAACAAGCTTTCCTAAGATTTGAGCTAAGCTAAGGAGGAAAATTAGGAAGCTTCCTATCCACATAAGGACTTAAAGCACAATAAGATAATCTAACTAAGAAAACAGGCTAAGCTATTGGGGATCATTATACCGAAGACAACTTTTGCACATTACACAGATTTTTTTTTTCACAGCTGCTGTTGCAGCATTCAGGAAGGCTAAGCTTAACCAAAAGAACAGCCTAGAGCTACAGTTAGGCCTTACCTACTTCCACACAAGCTGGACAATCCATATTTTCAGAGCAGAACACCATATACCAGCTGCAACATGCTAAAAATCAGCAATTCAAAATTCTCTAACAGAAAATTCATGCACCAGATGGCTATTCTAGCTTATTTAGCATTCCAAGCAAGCATAACACTTCAAAGCATCAACACTTTAGCAGCTTACCAATCTTAACACTTTGCATGAAATGACTTTTCTAAATTAAAATATCCATTCAAGCAAAAATGGCACTATCTAAGATTTAGAGGTATATCACATAACATTTGAAACAGAAAAGAACGTGTGCATTTTTGCGCTACTAAGCTTTCTCAATTTCAGATCTTTGGTACTTATGCATTTTCCAACACTCAAAGGGCACGATTTCATTAAAATAGATGCATTGTACACAAATGAGCAGCTTCCCAAAACAGCACCAGCACCTAAAACAGCACCTAGGCAAGCTAAAATAAAAGATATGCTGTTCATTGATTTAACTTTTAGCATCAGCACATTTTTTTTTTTCAGATAACGCCTAACAAAGCTACTCAAAGATAAAAGATAAAGAAAACAAACTTGAACAAAAGCGAAAAAGAAATCAACAAGATAAACCAGCAGCAGACCACACAACAAACATAATTTTTTTTTTCAGAAAAACAGACAATATCAGCATAAAACAAGCAACAGCAACCACTCCCCTTCAATCTTCATCAATCTTCTTGATCATCATCAGCATCATTTTCATTCCCGCTGGGAGATGGGGAAGGGCACCACGGGTCAAATAAACCTGTTGGGAAATGAGGAAATGGCTGAGGAAGCTCCTCAAAGCTGAATTCGAATGTTTTCTCCATGGCAGAGTCCCTAAGATGAGCATATTGCCAATAAGTCTTTTGCTGACTTTCACTGTGTTCCATTTGCCTCATCAACCTTCTCTGCTGCCTTAAAATCTCCTCAACCCCACAAACCATATTCGTGCTTGACCTTCCCTTCTTCTCCCCATGTAATCTTGTTATAGATGTTGAATCTATGATTCCTTTGTCCATTAGAATTTCTTCATTTTCATCCACCTCGACTTGAGCCCTCAAACATAATGCTGTAATCAGATTTGGAAAAAACAGTCTTCCTACCTTCCTTTTTGAACAAGCCACAATCTCTTTTTCCAAGAGCTTTCCCACGTCAATGCTCAGGATTTTTAAGATGGAAAAAATTAAGAGAACTCTTTCTTTAGACACCGTGGTGTCATGAGTAGTGGGGAGCAACCTACTCCTTGCAAAGGTGTGCCAAACGTTTGCTTCGGGCTTAAGGTATGCAGCCAATAGTGTTCGAACTGAGTTTCTTGCCATCTTCCAGCTTGCTCCTTCAACAGCACAAGTGACAAGAGCTGAATGGAGCAGCTCTTCAGATGGAGCAATCTCCATTGAGTTGAAAACAGCATAGGGGAAATTAGGAAGGTTGTAGAATTCGTTGATGACTAATGGCGACCAGTCCACCCATTTTCCCCTTACTTTGGTTCTGAAAAGCTCGTTGTCTTGGACATTTGCATAGAATTCCCTCACCAAGGGAATAACAACTGGTTCCGGCTTTTGGCAAAGTAATTGCCATCCAAGCTTGACGATCACTCCTGAAACATATGAGGGAAGCTTTTCAAAATCTGCCTCAAATCCTCTTTCAGGAAGAGGATCTCTTTGGAGCATGACTTCAAATTTTTTCTTAGCGGCAGCATTAACAAACTTTTCCATAGGGCTCTCATCAAATTCCAGCATTGGCTCTTTTCCCTTTTTCTTTAGGCTCTTCTTTCTTGTTGGAGGACTTCTTGGGGGAGGTGCAATTTCTTCCTCAACTTCTTGCTCTTGAACTTGAGTCACAATTACTTCTTCATGAAGTTCTTCTTGCTCCACCACTTGCTTTCCCTTTCCTTTGTTTCTAGGACTCCTTCTTATGGCCATAGATTGCCCAACTTCACCTAAAACAACTATTTCTTTATCTTGAGATTTGCTTGATGGTGCTGAAGATTCAGCAACTTTTGGCCTAAATAGCTTTTTGAGAACTTTAGGAGCCATAGGCAAAGGAGAAGCAAGCTTCAGTTTAGGGGAAGAAAGCATATTTTTTTTCTTTTCAGAGGAATTGCTACGGGTTGCTTGATGGCTGAAAGGCTACCCTCATTGTTTAAATAAGCCATAAAAGATCTTCTCATTGAATAAGCAAATTCAGGTTGTTGAGGGGAATCACGGGCCTTCAAGTGCTGCCACCAGCTCACTGCCCCAAAAAAAATCTACTGCTATGGCTGCACCAAGTCTGCTGCTATGGGACTGCAAGGATTCTGCTGCAGCTTCCAGATTTCACCTTTTTAGACAAACAGCATCTTAAATGCAAATTCCCATCAAATCCACCTTTTCAAATCTAATGATAGCAATCTCATCAGCTGGCTTTTTCTCCCAAGACTAACAAGCTCACTGCCCAAGGAAATCTTTTTCCAAGATTCATACTTCACCTTTTGCATGAGGACTCCTACTAAATAAAAGCTTGGTTGCACTAAAGAAACTATATTGTCAGCAACTAAATATTGAAATTAAAGGCAAAGCAAATTGAATAAAATGAAAGCAACTAGCTACAACTAAACACTACCAACGGCAAATTAAAAGACAGAAGAATTAAAGCTAAAGACTGCTGCAAATTGAAATAAAACAGTAAATTTGAATGCACTTTACCACCTTTAGGGACCAAAAGAGTATTCAATAGAACTTAAAACACATTGTCCCTAACTTCTCCTTCCATTTCTCAAATTTCTAACAAATTGCAAGAGGCAAAACACCTCTGGAATTCTTCACCCCAGTAGTGCTTTAATCTCTGACCATTGACCTTGAATTCTCTTCCATCACTTTCATCTCTTAATAACACAACTCCATGACTGTAGGCTTCTAACACAGTGAAGGGTCCCGACCACCTAGATTTGAGCTTGCCAGGAAAAAGCTTTAGCCTAGAGTTAAACAACAAGACCTTTTGCCCCCTTTCAAATCGTTTAGGCACCAACCTCTTATCATGCCAAGCCTTTGTCTTTTCTTTGTACATCTTTGCATTTTCATAGGATAGTTGCCTAAACTCCTCCATCTCTATAAGTTGAAATTTTCTCAATTCACCCGCTGCTTTATGATCAAAATTGAGCTTTTTAATGGCCCAAAAAGCTTTATGTTCTAACTCCAAAGGCAGATGGCAAGATTTTCCAAAAACTAACCTATATGGAGACATGCCCAAGGGAGTTTTAAATGCTGTCCTATAGGCCCATAATGCATCATGAAGCCTAATAGACCAATCCTTTCTATTTGGGCTGACCATTTTTTCCAAAATACTTTTAATTTCCCTATTGGAGATCTCGGCTTGCCCGTTAGCTTGTGGATGGTAAGGGGTTGAGACTCTATGCTTAACATTGTACTTAACCAACATGTTGTTCATCATTCTATTCACGAAATGAGTCCCCTCATCACTTATTAAAGCTCTAGGAGTACCAAAACGAGTAAAAATGTTATTGTGCAAAAATTTTAACACTGTTTTGGCATCATTTAAGGGACAAGCAATAGCTTCCACCCATTTTGACACATAATCTACAGCCAAAAGTATGTATAAATTCCCAAAGGAAGGTGGGAAAGGTCCCATAAAATCCAAACCCCAAACATCAAAGAGTTCTACCTCTAAAATGTAGGTGAGAGGCATTTCATCTTTTTGGCTCAGATTTCCCTTCCTTTGACACTTGTCACACACTTTACTAAACAAATGAGCATCTTTAAACACCGAGGGCCAATAATAACCTGACTGAAACACTTTTGCAGCTGTTCTTTGACCACCAAAATGTCCACCATAAAGGGATGAGTGACAGTGAGCTAAAATGGACTGAACTTCACTTTCAACAACACATCTTCTAAAAATTCCATCTGCACACTGCCTATACAAGAATGGTTCATCCCAAAAATAAAATCTCACCTCAGAGTGGAATTTTTTTAGCTGTTGCTTGGTCATATCAGGGGGCACAACTCCACAGGCTAGGTAATTTGCAAGGTCTGCAAACCAAGGAGTGTCAATTTCCTTCACTTGAGCTACTGTAAGCAGTTGCTCATCAGGAAATGAATCCTTAATTTCACTCTGCTGTAACAGTTTCTCATTGCCTTCCAGCCTTGATAAATGATTAGCAACAAGATTTTCAGAACCCTTTTTATCCTTAATCTCCAAGTCAAACTCTTGGAGCAAAAGCACCCACCTAATTAGCCTTGGTTTAGCATCTTTCTTGGCCAAAAGATATTTAATGGCAGCATGGTCAGTAAAAACTGTTACCCTTGTTCCCACTAAATAAGGTCTAAATTTTTCAAAGGCAAACACTACGGCTAAAAGCTCTTTTTCAGTGGTGGTGTAGTTCTTTTGGGCCTCATTTAGAGTTTTGCTAGCATAGTAGATAGGGTGGATCAGCTTCCCTATTCTTTGTCCCAACATAGCCCCAACAGCGAAATCACTTGCATCACACATCAACTCAAATGGCAGAAGCCAATTGGGTGAGGAGATGATAGGTGCAGTGACTAATGTTGTTTTTAGGGTGTTGAAAGCCTTCACACACTCAGCATCAAACTCAAAGGGGCGGTTCACTTCTAACAATAGGCAAAGGGGCTTGGAAATTTTTGAGAAATCCTTGATTAATCTCCTGTAAAATCTAGCATGCCCAAGAAAGCTTCTAACTCCTTTCACTGTGGTTGGAGGCTCTAGCTTTTCAATGATCTCTACCTTGGCTCTATCCACTTCAATGCCTTTCCTCGAGATTTTGTGCCCAAGAACTATGCCTTCTTTGACCATAAAGTGGCATTTCTCCCAGTTGAGCACCAAATTGGTTTCTACACATCTTTGCAATACTTTTCCCAAATTAGTGAGGCAAGCTTGGAATGACTCCCCAAAAACCGAAAAGTCATCCATGAATACTTCCATTATTGTCTCCACTAAATCAGAAAAAATGGCCATCATACACCTTTGAAAAGTGGCAGGGGCATTACAAAGACCGAATGGCATTCTCCTAAATGCAAAGGTACCATAGGGACAAGTGAAGGTGGTTTTCTCTTGATCTTGAGGGGCTATGGTGATTTGGTTATATCCTGAATAACCATCCAAAAAGCAATAATAATCTTGCCCAGCTAGCTTGTCCAACATTTGGTCAATGAAAGGTAAAGGAAAATGGTCTTTTCTTGTGGCCTTGTTCAAACGCCTATAATCCATACATACCCTCCATCCTGTCACTGTTCTAGTGGGAACTAGCTCATTTGCCTCATTCATCACCACGGTCATACCTCCCTTTTTAGGCACACATTGGACCGGACTAACCCAATTACTATCAGCTATAGGGTATATAATTTCAGCATCTAGCCACTTTATTATCTCCTTTTTCACTACTTCTTTCATGGCCGGATTAAGCCTCCTTTGTTGCTCAATCGATTTGAAGTTTCCTTCCTCCAAATTAATTTTGTGCATACAAAAGGATGGACTTATACCTTGAATGTCAGCTAGAGTCCAACCAATGGCCTTTTTGAATTTTTTCAACAATTCCAACAGTGCTTGTTCATCCCCAGGGAGCAAACTTGCTGAGATTATGATAGGCAATGTTTCTTGTTCTCCCAAGTAAGCATATTTCAAGTGGTTTGGCAAGGGCTTTAGTTCTAACTTTGGAGGCTCTACAATGGAGGGTTGCATAGGTTTAATTTTCCTATCAGTCAACTCCAGTGATTCAAAAGCTCTCTTAAAGCTAGGAGCTTCAGTCACTACTTCCAGATTCTGCTGCACACACAGAAATTCTAAGTCTCCCACGTTTATCTCACCAAACTGTTGTATGTGGTGCTGCAATAGTTCTTCCTCCCATTTATGAGCTACCAACTCATCCAACACATTAATCACAGAACACTCCTCCACCTCAGCTGGGCATTTCATGGCATCAAACACACTGAATTTGACTTCTTGATCATGCACTCGCATAGTCAATTCACCTTTTTGAACATCTATTAAAGCTCTCCCCGTGGCCAAAAATGGTCTCCCTAGGATAATTGGGACATCCTTATCCGCTTCATAATCCAAAATGATAAAATCAGCTAAAAAGATAAACTTATCCACTTGAACTAAGATGTCCTCAATTTTTTCCTTCAGGGTAGGTGATTGATCTATCAGCAAGTTGCAAAGTCATAGTGGTTGGTCTAGCCTCTCCTATTCCTAATTTCTTGTAAATGGACAATGGCATGAGGTTTATGCTAGCTCCAAGATCGCACAGAGCTCTTCCCAACTCTTTACCACCGATAGAAATAGGAATGGTAAAACTTCCAGGGTCTTTAACTTTGGGTGGAATCCTATTTTTCAAAATTGCACTACACTCCTCAGTCAATGCCACAGTTTCATACTCACCCAATCTCCTTTTCTTTGTCAAAATATCCTTGAGGAACTTCACATAGTTGGGCATTTGTTCCAAAGCCTCAACTAGTGGGATGTTTATATGAAGCTGTTTTAGGACCTCAAGAAATTTCTTAAAATTGGCCTCTTGATTTTTCTACTTTAGCCTTTGGGGAAAGGGTGGTGGGGGCGGTTTAAATGTAGGGGTGTGTGTAGGAATTGACTTAGAAGGAGCTACAGGGGCTGCTCTAGGAATTTCTTCAATTTCCTCACTCTCTGGACTTTTTCCTACTTGAATTCCAGCAGGTTTTTCAACATTTTTCTCTGTTGTCTTTTCCATATCAGCATCAATATCAGCTGGTTTTTCCACTTGCTGTCCAGCTGGTTTTTGTTGGGTTGGCCCTTTTTTCTCAACCAACGGCTTCCCACTTCTTAGCTCCACAGCTTGGACTTGCTCCTTTCCTTCCCTCTTTGAATTTTCAGTGTCAGAGGGGAGTTTACCAGGTGGCCTAGCTTTCAATTCACTAGCTATTTGGCCCATTTGCATTTCCAAATTTCTCAATGATGCTTGGTGAGTTTGAATAGCAGCATCAGTTTTAGCCATGTACTCCTTGAACATGCTCTCTAAAGAACTTCCAGTGGCATGTTGTTTCATGGTATTTTGGAACTGAGGTTGCTGATTTTGTTGCCCAAATCCGGAAGGTCCACTCATCTTTTGTTGAGCTTGTTGGGTGTTGGAATTACTTCCTTGACCTCCCCAAGCAAAATTTGGATGATTTCTCCAACCCGAATTATAGGTATTGGAATAGGGATTATTCCTAGGGGTATTTTGGTTTCCTACATAACACACTGAGGCTGGATTTCCAGGGCAAAATTCAAACTTGTGATCCTCTCCACAGTAAACGCAAGAATCTGCTGCATTCTGATTTATATTGACTGCTGCAGCAGACTGGTTTGCACTGGAATTCATCAACTGCAAACTCTCAAAGCCTGAATTTAACTTTTTCATCATGCTTTCCATTGAATCAAACCTCGCATTAAAGGATGTAACAGTGTCAACCTCAAGCATACCCTTATTTTTCTTCCCAGCCACACTTCTAGAATCAGACCATTGGCAACTATTTGTGGAAATTCTCTCCAAAATGGCATAAGCTTCATCATAAGTCTTGGATAATAAAGCACCATTAGCTGAAGCATCTACCATGTTTTGAGTAGCCCAATTCAACCCATTATAAAAAGTCTCCATTTGAATGCAATGGGGGAGTCCATGGTGAGGGCATTTTCTCAATAATTCCTTAAATCTCTCCCAAGCTTCACTAAAAGATTCATCATCAAATTGTCTAAAAGACACTATATCCGATCTAAGCTTGGCATTCCATGTGGGAGGAAAGTACTTAATGAGGAATTTCTCTGCTAACTCATTCCATGTAGTGATGGAGCCAGAAGCAAAGTTATTTAACGAAGCTTTGGCACCATCTCTCAAAGAATAAGGAAACAAGGTTAACCTCAAAGCATCTTGAGAAACTCCTTGAATTTTAAATGAGTCACTCACTCCCAAAAAGGATTTAAGGTGTAGGTGTGGGTCCTCAGAAGGTAATCCATGAAATTGTCCCACTGTTTGTAACATTTGGAACATAACAGGCTTCATTTCAAAATTGTGTGCCTGTATCTCGGGTCTAGCTATCCCAGGGTACAACTCATTGAAGGTAGGGACGGCATAGGCTCTATTAGCTCTTCCCCTATCATTGGCTATAAGGACAGGGTTTTCAGCTTGATTTTCTATCCTAGGTTGCTGATTTACCTCAGGATTAGGATGCTGGTTGTTTTGGTTTTCTTGATTTCTAGGAGGTACAGGGGGTAAAAGAGGTGGTGGATCCATCCTATTGTTTCTCTCCCTTTGTTCCCTTCTCCTCCTATGAAAAGTCCTTTCAATTTCAGGGTCCAAACCGAATTCTAAGTCAGGGAATTCGTTCATACACAGCTACCAGCACCTGCAAAGTCAAACAACCAAGTTAGAAGCTGTTTTAGCACCAATTTCACCAAATTTCAGCTCAAAAATAGCAAAAATCAACTCAATCCCCGGCAACGGCGCCAAAAACTTGTTGCCTTGTGCAAAGTGATTCTAGATATGCAAGAAATCTTCACAAATAACTCAGAAACGTGCAAGTATACACATCATGGCAACAAGTGATAAGTAAATTAAGATCGTTCTCCACAGGGATTGGCTTAGGGAATTTTACTACTTCTAAGCTTGATTTTTAATGAAATTCAATGTAACCGAGGAACAATATTTTTCCTTAACTAAATGCAAGAGATTGGAATGGCAAACAAGCTTAAAATGACAAGAACTAAAGTAGAATTCAATAAAAACAGTGAATTAGCACAGAGAAGGCAAGGTTCAGATTAGGGGCTGTCTACTCTCACAAGCTGCTTGCTGTAGCAGAACTCTAAATTTGCAACTCACCCAGTATTTTCTACGGGAATTTTCCAATTCTCCTATAGGTAAGGTGATTAAACTCCCATTTAACCCCTTCTTTTTAGCTCCACTGATTTAGTGCCTTAGGTGGTTATTTATCCCTAAATACCCACTCATTTTCATGATCATTAAAGACTAAGGTAAAGCAAAGTAGTCGGTTATCTATTGTTTTCCCAAACACTAAACAACAATCCTAGAAAATGGTTGGCCAAACGAAATTCCAGCTTTAAGCATGAAGAACACATTGCTTTAAGTTGCAATATATAAAGTTCCACAAAAACAAACAACAAGTTCAAGCTTAAGCACCCTAATCCTCACCTAAGAGGATTTAGCTCATGTTCAAGGTGAAAATAATGAAAATACAGCAGCCAACAACCATATCAGTCATGATTACAACCTTAAATACCAACTAATCACTAGGAGAAAGAAGAATAAAAGAAGAGGAGTGAAGAGAAGAAGCTTCCAAGGGAGATTCCAGCTTTCCCAAGCTGGAAATTCCTCCAAACAGCAGCCTCCTTGTCCTTTTTCCCCTTCAATGACAGCAGCAACTCCTAGGTCAACTTCTCCAACTTCTCTCATTCTTTTTGGGCAAAAGAACATTTATACCCTCTCTTTTTCTTGAATTCAGGGCTGATTAGACATATAACTCCACATGGACCTTCCCCAATTGGTTGAGATAGGACAAATCAACTCCACATGGCTGCCAGCTCAATTAATGAAGGCTTACACGGATTTGGCACGTGCAGAATTTTATTACCCAGACTTTCTGCCTTCTGCTTGTGAAATCAGTTGCTGCAGCAAAACCTGAGTGGCCCTATACCAGAAAAATCAGCTTAAACATAAGAAATCTGTACCAAATTTAGTTCAAGCCTTGCCTATTGATATGTAAAAAAATGTTCATCAAAGAATACTCATTTTCAAGCACAAACCAAAGCTCAAACACATCAAAGAATAGAGTTTTTAAGCCTAAAAGAGAACCAATAGCTCTTATTTCTAAGAGCTATCAATAGACATGAAGATGCTAACTTCTCCAAGCAATCAGTTTGTGTGTTCTACTGTAGCTACGCCTGCTCACAGCTCTGCCACTTGTCAGCTCCAGCACTGGACAACTTGCATTGGTACTTTCTCACGTGGTAGTCCAGTGCCTGCAATGTAAGGTAACTTGGGCAAGAAACAAAGCTAGTATATGCTTTAGTTAAAATAATATTGCATTTTTCCGCCGCATCAAGGAATTTCACTCTGAAACCAAAACTATCGCAATACTTTGATAATATACGTTGAACCAGCGCATCTCTTTCTTTTCTAGCCTATTTTCATTTAAATTTAGATGAGAAATAGTTTGCTTTTTGCAAGTTATCAAACCCTTCGCATGCCATGCTAATTATGGAATGTCATCCACGTAAAACTCCTACCGAAACATCACAATAGAATGCAACAACGGTACAACGCACCAATTAAAGCATAAAATTCCACTAACAAGTTTAGATTAGAGGTAATAAAATAGCACGAATCAGGTGCTATCACTGTCGCCATTTGGATAAGTCTCGTCTTCAGTTCAAAATTGTTTGCTTGGACAGGAGCGTATACAATCTTCGAATTTTATGTGGGTAATACTGGTTGTAAGAAATCTTGAATCGCTTTGGGCGCTTCCACTTGCTGGACCATATCTTCTATCAGTTTTCTTCCTCTTCTAATCGCTCTAAGAGTATTGTCTATCTCAAGATCTAAAGAAAGAAGATTAGCCTCCTTATGCCTTTGCAGGTATCGCCCAAATTTCAAACAAGAAAATAAAACACAAAACTATTCACAAAACAAAAACTCAACTATATACAGCCTAGATTAACATTCATCATTTTCTTTTCAATGTTAAAAAATTAATTTGCCTAAATTAATTACTATTCCTCGGCAACGGCGCCAAAAACTTAATCGCTACTGCAAGTGCACGGGTCACAAGTAATATAAAACGGTAATTGTTGGGCTCCTAGAGTGAGTAAAAATATAGTATAAAATACTCTAGAATTCATGTGCAAGTATACACAGTCTGCAGCAAGTAATATTATCAATCCAAGGTCTGAATGAGTTTCCACTTTATCTATTTTGCGTAACTTCCTAATGGTTTTGAAGATAATAAAATTGTTGGGTTTTATCAGAATTATGCTGAAGCAAAATAAATGACAGAACAACGAGTAAACAAATAGATAGACAGATTAAAGATAGGCGCTGGTTAGGCTTTAGTGATTGTTCTAAGATATGCTCTAGCAATATTATTGATCATGCATTTCTCGCAGTATTATTAGCGGATTCCTCCCGGAACTCCGAATCTTTTGGGATATGTTTCAAACCTAATGAAGAGCGACCGATCAAGCACTAGGCAATTGGCTATCCCTAGCTCACTCATTGACGTTCACCAATACACAATGATCGTAGTGTGGATAATTGCCACACACTCTCTAAATCATCCCTGAAACTAGAGAGAGTTATTCACACCGGCTGGCCAGGCGGGCATTAAATAAGAAGAAGCACAACAATTAACCAAAATGCGATAGTCAATTTATTACTAGAGATGAAGCACAATAATCACATTATTCCTAACCAACACCCTAAGCTACTTAGTTCATAACAGGCATAGGAATACGAATTACAATCTGAGTATGCATGTCCATAACCACAAGTTAATAAAGAAAATAAACTCCCTAATCAGCTTGCGGATGATGGTGTTCTTGATGATCTTCAATCTCCCTATACTATTCGGCTTCCAAGGGAAAACATGGAATGAATTTGACTTTGACGGCTACTTCCTTTTATAGAAGGACAGAAGACTTGAATTAGGTCAACTAGGACACGTGTAAGGCTCTCCTTGATCCTTTATGACGAAAATAACTCAACAGAAGTCGGTTCATGAAGTTGGCTAACGAGCTGTGATGTGGCAGTTTCTACTCCCAGTTTTGCTGCAGCATAGAATTTGCTCCCTCCAGTCGCTCAGCAGCATAATCTGCACAAAATAATTTCCAATGCTTCCATTCTTCCAAATGGGTTAAAACATATAATATCTATCCAAAAGCAACCCTAATAAGCATAAAGGACACACAAATCCCTATACAATCGAGGCCTAAATAACTACCTTTTGGGCAGTTATCATACCCCCAAACTTGAACTATTGCGCGTCCCGAGCAATACTAACTCACCTTCCTTCAAGAATTCAGAACATTAGACAAAGAATAGCTTAATCAAACCAGACAATCCAACACTACCTTTAACCTTTACCTGAGCACTCTGCAAAACCAAGCTTTGCTGCAGCAAAATGATTCCTTCAGCAGGGACAAATAATCACCACTTTTCAACTTAATTCTAAGAACTCACCACAGCTTAGCTCTATTATCAGACATTTCAAAACATATTTTTAAAGGGGTTTATATCATTATTTATCAAACTTAAAGCAGCCTTACAGTCATAAGCTCTTAAGCATGGGATGACCCACTTTATGGTGCAGTATACCCTTGCCTCAAGCTCATGACCAACTAGGCTCAATACTCATTATAAAGCTCAAAAATCCTTAGTTATTCCATCTCTTGCCCCTCAGAATGGCGACATTTTGTGATGAAGCTCACCTAAGTTATGGGAGACAGAAAAACTGTTGGATCATCATTCATCCTTCAAAACTTTTGCTCCATCAATTTTTTCAGCAAAATCTTCAACAAATAATTTTTCAGCAAATAATTTTTTTCTCATATTTCTCATTTTTCACATTTCCTAGGTCATCTTTTGACGCGAAGACAAACTGTGGGTATCACAAATGTCCCCGGTTACTCAATAACCTAGCAAATTTTAATTTTGAAGGAGAGGAATGCTCGAGCAAAATAATTGGAGTAGCAAAAAGTCCCCCAAACTTGAATTATTCATTGTCCCCAATGAATCATTAATTAAGCAATTATACCCCCAAACTTAAATCTTTCTTTCTGAATTTTTAAACTAAACATGGGACTCAGATTAAGCTTAAAGTGAATCATATAAGTCAATACTACCTTCAAAATCTTCTTGCCGCAGCAACAGTCCAGGCTAGAAGAAATGCCCAAGCAAAAGGTTTCTGGAGATCAGAATACCTTGATCTAATTAAGCGTAATCAGTCCAATCTTCAAAAATTCAAAAGAAAAATAGTTAAGTTAGAGTTAGTCAGTGCTCATGGAATAGAAACATTCAGAAATTTCATTAAAATCATAGAAAAAAACATTACAAAGTAGATATATTTTTTCGCAATAAAAAATTAAAAAGAAACAAGACAAGCCGTTATAACAGTGAGCAGGGTCAATATGCGCGAGCAAACAAAAATGGAGAAACAAAAGTAATGCTCGCGCCAGGTCATCCCATCAGTCAGTCTTCCTGACCCTGCTCCTCATCAACATCCTCTTCTCGTTAAACAAGCGGGGGTGGTATCCAAAGATTAAACAAATCATCGGGAAACACTGGAAAGGCCGAATATGGTGTTGAGAAATTGGTTTGCAAGGCCCCCCTGAGCGCATCATCTCTCCTTTTAGCATAAGTCCAGTAGGTCCGAGCTTGCCTTTCAGCAAATTCTAACCTACTGGCCAACACTGACAGTTGCTCTAGGATCTGATTAACGCCATACACAAGCCCACCCTGGCGAACCTCTTGCATACGCTGAAGCCGCGCCAGATTAGGTGTGTCAATGATTCCCTTATCAGTCATGATCATATCTTCTGGAACCGTGGGCACTCCTGCCCTGCTGCATAACATTGTGATAGTGTTTGGAAAGAACAGCTCCCCCACCTTCTTTTTCCAGCAATCAACAATCTAAGAAGAAATAATTTTTCCTACATCAATACTCATCGAGCGAAGAATGGCAAAGGCAAGCAATACCCTGTCCCGAGATACTGTGGAGTCGTGTGTTGTCGGCAGCAAGCGTAGCCTGATGAAACCCATCCAAGTGTTGGCTTCACTCTTCAAATAAGCAGCTTGAAACGTATGCTTCCGCGTCTGCGACACCCTCCATTGAGCCCCCTCAATGCCTACCTCACGAACAGCCGCACTTAGTTGATCACTAGATGGTGCAACCACCATCTCATTAAAAACGGCATGCGGAAAATCCTGGAGATCGAACAATTCATTAATGGCCTCAGGACTCCACTGTACAGGCACTCCTCGAACCATAACCTCAAAATCATTCTTAACATCAAGATTGGCATAAAATTCTCGAACAATGTTGGAACTGACAGGTTCTGGTTTCGCACAAAATTGCCTCCATCCGAGGTTCACTATTCCAGACTCCAAGAACCTGGGCAAATCACTGCCAAATCCTCGTTCAAACAAGAAGTCCCGTTTCAGCACCTCCTGGTATTTTGCTCGAGCAAGATCGTTGACGAAGCGAATGAATGGTGCCCTCGGCTCCTCAATTTCTCCCGATGCTTCGGCAACTCATTTGCCCTTGCTTTCTCTCTGTTCACGCAAACGCTCTTCTTCTGCCTTTCTTGCCTCTTCTTCTTTTTCCTTATTCTCAGCTTCCCTTCTTTCTTCCTCAGAGTCCGACGTCGGAGGTGATGGAGTGTTCCGAATCACCCTCACGCGACCCGCCTTCCTCTTGATGCGGCGGCGCTTGGGCGGTTCAGGTAGAATGACTTCAACATGAGCCTCCTGCGCCAGCTCCGGTGTTTTCTCCTTGCTTGGCTCACCTTCAGCCTGCTCTTCAACCTCTGTTTCTTGATTTTTCTCAGCAATCTTTTCTTGAACCGTATCAGAAACTATCGGTTCTGTCTCAAGATTCTGAACAGCCTCTGTTTCTTGGATGACTTCTTGTTCCGCAGCCCTCTGCTGCCTCCGTCTTCGCTTCGCCTCCTTCTCTTCTAGCGCTCTTTTCTTCTTAGTTTTCCCTTTTTGCACTTCCGATGTGACTGGCACCTCCTCTTCTTCACTCTCCCTCTCTTTCCTAGCTTTTGTTTTGGCCATAGATAACTCAAAGGGTTTTGCAGAGAATGTAAAGGAGAAAGAAAGAACGTAGATGGCAAGATTGAAACAAGAAGGCGAAGTAGAAAGAAGACTTACCAATGTCTGCAAATAAATAAGGCTCCAGCAATCTGAAATCCTAACCGAAAGGATTTGCTCCGTAATAAATGGTTTTACCGTTCACAATTAAGTTGCAATTCAAATCCCTAACGGTAAAATTGTGGAACTCCAATCATCTATGGGAAATAATGGCATGCTGTCAACGGCTAAACCGTTGGATTATCCCTGCATGACATGTGGCAGCATCCCTGCAATTCACCTGCCCATAGAAATTCAAAAATCCCAACGGTAAAAATAATTACTCACATTAAAATCCTTCCTATTCGTGCGGAAAATTTGCTCCAGCATTATCTTTGCTGCAACAATCTTCTGAACCTGCCGAATCTTTGATACGGAATTTAAATTTTAAAATAAGAAAAATCAAAAGATTTTTTTCTTTTAAATTCAAATTGAATTTTAACCAATCATCCCAATCTTTCATTTTCAAAAGAAGCCGAATAAATTAAAGAAAATCTCTAGTAATTAAAACTAGAATTCAAATAACTGAAAATAAAACCTAGATAAAATCTAATAAAATCTAACTAATTGAAAGATAATTTAAATAAATAACCCGAAAATCAAATTAAATTCAAAAATAGATAAGATCTAATCAAATATTTAAAGACAAAATCTAATAAATCTCGCAAAATCAAATCTAACCTAACCGCAATTAAAATCAAATCAACGAAAAATAAAATCACTACAAATCCTGGGAGCTCAAAATTTCGCTCTGTGAAATGCTCCCGCAAAAATCCTGCTCTCTCAATCATCAACCAACCTTAGGGAAGGATATTTCATCCGAAACTCCTCACCCCAATAATGTTTCACACGCTGTCCATTCACCTTGAACACTCTCCCATCTTTTTCATCCTGCAAAGTAATTGCTCCATTGGAGAAAACCTCAATCACAATAAACGGTCCCGACCATTTAGATTTTAATTTTCCAGGAAATAGTTTTAATCTAGAATTATAAAGCAAAACTTTTTGACCCTTGACAAACTCTTTAGATTTTATTCTCTTGTCATGCCACAACTTAGTCTTTTCCTTATACATTTTCGCATTTTCGTAAGAAAATTGACGAAATTCTTCTAACTCATTAAGCTGCAGCATTCTTATTGCTCCTGCACGACTCAGATCAAAATTTAACTTTTTCAAAGCCCAAAATGTTTTATGCTCAAGCTCTAATGGTAAATGGCAAGTTTTCCCATATACTAACCTATAGGGAGACATACCTAGAGGAGTCTTATAAGCTGTCCTATAAGCCCAAAGAGCCTCATCCAACCTAAAGGACCAATCCTTTCGAGATGGATGAACTACTTTCTCTAAAATGGCTTTAATTTCCCTATTACTAATTTCAGCTTGACCATTTGCTTGTGGGTGATAAGGGGTAGCTATCCTATGCTTAATCCCATACTTAGCTAAAAGCTTAGTTAAGATATTATTAACAAAATGTGTACCCCCATCACTCACTAGAGCCCTAGGTGTCCCAAACCGCGAAAAGATGTGCGATTGAAGAAACCTCGCAACTGTCTTGGCATCACTCTGATGGCATGCGATGGCCTCCACCCACTTGGACACGTAATCAACTGCCAATAAGATAAAAACATTGCCATTAGAAGGGGGAAATGGCCCCATAAAGTCAATACCCCATGCATCAAATAATTCAACTTCTAAAATGTAAGTAAGAGGCATTTCATCTCTAGGCCCCAAGTTTCCTCTTCTTTGACAAGCATCACATTGCTTGTAGAACCAGTGGGCATCCTTGAATAACGTAGGCCAGAAAAATCCGCAATGCAAAATCCTCATAGCCGTCCTCTGACCGCTGAAATGACCTCCATACGGCGAAGAGTGACATTGCTCCAGGATTTCCTTTGCTTCAGCACCTGAAACGCACCTACGAATAATACCATCAGAGCATTGCTTATACATAAATGGCTCATCCCAAAAGAAAAATTTTGCATCATGCTTAAACTTTTTCTTCTGCCTCCAATCCATGTCAATAGGAGTGACTCCCTTTACTAAAAAGTTGGCAATATCAGCATACCAAGGGACATCCCTAACTACCTTTACTTCAACAACAAAAAGCTGCTCATCTGGAAAAGAATCAGAAATTGCAGATTGCTCTAGCAAAGATGATGATGGATCAAGACGAGATAGATGATCTGCAATGACATTCTCTGATCTCTTCTTGTCCTTTATCTCCAAGTCAAATTCCTGCAATAGTAGAATCCAACGAATTAATCTAGGCTTTGCATCTTTCTTTGACATTAAATACCTTATTGCTGCATGATCCGTGAACACCGTGACTTTGGATCCAACCAAATATGGCCGAAACTTCTCAAAAGTGAACACCACAGCTAACAACTCCTTTTCAGTAGTTGTGTAGTTGACTTGTGCCTCATTTAAAACCTTGCTTGCATAATATATAGGATGAATAAATTTACCCTGCTTCTGCCCCAGCATCGCACCACCTGCAGCATCACTCGCATCACACATTACCTCGAATGGCAAATTCCAATTAGGTGCACAGAGAATGGGTGCTGAGATTAAAGCAGCCTTCAATGTTTCAAAAGCCTTCCTACAATCTGCATTAAAGTCAAAGACATGATCAGTGCACAATAAGTTACAAAGAGGTTTACTGATTTTGGAAAAATCCTTTATGAACCTCCTATAAAATCCAGCATGTCCTAAAAAACTCCGAATTCCCTTCACTGAATTTGGTGGCTCTAGCCTTTCAATAACCTCAACTTTTGCTCTATCAACTTCTGGACCATTTTTAGAAATTTTATGACCTAACACTATGCCTTCCTTCACCATGAAGTGGCACTTCTCCCAATTAAGAACTAGATGGGTATCCTCACATCTTTTTAACACCTTACCTAAATTATCTAAACAACTCTGAAAAGACCCTCCAAAAACTAAAAAAATCGTCCATAAAGACCTCAACAGTGGACTCAATCATATCAGAAAAAATTGCTAACATACACCGCTGAAATGTTGCTGGAGCATTGCAAAGGCCAAAAGGCATTCTCCTAAAAGCGAATGTCCCATAAGGGCAGGTGAAAGTGGTTTTTTCCTGATCTTCAGGAGCAATAGTAATCTGGTTATACCCAGAATAACCATCCAAGAAACAGTAATAGGCCTGACCAGCCAATCGATCCAACATCTGGTCGATAAATGGTAGAGGGAAATGATCCTTTCGGGTGGCTTTGTTAAGCCTTCTGTAATCCATACAAACCCTCCAGCCAGTTACTGTCCTTGTGGGGATCAACTCATTATCTTTATTTCTCACCACAGTGACACCTCCTTTCTTAGGAACACATTGGACAGGGTTTACCCAATTGCTATCGGCAATTGGATAGATGATCCCATCATCCAACCATTTAATTACCTCCTTTTTAACAACCTCTTTCATTGCAGGGTTAAGCCTTCTTTGTTGCTCAATACTCCTAAAGGATCCCTCCTCTAAAGTTATTTTATGCATACAAAAAGATGGGCTAATCCCCTGAATATCAGCCAATGTCCAACCTATAGCATTGCGGTATTGCTGCAGCAATTTTATTAAGGCCTCTTCATGCTCCGGCATTAAGTCTGATGCAACAATAATGGGCAACGTCTCACTTTCCCCAAGATACACATACTTTAGATGATCCGGTAAAGGTTTCAAATCTAAAGTTGGTGCCTCAATTAGGGATGGCTTAATTGGGGGAGCCTTTCTTTGATCTAAATCTAAAGACTCAAAAACATCCTCACACCTAAACAATTCTTTTTCATTTTTTCTATCTAAAGAACAAAATTCAAAATCTTCTACACTAACCTCTCCATGCTTTTCTGAATGCTTATCAGCTGAATCCTGTATTGTTGTCTCAATAACTGTGCTCTCCAGAATCCTAATGAAGGAGCAATCCTCCATTTCGTCTGGATATTTCATGGCTTTAAACACATTAAATTTTACTTCCTCATTACAGACTCTCATTGTTAATTCTCCTTTTTGAACATCTATTAATGCCCTACCAGTAGCCAAAAATGGACGACCTAAAATAATTGGGACATCTTTATCAGCCTCATAGTCTAAAATAATAAAATCAACAGGAAATATGAA
Source organism: Luffa acutangula (assembly GCA_036850905.1). Classification (NCBI taxonomy): domain Eukaryota; kingdom Viridiplantae; phylum Streptophyta; class Magnoliopsida; order Cucurbitales; family Cucurbitaceae; genus Luffa; species Luffa acutangula. Next base: position 12,355,899 of record CM072094.1, on the reverse strand, counting down.
TTTATCAACTTTTACTAAGACATCCTCAATTTTACCCTCTGGATATGTGATAGACCTATCAGCTAGTTGGAGTGTAACTGTGGTAGGTCTAGCTTCACCAATACCTAACTTCCGATAGACCGAAAGAGGCATAAGGTTAATGCTTGCACCCAAATCACATAGTGCTCTACCTAACTCCTTTCCACCTATAGACACAGGTATAGTAAATGACCCTGGATCCTTAGCCTTGGGGGGTAGACCATTCTTAAGAATAGCACTACACTCCTCAGTAAGAGATACAGTTTCAAACTCACCTAACCTTTTCTTTTTAGTCAAAATATCCTTAAGAAATTTAGCATAATTAGGCATTTGCTCTATAGCTTCTACTAAAGGGATATTTATATGCAACTGCTTAAGAATCTCTAAAAACTTTTTAAATCGACCATCCTGATTCTTAGGCTTTTGCCTTTGTGGAAAAGGTAGAGGTGGCACATAAGGTGGGGGCGGCACATAAGGTGGTTCTACATCTGGCACAGAACCAGATGCTCCAGCATTTTCTTTGCTGCCTCCAACACCCTGACCAGACTCCAACTCTTTCTCAACAACAACATTATTATCACTATTACCATTTAAATCCTGGGTCTTTCTAGATTCTTCTAGTGGCTTACCACTCCTAAGGGTTACTGCCTTTACCTGCTCCTTACCTTCCCTTCGAGGGTGTTCAGTATCTGATGGAAGTTTCCCTTGAGGCCTTGCCTTTAGCTCATTAGCTAGCTGACCCACTTGCAATTCCAGGGCTCTCATTGAAGCTTGATTACTTTGAATTGCGGCATCTGTGCGAGCCATAAATTCTTTCATCATCGCCTCGAGAGAATTTCACGAATTTTGCTGGGGCAAAGCCGGCTTATTTTGCTGGGGTATTACCTGTGCTTTAGCAAATCCCGACTAGTTCATCTTTTGTTGCGCTTGTACGTTATTTCTTTGACCTCCCCATGAGAAGTTGGGGTGGTTGCGCCAACCTGGATTATAGAAGTTAGAATAAGGGTTGTTCCTCTGATTACCTACAAAAAATACAGAAGCTGGATTGCTGGGGCAAAACTCGTAGTTGTGGTCTTCACCGCAATAGACACATGCTTCGTCCGTGACTTGGTTCACCACTGCTGCAGGTTCCATAGCTGGTGGCTGCTGGTGACTAATCACTGTCACATTCTTAAGAGCGTTAGCAATCATAGCAAGATCGGCCCTAATGGTAGACACACCATCAACCTCTAGTACACTCTTAACCTTTTTATTTGTGCCTCTAACATCCGACCACTGACAACTATTAATAGATATTCTTTCTAAAATTTCATAGGCTTCATCAAAAGTTTTTGCCAAAAGGGCCCCTCCAGCCGAAGCATCGACCATACCTTGGGTTACTCCATTTAAACCATTGTAAAATGTTTCCATTTGAATACAATGAGGTAACCCATGGTGGGGACACTTTCGTAAAAGCTCCTTAAACCTCTCCCAAGCCTCACTAAAAGTCTCATCTTCAAGTTGCCTAAACCCTACTATTTCACTCCTTAATTTAGCATTTCTATTAGGTGGGAAATATTTACTCAAAAAATTTTCAGCTAACTCATCCCACGTCCTAATTGATCCTGGAGCAAAGGAGTTTAACCATGACTTTGCTCCATCTCTAAGAGAATACGGGAACAAAGTTAATCTAAGAGCATCTCTAGGCACTTCTTGAATTACAAAAGAATCACTAACTCCTAGGAAAGACTTAAGATGTAAATGAGGGTCTTCAGATGACAAACCATGGAATTGCCCCACGGTTTGCAACATCTGAAACATTACCGGTTTCATTTCAAAATTCGCCGCTTGGATTTGGGGACGTGCAATCCCTGGATTCAACTCATTAAACATCGGGACAGCATATGCTCGAATGGCTCTGGTCCTATCGTTCGCTATCAAGATAGGATTCTCAGCCTGATTATTTCGCTGCTCGTTTTGCTCAAACAGTGGGTTTTGCTGCAGCAACGGATTCTGCTGGGGGTTTACTGCTACTGGACCTTCAGGAACCTGCGGAAGTTGTGGGGCGCTCTCCATCTGGTTTCTGCGCTGCTCCCTCCTTCTGCTCCAAAATGTCCTTTCAATTTCTGGATCAAGCTCAAACCGTACCCCAGGCGGATCGCTCATGAACCAAAATCACACCTGCAAAAACAAAAGAAACAATCAAAAAGTTCTAGCACCAAACCACTAAAACACATACACAAAACAGATCAGATAAAAACTTATTCAAGTCCCCGGCAACGGCGCCAAAAACTTGTTGGGCTCCTAAAGTGAGTAAAAATATAGTATAAAATACTCTAGAATTCCTGTGCAAGTATACACAGTCTGCAGCAAATAATATTATCAATCCAAGGTCTGAATGAGTTTCCACTTTATCTATTTTGCGTAACTTCCTAATGGTTTCGAAGATAATAAAATTGTTGGGTTTTATCGGAATTATGCTGAAGCAAAATAAATGACAGAACAACGAGTAAACAAATAGATAGACAGATTAAAGACAGGCGCTGGTTAGGCTTTAGTGATTGTTCTAAGATATGCTCTAGCAATATTATTGATCATGCATTTCTCGCAGTATTATTAGCGGATTCCTCCCGAAACTCCGGATCTTTTGGGATATGTTTCAAACCCAATGAAGAGCGACCGATCAAGCACTAGGCAACTGGCTATCCCTAGCTCAGTCACTGGCGTTCACCAATACACAATGATCGTAGTGTGGATAATTGCCACACACTCTCTAAATCATCCCTGAAACTAGAGAGAGTTATTCACACCGGCTGGCCAGGCGGGCATAAAATAAGAAGAAGCACAACAATTAACCAAAATGCGATAGTCAATTTATTACTGGAGATGAAGCACAATAATCACATTATTCCTAATCAACACCCTAAGCTACTTAGTTCATAACAGGCATAGGAATACGAATTACAATTTGAGTATGCATGTCCATAACCACAAGTTAATAAAGAAAATAAACTCCCTAATCAGCTTGCGGATGATGGTGTTCTTGATGATCTTCAATCTCCCTATACTATTCGGGTTCCAAGGGAAAACATGGAATGAATTTGACTTTGACGGCTACTTCCTTTTATAGAAGGACAGGAGACTTGAATTAGGTCAACTAGGACACGTGTAAGGCTCTCCTTGATCCTTTATGACGAAAATAACTCAACAGAAGTCGGTTCATGAAGTTGGCTAACGAGCTGTGATGTGGCAGTTTCTGCTCCCAGTTTTGCTGCAGCATAGAATTTGCTCCCTCCAGTCGCTCAGCAGCATAATCTGCACAAAATAATTTCCAATGCTTCCATTCTTCCAAATGGGTTAAAACATATAATATCTATCCAAAACCAACCCTAATAAGCATAAAGCACACACAAATCCCTATACAATCGAGGCCTAAATAACTACCTTTTGGGCAGTTATCAGTAATTATAACCGAGTATCGAATCCACGAAGAACTGCATGACTTAGGCAAGAAAATAATCTAAACACTAAAATTACCGAAGATGCTCATTATCTATGGAATTCAACGCATAGAAAAGATAGGTCAAAGATAAACGAAACACTAAACCAATTAATGATCAAGTAGAGTTGTAACACACTGAGGGATAACAGATAGGATGAGAGTTTGGGTCTTGAAGTCCAATACATAGTCTAATAGATAATTGATTACTAACTATTATGTTCGCTAATTATAAATATAGAATCTACTTTATGACATAGGTTCTCCTGTCGATTTTCCCTAATTATCATTAACACATTTTAATAACCTAAGTGTCCTTAGCGCTATTAAATGGGTTAAGTCTTAAGTCCCGATTCATTTTAGATCTCTAGGCCTAACCAACTACTCTCGTTGTCACTACGAGCAGTTAAGTCTAGTCGATTGGGTTATGTCCTAACTTAGTTTCTCTCCATCGAGTTTCCACTAAGTAACAAATCGGTATAAACTTGGCCAGAGTTTATTACGCATTACGACCACCCAAACGAGTAATCAGTAAACGGACACAATAGAAGTAGTTAAAATATCGTTCAACTATGTATTTTCATTCGAGACCCGAATGTCGGGAAGTTCGCAATACAATGTCATAACGACTCTCAAAATTTCCAGCATATACATGTATTAAAACAATAATATGAACAAGGAAAGGTATAGAACTAAACCAACGTCGAATCCTTGCTTGCGCCTTGATCTACCGTAGGAAAAACCTTGATTGGAACTCGTCACAAGCTCCGAATAAACCCAAAAACTACTCAAAAACTCTCTAACATTTACTCTCACTCTTTCCCTCTAAGAGGCTCTAAGAGCCTTTGAAAGCTGCTCAAAATGTTGCTTGATCATTACAAACCGAGGCCAAAACGTTCCTTATATAGTGCTCCAGTCGTGCCAGCATCTCGACGCCGATGTCACAGCGTCTCGACGTCGATGTCACAGCGTCTCGACGCCGTGACGTTTGTCTTATTGCCCAAGTTGCCTCAGTGTCGAGACGCCGAGTGTAGCGTCTCGACAATGCCCCTCGAATTGGACTAATATCTTCACGGTTTTCGGCTGAATTTGGGTTTCAATTTACCAGATTGTTGGCCCTCAATCTTCTCCTTGAAGCCCTTGATTTCTTCTCTTGACTCATCTTTGATCCTTCATGATTACATCTTCAAAACTTGGGCCATTTCTTATCCTTTTTCTCCAAAATTCATCAAAAACCTCCTTTGGAACATAAATTCTGAAATTAACAAGATAGATCATTAAAACCACAATAAAACCAAGCAAAACTACCTAAATTTAGGGATAAAATGTTAGCATTTGTGCATGCTAACAACCGTTTCATCTGCCACAACTTTTTTAGCATCCTCCCTTTGTCGCAAGGCTTCACCTTCTACACCTAATTCACCCAGAATGTTGTTCCTTTCCTCCACCTCCTACACTGATAGGTGGAAAATTCGAAGGTTTGGGGTTGCATGGCCTTCTATTGAGCGGGATGGAGAAGAAGATGGAACGGTGATTGAGGGAGAAGGGCTTTGGGAGGTCGAAGGCTGGTTAGAAACTGAAGCAGTAAGGAGAGGAAGAAGGGGATGGGAGTCAGAGAGTCGCGGGAAACGAGTTGGAATAGTGGGGATGAGGGTGATAGGTTGAATGCGGAAGGAGGAGGTTTGGAGAGGTTGAAGGTTTAGAGGCTCATTCTCTTCATCTGGGCGAGCATTGGTGGAAGGGAGAGGAGGTTGGCTAGGAAGCGCAGACGACTAGTCACCGTCGATGACTTCTGGGTCTTCCACTGGGCTGGAAGCATTGGCGTTTGGGAGTGTCGGCGGTATTTCTTGTTCATTGTTAGATGAGACCTCTACTCCGCCGTATAGGCCTTGAACTTCCGGCAAGGAAGGATTGTCGTAGTCGTCATTGTACCTGCCGGTGGAGATGTTCTGCCAATCGTCAATCGACATGGTGGACTGGCTTCGGACAAAGAGCTTGGATAAACAGGGTGGCCTCCAAAGTGGACTCCATAAGGTGATTCATGGTGTTCTTTGAGAATTTTCCATGCATCTTCTTCTCCAACGCATCTTAAAATTACCTGATCTGGACCTTTGTGATAGAGAAAAGAATCATCCCAAAAAATAAAATTTTAATTCATGAAAGAATTTCTTGTTGGGATTGGTGTCCTAAAACTCGTAGATAATGAATGTTAAACGAATTATATACTTATTCGATAAAGGTGTTATCGAGATTGATTCAGTAAAAGTCATTACTGAATAAATTAAATTGCACATATATAACCCAAATCCAATAAACTAAGATCCATGGCTATAGGATGAACACTTGAGCTTTATGTAGAGACATAAAAGTGGATCAAGCTTGAATAATAGCCAAAACGGTCTATAGTATAGGAATAGGGTTGGGTACCTTATTCTGGAGACACTATGAGACGCGGCCCACTTTATAGATGGTATAGACGATGTGATCCTAAATCGTCCATGTAGAGACATGCGAGTGGGGGTGTCCTATGCAATGAGTTTGCATAAGACCAGGACCGAGAAATAAGTCGCTCTCGCTTTATAACACCGTTTACTGATGAGACTGACTATTTCATGTGATGACCTAGGTAACTCGATCTTAATCCTGAGCTAACTATGAACTCCTGTTTATTCGGGCTTATCCTTAGATCTGCATAGGTGAGAGTGGCTCAGTATCGCCGACTCAATAAGCCTCCCATTTCAGGGATAGGAACAGGTAGATAGCTGGGGACATAGTCGTGCAAGAAGGAATTCACTCCTACCCGAATAAGGGATAGTAGAAAGGTTGTTCCCTTAAGTGCTGACTCCGGGGCTTGAACAAAGGGATCCCGCCCTCTCATTGGCCCGAGAGGGACTCGGTTTATTGGTTGGACCATAAACCAATTGTTCATTAGAGGATCAGTGGGACTTAAGGAACTAGAAGTACTATAGGGGTAAAACGGCTTATTGACCTAGCTATAGCTACGAACTACCTGTGAAGGATCGACTTACTAATCATGGTTAAATCAAGTGGACGGAAATATATCTATAGTGAGGGGAGTGCAACTATCGGGCTATAGTGGAGTGTCCCGATAGTTAACGAATGTTGGCTAGCTTGGACAATGAGATTAGTCGGTTAGCCTCGAATCGTTGGAGCCCATGATCTATAGGTCCATTAGGTCCCCCTACTAGCTCATATCGGAATTAAGCCTAGAAAAAAAGATAGGAAGCTTTGAATCGTTCAAAATCGGGAAAAAGGGTATTGTCGTAAATTGTGTTTGACACAATAATTTAATTATGAATTAAATTAGAAAATGAGAGATGAAGTATTTAAAAGTGTTTTGAATACTATATATATGTATTAGGAATCATATATATGGAATTGCACAAGATAACAAAGATTAATTAGATTAATCATATCAAAATTAATTTGAAAATTTTCAAATTAATTACCAAGCAATCAATTTCAATTTAGAATTGAAATTGGGGGTAATTTGCAAGCTTGAAATTTGATTTCAATTTGAATTTAGGTGATTTAGTTTGAAATCCACTTGATGCATGATCATTCAAAGTGGAAAGACAACTCACTCATGCATTGTTGCATGTCTTGTGTAATGTACACCTAGAATCCACTTGAGCTTGCAAATACACCATGTGTCTTGTGTCTTGAGGCTTGGCTTTGCATGGAGAATGTCTTTAAAAGGAGTTTGAATCATATTCAAACACAAGAGAGCCATTTCCTTAATATAGACTCCCACAAGTCGTTCTTGGCCCGGAGTATAGTGGGGAAGACTCTAGAGGTTGTCCAAGGAGCATAGGAGAGGCAAACACCACAAGGAGTTCAACATAAGTGAGCTACAAAGGTTGGTGTTTTCTAAACTCTCTATTCTGTCTTTTCTAGAAGATGCATGCTTTAGGAGTAAAATTGAATGTCTTAAGTGCTTTCGATCTTCAATTGCTTCCGCATGTGTAATATGTACACCTTCATTTCTTACGTTGTTGCGATGTGTACCCTTCAGGCATTATTCCTACGGCTAGATAATTCGCCACGTCAGCATACCATGGCTCACCACATTCAATTCCCAACAACTTTTCATCTAGAAATTCCTCTGCGATAAGTGCAGCTGGCGCATCTACCTTTTCAGGGTTTTCTAGCCGCGACAGCTGATCGACTACCTAATTTTCACTTCATTTCTTATCCTTGATTTCTAGGTCAAACTCTTTGAGTAACAAGATGAAGGATTGGAATTCCCAATTCTGTTAAAGCGAAAGCGAAATTGGACTGTTCGTAGTTAATTTCATTTTTAATAAAATACCCATACATTGGAACCGATTCATAAAACAATTTCATAAATCAGATTAGGCTAAGCATACAAGAATTAGATATAATATAAAGGGAGAAGAGAAGCACACCATCGTTGACGTCTCTAAATTCAAGAACGATTTCTTGATTGTTCATCAACCACGAACACCCCCACGAGGCTACCTCGCAATTCCCTGAGATTGGGAACGGAGTGGTGGGACTCCATTCTTGAATTTGGGAATGTAACTCTTCTTCTGTGTTTTCTGTGTTTTGAGAGAATGAGAGAGTGAGGGAGCTAGAGAGAACTCTGCAGCGAGAGCCAAAATGAATCATCCCACATTAATCCCTCCTGCGTGAAATTACTAGATGTGAGGGAAGACCGATCACAACCATTCGATGGTCCTGAATATCATATAACCATGTGATTTAAAATTAATTAATTAAATAATATAGAATTAATTTAATTAATTAATCATATTAATTAATTAACCTCATATACATTTTAAATCATGTTTAAATGCATTGCCCTCACATAATATATAGTTTTAATTAAAATTAATTAAACTATCCAATTAATTAATTATTTGATCAATTAAACATATTTAATTAACCAAACATTTGAATCATATTCAAATGTACATCTCTCTTATAATCTATAATTATAATATGAATCTAATTCGCATTAAAATTAACTTATAGATTTAATTTAATTAAATTAATTAATTAATTCAAAATTAATTAATTCAAAATTAATTAATTTTTCAATTAATTAAATATCATACTCATAAGGGTCAAAAGTATATCTAGTTTTACCCTTATATTTAACTCATTTATTGGTCAAATATTGAGTGTTTAGGTCAATTTTACTATTTCCGAGCTCAAAATATGTTAATTTGATAAGTTAGGGTGTTGAGAATCATTTTTGTCATACTCATTTGTGTTTAAAAAGTCTTGATTTTAAGAGAATTTGACTTAGTTTGTTGATGTGCAAAAAAAACAGAGGAAAAGATGGAATTCCCCAGAAATGCAACCACATTTCTGGGAAGGCAAAATTGAAATGCGACCGCATTTCTGGAAAAATCTAAGGTTGTTCCAAGTCGTTTGCGGGTCGTTGTTGACGAGTCTTCTTCGCACCTAACCGGTTGTTTTGACCCCGAAACTGACTGGGCAACCTTCCAGCACCTATTTCGTAGCTCCTCAACCAATTTCTACACTATATAAGCTCGGGATTCGAAGTCAAACTCAAGCAGAACTCACTTGGAAGAAAATGGTGGTGACAGGACCCTGGCTCGAAGCCAATGAGTAGGGATGCCCGAGGTCCTTCTTAGATGACCAAATTCTAACCTAAGACAGAGTTAGACATAAAACCTTGTGGTTTGTAGAGAGTTTCACACATTCCCACTTATAAAGGTGAGAGAGTGGAGTGTCTTAGCAAACTCTAGAAGGATTAAGTAAATAGAAAAACTCATAATATTAAGGTATCTCCTTTATTTCCAGCTCTTGAATCTTTTCATTATTCTGTATTCTTTACATTCTTATTTCAATAAAAATGTGTTCATTTGCTTTTTATTCCATCATGTGTAGCTAAATCCCGTTGAGGGGTTCAATGTGGTGAATTCCCTTATGGTTTAATGACTTGAAAGTGTCTTATTTGCTTAAGTTGTGTTTAATGCATGTCATTCTTTATTGATTATCACTCTAATCTTACTGAGTTTAACTTGATCACTTAGACTTTGCATATTATGTGAGTTTGATCTCGAAATGGACAAATGATATTGGTTCTCATAAAGGTGATATAGGAGAAAAAGCTCGAAAGAGATTGTTTGGCAGTATAGGGCAAGCTGTCTAAGGCACCCTATATCGACTATGGGGTTATAGGTTGCATTCGTGAATTATCTATGTCGGAGTCGAGTCACAGAAATGTGCATAACGGTACTCGCTTAGCCTTCTAACGGTTTTTGGGAACAAGGGCCAAATAGAAGTTAAATCTGATCCAATGCATTAAATACACTTAAGTTAAATTTTGCATGAGTATGGTTGTTACCTTAGGGATGAATCCATGTTGAATACCTCGTTTTTTTATTATTGTTATTCTTTATTATTTATTTGCACGTTTTATTTATCATTTCAAAAACCCAATCAATCAACTTATTTTCTTTGGTTACCTTTTTCAAAAGCAATCATTTGAGCAATTTCTTATTCAAATATGAATTTCCAATTTAGTCCTCGTGGGATCGATACCCTTTGAGTACTTCTAAGGTTTTTTATTACTACGTGTGCAATGTATATTTGCACTCAGTGTTAGCTGAATTATTCTTTATTATTTCATTTATCATCTTATCTCACATCCATCTATTCAGCTGACGACGCACCACATACATATTTAATTAATTACCCATTAAAATCATATTCTAATATATCTCTCATATGTTAAAGTTTAATTAAATCACATTTAATTAGACTAAATTGAATAAGTAATTAATTCATAATTAATTAATTAATTTACTAATTAAATATCATATACTTAATTAGCCACATATTTGAACTCCTTCAAATATATTATTCTCTCAATATAATAAAGTTTAATCTCATATTAAACTTTATATTATGATGTACCACCTTACATTATATTAATTGTATCTAATACAATTAACTTGATTCCCAAGATGAATTTGAACTATTCAAATTCTTTCCAGATAAATTATTCTCAATTACTCTTTACGAGTTAGTAGGGGACTTAATGGACCTACAGATCAGAAGCTTCAATGATATGAGGTTAACTGACTAAACTCATTAATTGAGTTAACCAATATTCATTAACTGTGGGTCACTCCACTAAAGACCCACAACTGTACTCTTCTCACTGTAGAATGTTTCATTTTCCACGGATATTGACCAATACCGATAGGTCAATCCTTCACGGGTGTTCGTAACTACAGTTTGGTCAAATTACCGTTTTACCCCAGTGTTACATCTATCTCCTTAAGTACCGTGATCTTGTAATGAACAGCATGTTTATGGTCCAACCAGTAAACAGAAAGTCCCTCTCGAGCCAGTTAGAGGGCGGGATCCCTTTGTTAAAGACCCGGAGTCACCACTTAAAGGAACACTCATCTACTTCTCCTAGAAGTGGGAAGGAGTGAATTCCATATTGCGTTGTCATGTCCCCAACCCCCCACTTGGTTTCGTCCCCAAGAAGTTAGACTTATTGAGTCGGCATGCAGGCCACTCTCACCCATACTAATCAAAGGACAATCCCTCGTGAGAAGGAGTTCATAACACACTCAGGAATAAGACTGAGTTACCTAGGTCATCCTATTGAATCTGTAACCTAACTAGTTAACGGTGTTACATCTAGTGGTTTACAAGTGGTCCAGTCTTATGCAAACTTATTGCATAGGATACCCCTACTCGCATGTCTCCTACATGGATGCCTTGGATCAATACGTTTGTATCGAACACAAAGCGGGTCGTATCACATAGTGTTACCAGGATAAGGTACCCAACCTTATCCCTGTACTATAGACCTTTTTAGGTTGTTACTTGAACATTGATCCTCGTATGTCCCTGATGCGTGTTGGGCGAAATGTGGATGTTAGGAAAAGATTATAAATAAATAATAAGAATAATCTCAGCCAACCAAGTGCAAGTATACACTATCGCATGTAGTAATAAAATCTCTGGAAGTATTCCAAAGGTATCGATCCCACAGAGACCAAGTTGAAAACAGAGATTTGAAGAAGAAACTACTCAAAGATTGCTTTTGAAAGATAACCAAAAGAAATAGTTGATGTTGGGGTTTTGAAAACAAATAACAAATAAGTAAAGAAATAACAATAATAAATAAGCAAGGTATTCAATATAGCTTCAACCCTAAGAAAAATAACTCTAATCATGGCTTATTTAACTTAAGTTTATTCATGCATTGGGTCAGATTTAACCTCTATTTGGCCTTGCTCCCAAGAACCATTAGAAGACTAAGCGAGCTTTGTTAGACTAGGGCAAGTGGGAGAAATGTAAGGGTATGGATGATGCCCTAGTTTATTGTCTTTATACTTCTCTCGCACCTAACTTCATATACCCCACTAGAGTTTCTAGTCCAAGTGGCAGTATGTTGGGTTTAATGTCCTATAAACTCGTAGTTTGTAAATCATTAAACATATTCTATTTTCAATAAAGACGTTATTGAGGTTATTCAGTAAAAGATGTTATTGAATATATAAATTGCGAATGATTAACCTAAATCCAATAAACTAAGATCCTTGGCTATAAAATGAATACTCGAACTATATGTAGGGACATATCGTAGGATCAAGTTCAAGTTTATAGTCAAAATAGTCTATAGTATAAGGATACGGTTGGGTGCCTTATCCTGGAGACACTATGGACGCGGCCCACTTTGTATTAAGTACAAACGATGAGATCCTAAATCGTTCATGTGGTGACATGCGAGTGGGGGCGTCCTATGCAATGAGTTTGCATAAGACTGGACCACGAAATAAGTCACTTTCTCTTTATAACGTCGTTTACCGAAGAAACTGACTATTTCTCATAGATGACCTAGGTAACTCGTTCTTAATCCTGAGCGAGCTATGAACTCCTGTTTATACGAGATTATCCTTTGATCTGCATGGGTGAGAGTGGCCAGCATCGCCGACTCAACAAGCCTACCATTTTGGGGATAAGATCGAATAGATAGCTGGGGACATAGTTTCGCAAGACGGAATTCACTCCTACCCTTTTCAGGGATAGCAGAGAGGTTGTTCTCTTAAGTACTAACTCCAGGACTTGAACAAGGGGCCCCACCCTCTCGTTGGATCGAGAGGGACTTAGGTTTGATGGTTGGACCACAAACCGATTGTTCATTAGAGGATTAGTGGAACTTAAGGAACAAGAAGTACTATAGGGGTAAAACGGTTATTTGACCTAGCTATAGCTACGAACAACCTGTGAAGGAACGACTTACTGAACATGGTTAAATCAAGTGGACGGAAATATATCTATAGTGAGGGGAGTGCAACTATCGGGCTATAGTGGAGTGTCCCGGTAGTTAACGAATGTTGGCTAGCTTGAATAATGAGATTAGTCGGTTAGTCTCGAATCGTTGGAGCCCATGATCTATAGGTCCATTAGGTCCCCCTACTAGCTCATATCGGAATATAGCCTAGAACAAATTGATAGGATTCTTTGAATTGTTCAAAGTCGGGAAAAAGGGTATTATCGTAAAATTGTGTTTGACACAATAATTTAATTATGAATTAAATTAGAAAATGAGAGATAAAGTATTTAAAAGGGTTTTAAATACTATATACATGAATTAAGATTCATATATATAAGATGCACATTATTAAGGTGATTAACTTGCTTAATCATTTATAAACAATTGGGCAAGGTTCAAATATGATCTTATATATTAATGTCACATTTAGAATTGATATTAATATCATAAATGAACATTTGAATTCTGATTTTGAATCATGGTAAGTGGAAAATGATGTAATTCCACTCTTGCATGAAGATTCAAAGTGGAATTACACCACAAACATGCATACTTGCATGTAATGTTGTTTGAACACCTAGCTTCCACTTTCACCCTTAAGACCACCATGTGTCTTGCATCTTGAGGCTTCTTCTTGCATGGATTCTCTCTATAAGTAGAAGAAGAATCAGATTGGAGAGTGGATTGCATTTTACCTTAAGGTTATGCTGCTGAATTTCTTCCTCAATCATTCTCTCATCTCATATCTCCATAGAGCTTGAACCTTCAAGCATTCCCTTCCCATTCCCTATCACTATAGACTCCCACAAGTCGTTCTCGGCCCGGAGAATAGTAGGGAAGACACTAAAGGTTGTCCAAGAGAAGTTGGAGAAGGAAAACACCACAAGGAGTACCTCATTTGTGAGCTACAAAGGTTGGTTTTCTCTAAACTCTCTTTTCTGTCTTTTATAGAACATGCATGCTTTAGGAGCAAAATTGAATGTCTTAAGTGCTTTCGATCTTCAATTTCTTCCGCATGTGTAATATGTACACCTTCAATTGGTATCAGAGCATGATTAGAGCACTTAAGTCGTTTTAATTTTGCTGTGGTGGGTACCATTTTGAAATTGAATTTTCTGTGTGCTAAAATGGAAGTGTTCTGGTTTGGCAATTTTTTGAGCCTTTAATTCTTCATGAATTTGTAATTGCTCGGAAATGTAAGAGCGTTAATGAGTGTACTAGAGTCTGTAATTTTTATAGAGTCATTAGAGTCCATATAGGCTGTTAAATCGAAGCAGAACGGGAGAAGACGCAGCAGAAAACAGCAGCAGAATGCTGCTGTCCGTGACAGCGTCGGGACGCTCTTCAAGTAGCGCCCCGACGCTGATGAAGAAAAATTCCAGCAGCCCAGATTTTTCCAGATTCTGGTTCGGTTCAGCTGCTGTCCTTGGTCCGGTTCGGTTTGCCTGCAGCTGGTTCAGCCCCTATTCACTTATTTGAAGGCCGGTTCACTCTTTGGAGGATGGTTCGGGTCGGTTCGTGAAGCTCGGGATTGATTCAAGCATTTTTATTAATTATTATTGTAATAATTAGTTAATTGTTTGTTTTAAAATTGCCAAACCATTCCATTTTAGTTTGATTTAATTTCTTTATGCATTTTGAATGTATGATTTAATTAAATGGATGTATGTGCATTATGAGCATGCCATATAGTTTAAAATCCCACCATAGGAAAGCATGTTCATGCATTTTTATTTTTAATAAGTGTTATTAATAGTTTAAATGCATGAGGGAAATTTCATGTTTAAATTGATATAAATGTTGTATTGATTTAGGGAGATTCATGCTTGAATGGTTAATTAAAATTGATTAATTGATATAAGAGTTATATTAATCGAAAGATAAAATTAACCCAGCATGAAGCATGAAATTTCCTTAGATTTTTGTTTATAAGAGTTATATTCAAAAGGCAAGTTTGTTATAGTTTAGATTTATAATTGTTATAAATCACATAGAAATTTAAAATCTATAACAAAGAAAAAGGTGCATGCTCACTTAGGGTTAATTTGATCCAACTCTCGATCGATTTCAATTAGATTCAAATAGGTCGATAAGCTTGTAAAACATAGGTTACAAGAGAACTCACCCGACGAGATGCTGTCTAAGGCTGGAGGTATTTAAGTTGACGGTTTACGGAACACCTCCTACCTGGGCATCGAGTCGGTTCTTGAGTTAAAGTTAACCCAGTTTTATGAGCATGCACGTGTATGATGTGAGGTTTTAATCGTTATCACCTAGACATCGTAAGATTATATGAACTTAGACTTAGGGTTATTCAATTAGTCGGAATTTGCCTAAGTATAAGTATACCCAAAACCGTTTAAAATACTTAGTGGGAGGGGAGAGATATATCAAATCCATTTCCCTTTTACGTTCTCCCTTTTGTTCACAAGGTGAGATTTATGCTTGGCCTCGTGTTGATTATACCTCAACTGCTCCATTCGGAAGGTGTTTGCATAAATCAATAACAAGGTGAATGGAGAAAGTATTTATAGTAAGTGAGTGAAGGAAGTGTGTCAACACATCCTGCGGTCTCCTCCGTTAGGTTGCACCGTGAGATTTCCATGTTGCGCCTGCTTGTATGCCCTGGAGCTACTATCCATTCGGAGGGTTGTAACATGGAGATCGGAACAACGCAAACTCCAGAGATGGATAGGATTACTTAGGACCATTTCCAACATTAGCTTTTCCATTCGGTAGCATTGTTGGGGCCGTTCTCTGTAATCTTAAAACGGCGGGTCACACTTACAAGGGTTACTAAGTGTTAGTAAATTCCTGACCAAACGTAACGATAACTAAACAACTATAGGAATAAGAGTTATTCCGGGATTAGTATTTAGTCAAGAACGTCTTGGTTTTGTGAAGGAGTAATTGACTGCCCCTCGGTAGCGGTTGCTCTAACTCACTAAAGTATCGTTGCAAAATAATAATCCTGGGTACATTATTACTTTTCCTAAAACCTGATTGGATTCTGTCTAAAAATGGTTAATAAGCAATTTCTAATAGTTTTGTTTAATTTTTCAGCATGTCTAGCTCACTAGTACAATTACTCGCTTCGGATAAGCTTAACGGGGATAACTATGGAACTTGGAAGTCTAATCTGAACACAATACTAGTAATCGAGGATCTTAGATTTGTCCTTACCGAAGAGTGTCCGCCTAACCCTGGCTCGTCAACAAACCGAATTGTTCGGGAAGCATACGAGAAATGGACTCGAGCTAATGATAAAGCAAGAGTCTATATCTTAGCAAGCATTTCGGATGTCTTGTCGAAAAAGCACGAGAGGATGGTCACCGCTAGGGAGATCATGACTTCGTTGCAAGGTATGTTTGGACAACCGTCCTCGCAAATCAGGCATGAAGCTCTCAAGAATGTTTACAATTCCCGAATGAAGGAAGGTGCTTCTGTTAGGGAACATGTTTTGAACATGATGGTTCAGTTTAACATTGCTGAAGTAAACGGTGCTACAATTGACGAGGGTAGTCAAGTAAGTTTTATAATGGAGTCTCTTCCGAAGAGCTTCATTCAATTCAGGACAAACGCTGTCATGAACAAAATAGACTTTAACCTGACTACTTTGCTAAACGAGCTCCAGACTTACCAAAGTCTTACTAAGAGAGGACATGAAGGGGAGGCAAATGTTGCCACAACCAAGAGGTTCCAAAAGGGATCATCCTCAGGAACCAAGTCTGGACCTTCCACTTCAAAGAATAAGAGTATTCAAATGAAGAAAAAGAAGGATAAAGGGAAAGGAAAAGCTCCAGTGGGAAGCAAGGCAAAAACTAAAGCTGCAGATAAAGGAAAGTGTTTCCATTGTAATGTAGACGGACATTGGAAACGCAACTGTCCCAAGTACCTTGCGGAAAAGAAGGCTGGAAAAGAAAAACAAGGTAAATATGATTTGCTCGTTATCGAAACATGTTTAGTTGAGCAAGATAGCTCTGCCTGGATATTAGATTCAGGAGCGACTAACCATGTATGCTCTTCTTTACAGGAAATTAGTTCCTGGCATATGCTGGAAGACGGCGAAGTAACTCTCAAAGTTGGAACTGGAGAGGTCGTCTCAGCTAGAGCTTCTGGAACTCTCAAGTTGTCTTTTGGAGATAGATTTTTACTACTTGAAAATGGCTTGTACGTTCCCAATATAAAAAGGAACTTAATTTCTATCTCTTGTTTAATTGAACATGAATACCAAGTATCTTTTGATATTAATAAAGTGTTTGTTAACAAAAGAGGTATACATATATGTTCTGCAAAACTTGAAAGCAACTTATACGTGTTAAGGCCAATTCAAGTTAAAGCTATTTTTAATACAGAAATGTTTAAAGTAGCAGAAACTCAAAACAAAAGGCGAAAAGTTTCTCCGAATACCTATCTTTGGCACTTGAGATTAGGCCACATAAATCGCAATAGGATTGAAAGATTGGTAAAGAGTGGACTACTAAACCAGTTAGAAGATGACTCGTTACCACCATGTGAGTCCTGCCTCGAGGGAAAAATGACCAAACGACCTTTTTCCGAAAAAGGTTATAGGGCCAAAGAACCTTTGGAACTCGTGCATTCGGATCTCTGTGGTCCTATGAATGTCAAAGCACGAGGAGGGTATGAATATTTTGTCAGCTTCATTGATGATTATTCAAGGTATGGCTATCTTTACTTAATGCATCATAAGTCTGAAGTCCTTGAAAAGTTCAAAGAGTACAAGACTGAGGTTGAGAACCAATTAGGTAAAACGATTAAAACACTACGATCAGATCGAGGTGGAGAATATATGGACTTACAATTCCAAGACTATTTGATAGAACATGGAATTACGTCTCAACTCTCAGCCCCTGCTACACCACAACAAAATGGTGTATCAGAGAGGAGAAACCGAACTCTGTTAGACATGGTTCGATCAATGATGAGCTATGCTCAGTTGCCTGATTCGTTCTGGGGATATGCAGTTGAGACTGCCGTATACATTTTGAACATGGTTCCCTCTAAGAGTGTTTCTGAAACACCCTATGAGCTATGGAAAGGGCGTAAAGGTAGTTTACGTCACTTCAGAATTTGGGGATGCCCGGCACACGTGTTGGTGCAAAACCCAAAGAAATTGGAACGACGTTCAAAACTGTGCCTGTTTGTAGGATATCCTAAAGAAACGAAAGGTGGTCTATTTTACGACCCTCAGGATAACAAAGTGATTGTATCGACAAACGCTACTTTTCTTGAGGAAGATCACATAAAAGATCATCGACCTCGCAGTAAACTAGTATTAGATGATATTTCAAGAAAAACTACAAAAGAATCTACAAAAGTTGTAGATCAAGCTGGTTCATCAAAAGTTGTTGATCAAACACATCCATCTCAAATAGTGAGAGAGCCTCGACGTAGTGGGAGGGTTATAATACAACCCGACCGCTACATGGGTTTAACAGAAACTCAAAACATCATATCTGATGATGGTGTAGAGGATCCATTGACCTTTAATCAGGCAATGAATGATGTTGATAAGGACCAGTGGATCAAAGCCATGGATCTCGAAATGGAGTCAATGTACTTCAATTCGGTCTGGGAACTTGTAGAACAACCGGATGGGGTAAAACCTATTGGTTGCAAATGGATCTACAAGAGAAAACGAGACCAAGCCGGTAAGGTTCAAACCTTTAAAGCTCGACTCGTGGCAAAGGGTTTTACCCAGCGGGAAGGAGTTGATTATGAAGAAACTTTTTCCCCTGTTGCCATGCTTAAGTCGATTAGAATACTCTTATCCGTTGCCACATACTATGATTATGAAATATGGCAAATGGATGTCAAGACAGCCTTTTTGAACGGCAATCTTGAAGAGACTATCTATATGGCTCAACCAGAGGGATTTATAGTCCAGGGTGATGAGCAAAAGGTTTGCAAACTTAAACGATCCATTTATGGATTAAAACAAGCATCAAGATCCTGGAATATACGTTTTGACACTGCGATCAAAACGTATGGCTTTGAGCAGAATGTTGACGAACCTTGTGTTTACAAGAAAATCGCCAAAAACACTATAGCTTTTCTAGTTCTATACGTAGATGATATCCTACTTATTGGGAATAATGTAGGATTCCTGACTGACGTAAAACAATGGCTAGCGACTCAATTCCAAATGAAAGATTTGGGTGAGGCTCAATTTGTTCTGGGCATTCAAATCATTAGAAATAGAAAGAACAAAATGCTAGCACTGTCTCAAGCATCATATATCGACAAAATGTTGATACGATATTCGATGCAGAACTCCAAGAAAGGGTTATTACCTTTTAGGCACGGGGTTCATCTGTCAAAGGAACAAAGTCCTAAGACACCTCAAGAAGTTGAGGAAATGAGACGTATTCCCTATGCATCAGCAGTTGGTAGTTTGATGTATGCAATGTTGTGTACCAGACCCGACATATGCTATGCCGTAGGAATTGTCAGCAGATATCAGTCCAATCCTGGACATGCGCATTGGACTGCCGTTAAAAACATCCTTAAGTATCTAAGGAGAACTAGGGATTATACGCTCGTGTATGGAGCTAAGGATCTGATCCTTACAGGATACACTGACTCAGATTTTCAGACCGATATAGATTCAAGAAAATCAACATCGGGATCTGTGTTTACTCTAAATGGAGGAGCAATAGTATGGAGGAGTATTAAGCAAGGTTGTATTGCTGACTCTACCATGGAAGCAGAGTACGTAGCCGCCTGTGAAGCAGCAAAAGAGGCAGTATGGCTAAGAAAATTCCTAACAGAGTTGGAAATTGTTCCGAATATGCAACTGCCTGTCACCCTCTATTGTGATAACAGTGGTGCAGTTGCAAACTCTAAGGAACCTCGAAGTCACAAGCGAGGAAAGCATATTGAGCGCAAATACCATCTCATCAGGGAGATTGTGCAACGAGGAGATGTGATCGTCACACAGATTGCTTCGGAGCACAACATAGCTGATCCGTTTACAAAACCCCTCACGGCTAAAGTATTTGAGGGTCACCTAGTTAATCTAGGTTTACGAGCTTTGTTAGACTAGGGCAAGTGGGAGAAATGTAAGGGTATGGATGATGCCCTAGTTTATTGTCTTTATACTTCTCTCGCACCTAACTTCATATACCCCACTAGAGTTTCTAGTCCAAGTGGGAGTTTGTTGGGTTTAATGTCCTATAAACTCGTAGTTTGTAAATCATTAAACATATTCTATTTTCAATAAAGACGTTATTGAGGTTATTCAGTAAAAGATGTTATTGAATATATAAATTGCGAATGATTAACCTAAATCCAATAAACTAAGATCCTTGGCTATAAAATGAATACTCGAACTATATGTAGGGACATATCGTAGGATCAAGTTCAAGTTTATAGTCAAAATAGTCTATAGTATAAGGATACGGTTGGGTGCCTTATCCTGGAGACACTATGGACGCGGCCCACTTTGTATTAAGTACAAACGATGAGATCCTAAATCGTTCATGTGGTGACATGCGAGTGGGGGCGTCCTATGCAATGAGTTTGCATAAGACTGGACCACGAAATAAGTCACTTTCTCTTTATAACGCCGTTTACCGAAGAAACTGACTATTTCTCATAGATGACCTAGGTAACTCGTTCTTAATCCTGAGCGAGCTATGAACTCCTGTTTATACGAGATTATCCTTTGATCTGCATGGGTGAGAGTGGCCAGCATCGCCGACTCAACAAGCCTACCATTTTGGGGATAAGATCGAATAGATAGCTGGGGACATAGTTTCGCAAGACGGAATTCACTCCTACCCTTTTCAGGGATAGCAGAGAGGTTGTTCTCTTAAGTACTAACTCCAGGACTTGAACAAGGGGCCCCACCCTCTCGTTGGATCGAGAGGGACTTAGGTTTGATGGTTGGACCACAAACGATTGTTCATTAGAGGATTAGTGGAACTTAAGGAACAAGAAGTACTATAGGGGTAAAACGGTTATTTGACCTAGCTATAGCTACGAACAACCTGTGAAGGAACGACTTACTGAACATGGTTAAATCAAGTGGACGGAAATATATCTATAGTGAGGGGAGTGCAACTATCGGGCTATAGTGGAGTGTCCCGGTAGTTAACGAATGTTGGCTAGCTTGAATAATGAGATTAGTCGGTTAGTCTCGAATCGTTGGAGCCCATGATCTATAGGTCCATTAGGTCCCCCTACTAGCTCATATCGGAATATAGCCTAGAACAAATTGATAGGATTCTTTGAATTGTTCAAAGTCGGGAAAAAGGGTATTATCGTAAAATTGTGTTTGACACAATAATTTAATTATGAATTAAATTAGAAAATGAGAGATAAAGTATTTAAAAGGGTTTTAAATACTATATACATGAATTAAGATTCATATATATAAGATGCACATTATTAAGGTGATTAACTTGCTTAATCATTTATAAACAATTGGGCAAGGTTCAAATATGATCTTATATATTAATGTCACATTTAGAATTGATATTAATATCATAAATGAACATTTGAATTCTGATTTTGAATCATGGTAAGTGGAAAATGATGTAATTCCACTCTTGCATGAAGATTCAAAGTGGAATTACACCACAAACATGCATACTTGCATGTAATGTTGTTTGAACACCTAGCTTCCACTTTCACCCTTAAGACCACCATGTGTCTTGCATCTTGAGGCTTCTTCTTGCATGGATTCTCTCTATAAGTAGAAGAAGAATCAGATTGGAGAGTGGATTGCATTTTACCTTAAGGTTATGCAGCTGAATTTCTTCCTCAATCATTCTCTCATCTCATATCTCCATAGAGCTTGAACCTTCAAGCATTCCCTTCCCATTCCCTGTCACTATAGACTCCCACAAGTCGTTCTCGGCCCGGAGAATAGTAGGGAAGACACTAAAGGTTGTCCAAGAGAAGTTGGAGAAGGAAAACACCACAAGGAGTACCTCATTTGTGAGCTACAAAGGTTGGTTTTCTCTAAACTCTCTTTTCTGTCTTTTATAGAACATGCATGCTTTAGGAGCAAAATTGAATGTCTTAAGTGCTTTCGATCTTCAATTGCTTCCGCATGTGTAATATGTACACCTTCACAGTAGAAACCCACATGGCCTAGGAAACTACGAATTCCCTTGACAGACATGGGCGGCGACAACTTTCCTATTACTTCAATCTTGGCTTTGTTGACTTCAATGTCCGCCTTCGATATGCAGTGAACTAGCACAATTCCATCTTCTACCATAAAGTGACATTTTTCCCAGTTAAGTACTAAGTTTGTCTCTTCACAGTACATCAGCACATGCTCCAAATTCGTTAGGCAATCAACATAGGAATTCCCATAAATAGAGAAATCATCCATAAAGACTTCAACTGATTTTTCTAACAAATCTGAGAAAAAGCCATCATACACCTCTGGAATGTCCCTGGCACATTGCATAATCTGAATGGCATTCTTCTGAATGCAAATGTTGCATAGGGACATGTGAAAGTCGTCTTCTCCTGATCTTCTGGTGCAATTGAAATTTGATTGTACCCTGAATATCCATCTAGAAAGAAATAATATGGGCGACCAACTAGGCAGTCGACCATTTGATCAATAAATGGCAACGAAAAATGATCTTTCTTGGTTGATGCGTTGAGCTTGCGTTAGTCCATGCATACACGCCATCCAGTTATAGTACGGGACGGAATGAGCTCATTCTTTGCATTGGTGACAACTGTCATTCCTCCTTTCTATGGAACGCATTGCACTGGCATTACCCATCTACTGTCTATGATTGGATAGATTACTCTTGCGTCAATCCACTTGATTATCTCCTTGCTCACTACTTCCATCATCGCAGGATTTAGACACCTTTGACGCTCTACAAAGCCATCTGATTCATCCACCAATCGGATCTTGTGCATGCAATATGATGGGCTTATTCCTTTGATATCTGTGAGACTCCATCCGATATAGCATTTGTGCCTCTTAAGAACCTGCATCAACAAGGTATCTTGCGTCAAATTCAACTTGGATGAAATTATGACGGGCAAGGATTCATCATCGCCTAGAAATTTATATTTCAGATGCGATGGAAGAGGTTTTAATTCTAATGCTGGAGGAGATACAATTGAACTCCCTGTTTGTTAGGTCTAGCGCATGGACTTCTATTGTGTTCTCAGCAAGTATTTGACATTCTTCATCTTTGCATGCGACTTGGTCTTCTTCTTTAGCTTTACGCGCTGCTTCTAGCGCTTCCATCCTTAATATTTCCATTGGAGAACAGATCTCCACATGCGCTACAGTTTCATTATCCTTTATTTCGATGGCGTATTTTAATGCGTTGAGTACATTAAACACTACTTTTTTGTCATTGACCCTCATGGTCAACTCTTCTTTCTGCATATCTATCAAAGTTTGTCCGGTAGCCAAAAAAGATTGTCCCAAAATGATTGGAACTTCTCTGTCTGCTTCATAATCAAGAATGATAAAGTCAGCCGGAAAAATAAGCTTGTCAACTTTTACTAGTACATCTTCGATCTTCCCTTCTGGATGCTCTACAGATCTGTCAATGTTAGCATGCAAATATGTTATCTATTTTCTATTAATTTTAGCTAGTTTTGTGCTTAAATTGTGTGCTTTTATGTCACTTTATGTTTAAATTTTCAAAAACCGAGCTAAAGAAGCAAAATCGGAGTTCTTGAGAGATTTTGGATGAATATGGAGGCTTTTGGAGCATATTGAAAAAGACCATTGAAGATCCAAGCCCAAAAGTCCAAGAGAGATGAGTTGGAGGCCTAAAATGAAGTCTAAAGGGCCATTCTTGAAGAGGAAGACCGAGAAATCAATAATGAACTTGGGCTTAATTAATTAACTTGATTAATGACGCTAAGGACACCTAGGTTATTAGTTAAAGTTATTAAAATTAGGGGAAACCGACATGAGAACCTATGTAATCAAGAAGGTTCTAGATTTATAATTAGATCAAACTTGGTAACTAGCAATCAGAGATAATAACTAATTCCATTTTGAAATTCAAGATCCCGCCTTCTTATTTAAGATTGATCTCCTTCTATTGTGCAAGTTGCTTGATCACCTTGTCTTTATTGTTTCAATTTTATTTCAATCTGCGACCCCATCTTTTAATGTGAAATTTGTTCCTAAATAATGTTTTTCTATAGTAATTTTAGTGTTCAATTATTTGATTCACCTAAGTATTATACTATATTTGTGGATACGATACTCAGTAAATACTTACCGTTTTTATTACTTGTGACCCGTACGCTTGCAGTGTATTGATAGCAACAATGACGTGAGAACTCTTCAGAGATTGAAACCCTAGATTTCTATTTATTTTCCCATTGTTTTTATTTTCAGCATTTTTTTCTTTTTATTCTTTTTATTCTTTTGTATTCATGGATTCTAGTGTTCTATGCTCGGACCAAACACATTGAGATCGATGATCATTTCCTTTAAAAATAAGTTCTCAGTTAGAAATTTTCCATTCGACATGTCTCTACTTGCCACCAGCTCGCTGATTTGCCTCACTAAACCCTTACCATCTCATCAATTTTAGATCTTTTGTGACCAACTCGATCTTCGATTTGCTCCCATGCCTAAGGGGGGATGTTTAAGACATAATTGTATCTACTACCTACAGTGTACTTATTACACTACAACAATTAATGTCTCTCCCGAAGCGCTTCTAGATGTCGGGAAGAAGTCGAAAAAAAGGAGTCGACAGAGTTTCTGCCGATGCGTATTTTGCACGTGTCGATAGAGACGGTCTCTGCCGACTCGTTAGTCAAGGAGTCAACAGAAATTTGACATGGGCCATTTTTGTCAACGCGTTGACTTGCGCGACGGTAGAAATGGTCTCTGTTGACGCGTAGGTCAACGCGTTGGCAGAAATGTGGCAGAGGCTATTTCTGTCGATGCGTTGACTGTGCGTCGGCAGAAATGGCCTCTGCCGACGTGTAAGTCAACGCGTCGACAGAAAGCCCACGTAATGGCTCTGTCGACACCTATCATATGGCGTCGGTAGAGCCTTTATTTATTTTATTTTTTTTGTTTTACTATTTTTTTTTTTGTTTTGAAAGTCTAAAATAAATACATACAAGATATAAAAATCAAAATGAATTCAATTTAAAATCAAAATGCATTCAATTTTATTTTTAGAAATAAATTTATACATTAAAAAGCTAATTACACATATACATTAAATTCGAAAGATATAAAAACCATACCTTATAAATTTAAGTACAAAAGACTAAAGTGATAAAAAAAAAAGCACAAAATTAAAAGTATTGTTTGTTACGAATAATTCTAATAAAAAAAGTTAGAAGCGAAAGTCTTAAGTTAGAAAAGTATGTAACAAGCTCGTGGCGGCCTGCAAACGATATAGATGTGTCCTTCCATATCAAGGTTGAGTCGAACCATCTACAAAAAATCAAAGGAATAAAATTAATATCCGTAAAATTCGGCAGCATAACGACATAGATAAGACTAACCCATATTTTTTTAGATCTGCTAAACAAGAGAAATGCACTTCAATATAGCTAGAAACTGAAGGGGATAAAAGCCCCCACGCAGCGGAAACACATCGATTGGACCTTACGCCGTATATTAATTAATATTAAAATACCGTTACGAAAAGGCAAAATATAAACTTTAAACATGTTTTAAAGTTGCTGTAAGTAGCTATAAACATGCTTGAAAATTAAATCTAATTTATTTTCATGCTTTTCTAAAGAAACGAGAAAGAACCGTTACAAACATTCGTTGTAGACTTGACCGTTCTTCGCCAACGACGCTTAAACGAACGAAAACGCAGCAGCCCTCGTGTCATTTATTCGTTGGAAATTTCTTCTTGAAGGACACAATAACCACAGAGGTTACACCGGTATGTCTCTAAGTCTAGGAGGCAAAAGACTTGTGGGAGTCTTTCTCTAAGAGGGAGGCTAGAGAGAATTCTAGGTCTTGTCTTGTGAGTCTAAGAGCAAGAGGAGAGTACTGAACCAATTAGGTCTAGTGTTCTATTTATAGAAGAGAGACCATGAATAAAATATTCAATTAAATCAATCTTTTCCAAAATTGATTCAATCTTATTCCTTCTTTAATCAATCCATAATCAAGCAATTCCATAATTGATTAATCTTTTCCACAAATGACTAATTACTTCCATAAGTGATTAGATCATTTCCATAAATGATTAATCACTTCCTTAAGCGATTAATTATTTCCATAATTGATTAATTCCCGGTTAATGAATTCTTTAATTAATTAACCACCAATTAAATATCACATATTTAATTTCCGGCCTTGAATTAATTAATTTTCCCAAATAGATTTTACGCCTTAAAATTAATTAATTAATTATTTGAACTGTTTCAAACTTCCATAAATTTAATGTGACTCAAATTTATATTAATATTTGAATTTCTTCAAATATTAATTTCTCTCATAATAATATATCAATATATATTATATTGTTTCCCTTAGTAAATTGAACATTTTCAATTTACATTTATTACTTAGTTGCCTCAAATTACTTTATGAGCTACCAGTGGGACTTAATGGACCTGCAGATCAGAAGCTCCAAAGATGTGAGATTAATTGGTCAAACTCATTAACCACATTAATCAATATTCGTTAACTGTGTGTACATTTCACTATAGACTCACAGTTGCACTCTTCTTACTGCAGACATATTTTCTGTGTCCACGGATCTAGACCAATATCGACTAGTTAGTCTTTCACGAGTGTCCATAACACCAGTTGGGTCAAATTACCGTTTTACACCTGGGTTACTTCTATTTTCTTAAGTACCAGTTCTCCTCTAATGAACAACCTGCTTGTGGTCCAACCATCAAACAGAAAACCCTCTGGTGCCATTGAGAGGGTAGGGCCCTTTGCTCAAGACTCGGAGTAACCACTTAAGGGAACACTCATCTGCTTCCCTAAAGATGGGAAAGAGTGAATTCCATCTTTTACGATTATGTTCCCAGCTCCCCACTCGGTCTTGTCCCCAAAATGGTAGGCTTATTGAATCGGCGTATTGGCCAATCTCACCCATACAAATCAAAGGACAATCTCTCATGAGCAGAAATCCATAATCAACTCAGGATTAAGACCAAGTTGTCTAGGTCGTCCTAGTGAAATAGAAAACCAACTAGTTAACGGTGTTATAACCAGTGGTTACTATTTTGCGGTCCGATCTTATGCAAACTCATATTGCATAGGATACCCCCACTCGCATGTCTCCTACACGAACACGTTGGATCATAGCGTTTGTATCAAATACAAAGTGGGTCGTATCCATAGTGTTGCTAGGATAAGGCACCCAGTCTTATCTCTATACTATAGACCCTTTAGGTTGTTTCTTGAACAATGATCCCATATGTCGCTACATATAGTTCAAGACTCATATTACAGCCTAGGATGTCTAGTTTATTGAATTAGGGTTATTTTAGGCAAAGATAAATATAAAATAACTAATAACATTTAATGGAAAAATATATCAATATTATTTCATTAATATCCAGTCAACGGTTAACATTTACTATCTACGAGTTTTAGGGCATAAAACCCAACAGAAACACCCAACTACAACCCTCATAACACTTGGGCAACACCACAATCTCCAAATACAAGCGAGTCAGATCTCGCATAACACAATAATCCAAATCTAACTTTGCATCATTTGGATATTATAAATATGTAAGAAAGGTATCAAAATTTTTCGTACCTAAGTTTGGGGTGTCCATGGGCTGTGAGTCCATTAAATTATGTGATTCTATGAAATGTCGGAGCATGTCTTTCAGGACATTTATTTCCTCCTTCGTCTGCTACTTCCTGGTCTGGAGCTCCTTCTCTATATTTTCGTACTTGGCCTTCAAGGTGTTAATCTCTTCTTATTGTTCAAGTTCTCTCTGTGGGTCCCGAATTGACTGATGTGCTGCCACTCGTGCTTGATCGAGATGGCTTAGGTCCCCAACCAATGCCTTTAACATGGTCAGGCCATCTACCCAAAACCGTCTCACATATGAGAGGTCCAGTGAGTTGTTGAGACCTTTCTGGAGTAGGAGCATCCCGTAGATCTACCATCTTCCCCTCCATTTATAAAATATACAATTAAGTTCTTTAAAACTCCACAAAGTAACTAAAGTGTACATTCTTACGTGTGCATACTCCGCTGCCTGGTTCACCCACTTTCCATCTCGCGAATGGGTCAGTTCAAACAGTTCAATGGGATCTATATCTCAACCCTCCTTTTGTTTCTGCAATTCAAATACAAGTGAAATTTAAAAAAAAAAAACCCACTTATTCATAATCGTAGAGATAACTTAATTAGTTTATTCATATCTTATCGTATTTGCAAGCATGGATGGACTCATACCCTAACCCTAAGTCACACAATTTTCTCTTAGCCTTATAAAATGAACTGGGTATGTTTGTGTCGTTTGAAAATGCTTGCTTTAGTAGTTCCAATAACATGTCAAAGGACTTGTTACTCCAACCGTTGATAACTTTAGTATGCATCAATAGCTCCTTCTCTATATTTTCGTACTTGGCCTTCAAGGTGTTAATCTCTTCTTATTGTTCAAGTTCTCTCTGTGGGTCCCGAATTGACTGATGTGCTGCCACTCGTGCTTGATCGAGATGGCTTAGGTCCCCAACCAATGCCTTTAACATGGTCAGGCCATCTACCCAAAACCGTCTCACATATGAGAGGTCCAGTGAGTTGTTGAGACCCTTCTGGAGTAGGAGCATCCCGTATATCTACCATCTTCCCCTCCATTTATAAAATATACAATTAAGTTCTTTAAAACTCCACAAAGTAACTAAAGTGTACATTCTTACGTGTGCATACTCCGCTGCCTGGTTCACCCACTTTCCATCTCGCGAATGGGTCAGTTCAAACAGTTCAATGGGATCTATATCTCGGCCCTCCTTTTGTTTCTGCAATTCAAATACAAGTGAAATTTTAAAAAAAAAACCCACTTATTGATAATCGTAGAGATAACTTAATTAGTTTATTCATATCTTACCGTATTTGCAAGCATGGATGGACTCATACCCTAACCCTAAGTCACACAATTTTCTCTTAGCCTTATAAAATGAACTGGGTATGTTTGTGTCGTTTGAAAATGCTTGCTTTAGTAGTTCCAATAACATGTCAAAGGACTTGTTACTCCAACCATTGATAACTTTAGTATGCATCAATTTGACCATAAAATGCAATGAAGAAAACTGTGTACAATCAGGACGTAACGGATTACGGGCCTCAAACATTAAGTCATCAAATCGACTCGATGTTTCATTCTCGTGGGAATTAGTGGACCTCTCATTCTCGACGCGTGGCCCATCTATGTTTGCATCAAGAGTTGTAGATCATCTAAAAGGTCGAACATATCGACTTCCTCGTTTACACCACTTGGCTTAGTAGTACTCCTATTCTGATCAGTTCATACCGGTTAGATGTCTAATTAGTTGACATTTAGTCTCTTGTCTTTTCTATAATTATGTGGTTAGATAGAATGTTAGTCTAGTTTTTCACTCCTAATATTTGCTTTAGTCTTGTTGTGTCAGTGTTGTATCTCTAGAAAGGGATCATACCATCTTCTTTATCTCTTCACCCTATTTAAGAGTGGAGCAAACTCTCTTAATAATACACTGAAGCATTATACCTCAAATTTCTTCTGGTTGCTTATTCTGTTTTTAACCTCACTACTTCGCTTAAACATTTTTCTGGCATGAGGCTAATGTTGTCTTCTAAATCACACAATGCTCTCCCACCACCGTTTCCTCGAATTAAGTAAGGAATAGTGAAACCTTTAGGAATTTAACTTTCAACCAATATTGTTGTTCAAAATTCAAGACAGAGTGCAAGTCAATTTAAGCAAGAAAATTTAGTGCTCAGGACTATTTTAGTAACAAAATATTCTAAAATAAACTAGAATAAGGTCCACAAAGGACTTTGAATATGGTAATTCAAGAACAATATATAGGCTATCCACGACCAATGCTTCTTTCTCCTCGTTAAGTCCCAAACCTCTCTCTCTTGAACTTTCTTTCTTTTCTCTCTTCACAAAAGTCTCGTCCTCAATGAACATCATCCTTAGAAATTGTTGATATACACTTGAAAGCAACATTTGATTGGAATGACATCTGTACACTTTCCCTATTATTCTCTTTAGTCCAATCTCTCTCTCCCTCCTCTTTTCTACCTTTGTATTTCTATTGTTGGATTTTGATGTTTTTTTTCTTTTTTTAGACAATATGGGAGTGGGGGGATTCGAACCACAAACCTCGTGGTTATTAGTACATCTTTATGGCAGTTGAGCTATGCTCTTGTTGGCGGATTTTGATGTATATGTGCGAAAGAAACTAGTGGAAGATTTGTTTAAAATTTACAAACGACTGTGTGTAATTACGAATTTAATGTTTGAAAGTTGTACTTGTTATAAATTTAAATACTTTATAACTATTTGTATTCTTTTTTTTTTAGTACATCAACATTTTGGATGGGGCATTTGAACCTCTGATCTCTTGATCGATGGTACATGTCAATTACCGCGCTGAGCTAAGCTCACTTTGACTTATAACTATTTGTATTCTACAATTGACGTATTTATTTTTACATCCCTTGTAAGACGATGATTTATTAATCTTTGAGTTGTAGTAGTAATAATTATATACTAAAGTGAGCTTAGCTTGGTCGTTGTACTGTACATGTCAAAATGAGCTTAGCTCAGCAGTAATTGGCATGTATCATCGACCAAGAGGTCAGAGGTTCGAATTGCCCTACCCCAAATGTTGATGTACTAAAAAAAGTGGGGGGCTTTGCACAGATAGCAAAAACCGACAAAAGAATTGCAAAAATAGAAAAAAAATAAAATTATTTGCGGAAATAGCAAAAAATACGTTAAATTACGAAAATACCCTTAGTATCTCCAATAGTCTATCAGTCCCTATTATTTATAGTCACTGATACACTACTATTAATCAGAGTCTATCAATGATAAATACTGATAGACTTTGATGATAAGTTTCAATTAATCGGAGTCTATTAGTGATAAACACTCATAGACTTTGATTAATCGAAGTCTATCAGTGTGTATCACTGATAGACTTTGATGATCATAATCTATAAATTTTTATCGTGTTTAATTCAACCTATCAGTGATAGTCGCTGATAGAAAACAATTTAATTCAAGGCTATTAGTTCAGTTTAATTCAAGGCTATCAGTTTCTATCCATCTGTAACAACCCAAATAAAAAAAAATAAAAAAAGGGAAATGGGGGGACTTTTTCCCCCCAAAATTTCGTTAAAGACAAAAAAAATGGGGCATCTCTCTCCCTCTCACGATTTTCTCTCTCCCTCTCACGATTTTCCCTCTCCCTCTCGGCACTCTCCCTCTCTGCAACCTCTCTGCTGCACGCCCACGCTGACGCCGCCTCTCCGACCGCCGCAGCACGCCACGACGCCAGCGCCGCCCTCCTCCGGTGACACGCGATACCCACGGCGGCAGCCTCGTTGTTGTTCGAATTAGGTGAGCGTTCATGGTGCATCTTGCGAAAATCTCTCCTTCTTCGTCGATCTCTCACTCCCAATCTCTCCCTTCTCTGTTTTTTGTTGATTTAGCAGCATGAGGGTGGTTGTGAGTAGCCTCGTTTTCCGGCAGCAGTACTGCAGACGCGGATAGCAGCGAGGAGGGACTGTTTTCTACATTTTTCGAGTGTTTTAGGTGAGTTCTCGCAGTGGGTAAGTTGGGCTGAGGCTTATGTGGGTTATTTCTTGCTTTTAAACGATTACCCATTCACTT
The DNA here is from genome assembly GCA_036850905.1 of Luffa acutangula. NCBI lineage: Eukaryota > Viridiplantae > Streptophyta > Magnoliopsida > Cucurbitales > Cucurbitaceae > Luffa > Luffa acutangula. The sequence continues at coordinate 12,324,265 of CM072094.1, read as the reverse complement.
TTTCTCCCGTTCAGCAAGCGTACCCATTCAATTTCGGCGATTCGAGCAATGGGTCTTTGAGTTTGAGCATGTTTGTACAATTCCAGCTTTGGGTAGGAGAAATTAAATCAATCTTTGGTTGATTAAAGTGTTTTATAGAAGTACCCATTAAGATTAGCCATTGATTTCAAGGTACCCACAACGTTTGAAGGTCCAATCGTCGAGATGGAGCGATTTTAGGAGTTGGACAGCAAGCTTCGACTTGGTTTGTGTAAGTTTTTGCCTCTTTAAATCAAGTTGTTCATGAAAATAATTATGAGAATTAGATGTCCCTAATTCTAAGGCCACTCTTGTGATTTTAGATGGAGTTGCTTGTGTCATGAGCGACGTCGCATTGAATTAGTTGGTTTGTGCATAAATCAAGTGTCTTCTTGCACTAAAGTAAGTAACCTTACTACTTGGAAAGCCTTGGCTAGGCTAAGCTATTTATTATGATTTGTTACATGCTTTGAATAACACAGTGCGGGAGACATTCATCATGTATGGTTTGAGTTATGAGATGTTGGATTATGTGTGTTTTGGTGTTATTGAACATCCTGATTATGTGCATTTGTCTGAATGGTATACTCTGAATATAGTGTTGGTTCAAAAGTATCAAACGCTTAGATTATGAGAAATGTTCTAGTTGTGCTGAACACTTTGTCTGCTTTATGTTTAGAATGCTCTGGTTGGATAAGTTTTATATGCTCTAAATGCTCTGAATGCTCTGGATGCTCTATGTTGGGGACGATAGGATGTTTTATATGGTTGAGTCGTGGATGTGAGACCTAACTCGCTTTGTTTTGGAAGTTCGGGGTCTAGTCTATTAATCCGAAGTGTTTGTGGAAATTTGTAGTTGGGCAGTTTGTATATAGAAGTGTATTCTCTTGTTCGCAGGTGATAAGAAAATTTGGGGTCAGTTATACGTATGTCGTTATGCTGCCGAATTTTCGGTAGCATTACAGTTAATAACGAGGCTAAGTTTAGTAATGACACTTGGATTATGGTATGCTGAATTTGGTCGTGGCTGTTTAGACTATACATATGTCTTTTCTATTTAGGGTTTGGACGTTATGACATATGTGCTTGAACGAGATGAAAGGCGAGGTAGTTAGTACATGTGAAATTAGCCCTTCAGAGACCTTTATGGGAAAGAAACTTGATGGGTAGGTTGCAAGCTAAACCAGACTCTGTTAACAGGGGCCCTAACACGAAATGAGGATAGGTTACTTATTCCAGTAGGGATCGTGGCAATTAAACACCTAGGACTGAAATGTTTATAGACTGAGATGAGGAGCTAAATGGGCGGGACTCGGCTTCGCAGACTAGGTGCCATCTACTATCTGTGGGAGTAAAGTTCCGACTACAAACCCATGGACGCCCCACCAGTGAGTTGGTAGTTATAGTGCTATGCACACATAGGTGCCTTGATGGGTGAGACTTGGCTTCACTGACTGGGTGCCTTCTACCATCAGTGGAAGTAGAGATCTCTCGCGATTCCCACTTGTGTACCTCCAGTGAGTTGGTAAGCATGTGACAGGCTGGTTAATGGTCCACGTGACCCGTACGTCATGATAAATGTAATGAACTGAAATGAAATGAAATGAAATGAACTGAACTGAACTGAAGTGAAATGAAATGAAACGAAATGGAATGACTATTAGGCCCTTTAATAGCAACTAACCCCCAAATATCCATGTAATGCTTGTAAATCTCCTCCCAATAGTAGCGTTACTTACTGAGTATTTTTAATACTCATTCTTTTCAAAACGTTTCCTTTCAGGTACAAGCAATGACATACGGAGCGCGTGGCGGACTGCTGCCGACGAGCCATGGATTTCCTTAGGATAGACTTCCGCATTTTATGTTTTCAAAATTCCTTCTTTTGGAACTTGTTATGTGATGTTTTTAAGATTTTATTCCGCTTAAAGTATTTTGCTTGAATGGCTAAGATTTCTTCTTGTTCTGTTTTAACTGGGATCCCAGGCTGAAAAGTTTCACGTATTTTCTAAGCATGTTTTACTTTAAATGTCATTTCATCGTTGTTCTTAGAAAAAAAAAAATGAAATGTATGTGGTAATGGCCCTAGGAATTTATCACGAGAAGGTGGGTCGTTACACCATCGGCTTAATTTAAGTCTATCAGTGATAATCACTAATAGAAAAACCGTTTAATTCAAGGTTATCAGTTTCTGTCACTAATAGAAATCAATTTAATTCAAGACTATTAGTTTCTATCACTGATAGAAACCAATTTAATTGAAGTTTATTAGTTTTTATCAGAAATCAATTTAATTAAAGTCTATTGACTTGTATCACGGATGGAAATTAGTTTAATTCAAATCTATCATTTTTTATCGAGGATAGAAATCAGTTAATTGAAGTCTATCAGTTTCTATCTCGGATAGAAATCAGTTAATTATCAATTAATTGAAGTATACCAATGATTGTTACTGATAGAAATCAATTTAATTGAAATCTATTAGTAAAGTACTTTGCATTGCAATCATCTCGGTAATTAGAAACTCATCCAAAATTATTATACTACAATCATAAATTGAACAAAAAATTTAAGTCTCTTGTGGTAATTAGAACATAAAATCCAAAAATAATCATTACGAACAAGCGACTCTCAATCAACAATATAATTTTTAAAGCCTCGCACACAAGCTCCGTGACCACCACCATAAAATTGTTATTCTTGTATTCTTTGTATTTCATTATCTATCAATTATAGCCCTAATAGACTTCGACCAGTGATAGTCAGTGATAGACTACGATTAACCAGAGTATATCAGTGATATACTTTGATATACCTATACAAACACTCACCAAAATTGTTATTTTTGTATTCTTGCCATTCTTGAATTAAAAAGAAGGCCAACAAGAGCTCAGCTCAATTGGCATAAAAGCTCATAACAATAAACTGCACAAAAGAGGGGAAAAAGCATATTAATCACACAAGAACTCCACCCTCATAAATGCACAAAAAAATTTTTAAAAAAAATAAAAAAAAAAGAAGAAAAAATCGTAATAGCTCATTAAAAAAAAAAAATCATAAAATCTCATAAATGCACAAACAAAAAAAAGGAAGAAGAAAGCAAAAAAAAAGAGAAGAAGAAGAAGAAATCGTATACACAAGAAATGAGGGAAAGAAAGACTCATAAATGCAAAAAAAAAAAAAAAAAAAAAAGTATACACTAAAAATGAGGGAAGAAAGGATAAATGTGAAGGGAGACAAAGAGATGGGTAAAATAGGAATATTCTAATTTTTTTGCCATATTTGCAATTCTTTTTACTTTGTGCTAAATTTGCTATTATAGATAATTAATTTGCCACCCACAAGTTATATAAACAGTTGATTTTTTTTTTTTTTAACAACATATAAACGGTTGATTATGTTCTATCAAATGATTGTATATGAATATAAATTATTCAAAAATGTTGTCATTTATCGGATAAATAATTATTATACTAGCCACTAATATGGTTTCAAATTTCTAGCATTAATTCTTATTAATAATGATATAATTTTTGTACATGAGTTACAATCCATGTAACTATTGGAAGTTTCTAGTTTTTTTTTTTTTTTTTTTCCTTCTAGTGCATCAAAAGTATCTCAAATCATCCAAAAATTTGAATTTCTCTTCTTTTCTTTAGGGTTCTTTCTTATGATATTTGATTTTTTTTTGGGAACAAGAGTCCTAAGAGCTTTGCATCCAAGTAGTTCAATATTAGTGTTTTATTAAAGTTTGTTGTTGTATCCTAGCGAGATAGTCACCATAATAGTCACTATAATATAATGACAACTCATATGGAGTTTTGATTTTATGTATGGCTATTGTTTGGGAAGTGTGCCTCAACTAACTTTCATCTCAATTGGTTCAATTTTGTCGTTCTTCTTTTGTTTTATGCAAAAGGTATGTATTCTTTACGTTTGTAGCTAATTACATTATAATCTAGTTACTACATGCAAACAAATTTCTCCCAACATATATACACACGCATACTAATTATATAACTTTTTAGATTCTTTCTTTCAACATCATAGCCTCTGTTTGATAATCATTTGATTTTTAGTTTAGTTTTTTAAAATTAAACTTATAAATAGAACTTATCCCTATCAATTTTTTTTTTTTTTTCATCTACCTTCATCCCACGTTTATTCCAAAAACCAAGTCAAGTTTAAAAAATAAGAAAAGAATAGTAGACCCTTTGGTTTTTGGTTTTTTACTTTTAAAAATTATACTTGTTTCCTCTCAATTTCCTTAACAATGGTTTTCATCGGACACATTTGAATTCCTAACCAAATTCTAAAAACAAAAACAAGTTTTTGAAAACTACTTTTTTTAGTTTTTAAAATTTGACTTGGTTTTTGAAACACAAAGGAAAAATGTAAGTGACAAAAGAAAGATACTAGAAACTCGTGGGTAAAAGTAGTGTTTGTAGATTTGATATAATTTTCAAAAACTGAAAACAAAAAATGAAACATTTATCAAACAGAGCCATAGTTTTCAAAATTTTGTTTTTGCTTTTAGGGAATTTGGTTAAGAATTCAAATATTAACTTAACAAAGATGAAAATCATGGCAGGTAAATTGAGAAAAAAAAAAACAAGTATAATTTAAACAAATAACCAAGGCTCTGTTTGAAAACCATTTGGTTTTTAGTTTTTAGTTTTTGAAAATTATGTTTGTTTTCTCCTCATTTCCTTATCATGGTTTTCATTGGACTCTTAGCCAAAATCCAAAAACAAAAACAAGTTTTTGAAAACTACTCCTTCTTAGTTTAAAAACTTGAGTTGCAAAGAAACTTATGAATAGAAATAGCATTTATAGACTTAAATTTAAAAAAATAAAATGGTTATTAAATGGGACCGAAATGATTACTAAGCAAGACGTAAATTTCTCATCAATCTAACAAGAACGAGCATACATTATTTTAGATACATGACATATTGTGAAATGTAGAATAAAGGACAAACATGCCCACTAAATAGGCAAGAATCATCCGAATCTCGAAAAGCAAGTTGGTCCATGCCCTAACCAAAAAAAAAAAAAAGAAAATTGAAACAACCACCTGTAATAGTGGAGAGTAACTCATGGGCTGACACCGACCAAAAATATTGAGGAATCTCTCGTGTTTGATTGGAATCATGCCACCCACACCATTTCCCCAAGAGCCTAGAGATGGACAAGTACACTGAGATGGATGAGAAATTGTGAACGCCATTCTTTCAATGTTTTTGGCGCTCTCATCTCACTATCCAACACTTTAAGTTGGTTAGATTACAAAGTGATTTGCTAATTTTTTATTTAATTTAGAGTTTGAAGATTGATATTTAGAAAGCAAGATTTTGATTTTCGTACTAAAAACTCATCCAAATCTCGATTGTGGCTTGTAGGCTGAGGGCGTTTCAATGTGATTTTGTTAGGATTTTAATATATCATCTTTTTACAGAAAGTGGTGAAACCTTGATAGTGGAACTATGTTCATTTTTCCATTTTTTGTAAATAATGTTAGCTTAAATTATAAATTTAATAGTGTCTAATTGGTTCCTCGATTTTTAATTTTGTGTCTAATAGGTTTCTGAACTTTCAAAAAATATTTAATAGATCTGAACTTTCAATTTTGTGTCTAATAGATCTTAAAATTGAATTTTATGGACTCTAAGGGCATGTTTGGTAGGCAATCCGGATCCTGTTTTATGTTTTCAGATTCGCTGAATTCAGTGAATATGCATTTGATAGACGTGTTTCTGAAAACTGTTTTCAGATTCTGTGATCCAAATAGTGAAAATTCTGAAAACAACTTTTTTATGTTTTCGTTGTATCCAGATTTTGAATTTCAAAATTTTAAATGCAGAATTAATTTAAAAAAGATAAAAACTTTAATAAATATAGTATTTCATATTATAAACTCAATTTATTTTTGTAAAATTTAAATTTGTATAATATAATGTATTATAAATTATATGATATTGTAAAATAATAATAATAATAATAAATTTATAATACATAACATTTTTATTAATTAATTAATAATATTTTATATTCAACTTAGTATTTAGTTGATAACTACAAATAATTTATCGTTTATAAATATATTGTCAAACACATTCTCAACCATTATTTAAATTCAGATCCAATTTCTGAATCTGCTACCAAACACATATCTGAAAACATGAAATACAACTCTGTTTTCATTGAATCCCTTGTTTTCAAATTCCTGTTTTCAGATCACCAACCAAACGGACCCTAAATTTCCAATTTTGGAAAAAGTAGTACATACTCCCTCCCTTTAGCATTTGACACGTCATTTATTGAACATTTAATGATATAATATTTTATTCCATGGGTTACACACAATTCTTAAATACTTTATTCATGGCAAACAATGAATGGATGTAGTATGGAAAATTTTCCATACTACCGTAGTATTAGAAATTTTTCATCCAATTTTGTATTTGGCTTGTGAATTTTAAAAATGTAGAATAGGTCAATGACTTACTAATAATTTTTTTAAAAAAAGTTCGATGAGAGTAAAAATTTATCGGAATAAAATTTAAACAGGAAATTATAAGTGAGAGATGAAAGAAAACGTCAGAAAAATCAATTTTAGAGTTAAATGAATTAAAGAGAAAACAAATTATTAAGAGAGCATCAGGTATTGGAAAAGTTAAAGGATAAGGGTGTGTTTGATTTAAATTTTAATTTTAAAAAACAAAAATCATTTCGAAAAAAATTTTTTAGTATTTGGCAACCACTAAAAATAAATTATTAAAAAATGAGATTGAAAAATAAACTATTTTGAGAAAAACATTTAAAACCAAATTTTTTAAAAAAAATTGTTAATTATATAATAACTTGTGTATAAAAATGTTTATGTGGAAAGATAACCAAACATATGAATATTTAAATTCTAAACTTTAGAGAGAGAAAAGATTGAGCGAACGTATTCAAAAAGATTTTGAAAAACACTTGAATCAAAACGTATTCAAAACGGACCCTACTAAAATTTAGAGGGAGAAAAGATTGAGCGAACAAAATTTCAAAGAGAAGAGTAGTTGAAGAGGAATAGAGAAATTAGCCAGAAATTCAGAGTGTCGAGTAGGGCAAAAAAGATTTTGAAACAACAAAAACCTATTATTAAAATTTTTATTTTCTTTTTTCTTTTTTAGATTCTCGAAACTTATTTATAATTTAAATTTTTTCCCAATATTTTAAATACTGAAAGATTAATGGGGTATCGAACTATCCTTTGAAAAAAAAAAAACCATTTGACACGCTTGGTGGATTAAAATAGTCTATGATTAAAATAATGGGAAATTTTGATAACTATGTGATTTTTGGTTTTTGATTTTTGAAAATTATACTTGTTTTCCCTCTATTTTCTTACCATGGTTTTCATTTTTGTTAAGTAGACATTTGAGCTCTTAGCCAAATTCCAAAAACAAAAACAAGTTTTTGAAAATTGCGACCCTGTTTGATAATCATTTGGTTTTTGGTTTTTGGTTTTTGGTTTTTGATTTTTTAAAATTATGTTTGTTTTCTCTCAATTTCCTTATCATGGTTTTCATTTTTGTTAAGTAGATATTTGAGATCTTAACCAAATTCTAAAAACAAAAACAAGTTTTTGAAAACTACTTTTTTTTAGTTTTCAAAATTTGACTTGATTTTTGAAAACATGGGAATGAGGTACATAACAAAATAAAGAAAAGTTATGGGCGAAAGTAGTGTTTATAGACTTAATTTTCAAAAAACCAAAAATAAAAAACGAAATGGCTATTAAACGGAGCCTAAATAATCTATATTGTTTGGGATGTTGAGTTATTTAGTCCGATTAAAAAGTCTATATTTGGGAGTAAGTTGTTTAACATGGAATTATGAAGTTTGTGTTCATGTTTGTTGTTTTTTTATTCTACATTTTTTTTTTTTTTTGCACATGTAACTAGAAATAGAGCTATATTAGATATCAATTTTTTCAAAATTCAAATAATAAAGATTTGTTTTCATCTAAAGAAATAAATTTTTTTCATGGAAATGGTTATGTAACTCGGACCAACATTCAATTATTTTAATTTCTTTTTCTTTAAATTTACGCATTATATCAATTTCACTTTAAGCTTTCAATTTCATTAAATTAGACCATAAACTTAGTTAACTATTACAACTTCTACCCTTTATTCAATTGGTTATCCACTAATTTTAACCAAAAAAAAAAAAAAGTAGAAATCTTTATAAAATCAACTATTTCAATAATATCTAAGTTTTGCACAAATTTAAGTTTGATCAATGTGCAAATTAACCCTTAAATAACTTTTTCAAAATTCATAAACTTTAACAACAATGTAGGGTGTGTTTGATTTAACTTTTCAAGTGTTTAATTTTGAAAAACAAAAATGATTTTGAAAAAATTTCTAGTGGTTGCCAACAACTAAAAATAACTTATTAGAAAATGATATTAATAAATAAACCATTTTGAGAGAAACACTTAAAACCAACTTTTTTAAAAAGTCTTTTAGTATACAATAACTTGTGTATAAAAACACCTATGAAGAAATGCAACCCAACATATGTGTGTTTAAATTCTAAACAATTTTTTTTACAAATTTTTTTTTAAAAAAATGCATTCTTGAATCAAAATGTATTCCAAATGGACCAGTAATTTTAATACCATTTTTTTCTTTAAAATCTTATCAATTTTCTACCCATTCATACATATGATAATAACACTTTTTTGGATTTATAATTCTTTACACTTTTGTTTTTGTATTTTTTGTTTTTGTTTTTTTTTTTTTTTTTTTTTGTTGTAAAAAACACTTTTGGCTTTACAAATTCAAACAAGTTTCTACTTAGTTCCTAGATTTTAGAAATTAACACTTTGGTCCATATTTGAATTTAGTTTTTATTAGGTTGGTGAGGTTTCAAAAGTGACATGTTTGGTCAAATTTGATATAATTATTATTTTACAATATCATATAATTTGCAATACGTCATATTATTCATATTTTAATGTAACAAAAATGAATTGAGTTTATAATATGAAATATTATATTTACTAAAATTTTCATATTTTTTAAATTAATTCTGCTTTTTAAGAGATCAAATTCACAATTTGGATACACAGAAATCACAAAATAGTTGTTTTAAGAATTTAACTATTTGGATAATCTAAAAATAGTTTTAAAAACACATTTGTCAAACATACATCCACTAAATTCAATGAATTTGAAAACATAAAACTGAATTGACTACCTTCAGGAGGACAAATGAAACGACTTACCTCAAAATTTAGAGAAATTATTAGGTTCTCCTAGATGAGACAGATAGTTTTGCACCATTTGATGTAAGAGAGAAGTTGTAAAAATACATTGATTTTGTATCCAACTGTTATTAGACCCAATAGACAAATTTGAAGATTTACCTCCGACGATTTTAAGGAGGGAGTCTTATTACATAGGGAACACCTAATAATTTGTCCCAAAATTTTTGTATATTTTGTATAATTTAATCTCCTTAAAGGTGTTTCATAAGACAAAAATTTATCATACATTAAATTAAAAATACAACTTTTAAAAATAAAATTGAAAATTCAAGAATATATTAAATACAACGTTGAATCTTTCGTAGATACTCCATTTAAAGTTTAGAAATGTATTAGAATTATAAATATTAATCTGCAATTACTTTATAAAATAAACATATATATATATATATATATATTAATAATGGTACCTTGTTCTAAAATTTGGAGGATATTTTTGTCTCCTAGGTGCTTCATCCCCATGCCAAGCAGAGTTAGTGGACGTGCACCAAACTACAGATCTTTTCATACATTTTCATCATACCCTTCACCATCAAAATAACATTATGACTTTTTATTTTTTATTTTTTAAGAAAAAAAAGATAATATGTACAGTCGGCGATATACGACAAACTCTGAAGATCCTTCTACATTTCCCCGTACCCATGAAATTTGAGAGCCAAAATTCGATTCCAACTGTATTTCGCTTTTTATTGGTTGTTTGGTAACTTCTCCATTTTATCGTTCATTTGATTTTGGTTTGTTTTTCTTTTTTTCTCGTTTTTTGTATGTTAGAAATGTTTTAAAAAATGGATAGAAATTTTAGGAGGAACAATAAAATCAAAATTCAGTTCCAACTATTTCGCTTTTTTATTAATTTCATTTATTATTTTGTCATTCTTAACTTATAAAATGCAATAAATGTTTTAAAATAAATATAACATAAAATTTTGAATATAAATTGATTTTCATATAAAACATTTGCATTATTATAGAACAAAAAACAATAGGTCGGTTGGTGTTAAAGTTAGTTTAGCTCAGCGGTAATTGACATGTGTCCTTGATCAAGAGATCAAAGATTCAAGTCCTCCCACCCCAAATGTTGTTTTACTCCAAAAACAAGAAACAATAGGCCGTTTGGTAAGAATTTCAGCTTTTTCGTAAGCTTATAAACACTAACTCCACCTTCTAGTTTCTTTGTTTGTTTTTTTTTTTTTATACATTCTACCCATGTTCTCAAAAACCAAGTCAATTTTTTAGAACTAACAAAAAAAAAAATTAGTTTCCAAAAATAGGAATTCAAATGTGTCCTTTACAAACATGAAAAGTTGAAAATCATGATAAGTAAATTGGGATAAAACAAACCTAATTTAAAAAAAAAAAAAAAAAACAAAAAAAACAAGGTTTGATAACCATTTATGTTTTATGTTTTTAAAATTCTTTTTTTTTTTTAATTGTAAGCAAATTTTTTTAAAAAAAAATAGTTTTTAAAAACAAATTTCTGTTTTCAAAAACTCATTTTTCTTTTTTAATGTTCATTTTTTCACTCTTTTACATATCTTTCCTGAACGAGTTCTTTTTTCTATTTTTCTATCTAAATTATTTCTCTCTACGAAATTTCTCTTCTATAAAATTTTATCTAAATATATTTTTTACGTCTCTCTCTTTAAAAAAAAATCATATTTACCTAGCCTTTTTTTTCTCTATAAAATGTTTATCTTTATTTAACTTTCTTTCCTATTTCTCTTCTAATTTATCTCCCTAAAAATAAAATATTTTTCTTTTCCTAAACTTTTCTCTCTTCAAACTTTTTTTCTCTACAACTTATCTATTTGTAAAAAAATTTCCATAACTTTTTTCTCTCTAATCAACATATCTCTAATTTTCCTTTTGAAAAAAAAAAAATCCCTAAATTTTCTCTTGCGACAAGTTTTCGTTATTTTCTTAATATATCTTTTACTCTTGAGTTTACTATCACTCTAAAAGTTCTCTTCTTATTTATTTTTCTCTTTAAAATTTATCTCTTCTACTCTAACTTTTTTATTTTTTTTTTGTCTAACTAATATTCTCCCTCTCAATATTTTCTTCATGTATTTTTTTTTTTTTTTGAAAAAATCTTTCATGTCTCTAAATATACCATATTTAACTTTTCTTCAAAAAAATATTCATATTCATGTCTCTAAATTTTTGTTTCAATGTCTCCACACATTTTTCTCTCTCTAAAACATCTTTTCATCCCTTTAATTTTTTAAAAACTGAAAATAAAAAATAGTTATCAAACAAAAAAACAGAAAACAAAAAATAGTTATGAAACGTATATGATTTCCGTTTTTAAAAAAATAAAAAAATGAAAAACAGAAAACAAAAAAACCAAAAACAAAGAACTTAAATGGTTACCAAACAGGACCTTAAGTAATTACCAAATAGGATTTTCTTTTCAATAAGAAAAGAAGAACTGGAAACAAATTATGTTTTTCTTTATTAAAACAGAGAAAAAAAAAACAAGAAATATGAAAAAAAAAAAACAATAAACAATAAATGGCAACATTTCTATTTTTTGCTTTAAAAAACTTGGCTTCTTTTTGTAATTTCTATAATATGTTTTTACATTTTTTTAAGAGATTTTAATTCTGAAAGCAATTAAACATTACAATTTTTTTTTAATTTCCAAAATTTGACTTTAATTTTTTGAACAATTAATTTTAAAATTTTAACTTAAAAACATTGTTCAACAATACATAACAAAATATATAAACATAAAAATATAAAGATAAAAGTAATGTTTATAAGCTTAATTAAAAAAATAAAAAATAAAAATGGGTTATTAGACTGGATCTACCTTATATCAACTTGTCTTCAAGGGTTTGAAAAAAAAAAAAAAAAAAAAAAACTTTGAGTGCTTATTATTTTTCTTTATTTTCTCTCCATCTCATGATTGATGGACAAAAATGAGGCTCTCTCAAACTCAAAACAGATAAAATTAGGGATAGGATTTTGAAAGATAGAGGAATAACAACTCAACCATACATTATAGATCCCCATTTTGGTAATTTCATAGAACAACCATTATTTAAGATAAACTATAATCTTTAAAATTCTTTTTGGCTCAACAACGAATGGATGTGATAATTTCAACCTATGATATTTTGATTAAGGAGATAATGACCTAACCAAGTTGGTTAGAACCAACTCTAAAATTTAACAATATTTTATATTATTCTTTAGCAAATTTGAAAATATGCTAGAGAATAATAGTCACATATTACTAAAACACTTAATTTTAGGGGAAAGAAAAGGAGTCTAGGGTTTAGATCCCATCCAATGAGGGTCCGTTTGGAATACGATTTAAATGTTTTTGAAGAATGTAGTTTTTTTAAAAAAAAATTCTATAAAATTTGTTTAGAATTTAAACACACACATGTTTGATTGCATTTTCTCTTAGGTATGTTTTTATACACAAATTATATTGTATACTTAAAAAGACTCTTTTTTAAAATGTTGGTTTCAAGTGTTTCTCTCAAAATGGTTTAGGGTCTGTGTGAAATACATTTTAATTTAAATGTTTTTTAAGAATGCATTTTAAAAAAAAAAACATTTTGTATAAAATTTGTTTATAAGTTAAACACTCATATGTTTGATTACACTTCCTCACAAGTGTTATTATGCCAAGTTCTAGCCTTTTCTAGTGGTTTTCTCAAAATGATTTATTTCTTAATCTCATTTTTTAATAATCATTTTTTGTGGTTGCCAAACATTAGAAATTTTTTCAAAATGATTTTTTTTCAAAATTAAACACTTGAAAAGCTAAACCAAACACACCCTTAATTATCAATCTCATTTTCTAAGTCATTTTTAGTGGTTGCCAAACACTAGAAATTTTTTCAAAATGATTTGTTTTCAAAATTAAACACTTGAAAAGTTAAATTAAACACATCCGAACTCTTTGAACTTTAATGATTATTTTGTTTTTGCATCGAGACTTTCAAATTTTTTATTCTTTTGAATATTGTGTGAAATAATCCTATTTTAGTCCTTGTTAATTTTTAAATAATTTTTTTGACAAATGCCTAATTTTCAAATATCTACCCGTGAATTTGAAGCAAGATGTAGTAAGTTAAGATGTCAAGTTTCACAAATGTATTTAGATTTTCATTAAATGATCCATCAAAAGTAATGACAAGGACCAATTTAATTTCCTATTAATTTCCTATGTAAATTTTTTAAATTAAGATGAAATATTTAAGACATATTTCGGAGTGATTTTTGACATTACTAAAATTACTTTTGTCATTAATAAATGTTTGATAATGATTCACAACTCACACGTAGTAGATCTTAAAAAATATTTTAGAACATGTTTGGAAGTGATTTTGATATTATTACCATCATTTTTGTCATTGTAAAAATCACCTTATTGAAAAATCACTTTTGGTCAATTCCTTAAAAGGTGATTTGATTTTCAAGTGATTTTTTATCCAATTTTAATAGAAAATTTTGGTTTTTAAAATTTCTATTGCGAAAAATTTCAAAGCTATCCTTCTATTACACCCGATTTTCAACTTAAATTTTGAAAAAAAAAATCCTTCCTAAAATATTTTAAGCTCTCTACAATGATTTTTTCTTTCCTTTGATTAAAATCATTTTCATTTTCATGTTTGTTAAGATCACATTTGAATTCCTAGTCAAGTTTCAAAAACAAAAATGAATTCTTGAAAACTATTTTTTTTAGTTTTTAAAAATGGACTTGGTTTTTGAAAAAATGGAAAGAATGTAGATAATATAAACAAGGAAACTTATTGATAGAAGTAATGTTTATAAACTTAATTTTAGGGAAAAATACCTTTTTGGTCCCTGAGTTTTGAGGAATATGTGCGTTTGGTCCCTGAGTTTTTAAAATAGACCTTTTTAGTCTCTGAGTTTTGAGAAATAGGTTTAAAAGGTCCCTAAGTTTTCAAAATGAACCTTTTTAGTCCCTAAGTTTTAAGAAATAAGTTTAAAAGGTCACTAATATTATTTTTTCAAAATTTTAAATCAATACTTTTTAATTTTTTTTAATTTTAAAAATCATTCGATATTAAAAAATAATACAAAAATATTAATTTAAAAAAATTGAAAAAATAATATTAGGGACCTTTTAAACTTATTTCTCAAAACTTAGGGACTAAAAATGTCCATTTTGAAAACTTAGGGACCTTTTAAACCTATTTCTCAAAACTCAATGACTAAAAAGGTCCATTTTAAAAACTCAGGGACCAAACACACATATTCCTCAAAACCCAGGGACCAAAAAGGTAATTTTCCCTTAATTTTAAAAAAACAAAAACCAAAAACCAAATGGTTATCAAAGGGACCTACTTTTTTTAGTTTTCAAAATTTAACTTGGTTTTTAAAAACATAGGAAGAAGACTGATGCGCAATTTGCTTACCGCAAGTGTACGGGTCAAGTAATAATATAGTGTTGTCGTGTGAAACGAGTGTCGTCCTCTAGATTGGTTTTCTAGCAAATTAAGTACCGTGAATACTTTTGTTCAATTTTATTTAGGGAGCAAAACTCAATGATAAAGATAAATCTAAAGACAAAAAGCGTAAAATAAAGGTGAAGACTCAAATAGAAAGATTCTTAGGGAATTGAATTCATTGTTGAGATTGAGGATTAATTAATGGGATGAATTTAGCATGCAATTATTCTACCAAGTCTAGGAACCTTTTATCACAACTATCTCTCTCGAGCATAATTGATTCTCATGCATGAAACCAACTTGATATCCCTATCTAAGTTCATTAACATGCAAGGCTTTGAGTTTAGTTCTTCAAGCAACTTCTAAAGTTATTCCAAATCCCGTCACAAACTTAGAATTTCTACTTTAGTCATGCAATTATATAAAGTAAGTCTTAGGCCAAATCCTCTCTCCCGAGCAAGATTCAACACTCAAATCATTCAACTAGTGATCAAGTAATTGAAAGCATTTAACCATAATTGCATAGGTAAAATAAATGCATATTCATACCACAAATTAATCCAACAAACTAAAACAACTACATCAATCCCTAAGACAAACAACTAACAATTCATAGTCTTTAAACTATAAACACTAATTGCAAGAAAAGCCATAAAAACTACAAGAGGTAAGGGAAAGAGAAAGGAAAACTCGAATTTGTCGAAACCGACACGTCCCCGTCACGATCTCCACGTCTTCTCGCTTGATTCCCGCTCCTTGGCCTTGCTTTAGCTCCCACCAAAGGTCTCTAGTCGAAATTAGGGCTAAAATCTAACCAATTGGACTCCCCTTGGTCGTAGCATGAAAAGAAGATTATATAGAAAATCTGCCGATAGCGTCGAGACGTTACAGGCAGCGTCACGACGCTGTCGCGATCTGCAATTTTGGAAAATTTGTCGATAGCGTCGCGACGCTATGATTTTTTTTTTTTTTTTTTTTTAGATTGAAGACTCCATTTGACTCCAATTGCTGAATTAAGCTTCAAACACATACTTCCTACAAATAAAACATAAAAATGCATAAATTTGGACAAATAATTGTAAAAGACTAGCTTAATTAATCAGAGAAAAATAGCTAGCTATGCTCCCTATCAAAGACACATAATAAAAGAAAAAACTTATAGATGGGAGTAGTATTTGTAAAATTAATTTTAAAAAATCAAATGATTTTGAATGGAGAACTTAAAAACGAAAATAAACAATTTGTATAAAAAAAAAAAAAGTCAATGACGGAAAGATTAAGAGTTTCTGTTTTTGATATGTGTGAAGTCATCTGTGCAGGAAAAAGAACCTCCAAATTCAAGGGTCCATATCTTTAGCACCACTATTGAAGGGGTCCTCCATTTTCTATAATGAATTAACTAATTGAATTATGTTCGTTCACAAGTTGACTAGAATGAAGTCTAAAATTTAAGGATATTTTATATTCTTTAACAATTTTGAAAATAAGCTAGGGAAAGGTCACATATTACTAAAACACTTAATTTTAGGGCAAAGAAAAGGAGTCTACTATTTAGACTCCATCCAATGAAGGGTCCGTTTGGAATACATTTTAATTTAAATGTTTTTCAAGAATTGTTTAGAATTTAAACACTCATGTGTTTGATTGCATTTCCTCGTAAGTGTTTTTATACACAAGTTATTGTGTACTTAAAAAGTCTTTTTAAAAAAATTGGTTTCAAATGTTTCTCTCAAAATGGTTTATTTATCAATCTCATTTTCTAATAAGTCATTTTTAGTAGTTGTCAAACATTAGATTTTTTTTCAAAATGATTTATTTTCAAAATTAAACACACTTGAAAAATTAAACCAAACACACTCGAATTCTTTGAACTTTAATCATTATTCTGTTCTTCTTCTAGACTTTCAGTTTTTTTTATTCTTTTGAATATTGTGTGAAATAATCCTATTTGAGTCCTTGTTATATTTTTTAATAAATTATTTGACAAAAGCCTAATTTTCAAATATCTACCCGTGAATTTGTAGCAAGATGTAGTAAGTTAAGATGCCAAGTTTCACAAATGTATTTAGATTTTTTTTTTTTTTTTTTGAGTAGATCAACATTTAGGGTGGGGGATTCGAACCTCTGATCTCATGATCGAGGTACATGTCAATTACTGCTGCGCTAAGCTCGCTTTGGCAAAAACAAGGAAAAGAGTATTTAGATTTTTATTAAACGATCCATCAAAAAGTAATGACAAGGACCAAATTGATTTCCTATGTAAATTTTCAAAATTAAGATAAAATATTTATGACATATTTGGGAGTGGTTTTGGCATTACTAAAATTACTTTTTTTTTTCTCATTCATAAAATCTCTTTCATTTTTAAATATGGATGTTTGGTAATGATTATTCACAAGTGATTTTAAAAAATATTTAGAACATGTTTGGAAGTGATTTTGATATTATTGAAATCATCGTCAAAATCACTTAGGTCAATTCTTGAAAGGTAATTTGATTTTTGAGTGATTTTTAGTCAAAATTTAATAGAAAAATTGGTTTTTAAAATTTCTATTGCAAAAAATTTCAAAGTTGTCCTTCTATTTCACCCCATTTTCAGATTAAATTTTGAAAAAAAAAAATAAATTTTCCTTCCTAAAATATTTAAGATCTCTAAAATTAAGTTTCCTTCCAAAAATTAAAATCATTTTCATGTTTGTTAAGGTCACATTTGAATTCCTAGCCAAATTTTAAAAATAATAATAATAATAATAATTACTTTTTTTAGTTTTAAAAATTGACTTGGTTTTTGAAAACATGGAAAGAAGGTGGATAACATAACAAGAAAAGTTATGAATAGGAGTAGTGTTTATAAGCTTAATTTTTAAAAACAAAACACGAAGGCCCCGTTTGATAACCATTTGGTTTTTTGTTTTTAGTTTTTGAAAATTATGCTTGTCTTCTTCTAAATTTCCTACCATGACTTTCATCTTTGTTAAGGATTCATTTGAAATCTTAGCCAAATTCTAAAAACAAAAACTAGTTTTTTTTTTTTCTTCAAAATTGAACTTGGTTTTTGAAAACAAGGAAGATGATTGATACTAAGACAAAAAAACTTATAGGTGGAAATATGTTTATATAAGCTTAATTTTCAAAAATCAAATGGTTATTAAACGGGGTCCAAATGGTTATCAAAGGGGTCTATTTTTTTTTTAGTTTTCAAAACTTAATTTAATTTTTAAAAACATAGGAAGAAGATAGATAATAAGGAAACAAAACTTTAAAAAATCAAATGATTTTGAAATGAGAACTCAAAATCCAAAATAAACAATTTGTATAAAAGAAAAGTCAATGACAGAAAAACAGACATTTTGTAAGAGTTGCTGTTTTTGATATGTGTGAAGTCATCTGTGCAGGAAAAGAGCCTCCAAATTCAAGGGTTCATATCTTTAGCACCACTATTGAAGGGGTCCTCCATCATCTATTAGTGTTATTGTTGTTCAATAATTAGTTAAAGTCCACCTCCATGTGGATCCTTATTGGTGAAATTCTTCCAATTATGTATAAAGGTCCTCAAAAGCGTTGAAGAAATATTCCTCTCTCCATATAATAATGCACCAACCTTGTCTCCCACTTATTCACTCCCTCCTTTTCAATGCATGAACCTACTGCCTCCACGTTAATAAAAGTTCTAAATTCAATATTTTATTCTTCGTTTATCTAGAAAACGTCAATCTTTAGAATGATAATAAGTGTCTTATTAATGAATTATTTTCGAAGGCGGGCTATTTCTAACCTTTTCAAAGTCAAAGTGCATGTATATATGTGTGACTATTTTGGTATTTTTTGTTGATGGTCAAATTTGGTTAGAGGAAATTCACCTGACCTTCACGGGCCACCAACGGTAAATTTTTTTGTGAGGGGGGAAGACGTGGCCTGCAAGACGGTAAACCTGCACACTGGTGTGGTGCTAGCCACACCGCCTCCGATGCTTAAGTCAAAAAATGTGGAAGGAGGAGAGCTAGAGAGTAAGAGGAGAGAGTAGAGAGTTCGAGTCCGCTTCTTCAGTGGCGAAGAGGGGTATAGATACCTGCTCATGCTCCTAGGATTTTTAGGAATTCGGAGGCGTTTCGGGACGAACCAGGCTGGACCGGGGTGGCTAGAGGCAGCAGGGACCGAGTGGAGGCAAACGAACTCGACCCGCGCAAGTGGGCCGAGTGGTCGACCTCGGCCTGGTTCGTCCCGACCGGGGTGGCTAGAGGCAGCAGGGACCGAGTGGAGGCAAACGAACTCGACCCGCGCAAGTGGGCCGAGTGGTCGACCTCGGCCTAAGGCCGAGGCCGACCATATGGGTCGGGCCATTTTGGGCCGGCCCGTTGGTTGGTCTTCCTTTGGGTCGCTTCCTGGTCGTATCCCCGCCCGGTTGTCCTCGTCAGCTCCTTGCATATCATAGTGGTCCAAAATTACCTATAACATTTTTATTTTTTACTTTGGTTCATCTTGGTTCCTATACTTTTAAAATATTCATTTTGGTTCATGTACTATCAAAATGTTCATTTAGTCTCTATACTTTTAAAAAGTAACCAATTTAGTCTCTATTTGCAAAAATTTAAGTGTAAATTTTATACACAATGGAAACTCTTGGATCAAATTTGTTACTACATCATTTCAAGAAAAATTAGTAAGTGAAACATCATGTTAAAATTATGATCGAAAAAAATGCGAAAAATTGAAAATGAAGTGACCAAATTGGTTATTTTTTAAAAGTATAGGGACTGAAACGAATATTTTGAAATTACCAGGACCAAAATGAACCAAAGCCAAAAGTATAAGACTGGAATTAATAGTATTTAAACCTAAAAATAAGCGAATAATATAGGTCTCGTTTGATAACCATTTCAGTTTTTGGTTTTTGGTTTTTCTGTTTTTGGTTTTTTATTTTTGGTTTTCTGTTTTTTAAAAACAAAAACCATATATGTTTGATAATTTTTTTTTGTTTTCTGTTTTTTAAAAACAAAAAATCCAACTTGTTTGATAACTGTTTTTAGTTTTCAGTTTTTTAAAAATTAGAGAGATGAAAATATGTTTTTAGAGAGAGAAAGATGTGTAGAGACATTGAAATAAAAATTTAGAGTCACAAATACAAATATTTTCGAGAGAAAAGTTAAACATAAAAAAGTTAGAGACGTGAAAGAAAATGTTTAGAGAGAAAATATTAGTTAGATACATAAAAGATATTAGTTATAGAAAACAGAAAAAAAGTTATGGTAGAAGAGATAAATTTTAGATAGAAAAATTAAATAAAAAGAGAAATTTTAGAGAGATATCAAGGTTGAGAGTAAAAGATATGCTAGAAAAAATAACGATAAATTAGAAAAATAAAGAAAAGGTGTAACGAGAGAAAATTTTGGGAGATTTTTTTTCCAAAAGAAAATGTAGAATATGTTTATTAGGAATAGAAAAGTTATACATGGATAAATTTTTAGAAATAGATGAGTTATAGAGGAAAAAAAGTTTTGAGAGAAAATTTTAGAGAAAGAAAAAGAAATTTTGTTGAGAGAAAAAATTTGAGAGAGAGATAAAATATAAAAAAGAATTTGTCGGAAAAAAATAAGTAAAAGAGAAAAAAATAATAAGCATTAGAAGAAAAATTGGTTTTTGAAAAACAGAAATCTGTTTTTAAAAACTACTTTTTTTTGTTTTTGAAATTTGCTTATAATTTCAAAAATGTTTTTAAAAAACAAAAAACCAAAAACAGAAATAGTTATCAAACAACCGTGTGTTTTTTAAAATGAAAAACAAAAACAAAAAACAGAAAACGAAATGGTTATCAAACGGCCCCATAATAATTAGGCCGAGATATTTATTTACCTTTAAATCTCATGGGCTAAAAAATGAACATTTTGAAAGAATAGAGATCCAAGTAGAATAATCTTCTAATTTAGGAAGTTAAATAAGCATTTTTATAGTAAAAAAAACAAAAATTGGTTATGCTAGAAAGTTTCAATACCAAAATGAGATTTATGGTGCATTTGGAATAACTTTAAAAAAAAAAAAAAAAAAAACCTTTTAACATAAAATCAGTTTTTCTATAAGCTCCCTACCTTTGGCAAAATAAGGAATTTGTAGCTTGTTTAGTGTATATAGCATCTTGAGTGATTAGAGATGATCTTGAGAAGTATTTTTTTTTCTAAATAATTCTTAATAAATAAAAATAAAATATTTGGATCAATTTAAAAAATCTTTTTAAAGAAACAACTAAGAGATAGATTATCCAAAAAAGACATTTAAATGCTTAAAGTGAAAGTCTTCCAAAAATGTGTAGAAAGGAAAAAATCTTATCTGTTATTAATTGAGTCACTTTTGAATATATAGCAATAAAAAATAAAACATTTTAATTTAATTCATATTTCTTTACAAAATAAGTTTTAAGTATCTAAGCGGATGGCATTAAAACTAGATAAAAATTTAAACTTCCAAACCAATATGATTTCTATGCTATTTTATTTGATTATTACTTGATTTCTCTTTAAATCATCAATTTTTCATTAGGGTGGGAATCAAAATCTTAGCAAAGAGAACAAGTATAAAATCAATTCCAATTCATTCAACAAAGAAAAAGAAAAAGAAAAAAGAAAAAGAAAAAGAAAAAGAAGTTTGAGATTCCATTTCTATTTAGAGTTAGGATGTGTTGGTTTAACTTTTCAAGTGTTCAATTTTGAAAAAAAAATCATTTAAAAAAAAATTCTAGTGTTTGGCAACCACTGAAAATAATTTATTAAAAAATGAGATTAAGAAATAAACCATTTTAAGAGAAACACTTGATTTTTTTTTTCAAAATGAGTTTTTAGTACATAATAACTTGTGTATAAAAACATTTATGAGGAAATGTAACCAAACATAAGAGTGTTTAAATTCTAAACAATTTTTATACAAAATGTTTAAAATAAAATGCATTCTTGAAAAACAAACTAAAATATTCCAAATGGACCCTGATTCACCTTTTAGTTCAAGTGTTTTTCAAGAATGCATTTTCTTTTAAACATTTTGTATACAACTTGTTTAGAATTTAAACACTCACATATTTCGTTACATTTACTCCTAAGTGTTTTTATACATATGTTATTGTATACTTAAAAACTTTTTTTTAAAGAATTTGATTCCAAGTGTTTATCTCATAATGGTTTATTTCTTAATCTCATTTTTTAATAATTCATCTTTGGTGGTTGCCAAACACTAAAACTTTTTTCAAAATATATATATATATTTTTAAAATAAACAGTTGAAAAATTAAGCCAAACATATCCTTAAATAACATTAAAATAGGCGATATAAAATAGACGGGTGAGGTTCGTCAAAGACAAGCAAAAATGCAGTCTTGTTTTTTATCTCACAAGGAATAATGTAGACTTCTCCAATACGAACATAGCTTCAATCGTTAAAATCTCGTTTGATAACCATTTGGTTTTGGTTTTTTGTTTTCGAAAATTAAACTTAAAAACATTACTTCCACCTATAAGTTTCTTAATTTTATTATCTACCTTCTTCCCATATTTTCAAAAACCAAATCAAATTTTGAAAACTAAAAAAATAGTTTTAAAAAATTTGTTTTTTTTTTTTTTTTTTGAATTTGATTAGAAATTCAAATGTGTCCTTCACAAACATGAAAAATTATTGTAAGAAAATGGAAAGAAAACAAACTTAATTTTTAAAAACAAAAAATTCAAAAAACAAATGATTATCAAACAGATCCTAACATATTAATAATGTTTTTTTTTATAAGTCGGAGATTCGAATTCACATGCTTATATATTCTCAAATAAAAAAAAAAGTTTGACTTCTTTAGTGAACTAGAACGAAAATATTGGTCAAGTATCCATCGAACATTGGAAATTAAACCCACGTGGGCCCTCTAAAAGGGGACTTTTTTTATTAATATTATAATTTTTTAAACTTATTAGAGTAATAAATTTACCTAGAAACTTATTATTTGAATATTGTTGTTTTTTTTCCAACTGGACAGGTCGTCTCTTGAAGGGACGACCTATCCACGTGTCAGATTTTGGTTCATTTGTTTAAAAAAAATATTTTTTTTGATAGGTCGTCTCTTCAAGAGACGACCTACAAACGGAATTTAAAAAAAAAAAACGACAAAGCAGGTCGTCTCTTGAAGAGACGACCTGCACACCAAATTTTAACACTTTTGGATTTAGCACAATGGCAAGGGAATGTGGCTGGCATTCAAGAGGGCGTGGGTTCAAATCCTGCCCAACGTCAAACTTCTTTTTTCTCCCTTTTTTTTTTTCCTTGCCTCTCTCTTTTGTATCTTCATTTAATTTTTTTTTCTTTTCCTTTTATTTTCTTTTAAAATAATTGAAATAATCTACTTCTTTTTTTCCTCTATTGTTTTTTTTTAAATCAAATAGAGTAATTCCCCTCTTTTTCTTCTTTTATTTTTTTTTTCAATAAATTTGTTACATTTTTTTAATTTTTTAAACACATTAAATATTATATTGTAATTTATTTGTTAAGAAAATAAATTTTAATTAAGTGTTAATTATTATAATTCTTTCACAATTTGATGTTACTCGTCGTTTATTTATTTGATTTGATTTTTTATTCCCCTCTTTTTCTTCTTTTATTTGTTTTTTTATAAATAAATTATTTACATTTTTTTAATGTTTTAAACACATTAAATATTATATTGCAATTTATTTTTTTTAAGAAATTAAATTTTAATTAAGTGCTAATTATTATAATTTTTCACAATTTGATGTTACTTGCCAAAAAAAAATTTATCGGAGAAATTAAGGTAATTAGGAAAAAAGATAGAGAAGAATTAAATTTCAATTGAAAGGAAAAGAAAATTAAAAATGAAGATAAAAAAGGGAGAGCGAAAAAAAAAAGGAGAATAAACAAGTTTCGCGCTGGGCAGGATTTAAACCCATGCCCTCTTTTATGCCAGTCACGCCCCTTGCCATTGTGCTAAACCCAAAAACACAGAATTTTTGTGTGCAGGTCGTCTCTTGAAGAGACGACCTGCTTTGCGTTATTTTTTTTTTTAAATTCCGTTTGTAGGTCGTCTCTTGAAGAGACGACCTACCAAAAAAAATATATTTTTTTAAACAAATGAACCAAAATCTGACACGTGAATAGGTCGTCTCTTCAAGAGACGACCTGTCCAGCTGGAAAAAAAACAACAATATTGGAATAATAAGTTTCTAGGTAGATTTATTACTGTAATAAGTTTAAAAAATTATAATATTAATAAAAAAAGTCCCTCTAAAAGGAACTATGCTAATATTATTTCTCCCACTAAATGATAGCAAATGAGTTAATTTGAAAGTGGAAGGCTTGGCGGTGAACAAAGCAAATGATGACATTTGTAGTTTTTTTTTTTTTTTTTTTTTTTTTTTTTTTTTTTTTTTTTTTTTTTGAAAATATGACATTTGTAGTTGAAGTTCATGATACTCTCCAAATAATAATGGATATATGTCTTTTAATTTGCAAATAATAATAATAATAATAACAACAACAACAACAACGGATTTATGCGTCATAAGTAGATATACCTACAAGCATAGCAATTTATTAAAGAGTGACTACAAAATGTACAAAATAACAACTATTAGTTTTTTTTTTTTTTTTTTTTTTTTTTTTTTTTTTTTTTTAAGTTTCAAACCTTTGACCTCTTGGTCGAGAATACATGCCAATTATCGTCGAGCTATGCTTACATGGGATATTAAGTAATGAAAATAAAAAAGAAAAAAGGAAAAATTATTCAATGAATCACCACACGGTAGCTGTTTTTTCAACGATTGTTGGATACAAATTCAAGGTATTTTTGCAGTTGCTCTTTCATACATTGTGCAAAATTGTCAACAATAGACAACCTCCTTGAATAATTTCTTCGATAAAAAACCTACCTTTCATATTTGGTAAAATATTTAAAAGTGGATATCAAATATATAATAATATAAAACGAAACTAACTACGAGTAATAGAATGTCCATAAAAAGGCTAGTTAATTATTTGTTAAATTAAATATTCACAACATGCCATGTTCTACACACACGCCTAAATATCTATTCTTTAGCTTTTGAAATCCTCGCCTACCTATTGTCTCCCTATGCCTGAAAGCAAAAGTTGCCACAAGTGGCTATCACTTAGATTTAAAATTAGAACAATTATTGTTCTCAAACCGGTTAGAAAAGAATGCATTTTTTAAAAAACATTTCGTATGAAAATTGTGTAGAATTTAAACACTCATATGTTTGATTACGTTTCCTTATAAGTATTTTTATACAAAGTTATTATATACTTAAAAACTCGTTTTACAAATTTACTTTCAAGTGTTTCTCTCAAAATGATTTATTTTTCAATCTCATTTTTTAATAAGTCATTTTTATTGGTTATCTGATAACATGCAATTATGCTATCTATTTTCTAGTTATTTTGGCTAGTTTTGTGCATTAATTGTGAGCTTTAATGTCTTTCTATGTTGAAATTGTAGAAAATCGAGCTTGTGAAGCAAAACTAGAATTTTACTCAAAATTGGATCAAATTGGAGGTTTTGGACCATAATAGAAGAATAGAGAAGAATGCAATTGAAGAGGAGGCCCAAAAGCCCAAAAGAATGAAGTATTAAAGTCCAAATGAGTGTCCAAAGGAGGCTTCTAGAAGGATTAGCGTCAAGACGCTGTCCTTAGAGCGTCTCAATGCTGGTTGGAGTAGGCAACAAGCAAAGTGACGTCACATCGTTGAGACGCTATGACATCAGCGTCACGACGTTGGTAGGCTTGGGCAGCAAGAAAGCCTCGATTTTTCCTCTATAAATTGGCCATTTTTCCAAGGGTTGAAGCATTCCAATTCAAGGGGTTTTCCCCTAACTCAATAGAGAGTAAAAAGTGAGTAGAAATGAGAGAACAAGGGTGGAATAATTGATCGAGATTCCAAGGCTCAAGACTCGAGATGATCGTGACGGGAGCTTTGGATCAACACACAACGATTATTTCCTCTTAATATCTCTGTAGTTTCTTATTATCCTTGAGTTAGAACCATGGATCAAGATTGTTGAGATGAAATTATTCCCACTTTTTAGTAGATCTTGAGACCTAGGGTTGTTAATTTAGTCAATTGGATCATGTAGCTTAACTATTTGAATATTGTAATGAATTTCTTCATATTTCATCTTTGCAATTTATACTTAATGCTTTTAATCCCTTGATCACTGATTTATTGAATTGTTGGTCTAAATTGATACTCGATTGAAAGAAGTTAGATTAGATCCCAATTGCATGGCTAACAATTGCTTGGAACACGAAAGTGAAAAAGAATTGTTAGAAATTTATGATGAAGTTGCTTAATGCCATATTGTAATTAACTAAGGAAATGGACACATAAATTAGTTAATTTAATATGAGATGTGGAGGAACTTGAAAAAGAAATCCACTTAAATTACTTATAGATTTATGAAATTGAAGATTATTAATTACATGCATCCATTTAATTGAGTTACAATCCCAAAAAGCTAATTAACACCCTAAGTTGAGTCTCCTTGATAGAGATTCCCATTTATTTGCATACCTTTTCAAATTGATTGTAACGCCACGCGTTTCAAAATTAAGCCTTTCTGAGATATTTCGGATCCATTATTGAGTTCAAATTGGAATTTAAGTTGATGGAATCAAAATATTTTAAGTGTTGGAATTTTTGGTTAATGAATCAAATTTGTAATTTCAATCCCATGGCTATGGAAATTAGAATTTTCCAAAGATTTCCTAATCTTAGAAAGGAAATTAAGGTCTTAATTGGGATTAGGGGAAAAATTGGTTTTTATTTTAGATGTTTTAAAGGAAAAGAAATAAGCCCTAAGTTTAACTTTTTCCCTCTCACTCTCTTTGCGCCGTCAGTTCCCCCCCCCCCCCCCAGATTTCTTCTTCATTCTTTAGCCGCAAGTTTCTTCACCTCCGACAGTATCTTCATCTTTGAAGTCCGTTCAGTCGCGTGAGAATAGACCCTTCGATTATTCCTTCGTTCTTCAATAAGCGACATCAATCTACGCACGTTCTAAATGTGAAGTTCTCTTTCTCCTGTTGGCTCTCTTCTTCCCGTCGAGGCGTCAAGGTTGTCGACAAGCTTTCAGCTTCGAGAGCCGGTGATCCGAAAATCCGCGAGTTTCACAGTGCGAGACCCACGCGAAGGCTCTTCCTCGGTTACATCCTCTCCGTCAAGCATCCATGCTTGTGAACGACGAGTCCCTCGACTCAGTAAGTACTCATCTCTTCCGTTTAGCAAGCTGCGATTTCTTCTCTCTCACTCTCGTTCCTGTCAGCCAGCATGTGAGTTCTTCATTCTCGGCCTACTCCTCTGGCAGCGAGCACGACGACGTGAAACCCACGACAATCTGTGATTTTCAGCCAAAAAACAGTGGTTTCAGTGCGTTTTCTTCCTCCATTCCATTTCAATCCGCGAGTCTGATAGGACCTAAATAGTCCTATTTTATCGCCTTTAATCTAAGCTTGTTAGGGTCATTTTATGCTTTACTTGTCCTATTTACAAGTTAATTGAGCTTAGGCTATGTAGGGAGCCGATCACGCTAATTGGTGTTAATTCGAGCCAATTACGGAGTTTTGGAGTCATCTCGATGTCTTGGACGGCGAGGAGGTGAAGAGATCCAATTGTGCTGAAGCAGACCTGAATTATGACACCAAAAGCCAAAGGTCGAAGCCCCAAACCGAGAAGAAGCGAGACAAAACCGATACATTAAGCAAAAAGTCGAGATATGAGGTTGGCGTATCGACGCTGCCCTTGCCGTCTCGACACCACTGCCCTTAGCGTCTCGACGCCGACGCGAGTTCTTTCCGGAGTGCATTGTCCGCAGCATCTCGACGCTGCACCTTGGTTTCTCGACGCTGCCATATTTTCTATATATATGTAGTCTCAGTTTAGTCCGCCGTTAGGTTAGAATTTTGGTCCCTTTTACGATTTCGTTGCCTCTTTTACATTCCAACACTGTTGCATACCATTCTTGGTCATATTCTATGGATTCTTTTATGTTATTTGTTGCTTTTACTTCATCTATGTGTAGCTAAACTCGTTTAGATTGTTGGATTGGGATTATGTCTTGATTCTTAATATGATTGGCTGAGTTTTTTGAGTTATACTTGTTGTTCTTGCTATATTTTTATTAAGTTTTGCATGTAATCCCGTTTAAACCAATACATGAGGCTAGTTTATTAGGATTGACGCCCTATGCGATTACCGCTTGTGTATTCTATCAGTTATTTTTAGATAGCCACTAGGTTGAGGCAAAACACTCTCTACGCGAGACGATCCTTGATAGGCATAGGATGCATGTTAAAGGTTGTAGGAATTATATTTAAATTGTATTTGAATTTAGTTCTTGCGATTCTGGACCCACGATCCCAAAGCGGCTAGTTTAAATAGGTGATTGTGAAATTGCTTAATCTAAAACTAGTTAGATATAATTAGTAACCATTGCAGAGGTCTCAGATGGTTGCTAAATTATGTATAAGAGGTGGCGAGCGAAAGAGTCCGTATTAATTAA
This sequence comes from Luffa acutangula, assembly GCA_036850905.1. Taxonomy (NCBI): domain Eukaryota; kingdom Viridiplantae; phylum Streptophyta; class Magnoliopsida; order Cucurbitales; family Cucurbitaceae; genus Luffa; species Luffa acutangula. Next base: position 12,295,935 of record CM072094.1, on the reverse strand, counting down.
TCTTGTTAATTGCAGAATTCACGATTAGCAAGGTAATTAGCACATGTTAGTGTATGGGGGTCCTCAAGTAACCCAGAAGCCAACCGGACTAATAAAATCAGTTTAGAATAATCATTAGAGAAAACTAGGAAGCCAACGAATTAGAATCAAGCATAATAAATCCTAATCCAACGATGCCTTGTCATGTTATTATTTCCGTCTAATTTCCCTTTTGCATGTTTATTTTGTGCCATTTAAATTAAGTATTTTATTACTCTTTTGCTTGTCCTTCATTATAAAAATCCCTCTATTTTCATAAGCACGAAATTCTATACTTGCTAGATTCCCCTTCCCTGTGTTCGACCCTGGCCGCAATTGCTACAAAATAGTAGTAGTGTCGTGGATTATAAATTTTATTTGACACGACCCTCGACAAGTCGCTACATCAGAGTCCATCGTGATTTCCCCATCTCTTCAACGATTTCGGTGAGTTTCAGCATTGATCCGTGTTGTTTTCATGATTTCAAGCAATAAGCACGTCGAAATCAAACTCGAAACCACTTGGGTATCGTGACCCACACTCTATTGACTTGTAATTTGAATTACCTATTCTCCAACGATCTCAAATATGCAATTTTAGGCTCATTCAAGCACCAATCAACAAGTTTTTGGGCTCGATCTAGTTTTCAACACTTACCCACAAGCTGAATAACGTTGATTCAGATTACCCATAACCCAATAACTTCGGTTTGGCGATCTTGGACTCCGGCAAGTATCAACCAGCTTTAGTTCGAGCTCGTTTTGGGTAGTTTAGTGAGTTTTAGCCTACTTTATACCCGTTCGAACTCATTAAAAGTATTTTAAGGTTTGATATAACAATCGTTAATGTTTGGAAGTTCCCCATTTGTAGGTTTGGACTCATTTGATCGCTTCTAGCTTAAATCCAAGACCTTTTTGGTAAGAATTAGTTAGGAAAGCTTTGTTTAAACCCTTGCACGCTACTTTTTGCGTGCTATAAATTAGTTTCTAAGCTTGGAATCTTTTCTTGTAGTATTGGTTTGGTTTTAGAGTGTTCAAATCCTAGCTTAAGCCTCTTGCTGGGTAAGAACATCTATTCAAAGCCATGTTCGTCTTAGTTTAAGGTTTAGCATGTGAATCCTATTTTTGAAGCCCTACCTTTCTTATTGCAGGAGCTCATTAGATTCACTTAGGAGCACTTTAGCAATTAGTAAGCGGAATTCTACCTGTTGGGTCTGTTTGCTTGTGTGCTAGCATGTTTTGTGCTTTACTTGTTTGGTTTTATCATATACTGTATGAATATTTATGTGTTATGTGTTCGTGACAAGTTGTGAATATGTTGAACTGTTGTGTTGAGCTTATGAGTTGAAATTGTTGTGCTAAGAGTGTTGTTTCATTGTGATTGATTGAAAAGCGTGAGCGTGTTGTTCATTTGATGTGTTTTATGACTTAATGCATGGGTTAGAAAATATGTGTGACATGTGCATTCCGGGTTGAATGTCATTGGCATAGTACATGATCTAGGAGCATGATGTGTACGATTCATGCATTCTAGTGAGATTGTGAGGTCAGAGGGCCTTGTGTGATTAAAAAGGAAAGTTAGGTGAATACTATTGAGTTTTATGCCCTAAAACTCGTAGATAGTAAATGAAACAAATTAATCGATCTCAATAAATCGTTATTTGAGTAATTCAGTAATTTGGTTACTGAATAATCGAGTTTGCATTAATAAACCCTAAATCCAATAAACCAAGATCCAAGGTTGTTTAAATGAAACTTGGACTAGTATGTGGGGAACATACGAGGATCAGTGTCCAAGTAACAACCTAAAAGGTCTACAGTATATGGATAAGGCTCGGTACCTTATCCTAGTGACACTATGTGATACGACCCACCTTGTATTCGATACAGATGCAATGATCCAAAGCATCCATGTAGGAGACATGCGGGTGGAGGTATCCTATGCAATGAGTTTGCATAAGATCAGACTGCGAAATAGTAACCACTAGATGTAACGTCGTTAACTAGTTTAGGTTTCTATTTCATTAGGATGACCTAGGTAACTCAATCCAATCCTAAGTCTGTTATGAACCCCTTTCAGGAGGGATTGTCCTTAGTTGTATGGGTGAGAGTGGCCAGTTCGCCGACTCAATAATCCAACCATTTCAAGGGCAAGACCGAATGGGGGTTAGGAACATAACAGTACAAGATGAAATTCCCTCATTCCCCTATTGGGGGTAAGTAAATGTGTGTTCCCTTAAGGGCTGATTCCAGGGCTTGAACAAAGGCGCGCCGTCCTCTCCTGGCTCGGGAGGAACTCCTTTTTAGTGGTTGGACCCTAAATAACTTGTTCATTAGAGGAATCAGTGGTACTTAAGGAACCAAAGGTAACCTAGGGGTAAAACGGTAATTTGACCCAACTGGTGTTACGAACACACGTGAAAGATTGACTTATTGCATTGGTCGATATTCGTGGACACAAAAATATTCTACAGTGAGAAGAGTGCAGTTGTGGGTCTTTAGTGGAGTGACCCACAGTTAACGAATGTTGACTAACTTGGTTAATGAGTTTGACCAATTAATCTTGTATCGTTGGAGCTTCTGATCTGTAGGTCCATTAGGTCCCACTGGTAGCTCGTAAAGAGACTTGAGGCAATTAAGTATAAATTGTAAATTGAAAGTGTTCAATTTATTTGGGGAATCGTATAATGTATATTGATGCATTATAATATAAAGTTTATGAAACTTTATAATATAATTTTTGAATTAATTTCAAAAATTAATTCTTGAGAGAAAATATTTGAACGAGTTCAAATAAATTTAATATGAATTGGATTCATATTAATTTTAATTTTAATAAAATCCCTAAGATTAAATATATGATATTTAATTGGGAAATTAATTAATTATTTATTAAAATTAGAGACAATTTCCTATTAGGAAAAATTTTTCCTTTTCATATTAGGAAAAAGGTTTTGGCCTTTACTATATATATGACCCCTGGGTGGGGTGAAAGACATCCCATTCATTCTCTTACTCTTAGAGAATTCCTCTCAAGGCTTCTTCTAGACTCCTACCAATCTCCTGCCCCTAGAAGTCTCAGAGTCATACCAGTGTAGCCATAGTGGTGGTGTTCGCACTAGTTCGTGATTAATTCACAAGCAGTTGGTGAATTTAATCTGAGTCGTCAACGAGAGTTAGTAATTTGTTACTATATAAATTAGATTTAGATCTAATATTTTTGTATGCTTAGCCTTAATATAAATCTAGAATAGTTCTAAGTTTATTGCCAATGTATTGGCATTTTAGAATAAACAAAATTAATTTCGAATCGGTCCCAATCACGCTTCCTCTTTACGGAATCACGGAATTCCAATCCTTCAAATACCAGGTGCCTCTAGTAAAAATGGTCAAGGGGTGGTATGTCACCAATGGATTAAGAAGAGCATCGGGTGCCTTAGGTAATATGGTCAAGGGGTGATGTACAGATTAGCCTTAATATAAATCTAGAATAGTTCTAAGTTTATTGCCAATGTATTGGCATTTTAGATTAAACAAAATTAATTTCGAATCGGTCCCAATCACGCTTCCACTTTACGGAATTATGGAATTTCAATCCTTCAAATACCAGGTGCCTCTAGTAAAAATGATCAAGGAGTGGTATGTCACCAATGGATTAAGAAGAGCATCGGGTGCCTTAGGTAATATGGCCAAGGGGTGATGTATAGTTTGATTGTGAAGTCATCGGGTGTCTTGAGTAATATGGCCAAGGGGCGATGCACAGTTCAAGGCCTTGGGTAATATGGTCAAGGGTCGAACGCTGAGCGTCGTAGAGAAACATCGAGGCCCTGGGTAATATGGTCAGGGGTCGGTGTGACTCGAAGGAGTCAGTCTCAGAGAGCTTTGTGAGGGCTACGAGTGTTGAGTGAGCTCGTGGAGCTTGAGTGGAAATCAAGTGTGCATGACATGGTGCGGAATTCATGTGTTTTGAGTATGCATGGCATGGTGCGGAATTCATGTGTTAGGTGCATGGTTGTTGCATGATTGCAATGATTGAGTATTTTATTATGCATTGATTGTTCGTTTTGCAGTTGAAAAGAATGATAATTGTCTTGTATATGTATGATGTTTGATGGCTCTTCAGGTGTGAGCCACTTACTCAGTACCGGGGTTTTGTATTGACCCACCACCAGGTTTTGCAGGTGCTGAAAGCATATTCGAGCTTGGTGATGCAGAGGAGAGATGGGAGAAGGACCATTAGAAAACTGTTAATTTGCTTGCCTTTCTTTTAGTGGTTAAGTTAATATGTGGTCTTGACGTCAGTACTCCAATGTGTCATGTTGTTAGTTTGTAGTTTAGCGCAGTTTGTGTTAGATGGAGATGTTTTACTTTGGAGCGAAATGTTGAAAATTATTAGATATGTTAGAAGTTCAAATTGTCTTTAGAATTAATTTAGTTGAGCATCATTATCTCTAGCTTGTGAAATAAGATTGAATGCTTCCTTTGTAAGAGTTGTGACTTTCATATTTTTGCTACATAGTTGTTGATACAAGACTTGATTCGTTCTTATGTATCTAGAAGTTTGAAAGTGTCTAGGTGTTGTGAGGTGATGCTTGTTGTTTGGTTGTCTCACTTATAGAAGTGTATATATATTGTTTAACAGGTGCTTAAAAATTTCGGGGTAGCTTATAGTTACGTCGTTATGTTGCCAAAATTTTTGGGGCATTAGGTTGGCACAAGACTAAATGTTTAGTAACGTTTCCTTAAGTTAGACTAAATTTGTGGGTCGTTGATAGCGAGCATAGCTAGCTATTTTTCTCTAATTAATTAAGTTAGTCTTTTACAATTATTTGCCCAAATTTATGGATTTTTATGTTTTAGTTGTAGGAAGTATGTGTTTGAAGCTTAATTCAGCAATTGGAGTCAAATGGAGTTCAATCATAAAAAAAAAAAAAAATCATAGCGTCCCGACGCTATGTACACAGCGTCGCGACGCTATCCGCAGATTTTCTATAAATTCATCTTTTCAGCTACGGATTTGGGGAGTCCAATTGGTTAGATTTTAGCCCTAATTTTGACTAGAGACCTTTAGTGGGAGCTAAAGCAAGGCCAAGGAGCGAGAATCAAGTGAGAAGACGTGGAGATCGAGACAGGGACGTGCCAGTTTCGACGGATTCGAGTTTTCCTTTCTCTTTGCCTTAACTCTTGTAGTTTTTATGGCTTTTCTTTAATTAGTGTTTGTAGTTTAAAGACTATGAGTTGCTAGTTGTTTGTCTTAGGGATTGATGTAGTTGTTTTAGTTTGTTGGATTGATTTGTGGTATGAATATGCATTTATTTTACCTATGCAATTATGGTTAAATGCTTTCAATTACTTGATCACTAGTTGAATGATTTGAGTGTTGAATCTTGCTCGGGAGAGGGGATTTGGCCTAAGACTTACTTTATTTAATTACATGACTAAAGTAGAAATTCTAAGTTTGTGACGGGATTTGGAATAACTTTGGAAGTTGCTTGAAGAACTAAACTCAAAGCCTTGCATGTTAATGAACTTAGATAGGGATATCAAGTTGGTTGCATGCATGAGAATCAATTATGCTCGGGAGAGATAGTTGTGATAAAAGGTTCCTAGACTTGGTAGAATAATTGCATGCTAAATTCATCCCATTAATTAATCCTCAATCTTAATCAATGAAATCAATTCCCTAAGAATCTTTCCATTTGAGTCTCCACTTTTATTTTATGCTTTTTGTCTTTAGATTTATCTTTATCATTGAGTTTTGCTCCCTAAATAAAATTGAACAAAAGTATTCGCGATACTTAATTTGCTAGAAAACCAATCCAGAGGACGACACTCGTTTTACACGAAAACACTATATTATTACTTGACCCGTACACTTGCGGTAAGCAAAATGCACATCAGCCGTTACAGTTGGTATCAGAGCGGAGTTGTTCCTGTAGAGTAACCTAGGAAATGTAGGTTGTTTAGTTGTGTTAGGTTTAATGGTTTTTCTCTTCCTCCTCTCCATCGTCAGGTATGATTTCTTATCTTCTATATTTGCTATATTGTTTACTTGTTGCTTTATTTTATTATGCTATGATTTGCTTCTTTGCCTCTAAATTTTAGTAGTTAGGCATAAGATGTTCCATATAGCTAGCTAGATAGTTCCATGCTTATCTTCTGTTTATTGTTTTGTTAGTATGTGTAGGATGCTTCCATAGTCGTTTTAGATAGCTTGTTTCGATCTTATGCTTTTTGTTTGTTAGTAGGCTTAGGTTGTTGCCATAGTTGATAGATAGTTTGTGCTTCGTTTGTGCTTGTTCCTTGTTAGTTTAGGTGTTTGCCTTAGAGCCTAAGGTTAGACCTTTCCCTACCGTGGACCATTAGTAAGTTGGCTTTATTTAAGATCCTGGCAAGTGAGCCCAAAACTTTTGGAAACCAAGAAATTCCCTTAATAACTGGAGGAGTTGGATCAACTTTCGATGAAGCAAAACCTTTGGAGCAAGATTTATTAAGACCTTTGGCATATTTTGGACGTGAATTAGGGGGTTTGTAGTTAAGAAACCATTGAAAGTGTTAATATCTAAAAAGCGGAAGCAATTTTTGATCTTAGGCACTTAATTAGTTCAATTTGATTAAACTATGCATGCTGTCCAAGAGAAGAAAAACAGAGTATGTTTACTAACCTTAATTCAATGGAGAAATTGGTTGGATATCTTTCTTGTTTTTCTTCACAAGGGAGTCACGAACCACCAAAGGATCTTCCTTGCTATCCTCAAGCCTTTAGAACGGATTGTGGGATCCTCAAGTGATGGAATTTAAGAGAGAAAGCTTGAAGAACAAGCATATGGAGGTGGGTTTGGTTAGTATTCAATTTGGCAGCAATTCACTATCTCAATCTCTCACATCTTTGTGCCTTCTTCTTCATTTATATAGAGGAATAAAAGATGAAGGAAAACCCCAACAATTGACACGCAATCAACCAAAGATTAGTGGGGATTTTGGTGTCCAACATGAGTGGAGTGCATGGGTTTAGTCACCATGCACTCCACCTCCAAAAATTCAATCTTTTTGAATTTAATTAAATCAATAATTATCCTTAATTAATTGGATAATTATCTGAATTTTAATAATCTGAAAAATTAAAATTGAATTTCAATTTTCCAGTTTTAAATTAATTCAAAGTTAATTTAAAATAATTATTAAATAATTAAATAATTATTAATTTAATATTAAATATTAAATTATTATTTTGCCACCAATCCCAAACATTTCCTAAATGTTATTTTCCATCATGAATCCCTATTCACGTTTTCGGTATTTAAATCATATTTAAATATTAAATACTCACCTACATGGTTTTCACAAAAACTCGACGTACCGACAACGCCTATCACCTCTACTCATATTTCTCAACATGAACTTAAAGTAATTCATATTTTATCCAACATATTGTTCCAAAGGTTAGTCTCAAGCTAGCAAGGGGACCTAATGGACCTACAGATCATGGGCTCCAATGGTATGAGGTTAAACTAGCTAAACTCTTTTAACCTAGTTAACCAAACATCCATTAAATACCGGGATACTCCACTATAGCCTAGTAGTTGAACTCCCCTCACTATAGATATATTTCTCTCCACTCGATATAACCATGATTAGTAAGTCAATCCTTCACAGGTCATTCGTTACTATAGATAGGTCAAAAGTCCGTTTTACCCCACAGTACATCTTAGTTCCTTAAGTCCACTGGTCCTCTAATGAACAATTTTGTTCATGGTCCAACCAATTAAACAAGATCCCTCTCGGGCCAATGAGAGGGTGGGGCCCTTTGTTCAAGCCTTTGATTCAACACTTAAGGGAACAACCTCTATACCATTCCTAAATAGGGTACGAGTGAATTCCGTATTGCATATGTCCCCAGCCATCCATCTAGTGTTATCCCCAAAATGGTAGGATTATTGAACATAATTTTATGACCACTCTCACCCATGCAGATCAAAGGATAACCCTAAACAAACAGGAGTTCATAGTAAGCTCAGGATTAAGATCGAGTTACCTAGGTCATCGCATGAAATAATTAGTCTTAAAAGTAAACGACGTTATAAAGTAAGAGTGACTTATTTCTCGATCCTGTCTTATGTAAACATCTTTTACACAAGATGCCCCTACTCGCATGTCTTTACATGAACGATCCAAGATCACATCATTTTCCTTATTTGAAAAGTAGGCCGCAACCATAGTGTTACCAGAACAAGGTATCCAACCTTATTCATTTACTATATACCATTTAGGTTATATACTCGAACTTGATCCCTGTCCATATTCACTATACAGTTCGAGTATCTCATGCTATAACCATGGATGTTTCTATTGGATTATAAGATATAAATAAACAATTTCATTGAATAACATCTTTATTTATTTAAAGGATAACAAAACCTGAGTTCTATGACATAAACCCCAACAACCATAAGATGTTGAAAATTTCGCCGCTGACTGTCAGCATTCGCTCAGTGGTCGGAAGTCGGTAGCGATGGTTGATGATCAACGACGGCGGATGATTGGTAACAATGGTGGTAGTGATGAGGAAGAAGAAGGAGAAATAAAAAAATAATCGTTGAAAATTAATATATTTTTTATATTATATGAACTAAATTTTATTTTAACTAAAAAACAAGAAACAAGAACCGGTTATCAAACACATTTGTGTTTCTGTTTCTATTTTCAGAGAAACAAGTAACAAAAATAGTTATAAAAAATGTTTTTGTTTCTAGTTCTTAAAAAACAAGAAACAAGAAACAGGAATCAAGAAACGAGAAACGAGAAACAGGAAATTAGAACGTTATCAAACGAGCCCTATATGTTTTAATCCACTTGGAAGAATGGATGCTTTGGAAGTGATTTTGTGCAGAATATATTGCTGAGCGACTTGAGGGAGCAAAATCTGTGATCTAACAAAGCAAGAAGCAAAGCTGCCACGTAACAGCTCGTAATCCATTTTAATGAACCGAAGTTAGTTGAGTTATTTTCAGATCTAAGAAGCTTGGAGAGCCTTCCACATGTACAATTTGACCTAATTAGGGCTTGCTATCACTCTATATAAGGAGAGAGTCGTCTCAAGTAAAAAACATTCCATTCTTGGAGAAGAAAAGTCCTATTCCATTTGTGGAGGCTTACTTCCCATCTTTGGAAGCCGAATAGGGGAGGGAAGATTGGAGACTTCAAGAAGACCATCAACTACGGATTTGACCAAGGGAATTAATCTTTTCTTGTAATTTCTTGTAGTTATGGATGCACATACTCAGATTGTAGCGTGTGTTACTTTGAACCTTATAAGCTAAATTTACTTATGTGTTGGTTAGGAATCATGTAATTGTCGTGCTTTATTATCTATGCAATATATGTTGATTTGAGCATCTTGATTATTTGTTGTGCATATTTCTATTTTGTGCCCGCCTAGCCAGCCAGTATGAATATCACTTCTTAGTTTCAGGGATGATTTGAGAAGTGTGTGGCATTTAATCACACTAGATCATTGTGTATTGGTGAATGCCAGTGACTGAGTTAGGGATAACCAATTGCCTAGTGCTTGATCGGTAGTGTGCCATTGGAGTTGAAACACATTTCAAAAAATTTAGAGTTCTAGGAGGATCCTGCTAATAAGACTGCAAGAGAATTTCCTAATCAATAATATTGCTAGAGCATCTTTTAAAAAAATTATTGAAACCTTGACCAATGCTTATTTCCAATCTGTCTGCTTTATTTATTTACTTTTTGTTCTGTCATTTCTTTTGCTTCAACATTCTATCAAAATCAATCATTTTAACCACTTTTGAAACCATTAAAAAGTTATACAAAGTAGCTAAAGTGAGAGCTATTCAGCCTCGTGGATACGATAAATTACTTATCACTTGCTGCGAATTGTGTATGCTTGCACAGTGTTCTAGAGTTTATTTTTACCATATTATTACTCCACTCTAAAAACCCAACAAGTTTTTGGCGTCGTTGCCGGGGACTTGAATAAGTTTTTATCTGATCTGTTTTGTGTGTGTGTTTTAGTGTTTTGGTGCTAGAACTTTTTGATTGTTTCTTTTGTTTTTGCAGGTGTGAGTTTGGTGCATGAGCGATCCACCTGGGGTGAGGTTCGAGCTTGATCCATAAATTGAAAGGACATTCAGGAGAAGAAGGAGAGAGAAGCGTAGAAATAAGAATCCAATGGATAACATGTCGTGTCTCCCAAAAAGTCCAGAAGATCCAGTGAATCCCCAGCAGAATCGTGTGCTGCAGCCTAATCCACCGCTGAGCGAAATGGACAGCAAAATAATCAGGCTGAGAATCCTATCTTGGTAGCGAATGATAGGGCCAGAGCCATTCAAGCGTGCTTTTCCAATGTTTGATGAGTTAAATCCAGGAATTGCGCGTCCTCAAATTGAGGCAGCAAATTTTGAAATGAAACCGGTAATGTTTCAGATGTTGCAAACCGTAGGTCAGTTCCATGGTTTGTCATTTGAAGATCCCCATTTACATCTTAAGTCTTTTCTACGAGTTAGTGATTCGTTTGTAATACAAGGAGTGTCTAGGGATGCCCTTAGATTTGTTGGGTTTTATGCCCTAAAACTCGTAGATAGTGAATGTAACCGTTGACCGGATATTAATGAAATAATATTGATATATTTTTTCCATTAATTGTTATTAGTTATTTTATATTTGTCTTTGCCTAATAATAACCCTAATCCAATAAACTAGACATCCAAGGCTGTAATATGAGTCTTGAACTATATGACATATGGATCATTGTTCAAGAAACAGCCTAAAGGGTCTATAGTATAGGGATAAGACTGGGTGCCTTATCCTGGTGACACTATGGATACGACCCACTTTGTATTTGATACAAACGTTGCGATCCAACGCGTTCGTGTAGGAGACATGCGAGTGGGGGTATCCTATGCAATGAGTTTGCATAAGACCGGACCGCGAAATAGTAACCACTAGTTATAACACCGTTAACTAGTTGGTTTTCTATTTCACTAGGACGACCTAGACAACTTAGTCTTAATCCTGAGTTGATTATGGACTCCTGCTCATGAGAGATTGTCCTTTGATTTGTATGGGTGAGAGTGGCCAATACGCCGACTCAATAAGCCTACCACTTTGGGGACAAGACCGAATGGGGAGCTGGGAACATAATCGTACAAGATGGAATTCACTCCTTCCCGACTTTAGGGAAACAGATGAGTGTTCCCTTAAGTGGTTACTCCGAGTCTTGAACAAAGGGTCCTACCCTCTCAATGACACGAGAGGGTTTTCTGTTTGATGGTTGGACCACAAACAGGTTGTTCATTAGAGGAGAATTGGTACTTAAGGAAATAGAGGTAACCCAGGGGTAAAACGGTAATTTGACCCAGCTGGTGTTACGGACACTCGTGAAGGACTAACTAGTCGATATTGGTCTAGATCCGTGGACACAAAAAATATGTCTGCAGTGAGAAGAGTGCAACTGTGAGTCTATAGTGGAATGTACACACAGTTAACGAATATTGATTAATGTGGTTAATGAGTTTGACAAATTAATCTCACATCGTTGGAGCTTCTGACCTGCAGGTCCATTAGGTCCCACTGGTAGCTCGTAAAGTAATTTGAGGCAACTAAGTAATAAAAGTAAATTGAAAATGTTCAATTTATTAAGGGAAACAAATATAATATATATTGATATATTATTATGAGAGAAATTAATATTTGAAAAGTTCAAATATAAATTTATGGAAGTTTGAAAGAGTTCAAAATAATGAATTAATTAATTTAAGGCCTAAAATGTGTTTGGGCAAATTAATTAATTCTAGGTCGGGAATTAAATATGTGATATTTAATTGGTGGTTAATTAATTAAAGAATTCATTAACCGAGAATTAATCAATTATGGAAATAATTAATCACTTAAGGAAGTGATTAATCATTTATGGAAATGATCTAATCACTTATGGAAGTGATTAGTCATTTGTGGAAAAGATTAATCAATTATGGAATTGATTGATCATGATTGATTAATTAAGGAATAAGATTGAATCAATTATGGAAAAGATTGATTTAATTGAATATTTTATTCATGGCCTCTCTTCTATAAATAGAACACTAGACCTAATTGGTCATGACACTTGACACTCTTGAAAGACAAGACCTAGAATTCTCTCTAGCCTCCCTCTTAGAGAAAGACTCCCACAAGTCTTTAGCCTCCTAGACTTAGAGACATACCAGTGTAACCTCTGTGGTGATTGTGTCAATCAAAGAAGAAATTTCCAGCGAAGAAAAGCAAAGGCGGCTGCTGCGTTTTCGTTCGTGGAGCGTCGTTGGCGAAGAACGGTCAAGTCTTCAACGAAGGTTTGTAATGGTTCTTCCTCTTTTCTTTAGAAAAGTTTTAAAAATAAATTTTGATTTATTTTAGCATGTTTAAACCGATTTTACAGCGGCTTTAAAGGTTGTTTAAAGTTTTGTTTGAGTTATCGTAACGGTATTTTAATGTTAATTAATATACGGCGTAAGGTCCAATCGATGCGCTTCCGCTGCGTGGGGACTTTTATTCCCTTCAAGATTAACTTTGTTCCCGTATTCTCTTAGAGATGGAGCAAAGACATGGTTAAATTCTTTTGCTCTAGGATCGATTAGGACATGGAATGAGTTAGCAGAAAAATTTCTTAGTAAGTATTTTCCACCAACTAGGAATGTCTAGTTGAGTAGTGATATAGTAGGGTTTAAGCAACTCGAAGATGAAACTTTTAGTGAGGCTTGGGAAAGGTTTAAGGAGCTTTTGCGAAAGTGTCCCCATCATGTTTTACCTCATTGCATCCAAATGGAAACATTTTACAATGGTTAAATTAATTGGACAATTAATTAATTAACTAATAGAAGGTCTGAAATTAAATATATGATATTTAATTGGTAATTAATTAATTAAAGAATTAATGAATTGGAAATTAATCAATTATGGAAATGATTAATCACTTATGGAAGTAATTAATCATTTATGGAAATGATTTAATCGCTTATGAAAGTGATCAATCATTTATGGAAAAGATTAATCAATTATGGAATTGATTAATTATGGAAAAGATTAAATCAGTTATGGAAATAATTGATTTTAAATGAATATTTTATTCATGGCCTTTCTCATATAAATAGAACATTAAACCTAGGGTTTAGGTACTACAACATAAGACCACAAGAATGCACTCTTGCATTCTCTCTAGCCTCCCTCTCATATTCTCTTAACCTAAGAACTCTAGGGAAAATTTTATCACTAGAGTTTTTCCCATTCAAGATTAGGTAGTCCCACAACTACGTTCCTAATCTCAGAGTCATAGCGGAGAAGATCAATTGGTGGTGTCCCAATTGTTGACGCTTGGTCCCTATGAAATCAAGAAAGGCGCTCTTGATATTTCAGAGACGACAACGACAGTATGTTTGTTTCTCCCCTTTAGATCTAGTTTTAAGGTTGTATGCTTGTTTAGAGTAGTTTAGTAAGTTTTAGCCTACTTTATACCCATTCGGACTCATTAAAAGTATTTTAGGTTTGATATATCAATCGTTAATGTTTGGAAGTTCCTCGTTTGTAGGTTTGGACTCATTTGATCGCTTCTAGCTGAAATCCAAGACCTTTTTGGTAAGAATTAGTTAGGAACGCTTTGTTTAAACCCTAGCGCGCTACTTTTTGTGTGTTGTAAATTAGTTTCTAACCTTGGAATCTTTGCTTGTAGTATTGGTTTTTCAGAATGTTCTAATCCTAGCTTAAGACTCTTGTTGGGTAAGAACATCTCTTCTAAGCCATGTTCGTCTTAGTTTAAGGTTTAGCAAGTGGAATTCTACCTATTGGGTCTGTTTGCTTATGTGCTAGCATGTTTTGTGCTTTACTTGTTTAGTTTTGGTACTAGACATGGAAGAGGACCCCGAAGTTCCAATCATTATTGGAAGGCCCTTTTTTGCAATTGCTTGTGCTGAGGTACAAAAAGGAACCCTGACTGTCAGAGTGGAGGACGACGAGGTAGTGTTCAACATTTTTAAATCTTTAAAACACCCAGAGGAGGTGAGTTCATGCTACAAAATTGATTCAGTTGACACTATTATTGATGCATGTGTAGAGTCAGAGTCTCCTGTTGATCGTTATGAAATAAGTGATCGACCTAATTTGTTATACATTTAGAATCTCCCAGTTTGCTCATCTTAGACGAATTCCTTGCAAAAAATGCTTTAAAATGAGTATAATATGTGTATAGGTCATCAACGAAGGTTTGAAGCCAATTCGGGACTAAAAGGAGCTAAATTGAAGAAAAATGACGAAAATACCCTCGATCAACAAAAGTCAATGAAGATCAGGGTCGAGACACCACTGTGTAGGATCGAGACGCCATTTTGTAGGGTCAAGACGCCATCAATTCTCCAAAAATAAAATTTTCCATATTTGCTCCTCGACCTTTCCTAAATTGAAGGGGCAACGTCGAGACGCCAACCCACAGCATCTCGACGCTGTCAAATTTCCAGAATTGGATTTTTCCATATTTGCTCCACGAATTCTCCAAATTTGAGGCTCCCTTCAGCTCCAAGTTTCCACGATTTGAAGGCCAAGAAGTCCCATAAATACAGTGTCTTGGTTTAGGTTTAGATTCATCCTTGTATTAGCTCAATTTCTCAAAATTGTAGCCACCTCTCTCTTTAGTTTTCAAGTTTTCTTTTAAGTTTTCTTAGTCCAAGGGTCGGTTGATCAAGGCTCGAGCTTGGAGGTGCTTGTCTATGGACAACTAAGCTCAGATTGCTGTAATCAAGACTCGGTAATGTAAGTTTTGGTATTCTTGAGACCTAATATTTAGTTTATTGAATTATTGTTGGTTGTGTTCTAGTTTTCCGTTTTAATTACAATTAAATTCATAGAATAGATTGACAACCTATTTGCTTGACTTGGTATAATTGTTATGCTAAATTGGTTAGTAATAATTTATTGTGTAAATTGTGTTGAAAGGCGTGTTATCCCAATGATAGCAGGCAGAAATGCAGCTATTTTATCTCTAAATTTATGAGCTTTTGTGTGTTTTTATGGTATTTTTATATTGAATATCTATTTCATTTCATTATTTTGTCGCTAGGAGTAATTTGTGAAGAAATGAAGAAAAATAGGCCAAATTTGTAAAGATCAAGCCATAATCTCCAAATTGGGTTAAGGAAGGAGCCCATAAGTCATCATGCAAAGTGTCAGGCCAAAAAGAGTTGGAGAAAGCCCAAAAATCAGCTCAAATCCGCATAGATGGTTATGGAATCGCACTAGCGTCGTGACACTAGGAGGATAGCATTGCGACACTGTCCTATTCTTGCTGCACAAGACACCAGTGACGTCACAGTGTCGCGTTGCTACCCCATTTCCAAGCCTATAAAAGGCGCGTTTTGGCTCCCCATTTTGGCATCAATCATCATTCCATTTCCTTTCCTTTAGTCTTATTTAAGGCTCTTAAAGTCTCTTTGAGGGCCGAGTGTTAGAATTAGTGGGAAATCATTGTAACGAGCATTTTTTGGAGGCTTGGGAGCTTGTTTCGAAGGGGCTCCATAGGGCAAGCGAGGGGTTCTCGACTGTCATTCTCTTAACTCTTATCTTGCTCATTTTTATACTTTATAGTATGTACAGTTGGGAAATTTTGACCATGTATAGCTAATCCCATTTGTGGGTCTTGGAATGAAAGGTTATAGATAATTATTATTCTTAATTGCTTATCTCTTGTCCAAATACTGATTATTTGTGTGGATGGTCTTAATGCTTTATATGATCTGGCCAATTGTATAATGATTAGAACCCTAATGAAAACTCGACCGAGAGAAGTTAGGATAGATCATAATCCACTTCAACTAGGCTTAACTGCTCTCGTAGTGACAGCGAGAGTAGTTGGTTAGGCTTAGAGACAAAAAATGAATCAAGACTAATTAATTAACCGAATTTAATAGTGCCAAGGACACTTAGGTTATTAATATGAGTTAATTACAATTAGGAAAAACCGAAAGGAGAACCTATGTGCTAAACGGAGATTCTATGTTTATAATTAGTTGGGTATGAGATAGGACAATTAGAATAATTGATTAGCTATAATCCGATTTTCAAGACCCTGTCTCACATTCGATTCTTTCTCCACCATTTTTATTTCGATTGATTGCTTGAATTCGTCTATTGCCTTAATCTTTGACCGCTTTATTTCTTGATTTGCTTTTAGCATCATGTTTTGGCTCCTAAATAATATTTCGTCTTAGTACTTTTAGTGCTCATATTATTATCTTGCTTAATCACTGTCTTCCTCCCTGTGGATTCAATACTCGGTATACTTACCGTTTTATTGTTACTTGCGACCCTTGCACTTTGCGGTCATCACCCATTTAGCTCAATTGCATGATAAATCTAGAAATTTAGACTTATAAGTGTATAATCCCAGGTTGTTCCTCGTTTATATGAGTCTATCTAACGATCCACTTTTACTTAATGTAATTAGATTCTTATTAATGAGATGTCATTGGTTAGCAATTATTGCTTTCTTGAGTGGGGTAAAAATATAGCAAAAAGAAGCTCTAAAATACCGTGCAAGCATACACAATCCACAGCAAGTGATAAGTAAACTATCGTATCCAGAGGGCTGAATAACTCTCACATTATCTATCTTGTATAACTTTCTAATGGTTTCAAAAGTGGTTAAAATGATTGATTTTGATAAAATGCTGAAGCAAAAGAAATGACAGAACATAAAGTAAACAAATAAAGCAGACAAATTGGAAACAAACGTTGGTCAGGATTTTAGTAATTGTTTTAAAAGATGCTCTAGCAATATTATTGATTAGGCAATTCTCTTGCAGTCTTATTAGCAGTATCCTCCCGGAACTCTGGATTTTTTGGAATGTGTTTCAACTCCAATGACGTACTACCGATCAAGCACTAGGCAATTGGTTATCCCTAACTTAGTCACTGGCGTTCACTAACACATAATGGTCTAGTGTGATTAAATGCCACACATTTCTCAAATCATCCCTAAAACTAAGAAGTGATATTCATACCGGCTAGCCAGGCGAGCACAAAATAGAATTACGCACAAGAAATAATCAAGATGCTCAAATCAACATATATTGCATAGAGAATGAAGCATGACAATTACATAACTCCTAACCAACACCTAAGCAAATTTAGTTCATATGGTTCATGATAACACACGCTACAATCTGAGTATGTGAATCCATAACTACAAGAAATTACAAGAAAAGATTAATTCCCTTGATTAGATCCATAGTTGATGGTGTTCTTGAAGTCTCCACTCTTTCCTCCTCTATTCGGCCTCCAAAGATGGAAATTTGAAATGACCTTCTCCAAAAGTGGAATGTCTTTGACTTGAGACGACTCTTCCCTTTGATAGAGTGAAGGCAAGCCCTAATTAGGTCAAATTGTACACGTGGAAGGCTCTCCAAGCTTCTTAGATCCGAAAATAGCTCAACTAACTTCAGTTCATTAAAATGGATTACGAGCTGTTAAGTGGCAATTTTGCTCCCTGCCTTGCTGGATCACAAAATTTGCTCCCTTAAGTCGATCAACAATATATTCTGCACAAAATAACTTCCAAGGCATCCATTTTTCCAAATGGGTTAAAACATATAATATTCATCTAAAAACAACCCTATTTAGCACAAATGACACACAAAATACTATAGAACTAAAGCGTAAATAACTCCATTTTGGAGAGTTATCAGTGTTCAAGTCAGAATTAGTGTATCCTATAAGGATCATATTATTAGTACCATACAGGAGCTTATAATTCCTCTTTTTCCTAAGCTACTTAAGTATATTTTTATTACAGTTCAGTGTCCTTACCCTGGACTGGATTGGTATCTACTGACGATCCCTTATTGCATGCCATATGCAAGATCTAGCTGCCTGTTGCCGAGGCATAGGGATTTTGTCTCAAGTCCTCAATTCTCCTGAGGCGTCTCAGGACACTACTCCTGTGATAAATGAATTCCATGTTTGAAAGGTAACTAACATTTCTTGGAATTTTAATCTTATATCTAGCCAACACTTTATCCATATAAGATACTTGAGACAGAGCTAGCGATTTGTTCTTGCTATTACAAACGTTTTGGATTCTAAGAACATATTGAGCCTTTCCAAATCTATTATTTGGAACTAGGCTACTAGCTCATTTCTAATGTCAGTTGGATAACCTATATCATTTCTAATGAATAGGATATCAAGCGTATACCAAACTAAGAAAGCTACCAAACTATTTCTAATTCTTCTGCTGACATAAGACTTGTTAATTCTCTGGTCAAAACCATAAGTTTTAATCATGCATTAAATCTTATGTTCCAAGATCGAAACCTTAGCTCGATCCATGCATGGATTGATTAAAGTCGCAAACCTTTTGCTCCTGATCCTTGACTAAGAACCTTTCTGGTCAATACCAGACTGACATAAGTGTCTTTATCCACGTCCTTGACTAAGATCCTTGACTATGGTTCATAGTTTTGACATAAGTGTCTTTATCCACGTCATCCATTACCTGACTAAAATCAATGGATTCTCAATATTGTCATCATGTATGACAATTAGAGTTTCAGTTAAACTCAAATAGTTTTCATTAGGTTGATTATCAGCCCTCCCACTGCGTTGAGGCTTTCTCAACCATTGAGAAGGATAGGATTAACCTTATGTGTCAGTTTGATTAACAACCCTTTGTTGAAGAACAAATCTTATTAACAACTCTTTGTTGATATATTTGTAGCTTTACTATATAACTTACATAACACTCTCCAACTGCATGGTTGTGATTTCTAAACTGGACCTTTTTTTTAAGAAAGTGACATTGGTCCACACAAATACCTTCTTTTGAACACAGAAGTATCCATAACTCGTTTCTTTGGAATAACCTACAAATAGGCATACTTTCGAATAAGGTTCCAGTTCGATCGGGTTTGTCTCATATACAGGACATCCCTAAGTTTTGAAACGACATAAACACATTTTATGTTTTTTCAGAGTTCAAGCAATGTTTCAAAAACATTATTTCGAAAGAACCATATTCGTATTTTAATTTGTATTCAATACTGCATATTCCAAAACGAGTTTAGGTAACTGCGCATATTTTAACCGACCATGTTAAACAAGGTTCTGTTTCTCTTTACCGATACATTATACTACTATGGTCTGCTAACTATTGAGAGTTTAGGACATGATTTCATGTTCTATCAAATAGACTTGAAATCCAGAGTCCATATACTCTCAACCTCGATCGGATCAAAGCGTCGTTATAGTTTTACCTAATTTTGGATCTTATCCTCAACGTTATACTACCTGATCTTCTCAAGAGTTTGGACTTATGACACATTAGGTAGATATAGTCATACCTTGATTAATTATCTGTGAAACTGATGAAATATTCATACCCTACTCGTATCTTTATATTCATCGGTCCAACAAGGATCTGAATGTAAAGTTGTTGGGTTTTATGTCCTAAAACTCGTAGATAGTGAATCTTAACAAATTATACAATTGTATCGATAAAGTGTTATTGAGGTTTATGCAATAAAGTGTTATTGTCACTTTAAGTCTAAAATTGCACAATATAACTCAAATCCAATAAGCTAAGATCCAAGGTTGTTGATATGTAACTTGAACTAGTATGTGGGGACATAGGAGGAACAATGTTCAAGTAACAACCTAAAAGGTCTATAGTACAGGGATAAGGCTGGGTACCTTATCCTGGTAACACTATGAGATACGACCCGCTTTGTATTCGATATAGACGTATTGATCTAAGGCGTCCATGTAGGAGACATACGAGCGGGGGTATCCTATGCAATGAGTTTGCATGAGACTGGACCACGAAATAGTAAACCACTAGATGTAACAACGTTAACTAGTTAGGTTACTGTTTCAATAGGTTGACCTAGGTAACTCAGTCTTAATCCTGAGTGTGTCATGAACTCCTTCTCACGAGCGATTGTCCTTTGATTAGTATGGGTGAGAGTGGCCTGCACACCGACTCAATAAGCTTACCTTCTGGGGGACAAGACCGAGTGGGGGGCTGGGGACATGACAACACAAGATGGAATTCACTTCTTCCCGCTTCTAGGAGAAGTAGATGAGTGTTCCCTTAAGTGGTGACTCCAGGTCTTGAACAAAGGGATCCCGCCCTGTCACTGGCCCGAGAGGGACTTTCTGTTTACTGGTTGGACCATAAAGAGGTTGTTCATTAGAGGAGCACTGGTACTTAAGGAGCCAGAGGTAACTTAGGGGTAAAACGGTAATTTGATCCAACTGAAGTTACGAACACTAGTGAAGGATTGACTTACCGTTATTGGTCGATATCCGTGGACACAGAAACATTCTACAGTGAGAAGAGTGCAACTGTGGGTCTTTAGTGGAGTGACCCACAATTAATGAATATTGGTTAACTCGATTAATGAGTTTAGTCAGTTAACCTCATATCATTGGAGCTTATGATCTGTAGGTCCATTAAATCCCCCTGCTTGCTCGTAAAGAGTAATTGAGAACAAATTATCTTAAAAAGAATTTGAATTGTTCAAATTCATCTTGGGAAGCAAGTTAATTGTATGATATACAATTAATATAATGTATAGTGATACATAATATAAAGTTTAATTTGAGATTAAACTTTATTAAATTGAGATAATAATATATTTGAAGGAGTTCAAATATATAATTAATTAATTAATTATTCAATCTAGTTTAAATTAAATGTGATTTAATTAAACTATATAATACATGAGAGATATATTAGAATATGATTCTAATATGTAATTAATTAAATATGGATGATATTTAATTAGTTATAAAATTAATATTTTTTTGAATTAATTAATTGCTAAATTTAATTTAGTTAAATGTTATTTAATTAAATTAATAACTATAGATTAATTTTAATGTGAATATGATTCATATCAAAACTATAGGTTATAAGAGATAATCACATTTGAATATGATTCGAATGTTTGATTAATTATCAAACATATACCTCAATATACTGGGGTGAAGAATTCCAGAGGTGTTATGCCTCTTGCAAGTTGTTGGAGAATTGAGAAGTGAAAAGAAAAAAAAAGGGGACAATGTGTTTTAATTTGTGATGAACGTTTTTAGTCCCTGAAGGTGTTTTCATGCAAAAAGGTGGAGGAAGAATCTTGTAAGAGAAATTTTGGGCAGTGAGCTTCACGGTTTTGGAGAAGAGTTATCAACCTGATGTGACTGATTTTAGAAAACTTAATTATTGCTTCAAATAAGAAAAGTTTACAGAATTCTCTCTCGCCAGTTTCTTCCGGAGTAGTCATCGGTGTTTTCACGGCTCCATTCATTAGCCCAGCTGGTGCTGCAAATTCGCCGGATCTCTCCCTGGACTGTGCCAGCGGTATTTTGTTGTTACGGTTTGCTAATAATTCTTGCCCTTCAATGAGATTTCAAGAATCCCTAATTCTTGCTAGAATTCTGAATCTTTGTGCTAATCTTTGGCTAGCTGTGTCATTTATTTATCTGAATCGCATAGTATCAATTATCTCTGAAGATTGCTTGATCTCCGTGCTTTGAATCGTTGATTTGGAGCTTGATTTGGGGCTCAAATTGGATTTATTTCTGGGCTAACTGGTTGTGCTGGTTTAATTGTTCGGATTTGTTAATGTGTTTATATTCAGTTGGTGCTCTTCGATTTTTTTCAATTCATAGCTCTGTTTTTTCTTGCAAAATTTTCCTTCTATCCCATTCCTTTTTGCAATTTCATGTTGTTGAACCCCAAATGGCTCTAGAAGACTTGTTCGAAAATTGGGAGAAGTTCAATCTGACAGTTGATGAGGAAGAAACAGAGGTGGATGTTGATCCCACTGCTGCTGAGGTTACTAGAAAGTCCCTGGGATACAACCTCATTGGCAAACTGTTATCTCCTAGGGTCTTCTCAGGCGAAGTTATGAGAAAGAATTTTAAATCAGTATGGAACATTCCTACAGGACTGACAGTCGAAAAGTTAGGGGTTAATTTATTTTTATTTTCCCTCAATTCGGAAGAAGAGCAAATTAGAGTCTTGAAACAAGAACCATGGCTATTCAACAAGTTTTCTGCTGGTGCTTTCCAAGCCTATTCCTATGGTGAAGGCACAAGCTATGGAGTTCAAACTGGTTTCATTTTGGGTCCACTTCTATGAGCTTCCAATGGATCATGATAATAGTTGAACGGCTTGGCAACGCAGTGGGCAAATTTTTGGATTTTGATAATGGAGGAAGGCGTCATGGCTAGAAGGAAAGCAAAAGGTTTTGGGTTCAACTGGTATCGAAGTTAGGCTCGATGACCCCTTAGGAAGCTGCTGGTCTCTTATACGCTACGAAAAATTGCCAGAGCTGTGCTCTTTTTGCGGCATCATAGGGCATACGACACACAACTGCAACTCCTTCTATATGGACAGTGGCTCACCTTCTCAACAACATCAATACGGTATGTGGCTTCAATATATAGGTCATTCAACTACTTTCTTTCGATCTCCAAGCACGAGTCCAATGGGGCAAAATAAGATCATGGTTGATATCCAAGATGATGGTAATCGATCTAAGGAGACAGACGCAGATAAAATCCCATCTTTTCTTCGTTCGGGCAGTGGCGAAGTAGACCCTCAAACACACGATTCCGGCAACAAACCAATGGAGATCTCACCGGTGATCGAGGAAGCGGTTACTGTTCCAGTTCAGTCAACTCACCCGTCTGGTCAAGTAATTAATGGTTGCGTAACTTCAGATTTATCGCGGGCAAAGAAGAAACTTGATTTCGCGGACGTTACGCTTTCTCCATTGATTAAGCCAGTTTCTATCGTTCAACCTCCAGGCGTTTTTCCGTCCATGGCACATGAGGAGCCCAAGCCGATTTCCGTTTCACCTGAGGCTGCGTTTTACTCCCTGTCAGGTTTTCAATTTAAGGAAGAAGGGAAATATAGGCTTTCAAACTTGATATGAGCAAAGCCTATGATAGAGTGGAATAGGTTTTTTTTTTTAGTGACTCATGCTAAAAAATGGGTTCCACTCTAAATTGATATCACTAATTATGGATTGTGTACAATCGACGAAATTTTCAGTCTTATTTAATGGAGCACCAACGAGAAATATAACGCCTCAGCGAGGTTTGAGATAGGGCGACCCTTTATCCCCATACCTATTTCTACTTTGCTTTGAGGCGCTGTCTGCCATGATAAATGGAGCTATGATGAGGAAACAGTTGACGGGTATGAAAGCTAACAAACATTCCCCTGAGGTATCTCACCTCTTTTTTGCTGATGATAGCCTCATTTTCTATAGAGCAACCATTGAGGAAACATGGTTTTTCTGAACTATTCCTCATCGCTATGAGCTGGCTTCTGGACAGATGGTCAATCCTAGTAAGTCTGTGATGTATTTCTCTCCAAACGTGTTTGTGGATCTACGCTCTACTCTTTCTAGTATTCTGAATATGCCATTAGTCGACAACCTGGGAAAATATTTGGGCGTACCTTCATCCTTTTCTAGGAAACGAACAAATGACTTTCAGAGTGTGAAACAAAGGGTGTGGCAAACATTGCAGTCATGGAAAGGTAACTTTTTCTCTATAGGTGGCAAGGAAACTCTAATCAAAAGTGTGGCTCAATCGATACCGACATATATCATGAGTTGTTTTCGATTACCTCAATCTTTATGTGATGATATTCATCAAATGATGGCTCGTTTCTGATGGGGATCTAGCGACTCCAAAAGGAAGATCCATTGGAAAAAATGGGAGGTGATGTGTAGACCAAAAGAGCATGGAGACTTAAATTTTCGTAACCTTTCTAATTTCAATAAAGCTCTTCTGGCTAAGCATGTTTGGAGATTATTCACCAATCCAAATTTAACTAAATGTGCCAATCCCCGGCAACGGCGCCAAAAACTTGATGTGGACTTTTCCTAACCGCAAGCGCACGGGGCAAGTAATAATATAGTGAATAGTAAATTCGAATGTCGTCCTCTGGATTGGATTTTTAAGCAAATCGAGTATTGTGAATTATCTTGCCCAATTTTATTTAGGGAACAAAAAGTGATGAATAGGTGATGATAGAAACAAATCAAAGCAAGTAAAAAGAATGGAAATTCAATTGGGAAAACTACTTAGGGAATTGATTTCGCCGATTTCGTTTAGGATTGATTTTAAAGAATAAGTTATTATGCACAGTGAAATAATGAGCCAAAGACCCTTTAATCACAACTACCTCTCCCGAGTATAATTGATTCTCATGCAAATTAACCAACTTGATATCCCTATCTAAGTTTATTAATATGCAAGGCAATGAGATCTTTTAACCAATTCTAAAGTTAATCTAAAACCGTCAAGAATTAGAAAGTAAACTTTATTCATGCAATCTTGAGCAAGTCTAAATCAAATCCCCTCTCCCGAGCTAGATTCGAAACTTAAATCATCCAATTAATGGCCAATTAATTGAAAGCATTAAATCAAGATTACAAACACAATAACATCGCACAACTTAAACCATAAATCAATCCATAAACTTAATCAACTACATCAATCCCTAAGCTACAAGTTTAGCTACTCATGAATGTAAATACAAGCTCAACTAAACATATGAAAGCCATAAATCTAACTAAAGGAAGAAAAGGGAAAAGAAAACTCAATGTAGGCCGAGTCCCGACGTCCCCGTCACGATCCCCACGAACAATGGGTTGATTTCCAAGCTCCTCCTTTGTTTGCAGCCTCAAAATCCTCTATTCTGTCCTCTTTACGGCCCCAAAAGGTCCCAAATCGATCTCCCCTAAAACCTAGCCGAAGTGAAGCTTTTATTCTGATTTTTCGTCTTAGCGTCGAGACGCTGTCAAGACAGTGTCACGACGCTGCCTCTTATACGCGCGTTCTGAATAAGGAAAAACGGTAGCGTCGGGACGCTTCCTATCATAGCGTCTCGACGCTGTAAGCTTTACGCGCCTAATCTGATATGGAATGTGAGCGTCGAGACGCTCAAGAGCTAGCGTCTCGACGCTAGCCTGCTGTTGACCGAGATTTGACTTTTCTCCACTTTTACTCTTTTCATTCCTTTGCATCTTTTCACGCCCCGAGCACCCGATTAACTCTGATATTGCATTATAGCTCCAATCAACCATTTCCTACAAAATAAACAATAAAGCACCATAAAATGGCCCAAAAATCATAAAAGACTAGCTAAATTAAATAAGTAAAGATAGCTAGCTATGCTCGCTATCAAATACCCCCAAACTTAAGCTTTTGCTAGTCCTCGAGCAAACTACAAATCAAACATACAATGGAAGAATGAATGCAACAATCATAACTCAATCCTCAAGGCTCAAAAGTCAATAACCAAGCAAGCAAAAGATATGCACACAAGGACCAATGAGGGAGACAAATTAAAATTTTTCCAAAATTAACTTGCACAAGCGAGATCTAACTCAACAAGATCAGACTCTACTAGCCCGGGATTGGATTATTAAACTCTCAACTCATCTTCCCTCTACACTGGCACTAAGGTTTCACCAATGAGTTAATGCAACAAATTAGTTTGTTTATCTCCATACTTAGGTGCTTTTAATTAACAATTGAATTAAGCATGTAAATGTGGCACTAGCTTTCACACACCCATTGCAGGGACCCTTAACCTGAGATTTCTCTGGTTGGCCTAACTGATCACAACAGGGGTAGCTCTTTTTGCCTAAACTTTATTAAACATTGCAAACTGTGCACAGGCCATGGCATAATAATTTTCTCTTCAATAGTAACTACAAGAATGATTTTTCTTTATGAGCATAAATAGCATATATTCTTTTCTTTCCTCCTAAGCAAGATCAAACAAGCTAATTTGCAAAACATTAACTTTTCAGCTCTTCCCTACACCTATTGAGGTGACAACAAGCATATGAACCCAATAATTCGCTCCTAAGCATTCAAATCCAAATCTAGCCAAGACAAAAACTCTACTCATGCAAGCCATCTCCTAGAAAAATTTTAAAAAGTCTCCCTTTTTGGGCACTTATGCTTACATCTCATCACAAGCTTGAAAATTGACAAGAAAGCCTATCCTAGGACATCATAATCATGCAAAAGCAGCATCCAGAAAACAACCATATGCATAATTCAAAGAAAGCTCAAAACTATAGCCCGAACTCAGATGCTCAAGGGCTCCACAAACATGCTAATCCACCCCCAAACTTAAAATATGCATTGTCCTCAATGTATAAAGAAAATAGAGCATAAACAAGCATGAGAATAATAAAAGAATGACAGGAGCGAATAATACTGGCCTGGAATGATGATGACTTCTTGCTTGAGAGCTTTGAATCTTGAAAGCTTGAAAGCAAAGGAGAGGAAGAAAACAAGACCTACAAAACAAAAACAAACGATAAATCAAAAACAGAAAGAAAACACACTAACTTACTTGGGTTGCCTCCCATAAGCGCTTGTTTAACGTCATTAGCTCAACGTGTTGCACGTGCTTCAAGGAGGCTTTTGTTCTGTGAATCCAACAGAGGTGCTCTTTCTTGCACCTTTCCTGTAGCCCATGTAAAGCACTTCATCTTTAGAGTCTTCAACTGCTTTAAAGATTTCTTTTTCGTTCTTGACTCTAATAGTGAGCTCCCTGCGCTCAATATCTATGATCGCTCGCCCCGTAGCGAGGAATGGTCTTCCTAATATGACAGGCATTGAAGGATTTTCTATCATGTCCATAACATATAAATCAATAGGGAGGAAAAATCTACCTACTCTGATTAACACATTTTCTACAATACCAACTGGTCTCACCACAGATTGATCAGCCAATTGGAGCTTTACAGGAGTAGACTTAATCTCACCTATATCTAACTTTTTACACAACGATAAAGGAATGATATTAATGCTAGCACCTAAATCACATAATGCTCTGAAAGAATAAGTACCAAAACTACAAGGAACAGAAAAACTCCCTGGATCTGCTACTTTTTCAGGTACTTTCTGTTGTACTCTGGTGATGCATGTGGAAGCAAGATAAACAGTGTCAACCTTCTTTTCTTTTCGCTTCTTTGCTAACCACTCCTTCATAAACCTGTTGTATTGGGGCATCTCTAATGCCTCTGCAAAAGGAATATTAATATTCAGATTCATAAAAACATTCATAAATTTATCAAACTGAACCTGATTGTTCTTTTTCTTCTTTTTCTTTTTCTTTTCCTTGGGAACCAACATGTGGGAGAAGGAATAGGAGGCTCAGGTTCAGGCTTTTCAGCCTCGTCAGATGATGTGTCCTCCTCAGCTTCCCCTATAGGCGTTTCATAGTCCTCAGATTCAGGTTCCTCTTCAGATCCCTCCTGGTGCACAATGATTGCCTTACAGTACTCCATGTGAGGTTTTTCTTGTTCAGCTGGGGCCTTACCTTTGTTCATTGTACTTACAACATTCACCAACTGTCCCAGCTGAGTCTCAATGTTCTTTATAGCTGCACTGTGGCCATTCACTGTTGAGTTGATGGCAATGACTGCCTCCTCTAATTTGGTTGTCCTGTTACTAGACTCTGCAATGAAAGCTCCAACAAGATCTTCTAACTTTTTATTATCTTGAGTTTGAAGGGCAAAACCAGGAGGATTAAGAACATTCTTAGTATTAGCATAAGAGAAATTTTCATGGTTCCTATTGTTAGGGTGATAATGTGTAGGTGTAGAATTATTATTATACCCCCTAAAATTCGAATTTGAAACATACTGAACCTGTTCAATAGTCTCCTCCTGAGGTCTAGATGCCAAAGCAACAGCTGATTCAATTGATTGAGCACTCCCTGTACCTGAAAATTTCATAAAAGCATTGGCAAGGGAAGTCATCTGGGCTTGGAGTGCACTTACTTTATCAACCTCGAACACTCCAGCAGCAATCTTTTTAGGTGTAGACCGCTCAGATGGCCACTGATAGCTGTTGGTGGCCATGTCCTCTAAAAGTGTGCGAGCGTTTTCTACGGTCTTGGACAACAGAGTCCCACCTGCAGCTGCATCAACAATCGTTTTTGTACTAGGAGTTAAACCATTATAAAACAACTGTACCTGAAGCCAATCGGGGTAACCATGCTGAGGACACTTCCTCAGTAGCTCTTTGAATCGCTCCCAAGCTTCGAACAGCTGCTCATCATATTGTTGTTGGAATGTCCCAATCTCGGTCCTCAGCTTGATCGTCTTTGCAGGAGGAAAGAATTTCTTTAAAAAGGCCTGGACCAAAGCATCCCAAGTGGTGATGCTCCCAGGAGCAATAGACTGCAACCAATCACGTGCTTTATCCTGCAGAGAAAAGGGAAATAAACGTAAGCGAATAGCATCCTCAGAGACACCATTGATCTTTACCGTCCCACAAATATCCAAGAATGATTTAAGATGAGAATTTTGATCCTCAGTGGGCGATCCTCTGTATGCACAGTCTCGAGCCATCTGAATGAGGCCGGTCTTCAGCTCAAAGTTGTTGGCATTAATCGGTGCATAGACAATCCCCGACTGTTGCCCCTGAAACACAGGCTGAAAATAATCTCTAATAGGCCTAGGCTCCTCAGGTGGATTTTGGTCTGCCATTTGAAATTTTTCTCTATTCTCCCTTCGAAGCTTATGAATTGTTCTTTCTATCTCGAGATCAAATGGTGCTAAAATTAAATCTTTATCCCTACGCATAAACAAACAAAACTACCCTAAAAAGAAAGAAAACAATTATGGAATGAAATAAAGAAAAGGAAACACTAATCTAAATATGGAAAATATAATCTAGAAAAGGAAACAAAGTAACCTAATATGGAATGCAAAAATAGATATGGCAAACACAAATAAGGAACTAATCTAGAAAAGGGAAAAACAAGAACAATTAAAGAAAAGTTTACTCAACTACAAGACAACTAACCTAGAAAATCAAATATGGAATGAAAGACAAATAAGGAAAAAAAATGCAACAAACCTAAAAAAGTAACAATACACCCTAAATTAAGATCAAGCAATTTTTTCACAATATCAATTTAACTAAATGTGCCAATCCCCGGCAACGGCGCCAAAAACTTGATGTGGACTTTTCCTAACCGCAAGCGCACGGGGCAAGTAATAATATAGTGAATAGTAAATTCGAATGTCGTCCTCTGGATTGGATTTTTAAGCAAATCGAGTATTGTGAATTATCTTGCCCAATTTTATTTAGGGAACAAAAAGTGATGAATAGGTGATGATAGAAACAAATCAAAGCAAGTAAAAAGAATGGAAATTCAATTGGGAAAACTACTTAGGGAATTGATTTCGCCGATTTCGTTTAGGATTGATTTTAAAGAATAAGTTATTATGCACAGTGAAATAATGAGCCAAAGACCCTTTAATCACAACTACCTCTCCCGAGTATAATTGATTCTCATGCAAATTAACCAACTTGATATCCCTATCTAAGTTTATTAATATGCAAGGCAATGAGATCTTTTAACCAATTCTAAAGTTAATCTAAAACCGTCAAGAATTAGAAAGTAAACTTTATTCATGCAATCTTGAGCAAGTCTAAATCAAATCCCCTCTCCCGAGCTAGATTCGAAACTTAAATCATCCAATTAATGGCCAATTAATTGAAAGCATTAAATCAAGATTACAAACACAATAACATCGCACAACTTAAACCATAAATCAATCCATAAACTTAATCAACTACATCAATCCCTAAGCTACAAGTTTAGCTACTCATGAATGTAAATACAAGCTCAACTAAACATATGAAAGCCATAAATCTAACTAAAGGAAGAAAAGGGAAAAGAAAACTCAATGTAGGCCGAGTCCCGACGTCCCCGTCACGATCCCCACGAACAATGGGTTGATTTCCAAGCTCCTCCTTTGTTTGCAGCCTCAAAATCCTCTATTCTGTCCTCTTTACGGCCCCAAAAGGTCCCAAATCGATCTCCCCTAAAACCTAGCCGAAGTGAAGCTTTTATTCTGATTTTTCGTCTTAGCGTCGAGACGCTGTCAAGACAGTGTCACGACGCTGCCTCTTATACGCGCGTTCTGAATAAGGAAAAACGGTAGCGTCGGGACGCTTCCTATCATAGCGTCTCGACGCTGTAAGCTTTACGCGCCTAATCTGATATGGAATGTGAGCGTCGAGACGCTCAAGAGCTAGCGTCTCGACGCTAGCCTGCTGTTGACCGAGATTTGACTTTTCTCCACTTTTACTCTTTTCATTCCTTTGCATCTTTTCACGCCCCGAGCACCCGATTAACTCTGATATTGCATTATAGCTCCAATCAACCATTTCCTACAAAATAAACAATAAAGCACCATAAAATGGCCCGAAAATCATAAAAGACTAGCTAAATTAAATAAGTAAAGATAGCTAGCTATGCTCGCTATCAATTAATTAAATATCTGATATTTAATTGATCGAAGAATTGATCAATTATGAATTAATTAATTATGTGGTTTAATTAATTTAATTAAATGTGATTTAATTAAGATTAATTAAAACTATGTATTATGTGAGGGCAATGCATTTAAATATGATTTAAATGCACATATGCTTGATTTATTAATATGACTAATTGATTAACATTTAATTAATTAATTGGATTAATTTTAATTAATTAATTAATTTAATTAATTTTATTTTATTTAATTGGTTATTGGTTAACCAATTAAATGACTCACAATACATGGGTCAAAGAGATTATGCTTATTCTACAAAATCTTTAACTTTTGAATCTCTCTACATCTCTCTCACGCTCTCTCATCTTAAAGAACAGGGAAGTTCTTATTTTCTGTATTTTCTCCCAAAATTCAAGATCAAGGAGTCCCACCACTCTGTTCTCGATCTCAGAGAATAGCAGGGTAGCTTCGTGGTAGTGTCCGTTGTTGATTTCAGAGTCGCCAACGGAGGTATGTTTCTCAATTGCTTAACTTTTTGCCAATGCACCGGTATTTTGTTAAACGAAATTAATTTACGAACAGTCTAATTGCTTCCGCTGTAACGAAATTGGGAATTCCAATCCTTCAATTGGTATCAGAGCCGACCGTAATTTTTAATTTTGTTTCTCAAAATTTGCGTTGGTTGCTTGGTGGGATTTAATTTATGCATGTGATGGATGAATTTTGCTGGTAGGTGTTTGGGTTTTTTGGCATTTAGAATTTGAAAGTTTTTTCTTGATTTGATCATGTAAAGACCCGTGTTTTTTGGGCATTTTTTATCAAATTTATCTGTAAGTCCGTGTCATTTGAATTTTGTATTAATTTGGGTGAAATCGATGCAATTTTGGGACCAATTTGGATGCAAATAGCCACTGAAAAATGAGTTTGTGGGAAAACAGAGGACTTCGAGCGAAAAACCCAGAAACTCAAAGAATTCGCTGGTGAAACGCGAAAAAGAAAAAAAAAATTGAGAGAACTGCGTTTGTTAGGATTCGAACGCGTGCTCTGGGGCTGCTTTGCGTGTGAGTGTGCGTCTTTGGCTTCGTGTGTAGGGGTTCGAGTCTGGTCACAGACGGAATTAAAATTAAAAAAAAGGGAAACCGTTCTACGTTCGTTGGGGCTCGAAGACCGACTAGAGCGTTATTTTGAAGCGTTAGACTGCATGCAGTTGGAAGGATTAGTGGCCGGCTAGAGTATGACACGTTTCGACCGTTGGATGGTTTGGCTTTTGCATGCGTCAACTTCCGTGTGCGTGTCGACCGTTCAGTTGGTTCAGTGGTTTTGTGAGCGGTTCAGTTCGGTTCGCTTAGGAGAGGCGCGATTCAGTGAATTTTGACCAGCTCTTGACCGGTTCAACATGGTTCGAGGGAATTTTGACTAGTTCGTTTTGTTTTTTACCCGGTTCAGCATATTATAGGCCGGTTCAGTGGGTTTTTGAGCTGGTTCAACGTGGTTTAGCTCGGTTCAACACATTTTCTTGTCGGTTTGAAGAGTTTGGACACGGTTCGAGGCTATTCTGAGCTGGTTCACGACATTATAGGGCTGTAATAGATTAATTAATGTAATTTTTCTATTGTTTTGAGTCCTAGGATGCCAAAACCTGTCTACTTAGCTATTTAATTGCTTTATGAATGTCATATAGTATTTAAATCCCACCATAGGTTAAGCATATTCATTCATATTTATTTATAATTGTTATAATATATGGATTATGCATGAATTTAATTTTCATGAATGTTTAATATAAATTGTTATATTAAATGGTTGAAAATTGAGAAGCATTGAGCATGAAATTACTTTAGTTTAAACATATAAAAGTTATATTTCTATAAGTAATTTATATGCTTAATTTATTTTCATGAGCGATTAATGTAAAGAGTTATATTAATGTATAAAAATTGTCAATACGTTTTTTTTTAAAATTTTCTTGTATAATTATTTTAAGAGTTAAATTAATTAAAGAAGATTAAATTGCATTGAGCATGACATTACCTTAGTTAATATAATTGTTATATTATTGAATGTCATGTTTGCTATTATATGGTTATTAAATCAATTAGAATGTGATTGTTGGTTTTATTCACCATAGTAGCATGTTATAGGTTTAATTCATTAAAATTTATAATAGTTATAAAAATTAATGATTATAAATTTATTAACTTATAACAAAAAATTGCATGCAAACATAGGATCTTAGGAAAAATGAATTAATTTTAAAATTGTTTAAAATTAATTAGACCTAAGATCACAATTTCTAATAGGATTAGAAATTATGTCTTACTTAGTATTTTAATAGTTTTAAAATATGGTAAGTAGGACAAATAGGATCTTGGTTATAAGGGAACTCTCTCGGTGAGGTTCTGTCTAGGCTGGTGTTATCTCCTACCTGGGAACTGATCCGGTACCTGAGTTGAATTAACCATTGTCCTATTAGCATGCAATGTCACTAGGTAATTAAGAGGGTTTAATTGACCTAGACATTAGAGTAAAGACCTAATTATAAGAGTTATAATAGACATAGACTTAGATAGATTGACTTAGCTGGATTTATCTAAGTTAAATAACCCTACAATATGGTAGGACATTTTAGTGGGAGGAAAAATATAAAAATAAGAATTTTATATCGAGTTTTTACTCTCACGTCCCCCTGTGTTCACACTGTGAGATCCATGCTCGGCTTCGTGTCGCCTTAGGCGCGGCCTCCCTTTGGAAAGTGTTTGCAAGGGTTAATAACAAGGTGAATGGGGAGAATGTCTATAGTAAGTGGGAGCAGGACGCGTGTCAACGTATCCTACGGTTTCCACCCCTAGGTCGCACTGTGAGATTCTTATGATCCACCCGCGTGTCGTCCTGGAGCGACCATCCCTTCGGAGGGCCTGATCATAGATTGCGGAACACCGCAAACTCCAGAAATGGATAGGGTCACTTAGGTTAATTACCAACAGTTGTCTTTCCTTTTGGTAGCCTGTTGGTGCGTACCTCTGGGATCTGAAAGTGGGAGGGTTACACTTACGGGGATGAGTTAAATGTGTTAACAAATCTTTGACCGAACAACAGTAACTAAAGGCTAACAGAATATGAGTTGTTCTGGTGTTAGAGTTTGGTTGAGATTGTCTCAATTCAGAGGAGGAGTAGCTGACCACCCTTCGGTGGCTGTTGTTCTAAACCTTTGAAGTATCG
Source organism: Luffa acutangula (assembly GCA_036850905.1). Taxonomy (NCBI): domain Eukaryota; kingdom Viridiplantae; phylum Streptophyta; class Magnoliopsida; order Cucurbitales; family Cucurbitaceae; genus Luffa; species Luffa acutangula. Next base: position 12,262,315 of record CM072094.1, on the reverse strand, counting down.
TTGCAAAAACTAAATCAATAGCTTTATTGGGTTTCTTTTATTGCTTATTTGTTTTTGCAGAATTTGATTGGATTATTTGTAACGGGTTAGTGCGATTAATAATACAAGTAATTTGTTACTTCAACAGTTCCAGTGTGATCTACGCCTGTTAGACTGCCGGGTTGTAATGGATTATGAATACGTTCTTTCTAGTGAAAGAAGGATATCGTATCGGGTTGGACCCGCTCTCTTAAGGTGTTTGCAATTCCTGTGGGAACCGCACCACTTGAAGCGTATCCACATAATGAGAATTATGCCCTCTTTTAGTAAAGCTAGGGAGAGGGGAAGGAGCCGTCGAGAAACTCTTAGTCAAGCGCTAACGCGCCCCTGCCATCTTTCTAAAGCAACAAGCGAGAAAGTTGCCCCTTTTTCAATAACAAAAAAGGAAAGAGGGGCCAACTATTAGAATATTCGTAAAGGCGCCTTAGCCTATCTCTCGATATAGGAAGGGGTCTTTTCTTGCTCGTTAGCGCCCCTTACCCCTAAACAAAAAGGTTTTTCATAAAGGTAGCTAGTGGTTTTTTCTATTAGTTGCGATGCGAACAGGCGTTTACTTATGAGATTTGTTGAGTAGGCTTGCGTTAGTTGTCTGCTATAAGATAGCTAGTTTTGGGGCTTTCGACATAAAAAAGCCAATCTGGCTTGGCTTCGCTATCGCTCATGACTTGTATTGTAGTCCTAGTCTTGTAGTCGACCTGGAATGCCTTTGTAGTCTTTCTAATGTTAATGCCTTCTTCCTTCATTCATTTTCTTTTAGTTGCGGTAGCTCGGATGGAAGGGAAGCGCATATCGGAAACGAATCGGGCATCTATGGAAAGAATAAACCTTCTGCGTTGTCTAGTAAGCTGCCATTTTCCTTTCAATTTTCTAGTGACGGGGGTCGTGAGAGATAGCAAAAGGATGCATCCATTTCTAGGCTAATTCAGTGTCTTGTGGATGCTATCTATGAGGTAGTTAGACACGCCCCTTGCTTGGGGGATCTGTTGGGTCTTTTAAAAGGACTCCATCTGCAGGGCACAAACAAATGAAGGGAAAGCATGCTGTTTTTCTGAGCTTGGGTTTTGAGATGAGAGTAGGATACACATGTCGAAGAAATCCATGTGTGTTGTCTGACGTTTATTAATAACGATAATAATACAACAAGCTTAAACGAAAAATTGTGGTAAATAAGTAAAGGATTAGTCTTAACTGAGGAATGTCCTCATGCCCTATATGTTTAATTCATTAAGAATTGTTCTTTGTGAATATGACATAGGACTTTGCTTAGCAAAAGAGAACTTGTCCAATACTGTAATTTTCTTTTACTTGTCTTGAAACGTGATTAGTGAAGAATATCGATTCTCCTTGAATACTTTATTCAGGAGTCACAAATCATGTGTGTTCTTCTTTTAAAGGAATGAGTTCCTGACAACAGCTTGCTATTGATGTAATAACTCTCAAGTTGAGAACTAGAGAGATTATCTTAGCTGTAGCAGTGGGGAACATTAAGTTATTTTTTCTTAATGGGAGTGAATACATATTATTAGATAATGTGTATGTAATTCTTAAGATCAACATAAATTTGATTTTTGTATCTTATACGCTGGAACAATGTTTCTTTTTACCTTTCTCTGCTAACGCAGTTTTATCTCAAGAAAGGGAGCTGACATTTGTTCAGTTGGACTGGAAAAAAGCCTATATGTTTTAAGACTAATCAAGAGTAAAGCAGTCATGGGCACTGAGTTATTTAAGACTGCTACTACTCAAAGTAATAAGAGGCAAGGATTTCTCCTAAAGGAAAATACCTTTCTTTGGCTCTTAATTAGGTTAGACCATATTAATCTCAATTTGATTGAGAGATTAGTCAAGATTGGACGTCTAAGCAAGTTAGAAGATGACTCTCTACTACCTTATAAGTCATGCCTGTTGGGCAATATGACTGATATATCTTTTACTTGAAAAGAGCTAAAGAGCAAAAGAGCCCTTAAGCTTGTACATTTGGATCATTGTGGTCCAATATGTTAAAGTAGTGGGAGGGCATGAATAATTCATCTCTTTTGGATAATTATTCAAAGGTATGAGTATCTTTACCTAATGCAACTTAAGTCTGAAGCTTTTGAGATATTCGTAAGGGCTTAGGACTGAAGTTGGAAACTTGTTAGGTGAGATGATAAAAACATTTTGATCTGATCAAAGTGTTGAGTGTAGGGATTTGAGATTCCAAGACTATTTGATAGTACATGGGATCACACCCTAAATCTCATTTAGGAGAAATAGAACCCTATTGGATATGGTTCGATCCATGTTGAGCTATGCTCAATTGCCTAGCTCGTTTTGGGGTCATGCAGTATTGACTGTGGTAGGCAACCCCAAAGGAAATGAGAAGTGGATACTTCTTCAATCCACAAGAGAATAAAGATTTTGTATCGACAAATGCTAAATTCTTAGAAGAAGACCACATGAGAAATCATAAGCCACAAAGTAAGGTTAGTTTAAGTGGGAAGCTAATGAAGCTACAGGAACATCAACAAGAGTTGTTGATGAGGCTAGTTGTTCATCAAAAGTTGTTGATGGGCCAGTGCATCTGGTCAGTCACATCCATCTCAATAGTTGAGAGTGCCTCGATGTAGTGAGAGGGTTGTTTTATAACCTGAACGTTACATGGGCTTGGTTCAAGCCTAAGTTGTCATACTTGATGATGACATAGAGGGTTCATTATATTTTAGAAAGAAAATGAATGATGTTGACAAAGACCAATGTATTAAAGCCGTGGACTTGGAAATGAAGTCTTTTGTATTTCAATTCCATCTGGGATCTTGTACATTTGCTTGATGGGGTAACACCTATACGTTACAAGTGGATTTACAAGAGGAAACGAGACATTAAGGTCTCACCCAGGAGGGTTCATTGAGCAAGATCAAAAGCAAAAGGGTTTTCAAGCTTCAGTGATCCATTCATGGATTGACTTAAGCAATATCTAAATCTTGGTATATAAGATTTGATATAGTGATCAAATCTTTTAGCTTTAATCAGGACAATGATGAGTCTTGTGTTTACAAGTAATCATCAATAGTTCGGTAGCTAACATAGTGTTGTATATGATTGATTTCCTAATCATTGGGAATGATGAAGGTTATCTTACTGTCATTAAAAGAGGCTAGCAGCTCATTTCCAAATGAAAATTTGCGAGAAGTTGAGTTAGCCTTGTCTCAAGTGTCTTATGTCTACAAGATCTTAGTTAGATATAAGATGCAGAATTCTACGAAGGGTTCACTACCTTTCTAGGGATTGAATTCTTTTATCTAAGGAATAGTGTCCTTAGCCACCTCAAGTAGTTGAGGACATGAGACATATTCCCTATTGATGACATGCATAAATGTCATCATTTTCCTATTTATTTTAGCTAGTTTCGTGCATGAATTGTGAGCTTTAATGTCCTTTTATGTCAATTTTGTAGAAAAGTGAGTTCGTGAGGCAAAACCATGAATTTTATGAATTTCAAGACATAAATGAAGGCTTTGGGCCATAATTGGAGTAAAGAAAAGAAGACATTTGAAGTGGAGACCAAAAAAGCCAAAAAGAAAGAAGAAAGGAGGCAAAAATCCGTGTTTAAAGCTTCTAGAAGGCCTAGCGTTGAGACGCTAGGACCAGAGCGTCTCGACGCTAGGTAATCAGTGAAGAAAATTCCAGAATCGCGGTAGCATCGCGACGCTGTCCGCGTAGCGTCGCGATGTTGTGACAACTTCTGCTCCAAGAAAACCAAACGTCACAACGTCAAGACGCTGTGACGTAGTGTCTTGGGCAGCAAGCTACCTCCGTTTATGCTCCTATAAAAAGGGCCCTCTCCCAAGGTTCAAATCATCCCATTTTGGGGAGCTCTCTCCTAGCTCAATAGAGAGAAAAAGTGAGGAGAATTGTGAGGAAAAAGGCGGATTTGATCGGGATTTCAAGGCTCGAGAATCGAGATGATCGTGATGGGAGCTTGGGATCTACTTATCGGTTATTTCTTATTTCTTTGTAATTTCCTATTTTAGATTGAGTTAGGCCTATGAACCAAGATCACGTGGGGAAAATTATTTCCATTTGTGAGTAGATCTTGAGACCTAGGGTCATTATTCTAGTTAATTGGATATTGTAGCACAATTACTTGGGTTATGTAATGAATTTCTTCATATTTCATCTATGCAATTCATGCTTAATGCCTTTAATCCCTTGATCACAAATTGATTGATTTGTTGGTCTAAATTGATACGCGATAGAGAGGTATTAGATTGGATCTAAATTGCATGGCTAACGATTGCTTGGAGCACGAGAGTGGAAGAGAATTGTTAGAAATTGATAATGAAGTTGCTAAATGTCATACTATGATTAACTAAGGAGATGGACACATAAATTAGTTATGTTAGTATGAGATGTGGAGGAGCTTGAAAGAGAAATCCGCTTATAATTACTTCTAGATTTATGAAATTGAAGATTATTAGTTACATGCATCCATGTATTTGAGCTACATATACAAAAAGCTAGTTAACACCCTAGGTCAAGTTCCCTTAATAGGATATTTCAAATTTTTTTGTTGCATGTTTCTTTTT